>CANUEZ040000047.1:26182500-27653333 GCA_948099385.1 Fasciola hepatica
TAGATATATAGACAGATTTATAGATAGATGGTTAGATAGACAGAAGGATACATAGAAATAATTAAAGATAAATTGATGGCGATGTAGATTGATGGAATGATACGTAGATAGTTTGAAAGATTCATGGATTGAAAGGTAGTAGATCAGATGGTAGATGGATAGGTAAATAGATGGAATGATAGATAGATAGTCATAAAGAAAGATAGATAGATCGTCATATAGAAAGAAAGATAGATAAATGGATATATATAAAGAGAGATAAATAGATAGAATGAAAGATATATAGATGGATTGATAGAGAGATAGATAGACAGAAATATAGATGAATCGAGAGATACAAATAATTAGATAGATAGATAGATAGATATATAGATAGATAGATCACGGACGGATAGATAGATAGATAGATAGATAGATAGATAGATAGATAGATAGATAGATAGATAGATAGATAGATAGGTAGATAGATAGATAGATAGATAGATAGATAGATAGATAGATAGATAGATAGATACATAGATACATAGATAGATAGATAGATAGATAGATATGTAGACAGATTGATAGATAGATGGTTAGATAGAGAGAAGGATACATAGAAATAAATAAAGATAAATTGATGGCGATGTAGATTGATGGAATGATACGTAGATAGTTTGAAAGATTCATGGATTGAATGGTAGTAGATCAGATGGTAGATGGATAGGTAAATAGATGGAATGATAGATAGATAGTCATAAAGAAAGATAGATAGATCGTCATATAGAAAGAAAGATAGATAAATGGATATATATAAAGAGAGATAAATAGATAGAATGAAAGATATATAGATGGATTGATAGAGAGATAGATAGACAGAAATATAGATGAATCGAGCGATACATATAATTAGATAGATAGATAGATAGATAGATATATAGATAGATAGATCACGGACGGATAGATAGATAGATAGATAGATAGATAGATAGATAGATAGATAGATAGATAGATAGATAGATAGATAGATAGATAGATAGATAGATAGATAGATAGATAGATAGATAGATAGATAGATAGATAGATAGATAGATAGATAGATAGATAGATAGATAGATAGATAAATAGATAGATAGATAGATAGATAGATAGATAGATAGATAGATAGATAGATAGATAGATAGATAGATAGATAGATAGATAGATAGATAGATAGATAGATAGATAGATAGATAGATAGATAGATAGATAGATAGATAGATAGATAGATAGATAGATAGAGAGATATATTGATAGCGATACAGATCGGTAGGTAGTTATAAAGGAAGTGTGACAGATGAATAGATCCTTAGTTAGACAGATAGACGGCGAGATAGTGTGATGGATGGGTAAATAGATAGATTGATAGATAGATAGATATTAGCTCGATTTATAGATATTTATATAGATAGATAGATAGATGGATATGTATATTGATTGGTAGATTGATGACTAGATGAATAGGTAAAATTATATGTATATAGAGATCGATAGATATATTGATTGATCGATAGACAGATAGATATCTGGATCGATAGGTACATTCGATAGATATATCGATAGGCTTTTAAATAAATAGATAGTTAATCGATTGATAAATGGATAAATGGATACATGGATAGATAGTTAGATTGGTAGATATTTAGATCGATAGAAAGATATATAGATATATTGATTGATAGAGAGATAGATAGATAGATATTTAGATAGATAGATAGATAGATAGATAGATAGATAGATAGATAGATATGTAGATAGAATTATTATAGATAGATAGATAAATCGATAGATAGACAGATAGATAGATAGATAGATAGATACATAGAAAGATAGATTGATAGATAGATAGATAGTTAGATAGATATATATATATATATATATAGATAGATAGATCGATAGATAGATAGGTAGATAGATAGATAGATAGATAGATAGATAGATAGATAGATAGATAGATAGATGGATAGATAGATAGAGGGATTGATTGATAGATAGAGGGATAGATAGATAGATATGTAGATATTTATCTCTATATATATATAGATATTTAGATATATAGATTGATAGATCGTTAGATAGATTGATAGAGAGATTGACAGATAGATAGTTGGATAGGTAGATAGATTAGATAGATATATTGATAGATTGATAGATGGATAGATAGTTGATCGATTGATAGATGGGTAGATATGTACATGGATAGATAGTTAGATTGATAGATAGAAAGATAGATAGATAGATAAGTAGATATATAGATCGATAAATTCATATATAGATGGATAGAGAGAAAGAGAGATATGTAGATAGATAGCTAGAAAGATTGATTGTAGATAAACGGATAGATAGATGAATAGATATATAGGTAGATTAATAGATAAATATATTATAGATAAACAGATAAATAGATAAATATATAGATAGCCTGATAGGTAGGTAGAACGGTAGGTAGATAGTCAGATGGCGAGTTAGATTAATGGATAGATAAATAGATATATTGTTATATAGATAGATAGCAGATCGATTGATACATAGTTTTATGTATAGATGGATAGATAGATAGATAGATATATTGATTGATATATTGAATAATAGATAGATAGGTAAATATATACATATATATATATATATATATATATATATATATATATATATATATAGATTGATCGATATATATATTGATTGATAAATGGACAGATAGATATTTGGATAGTTAAATAGATTAGTTAGATAGATATAGACTTATAAATAGAAAGTTAGTTGATCGATTGATAAATGGATAAATGGATACATGGATAGTTAATTAGATAGATAGTTAGATCGATAGATAGATATGTAGATATATTGATAGACAAATAGAAAGATAGATAGATAGATAGATAGATAAATAGATTTATAGATCGATCGATAGATGGATAGATAGATAGATAGATAGATAGACAGATAGATAGATAGATAGATAGATAGATGGATAGATAGATAGATAGATAGATAGATAGATAGATAGATAGATAGATAGATAGATAGATAGATAGATAGATAGATAGATAGATAGATAGATAGATAGATAGATAGAAACATAGATAGATAAATAGATAGGTAGATAAATATGTTGCTAGATAGAGAGATAGTAATATAGATAGTTAGATAGAGATACAGATAGATAGAACATTAGTTAGGTAGACAGATGGCGAGATAGATTGATGGATCGGTAAATAGACTGATTGATAGTTAGATATATAGTAGATCGATTGATAGATAGTCATATATATAGGTAGATGTATAGATGTATAGATAGATAGATAGATAGGTATATATATATATATATTTATATATAGATAGATAGATAGATAGATATATATTTATAGATAAATAGATAGATATTTAGACAGATACTTTTTAGTTAGGTGGATAGTTGGATAGGTATATAGATATATAGATGGATGGATAGACATGTAGATAGAGATACAGATAAATAGCTGGAGATTTCGATGGTTAGATAGATAGAGTTATTGATATATATCTAGTTAGATAGATTGATTGGTGGATATGTAATTTGATCGATGGATAGATATTAGATATATAAATAGATAAACAAACAGACAGACATACACATTGATAGTTAGATCGATATTTGGGTCGGTACTTTACCAGTTTGTAATAAATTTTAGCCTTTAGTTGTGTGGATATACATGAAGGGGCAATTAGTTGAACCTTTTGTTTGATTTTTCAGAAAATAACACTCACCTCTTTGATACTGAGGTTACCTGCTACCGTCACATGCACAGCTGACAGCTAATCTTATGTTTGGTACGCACTCACTTTCCAATTGCAAATTTGGATATCTGTGAATCGTAGACGGTTTTGTAGTTTATGTTCTAGTAATCGCTCTTAAGTCGATGACCTAATCACACCTTTTGAAATTGGTTTTTTTTCATTTTAAAGATTTTCAGGTTCATTGCAGTGTGAAGTTTGAGTGCGCAAATATCTCCCGAAAAACTACTGAGAATCTTCGAGGGGTGATAATTCACCAAATCACTGTGATTCAGTTTTAGAAAAATGTGGAAGAGTACGATAACTGATTGGGTTCTTTTTAGGAAAATACACGTGACTACATGTCGTTCTCAGCTACACTAGCTGTTTTTCTTTCAACGAAGTTAGTTCACATGTTGTACATGAAATTACAAGTGTTTCACAAACCAAACTACGTGCATCTCGAAATTTGCCTCCATATTTTGGCCAGCTATGACGACCTGTGTGATCATTTTGAATACCGCCAGTTTAATCTTCAGTGAGCAGAAATGAAACCGAATTTGCATGGTCGTGTGAATACAGCAATCATCATGCAATACACCTGACAGAAAAGCACGAAATGGGAAACAAATAAAGCAAACTTCCGTGTTTCAAGGTGGAGGATTTCCGAAAATAACTTAAGAATGAGTTGCTGAAAACTGTGTTATGTTAACAGAAATCAGAAAACGTTGTTATGAGTGATATCCAATACTTGAATTCCGTCAGTCGTTTTAGAACTTACAATGCGGATTGTTCGCAGCAAGAAACCAGTGACCATGTGAACTGTGGAGGTGTACGAAAACTTGCGTGCCACACATAAAACTACGCGAAATGAGCTCAATTTTGGCGATTCATAGGCGCCATAGAAGTTAGTCAATTATTCGTATCGGAGTTCATTGAAATAAAAACACCAAAGTACAAAATACTTTGAAGACAACTCACCAACATTATGAATTATCTGAGTTTCGCATTAAATCTGAAAGATGCACCAAACATAAAGCACGGCGGCGCCAATCAACCAAAATGAAAGGTCTTCGTTCGAAAAAAGAGAGCAGCTTTTCATTCAGCGTATTCGGAAAGGATGTCAGTCAATGTTCAACTAGAATGAATTTGCATCCAGTGCAATCTTAGGATGTGAAATTAGATGTATTCAGGATGGATGAAAGATTCGTTTACCATGAAATATCTCATAAATATGCTTCTTGCCTCACCAACGAGCAACGGCCACTAAACCTACTTGATTTTTGTTGACATGACAACAGCTTTATTAATCCCTAGATATAAACGAATAATGTACTTATTTATATTATGCAATAACACTTTGATTTCTAGCATTGGCATTAGAGATCTGGTAACACTGTCATATGGAACAGGATTTGAAAGGTTTATTTAAAACAACAGAGATCTCCTACAGTTGCTCAAAAAACTACACACTTGAACGAAAGATTTACGTTCACTAGCGAACGTCAACCCACTGAAATATAAAAGGATTATGGTGATACAGTCAAGCGGAGGTTGAGATCATGACGATGCAGACAAGGGAATCAAGTAAAGGAATATAGTAAAACCCACCACAGGGTCCTAATAGATCATCAGCTCCGAGGCGCAAAACAAATGCTGTTGTGATCCGCATAATTATCCCACGTTTATCAAATTGAGTTGTGTGGCTAACAGGTGTATGTTTCATTCTATTCAGGTCATCAGCAAGTCAACAAACTACATTTCAGTCAGAATGAAGTCTGAAAGTGGATCGTGTAAAGCGATGTAAACAGTATGTGGATAAATCAAGGAACATGGGCTGTGTGTTCTCCACAAAATAATATTCAAGTCGAATTATTTACAGTATGTGATGTCAGAATCACATACTATGGAGATAAAAGGGGATCTGAGAGTTAATCAGACGTAGTGCAATGTAATCAATTCTTTCTTAAGTAGATTAAGGTGAATAATCAATAGAGTAAGGTCGGGAGAATAACTTGATGATGAAAAGAAAAATACAATACATACATTGTGTTGCACCAAACTGACTTATCCTACGAATTTTCGAGGACACCCCACGTAATTTTACCACAATCAGTAATATGAATCGACCACTGTAAATCGGTGCTGATTGCGATGCACGGGTATTTGACCGAGTCAGCTGTGGAAACGAGGACATTGTTGATGACCAAATGCTCATTTGGGTAAGAGGCACGAGAAATGGAGAAAGTACACTCAAATACTTGGAAGTGTCAAGATATAGACGAGAACAGAACGAAACAGGTAAAGTCCGATTGGTTGGACGTATATTGACGGAGCACAACCTCATCAAAGTACTCGAATCTCGTACAGGTGGTACGGTGGACGATTGGTTGGTGTATGGTGTGAAAATATAGTGGGAAAATGATGCATCCTGAGGTATACCAGAGTTCCCAAATAAATCTCTCGATAAACCTGTACCAACACTAGCACATTGCGTTCTGTCGGAAAAGTATTCTTCCACACGCAAAAGTAAAGAAAGGGGACTTGCAAAAGGTATAAGGATCCTATGAAGCAAAGGAAGGAACAGCGAAATCATTCCATGAAAATATCCAATCGCTTTTAAATATCACAAACGGAAGCAGCTGTATCCAAATTGTACCTGTTTGGTTTGTATGCAAACAGATAAGGGTTACTGGAGGCAAACACAGTGAATCACAATCGGCCAGGGATAACTTGCTCGGTCATCTTGAGTGCTTAGGATACGATGGCTATTAGATAAAATCACTTTTACAAAACGTTATGTGTAGAATGTTTCAGAAAATTCACTACTGTTATCCGTTTCCAGAAGACAGCAAGAGCACAGGAATCAACGAATTTATAATAGAAAAAGTTATTATTAGCAAAATTGGTCATACCCTATATTTGAGAAGATTGGATAGAATCCGGGGTAGAGGCTGTTTTAAATGTATTCAGCAGTCTAAGAATTCTTTCAAGGTAAACGAACCTATTTCTGAGGAGATACATGGTTTCAATAGTGGAAGGGCATCGCTTGAAGGATGATTCAAAGCATTTTTTAGGCTGTTGGCATCTATACTACAGCTATATCACCAAATCCGTTTTTCTGTATAAGAGCCCAACGTCTGACACAAGAATTAGTTGGTAAAAGAAGTGTTCAACTGCTCTATCTCTAGATCAATCATGACACAGTGGTATTTCATATAAGCCGGATGATGTAGTTTATAGACAAGTGCCTTCTGCGTTCTCAGAGACTTCAGCACTAGAGAAGAAATTCTGCAGCTATTAGAAATACCGTCTTCAAAGGCCAATACACATGGAACACCGCATTCAGTGTCTTCGTTAGTATGTCCGGCTGTCAGACAGAGTACTCAAATGAAAACCACGAAGAAACAGTGGGAGCGGAGCTACTAGAAATAACAGAGTTGATGGAGACAGATTTCTGGATGTGACACATTTGATTCGTCCTAGAGAGTGATCAGTCTGCTGGATGTGAACAGATTGTGTGTCCCAGGGTAATGAGAGCGTGAACACTTAATGACACACAAGCTTTATTCTTTGCACGTGAAAAAGACCAGAAAGGCTAGTGAATATATCTTCCAGAATAGTTATTCCTCTAGTTCAGATATGACGACGTTCACGGGAATCCAAATGAGGTAAGCCGTGCGTGGACGCACGATTGAAATCTCTGACGGCTGAGCATATTTTGTCATACATTATTGGAATCATGTAGGTTATGAAAGAGTCAAATAACAGATTGATACCATTGCAGGAGAAAAAGTGAACTATGGACAGATTACTAATCAATGACCGAAAAGGGCACGAGTTTAGATGACATATCTCAACCACGCAAGTAACACCTTCAAGAGAGAAAGTAAAGATAATTTCAGATTTTTCAGACTGATCCGAATTGATCCAAGGTTTCGCATTTCAACATCTTCTTTACTGGCATCATTTTCTGTCTTGAGGAAAACATGTAAAGTTTTGAAGGCGGTGAATGTCGTCATCGGTGCTTTCATTCGAATAACATTCGTGGATAGGGGCCGCATGGGTGATTGTATCAATCAGAGACTTCAGACTATTGGTTAGAGATCAATGAAGACCGGATGGTAGTATCCACAGATTCCAGAACGGCCATCTCCGTGAGGGTTGTGCGACTAAGGTAACTTGCCTACTAGCGCGCTTCGGTTTCCTAGTTCAGACCGATATCAGTCAACTTGGACAACGCTGAGTTGTAGATGATGAGACAAAACGTCAGCTATCTCCTATTACCGTGAGGGTTTTCTTTGAGTAGTGGATGTTAGGTGATATTTCGTGATAATGAGAATGATTCCAACTTGGCAGTGACCATGTTTACAACGAATTGCAGCACAGCGAATTGTGGGGTGCCTACGGGTAGTGTATCAACAATAGGCTAATTTATCAGTCCTAAACTCCATTCGTTCTCACATTCCTTCATAGTCATAAGTAAATTTTGATCGATTTCAAACAAATCTTCTCTGAGATAATCCGTATACACTTAGTAATGGCAAAATGAAAACAAGTGTTCGTGCCTAAGTCCACGAACTCTAGACGTGCTGTGTAATATCTATAAACAAACACCCATTCGTTTGAATTTGGAGACTTGCTTCAGATAAATTCTTACTCAGCCAGATCAAATTCTCGACCTTCAAACTCAGCCTTATCAAAATGCGTTGTCACGTAGATCTTCCACCTGTGTATATTGTGCGCATTTGTAGTGCAGTCGAAATACCATCAAAAATGAGGCACAAGATGTGGGTGTTCGATGGAAATCATAAATCAAAATAAGCTTTTCAGTTGTACACTTCAATTAGCCTAACCGGCAACTCATTCGGCTATGGAACTCCTGTGAAATATGATAAAATATATTTATGACAACTAAAGTATTTTATAGTTTATTTATGATGAGCAGCGTCGCATTCATTTTTTATTATCAGTTACCTTCTCTTCGAGCGAAGTTCTTTCACCCGTACATGCATGCGATGATGTTGGTCAGTATATATGCATTTTCTTCTGGCGGTCATCAGTGCATAGCAATAGAAATGTGGTAAAATTTCCACTATTTTGAATGCAAAATTTCAAAGACCAGCAACTTGGCATTTCAAGAAACGGGACAATTAGGTCGCCAGTATTTCTAGCGAAATTGCTTGTTTTGAAGTCATTCTTCCTTCGAAAATCAACGAACCAATTGTTAGGGTGGTTTATGATTGTAAAGTCATTCGAGTGACGTCAATAAAATGAAGAATATGATTTTGTTATTTATTGGGCCCCCATTTCGGTGATCAAAAAACTAAAATTCGATAGTTTCACGAGTGAACATTGCCACTCAGAATCGACTGAAATACAATGGAAATCTATTTATCGGCAGACGGGGCAAATTAACGTGGATGGCGCAAGCGAAAACCTCGGATTATTTCATGCTTCGATACTTAGGTAGTGTGTCTATAGATGCAGCACTACGGGGACCAGTGGATGAAAATCCCAATAAAGCGAACGAGCTAAGATTTGTCACTCCAAACTGTCGATCGACTTCACGCATATTTAGAACTGCATACATATATAAGTACCCGAGCCAACCACGTCCATCAGCTTATTGTCAAGTATCCTATTGTGTGTTCAAAACGGGATACGTTTTAGGTGTGATAATGGAGAATGAAATTCATGATTTGTCTCATCTTGATGATCCTGTCGATATCATCAAAACGAACAAAATTCTGCTTCTGCCATAACACTGCTCACATTATTTCACAGTATCGTAGAAGATATTAGATAATAAATCAAGGGAATTCGAAATATTATAGATGGAACTACTGCCCAACCGTCTATTTCAGTTATATTTCTGATTGGCGATATATCATAATCAATTATCAACAGCTTTATTGGAACAAATGATGAACATAGTAGGATCGGCATTCCTGGTTGCATTTCTTGTGGAATTGCACAGCGTCATTTACGAATGACAAATCTTATGCATACTTACGTCATGCACTACATCCGTCTGATAATAGATAATTTCATCTTGTGAATCCGTTTTCCGTTGTCAAAGTTACCACTTTTTCGGTAGAAATCTTGCTAATGTATTCGACTTTACAGCTGATGGTCTTTTTTAGATACCGATCACTAAGTGAAACATACCAAGCGAAATTCTCCAACACAAAGAGATTCCACACCACCATAGGGAGAAACAAGCCTGATTCATTTCATCGGAACTTTGAATGTGTTGCATTATGGGCATCTGAGTTTACGGATCAGTGATAATTAACACTGGATCACAGCATATCACGGTTGAGCGTATACAACTACCCAAGTGTTCTTGGAAATCATTTGCATATAAAGTGCTTGATATGGCTAAGTCTACGACCGAATACCATAATGTTCATGTCTTGCGGTTATGTATTGATTGGGTTTGTGTAAATCCAACAATATGAGAATGGTTTTCCCCTCTTTATTAGCACAAATTGAGAGCTTCAAGACATTTGATTTGTCGATTATTAGATCCTTTCAATTTATTTCGTGGCAGCTTTTGACTCACAATAATTTGAATTGACTTTCTGACACTTAATCCAATGTTAACACTTCTTTCACATTGCCTAATCCTAATCTGCCTTTGTCCGAGTTTACTGAAGGTAGTTTCCATAGTCAACTATTTCCGGTTTGATCGAACGTGTCACGAAACAATTCTATTCATCATTCCACCGTGAAATCCTTCAGGTATCCGTGAGTCACCGTCAGAATCGATTCATCCGTATTCCTACTTGCATTGGGAAACCGTGATTTAATTTTGCAAACATTTGGAGGTGAAAAAACATTTAGTTACAGTCTCGCCCCCAAAAACGGTTTCCTATCTTACTTTGTGCTTCTGGTCCTCTAATGCAAACAATTACGATATTATTGCAGCAATGTCGGCCTCATTTCTCTCTAAAATCTTCCAATATTGGCTACGGGTGATGTCGAAAATTCCCCAGAAATCATGGTTTTTTGAATCTGTCCCCTGAATATAAGCTTGCACCCAGGCAAATCTTTGATATGTTAGCTGAGAAAATTGTGATACATTCTTTTTCAATATGCTGGGAAAGAATTCCAAATGTTACTAAACTAGTGGCTGTGAGTAGAATATTTTGAACACCAGGTCATTAAAATTGCCAGTGACTTCACTGATATAAAAATATTGAGCAAACAAATTAAAGTGGTCACTACTAGGAACTGAACAGCCTCATTTGAAACAAGACCTGTCCCATTATTCTACATCAAGAAAATTTCCATGGAAAATCGCTGGAATGGTCAGACAGGGAACTCTCATTGTTTGAGCCTGATAAGTTCTACATGCTTTGGGTATCTCTGATAGGGCTCCACCAATGAAGTCGACTTTGATTGTTTAAAGGCCCGTATGACCAAGCTTGGTGAGAGTTAAAACTAACGGGTATGTGAGCCCATTTTCTTCACTACAGTTTGTGCCAAGTATATCGGTGGACAAAACAATTCAAGATGTGATCCTGAAATCTTGGTGATTGCAAAACGTAGTCACTTTTGTTGTTCGTATAGTGCTGGTTGGCAATCAGCTGAAGGCTAAAACAAATTACATGTCTCTTTCCTCGATTGCAGTGGCACACAGAGATTCTTTCATCATTACATGTGCATTTCTACTCGGGAGTTCTTATATTCCAGTACAAAAATATCAGTATCCAAATCAGATTATTTCGTTTTTGCCAAGCATACATTGTTATTTCATGAATTCCTAGATGAATAATGTGAAGAAATGAGTTATCAGCCACAATGGTAAAAGAAACTATGTTTATCTTAGGCAAAAATGCTCGGTGGTCCAAAACAATATCATTCTTCTCCGGTTTGATAAGGTAGCGGAATGTTCTAGTTTTCAGCAAATCTATCTCGAATTTACCAATGAACCAAGATGAATATTTAATGGACCCTGCTCATATGGCTATGGAATTCACGATAGACAATCAAAACAAGACACGTTTTCCCCAGCTGAGGATACCATCTGCATGACGATCAGTGATTTACCAAATATATACTAGACAGGGATACGATATCGGTAGTTATAGATTGAGCTCTCATCAGTATGTTGTTGATGAGGTATAGCAAGGTAGGAAAACTGTCATCAAGTAGACTCTGAGAGAAAGTTCATCCGCTGCTATGAGATCATTAATTTTCGCCACATTTGACGGTGCTTCATTCCATTGTAAACTTAGCCACTATCACTTTGGAATTATTCTAATGATCAGTCCATGTATCCTAAGATGCGGTACTCCAAAGAAGCTTTCATTTGGATTATAGGTAGATCGTATCCCTTTTTATCATCTAAAACTAGTTTTGTGCACGTCGGATGAAACGCAACTGGACTGAGAAACGCGAAAGTCCTATTTGACAGAATGTCGTGAGTTGCACAGCCCACACGAAGGTAACTGTCACTACCTTATTCAACTCCAAAATTCCTTTCCCATTTGAAAATACGCCGTTTTTGACTAGCTAACTGGACCTACTAATCGATAACATTGCGGTCTCCATACGAGAGTGTCGACTGAATGAAAGTATTGAAGACGAGCTCATTCTCTTCCAGTATTTCCTTTGGTTCACTCAATACAGAAGGAGACAACGCAAGGGAAAGACAGACGATGATGTGCCACGATGACCAGGCGGTAGTCAGACGGCTATCATCGTGGACTTTGGAGAATAAAGATACGAGTTAGATTCCCGCCATCGCCGGTCACTTTCCCCATTGGTGGCGATTCACTGGACAAGGCCCCCTTCCTGAATTGGTGTACAAGAAATCGGAAATAAGGAAGTGAAAGATTCATTTTTTCTAAAATCGTACGACAATTCGTAATAAATGCTTAGTTCCCAGCCAGTTCAAAAATTCACCGAAGATTCTCACTTTTTCAAGAGATATTTTACTTCCAGTGGAACATTACCGCATTTTACCACTTTCATACCCGCTTCAGTTCAATTTTTGTCTAACGTTTTCTCATTGTTTCCAGAAATACTTGAACACCGCCCCATATTTCCATTATCCTTCGTTTCTAAAACTTTCTTTATAATTCAGTAAACAGAAATAATGTTTACCAAATATTTACCATCAGCCATGGTGCACTTTCCACTTGCAAGTGGAAGCACTCGTTTCATTGATTGATCACTCACACATTACGGTCGAACCTAAATTTACTCATGCTCCGTATAATGGTCTTTCTTAACGATGAAAACGTAAACCGCATATGTGGAAACTTGCAATCCCTCAACGTTGCTCATTTCCAAACGTCTTATCTCACTGTGTCTTTGTGGTTCGATTTTATTCCTATATCAGCTCCCTCGACCTATTGATCAAAACATTCAAACTCAATTTTATTTATGTTATCCGATGCAGATGTTAATGCATATTAAACGCGGGATGGTTTTTAATAGAATAATCCTCTGTGAAAGCAAAACCAACACAACCATATGCTACAACATCAGCCTTCTGTGAAACGTTAACCCATCCTGATCAAGCAGGGTGCATGGGACTTCAGTATTTCTTGTTCCGACCACATGTATAATACCGCTATTAGGGAGATTCTTTGGCATGAAATATGGCTTCTAATTTGGCACCGCATCCGGTCAAGCAATTGGGATATGAATTCTGACAGCTTGAATGCCAGGGTTATTTACCATATCATTCTCTGACCATTCACCTTCTTACTAGATTGAACTGTTTCTTTAAGTGGTTGTCTTTGAGTCATTCAGACCCTAAAAAGCACCATCAACCACAAGTTAAAATGATCCATACTCAACTCATTTCGAGTTCGGATCATGTTCGATCATTGAACTTGTGAGTTCACTCCTTAACAAATTAGTGGATGTCGATTCTATTCTCGCTTTTTGGAAGCCCGTAACAGTATAATTTATTCCATTAAACTGCCCACCTGACATGGCCTGGCAACTTTATCATCTAAATTCTATCTGTTATACTTTGCTCAAGGTAACTGAGAGCTCTTTCACTATCCAACTACTTTACCAGATACCCTTTCCCAAAATTCCGGAAGGAATATCCGAAACAAACCAAGTTGTTTGCATTCTACGGTGATAATGAGTTCCTTTCAGGGACACTAAAAATAGCGAGGAGAAATGAAGTGCAAATTTAAAAGCTACTTCAAACCAGTCACATATTTGCTTAGAAGATTTTCGCGAATATTTTTTGTCCACCAAAGTTCTGTCAAAGAGAATACTTCAAAAGAAAAATGGATATTGTCGAAACTGATGCATATAATTGCCTGATAAGCACGTTTTGTTCTTGTACATGACAGCAATGATGCTGAATTGAATAATTTTAAATGTACCCCAACTGACAATTGGTGACAAGCTTTTAGAACAATAACCCTCATGGTCTGCTTGCCTGTGGTGAATAACTGTGCTCTAAATGCCGACGGACTTGGATTTTTGGCAATATCTCACAGCTGCCACCATGACGGAATATGAACTTCTGGGATAAGTTGGAGCAAGATCATTTTACAATGAATTACCAGCAACATGATTAGGAACACAATGCTCACATGCATTATTAATTTGTTTTGTAATAGCAAATATCTAAGACTTGGTAGAACGTTTGTCTGGCTTGTTCAGAATTTAGGTAATTACTCTGTCTGCGTTCACAGCTTTGGTAGACGAAACCTGTCACAAGTCACATACTCTTGGAAACAGCTGCAATCCGAAGTTTAGTACCCATGAGAAAGAAGCTGAACAGACATTACCACATACACCAAGCACATATTGTGATCAAGTAACAGTCTTCAGTTCATCCATTGATGACGCAGTCCTGGACTTTCCGTGTATAATGGCACAGTGGGTAGCAATGAGTCACCAACAAATATACTGAGGGCGTCGAGTATAATTTGTTTATTTTTGGCATACGACTTCCGTAGTCCCGAGAGAATTCTAATGATATTTCCCACAATGAACAATACAAGCCATCTGCATGTTAACACAAGGGACAACAAGCTCTAACATTGTACTGTTAGTAAGCTTAGTTGCCATGCCAGAAACGTGATTGGGTCATTATTTAAATAATGAAAACCGGATGACTTAAGAAGGTTTGTGATCTGGTTATCAGCCTGTGTGAAGATGAATCGGTTAACACGAACGGCCGTCAGCGCGTAACTGAACGCGTCCTTTTCTGATCCGTGGACCATTTGGTATTCTTGAGTTTGTGAACGGATTGATAAATTCTAGTGAAATTTGAAGGGAACGAGTACAATGTATCAGGAAATGCCGAGAAAGTTAGATGGATTGCAGTTGAGATGTTATTCACTTTTACTGCGGGGCAGTATCCCTTGAGACTACCTCATGGTTGTAGTGTTAACTGGACTAAATAATGCTTTACATTGGCATACTTTACCAGAAGACGTACTCCTCCAATTCGCGTATTCAATTCGACATTTGCGGTGAGTTCATCAGCTGTGATGCAAGAGATTTTACCTAGCTGCCAATCTTATTGGTTTTGCCAAAAATCCTCCGTCGACCAGCATCTTATCAGATATTACACATCTTGATGTCATGTGGTATTCAACCGGAAGTAACGGTGTCAGGCTGACGGTTTTCTTTGATACTGTTGAAGACCTATGAGGTTACTGGGTATCCATTCCCACTGCAATCCCAATGCAATGGAAAACAGTAGTGAGTGGATGATACGTTCACCAAGAGGATAGAAACATTTGATGCTAGACAATGAGTGGACACATTTCTCAACTAGAATTTCTACTCGATTATTGCATAGCAAGAAGTTACGAAATCATTACATCTGCTGGTCACTGATTTTGTAGTGTTTATACCTCTCCCAGATGATTTCGGTTTGTGTAATCACCATAGGTGTTGTTCCTGTGCAACTTTTACCAACTTTCCTAACGTGCAAGAGTGAGTCCAAAAATTAGAGTGGTCTTTCAGTTACCCATTCGATAGTGTCCTTCCATAATTACAAATTCCAAAGAAATGCCTTATTTTTGAGTAGCTGGTGAAAGGGACCTTAATTTTTCTTTCTCTATTTTGAATAAGTTTATGGTTTCTGGTATCCACGACTGATCCTCAACAGTGGCAACCAATATTTTCACTGCAACAATGAAAAGGATTCGTTTTCTTCTAGTCAAACACATACAAAATTGGACAATGGAGTTATTCTAGTAATCGCCAGTGGAAAACAATTATTGTCTAAACTGATGCACCCGAGTTTCCCACAGGCACACGTTGTACTCATACACAAGAGCATTAACTCAAACCAACGTATATTGACATGTACCATAATTAACAGGTAGTTACGAGGTTTTAGAACAATAACCCTAGTGGTCTGTTTGTCTGCAGTGGACAGCTGCAATAAAATTGCAGAAGAAATCATATATTTGTCACTACGCGTGGACAGAATCAAAGATGGAATATGACACTGTGAGGGAAAAATGAACAACATTTTTTACATCGAACTAACCCAAACACTATTCAGAACACAATTTTCGTACACGGTAGTAGGCACTTGAACAGAGAAGTCAATAGCATTACATTACACTAAGTATTCCGGACCATTTCGCTGCATCTTCACTAAGACATACTGCAGTCAAGGTGATCATTCATAGATGGGAAACTGAACGTTCTCATGAGATCAAAGGCAAACACACACACACATACACATACACAACTAATGATAGCAAATAAAACACGTTACCAAGGCAAGGCTAGCGTGCAGTATGCACTAGTGAATAGACAGCGAAATGGTCCGGAATACACATCGTACAAACTAAGAATTTGGTCCACCCACATTGTTCAGCATTTGTCACAGACTCATCAGCATGGAGTCCACCATGCTGGCGATGAAATAACTGTTCATCTTACGCATCACTGTATGCCACACCATACTCCAGTAGTCAGTGTGTTGGTAGCCATTTGATTACTCAATTTAAAACGGGGAAAGTTCTTCCATTAATTTTAAATCTGCCCTATCAGAGGGTATTTCTATGAACTTGACGTTGAATTTGCGCATATTTTCACAAATTTAACAGTGAATGATGTAAAGATAAATCATTATCTTCGAGTTCATTTACAAATCTCTTGTGAGACAAAGCATGAAACATTAACTGGAAAACTATCAGCCACCCAAGTACCTTCCTTTTATTGGTTTCGGGGCTTATTCAGTCAAAATAGTGAAGATTGAACCAACATCTGAGGTGTATTTAGTTGAAGTCCACCAACAAAGCTGAACATGTTTATTCTGATCCAAATGAATATTATCAGGTAGCGTAATATATCGACATTTGACGAAATAATTTTCCGCGGAAATTCCCAAGCTGAATGACATTTTTCTGAATCCTCTACGGCTCATCATATACCAAATGCTTATAAATCGGAGACCGATCTCCAGAATGACAAGCCTCTTGAATGGAATCCCCAATGAAGTAACAGACGCCCTCATTTGTTGGCCTTGCAGAGCAAGTTCCATATCACGTGATAAGAACCGCGTTAAGTTTTGTCGCTACCTTGTGTCGAACAGGAAGTGAGATGCCTGAGAATATTCCCGCACACCGGTAAATACAGAGATTCCATGTAATTATAATGAGCTTATTGCACTAAATTCGTCCACATCTTCAATTTGCTAGGTCTTCTACCTCTGAAAAGTGTACTTGAGGTAGATTTTCTGTGACTTATCTGATAACTGGTACTTCTATTCGTGTTAAAACACTGAACATGTTACGGCGAGTGAGATTCAAACCCAGAGGTTAGTGAACTTCTACTCTGACCTCATTCATGAATGTGTCGAGAAAATTCACTTTTAGTGATTCTTTTCATCTTTATCTTAATAACATCGTAACGGGATAGCGAACCGCATTCGAATAACCCTGAAGCCTACCTTCATGTTGATGCGAACAGGGATTCCCTTTTTTCAGTACGTTCAGCAATCGTCGGCAAAAAGCATTTTTAAACCACGTGTAATGTAAGATCCCCAAATTACAGAAGGGTTTCTCACAAATTTACAATATAGGCTTTACCGTGAAAAACATATTGACCAGAATGACGGCTCCTACCAAAATATTCTGTTATAAACCTATCCAAATACGACTTTGGAAATATTACGTGGTTCGTTTGAAATGCCTTATTATCTTTCTAAACTTAGTTCATTTTCACCTCAATTTTCTCAATTCCCTTTACTATGACAACAAAGATCACTCACATTCAACCACTTGTAGAGTAGCAAAAAATCAACATAAATAAGAGGAAACTTTGAACGCATTTATTTAATTACCCAATGGCTTGATATTACAGTAACTGAGTCCTGAATCTCGAACTGTATACTGAGAAAATTGTCGTGTGCGTGAAAATCGGCAATAATCCTGTCTTCATGCAGTGTTTCAGCCTATTCATATGATTCGAAATAGTGAGTCAGACATATGAAGTGAACTGTGCTAGGCACAAACAAAAAGGTGAGCTTTCGTTTGTTTGAACCTCCCTTGCCTGGTAAAAGAATTACTAAAACAGCGATATTTGGTCGGCCAATCCCATCACAGCAAGATTGTGCCTTGGCTTGTTGTGATGGCTTGCTTGTGTCCACGATGGTAAGAGCTATGTTGCAGATGCAGATGCAATCACACCGGACAGGCTGATGGCTGCAATCCAGAGGAAGTACACTCTATCTGAACCAGTTGATGGATAACCACTGGTTCTAGCCATTATGTTCATGGAAGTGACACTCCACTGAATAAAAACGGAGAACAACAGCATACCGGTCGAAATACCTGCTCTAGATGGACGCAGGAATGAAGTATGTATGGTTTCTCTTGACAACCGGAGAAGTCGTCACACTTCACTTAACAGGTACAGCTTGTTTAAGCTGAGCAGCCTCCAGTCCAATAGTTGTTGCCATTTCCACGGTTCGCTTACGCTTGAGGGTCATGAGGCTATGGAAACAATCCAAAAGGCAGATCGCTGATTGATTTGTACGTCAGTCAGGTCTCATATGAAAGATCAGAATAAATTCACTCACAGATGCCTCTGTCATGTCCACCTTCGGATCCACATCCCATTTCGTTGTATTTTAGACTGTTCAGTCAAAGAACGGATTATCGGTCCCATCGGATAACTATTGTGTATCTGCGTTAGATTTTATTCTCGCACGAACCGAATCACATGCTTTGAGGATAGACTTGTGGAAGTGGATGCTGATAAATTTTCCAAATAGGCCAGTAATATTTCGCGAAACAAATGCACTTTTTCTGTTTAATATTTGAGTACCTCGAATACAACTTGAGTGTCACCCTTTTTTCGAGGTAAATCAGTCAATGGTAAAATATTTTGGAATACTTCCGTTTCTTAGGCCTTATAAATTAAACTGTCACGCATTAGGACATTGGGGAGATTGTCACCTCAACGCATCCAGTTATCATATTTGACTCCGTATTCGAGCTAGCATTCAAAGTTGTCAAACTCATCACCACTGGCTACTTGAAAATTGGAGTTCCGAATACATCCGTTCCACTACCTCTCCACTGGGTTGCATTCAATGTGAAATTGTCACCCAAGTTATTGACTTTATCGGTATTGGGTTCCGCTTGGAGAAGTTAAGGCATATTCACGTTCGCCCGTGCATTCCGTGTGAAACATCTTGTATTCCTTACGTTTCATCGACTTCAAGCAATCGTTTGCTTTCAAACGTACCGACTTGAGTCGATATACAATCACACCACTCGGACGGTCCTTTTGTAGGTCTAGTCTGCTACCAATACTCACTCACGATTATAATAATTGGCTATGCTTTCTGTATATATTGATAAGAAGAAATTATTTGCTGCTTTTCTAAGAATCCATGTAGAGTATTCTCACGTGAATCGGTTGGAGCGTATATAAGGACTGCGAGTCCATTTTCATAATCACATGGTGATCCTTCCAAAAATGATTCGTAAGTTAGCATGGCTAACCTCCGGGAGGAGAACACGTGGTCCCAAGAATGAATTTTCGGAATGAGTACTATGGCATGTTATGTGGATGACAGGAATAAACTTCCCCCGAAGCACACAACCAGCTGCGCGGTTTTGCCGCTCATCAGGTATGCTTACCCGCTACTCCTCTGGCCAGTCTTCCCGATAACTGAGTACCAGAAATCTTATCCTGTCATTCATGTACAATGTCTATGCTACTCTTTTAGAAAATTCGTTTTCGGGACCATGTGTCCTCGTTCGGGAGGTTAGCTTCGTTAACCGACGATATAACTTTGGAAGAAGCATCATGCGATTCTAACACAGGACTCTCCGAGCATTTAAGCTCCGTACGATTCAAATGAAATTATAGCTGTCAAACACATGTGCAGCGCTCAGCTATAAGAGCGATTGGGCAGAGGAGTATCGGGTAAGCATACCAGATGAGCGGCAAAAGGCGCAAAACTGATCGTGTGGATCCAGGCAAATTTGGCTGTCATCCAAGCCATACTAATCATTTCATAAATCTATGTCCTCGTTCTATTCTTCTTTTTTAACAGTCCAATGATAGCGACTTGTTTGCCAACATTAACATCTTAGAGATGCTGTGAAGAGTGAGAAAGAAGAGAGTGTTCACCAACAGAACCGAACAACCAATCAACGAATGACCATCAGTAGAAAATGGAGGACGATTCGTTCGAAGTTATCGTCATTTTGATCAATTAATTTGTGGCCAGATATTTCTTTCCTATGGACGTGTTTTCCTCTCTCATCGAGAAAATCGAAATTATTTAATCAATGAAGACAAAATTGATGAACAATAATGCATGCTACGTAATACGCTTTGAATCTGATTGCTTTGATATTCAACTAGGGCCACCATACGTGCATGAGTATTTGAAGAACGCGTCTGTTTCTTTCACTACTGTTCTCATTATTCAACCTGAAATCGGTTAAAAATCACGGAATTCCACGTCTGTCATCATAACTGGGAACGTTCCCGAGGAAAAAGGCTTAGCCTGTTATTTTTCGTTTCATATATTGCACCGTGATATACAAATATTTTGAAGTCCTGATGGAGTTTTCTTACGATATCATTAGGATTAGACGTTCCGCCTAATATATATTTCATCATCTGGCCAATCATTTTACCAATCTATATGTTCTCACCAATTTCACTGCATGTTTTGCGTCCTTTCTTATGTAGATCATAGACTGGAAACGGTAACTTATTTATAAGAGACACTTGTATCATGCAAACAGTTCTTTTGCAGTTGATTGTTTTCCGTTCCTACTTCGGCACAGCCCTCGTATTACTCTCACAGTAACTTATTCGTCATCGTAACCCCAATGCCCTCCACAGATTGCTTCGACTGCCTATTTCTGCCTTCATCGACTACACCCAATTGTGTTCTCAAGGAAGGTTCTAAATTTTCCTACTAATCACTTTGAATTATCCAGATAAACTAGATTTATTTTCGTTTGAAAATGGCACCACACTACCGGCCGGAGAGCTTAACAACTCCAGCAACACTAAACCGAAATAACAGTCCGATACACATTGATACTAAAAATCACTATAGCGAAGAATTTTCCATCGACTTATACTGATTATTCTATCCGCCGGCTAAATATTGTATGAGGAACCATAACACTGGGATCTGAGTGGAAATAGTTGTGTGAGTTTTACAATCGGTTTAATAAAGAAAACCTTGGATAAATAAATTATCTGATCTGTTCTTAACACTATTCACGAAACTGTATGCGGTGGTCCGTTGATTGCAAACTGTACGTCCCGGTTTCGTGGGAATTCGAATGAAATTGTAATTTTGTGGATTAGTCAATCCCATGCATAACAGGCTACTACCTGATTCGTGACGTTTCACGTCACATGCAATTACCGCTTGGAGACTGGTAAATGAAAAGACGTGCTGGATTAACTCACATCCCCGAGACGAACACACCGTTGATCCACCGACGTGTTATAATATTATTCACAAATGAGAACATATGTTTATAAAGTTGCATGCAAACATCTATTACAATTTTTAAACCTGCTTTATAACCCGATTAATAATGTGTTCACTTGTTTTTATCCTCAACCAATTATTTCAGCCTTTAGGTATGGATTTCACTAGCAGAGCCACGATACCACTGGATGTCATGTCCTCGTTCGGGTGCAACATTTTCGTCTCCCTAGTCCAATGTATAGAAAGTGCATCATTATACTTCACCATTACGGCAAATAAATTATCCGTCGCAATCAAATCGGGGTTATTGTGCGGCAAACTACAGCAATAGAACCTTCGGATTATCAATGCGTTCACTGCTGAGAATACATAACAAAATAAAATGACTCTTCAGATGAAGCATCACTTAACACATAACCCGGGAGCAAAGTAATCTGTCGAGAAAAATTTCTAATCTGAAATAGAAAAACCATTTACTTATTGAGTCCGCTGAATTACGCAATGCTCGAGAATTCTTTAAACGCGTTCGTATGATTCTCGCTTCTCTCCGCTAAACCACACATGTTTAATGGACGCTTAAGCAAAATAAACTGACCGAAGTCCTCGAAAGCAGTCCCAGAGGATGTCTATGGAAAAGAATGATTCGGAGAGTGAAGTGGATTGTCCTGGTTGTATTGGAGGAATAACGTTTGACGGACGAAGTTTTAAATACCACACTGACGGGAATGAAAAGTACATTAAACAGTTTGAGATTGGTGAAATAAAATGATGATCCGGAAGATGACTTCGTACCAACTCCATATAAACTGCTCATGTTCAGAATTAACTCATCCCAGACAATACTAGATACAATAATGTCTAACCAGTTTAACAAGAAACGGCGACAAACTCAGTTATTGGCAATCACATTCTGGAAGGAATGATTACGGTCATACCTCACAACTCTCGCGGTGTGTCAGAATTGGTTCATGCATTAGTTCCAATATCGGTCAGCTAGGTTTGTCACCGAATGTATTCAAATAGCGCGACCACTGGCCAGAAGTAATTATTGAGAATATACACCCAGGATCAGATGGTTCAATTGGAGAAGTCGTTATTAGAACTGCAAAAAGTCATAGCGGAAGAATCATACGTAAGATCTGCTCACTGGAAGATGAACTCGCGTTTTTCGAAGTACAACGAGTATGACTGATCGTCGTCGGAAGCCCGACCCCAGGAGGAGTGTAAAACTCTGTTCGTTTTATTCAGTTTTTGGCGTTTTGCTACCAAATAGTATCCCAGTTGTCAGGCTTCATATTTCGCAAAACTCGTTCTTCAGTCTCATTGGTTAGTCCTTCGGATTATTCCTTTGACTAATCGGCCATCTTGAATCTGGTCACTTTCGCTTGGGCTTCCCAGTGACAGCGTTCCCCGCTGAAGAACCTTGATAATTCACCTCGAATACAGGGTCCGGTCTTGTTATTCGTTTTCATGTTTATAAGGGAAGGCATGACTGATGTGGTGGTTTTATTACTACAGAACCACTTTATCTTACCGAGAATGTGACCGCCTTCTGCCATCATATTAAGCTGGGGTGCGTCGATTCAGTGACAAACCAACATAGATCGTAAACAAATAATTTGCCGTCTACATTGGTTGCTTGTTCTCCTGGTTACGAAATCGGGCGATCTGCCCCGAAGACGCACAGAACTAAACCATCCTGCCATTCCGGTATTGATGAGATTTGTTGGGAGGGTAGGAAGATCAGCCCACGCTTACGATTATAACGGAGCTAAGTTCGTTGCAGCCGTAAGGCAGTGACGAAAACGGATCAATAAACGGGACCAGTCGAAAATTGACCGAAGCACCTCGCCTCAAAATATTCCGTGGTATTTCGCTCCACCTGGAGCCAGTCAGAGCGGAGGAAGTTGAGAAAGTATGAATCGATCGTCTCGGAGAATTCTTTTCAACTTGTATATATAAACTTGTATATAAACTATTGGTGGAATCGGGGGGTGTAATAAGCAACAGCCCGCTGTTTTCTACATCGTCGGAGAGTCGCGACAACATATCACTGACACCACGAGATTTACTGTTTGTCCCGGGGTTCGAAAGTGGAAGCCCGCTGTAATCAGTGGTGCGGGTAGATGACCTAATTGGCCCAAACATTCTGGCAAAAGTGAGTGAGAGAGTATATCCTTACATTCCAAACAAAAAAGATGATTACAGCCAAACGAGCTACTGAAAATTGAAAACTTAGTAATTCTAGTTTTCGCAGATTCTCCACAAGGAAATTTGCCGCTGCAGACGAAAGAGAAATGCGATGTCAGTAAAGGTGGCCTTGTGCGCATTGTGACGGTGCGGACCAGTGGGAGAATTCTAAGACAAAGTGCCACGAAGTTGTGTAGGTCAGTGGAACAACCCGAGTGAAGCACCGAGGGTGGAACATGGAAAAAGTCACATGTACCCACATTTATTTCACTAACCTCTTTGTGGTTAGCGAGTGAGCATAACAAATGTGAACTGCGCTATTTAGGCTAAAGAAGGCTGACCCACGTCTGAAGTGATCGAGCCTCGCAAGAATTTCTGGGTCGGTGCAACGGTCAATCAATCAGTTCATTACTATTCCACGCGGGACCTTTGCATCTCAATTCACAAAATTTATTCGGCGTATTTCTCCCCCTTCCCGACCACATCTTCTCCACCGTTTCTCTTTCTGCTCTGGACCTACTGTGGCCTAACGTTCGTCCTTATGCCGCTTTTCTATGTGCGTATTTCAGGTTTATCCATCCACGACCTTCTTAAACTCCATCTGGATAGTCCGACTACCTGCTCTATGTTGAAGCTGTCCTCTATCCGTCATGCACGCTAGGTCCTGTGTATGTCCATACCTTTATTTAGATGCACACCTTGTTCACAAATGAAATCCTCGTTTAATTTCTCATTCATATTAAGCAAGTGGACTTTGGCTCTCTATCTCATGCGAGAACACCCTAAGTCCGTGTCGTGCGAGTAAACAATAATACTGTTACATGTCCCTCTGATTTGCAAGTGTTTATAGATGTATTCTGTTTAGTAGGTTTTTGCAGCTGTTGTTCTCTTGGGACAGGTAGTCGGGCATTCGGAACAATTTATTTATTTCATTCATGTCATTTTTAGATATAATGTCTGTGTAAAAATTACCAATCAGTTGGTTACCGAAAAACATTTCTATATTTTACAACACATGTTTTACCTACTGGTTCCCTGGACACATTTGGGAATTCAAATCACCGTTCATTCTCGGCGCTGAAGATTAGAGATGTACAGTTTTAAAACAGAGTGTTCCTCGAGAGTGGGTACGCGTTTGCAACTTGGGATTTTTGTCACAACTACTAAAACGGTAGTAGTTGGATTTTGACTTCTTATGAATTCTCGCAAGAAAAATGGTGCTCCATTGTCCAATTCAGAAAACGGTGAACGACATCGGAATGTGCAAATTATACATCTAAATGTGAAGTGATCGGATGAAGATACCCATGAAAATTGAGTGGATCGTTTGTGGAATATAAACCAGCATGAACACGTTCATTGTGAATAAAAGGATCTTGTTCGTCAATTGAACAGCGCCTTGCATAGAAATCCCGAGTCGGATAGCAAATTATGTGGTATCTGATCAGCGGCATATCAACCACTTGCGCAGTGTGTACCTGCAACACGTTCGCGGTTCTATCTCGTATATTCAGTAAGTTCTCCTGAATGAAGTTATTTCAGTTGGAATACCCATTACCAGTTGGAGGATTTCGGCTGTTCTGATTGTCACTTCTCGGCGGTAGCCTTTTCTGAGAAACTGGAAAGAATCACCAGTAAGGCGAAGGGGGGAAAGAGGCAATACAGAATGACAGAACCGCGGACGGGTCGCAGGTACACACTGCGCAAGTGGTTGATATACATCTAATCAGATACCACATAATTTGCTATCCGGCTCGGGAGTTCTATACAAAGCGCTGCTCAATTTACGAGCATGATCCTTTTATTCACAATGAACGTGTTCATGCTGGTTTATATTCCCAAAAACGATCCACTCAATTTTCATGGGTATCTTTATCCGATCACTTCTGGGGTAAAAATAGCACATTTAGATGTACAATTTACAAATTCTGATTTCGGTGAGGGTTTATTATAAAGTTTTATAGTGGTTTATAGAAAAATCCAATTTTTCTATCGTATCACTTAATAAACCGTCCCGATTTGATCAACGGCTAGCGAAGCACTGTTATCACCCCTACGAAATGATAAACTGAGACCACTCAACCTAAAGCAAGATTTAGAAGGTTGGGGTTATCTGCAAGAAGTCCCGTTGCCAGCCATTGATGACTCCGATATCCGTACTCTCATTGGTGCCGACGTCCCAAAGACACATTGGGTGCTAGAACAAAGAACGGGCATTCCGGATGATCCGTATGGCATGAGAGGACCTCTAGGATGGGTGATATTAGGACCGACTTTGTGCCAACGTCCTAGTAACGCGAGGGCTAATGTTAGTCATGTCACGGCCACTGAATTGGATATAAGCTTGGAACGTATGTTCAACTTTGAATTCGTGGAAGCGGCTTGCATCAAACGGAGTATGTCAGAAGATGATAAGGCAGCATTACGTCATATGACCGCCTGACTGCGTTGGGTCAACGGCCACTATAAAAAAGCCCTGCCATGGAAGCCTGGTGAGCCTTGCTTGCCGGACAATAAGGATGTTGCACTGAAGAGACTGCTGTTTTTCAAGAAGCGATTCGAAAGGGATCATGACTTTAAAGAAAAATCACCAGCCACGGTCAACGAGTACATTACGAAAGGTTACGCCGAGGTTGTACCCGGCTCAGAACAGAACTTGACTGGCCCGCATATATGGTACCTTCCGCACCACGGAGTGTACAAGCACGAAGACCAAACAAAGGTTAGGGTTGTATTCGATTGCGCTTCAGAATGCAGGAAAACATCCCTGAATAAGCAACTGCTGACGGGACCAGACCTCGTCAACAGTCTATGCGGAGTTGTTCTGAGGTTCCGGGAATATAGGTACACCCTTGTTGCGGATGTTGAAGTCATATTTTACCAAGTAAAGGTGCCAGTAAATGACCGCGACTGTCCAGGTTTCTCTGGTGGCTTGAGGGAAGCCTCACAACGAAACCAAAGGTGTATCGCATGACTTCTCATCCATTTGGTGCAACTTTGTCGCCGTCATGTTGTAGCTTTGCCCTACAAACCACCATCGATCGCTGCATGGCCACCCATGACCCCGTCATGGCTGAACAGGCAAAGAAGGTATTCTACGTGAACGATTGCTTGTTGAGCGTATCCTCTCCTGAAGAAGTAGGTAGAAGAAGTCAAACTCTTCGCCAGATATTCTCATCTAGTGGATTCAACATCACCAGGTTTTTCAGCAACGTACCACATGCACTGGGAGACCTGCCGACGGCGGATACTAAGACGCTGTATCTCGATCAACAACCAGTAGACTTGACGCGGACGCTTGGAGTGGAATGGGAGTGTAATTTCGACTGTTTTATATTTATTGTCACATCTTGGGAGGGGAAGCTAACTTGAAGGAGTGTGTTGGCCTATGTTGCTTCACTATATGATCGACTGGGATTGGTAGCCCTTGGTTTGTTACCAGTCAAACTTATTCTACAGGATCTATGTCGAAGAGGAGCCTAATGGTACGAGGAGGTATCCCCTGGGTAATTGAAAAAGTATCCGAGAACTGTGAACCTCAGAATGGTCTTCCGTTTCATGGTGGCATATCACAAATAACGTGGTAAAGCGAAATATATATTTATCGAAATAACTAGGGTTATTGCCTTGGGCGATAAGCTGGATGCCCCGATTCTGTCCTATTCAAACGAAATACGAGAAAATCCATTTGGACCAATCCGTGCTCCTTTGTTCAGTTTACATTCCATTCAGAATCCAGACTTTATGCACGTAGACGAACAGAGAGCGTGCGTATGACTAATTGCAGTGCAACACTAGGTACTGAGAATAGCAGTATATCTCGCGCATTATTCTGTCATCACATCATGCGAGAGTGTTTTGTAAACTTGCACCCACTGGTCATATTGCTCATGCATCAACATCTGTGTGCATATGACTTCCGTTATGTATTTGGTACCTATAAAAATGCTAAGGTTTGTATCCAAATACACCAGTACATTTCAGTACCAGCTGAAGTGTCCTCTAATTCTATTCGGGCAATTCGGTCAACTCGATTGGCATGGCGACATGGAGATCTTGTCAGTCGCACATCTGCTTTTGCAGAGTGATCCATCCCAGATTGAGGAACGTATGAAGTGTTTACCGTAAATTCGTGGTTCTAAGTAATGCAATACATAGAAATACATAAATTCAAATGACTTACAGCCAGGTGAGCAACCAAGAACAGCAGTACAGAAGGTTATCCGATAAACGGTCCACTCAGCAAGGCGTCAAGCGAAACTGTAGCGCAGCACTGTTACGGTACATATGGTGTATCAAGAAGCTTTCGGGCTAACATGAAATTATGCTTCAGTCAGCGGATCAGAAAATAATCTATAATTAGAATATAGAAATTTGTATACTCTAAGGCATCACCAATGTGAAAGTAGAAATAGTAGCAACTGGAGATGACAGAAGTGATGTGTATCGACGTGAACGGATGGACCTGGCAAAAGACTTGTTTGCATCACAGATCTCCTCTGTGGTCTATCGATTTAAGACGCGAATAGCGAGGCAGATTTCGGGAAATCGAACCTCCGGTCGGCAGTTTTTATGCGTGAGTGGAACGTTCCTCAAAACTTGCTTACAAGTGAAATGTACATTCGTATAACAACAGAGTCGGGAACACAAACGTAAAATGTCCACGCACTATGCGTCAAAAATCGTTAATCTAGAATGTGTCGGTACAGTAGAGACGGAGAATAGGACCATACATTTTCGAGGTTCATGATACACGTACACGCTATTCATGAGTAGGATAGGCGAGGATGTCATCAAATTACAAATTGCAAATGGTTATTTACACTGTCAACCACTTTGTTGAAACATGCTCCTTGTATGCGGATTGGTGCTGTTCTTGAACAAGCTGACTAGCCGGTACTGTGTATTTCTCCATTATTCACCAAAACTGAAATGAGATACATAGTGACTCACACGGAAGTCTTGATCGTTGTCTTGCTCTAAAACGTTTTTGCAGGACTGGCTATTAGGTTCCCACCCCAAATCACGACTGACCATCAAGTACTGAGTAACCAAAATAATCCAAGAATGCCACCAACAAAACACCGACAACAATGGTTCAGAGATGGGGAATTCACCTCAGCTGACATGATAAGGTTATCAAATTTTAATCTGGTTCGCAGATTTCCCATAGACAAAGTTTGTTCCATTTTTCTTAACACGCTGATAAACCAAGGAACTGCGGTTTCGCTGAGCCACTTCCTATTTCTAAGAATGGCATAACACTCTAAACGAACAACTATCATAACATGATCCTCTCAGCTTACAATCTTGGGTGGGAATGTGAAGCAAGAAAATGCTTTCCCCAGATATACAAGTGGAAGGATCAACTTCAATTATCTCCGGATAAAATGCTGGAAGATAAAGATCAATTTCTTATACCAGCAACCTTCATGAAACATCATCTCGAAGAGTTAAACGAAGACCACGAGAGTATCGAGAAAATGAATTCTTTAAAAGGAAACGGGCTGATTGCCGTGAATTAGAAACGACAATCAACCAACAGCGACGAATTGCAATCAGTGCAGTCGTAAAATGCATCAGAAACTAAAGAACTAGACACCATGGTCTGAAAGCCATCTTCCATGGCAGCAAGTGCATGCCGATTTTGGTGAACCTTTTCTCAGTAAGTTGTAAGCTGTTGGGATAAATGGTACATATTCACACTGTTCCGAATTGTATCTGAATGAGAACACTAGTGTATCGTTTGTCACAAATGCATTTCGTATATGTTGGAGTTGAGAAGCCGTTCTCCGAGTGATTGTGACAGACAACGGATCACAGTCTATCAACTATTGGGTAATTAAATTCAATATCCAGTGAATGAGACACATTCAGCCTGTTACAACAACACTTTGTGAGACTCTGTTTTCACGAGTTTCAATCGAGCCGATCAGATTTCCTCAGTCGTACTTTCAATGAGGAAGGCTTTCTCCAGTTTATTTATTTATTACTTATTTATTATTACACTGACTTGAGTATATCTTACAGTTCTTTTCAGATGTCGAGAAAATAAGGGAAACATTTGCATGCCGAAATATGTAAACAGTTCGGATAAAACTTCACCTTTGTTTGTTAAGAAACGAGCAGGAAAAGGAACTACGGAAGTTCTGCACAACGATAACTGGGAAGGAGGCAGTCGAAACACGGAACTGGTCAATGAGTGTGAACACCTCACAAAGATCTTTTTATTAAATGAAACAGACTCTTTCACGTGTTTATCAAATATGTGCGAAACCAAATTGGGAATTTCCCAGTATTTTTATTTTCGTATTCTTTTAACCAAAAATACGAAAGTTATCAGCAGTGTGTCAATGAAGTTATTGGGAATTGAAAGTAGCAAACCATGTGGAGTTGGTGTAATTCTGTTCGGAGTGAACAAGAATGTTGATTTCTGCAACATATTCGCAAACAAAAGGTTAACCTATCAGTTCCCTGAATGAATTGGAATCATATGACGTGAGTTTGATTACTGCTTCAAAAGATTGGTATGATTCAGTGCCCCTATAACTTTCCTGCTACCTTGAAGAGAAATAGCTCCTCGTATGGGAGTCTGTCTTATATTGGTAGAAACACATTTCCAGTGTGTACGGCTTTTGGCTGTTGGCATTAGATTGCCCTTCTGACTGAGGATACATAAATTGATTCTCATTTTCGAACTGGGAAACGCTCATTTCATATCGACTAATGAACCAAGAATGAAAAGCTGTAATGGTATATGACAACTTCCCAGTGCTGAGTCCGACAGAAGCTTTCATTGCATAATTGTTGTGGATTGACGTATTTTGATATTTTTGGTAGTGACTGAAGATTGATTCTTCTCTATTGGAAGTGAAAATGACATGCAAACAGATTCTTCTGATGGAATTCTAAAATGTATTTTCTCCCACACTAGCATACAATTTCTGCTGTTCGTATAGTGTACGCAAAGTACAAGTGTTACACCGAATTATTTCCTTGATGAAACGAAATGAGATATTATTCAGAGGATTCTCTACAGCTCTCCAATCAGTCTACTGTTGGTATTCCGGCTTCGCTAATCTTTGCTTGTGACATTCACGTGCACTTCAAATCAGGTGAATTTACTTTCGCATTTGGTGGTGAACGGTGGTGAAATATGTAGATAAATCTGTTTATGCAAAGTTACGATCAAAGACCTCTGTTCTGAAGCATATGGTTTTATCGAGTCATTGATGAAGGTTGATCTGAGTTTTTTGATTGCTACCGGTCGTCGATAAAGTGTTAGAAAGTAACCTTCCGATGTTTGAATAAGTTCACTTACGAAACATTTCAAGGGAAGAATTCACTGTCGAATTATTTTAGACATGAAACGGTGATACTATGGCTCCGGCAAATCCCCACATCAAGGGTGATTAAGCTCCTAAATCAATTGACTTGATTTACTCCATGGGAATTCTAAAATGAATCTAGAATGTAGATGATATAGCATTCTGCTGAGAGGTAGATATAATTCCCGTGTTTTTTGATAATAAGACCCACCAAAGTAGTAGTTCCTGGTGACATTTTCTGGATTATTCAAAGATATGTTTCACTACGAAAATAAGCCCGAGTTAGAAGCATCAGTTACAGAGTGACTCAAATAAATGGAAACCCGTTGACGAGTTCTGTGAGGTCACGACTGTCAACTGAATATAATCGTGAAGTCCTAGCAGTTTGATTTTCCGAAATCTGACCAAATCGTAAAACATGATCACGAAGTGCGAAATTTCATGCCAACCGGTTTACACATACATCAACTGCAACACAGTTCATCCGTCTTGTTTTCACCGCTTTCTCAACGAAGGACGATGAACCTGGATGTCTGCTCGACAAAAGCACTTTACAAGTCTTAAGTATTTCAAGATGAACATGTCTAAAGATGAACTGAAGCTTTCAGCCAAAACCGTTGCAGTTTGTCATCCTCTAATGGATTCATCTTGCAACAACTGAGATTCATTTTTCTCCCCTGTCTGAACTGTCAGGCCCTGCTTCCTGGATCGTCCATTGACCAGTCAGAGGACAGAGGATACTGGTGTGCATCGGTTAATGAATGAATATGGATCGTGATTTGAATAAGTCATTAGGGTGAAATGAAGAAGTAGAATTCCAGCACTGGTATTTTGCCCTCGTTTTCGCTTTTATCACTAAGTATTGATGCGTGCAAATAGAAAGTTATGTCCCGTCAATAACAAGAAAGGGATAGTCGAAGGTCTCGGGATAAGCATCATACAACTTTCTGCAATGTGTAAAACCTTGGCTTCCCAATGGTTCGAAAATAGAGAGGAGTGCGACAAAGTCAAACACCAGTTTAAAGAACGAAATGCTAAGCTGTACGAGGGTACATCAAATCTGTTACCAATAATTTCTAAACTGGAATATATTATCTGTAAGTGGATTACTGAAAACGAAAACAAGGAATTTCGTTGTGCACAGGGCTAGTACGGAAACGTTTGTTCTTCTACGGGCACCACATTTTGAAACAGCCAATCAGAACAAAACTGGCTGGATGGCGTTACTCAGCTATATAAACGGTATTCAAAACGATCGCCAATGCTGCTCAAATTGGAAGATCCTGAACTTCATGATGTACACTAGGATCGAAAACGATAGTTCAAGTGACGGGTGCCTCGTCAATCTACACTTAGTTCATCCGTTAAGAAAATACATGGAATAATCTTATTTTCGCAGATAATCTGGACAGAAAGAAAGCCAGATGGTTCTTCGTCCGTAAGTGAAAGAAACATAAAATTGAACGTGAATAAGGCATTTATTTTGATTGCAATCGGAATGGGCGGTGCACTAAATTAGTTATGAAGAATTGAGCGGATGTAATACTTCCCCTTGTCTTGCGAACAGATCAACGAGATCTGAAAATCTGGCCAGCACACACTGCGCAAGTGGTTGATATACATCTAATCAGATACCACATAATTTGCTATCCGGCTCGGGAGTTCTATACAAAGCGCTGCTCAATTTACGAGCATGATCCTTTTATTCACAATGAACGTGTTCATGCTGGTTTATATTCCCAAAAACGATCCACTCAATTTTCATGGGTATCTTTATCCGATCACTTCTGGGGTAAAAATAGCACATTTAGATGTACAATTTACAAATTCTGATTTCGGTGAGGGTTTATTATAAAGTTTTATAGTGGTTTATAGAAAAATCCAATTTTTCTATCGTATCACTTAATAAACCGTCCCGATTTGATCAACGGCTAGCGAAGCACTGTTATCACCCCTACGAAATGATAAACTGAGACCACTCAACCTAAAGCAAGATTTAGAAGGTTGGGGTTATCTGCAAGAAGTCCCGTTGCCAGCCATTGATGACTCCGATATCCGTACTCTCATTGGTGCCGACGTCCCAAAGACACATTGGGTGCTAGAACAAAGAACGGGCATTCCGGATGATCCGTATGGCATGAGAGGACCTCTAGGATGGGTGATATTAGGACCGACTTTGTGCCAACGTCCTAGTAACGCGAGGGCTAATGTTAGTCATGTCACGGCCACTGAATTGGATATAAGCTTGGAACGTATGTTCAACTTTGAATTCGTGGAAGCGGCTTGCATCAAACGGAGTATGTCAGAAGATGATAAGGCAGCATTACGTCATATGACCGCCTGACTGCGTTGGGTCAACGGCCACTATAAAAAAGCCCTGCCATGGAAGCCTGGTGAGCCTTGCTTGCCGGACAATAAGGATGTTGCACTGAAGAGACTGCTGTTTTTCAAGAAGCGATTCGAAAGGGATCATGACTTTAAAGAAAAATCACCAGCCACGGTCAACGAGTACATTACGAAAGGTTACGCCGAGGTTGTACCCGGCTCAGAACAGAACTTGACTGGCCCGCATATATGGTACCTTCCGCACCACGGAGTGTACAAGCACGAAGACCAAACAAAGGTTAGGGTTGTATTCGATTGCGCTTCAGAATGCAGGAAAACATCCCTGAATAAGCAACTGCTGACGGGACCAGACCTCGTCAACAGTCTATGCGGAGTTGTTCTGAGGTTCCGGGAATATAGGTACACCCTTGTTGCGGATGTTGAAGTCATATTTTACCAAGTAAAGGTGCCAGTAAATGACCGCGACTGTCCAGGTTTCTCTGGTGGCTTGAGGGAAGCCTCACAACGAAACCAAAGGTGTATCGCATGACTTCTCATCCATTTGGTGCAACTTTGTCGCCGTCATGTTGTAGCTTTGCCCTACAAACCACCATCGATCGCTGCATGGCCACCCATGACCCCGTCATGGCTGAACAGGCAAAGAAGGTATTCTACGTGAACGATTGCTTGTTGAGCGTATCCTCTCCTGAAGAAGTAGGTAGAAGAAGTCAAACTCTTCGCCAGATATTCTCATCTAGTGGATTCAACATCACCAGGTTTTTCAGCAACGTACCACATGCACTGGGAGACCTGCCGACGGCGGATACTAAGACGCTGTATCTCGATCAACAACCAGTAGACTTGACGCGGACGCTTGGAGTGGAATGGGAGTGTAATTTCGACTGTTTTATATTTATTGTCACATCTTGGGAGGGGAAGCTAACTTGAAGGAGTGTGTTGGCCTATGTTGCTTCACTATATGATCGACTGGGATTGGTAGCCCTTGGTTTGTTACCAGTCAAACTTATTCTACAGGATCTATGTCGAAGAGGAGCCTAATGGTACGAGGAGGTATCCCTGGGTAATTGAAAAAGTATCCGAGAACTGTGAACCTCAGAATGGTCTTCCGTTTCATGGTGGCATATCACAAATAACGTGGTAAAGCGAAATATATATTTATCGAAATAACTAGGGTTATTGCCTTGGGCGATAAGCTGGATGCCCCGATTCTGTCCTATTCAAACGAAATACGAGAAAATCCATTTGGACCAATCCGTGCTCCTTTGTTCAGTTTACATTCCATTCAGAATCCAGACTTTATGCACGTAGACGAACAGAGAGCGTGCGTATGACTAATTGCAGTGCAACACTAGGTACTGAGAATAGCAGTATATCTCGCGCATTATTCTGTCATCACATCATGCGAGAGTGTTTTGTAAACTTGCACCCACTGGTCATATTGCTCATGCATCAACATCTGTGTGCATATGACTTCCGTTATGTATTTGGTACCTATAAAAATGCTAAGGTTTGTATCCAAATACACCAGTACATTTCAGTACCAGCTGAAGTGTCCTCTAATTCTATTCGGGCAATTCGGTCAACTCGATTGGCATGGCGACATGGAGATCTTGTCAGTCGCACATCTGCTTTTGCAGAGTGATCCATCCCAGATTGAGGAACGTATGAAGTGTTTACCGTAAATTCGTGGTTCTAAGTAATGCGATACATAGAAATACATAAATTCAAATGACTTACAGCCAGGTGAGCAACCAAGAACAGCAGTACAGAAGGTTATCCGATAAACGGTCCACTCAGCAAGGCGTCAAGCGAAACTGTAGCGCAGCACTGTTACGGTACATATGGTGTATCAAGAAGCTTTCGGGCTAACATGAAATTATGCTTCAGTCAGCGGATCAGAAAATAATCTATAATTAGAATATAGAAATTTGTATACTCTAAGGCATCACCAATGTGAAAGTAGAAATAGTAGCAACTGGAGATGACAGAAGTGATGTGTATCGACGTGAACGGATGGACCTGGCAAAAGACTTGTTTGCATCACAGATCTCCTCTGTGGTCTATCGATTTAAGACGCGAATAGCGAGGCAGATTTCGGGAAATCGAACCTCCGGTCGGCAGTTTTTATGCGTGAGTGGAACGTTCCTCAAAACTTGCTTACAAGTGAAATGTACATTCGTATAACAACAGAGTCGGGAACACAAACGTAAAATGTCCACGCACTATGCGTCAAAAATCGTTAATCTAGAATGTGTCGGTACAGTAGAGACGGAGAATAGGACCATACATTTTCGAGGTTCATGATACACGTACACGCTATTCATGAGTAGGATAGGCGAGGATGTCATCAAATTACAAATTGCAAATGGTTATTTACACTGTCAACCACTTTGTTGAAACATGCTCCTTGTATGCGGATTGGTGCTGTTCTTGAACAAGCTGACTAGCCGGTACTGTGTATTTCTCCATTATTCACCAAAACTGAAATGAGATACATAGTGACTCACACGGAAGTCTTGATCGTTGTCTTGCTCTAAAACGTTTTTGCAGGACTGGCTATTAGGTTCCCACCCCAAATCACGACTGACCATCAAGTACTGAGTAACCAAAATAATCCAAGAATGCCACCAACAAAACACCGACAACAATGGTTCAGAGATGGGGAATTCACCTCAGCTGACATGATAAGGTTATCAAATTTTAATCTGGTTCGCAGATTTCCCATAGACAAAGTTTGTTCCATTTTTCTTAACACGCTGATAAACCAAGGAACTGCGGTTTCGCTGAGCCACTTCCTATTTCTAAGAATGGCATAACACTCTAAACGAACAACTATCATAACATGATCCTCTCAGCTTACAATCTTGGGTGGGAATGTGAAGCAAGAAAATGCTTTCCCCAGATATACAAGTGGAAGGATCAACTTCAATTATCTCCGGATAAAATGCTGGAAGATAAAGATCAATTTCTTATACCAGCAACCTTCATGAAACATCATCTCGAAGAGTTAAACGAAGACCACGAGAGTATCGAGAAAATGAATTCTTTAAAAGGAAACGGGCTGATTGCCGTGAATTAGAAACGACAATCAACCAACAGCGACGAATTGCAATCAGTGCAGTCGTAAAATGCATCAGAAACTAAAGAACTAGACACCATGGTCTGAAAGCCATCTTCCATGGCAGCAAGTGCATGCCGATTTTGGTGAACCTTTTCTCAGTAAGTTGTAAGCTGTTGGGATAAATGGTACATATTCACACTGTTCCGAATTGTATCTGAATGAGAACACTAGTGTATCGTTTGTCACAAATGCATTTCGTATATGTTGGAGTTGAGAAGCCGTTCTCCGAGTGATTGTGACAGACAACGGATCACAGTCTATCAACTATTGGGTAATTAAATTCAATATCCAGTGAATGAGACACATTCAGCCTGTTACAACAACACTTTGTGAGACTCTGTTTTCACGAGTTTCAATCGAGCCGATCAGATTTCCTCAGTCGTACTTTCAATGAGGAAGGCTTTCTCCAGTTTATTTATTTATTACTTATTTATTATTACACTGACTTGAGTATATCTTACAGTTCTTTTCAGATGTCGAGAAAATAAGGGAAACATTTGCATGCCGAAATATGTAAACAGTTCGGATAAAACTTCACCTTTGTTTGTTAAGAAACGAGCAGGAAAAGGAACTACGGAAGTTCTGCACAACGATAACTGGGAAGGAGGCAGTCGAAACACGGAACTGGTCAATGAGTGTGAACACCTCACAAAGATCTTTTTATTAAATGAAACAGACTCTTTCACGTGTTTATCAAATATGTGCGAAACCAAATTGGGAATTTCCCAGTATTTTTATTTTCGTATTCTTTTAACCAAAAATACGAAAGTTATCAGCAGTGTGTCAATGAAGTTATTGGGAATTGAAAGTAGCAAACCATGTGGAGTTGGTGTAATTCTGTTCGGAGTGAACAAGAATGTTGATTTCTGCAACATATTCGCAAACAAAAGGTTAACCTATCAGTTCCCTGAATGAATTGGAATCATATGACGTGAGTTTGATTACTGCTTCAAAAGATTGGTATGATTCAGTGCCCCTATAACTTTCCTGCTACCTTGAAGAGAAATAGCTCCTCGTATGGGAGTCTGTCTTATATTGGTAGAAACACATTTCCAGTGTGTACGGCTTTTGGCTGTTGGCATTAGATTGCCCTTCTGACTGAGGATACATAAATTGATTCTCATTTTCGAACTGGGAAACGCTCATTTCATATCGACTAATGAACCAAGAATGAAAAGCTGTAATGGTATATGACAACTTCCCAGTGCTGAGTCCGACAGAAGCTTTCATTGCATAATTGTTGTGGATTGACGTATTTTGATATTTTTGGTAGTGACTGAAGATTGATTCTTCTCTATTGGAAGTGAAAATGACATGCAAACAGATTCTTCTGATGGAATTCTAAAATGTATTTTCTCCCACACTAGCATACAATTTCTGCTGTTCGTATAGTGTACGCAAAGTACAAGTGTTACACCGAATTATTTCCTTGATGAAACGAAATGAGATATTATTCAGAGGATTCTCTACAGCTCTCCAATCAGTCTACTGTTGGTATTCCGGCTTCGCTAATCTTTGCTTGTGACATTCACGTGCACTTCAAATCAGGTGAATTTACTTTCGCATTTGGTGGTGAACGGTGGTGAAATATGTAGATAAATCTGTTTATGCAAAGTTACGATCAAAGACCTCTGTTCTGAAGCATATGGTTTTATCGAGTCATTGATGAAGGTTGATCTGAGTTTTTTGATTGCTACCGGTCGTCGATAAAGTGTTAGAAAGTAACCTTCCGATGTTTGAATAAGTTCACTTACGAAACATTTCAAGGGAAGAATTCACTGTCGAATTATTTTAGACATGAAACGGTGATACTATGGCTCCGGCAAATCCCCACATCAAGGGTGATTAAGCTCCTAAATCAATTGACTTGATTTACTCCATGGGAATTCTAAAATGAATCTAGAATGTAGATGATATAGCATTCTGCTGAGAGGTAGATATAATTCCCGTGTTTTTTGATAATAAGACCCACCAAAGTAGTAGTTCCTGGTGACATTTTCTGGATTATTCAAAGATATGTTTCACTACGAAAATAAGCCCGAGTTAGAAGCATCAGTTACAGAGTGACTCAAATAAATGGAAACCCGTTGACGAGTTCTGTGAGGTCACGACTGTCAACTGAATATAATCGTGAAGTCCTAGCAGTTTGATTTTCCGAAATCTGACCAAATCGTAAAACATGATCACGAAGTGCGAAATTTCATGCCAACCGGTTTACACATACATCAACTGCAACACAGTTCATCCGTCTTGTTTTCACCGCTTTCTCAACGAAGGACGATGAACCTGGATGTCTGCTCGACAAAAGCACTTTACAAGTCTTAAGTATTTCAAGATGAACATGTCTAAAGATGAACTGAAGCTTTCAGCCAAAACCGTTGCAGTTTGTCATCCTCTAATGGATTCATCTTGCAACAACTGAGATTCATTTTTCTCCCCTGTCTGAACTGTCAGGCCCTGCTTCCTGGATCGTCCATTGACCAGTCAGAGGACAGAGGATACTGGTGTGCATCGGTTAATGAATGAATATGGATCGTGATTTGAATAAGTCATTAGGGTGAAATGAAGAAGTAGAATTCCAGCACTGGTATTTTGCCCTCGTTTTCGCTTTTATCACTAAGTATTGATGCGTGCAAATAGAAAGTTATGTCCCGTCAATTACAAGAAGGGGATAGTCGAAGGTCTCGGGATAAGCATCATACAACTTTCTGCAATGTGTAAAACCTTGGCTTCCCAATGGTTCGAAAATAGAGAGGAGTGCGACAAAGTCAAACACCAGTTTAAAGAACGAAATGCTAAGCTGTACGAGGGTACATCAAATCTGTTACCAATAATTTCTAAACTGGAATATATTATCTGTAAGTGGATTACTGAAAACGAAAACAAGGAATTTCGTTGTGCACAGGGCTAGTACGGAAACGTTTGTTCTTCTACGGGCACCACATTTTGAAACAGCCAATCAGAACAAAACTGGCTGGATGGCGTTACTCAGCTATATAAACGGTATTCAAAACGATCGCCAATGCTGCTCAAATTGGAAGATCCTGAACTTCATGATGTACACTAGGATCGAAAACGATAGTTCAAGTGACGGGTGCCTCGTCAATCTACACTTAGTTCATCCGTTAAGAAAATACATGGAATAATCTTATTTTCGCAGATAATCTGGACAGAAAGAAAGCCAGATGGTTCTTCGTCCGTAAGTGAAAGAAACATAAAATTGAACGTGAATAAGGCATTTATTTTGATTGCAATCGGAATGGGCGGTGCACTAAATTAGTTATGAAGAATTGAGCGGATGTAATACTTCCCCTTGTCTTGCGAACAGATCAACGAGATCTGAAAATCTGGCCAGCACCAACTGCGTTCAGTAAATTTGACATTCGTCACTGGGACTTCTGATATTGTTTTGATTGCCCTGAAGTACATCAGATTCAAATATATTTAACTCTGAAGAAGAATGCAATTACGGGCGAAACAATATTACTCCCATTTTGTTACTCGACTATCTGGGTATGGAAGTGTTTGGGAAGATACGTGAGCAATCAGAAATAGAGAGCAATTCAAGTGATTGATTGATAACAGAATACATTAGTTTGTAGGGAATCCCAGCCTCGTGCTTTAGCATCGCAAATTAGAAACCGACTGGTCCGGGTGACATGGATATCTACGTTTGGAAGTACCAGACAAGTCGGTTCACTCAGGAAAGATTTGTTTGTTTGTCACGTACGTTACTGTGGTAACATGTTCATGAATATGTTTGAAAAATAAGCTTAGTATGCTTCAGAACACTGGACTATCCAGTAATAATCAAAAGTAACATACGGCAAAACAACCTTTCTACAGCCATTTCACATTATTGTGGTCACAGATTGCACAGGAAACACTGGATACGAATTGCGCAGATAAACATCACCACTGTGTCAGTTTTGCTACGGTCATATTGTCATTTTCGTGTGTTCGAATTACTTAGCTACCGGAATTGTCCTATGCTATACCGCGAGGTTCTTATCGAGCTCAATGTTCAAGGGTGAACTTCCTCATCCCCACTGCCTCAGCAATCTCCATAGCATACAAATACTGACTGTGAGATTTACTTTTATGTGCAGGATCAGCAAAATTGGAAGCAGTATAAACATTCAAGTATTACCCAGTATGACACAGGTGAATTAGGTGTGTATCTATTGTTATTAAGATCCTCATTGGTTTATCAAAAACGGATACTTCATTCACCAAAAAGTTGCATAAGTAGATGCAACTAAAATAAATCGAAAATTAGTAGAACTTTGGAGAACCTACTGGTCTGATGTAATTCAACTCAGTTCAAATAGCATGCACAACAATTTACTTCGCGTCCTGCAAGTGAAAACCTCTGGAAGATCGTCAAAACAACAGTTTGTAAAAACTCAGTTTCCGCTTTACACTTGGAGGTAATCCCATATCCGCCATTCATAGTCTTCAACCAAGGAAATTTCCCTCACAATAAACAGCGATCACAATACAAAGCGAAGAACGAGGTCTGATAAATGAAAGGATTTTTAATCTCCTGCAAACCGAACATAATACATGTCTATACGTCTATATACATGATGAGTGATAATAATACTGAAATTGCTCGTTTATTTCCGAGGAACTATGAGCAATCTTACGAACAGATCGGATCACCAAACAACACATACTTAAGGCAACTGGTTGAAATTGGAAACTACTTGCTAATTTGAGCATCGAGTTTCCGCAGGCAAATATCACAGTAACAAAGCCCTGAGTATGCCTGATATAGTTCCTAAGAATAGGATGAATAAGTGGTTCACGGAATACTGGCATTTCGTCTATTCTCGTGATCATGCATTTCATATATTTTGCTTAGTTCCTTTAAGAGATTTGCATGGAAGACTGCATAATCTCATACAGTTTGCGGTGGTGAGCGTGAGGAACTTCTGGTTTATCGCTAGGGTGGAAAACATAGCGTGTGTGAAACATTCTAGCACGATGGCAGCTAAAGATTAGATGGGCTCATCTAACCCCAGTGACCTCGAAAAAATAAATCCCGTAGGTTCAATCACAGAACGATTGTATTTATCCAAGTTTCACAGGCCCTCGAGCTTTCGGGGTCAACAACTGATGACGTCACTCGGGAAAGCTTTGTTCATCCTCCTGATTGATTGTTCATACGGTGACACTCACGAAATCACCTCTCTCCCATTTCCAAACTAACGATTGACATAATAAATCACCAAACGGACGATTGGCCAATTGCTCTGCTGACTCTCCCATTACCCTACCTTTCTCATCATATAATTGCCATAGTAATAACACGAAAATAATCCGTTGAAAATACCGCACTACACCATATGTTCTCATATGGATTTTGAGTCGCCTCAATAGTTTCCGAATTCAAAATGTAATTAGCTTGCAGTGCAATAACTCATTGGATCCACTGATTATCGAAACTTATCTTCGCTAATATGCTGACGAAGAATTGGGATGCAAAGTCAGCCCTGAACAAGCCCACAGCGAGTTTCCCAATTCGAAGTACGTCGCGTGAGTTACATGGTTGATATTAGAGAGAGAAGAGCTTCAGGTGGTTGAATTCAAAGAGAACTGCTTCAAGTTCATATTCATTTATTTCAACTAAGAGGAGTTTTACTTTCAGGCGGTTGATCTATACGTAATGCGGACACGAACATTTTTAAATTGTACCCAAACTTCAGGTCATTCCAAAGGGGTTCGTCGATGTTGTTTGGATTGGTTTACACATAGTTAGTATGGTTCAGGTACACGGTTCGGATACACCTAACCATTGTTCGGTTAGACTCATGTGAGTGATTCAAGTTAGATCATGCGTTTCACGGTGCTTAATTTCGAACGCAGTTATAGCCATTGTTTAACTGGATGATGTGCCGGAGTTGTCGAAACTCGGAGGACCTTATGACTGTTTTGGATAAATGGTACCCCAAAGAACAACATCTGCTGTTCTTTTAGCCAATTTCACCTATTGTAGACACTTCATGAAAAATAACTATTTGTCGTGGGATCCGAATCTATTCACCTGTGATCAAAATCAATTACTTACTGGATATAATACCAGCCTTTGAGCATTCAGCTTCGGTGAACTTCATCGTCATCATTAATTAGGAATCTCTACATTGGTACGCAAATCACTTAGGAAATAAACCGATACAATCATTCAGATAAAAATGCGGTCGAAAAGAGTGACGTGTAAACCCAATCACATTCATTCAGCTTTAGGAAAAACAAAATTTAATTTCACGAGTCAGTAAATCATAAATTTATCGGCATAGCAAAATTCACATGTTGATGATTGAGATTTTAAAAGCAAACACTATTTAAACACTGAGTTAAAGTTTGTACTGAGGAATTCAGCAACAAATGGGTTTCACGTCAGCAAATACATCAGTTACTAAGTTGCACACAATTGAAAATGGATCATAGACACACTTCTTTCGACCAACGAGAAATGCCCCCATTTCAAATATGAAATCGCTCATACGCACCATTTGAGTGGCTGTATCACAGTTCGAATTGGTCTGTGATGGAATTATATAATTATCACAGTTATTCATCGCATTGTTGTCCTCACGATACCATTTAAAACAAATGTGTGTTATCAACTGAATACATATTCAGAACTCCCGTGTTATCCATTATGAAATGATCCATGTATGAGTCGGATCATTCACGTGTTGAAACTTAGCACAACCTGTTAACACAAAAGCCCTTAGTTGCACGTAACCGGATTTTGTGGCCGTCCCCTTTATGTGTACCAGTTTGCGTGCTCTATTTAACACGCCTCCGAACTTAACCTATTCACTCATGGCTCATCCTTTCCGAAATGCCTGTTTGCTATGCCTCCAGGAAGCCTAGCTGAATGTAAACGAGTGTGAAACTATTGTTCACATCAGAATCTATTCGTGCTTCAATCAGGATAGAGATGATTCCAAAAATGAAGTAGGTGATAACCACGTCACATATATGAACCATATCTGGTGTAGCGAAAAAATTGTCTGTCTTCCCAATCGTCTGACGGGATTGACTATTCATCTGGCAAAAGTCGTCGCGGATTTCTCTTTTCAACCACATCATTATTACGAATATTTATATTGCATAACAACAAAACTTGGCTATCTTATTGATTGATTCATTCCTAATTTTCTTCGACCACTGATGACTGACAGTCTCCATATGATTGTAGGAAAGTATAAATCTACATCCCTAATCTATTCTTTCGATCTGATTATTGCTTCTCCCAACGAACCATGGGAAGTCTCATTTGGAATGTATCCTAACAAGCCATCCAGAACTCATTTCCCTCAAACGCTGTGCAACTATCGGGACCGGTGATCGTACTATCTTACATCTACTACTATTTACTCGTTCCCTAGTTACGACGCAGCTTCAAAAGGTCTCTCTTGTTATACATAACGAACGAAGAAGTAAACCTTATCTCTAACAATAACTGTATCATGCAGACGGTTGAATTCCATTTACGAAGAGTCGTCTCATCCTACCTACAACTAATACGCTGGGAGAACGTTTGACCTACAACAATCTCAACACACCTGCGATCAATCCCCTTCTTTGTGCTAGAAAATAGTTTGTCTGTCCTCCTCATCTCCCTGGAATACACTCTACCCTAAAACAAGCCACGGCCAGATCAAAACTTCAAGATATATGGTTCAATCCACATGCTGTCTCGAGTTGAACTTGTTAACCCCTGTTTGTGATCAGTAATCTCGTTCCATTCCACATATTTGAGTGGTTGGTCCAATCCCCTAAACCTACATAATATATTGCGATGTAATGACGTGAGTGTGAATCACTGAATGGTGTGTGTGTGTGTGTGTGTGTGAGGATTCAGAAACCGATGACTAGTCACTTTAAGATACTTCTAGACATTCAGCTTCCACCACACAATAAATTTTCAGAAGCCGCTTGTTGGTCCCATGGCAATCATCAGACACTTCCGGAACTGCCTGCACTGGATAAAACCAGGAACACCTTATATAATACCCCATTTGGTGAATCTATATCTGGATATGTGTTCTATAAGATGGACATTTGTTTCCCGTTCGTATGTGTAAATCGACCACAGAGTTTGAACAACTTTGACTCCCATTCAACTCGATGTCGAAACTATCATTTCTCGAGGTGAAATTGGAACGAGAATTTCGAATCGCAACACTTCACGGTTGATGTCCACGACGATTTCGCTGCATCTTCACAAAGTATATACCAGATGTAACAATTAACGGCAATTAAAGCAACTATCCCGATTACTTGGGCTGTCAATCTGGCACAAACTCAGTCTCACTAGCTTTACGCACGATATGGGGTGCGCACGGCTACGGGCAGCAGAACAAATTCCAATTGAATAACCGTGTTCATCGTAATTTCATGGTTCTATATAATGCAACACATACAAATATATAAATGCAAATGACTTACAGCTAGGTGAGCAACCAAGAACAACAGTACAGAAAGTTATTTGATAAACCGGGACAGTGTACCCATAAACGGTCCACTTAGCACGGAGTCAAACGAGACTGTCTCACAGCACGTTCACGGTCACAGTACATATAGTGAATCAAGAACATTTCTAACTAACATGAAATGATAATCTGAGTAACAGAAAAATAAAATAATCTATAGTTAGAATACACAAATTTGTAGTTTCTAAGGAGTTACGAGTGTGAAAGTCCAAATAGAAGCAGTCATAAGACAAGGGAAGTGATGTGTCAGCGTGGACGAATGAATCTGGCAATAAGTTTGTCAGAAATGCAACATTTCACGATTTATGACCAGGAAGATTTCACTGCATCTTCTCATCGTTTCTACCACCAACGACAATTAATGTAACCTTCTAAGTATGAGCGAAAGCATGGTGACAGAATGGAGCACATGTATTTCTCACCATGGTATATATATTGTCACACGAAGTTCCGTCTGTTTGCACAGTGGTGGTTTTCATCGATTAATTGCTCTTGCCTTGGCCAATCTGAACAGTTTCGTCTTTTCTGTTCCGTAATTCACCCGAAACGCTCCTTCCGTGTTAACTGGGTGTCGGGTAACCAGTAAATGTTTAGCTGACTATGTCTCATCCATTCCTCGGCCGTTTTTGTTTGATATCTAAGGTTCAGTTGAGCGTTGAACTCCATTGGGAAAACCTTCCAAAATTTGATTAGGTAACTGCTTCTCTGTTCGATTGATATAGATGACTCGACGCAAAAATTCTTATTAGTGAATAAAATTTGAAGTGATGCAGAGATATAGAGTTTCCTTCATGAGCAAAATAGGCATGCTCTTCGTTGGTTGAGCAACATTGTCAGGTACGTTATCAGCTTACCTAAATCACCTTTGTTGCACTGTGCACGGAGGCAGCGAAATCGTCCTGAGAATAAATCGTGCAAAATTGTGATTTCGACTTTGCAAACAAATGTGACCAAATATCATTAGGAGCCACATCAGTCAGGTGCCTGAAATCCTGAAACAGCACTCGAGTAAGGTGATCAGGTGGGGTATGATATCAGTGAATGACGACCACGTTATCAGTTCCCAGTTACGTATCTGCAGACTGGGTAAAAAATGAAAAATCGGTGGTTGTATTTGGTGTGACAGAGCTGAGATTTTGAATTATGAAAGACTGTTTAGAAGAGCCGAAACCGTCCACTCTACACATATTTTGGTTGTGTGTCCCGATTAATGGAACGAGTGAATCACGGCAGATGAATACTTGGTCACCTAACACTATAGTAAAAACCCACAGTAAGATGCATAACAGCTGGGGTAATTTTCTAGCCAGAATCCTTGAAGGATGAACGGGATATATTTAGATTACTCTGGAACATGCAAGTGAGTCATTATTCATGGATAATCAATAGGTCACACGTTCGTGGTAGTGAGGCATTGGAATGTCAAACTGAACATGCCCCGGCAATTCAATTCACGTATTTTATATCGGCTGTTTGTCAGAGTGGTTCGCTGTAGCCGAAAATCTGAAGCAATATCATCAGTCCCGAAATGTGGTCGATTCAGTCACCCACCGAATCAGGATTGCAGATTAACAGTTGGTATGTGAAGATGCCGTTGATTTGTTTCTGGAAGACCTTTCCCACCAAATACTTTTATAATTTCTTTTCAATGAACGATGATAGTATTGTAAATTCAATTTCCACATGAACCCCCAGAACCCCCTCTCAATTGAAGATTTCGGGTTCCAAGAACTCCAGGTTTAAATCGTCCGACGACCAGAAATATATTGAGGTTGAAAAGCTAGCAACGATCAGGACTTAGTAAAGGACCAGGGAAAATTTCTGCTTCTGTTTGTGTGATCCATGAAAGAGCAACCTGCATGTTAGTTGCCCATAAGTTTTAGGTGCTTAATCTCAGTGATAACTGATACCCCTGTGTGTCTACATTATTCTCTCATGTGTATTATCTGCTGTAACTGGCCAGTGGATGCAGCGCTTAGGTGAACCTTGTTCTCCAACTTGTTGTTACTCCAAAGAACCTATCGGTAATTATTTTTATTTTGCGTCAGAATGGGGGTATTCTGTGAGACTGGTTAGAGTCGAACACCTGGATAAGCACTATCCAGTGTATTCATTGGAATGGGTCAAGTAAGAAACTGGTTACTATTCATCTGGCAAAATTCGTCGCGGATTTCTCTTTTCAACCACATCATTATTACGAATATTTATATTGCATAACAACAAAACTTGGCTATCTTATTGATTGATTCATTCCTAATTTTCTTCGACCACTGATGACTGACAGTCTCCATATGATTGTAGGAAAGTATAAATCTACATCCCTAATCTATTCTTTCGATCTGATTATTGCTTCTCCCAACGAACCATGGGAAGTCTCATTTGGAATGTATCCTAACAAGCCATCCAGAACTCATTTCCCTCAAACGCTGTGCAACTATCGGGACCGGTGATCGTACTATCTTACATCTACTACTATTTACTCGTTCCCTAGTTACGACGCAGCTTCAAACGGTCTCCCTTGTTATATATAACGAACGCAGCATTAAACCTTATCTCTAACAATAACTGTATTCTGCAGACGGTTGAATTCCGTTTACGAAGAGTCGTCTCATCCTATCTAAAACGTTTACGCTGGGAGAACAATTTAACCTACAAACAGCTCAACACACCTGCAATCAGTAGTCTATCAAGCTCGGTGTAAATGTAAGTCTGGTATCTGGGTAATACCTCCTCATGTTTCCGAATGGTGCAATAACCCCTGTTGGTGAACACACGATGTCAAGATAAAGGTCACAGGTAAATTGCTCATTTCCTAACCGTTGCTTCTAATATTTTATCAGCGGTGTTCTTGGGTTGTATTGGTTACCCAAGGCCTGAGAGAGTGGTACAAATTAGGGTTGCGCATTTGAGTTTCTTTGATTCTTGCCTGTAACCGCGAATATCGTCGGTTGCCCACCACGGTTGATTGCACCACTTGGAAATATGAAGTAGTATATTGGAGGTTGTGGGATGAAAACTTCAATTGTTCATTAAGGAGAGTCAATTATTTTTCAAATACACTCACAACATTGGTGCTCACCTAATGCTGATTTCCTGTGAATGATTCCATAACAGATTTGAGAGTATATGTGCATTTACACAGTAGTGAATGAATAGATGGGCAACGAATTAGATGACTTCACAACATGCTGGTGCTTAATGACCCATGTCCGTGGTGTGAAAGATAGTGAATGTGAGACGTGTGACCGCAGCCTGAAGGGGCTTGTTTGATAAAGGTGTGTGCAACACACGGTCACTGTGTGCGGCTTTTACATTGTACTAAATTGCACGTTGTGACTTTATGATTATTTTCATTCCTCGATGGTCTACTCTTGAGTAGTATAAACCTTTTGGTGTGTGAACCATCCCTGTTTCAGACCTGGGATATCTCGATCTACCTGAATGTCCCGTAGGGCGACCAATGCTCATGCCGTTTTCTTTCTCATATGATCTCTATCGCTCGTATTCTGGCGAGGATTTTCGGTTATGCAGTTTCTGAACTGGAGTCGGAATCAGTTTGATCCCGTCACAAATGCAAAACACCAAATAGAAATCGTCGGTTTTGCACAATGTGTCTGGCTTTTCCTCACAGTCTCTTTAAAGGTGCATACCACAGTCACGATAATTGTTTTATTGTCAGAATGAGGAAGGACAATGCAAGAGAAAATCTTTGCGAACAACTAAATGGGGTAACCAGAAAAAAATGCCAGTTTTTCACCGAACCACAACTCAGTCCACTTTGAGAGTTATTCAGAACAATTGTATTTCATTTGATTTCCTTCCTCTAACTTAGATTTTGCGTACAAAGCAATTCATCATGGAATATGTCATGCTTATTCACAGAATAAACTAGGACAGACGAAGACAGTAAAGCGTACAGCGGTTTATTTGTGTACTGGGATGATTGTTCCCTATTTGAATGTCAGCAACAGAAATTCGACTAAGTTACCAATCACGATAGGTTCTTTGGAGTAACAACAAGTTGGCGAACAAGGTTCACCTAAGCGCTGCATCCACTGGCCAGTTACAGCAGATAATACACATGAGAGAATAATGTAGACACACAGGGGTATCAGTTATCACTGAGATTAAGCACCTAAAACTTATGGGCAACTAACATGCAGGTTGCTCTTTCATGGATCACACAAACAGAAGCAGAAATTTTCCCTGGTCCTTTACTAAGTCCTGATCGTTGCTAGCTTTTCAACCTCAATATATTTCTGGTCATCGGACGTGCAGTTCTTGGAACCCGAAATCTTCATTTGAGAGGGGCTTTTGGGGTCTCATATGGAAATTGAATTTACAATACTATCATCGTTCATTGAAAAGAAATTATAAAAAGTATTTGGTGGGAAAGGTCTTCCAGAAACAAATCAACGGCATCTTCACATACCAACTGTTAATCTGCAATCCTGATTCGGTGGGTGACTGAATCGACCACATTTCGGGACTGATGATATTGCTTCAGATTTTCGGCTACAGCGAACCACTCTGACAAACAGCCGATATAAAATACGTGAATTGAATTGCCGGGGCATGTTCAGTTTGACATTCCAATGCCTCACTACCACGAACGTGTGACCTATTGATTATCCATGAATAATGACTCACTTGCATGTTCCAGAGTAATCTAAATATATCCCGTTCATCCTTCAAGGATTCTGGCTAGAAAATTACCCCAGCTGTTATGCATCTTACTGTGGGTTTTTACTATAGTGTTAGGTGACCAAGTATTCATCTGCCGTGATTCACTCGTTCCATTAATCTGCAGATACATAACTGGGAACTGATAACGTGGTCGTCATTCACTGATATCATACCCCACCTGATCACCTTACTCGAGTGTTGTTTCAGGATTTCTGGCACCTGACCAACAAGCGGCTTCTGAAAATTTGTTGTGTGGTGGAAGCTGAATGTCTAGAAGTATCTTAAAGTGACTAGTCATCGGTTTCTGAATCCTCACACACACACACCATTCAGTGATTCACACTCACGTCATTACATCGCAATATATTATGTAGGTTTAGGGGATTGGACCAACCACTCAAATATGTGGAATGGAACGAGATTACTGATCACAAACAGGGGTTAACAAGTTCAACTCGAGACAGCATGTGGATTGAATCATATATCTTGATGTTTTGATCTGACCGTGGCTTGTTTTAGGGTAGAGTGTATTCCAGGGAGATGAGGAGGACAGACAAACTATTTTCTGGCATAAAGAAGGGGATTGTAGAAACGGATTCCGACACTATTCCAACTTTGTATCAATACGGATTGACGATACAGAACCTCATACAAGTTACGTGAGCTTCAGCCTCATTTGCTGTGTGGTTAGTCCGGGCAATGTGTGGAACCAGGAAGATAAATATTGATTCATTCTCTCCAGTATTTATATATTGAAGGTTGTGGTCGCAGACGAGTTCAAACAAATACCGGGTCGTTCAACCAATGTACATTGTCCCGCAGGAACAAGGGAATGAATATTCACAGAATGATTCTGGAGATTACCTGCGTAGAACAGTTTTCTGATCATCCCTGATAATGTTCGTTGTACAGTCTCTGCAAACGTCTCACCTTCGAATGGGAAACAGATAAGAACTTGTTTTGTTCCTACTACACACGTTGCAATTTCCGCTTCCGTTCACACCATCGTTCATCTAATGGATCCAAGTAGCTGCTATGGATGTAGATGCTTCGCCCAGGCCAGGGTTATCCTTGAAATGTGTCCTTCGCGGATATTATTCATTTCCTATTTGTGGTGCATTGCATTAGAATTCTTTCATTATTCAGAGGCACAAAACTGTGGAACTGCAGCTATTGTCGATTCCATGTTGCCCTTCTGTGTATTAACTGGCTAATTGAACCATCTTCACAACGGCTCATCAGAACAGAAAGGAAGGTGACTTTGTTGACAGAATCTATGTCTATTGTTTACCAAATGTTTGCATGATCAGATTAACACATGCGTAGCTGTTGACTAATGTGGTCTGATGAATTAATTACACATAAAATATGATGTGCGAAGCGTTTATATACACGACGGTTTTGAGTGGATAATTCCCGAGGGCCATTTTCTAACTTCACCATGAGAATATTGGCAAATAGTGGTCCGAGAGGGGGGCCCATTGGTACAACATCCGATTAGTAAACTTCAGATAAAAGTTGTTTGTGCAGAAATCGTGCAATTGTTCCAGACACTCTAAGGGAATGACTGTCGAAATTGCGGTAATTCCAATGCAGTCACATAAGTAATCGATGATTTCAACTATTGGGACGTTGATGAAGAGTGAACTGGAACTTAACGAAAGGAACCGTTGTCCTTTTGCGTCTTAGTCTTTCACGCACTTTCCGAATTGAACTGTGTATTTGAGGCTGTGCTTCGCATTTGTCTATTTCACGGGTCACGGTAACGTGGCCAATCATTCATCCACAGCTTGGATTGAACATGTCTTGGATAGGTCTCAAGGGCAATGCACTTCTTCTCGTCTTCAGCAGTCCAAAAATTCTGGGAATGATTGTTCCCGTAGGGCGTATTCGTCCAAAGGTGCCTGCGTCTATTGAATTTTTGTTTTCAAAATATGCAGCAGGTTTGACGGATACTTATCTGTTCGTTGAGCTTTATTTTTTATCAGGCATCGTTTTTGCGAATTTGGATGCATCATTCAAAGTGATATCCATTTTGGCGACAAAGTCTGATTTGTTGAGACGCATTGTATCTGTTTCCTCGTCCGGTTTCGATGTATTGATGTTACCATTTTTGTTTTCTCAAATGCTGCATATAATCTGTCCTTGGTGACCCAATTGTTGACGGTTTGTCTGTATGATATTGATAAGTTGTATTCAACCAGGGGGATTCACTTTTCTGTTGCTTCAGTTGTGACGATGGAAACCAGTTTGAATGGCATGTCTGAATTCGCGAGAATGGAGATCCTGGGGAGAGAAAAAATACAGCATATGGAGAAGTCTACCTCCAACGAGCTGCTATGTGTCACAAACACAAACGTCTATATATCACGCAATTACTTGCGAGTAGTGTGGGATTGTTTAATTTTCGTTTCATTGACTGTCCTTTTGGACTCCACGTTTCACGCGCAAACCTCAGTTCATCCGACCGACCAGCACTCGGAAGCACCAGACTCGAGTTTCGCTCTTTTTAGAGCTCATCAATGGTGCATATCCCCCGCCACACCCAGGGCCCGGGTTCAAACCCTGGGTGTGCAACATTGTGATTTCGACTTTGCGGATTAGATTTTGTTTTTCCTAAAGATGAATGAATGTGATTGGGTTTACACGTCACTCTTTTCGACCGCATTTTTATCTGAATGATTGTATCGGTTTATTTCCTAAGTGATTTGCGTACCAATGTAGAGATTCCTAATTAATGATGACGATGAAGTTCACCGAAGCTGAATGCTCAAAGGCTGGTATTATATCCAGTAAGTAATTGATTTTGATCACAGGTGAATAGATTCGGATCCCACGACAAATAGTTATTTTTCATGAAGTGTCTACAATAGGTGAAATTGGCTAAAAGAACAGCAGATGTTGTTCTTTGGGGTACCATTTATCCAAAACAGTCATAAGGTCCTCCGAGTTTCGACAACTCCGGCACATCATCCAGTTAAACAATGGCTATAACTGCGTTCGAAATTAAGCACCGTGAAACGCATGATCTAACTTGAATCACTCACATGAGTCTAACCGAACAATGGTTAGGTGTATCCGAACCGTGTACCTGAACCATACTAACTATGTGTAAACCAATCCAAACAACATCGACGAACCCCTTTGGAATGACCTGAAGTTTGGGTACAATTTAAAAATGTTCGTGTCCGCATTACGTATAGATCAACCGCCTGAAAGTAAAACTCCTCTTAGTTGAAATAAATGAATATGAACTTGAAGCAGTTCTCTTTGAATTCAACCACCTGAAGCTCTTCTCTCTCTAATATCAACCATGTAACTCACGCGACGTACTTCGAATTGGGAAACTCGCTGTGGGCTTGTTCAGGGCTGACTTTGCATCCCAATTCTTCGTCAGCATATTAGCGAAGATAAGTTTCGATAATCAGTGGATCCAATGAGTTATTGCACTGCAAGCTAATTACATTTTGAATTCGGAAACTATTGAGGCGACTCAAAATCCATATGAGAACATATGGTGTAGTGCGGTATTTTCAACGGATTATTTTCGTGTTATTACTATGGCAATTATATGATGAGAAAGGTAGGGTAATGGGAGAGTCAGCAGAGCAATTGGCCAATCGTCCGTTTGGTGATTTATTATGTCAATCGTTAGTTTGGAAATGGGAGAGAGGTGATTTCGTGAGTGTCACCGTATGAACAATCAATCAGGAGGATGAACAAAGCTTTCCCGAGTGACGTCATCAGTTGTTGACCCCGAAAGCTCGAGGGCCTGTGAAACTTGGATAAATACAATCGTTCTGTGATTGAACCTACGGGATTTATTTTTTCGAGGTCACTGGGGTTAGATGAGCCCATCTAATCTTTAGCTGCCATCGTGCTAGAATGTTTCACACACGCTATGTTTTCCACCCTAGCGATAAACCAGAAGTTCCTCACGCTCACCACCGCAAACTGTATGAGATTATGCAGTCTTCCATGCAAATCTCTTAAAGGAACTAAGCAAAATATATGAAATGCATGATCACGAGAATAGACGAAATGCCAGTATTCCGTGAACTACTTATTCGTCCTATTCTTAGGAACTATATCAGGCATACTCAGGGCTTTGTTACTGTGATATTTGCCTGCGGAAACTCGATGCTCAAATTAGCAAGTAGTTTCCAATTTCAACCAGTTGCCTTAAGTATGTGTTGTTTGGTGATCCGATCTGTTCGTAAGATTGCTCATAGTTCCTCGGAAATAAACGAGCAATTTCAGTATTATTATCACTCATCATGTATATATATATATATATACATATATAAATGGGCGACAATGGGAAATTAGATTACCCAATTTATGAGGATGTAAAACAATGAGAAAGTTTTCCAAATCTTTGGCAAAATTAGATGTATCATTTCACTTTTATGCGTGTTCCATATAGTAGGATTTTCAGAGGTATATTACTAGCATGAAGTGACGCACCTTGTTGCGCACGTTGTTTGAACTGAGTTCCAATACATCAGACCAATGGCTTTTCCTGAGGTCCACTACGTTTTGGTTCATCCGAAGTTCACTCGTACAGCTTATCATTTCCTTCTTCAAACTGCTGACTGACGTTATTGCACTCTACTTTCCACTTTCCCACCATACGGAAATTAAGCCTTTTCAAACTGCAGAAAGTTGTATGGTACTTACTCCGGGGTCTTCAACAAGCACCTTCTTGTACTCGATGGAATATGACTTTCTTTTACCACTCGTCTGCACTTGAAGATAAAAAAGGGAAGAGAAACTGCTGACACTAGAACTCTACTTCTTCATTTCACTCTAGTGATGCATTAAAATCATGATCCACATCCGTTCATTAACAGATGCGCACCAGTATCATCTGTGCTCCGACTGGTCCATGGAAAACCGAAGAAGCCGGGCCTGGTCGATTGCTCTGCCTAAACAACGTAGGGATCCCACTTGTTGCAAGATGAATCTAATAGAGGATGACAAACTGCAATGGTTTTGGCTGAACGCTTCAGATCATCTTCAGATAGGTTTATCTTGAAATAATTGAGACCTGCAAAGTACTCTCGTCGAACAGACATTCAGGTCCATCGTTTTTTGTTGTGAAAGCGGTGAAAACGAGTCAGATGAACTATATTTCAGTTGCTGCATGTATAGACCGGTTAGCGTGAAAGTTTGCACTTTGCAATCATGTTTTGCAGCTTGTTCAGGTGTCAACAAACCATACACATAATGCCTGACAGCTCACTTCCATTTATTTGATTCACCCTGAGTAGAATATGTATATAATTCACCAATCCAGAAAAAGTAGATAGATCTTAATAACAGAAAAACACGGGACTCATCCATTTTGCTAGTAATCACATTATGTGCATACCAAGGCAATTACAACTGCATCGAATACTCCGATTAGAATATCACGCAGATAAACACCAATACTGAACTGGTCATATTGTCATTTTCTTGTTTATGACTTACCCAATTGATGTATTTTGTCTATCCTGAGTTACGGATTTTGGAACCCCTAACCAAGTGTGTCCGGAGCAAAGGTCGAAGGCGAACTTCCTTATTCTCGTTGCCTCGGCAATTGATGGAGTGGGTTAGTGGAAACTCTTCCGTTCATCTACAGTAGATTTCGCGCGTCCTTCGGACGACTGCGCTGCGCGTTGGTCCGCCTTTGCACTCAATTACTTTTGAACTACGTATTCTAGTGCAACCAAGCATTGCTATGTTGAACACTCGTTTTTATTCGAAACAAGTTTTGCTTTCAACAACAAGCACGCTTGGACAACAAAATGCGTGCCTACTGTTCAAAATCTGTAGGTGGGCAATCGTGTAAAGAAGCGCAACGTGATGGGTTGGCAGGCTGCTCATAAGTGAACAAGGTCAGTGTTATATTTGTCAGTGTGCTTTCTCTAACCAGCGATCTAGTGAATCTAACATACGTGCTCATGGCTCACGGCATTATCAATATTAGTGTCGTATGTTTGCAAGGAACTTGGCTGAATGACAATGAGGACAACAATGGGGTTCAAACTGAAGATCCCACCCACTTCCGCAAAGACCATATGCGTTACATTGGTAAAAGTGGAAGCAGCATCTTCTCCTACATCAATTCTTAGTGCTCAAGCAAGTCCTGTGTTATTTTTCCTACTCCCGTGATAGTACCGATTGTTTAACTACATCATGCCGCCCTAGATTCTATCGTTTTGGTCGTCGTGAACAACGTTTACGTAGCACGACAATACTCATAAAACTAAGCTATGGTTCATTTATTCATTTCACTGCACACGTGCTTGATGAGGATATTCTCATTTTTGTGGGTGACTTTAGTCACGCATCAACACTTCCTCAACAACTCCAATCTGGAAGAGTGGTTTCTCCACACCTGAAGTATCTAAGCCACTGGAAACAATCAACTTACAAGATGCAAAACAAACCTGATATACATGGGCTGTCACCCGTGTAAAATGTTGCGAATTCACACCTTGACGTCATTTGCGCAGGGTTGTCGTGCCGTAACTGAGTGAATCTTAGGTAAACGGACCGCAAATCACAAGGTACGCAACATAAACCCGCTTCACTACAAGTACTCTAGGACAAATTGTCGAACAATCACAATAACATACCTCAAATTGTAAGCAAACCGACCACAGAATCGAAACAGTCAACAAATATTTCAAAACACCCAGGAAACATTAGACAGGAAACTCTGGAGACTTTAATTTAGAAGCAAGCCAAGTAATTTACAAAGAAGTTCCTCATTATGGAAATCATTTTAACCAATCAACGGTTAGAAGAGACTTAAATACTCCAGGGAATACACACAAGCGTGTTGAAGAGTAGACGGAATAAGATGGCTATGAGTAAGTGCATGATCGCGATGGGATGGCCAACTTTAGTCACTCACACGGATAAGGCAGACAGAGGGTGAAAGGTTATTAAATCCAAGCTTTTGGGCTTTGTCAAGCAACTCAGCTAATTATGAGGAATAACAGAACGGGTCGTGGAAACCATTGGGTCAGTGTACTAAGTTTTCAGAACCGGGAAGAAAGATTACGTAAGCGATAGGACCTGTTTAAAATCAGAGCTCAATACGAACAGGTAAGATCAACAATCAGAAAAGTGACAACCAAGATCAATTAGCACTTGTCACGGCATTAAAGCTGAAGGTACGTGACGCAACGGGACTGAACAAACAAATTATCACGCGGACGTGCAAGCGAGGTGGTGGTTGTCGGCTTGGAAACTAGCGGTCAAATTAAATAGAAATCCAACGGACTGGGTTTAGATGGGACACATTCTGTCTGTTACAGCAACACTTTACACTCTTTACACACGCTTACGCATCATCAGTCTTGCTTCTGTTATACCATTAAATGACCTAGTCTTAGAGCTATGCTTTGGCCACATAACAGAATCTCTTACGTTTGCACAGGAAAGCGTTCTCACTCACTGTATTTTGATCTCAATCTTTGTCAGTACTATACATTGACTTGATCTAGGTGTAAACTGCTCCCCTACACGCAGTCTTCGCATAGGAATTCTGCGATTCCGTTTCCAGCACGTGCCCCAGCAAACAAGGAAGTAATTCTATCTGAAGTGAAATTCTGTTTTGTGGTACAACTTTATTTTGGCGACATATTTTGACAAAAATGCATTGTACATTAGTGCTCAAGCTGATATATACAATATACCATACAATACAACAAAAGTCAACACGATAAATGAAGTTGAAGGCAGTATTCAAATAATTTGATGCTTAGATTTAAAATGGGGGAATAAATAAGCGTTGTTTATCAATCAGACCTACTATGGTTTAGCCAAATTCAATGTTCTCATGACTGAGAGTATGCGTAAGCAACTGTTAGAAAAATAACCTCGTAGATTCAAAGCAGAAAACGACTCGCAAAGTTGGGGTTCCTTCAGTGATACAGCCTAAATTATGGACATTGTGAAGGATTCGTCTGAATAGACCGGTCGGTTTCAAAGAGCCATCTCAGTTCATTTGACAAAACGAATATACTTGAACTTGATTTTCGAAAACGTCGGTTGAAGGAAACAATAACGAAGGGAATTTCAACGATAATAATCAAATCTGAGTTTCTGTGAACTTCGATATCAGATCAATGACGGTTGCCCGTCAATGGGTTTTTTAAATATACCAACGATCAAATACTACTACTATTTCTACTACCATTTTAACATGGATATACTATTCAGGCGACTTTGTTACAAAGCCTAATCTCGGTTATCACTTAACAAAGTCCAGTATTGCACACCGATCTCCCAATCAAAACAAGAGATGTCAAATGCTCGATGGTATCAATCAATATACAAATGGGGAGGCAACCTGCTTCAAATGAAACATGTAGCATAAAAACACGATAGTGAGAAGAACAGGATTGATTGAGAGTGAATGAAATTCCTTTTACTTACACTCCACTTTTGGTCGATTTGATCTATCATTGAAAAGAAATATTTGAATATAAATGGAAGATTTCTGACGGTTTCAGCTCCACATCGACATCGAATTTATTCTTGGAAATATTTAACATTTTTTGATGCTTTGTGGCAATCATACTCACACTCACCTCATCCAATTTGAATCTGGTAGCTTCGTTTGTAAAGTCACCTCCAAAACAATAAACAAATTAGAAGTTCCAAGCTAATAGTGACTATTCGTGACAATACCAAATTGAATGGGATCGATGATTTAATTTGGATGATAATTTTCGGTTCCTCACAATCGGCTCAGCAGTATCAATAGTCAACTATTAGACAAATAAACTCAATATCTAATGGATGAGACACATTTTGTCCACAACAACAACATTTCCCAAGACTCAGCTTTCACGCATCGCATCGAGTCACTCCGATATCTCTCAGTCGGACTTTCAACCAAGAAAGCTTTCATAAGTTCAACACTGTTTACAAAGAAAAGAACCGAACGGAGACCATCAACGGAACTAATGTTATGTCACTCCAAATCAAATATAGTACATGTTTTCCATATGGCATTCGTACTATCTATTATCCTATATCTTTATTAATCCCGACCTTAAATACAGTTTATCGATGACTTGCCTTCCACAGAGTTTGTATTTATTGGGAAGTTGTGCAACATCCATGATATCAGAGCCCAAAACTCCAACTAGTACAATGTCATAATGAATGGTACAAATGAACTGCCTGAACACATCATGATCGATGAAGATCATGTGAGAATAATTAACGCCTGGATATTATCTTCCTTGAATAAATCATCACATATGTTCGTGAAATCATACGCGTTGGTGGCAAAACAAGACAATTGCAGAGACAGGGAAAATGAAAACGATTTGCTTCTAATTGCAGATCAAGTTGATTGTCTGCCACTAAGTTAAATACCATCGGATGTTGTTCAGACAAATAATACTCGTTAAAGAAGGTTTATTCTGGATCAGTTATTTTCACGTGAAAATATTATCAACGTCAAATCCATCAGTAACACCAAATAAACCAATGTTCCAAATGCACGCGCGTGTATATATGCTAGTTGGAATAAATACCTCAAGTCTTCAGCGCAGATTCGTGTTTCTCTAGGATAGCTGCGACCAACCCACTTCGAACAACCAATGAATCACAGTTGCTTTCCTCAGTGGACTCTTCAAAATAGAATATTCATTATCGGTCGCGTTGTACAAATTTGGTTGTTTTCAATATTCATATGCGGAGTATGTGAGTATAAGACTGAATGGAGAAGGGAGTATAAGCACGTGTATCTGATGAGCGGCTACAATTGAGAAGATGTTCGATTGCTTCCCAGAAGTTGTAACCAATCCAATGAACAGATCGGATCAACAAACAGCAGATACCCTAGGGCAACTGGTTGACACCGGGAATGGAATTCATCAGCATACTGCTTAATAGTTTGAGCGTCGTGTTCCCGCAAGCAAATATTGCAGCGATTTAAAGCAGTGAGTAGAACTTATTGAATCCACAAAATAAAAAATAAATAGTTCGCGAAATACAAGCATTTCGTCTACTCTCGCCAACCGTGAACAGAGAATGACTCATCTTGCATTCTATCTATTTTTGGGACTTCAAAACAGTAACGTATGGAGGACTGGAGGCTCTCACAGAGCTTACGGTGGTGAGTATCAAGGCATGATTTGGCCTGGAGTTTTCAAGAATTCGACGTGAAATTCCATAGCTGTCGATCAATCGAGGAATGTTTATTCGATTGATTATATGGGTATATTGATACGGGAAGCACGGATTCTCTGTGGGTTCACCTCAATCCTGTGCACAGTCATGTACATATATATATATATATATATATATATATATATATATATATATATATATTAAAAAGACAACATTGGAGAGTGAACAATTGTTTTCAATGATTCCTAATCTTGCTGTTACACATCATATAGGTGACAGTTATTCATTTGATTGGCCGTTGGCTGGGTTGAAGGACATTTTTACAGTAGTGTGGGGGGAGGTGGGGATGGTGTGGTGTTTGTCAGTTAGTGTGTGGTGATGCTGATGCATCCGAAACGAGAAACGACCTCTGAAAACCCACTAACAGTGGTCAATTCAGCATCATCACACACTAACTGACAAACACCACACCATCCCCACCTCCCCCCACACTACTGTAAAAATGTCCTTCAACCCAGCCAACGGCCAATCAAGTGCATAACTGTCACCTATATGATGTGTAACAGCAAGATTAGGAATCATTGGAAACAATTGTTCGCTCTCCAATGTTGTCTTTTTAATGTGACCATGGGACTGTTCAAACAATTCATATATATATATATATATATATATATATATATATATATATATATATATATATATATATATTTACCTGTCTACAGACAGAAATATGACATGAACAAGAGTCTGCGTCAAAACGTCATGTGCTGGATGGTCAGGATGAATTTGCCAGTGTCCAGTTGTCTGACCCCACCTACCTGCAGATCAACTCCGTCCGTGACTTCAACATAACGGACGAGTGAGATGAATGTGAATTTTGCACCGGTTGCATAGCTTTTCTCTCATTTGAGAACCAGGGATATAATCGCATAAACATTTTACTTGTCACTAGCACAATATACGTGTTCATATTTTGGGTAGGAACACGGAACAGATTATTCTAAAAGCCACTTGGTTCAAACGAATTATGGATGTCCGTGTGAGGAAAACTTCAGTGACGATATAGGAATTGACCATTCACCATCTTAATCTATTGGATGAATGTGATTAGAAGAACCGGAAGGTCATTTTAGAGATGGAAAAGTGAGAGCTTTCCATTTCCCAACAGAGTTTATCTATTCTCGATTTGAATGTCACTTCACGTTGGTATATGTGTAAACCTGAAGAACTCCTAATCAACGAATATGTTGCGCAGACTGATCACGATCTGACCGCATGCAAAACGTGCATTGAACAGTCAACCTGGGAACGTTCACTGTAGCTGGATAATCAGTATTCTGAAGTGTTCAAGGACGTCTCTTCAGTTACGTATCAAAGTGAACTTGGCTTGAATTATTATTGTAACCAAGAAAAGATGACAAGTGAAGAACATCTGTACTTTTGCGATCAGACGAGTTAAATTTCGTGGATCGTGTATAACCATTTATATGATTTCAGTTCCATACCTCATTGTATTACCACTGATCCTACGGCTGCTTCATTATTTCGACTGGGTTCTAGCCAGTTGCGTGGTACCAATAGTATATATCCTCAAACACTATATCCGTTTAGCTTGCCCAATTGTTCTGCTTGATGACTTAATCGGTAGTCCCCTAACATGAGCTATGTTGCCCGCAGACTGAGAACCCGTCGAGTTCTATGCTTCTTTAGGTCTACTGTGGAATACTTTCGACATTTCCACCGTCCGTTCTGTGGTTTATGGCTTTCCATCGGTTGTCTTGATCGATCTGATGCTTGCATCGTTTCGTTGCCCTAGCATTCCAGGCTACAATGTGAGAAAAGATGGCACAATCCACCATGTTAAACTGCTTAGGTGTATCATTTCGTAGCAGTAAGATTCATAGAAACTAAATACACGTGATATCGAATGAAGTATCTCGGAATTATTTTCACTTCCGTTCTCTTTTACCTGCAAATATAAAATATATCAGAAATGTGTCGATGAAGTTATAGGGAATTTGAAATTAACAGAGCGTGTAAGGTTGGTGTAATTGTGCTCGGATTGAACAAAGAACGGCAGTATTTACAGCACATTCTCAAATGGGGGTAAACTAATCAGTTCCCTGAAATAATTGAATGAATATATCCTGAATTTGATGATTTCTTCAAAAGGTTGATGCGTTTCAGTGTTTCTATAACTTCCCTTGTTAAGTTGGAGAGGATTAGCTCTTCGTATGGAAGCCTGTCATATTTTGTTAGATACAGTTTTACCGGGTACTACCACTGTTATAATCCAGAAGGCGTGCCTTGGTCAATAGGTTGTTCGGGTGTTCGGACATTGACAAAACAACACATACGTTACAAACATCCTGTTCACTTGAAAACAGTCATCGTCCAACGGAGGAGCGGTCAGGTGGTTTGCAGATCGTCGCTTACCTTATTGCGCCTGGATTGCTGAACTTAGCTGTGTTCGTTAATCCACAATTGTCCATAGTTCTGTCTTCAGCAATCAACTACTTAATAAGTAGTATATACACTCACAGCACTACTACTACTACTACTACTACTACTACTACTACTAGAACTACTACTACTACTACTACTACTACTACTACTACTACTACTACCACTACTACAGTTATCTGTTGATTCACTTTCTGACTAACGATACATGAATGAAATCTCATTTTCAATATGGAAAATACTTAGTTCGTATTGAATAATGAAGCAAGAATGAATAGTTGTGATGTCATTTCACAACTTCCCAAAGCTGACTCCGAAGAAAGCTTCCGTTACATGATTATTGTAGGTTGATATAGTTTGCTCGTTTTGTTAGAGGCTGAAGATTGATTTTTCTCTATTGGAAATGAGATTGACATGCGAACGGAGTCTTTTGATGGAATTCTAAAAGTTATTTTCTCCCACACTAGCGGACATTGTCTAGTGTAGGTGTTTTGCACTCACAATACGAATAAAACTCCGAAAGACGTCCTTGATGAAACGAATTGAGACATTATTCAAGATTCTCTCTGTTGCACTCTAACCCAAATACGTTGTACATCAAATTACGAGTTTTTCACAAACCAGACTATGTGCATCTCAAAATGTGCCTCCATAATTTGGCCAGCTGTGACGAGCTGTGTAATCATTTTGAAATACCTCTAGTTTATTCTTCAGTGAGCAGAAATGAAACCGAATTTGCATGGTCGTGTGAATACAGCAATCATCATGCAATACACCTGACAGAAAAGCACGAAATGGGAAACAAATAAAGCAAACTTCCGTGTTTCAAGGTGGAGGATTTCCGAAAATAACTTAAGAATGAGTTGCTGAAAACTGTGTTATGTTAACAGAAATCAGAAAACGTTGTTATGAGTGATATCCAATACTTGAATTCCGTCAGTCGTTTTAGAACTTACAATGGGGATTGTTCGCAGCAAGAAACCAGTGACCATGTGAACTGTGGAGGTGTACGGAAACTTGCCACAAATAAAACTACACGAAATGAGCTCAATTTTGGCGATTCATAGGCGCCAGAGAAGTTAGTCAATTTTTCGTATCGAAGTTCATTGAAATAAAAACATCAAAGTACAAAATACTTTGAAGGCAACTCACCCACATTATGAAATACCTGAGTTTCGCATTGAATCTGAAAGATGCACCAAACATAAAGCACGGCGGCACCAAGCAACCAAAACGAAAGGTCTTCGTTCGAAAAAAGTGAGCAGTTTTTTATTTACCGAATTCAGAAAGGATGTCATTCAATGTCCAACTAGAATGAATTTGCATCCAGTGCAATCTTAGGATGTGAAATTAGATGTATTCAGGATGGATGAACGATTCGTTTACCATGAAATATCTTATAAATATGCTTCTTGCCTCACCAACGAGCAACGGGCACCTACTTGATTATTTTTGACATGACCACAACTTTACTAATCCCAAGATATAAACGAATAATGTACTTATTTATATTATGCAATAACACTTTGATTTCTAGCATTGGCATTAGAGATCTGTTAACACTGTCATATGGAACAGGATTTGATAGGTTTATTTAAATCAACAGAGATCTCCTACAGTTGCTCAAAAACCTACATACTTGAACGAAAGATTTACGTTCACTAGCGAACGTCAACCCACTGAAATATAAAAGGATTATGGTGATACAGTCAAGCGGAGGTTGACATCATGACGATGCAGACAAGGGAATCAAGAAAAGGAGTATAGTAAAACCCACCACAAGGTCCTAATAGATCATCAGCTTCGAGGCGCAAAACAAATGCTGTTGTGATCCGCAAAGCTATCCCACATTTGTCAAATTGTGTTGTGTGGCTAACAGGTGTACATATTTTTCATTCTGTTCAGGTCTTCAGCAAGTCAACAAACTACATTTCAGCCGCAGTGAAGGGAAAATGATTATTGTCACTTTAAAATGAGCAAATAAATACTGCAAGTAAAAAACTGATTCAGCCACTGAGATTATGAGAGTATAATCAGTGACTCTCACCTTGTCAACGGAAACACATACCAAGAAAGACACTGTAGCACTGTAAGTTGCGACTGCTATTCATACAGAATGGGATAAGTCTGAATGTGGATCGTGTAGAGCGATGTGAACAGTATGTGGATAAATCAAGGTACATTGGTTGTGAGGTCTCCACAAAATAATATTCAAGTCGAATCATTCACAGTTTGTGAAGTGAGAATCACATACTATGGAGATCAAAGGGATTTTGAGAGTTAATCAGACGTAGTGCAATGTAATCAATTCTTACTTAAGTAGATCAGAATGAATAATCAATAGAGTAAGGTCGGGAGAATAAATTGGTGATGAAAAGAAAAATAACAATACATACATTGTGTTGTACCAAACTGACTTATCCTTCGAATTTTCGAGGGCGCCCCACGTAATTTTACCACAATCAATAATATGAATAGACCACTGTAAATCGGTGCTGATTGCGATGCACGGGTATTTGACCGAGTCAGCTGTGGAAACGAGGACATTGTTGATGACCAATTGCTCATTTGGGTAAGAGGCGCGAGAAATGGTGAAAGTACACTCAAATATTTGGACGTGTCAAGACATGGACGAGAACGGAACGAAACAGGTAAAGTCCGGTTGGTTGGAAGTATATTGACGGATCACAACCTCATCGAAGTACTTAAATCTCGTGCAGGTGGTGCAGTGGACGATTGGTTGGTGAATGGGGTGAAAATAAAGTGGGAAAATGATGCATCATGAGGTATACCAAAATTCCCAAATAAATGTCTCGATAAACTTGTATCATCACTAGCACGTTGCGTTCTGTCCAAAAAGTATTCTTCCACACGCAAAAGTAAAGAAACGGCACTTGCAAAATATTTAAGGATTCTATGAAGCAAAGGAAGGAACAGCGAACTCATTCAACGAAAATATCCAATCGCTTTTAATTATCACAAACGGAAGCAGCTGTATCCAAATTGTACCTGTTTGGTCTGTATGCAAACAGATAAGGGCTACTGAAGGCAAACACAGTGAATCACAATCGGCCAGGGATAACTCGCTCGGTCATCTTGGGTGCTGAAGATACGATGGCAATTAGATAAAATCAGTATTACAAAACGTCATAAGTAGAATGTTTCAGAATATTCACTACTGTTATCCGTTTCCAGAAGACAGCAATAGCACAGGAATCAACGAATTTATAATAGAAAAAGTTATCATTAGCAAAATGGTCATACCCTATATTTGAGAAGATTGGATTGAATCCAGGATAGAGGCTGTTTTAAATGTATATAGCAATTCAATGTAAACGAACCTATTTCTGAGGAGACACATGGTTCCAATGGTGGAAGGGCATCGCTTGAAGGATGATTCAAAGCATTTTTTTAGGCTGTTGGCATCTATACTACAGCAATATCACCGAACCCGTTTTCTGCATAAGAGCCCAACGTCTGACACAAGAATTAGTTGGTTAAAGAAGTGTTCAACTGCTCTATCTCTTGATCAATCATGACACAGTGGTATTTCATATAAGCCGGATGATGTAGTATATAAACAAGTGCCTTCTGCACTCTCAGACACTTCAGCACTAGAGAAGAAAATCGGCAGCTATTAGAAATACCGTCTTCAAAAGCCAATACACATGGAACACCGCATTCAGTGTCTTCGTTAGTATGTCCGGCTGTCAGACAGAGTACTCAAATGAAAACCACGAAGAAACAGTGGGAGCGGAGCTACTAGAAATAACAGAGTTGATGGAGACAGATTTCTGGATGTGACACTTATTTGCTTCGTCCCGGCGAGTGATCAGTGTGCTAGATGTGAACAGATTGTGTGTCCCAGGGTAATCAGAGCATGAACACTTGTTAACACACAAGCTGTATTCTTTGCACGTAAAAAAGACCAGAAAGGCTAGTAAATATATCTTCCAGAATAGTTTTGGAATCATGTAGGGTATGAAAGAGTCAAATAACAGATTGATACCCTCACGGGAGCAAAAGCGAACTATGGACAGATTACTAATCAATGACCAAATAGGGCACGATTTTAGATGACATATCTCAACCACGCAAGTGACACCTTTAAGGGAGAAAGTAAAGATAATTTCAGATTTTCCAGACTGATCCGAATTGATCTGAGTTTTTGACATTTCAACATTTTCTTTACTGGCATCATTTTCTGTCTTGAGGACAACATGTGAAGTTTTCAAGGCGGTGAATATCGTCATCGGTGCTTTCATTCGAATAAAATTCGTGGATAGGGGCCGCATAGGTGATTGTATCAATCAGAGACTTCAGACTATTGGTTAGAGATCAATGAAGACTGGATGGTAGTATCCACAGATTCCAGAACGGCCATCTCCGTGAGGGTTGTGCGACTAAGGTAACCTGCCTACTAGCGCGCTTCGGTTTCCTAGTTCAGACCGATATCAGTCAACTTGGACAACGCTGAGTTGTAGATGATGAGACAAAACGTCAGCTATCTCCTATTACCGCGAGGGTTTTCTTTGAGTAGTGGATGTAAGGTGACATTTCTTGATAATGAGAATGATTTCAACATCGCAGTGACCATGTTTACAACGGATTGCAGCACACCGAATTGTGGGGTGCCTACGGGTAATGTACCAACCATAGGCTAATTAATCAGTCTTAAACTCCATTTGTTCTCACATTCCTTCATGGTCATAAGTAAATTTTGATCGATTTCTAACAAATCTTCTCTGAGATAATCCGTATATACTTCCTAACGGCAAAATAAAAACAAGCGTTTGTGCCCAAGTCCACCAACTCTGTACGTGCTGTGTAATATCTATAAACAAAAACCATTCGTTTGAATTTGGAGACTTGCTCCAGATAAATTCTTACTCAGCCAGATCAAATTCTCGACCTTCAAACTCAGCCTTATCAAAATGCGTTGTCACGTAGATCTTCCACCTGTGTATATTGTGCGCATTTGTAGTGCAGTCGAAATACCATCAAAAATGAGGCACAAGATGTGGGTGTTCGATGGAAATCATAAATCAAAATAAGCTATTCAGTTGTACACTTCAATTCGCCTAACCGGCAACTCGTTCGGCTATGGAACTCCTGTGAAATATGATAAAATATCTGTATGACAACTAAAGTATTTCATAGTTTATTTATGACGAGCAGCGTCGGATTCATTTTGTCTTATCAGTTATCTTCTCTTCGAGCGAAGTTCTTCCACCCGTACATGTATGCGATGATGTTGGTCAGTATGCATGCATTTTCTTCTGGCGGTCATCAGTGCATAGCAATAGAAATGTGGTAAAATTTTCATTATTTTGAATGTAAAATTTCAAAGACCAGCAACTTGGCATTTCAAGAAACGGAACAATTAGGTCGCCAGTATTTCTAGCGAAATTGCTTGTTCTGAAGTCATTCTTCCATCGAAAATCAACGAACCAATTGTTAGGGTGGTTTATGATTGTAAAGTCATTCGAGTGACGTCAATAAAATGAAGAATATGATTTTGTTATTTATCGGGCCTCCAATTCGGTGATCAAAAAACTAAAAATTGATAGTTTCACGAGTGAACATTGTCACTCAGAATCGACTGAAATACAATAAAAATCTGTTTATCGGCAGACGGGGCAAATTAACGTGGATGGCGCAAGCGAAAACCTCGGATTATTTCATGCTTCGATACTTAGGTAGTGTGTCTATAGATGCAGCACTAAGAGGACCAGTGGATGAAAATCCCAATAAAGCGAACGAGCTAAGATTTGTCACACCAAACTGTCGATCGATTTCACGCATAGTTAGAACTGCATACATATATAAGTACCCGAGCCAACCACGTCCATTAGTTTATTATAAAGCCTCCTATTGCGTGTTCAAAACGGCATACGTTATGGGAGTGATAATGGAGAATGCAATTCATGATATTGTGACAGGGAATGCTAGGGCGAGGGAACGGCGTGAACATCAAGGCCAACGAACGAACCAAACGAGGGCCACAGACAAAAGAACAGGTGGCGAATGTGTCTGAGGCGTCCCGAAGCAGGCAAAAAGAAGCACACAGACGACCAGAGAGGAAGCAGCGTGATCTTTGGCAACCATCAAGATAGCTCAGGTGCAGGGCTGCCGATCGAGCCGTCAACTGAGACAGCCGGGCCCACCGAAGGGAAATGATGGGCAAGAGAATCAAGACATCGGCCACAGGCAAATGGACAGAATGCAACCGAAGCGCTCAAGCAGCGGCAATAGCAATCTTGGTGCCGCGCAGTCTGGAAAAAAGCCTATATAGACGACTGTATGTGTGCCATGACTTCACTTGTGTGATCGCGGGAATACAAGTGTCCTGCCGTGCGTTGTCGTCCTTGTAACAATTTGTCTCATCTTGTTGATCCTGTCGATATCATCAAAACGAACAAAATTCTGCTTCTGCCATAACACTGCTCACATTATTTCACAGTATCGTAGAAGATATTCGATAACAAATCAAGGGAATTCGAAATATTATAGATGGAACTAATGCCCAACCCCTTTTTCAGTTATCGTCCTGATTGGCGATGTATCATAATCAATTATCAATAGCTTTAGTGGAACAAATGATGACCATAGTAAGATCGACATACCTGGATGCATTTCTTGTGGAATTGCACAGCGTCGTTTACGAATGACAAATCTTATGCATACTTACGTCATGCACTACATCCGTCTGATAATAGATAATTTCATCTTGTGAATCCGTTTTCCGTTGTCAAGGTTACCACGTTTTCGGTAGAAATCTTGCTAATATATTCTACTTTACAGCTGATGGTCTTTTTTAGATACCGATCACTAAGTGAAACATACCAAGCGAAATTCTCCAACACAAAGAGATTCCACACCACCATAAGGAGAAACAAGCCTGATTCATTTCATCGGAACTTTGAATGTGTTGCATTATGGGCATCTGAGTTTACGGATCAGTGATAATTAACACTGGATCACAGCATATCACGGTTGAGCGTATACAACTACCCAAGTGTTCTTGGAAATCATTTGCATATAAAGTGCTTGATATGGCTAAGTCTACGACCGAATACCATAATGTTCATGTCTTGCGGTTATGTATTGATTGGGTTTGTGTAAATCCAACAATATGAGAATGGTTTTCCCCTCTTTATTAGCACAAATTGAGAGCTTCAAGACATTTGATTTGTCGATTATTAGATCCTTTCAATTTATTTCGTGGCAGCTTTTGACTCACAATAATTTGAATTGACTTTCTGACACTTAATCCAATGTTAACACTTCTTTCACATTGCCTAATCCTAATCTGCCTTTGTCCGAGTTTACTGAAGGTAGTTTCCATAGTCAACTATTTCCGGTTTGATCGAACGTGTCACGAAACAATTCTATTCATCATTCCACCGTGAAATCCTTCAGGTATCCGTGAGTCACCGTCAGAATCGATTCATCCGTATTCCTACTTGCATTGGGAAACCGTGATTTAATTTTGCAAACATTTGGAGGTGAAAAAACATTTAGTTACAGTCTCGCCCCAAAAAACGGTTTCCTATCTTACTTTGTGCTTCTGGTCCTCTAATGCAAACAATTACGATATTATTGCAGCAATGTCGGCCTCATTTCTCTCTAAAATCTTCCAATATTGGCTACGGGTGATGTCGAAAATTCCCCAGAAATCATGGTTTTTTGAATCTGTCCCCTGAATATAAGCTTGCACCCAGGCAAATCTTTGATATGTTAGCTGAGAAAATTGTGATACATTCTTTTTCAATATGCTGGGAAAGAATTCCAAATGTTACTAAACTAGTGGCTGTGAGTAGAATATTTTGAACACCGGGTCATTAAAATTGCCAGTGACTTCACTGATATAAAAATATTGAGCAAACAAATTAAAGTGGTCACTACTAGGAACTGAACAGCCTCATTTGAAACAAGACCTGTCCCATTATTCTACATCAAGAAAATTTCCATGGAAAATCGCTGGAATGGTCAGACAGGGAACTCTCATTGTTTGAGCCTGATAAGTTCTACATGCTTTGGGTATCTCTGATAGGGCTCCACCAATGAAGTCGACTTTGATTGTTTAAAGGCCCGTATGACCAAGCTTGGTGAGAGTTAAAACGAACGGGTATGTGAGCCCATTTTCTTCACTACAGTTTGTGCCAAGTATATCGATGGACAAAACAATTCAAGATGTGATTCTGAAATCTTGGTGATTGCGAAACGTAGTCACTCTTGTTGTTCGTATAGTGCTGGTTGGCAATCAGCTGAAGGCTAAAACAAATTACATGTCTCTTTCCTCGATTGCAGTGGCACACAGAGATTCTTTCATCATTACATGTGCATTTCTACTCGGGAGTTCTTATATTCCAGTACAAAAATATCAATATCCAAATCAGATTATTTCGTTTTTGCCAAGCATACATTGTTATTTCATGAATTCCTAGATGAATAATGTGAAGAAATGAGTTATCAGCCACAATGGTAAAAGAAACTATGTTTATCTTAGGCAAAAATGCTCGGTGGTCCAAAACAATATCATTCTTCTCCGGTTTGATAAGGTAGCGGAACGTTCTAGTTTTCAGCAAATCTATCTCGAATTTACCAATGAACCAAGATGAATATTTCATGGACCCTGCTCATATGGCTATGGAATTCACGATAGACAATCAAAACAAGACACGTTTTCCCCAGCTGAGGATACCATCTGCATGACGATCAGTGACTTACCAAATATATACTAGACAGGGATACGATATCGGTAGTTATAGATTGAGCTCTCATCAGTATGTTATTGATGAGGTATAGCAAGGTAGGAAAACTGTCATCAAGTAGACTCTGAGAGAAAGTTCATCCGCTGCTATGAGATCATTAATTTTCGCCACATTTGACTGTGCTTCATTCCATTGTAAACTTAGCCAATATCATTTTGGAATTATTTTAATAATCAGTCCATGTATCCTAAGTTGCGGTACTCCAAAGAAGCTTTCGTTTGGATTATAGGTAGATCGTATCCCTTTTTATCATCTAAAACTAGTTTTGTGCACGTTGGATGAAACGCAACTGGACTGAGAAACGCGAAAGTCCTATTTGACAGAATGTCGTGAGTTGCACAGCCCACACGAAGGTAACTGTCACTACCTTATTCAACTCCAAAATACCTTTCCCATTTGAAAATACGCCGTTTTTGACTAGCTAACTGGACCTACTAATCGATAACATTGCGGTCTCCATACGAGAGTGTCGACTGAATGAAAGTATTGAAGACGAGCTCATTCTCTTCCAGTATTTCTTTTGGTTCACTCAACACAGAAGGAGACAACGCAAGGGAAAGACAGACGATGATGTGCCACGATGACCAGGCGGTAGTCAGACGGCTATCATCGTGGACTTTGGAGAATAAAGATACGAGTTAGATTCCCGTCAGCGCAGGTCACTTACCCCATTGGCGGCGATTCACTGGACAAGGCCCCCTTCCTGAATTGGTGTACAAGAAATCGGAAATAAGGGAGCGAATGATCCTTATTTTTAAAAGTCATTTGACAAGTCGTAATATATGCTTAGTTTCCAGCCAGTTCAAAACTTCATCGAAGGTTCTTACTTTTCAAGAGAAATTTTGCTTCCAGTGAATCATTACCGCATTTCACCGCTTTCATACCCGCTTCAGTTTAATTTTTGTCTAATTGTTTTCTCATTGTTTCCAGAACTACTTGAACACCGCCCCCATATTTCCATTATCCTTCGTTTCTAAAACTTTCTTTATAATTCAGTAAACAGAAATAATGTCTACCAAATATTTACCATCAGCCATGGTGCACTTTCCACTTGCAAGTGGAAGCACTCGTTTCATGGATTGATCACTCACACATTACGGTCGAACCTAAATTTACTCATGCTCCGTTAAATGGTCATTCTTCACGATGAAAAAGTAAACCTCATATGTGGAAACTTGCAATCCCTCAACGTTGCTCATTTCCAAACGTCTTATCTCACTGTGTCTTTGTGGTTCGATTTTATTCCTATATCAGCTCCCTCGACCTATTGATCAAAACATTCAAACTCACTTTTGATTTGTGTTGTCTAATGCAGATGTTATTGCATATTAAACGCGGGATGGTTTTCAATAGAATAATCCTCTGTGAAAGCAAAATCAACACAACCATATGCTACAACATCAGCCTTCTGTGAAACGTTAACCCATCCTCATCAAGCAGAGTGCATGGGACTTCAGTATTTCTTGTTCCGACCACATGTATATTACCGCTATTAGGGAGATTCTTTGGCATGAAATATGGCTTCTAATTTGGCACCGAATCCGGTCAAGCAATTGGGATATGAATTTTGACAGCTTGAATGCCAGGGTTGTTTACCATATCATTCTCTGACCTTTCACATTCTTACGAGATTGAACTGTTTCTTTTAGCGGTTGTCTTTGAGTCATTCAGACCCTAAAAAGCACCATCGACCACAAGTTAAAATGATCCATACTCAACTCATTTCGAGTTCGGATCATGTTCGATCATTGAACTTGTGAGTTCACTCCTCAACAAATTAGTGGATGTCGATTCTATTCTCGCTTTTTGGAAACCCGTAACAGTATAATTTATTCCATAAAACTGCCCACCTGACATGGCCTGGAAACTTTATCATCTGAATTCTATCTGTTCTACTTTGCTGAAGGTAACTGAGAGCTCTTCCTCTATCCAACTACTTTACCAGATACCCTTTCCCAAAATTCCGGAAGGAATATCCGAAACAAACCAAGTTGTTTGCATTCTACGGTGATAATGAGTTCCTTTCAGGGACACTAAAAATAACGAGGAGAAATGAAGCGCAAATTTGAAAGCTACTTCAAACCAGTCACATATTTGCTTAGAAGATTTTCGCGAATATATTTTGTCCACCAAAGTTCTGTCAAAGAGATTACTTCAAAACAAAAATGGATATTGTCGAAACTGATGCATATAATTGCCTGATAAGCACGTTTTGTTCTTGTACATGACAGCAATGATGCTGAATTGAATAATTTTATATGTACCCTAACTAACAATTGATGACAAGCTTTTAGAACAATAACCCTTATGGTCTGCTTGCCTGTGGGGAATAACTGTGCTCTAAATGCCGACGGACTTGGATTTTTGGCAATATCTCACAGCTGCCACCATGAAGGAATATGAACTTCTGGGATAAGTTGGAGCAAGATCATTTTACAATCAATTACCAGCAACATGATTAGGAACACAATGCTCACATGCATTATTAATTTGTTTTGTAATAGCAAATATCTAAGACTTGCTATAAAGTTTGTCTGGCTTGTTCAGAATTTAGGTAATTACTCTGTCTGCGTTCACAGCTTTGGTAGACGAAACCTGTCACAAGTCACATACTCTTGGAAACAGCTGCAATCCGAAGTTTAGTACCCATAAGAAAGAAGCTGAACAGACATTACCACATACACCACGCACATATTGTGATCAAGTAACAGTCTTCAGTTCATCCATTGATGACGCAGTCCTGGACTTTCCGTGTATAATGGCACAGTGGGTAGCAATGAGTCACCAACAAATATACTGAGGGCGTCGAGTATAATTTGTTTAATTTTGGCATACGACTTCCGTAGTCCCGAGAGAATTCTAATGAACAATACAAGCCATCTGCATGTTAACACAAGGGACAACAAGCTCTAACATTGTACTGTTAGTAAGCTTAGTTGCCATGCCAGAAACGTGATTGGGTCATTATTTAAATAATGAAAACCGGATGACTTAAGAAGGTTTGTGATCTGGTCATCAGCCTGTGTGAAGATGAATCGGTTAACACGAACGGCCGTCAGCGCGTAACTGAACGCGTCCTTTTCTGATCCGTGGACCATTTGGGATTCATGAGTTTGTGAGCGGTTGAGAAATTCTAGTGACATTTGAAGAGAACGAGTACAATATATCAGGAAATGTTGAGAAAGTTAGATGGATTGCAGTGGAAAGAAGGTACGCACGCTTACTGCGGGACAGTATCCCTTGAGACTACCTCATGGTTGTAGTGTTAACTGGACTAAATAATGCTTTACATTGGCATACTTTACCAGAAGACGTACTCCTCCTATCATATGAAACGACACTGACCGTTGTTTACCACTTTTCGTCCCAACTCGTTCATTCAACAACAAACAACCATAAAATCCAAAGCCAATTCACTTTTTTATTTCGACAATTGCGGTGAGTTCATCAGCTGGGATGCAAGAGATTTTACCCATCTGACAATCTTATTGGTGTTGCCAAAATTCCTCCGTCGCCCAGCATCTTATCAGACATTACATATCTTGACCTCATGTGGTATTCCACCGGAAGTAACGGTGTCAGGCTGACGGTTTTCTTTGATAGTGTTGAAGACCAATGAGGTTACTGGGTTTTCTCTTCCCACTGCAATCCTAATGCAATGGAAAACAGTAGTGAGCGGATGATACGTTCACCAAGAGGATAGAAACATTTGATGCTGGACAATGAGTGGACACATTTATCAACTAGAATTTCTACTCGATTATTGCATAGCACGAAGGTACGAAATAACTACATCTGATGGTCACTGATGTTGCCTCTCCTAGATGATTTCGGATTGTGTAATCACCATAGGTGTTGTTCCTGTGCATCTTTTACCAATTTTCCTAACGGGCAAAAGTGAGTCCGAAAATGAGAGTGGTCTTTCAGTTACCAATTCGACAGTGTCCTTCCATAATTACAAATTCCAATGAAATGCCCTGTTTTTGAGTAGTTGGTGAAAGGGACCATCATTTTTCTTTCCCTATTTTGAATAAGTTTATGGTTTCTGGTATCCACGACTGATCCTCAACAGTGGCAACCAATTTTCTCACTGCAGCAGTGAGAAGGATTCGTTTTCTTCTAGTCAAACACATACAAAATTGGACAATGGAGTAATTCTAATAATCGCCAGTGGAAAACATTTATTGTCTAAACTGATGCACCCGAGTTTCCCACAGGCACACGTTGTACTCATACACAAGACCATTTTCTCAGACCAACGTAAGTTGACATGTACCATAATTAACAGAGTGTGACGAGGTTTTAGAACAATAACCCCAGTGGTCTGTTTGTCTGCAGTGGACAGCTGCAATAAAATTGCAGAAGAAACCATATATTTGCCACTACGCGTGGACAGAATCAAAGATGAAATATGACACTCTGAGGGAAAAATGAACAACATTTTTTACATCGAACTAACCCAAACACTATTCAGAACACAATTTTCGTACACGGTAGTAGGCTCTTGAACAGAGAAGTCAATAGCATTACATTACACTAAGTATTCCGGACCATTTCGCTGCATCTTCACTAAGACATACTGCAGTCAAGGTGATCATTCATAGATGGGAAACTGAACGTTCTCATGAGATCAAAGGCAAACACACACACACATATACATACACAACTAATGATAGCAAATAAAACATGCTACCAAGGCAAGGCTAGCGTGCAGTATGCACAACGAAATGATCCGGAATAAATCGTGCAAACTGAAGATTTGATCCAAATATTTAATGCTTGTATATCGGAGACCGATCTCCAGAATGATAAGCCTCTTGAATTGAATCCCCCAATGAAGTAACAGACGTCCTCATTTGTTGGCCTTGCAGTGCAAGTTCCATATCACGTGATAAGTACCGCGTTAAATATTGTCGCTCCCTTGTGTCGAACAGGAAGTGAGATGCCCGAGAATATTCCCGCACAGCGGTAAAGACAGAGATTCCATGTAATTATAATGAGCTTATTGCACTAAATTCGTCTACATCTTCAATTTGCTAGGTCTTCTACCTCTGAAAAGTGTACTTGAGGTAGATTTTCTGTGACTTATCCGATAACTGGTACTTCTATTCGTGTTAAAACACTGAACATGTTACGGCGAGTGAGATTCAAACCCAGAGGTTAGTGAACTTCTACTCTGACCTCATTCATGAATGCGTAGAGAAAATTCACTTTTAGTGATTCTTTTCATCTTTATATTAATAACATCGTAACTGAATAGCGAACCACATTCGAATAACCCTGAAGCCTACCTTCATGTTGATGCGAACTGGGATTCCCTTTTTTCAGTACGTTCAGCAATCGTCGGTAATAAGCATTTTCAAACCACGTGTAATATAAGATCCCCAAATTACAGAAGGGTTTCTCACAAAAATTTACAATATAGGCTTTACCGTGAAAAACATATTGACCAGAATGACAAATTCTACCAAAATATTCTGTTATAAACCTATCTAAATACAACTTTGGAAATATTACGCGGTTCGTTTGAAATGCCTTATTATCTTTCTAAACTTAGTTCATTTTCACCTCACTTTTCTCAGTTCCCTTCACTGTGACAACAAAGATCACTCACAGTCAACCACTTGTAGAGTAGCAAAAAAAACTACATAAATAAGAGGAGATTTTGAACGCATTTATCTAATTACCCAATGGCGTGAAATTAGAGTAACTGAGTCATGAAGCTCGAACTGTATACTGAGAAAATTGTCGTGTGCGTGAAAATCGGCAATAATCCTGTCTTCATGCAGTGTTTCAGCCTATTCATATGATTCGAAATAGTGAGTCAGACTTATGAAGTGAACTGTGCTAGGCACAAACAAAACGGTGAGCTTTCGTTTGTTCGAACCTCCCTTGTCTGGTAAAAGAATTACTAAAACAGCGATATTTGGTCGGCCAATCCCATCACAGCAAGATTGTGCCTTGCCTTGTTGTGATGGCTTGCATGTGTCCATGATGGTAAGAGCTATGTTGCAGATGCAAATGCAATCACACCGGACAGGCTGATGGCTGGAATCCAGAGGAAGTACACTCTATCTGAACCAGTTGATGGACAACCGCTGGTTCTAGCCATTATGCTCATGGAAGTGACACTCCACTGAATAAAAATGGAGAACAACAGCATACCGGTCGAAATACCTGCACTAGATGGACGCAGGGATTAAGTATGTATGGTTTCTCTTGATAACCGGAGAAGTCGTCACACTTCACGTAACAGGTACAGCCTGTTTAAGCTGAGCAGTCTGCAGTCCAATAGATGTTGCCATTTCCACGATTCACTTACGCTTGAGGGTCATGAGGCTATGGAAATAATCCAAAAGGCAGATCGCTGATTGATTTGTACGTCAGTCAGGTCTCATGTGAAAGACCAGAATAAATTCACTCACAGATGCCTCTGTCACGTCAACCTTCGGATCCACATCCCATTTCGTTGTATTTTAGACTGTTCAGTCAAAGAACGGGTTATTGGTCCTATCGGATAACTATTTTTTATCTGCGTTAGATTTTATTCTCGCACGAACCGAATCACATGCTTTGAGGACAGACTTGTGGATGTGGATGCTGATAAATTTTCCAAATAGGCCAGTAATATTTCGCGAAACAACTGCACTTTTTCTGTTTAATATTTGAGTACCTCGAATGCAACTTGACTGTCACCCTTGTTCCGAGATCAATCAGTCAACGGTAAAATATTTTGGAATACTTCCGTTTCTTAGGCCGTATAAGTTTAAATGTCACGCATTAGGGCAGTGGGGAGATTGTCACCTCAACGCATCCAGTCATCCTATTTGACTCCGTATTCGAGCTAGCATTCAAAGTTGTCAAACTCATCACCACTGGCTACTTGAAAATTGGATTTCCGAATACATCCGTTCCACTACCTCTCCACTGGGTTGCATTCAATGTGAAATTGTCACCCAAGTTATTGACTTTATCGGTATTGGGTTCCGCTTGGGGAAGTTAAGGCATATTCACGTTTGCCCATGCATTCCGTGTGAAAAATCTTGTATTCCTTACGTTTCATCGACTTCAAGCAATCGTTTGCTTTCAAACTTACCGACTTGAATAGAAAATACCATCACACAATTCGGACGGTCCTTTTGTAGGTCTAGTCTGCTACCAATATTCACTCACGATAATATTAATTGGCTATGTTTTCTGTATATAGTGATAAGAAGAAAGTATTTGCTGCTTTTCTAAGAATCCATGTAGAAATACATAAACTCAAATGACTTACAGCCAAGTGAGCAACCAAGAACAACAGTACGGAAGGTTATCCGATAAATCGGGACAGTTCGGTCATAAACGGCCTACTCAGCAAGGAGTCAAGCGAAACTGTAGCGCAGCACTGTTACGGTACAGATGGTGTATCAAGAAGCTTTCGGGCTAACATGAAATTAAGCTTCAGTCAGAGGATCAGAAAGTAATCAATAATTAGAATATAGAAATTTGTATACTCTAAGGCATCATCAATGTGAAAGTAGAAATAGTAGTAACTGGAGATGACAGAAGTGATGTTTATCTACGTGAACGGATGGACTTGGCAAAAGACTTGGTTGCATCACAGATCTCCTCTGTGGTCTATCGAACCTGCTGTTGAAATCTCTTCCATTCAGTTAAAGTAGATCACTCGCGCCCTTTGAAGGACCGATCTACGCGTTGGTCCAGCTTTGGAATCCCTCATTTTAGAATTACTTGGCCGAATGACAATAAAGATGACTCCATGGTCCCAGTGGAAGATGCCACACCTCCACAAAGATCATGCGCGTTGCACTGAGAAAATTGGGGGAAAGTATTGCTTCCTACATCTATTCTGGGTGGTACAGCACGTATTGCATTAATTGTCTCTACTGTTGTGATGGTACCGACTGTTCATCTGTATCATGCCACCCTGGATTCGATCGCTTCATCCGTCATGAGCAATATTTGCAAAGCCCGACAGTACTCACAAAACTAAGCTAACAATTCCCACGACTATTTGTTCCTTTCACTGAACCTGTGTTTGATGAGAATCTTCACAAACATCAACCATTCTCTTTCATCTTCCAATCTTCTCCACATTTGTCATGCTCTATTCGTGGCAACTCACAATTAGATCATAACACGACCAACCACTCAGAACTTTCCTCTGTCAGGTTAGGTGCACACATTAGCACCAGTGATCGCTAAATATTACATGTTAGGCATGAAATGTGCACTCACAGGGTCACATGTCGCTTCCATACCCCAAACAGATACGCTTCAAACAAATAGCCATTTTTTACAGCAAGTGTATAGAGGCATAGACGATTTTGGTGTCTAGCTCTTGAACCGGAGTGGAATAATACATGAAATATTATGAATATTTTGGAAGATATTTCTCGTAGATTCCAGTCCTATTTTTCGAAATTAGTAAATTACTGGGAAACCGGGAGACAACCCGTTTCAAATGAGAAATGAAGCGCGAAACGCGATGACAAGAAGAACGGGATTGAGCGGGAATGAATGTTATTCGTTTTACTTGTACACCATTTCAATCCATTTGATCTGTCTTTTAAAAGAAATGTTTGAATTCAAACAGAAGATTCCTGACGGTTTCCACTTCCAAATCGACATTGTAATTTTATTTTTGAAAGGGTTCGATACTATCGCGTGCATTGCGGAAACCATACGCTCATTGACCTCTTCCGATTTGAATCCGGTATTTTCGCTTATGAAGTCTCCTCTCAAATAGTGAACCGATTAGAAATTCCAAGCCAATGGTAACTATTAGTGACAACAACTATTTTCTTTCGATATTTATTTTGGGTTTCTCACCATTGGTTCAGCGATTTCGTCTATCAATTATTGGATAATTAAATTCAATATCCATGAATCAGACACATTCAGCCAGTTACAACAACACTTTGTGAGACTCTGTTTTCACGAGTTTCAATCGAGCCGATCAGACTTACCTCAGTCATAATTACAATGAAGAAGGTTTTCTCCAGTTTATGTATTTATTACTTATTCATTATTACACTGACTTGAGTATATCTTACAGTGCTTTTCAGATGTCGAGAAAATAAGGGAAACATTTGCATGCCGAAATATGTAAACAGTTCGGATAAAACTTCAACATTGTTTGTTAAGAAACGAGCAGGAAAAGGAACTACGGAAGTTCTGCACAGCGATAACTGGGAAGGAGGCAGCCGAAACACGGAACCGGTCAATGAGTGTGAACAACTCACAAACATCTTTTCATTAAATGTAACAGACTCTTTCACGTGTTTTTCACATATGTGCGAAACCGAATTGGGAAGTTCCCAGTATTTTTATTTTCGTATTCTTTTAAATAAAAATACGAAAGTTATCAGCAGTGTGTCAATGAAGTTATTGGGAATTGAAAGTAGCAAACCATGTGGGGTTGGTGTAATTCGGTTCGGAGTGAAGAAGAATGTTGATTTCTGCAGCATATTCGCAAACAAAAGGTTAACCTATCAGTTCCCTGAATGAATTGCAATCATATGTCGTGAGTTTGATTACTGCTTCAAAAGATTGGTATGATTCAGTGCCCCTATAACTTTCCCTGCTATCTTGATGAGAAATAGCTCCTCGTATGGGAGTCTGTCTTATAGTGGTAGAAACACATTTCCAGTGTGTACGGCTTTTGGCTGTTGGCATTAGATTCCCCTTCTGACTGAGGATACATAAATTGATTCTCATTTTCGAACTGGGAAACGCTCATTTCATATCGACTAATGAAACAAAAATGAAAAGCTGTAATGGTATATGACAACTTCTCAGTGCTGAGTCCGACAGAAGCTTTCATTGCATAATTGTTGTGGATTGACGTATTTTGATATTTTTGGTAGTGACTGAAGATTGATTCTTCTCTATTGGAAGTGAAAATGACATGCAAACAGATTCTTCTGATGGAATTCTAAGATGTATTTTCTCCCACACTAGCGTACAATTTCTGCTGTTCGTATGGTGCACCCAAAGTACAAGTGTTACACCGAATTACTTTCTTGATGAAACGAAATGATATATTATTCAGATGATTCTCAACGGCTCTCCAATCAGTCTATTGTTGTTATTCCGGCTGCGCTAATCTCTGCTTGTGACATTCACGTGCTCTTCTAATCAGGTGACTGTACTCCAATCATATTCAGCTGAATTCTCATTTGTCTCTTAAAGCTGACCAGTAAGCGTACGGTTATGTATGCTGCCCTATCTTTTGTTTTGAAAATCTATTAAAATTGGACAACTGTTCCGCTTATCTTAGGCAAACAAAGAGGGTACTCTTACATTTACTTTGATCCATTTTCCATTCACGATGAATCAAATAGTGAATGGTAAGGATGACAAAGTACTTACACCCTTCAACCACGTGGCCATTTGGATTGTCAGTATACTTGGACTAACTGGAAACCTTGCTGGGTTTATTTCAACTTATCGCATTCATATCGGATTTCCCGCAACTCGTCTCCTAATTCGACTTCAGTATGTGTGGGACACCATCGGGATTATCATCGTGGCCATCTACTGGGTCACATTTAATTTAAATATTCCACCGGAGATCTTGACCAATTCAGTATTCAGCTCCCTTTGGTCAAGTTACTATGTTGCCGCGATTCCAATTATACTCAGCTTAACCAATACGATGCTCCTGTCTGTTGATCGATACTGGGCAATTGTATGGTTCAAGACATATCGTCGTGACTCTCTCTACTATCGCTCAACCTTGATCACAATTATGTTCGTCTGGACGATCGTGATAACAATGCCGACAGCTATTCTGGGCTACTTGAGCGTGAATGTGCATCTTATCGGTGCTGATTTGATCACTATCTATAGAAAGGCGAAATCCATATTGCAGTTTATACTTTGCCTGATCGGTCCATCGATTCTGATCTGTACGACGCAAACTCACATCCTCATTATACTTAACCGACTGAACAGCGGTCGAAGCACTGGCCTGTCGTCCACGGATGGTGGAGATCGACCGAAAGAGAACACAGTTGACGATGACATGAGAGCCTTGTCAAAGTCGATTATTATCATGATGGTAGCATTTTTCTTGGTCAGATTTCCATCCTATTTCGGATATATTCTCACAGCTTTTAGAATGGTCAAACCACTCACTGTTCAAGAATGGAAAATTCAGACAATTGTCTCTTTATCCGTCAATTTCTGCATAAATCCTTTTGCTCTGATATTTACCATTAAGGGTTCACGTGGGTGTATCTTTCATAGACTTCATTCATACGTGAAATTGATTCGTCACTGGTGTTCTCGGTGCTTGTTTCAACGGTCTAATTAGTTAGATATGCATATATCATCCTTATATTCCCGTTTACCTGTTCGTCATCTGTGGACAACACAATGATCATTTCTATTGATTTACTTTGTTCGACTACCACCTACATAACATGCAACTGTGTGTTTCACTCCCACTGTGTTATTTATCAACTATTGGCGATTGTTCGTCAATGTGTTTCAATATTATATAACATAGTATTGTCAAAACTACTCCCAAACAACCGAATTTTTCGTTACGGGGACTAGCCCTTTCTCAGGGTAGATTTACTTTGGTTTCATGATACTGCGGACCACGCGTAATTGGAAGAGTGCACCAGTGAGCACTTCTGCTGATTTTGGGGAACCACACGCGGTCATGGTAGGTCGATTTTGGTTCCAAACCGGATGGCGATCAGGGTGCTCATAGCGCACTTGAGCCGCGTGATAAGCCAATGGGAATCCTTGCACCACTTAAGTGTGGCATTTACGAGGTAGTCATTGTGCTGAAATTCGAATATTCGCAAGACAACTCAAATATTTTGATTCGAGAATTAGAAAGATTTTATGTTTTCCAAGTGGAAATAATAGCACGAATGGTACGAACTAGTCGATCCTCTTTCATGACTGTAACCCAATTCAATGACAACTTTTGAATTTACGTTTGCATTCGGTGGTGAAGGATGGTGAAATATGTAGATAAATCTGTTTATGTAAAGTTACCATCAAAGACCTCTGTTCTGAGGCATATGGTATTATCGAGTCATTGATGAAGTTTGATCTGAGCCCTTTGATCGCTACCGGTCATCGATAAAGTGTTAGAAACTAAACTTCCGATGTTTGAATAAGTTCATTTACGAAACATTTCAAGAGAAGAATTCACTGTCGAATTATTTTAGACATGAAACGGTGATACTATGGCTCCGGCAAATCCCCACATCAAGGGTGATTAGGCTCTTAAATCAATTGACTTGATTTACTTCATGGGAATTCTAAAATGAATCTAGAATCTAGATGATATAGCACTCTGCTGAGAGGTAGATATAATTCCCGTGTTTTTTGATAATAAGACCCACCAAAGTAGTAGTTTCTGGTGACATTTTCTGGATTATTCAAAGATATGTTCCACTACGAAAATAAGCCCGAGTTAGAAGCATCAGTTACAGAGTGACTCAAATGAATGTAACCCGTTGACGAGTTTTGTGAGGTCACGACTGTCAACTGAATATAATCGTGAAGTCCTAGCAGTTGGATTTCCCGAAACCTGACCAAAACGAAATGTTAAGCTGTACGAGGGTACATCAAATCTGTTACCAATAATTTCTAAACTGGAATATATTATCTGTAAGTGGATTACTGAAAACGAGAACAAGGAATTTCGTTGTGCACAGGGCTAGTACGGAAACGTTTGTTCTCTTACGGGCACCACATTTTGAAACAGCCAATGAGAACAAAACTGGCTGGATGGCGTTACTCAGCTATATAAACGGTATTCAAGACGATCGCCAATGCTGCTCAAATTGGAAGATACTGAGCTTCATGATGTACACCAGGATCGAGAACGATAGTTCAAGTGACGGGTTCCTCGTCAATCTACACTTAGTTCATCCGTTAAGAAAATACATGGAATAATTTTATTTCCGCAGATAATCTGGACAGAAAGAAAGCCAGATGGTTCTTCGTCCGTAAGTGAAAGAAACATAAAATTGAACGTGAATAAGGCATTTATTTTGATTGCAATCGGAATGGGCGGTGCACTAGATTAGTTATGAAGAATTGAGCGGATGTAATACTTCCCCTTGTTTTGCGAACAGATCAACGAGATCTGAAAATCTGGCCAGCACCAACTGCGTTCAGTAAATTTGACATTCGTCACTGGGACTTCTGATATTGTTTTGATTGCCCTGAAGTACATCAGGTTCAAATATGTTCAACTCTGAAGAAGAATGCAATTACGGGCGAAACAATATTACTCCCACTTTGTTACTCGACTATCTGGGTATGGGAGTGTTTGGGAAGATACGTGAGCAATCAGAAATAGAGAGCAATTCAAGTGAGTGATTGATAACAGAAGACATTAGTTTGCAGAGAATCCCAACCCCGTGCTTTAGCATAGCAAATTAGAAACCGTCTGGTCCGGGTGACATGGATATCTACGTTTGGAAGTACCAGACAAGTCGGTTCACTCAGGAAAGATTTGTTTGTTTGTCACGTACGTTACTGTGGTAACATGTTCATGAATATGTTTGAAAAATAAGCTCAGTATGCTTCAGAATACTGAACCGTGATTGCTGTTTTAATCAATTTTCAAAAAAAGCCAATATCAGCAAAAGTGGAATTCACTATCGAACAGCGGATTCTGCGTACGTCTAATTATTTCCACTGAAGTTAGGAGATGAAGTCCGAAAACTAATGGACAGTCCAAATTGATAAAAGGATTCGAAACCGGAGGTATCATCAGCCGAAGGGACTGATCGTAACAGACTTGTCTGTTGGCTAGCAAAGTGAAGTTTATTTTCCGTTTTTTATATGCCTTTTGGTAAAACGTTTCAGAAAATTTGATTCCTAGTCTGACCCACCTCATATGAATATTACATCAACTTCGATAACTTTCCTCATGGAGATATAATGATACTTTTAGGAATGTTTGTCTCTTATCTACCTGTATTATTATTATACCGAAACTGATTGACTCCTGACTTTCGGGGTCATATTGCAACAACAATAATGGAAGGAAACTACCATTTCCAGTGACCACTACTCTTTCTCTCACATATAGTGTAGGTGTCGTAATCCACAAGACGAGCCTGGGTAATAGGTTGTTTATTGCGAACAGCTTGTTCGGACATCGACAAAACAAACCAAACGTTACAAACATGCTTGTTTGCAAAGTCGCTGTCCTCTTCGCTTGAAGACAGTCACTATCCGAAAGAGAATCAATCAAGTGGTTTGCCTGTTGCTGTTCACCTTGTTGCATTCAGTCTCTTGGGCATAGCGGCTTTGGTAATCCACGAGTGACGATAGTTCCGTTTTCAGCAATCAATTACTTGCCAAGCAGTATATAAACTCAACACATGGGTACATTTTAACTACATGTACTCGCTAGCTGATCATGACTCATGGACGGAACTGGTGCTGTTTTATTTGTCTTCAAAATAATTTCGCGATGTTGTACGCGACGAAATATATAACAAGTCGGACAGTATTATCCTTCAATCGAATACTGGATTAGAGCAATAATTTCATGCAGCTAACTGCTTACTGACAGTTTCATGTTTTCTCCAGTAAGTAGATATTTGTGAATACATTTGGAAATATTTTCGAACTATTCCAAGGTCAGTAAACAACGTGAACAACCTGCATTGATTGGAAACACTAGTCGAGTGTGGCTAACATCTTCAGTATGGTACTAAGTGAAAGACCCATCGTGATCCGTACACAATGTACAAAACGGAGAGGTGTTACCAGATCTAATCAGGTGAGTTCTACAGCCAATGTGATTTGAATGATAGAGTTCGACTTGCAAAATTACAAAACAGAATGAATTATAAGTTGGTTGAAAGCCCTGAAACCCAATCGGTATGATTCTTTTGACTCACTGAAGATGACCATAGAACACAACGGTGAATCCTTCCTCATTACTCTCCTCTTTCGGTATTGGTCATATAAACGAACACTAACTGTTTCCATCCTAACATATCTTAACAAACTGAGGTGAAAATTGTAAATAATCTCAAAGTGAAAATAATGTGATATACAAAGTTTAAATTTACTTAGGCAATACCATTTTCCATCACTTTTAGATACAGATGTATCGGCACACAAGTGTTCCTTCAAGTACCTTCCGGTGATGTAACATTTTCTATGTTTGCATCACTAGCAACCGAAACAGTAATATTTGCTGTGGTTATACACCACCAAATTCTAAGTAGAACTTCGAGTTTTCACAATAGAAAACGAGGGTTGGATCATTTTCAAAATAGACAGACAACACTGCTCTGTTATTTATTTTTATTTTGCGTCAGAATGGGGGTATTCTGTGAGACTGGTTACAGTCGAACACCTGGATCAACACTGTCCAGTGTATTCATTGGAATGGGTCAAGTAAGAAACTGGGCACTCCCAGAAAGAGGGAAACCACAATCACGATTATGTGAAACTCACAAATGGAATAATAGTAATAATCGAAATTAACATACGGCAAAACAATTTTTCTACAGACATTTCACAATAATGTGGTCACAGATTGCACAGGAAACACTGGATGCGAATTGCGCAGATAAACACTACCACTGTGTCAGTTTTGCTACGGTCATATTGTCATTTTCGTGTGTTCGAATTGCTTATCTACCAGAATTGGCCTATACTATACCCCGAGGTTCTTATCGAGCTCAATGTTCAAGGGTGAACTTCCTCATCCCCATTGCCTCAGCGATCTCCATAGCATACAAATACTGATTCTGAGATTTACCTATATGTGCAGGATCAGCAAAATTGGAAGCAGTATAAACATTCAAGTGTTACCCTGTATGACACAGGTGAATTAGGTGTGTATCCAATATTATTACGATCCTCATTGGTTTATCAAAAACGGACACTTCATTCACTAAGTGGTTGCATAAGTAGATGCAACTAAAATAAATCGGAAATTAGTAGAACTTGGGAGAACCTACTGGTCTGATGTAATGGAACTCAGTTCAAATAGCATGCGCAACAATTTACTTCGCGTCCTGCAAGTGAAAACCTCTGGAAGATCTGGTGGATGAGAAACACTTCGTTCGTCAAAACAACAGCTTGATTAGTGATAATAATACTGAAATTGCTCGCTTATATCCAAGAAACTATGAGCAATCTTACGATCAGATCGGATCACCAAACAACACATACTTAAGGAAAATGGTTGAAATTGTAAACCGCTTGCTAATTTGAGCATCGAGTTCCCGCAGGCAAATATCAAAATAACATAAGAATAGGACGAATAAGTGGTTCACGAAACGCAGGCATTTCGTCTACTCTCATCAACAGTGAGCATAAAACGTGTGATCATGCATATCGTAAATTTGCCTAATTGCTCAACAGTTTTTGTATGGAGGACTGATCAATCTCATACAGTTTTCGGTGGTTAATAGGAGGTTTTTATTTTATCGCTAAGGTGGAAAACGTAGCGTGTGTGTGAATCATTGCAACACGAGGGCAGCTGAAGGTTAAATGGGCTCATGTAAACCCAGTGACCTCGAATAAAATAAATCCCGTGTGTTCCATCACAGAAAGATTGTATGTATCCAAGTTTCACAGGCCCTCGAGCTTTCGGGGTCAACAACTGAAGACATCACTCGGGAAAGCTTTGTTCATCATCATGATTGGTTGTTCATACGCTGAAAGTCACGGAATCGCCTCTCTCCCAATTCCAAACGATCAACTGACTTATCTTCGCTAATATGCTGACGAAGAGTTGGGATGCAAAACCAGCCCTGAACAAGCCCACAGCGAGTTTCCCAATTCGAAGTACGTCGCGTGAGTTACATGGTTGATATTAGAGAGAGAAGAGCTTCAGGTGGTTGAATTCAAAGAGAACTGCTTCAAGTTCATATTCATTTATCTCAACGAAGAGGAGTTTTACTTTCAGGCGGTTGATCTATACGTAATGCGGACACGAACATTTTTAAATTGTACCCAAACTTCAGGTCATTCCAAAGGGGTTCGTCGATGTTGTTTGGACTGGTTTACACATAGTTAGTATGGTTCAGGTACAAAGTTCGGATAAATTTAACCATTGTTCGGTTGGACTCATGTAAGTGATTCAAGTTAAATCATGCGTTTCACGGTGCTTAATTTCGAACGCAGTTATAGCCATTGTTTAACTGGATGATGTGCCGGAGTTGTCGAAACTCGGAGGACCTTATGACTGTTTTGGATAAGTGGTACCCCAAAGAACAACATCTGCTGTTCTTTTAGCCAATTTCACCTATTGTAGACACTTCATGAAAAATAACTATTTGTCGTGGGATCCGAATCTATTCACCTGTGATCAAAATCAATTACTTACTGGATATAATACCAGCCTTTGAGCATTCAGCTTCGGTGAACTTCATCGTCATCACCAATTAGGAATCTCTACATTGGTACGCAGATCACTTAGGAAATAAACCGATACAATCAATTCAGATAAAAATGCGGTCGAAAAGAGTGACGTGTTAACCCAATCACATTCATTCAGCTTTAGGAAAAACAAAATTTAATTTCACGAGTCAGTAAATGATAAATTTATCGGCATAGCAAAATTCACATGTTGATGATTGAGATTTTAAAAGCAAACACTATTTAAACACTGGGTTAAAGTTTTGTACTGAGAAATTCAGCAACAAATCGGTTTCACATCAGCAAATACATCAGTTACTAAGTTGCACACAATTGAAAATGGATCATAGACACACTACTTTCGACCAACGAGAAATGCCCCCATTTCAAATATGAAATCGCTCATACGCACCATTTGAGTGGCTGTATCACAGTTCGAATTTGTCTGTGATGGAATTATATAATTATCACAGTTATTCATTGCATTGTTGTCCTCACGATACCATTTAAAACAAAGGTGTGTTATCAACTGAATACATATTCAGAACTCCCGTGTTATCCATTATGAAATGATCCAAGTATGAGTCGGATCATTCACGTGTTGAAACTTAGCACAACCTGTTAACACAAAAGCCCTTAAATGCACGTAACCGGATTTTGTGGCCGTCCCCTTTATGTGTACCAGTTTGCGTGCTCTATATAACACGCCTCCGAACTTAACCTATTCACTCATGGCTCATTCTTTCCGAAATGCCTGTTTGCTATGCCTCCAGGAATCCTAGCTGAATGTGGACGAGTGTGAATCTACAGGTAACAATAACGCTCTGAATCAGGCGACCTACCTTCGGTAGCGTCAAGTAGGGAGCTAGACCAGTCTTTGAGGTTATCACAACCGTCTTCAATCACTTATTTAAATTGTTCTTCATTCCTTACCGTCACAAACATTCATATATTTTAGTTCGATTTCCCAAAACGAATGGGATTATTCCAGTCCACATCGATTTCTTCGTCCATGTTGAAACTGTTTGCGTGTGCTCTAATTCAGCGCATTCCGTAACATTGTCAGAAGTCCAGTTCCAAAACTGAATAAAGTTCTTCGTTCATTTCACTGAGAAATTACTCAATGAATATTTAAATCAGTTAAATTTGCATTTCTCGATTACATATATACGTTTGTGTTTGTGACACATAGCAGCTCGTTGGAGGTAGACTTCTCCATTTGCTGTCTTTTTTCTCTCCCCAGGATCTCCATTCTCGCGAATTCAGACATGCCATTCAAACTGGTTTCCATCGTCACAACTGAAGCAACAGAAACGTGAATCCCCCTGGTTGAATACAACTTATCAATATCATACAGACAAACCGTCAACAATTGGGTCACCAAGGACAGATTATATGCAGCATTTGAGATAACAAAAATGGTGACATCGCGACATCGAAACTGGACGAGGAAATAGATACAATGCGTCTCAACAAATCAGACTTTGTCGCCAAAATGGATATCACTTTGAATGATGCATCCAAATTCGCAAAAATGATGCCTGATAAAAAATAAAGCTCAACGAACAGATAAGTATCTGTCGAACCTGCTGCAGATTTTGAAAACAAAAATTCAATAGACGCAGGCACCTTTGGACGAATACGCCCTACGGGAACAATCATTCCCAGAATTTTTGGACTGCTGAAGACGAGAAGAAGTGCATTGCCCTTGAGACCCATCCAAGACATGTTCAATCCAAGCTGTGGATGAATGATTGGCCACGCTACCGTAACCCGTGAAATAGACAAATGCGAAGCACAGCCTCAAATACACAGTTCAATTCGTCAAGTGCGTGGAAGACTAAGGCGCAAAAGGACAACGGTTCCTTTCGTTAGGTTCCAGTTCACTTTTCATCAACGTCCCAATAGTTGAAATCATCGATTACTCACCTGAGTACATTGGAATTAACGCAATTGCTGAACGGGATATATTTAGAGTAATCTGGAACATGCAAGTGAGTCATTATTCATGGATAATCAATAGGTCATACCTTCGTGGTAGCGAGGCATTGGAATGTCAAACTGAACATGCCCCGGCAATTCAATTCACGTATTTTATATCGGCTGTTTGTCAGAGTGGTTCGCTGTAGCCGAAAATCTGAAGCAATATCATCAGTCCCGAAATGTGGTCGATTCAGTCACCCACCGAATCAGGATTGCAGATTAACAGTTGGTATGTGAAGATGCCGTCATTTTAAATAATATTTAATCACAAAACATAAATAGACATGATTTACAGCCAAGTGAACAATCAAAAATGCCCTACAGGACAATCAAGTAGATCGAGATAGCCTAGGTCTTAAACGGAAACGGTTCACACACACCAAAAGTTTAATGCTACTGAAAAGTAGACAATCGAAGAATGAGAATAATCACAAAATCATAACGTGCAATTCAGAACTACCTAAAACTATTTCGCTGGGAAATCGATTTAACCTACAAACAGCTCAACACACCTGCGATCAGTAGACTATCAAGCTCGGTGAAAATGTAAATCTGGTATCTGTATAATACCTCCTTTCACAGGATTCTGCATTACCTCATATTTCCGAATGGTGCAGTAACCCCTGTTGGTGAACACACGATGTCAAGATAAAGGTCACAGGTAAATTGCTCATTTCCTAACCATTGCTTCTATTATTTTATCAGCGGTGTTCTTGGGTTGTATTGGTTGGCCAGGGCCTGAGAGAGCGGCACAAATTAGGGTTGCCCATTTCAGTTTCTTTGATTCTTGCCTGTAACCCCTAATATCGTAGGTTCCCCACCACGGTTTATTGCACCACTTGGAAATGTGAGCTAGTATATTGGAGGTTGTGGGATGAAAACTTCAATTGTTCCTTAAGGAAAGTCAATTATTTTTTCAAATACACTCACAACATTGGTGCTCACTCAATGCAGATTTCCTGTGAATGATTCCATAACAGATTTGAGAGTATATGTGCATTTACACAGTAGCGAGTGAGTTGGTTGGCAACGAATTAGATGACTTCACAACATGCTGGTGCTTAATGTCCCATGTCCGTGGTGTGAAAGATAGTGAATGTGAGACGTGTGACCGCAGCCTGAAGGGGCTTGTTTGACAAAGGTTTGTGCAACACGGGTTCACTGTGTGCGGGTTTTAGGTAGTTCTGAATTGCACGTTATGATTTTGTGATTATTCTCATTCCTCGATGGTCTACTTCTGAGCAGTATAAAACTTTTTTGTGTGTGAACCGTTTCTGTTCCATTGATCTAGCTTGAAGTTTCAGACCTAGGCTTTCTCGATCTACCTGATTGTCCTGTAGGGCGTTTTTAATTGTTCACTTGACTGTAAGTCATGTCTATTTATGTTTTGTGATTAATTATTATTTAGAATGACGTATATGTCCGTGCAAATACAATGAATATGGCTTTTTTATTGGATACTGTGGTCGAAATTGCATTAGAAGGATCAAGAATATTCGTCTTGTCGACGAAATTTAGGGAATCGGATATCGTCTGTTAAACCACCCGACTATTGCAATCATGTATGTGCCTGGTAGTTCCATTAATCATCAAATTCGATGGGAACCCTAAGTGTTACATTGAAATCGTGAGGAATTTCCAGTCCATGGTCGTCAGATATATCACCGAAATTGCTAACTTGATGGATCATCTGATCTCGGCTTCTGAGGGTGAGCGAGCAGAAACCATACAGCAGTGCATATTCCGTGAGCCTAAGGAAGTTTAAGAAGAAACTCAGCGTATCCCGAAATGCTGATTTGGGGAGACGCATGTGGTTGCCAGAAGATGCACAGATGAAAACAGGTGATGGTTTACCGTTGAATAAAACAGAACTTTGTAATAAGAATTCAAAAACAGATTGCCCGATGTATCCTGGATCATTTCGCTCCATCTTTACAAAGTGCATACTGCAGTCGAAGTGATTATTTTTATAGCAAAATAATAGCATAATAATCACTTCGACTGCAGTATGCACTTTGTAAAGATGCAGTGAAATGATCCAGGATACATCGTGTAATCTATGTTTTTGACTTCTGTTTTCAAATTTGTAACGGGGAAAGGTTGTTTCTTGTTTCTCAAACGTCGGCTCCCCTCATCAGTGAATAAGCAATTGAACGAAATTGTGAAACTTAAGTGCAAAATCACAACGCAAAAGGTGAGGAGGAATTTTCTGTGTGAATGTGTTGTGGCAAATCATTCTCCTATATCATATTGCAAACGATTGCGTGCGGAGAAACTGAGACCGACTGTGAAGAACTTGAGGCGTTTGACTAGAAGCCACATCGATGAGTGTAATCGGAAGTTAATCTACTTGTTTACTACGATGCAAAAAAATGTCATTCGTCATCGATCGGTTAAATTTGCTATGCAGAAAAAAGTTTATGAATTTCTGTGCTGATAAAGTGCGTCAAACCCGCTTACTTGAGATCAAACGTTTGAAAAACTCCTTAAATCATGAAATGTTGGTACCATCATTTCCGGATAATCCGTGGAAATATGTTCGAAATTTACCCTCTTACCAACTAGACAAGTTACAACTGCAGGCACTTTCGTTTGGCCTTAACTATTGTACTCCACCAAAGAAAATTAACCACATTTCTTCACAAGCAAACTTTGAAGCGTTTTTCGAACAGATGTCTGTTTTGAAGCCAGCAAGTGCAGATACGTAGAGCTGTTTTAAGGCGAAATTGGTTGATTTGGAACGTCAGTATCGAACGACAACAAAACAACAACAATCGTTGTTAACGAACAGGCACATTGAAGCTTTTGACAGATTAAAGATGAACTCTAACATAGTAATCCTGCGTCCAGACAAGGGATCGGGAGTTGTCATTATGGATAAATCGTCATACGTGCAAAAAGTGTTAACTATTTTAGAAGATAAAACAAAATTCCGGAAGGACCCAACGCCAGATGATCCAAAAAACTAGAACAGTGAATAACACGGAACTGCGAACTCTAGTTCAAGCGGGCCTTATTCGCGAGTCAACAGCCAAGTCACTGAGACCCAGAGGGAGTCAAACACCACAACTGTATGGCCTACCAAACGTACACAAAACAGATATACCAATGCGGCCAATCTTATCAATGGTCAACTCTCCACAACACCAACTGGCAAAATGGTTAGCCAATTTACTGAAGCCAGTCAGAGACACGGTTGCGAACCATTCAGTGAAGGACAGTTTCGAAAAGTGTAACCTATTGCAAAAAGAAAATATCCAGAACCGACATATGCTTACTATGGATATTACATCACTATTTACCAATATCCCACTGGAAGAAACTATCGATCTTATATGCCAAATAATCGACAAGCATAATATTCATATCGGACTACGGAATACCGAATTGACACATTTACTGCTGCTATGTACATCTAATGTGAAGTTCCGCTTTCTCAATGAAGGATATCGACAAATTGACGGAGTCGCCATAAGCAGTCCATTGGGCCCTATTCTGGCGGATAATTTTGTTGCTCACTTAGAAAACAAGATTGAGGACAAAATACCCGACATGGTACTCTATCGCCGTTACGTGGATGATATTTTTGTCATCACAAAGAGCAAACAACAAGGTGAAGAGCTGCATGCCTTGCTTAATAATCTACACCCAAATATAAAGCTGACAATCCACAATGAGGACAATGACGCCATAAGCTTCTTAGACATTGACATTTTCCGCAGAAAAGATGGTTCAATAAGGAGGTCCGTTTATCGAAAAGACACCTGGTCGGGGCGATATCTCCACTTCAGCAGCTTCGTCCCGATAAAGTACAAGATAAACACAGTGCAAACACTGTTCTGCAGAGCACAGAAGATTTGCACGGCGGACACTTTGGATGAAGAAATAAATCACATCACCAAAATTCTGACGGAAAATGGATACCCAACATCATTCTTGACAAAGTATCGTCACCTGAAACCAAGAAAGGATATTTCAACCACAGTGTCTAAGATGAAAGTATATCTAAAACTCCCCTACAAAGGTGATAATGTGAGTGAGTTGATCAAAAAACGCTTGAAATCCGCTGTAAGCCGCACTTAATATGCAGCCGATCCGGTGATTATATTCACAACTAATCGGTTAACTAGGCCATCGATGAAAGAACCCTTGCCTATCCACGCCAAATCAAACTGCATATACCATTTCATTTGTGAGTGCTCAGCCACCTACATAGGCAGAACGGAAAGGCAGTTACGTCACCGAATGGCTGAACACATTCCAGCGTGGCTTCAGAAGACAATGAGCAACGATTTTACAACAACTGCATCATCAACCGAGCAAAGGTCAATCAGATCATCAACGGCTCGGCATATTTACGAGACTAAACATTGCGTCAACGCAAGTCAAGCGTTCAAAGTGATCTACTCAACCACCAGCACCAAACTATTAAGATATATGGAGGCCCTGTCGATCCGTGCACACAAACCTGAATTTTGCAAACAACGCGAACCTGTAATCAATTTATCATTGCCGTGGTATTGAGGTTTGATAATTGTTGTGTGATCATCCGATAGACATGTGTGAATGTGTGCGTCATGTGATTTTGCATTGTTTATAAACATTTCGTTCATTTATTTTGCTATAAAAATAATCACTTCGACTGCAGTATGCACTTTGTAAAGATGCAGTGAAATGATCCAGGATACATCGTGCAATCTATGTTTTTGACTTCTGTTTTCAAATTTGTAACGGGGAAAGGTTGTTTCTTAAAACAGAACTCACGTTTTTGCTAAAGCTGGCAGAACAGATGAAATGTTTCGATTATGGAGCTGATCTGAATGCTTGCCGGACGCTGAGTGCTATGGTGCAGTGTTTACCATCCCACTGCCCATTTTCAATGAGCTGAGCATTTTCTTCAGTGATCAGGCAGATGCTGTACTTAACAGCCTCCTTTACGCACCACACAATAAGGTAAATGAATATTGATCCAAAAGACACTCAGATTTCACGATTTTATCGGTTTCTCGCTGAATTCGGTTCGAAGAAGCAAATTACAACTAGGAAAATGCATTGTTTCTTTGATGGCAATAACTGCGAACAAATAAAATTTGAGTATTCCGTATTCCAGTTTCAAAAATGGCCATTCCTTTTGAGATATATTACGATGCATGTAATAGCTCAACATATGGTCAGTCCATCTAGCTGTCTATTGAAATTTAAAATAGCACAAGCCAGTGGCATTAGTGGGGTGTCTTCTGCTAGAAAACTCGATTACTATTGTGAGAAAATCTACTCGACGGAAAGGTAGACAACTAAATGCTCTGTTTTCTATCGTGAACAATTGAGATGGGGATACCAAAGAACAAACGTCATCGTCATCCGCTACATGCACTTGGTCAGGACTAGTGCTTTAAGTACTAAAATGAGGGTTGAATTTGAATCTCACATACAATGCAGTCTATCTGTAAATCGTCTCTGGAAATCTCAACGAAATCCTGTCCTCCAGATTTTTCCGAAACGAGGATGTTACAACCAAATTTCATTACTTGACCCGTTCTTCAATTGATCGAATTTCCACATGTGATTGGTGGTAATCCAAAGTCGTATGGCTCAATAACATAACTGACCTATGGGGACGATATGTGGTTCTCCGCTACAACTATGGGTACATTTACCGTTTGTAAGACTTCCACGTCCTTACAAACGGACAGCAACATGAGACGCCCAGTTAAGTTTGTCAGTGTTTGTTGGAAAACTTAGATAGTTAATTATTGTGAATGGATTTGAATTGGATATTATTTTCACGTAGGCATAACAATTTCAAAATAAACCCTTCTGATAAATACATTTGTTGTCAAAGTATTTGACGACGTCCAACTGCGCGGCTGATAATTTGCATCACTTTGGATTGTAAACAAATGTTTCGTTTTGAGTGTGATTATTTGTCTTCATTTGTGATTGATGCATATGGTATCATAAATAAATGGGTAGTTTCATGGGCGACCAATGCCCATGCCGTTTTCTCTCTCATATGATCTCTATCGCTCGTATTCTGGCGAGGATTTTCGGTTATGCAGTTTCTGAACTGGAGTCGGAATCAGTTTGATCCCGTCACAAATGCAAAACACCAAAAAGAAATCGTCGGTTTTGCACAATGTGTCTGGCTTTTCCTCACAGTCTCTTTAAAGGTGCATACCACAGTCACGATAATTGTTTTATTGTCAGAATGAGGAAGGACAATGCAAGAGAAAATCTTTGCGAACAACTAAATGGGGTAACCAGAAAAAAGTGCCAGTTTTACACCGAAACACAACTCAGTCCACTTTGAGAGTTATTCAGAACAATTGTATTTCATTCGATTTCTTTCCTCTACTTTAGATTTTGCGTACAAAGCAATTCATCATGGAATATGTCCTGCTTATACACAGAATAAACTAGGACAGACGCAGACAGTAAAGCGTATAGCGGTTTATATGTGTACTGGGATGATTGTTCCCTATTTGAAAGTCAGCAACAGAAATTCGACTAAGTTACCAAGCACGATAGGTTCTTTGGAGTAACAACAAGTTGGCGAACAAGGTTCACCTATGTGCTGCGTCAACTGGCCAGTTACAGCAGATAATACACATGAGAGAATAATGTAGACACACAGGGGTTTCAGTTATCACTGAGATTAAGCACCTTCAAATTATCGGCAACTAACATGCAGGTTGCTCTTCCATGGATCACACAAACAGAAGCAGAAATTTTCCCTGGTCCTTTACTAAGTCCTAATCGTTGCTAGCTTTTCAACCTCAATATATTTCTGGTCGTCGGACGATTTAAACCTGGAGTTCTTGGAACCCGAAATCTTCAATTGAGAGGGGGTTCTGGGGTTTCATGTGGAAATTGAATTTACAATACTATCATCGTTCGCTGAAAAGAAATTATAAAAGTATTTGGTGGGAAAGGTCTTCCAGACACAAATCAACGGCATCTTCACATACCAACTGTTAATCTGCAATCCTGATTCGGTGGGTGACTGAATCGACCACATTTCGGGACTGATGATATTGCTTCAGATTTTCTGCTACAGCGAACCACTCTGACAAACAGCCGATATAAAATACGTGAATTGAATTGCCGGGGCATGTTCAGTTTGACATTCCAATGCCTCGCTACCACGAAGGTATGACCTATTGATTATCCATGAATAATGACTCACTTGCATGTTCCAGGGTAATCTAAATATATCCCGTTCAGCCTTCAAGGATTCTGGCTAGAAAATTACCCCAGCTGTTATGCATCTTACTGTGGGTTTTTACTATAGTGTTAGGTGACCAAGTATTCATCTACCGTGATTCACTCGTTCCATTATTCAGGACACAAAACAAAAATATGTGTAGAGTGAAGGGTTTCGGCTCTTCTAAACAGTCTTTCATAATTCAAAATCTCAGCTCTGTCACACCAAATACAACCACCGATTTTTCATTTTGTACCCAGTCTGCAGATACGTAACTGGGAACTGATAACGTGGTCGTCATTCACTGATATCATACCCCACCTGATCACCTTACTCGAGTGTTGTTTCAGGATTTCAGGCACCTGACTGATGTGGCTCCTAATGATATTTGGTCACATTTGTTTGCAAAGTCGAAATCACAATTTTGCACGATTTATTCTCAGGACGATTTCGCTGCCTCCGTGCACAGTGCAACAAAGGTGATTTAGGTAAGCTGATAACGTACCTGACAATGTTGCTCAACCAACGAAGAGCATGCCTATTTTGCTCATGAAGGAAACTCTATATCTCTGCATCACTTCAAATTTTATTCACTAATAAGAATTTTGGCGTCGAGTCACCTACATCAATCGAACAGAGAAGCAGTTACCTAATCAAATTTTGGAAGGTTTTCCCAATGGAGTTCAACGCTCAACTGAACCTTAGATATCAAACAAAAACGGCCGAGGAATGGATGAGACATAGTCAGCTAAACATTTACTGGTTACCCGACACCCAGTTAACACGGAAGGAGCGTTTCGGGTGAATTACGGAACAGAAAAGACGAAACTGTTCAGATTGGCCAAGGCAAGAGCAATTAATCGATGAAAACCACCACTGTGCAAACAGACGGAACTTCGTGTGACAATATATATACCATGGTGAGAAATACATGTGCTCCATTCTGTCACCATGCTTTCGCTCATACTTAGAAGGTTACATTAATTGTCGTTGGTGGTAGAAACGATGAGAAGATGCAGTGAAATCTTCCTGGTCATAAATCGTGAAATGTTGCAATTCTGACAAACTTATTGCCAGATTCATTCGTCCACGCTGACACATCACTTCCCTTGTCTTATGACTGCTTCTATTTGGACTTTCACACTCGTAACTCCTTAGAAACTACAAATTTGTGTATTCAAACTATAGGTTATTTTATTTTTCTGTTACTCAGATTATCATTTCATGTTAGTTAGAAATGTTCTTGATTCACTATATGTACTGTGACCGTGAACGTGCTGTGCGACAGTTTCGTTTGACTCCGTGCTAAGTGGACCGTTTATGGGTACACTGTCCCGGTTTATCAAATAACTTTCTGTACTGTTGTTCTTGGTTGCTCACCTAGCTGTAAGTCATTTGCATTTATATATTTGTATGTGTTGCATTATATAGAACCATGAAATTACGATGAACACGGTTATTCAATTGGAATTTGTTCTGCTGCCCGTAGCCGTGCGCACCCCATATCGTGCGTAAAGCTAGTGAGACTGAGTTTGTGCCAGATTGACAGCCCAAGTAATCGGGATAGTTGCTTTAATTGCCGTTAATTGTTACATCTGGTATATACTTTGTGAAGATGCAGCGAAATCGTCGTAGACATCAACCGTGAAGTGTTGCGATTCGAAATTCTCGTTCCAATTTCACCTCGAGAAATGATAGTTTCGACATCGAGTTGAATGGGAGTCAAAGTTGTTCAAACTCTGTGGTCGATTTACACATACGAACGGGAAACAAATATCCATCTTTTAGAACACATATCCAGATATAGATTCACCAAATGGGGTATTATAAAAGGTGCTCATGCTTATTATCAGTGCAGTCAGTTCCGGAAGTGTCTGATGATTGCCATCGGACCAACAAGCGGCTTCTGAAAATGTATTGTGTGGTAGAAGCTGATTGTCTAGAAGTATCTTAAAGTGACTAGTCATCGGTTTCTGAATCCTCATACACACACACACACACACCATCCAGTGATTCACACTCACGTCATTACATCGCAATATATTATGTAGGTTTAGGGGATTGGACAAACCATTCAAATATGTGGAATGGAACGAGATTACTGATCACAAACAGGGGTTAACAAGTTCAACTCGAGACAGCATGTGGATTGAATCATATATCTTGAAGTTTTGATCTGGCCGTGGCTTTTTTTAGGGTAGAGTGTATTCCAGGGAGATGAAGAGGACAGACGAACTAGTTTCTAGCACAAAGAAGGGGATTGTAGAAACGGATTCCGACACTATTCCAACTTTGTATCAATACGGATTGACGATACAGAACCTCATACAAGTTACGTGAGCTTCAGCCTCATTTGGTGTGTGGTTAGTCCGGGCAATGTGTGGAACCAGGAAGATAAATATTGATTCATTCTCTCCAGTATTTATATATTCAAGGTTGTGGTCGCAGACGAGTTCAAACAAATACCGGGTCGTTCAACCAATGTACATTGTCCCGCAGGAACAAGGGAATGAATATTCACAGAATGATTCTGGAGATTACCTGCGTAGAACAGTTTTCTGATCATCCCTGATAATGTTCGTTGTACAGTCTCTGCAAACGTCTCACCTTCGAATGGGAAACAGATGAGAACTTGTTTTGTTCCTACTACACACGTTGGAATTTCCGCTTCCGTTCACATCATTGTTCATCTAATGGATCCAAGTAGCTGCTATGGATGTAGATGCTTCGCCCAGGCCAGGGTTATCCTTGAAATGTGTCCTTCGCGGATATTATTCATTTCCTATTTGTGGTGCATTGCATTAGAATTCTTTCATTATTCAGAGGCACAAAACTGTGGAACTGCAGCTATTGTCGATTCCATGTTGCCCTTCTGTGTATTAACTGGCTAATTGAACCATCTTCACAACGGCTCATCAGAACAGAAAGGAAGGTGACTTTGTTGACAGAATCTATGTCTATTGTTTACCAAATGTTTGCATGATCAGATTAACACATGCGTAGCTGTTGACTAATGTGGTCTGATGAATTAATTACACATAAAATATGATGTGCGAAGCGTTTATATACACGACGGTTTTGAGTGGATAATTCCCGAGGGCCATTTTCTAACTTCACCATGAGAATATTGGCAATTAGTGGTCCGAGAGGGGGGCCCATTGTTAAAACATCTGCGTGTGCAGAAATCGTGCAATTGTTCCAGACACTCTAAGGGAATGACTGTCGAAATTGCGGTAATTCCAATGCAGTCACATAAGTAATCGATGATTTCAACTATTGGGACGTTGATGAAGAGTGAACTGGAACTTAACGAAAGGAACCGTTGTCCTTTTGCGTCTTAGTCTTCCACGCACTTTCCGAATTGAACTGTGTATTTGAGGCTGTGCTTCGCATTTGTCTATTTCACGGGTCACGGTAACGTGGCCAATCATTCATCCACAGCTTGGATTGAACATGTCTTGGATAGGTCTCAAGGGCAATGCACTTCTTCTCGTCTTCAGCAGTCCAAAAATTCTGGGAATGATTGTTCCCGTAGGGCGTCTTCGTCCAAAGGTGCCTGCGTCTATTGAATTTTTGTTTTCAAAATATGCAGCAGGTTTGACGGATACTTATCTGTTCGTTGAGCTTTATTTTTTATCAGGCATCGTTTTTGCGAATTTGGATGCATCATTCAAAGTGATATCCATTTTGGCGACAAAGTCTGATTTGTTGAGACGCATTGTATCTATTTCCTCGTCCGGTTTCGATGTCGCGATGTCACCATTTTTGTTATCTCAAATGCTGCATATAATCTGTCCTTGGTGACCCAATTGTTGACGGTTTGTCTGTATGATATTGATAAGTTGTATTCAACCAGGGGGATTCACTTTTCTGTTGCTTCAGTTGTGACGATGGAAACCAGTTTGAATGGCATGTCTGAATTCGCGAGAATGGAGATCCTGGGGAGAGAAAAAATACAGCATATGGAGAAGTCTACCTCCAACGAGCTGCTATGTGTCACAAACACAAACGTCTATATATCACGCAATTACTTGCGAGTAGTGTGGGATTGTTTAATTTTCGTTTCATTGACTGTCCTTTTGGACTCCACGTTTCACGCGCAAACCTCAGTTCATCCGACCAACCAGCACTCGGAAGCACCAGACTCGAGTTTCGCTATTTTTAGAGCTCATCAGTGGTGCATATCCCCCGCCACACCCAGGGCCCGGGTTCAAACCCTGGGTGTGCAACATTGTGATTTCGACTTTGCGGGGGATTTGCACCACTGATGAGCTATCTAATGAGGGAAACACGAGTCTGGTGCTTCTGAGTGCTGGTTGGTCGGATGAGCTGATGTTTGCACGTGAACGTGGAGTCCAAAAGGAGAGTTAATCATACGATGTGTAATCGAGAAATGCAAATTTAACGGATTTACATAATCACTGATTATTTCCTCAGTGAAATGGACTACGCACTTTATTGGGTTTTGGAAATGGGACTTCTGACAGTGTTACAGAATGCGCTGAATTAGAGCACATGCAAACAGTTTCAACACGGACGAAGAAATTGATGTGGACTGGAATAATCCCATTCATTTTGGGAAATCGAACTAAAATATTTGAATGTTTGTGACGGTAAGCCAAAAATAAGGAATGAAGAACAATTCAAATAAGTGATTGAAGACGGTTGTGATTACCTCATAGAGTGGTCTGGCCCCCTACTTGACGCCACCGAAAGTAGGTCGCCTGATTCAGAACGCTAATGCTACTTGTAGACTTGAGAAGCATGAAAGTTTTTACTGTACCAGTTCTCAATTTGTGAGTTGTTAGTCTGTTGGGAAACTCCGAGATGGTCCTTCGAGTGACAAATGAAATGATCAAGCAAAACACCAACATGTGTGCCTTCAGATGTAGAGAGTTCGTCTGACTACACTGTATGCTGATCCTATGGCAACTACGTTTATTCTTCCGGAAGTTCAGAATCTTTTGAGAGGAAGTATAATCCAGATACCAGACTTACAGTTTCACCAAGCTTGTTAGTCTACTGCTCTCCGGCGTGTTGAGCTTTCTGTAGGTTAATCGTTCTCCTAGCGTAATAGTTTTAGATAGGATGAGACGACTCTTCGTAAATGGAATTCAACCGTCTGCATAATACAGTTATTGTTAAAGATAAGGTTTACTACTTCGTTCATTATATATATAACAAGAGAAACCGTTTGAAGCTGCGTCGTAACTAGGGAACGAGTAAATAGTAGTAGATGTAGGATAGTACGATCACCGGTCTCGGAAGGTGCACTGCGTTTGAGAGAACATGTGTTCTAGACGGCTTGTTAGGATACAGTCCAAGTGAGACTTCCCATGGTTCATTGGGAGAAGCAACACTCAGATCGAAAGAATAGATTAGGGATGTAGATTTATACTTTCCTACAATCATATGGAGACTGTCAGTCATCAGTGGTCGAAGAAAATTAGGAATGAATCAATCAATAAGATAGCCAAGTTTTGTTGTTATGCAATATAAATATTCGTAATAATGATGTGGTTGAAAAGAGAAATCCGCGACGACTTTTGCCAGATGATAGTTACCAGTTTCTTACTTGACCCATTCCAATGAATACACTGGACAGTGTTGATCCAGGTGTTCGACTGTAACCAGTCTCACAGAATACCCCCATTCTGACGCAAAATAAAAATAAATAACAGAGCAGTGTTGTCTGTCTATTTTGAAAATGATCCAACCCTCGTTTTCTATTGTGAAAACTCGAAGTTCTACTTAGAATTTGGTGGTGTATAACCACAGCAAATATTACTGTTTCGGTTGCTAGTGATGCAAACATAGAAAATGTTACATCACCGGAAGGTACTTGAAGGAACACTTGTGTGCCGATACATCTGTATCTAAAAGTGATGGAAAATGGTATTGCCTAAGTAAATTTAAACTTTGTATATCACATTATTTTCACTTTGAGATTATTTACAATTTTCACCTCAGTTTGTTAAGATATGTTAGGATGAAAACAACTAGTGTTCGTTTATATGACCAATACCGAAAGAGGAGAGTAATGAGGAAGGATTCACCGTTGTGTTCTATGGTCATCTTCAGTGAGTCAAAAGAATCGTGTCGATTGGGTTTCAGGGCTTTCAACCAACTTATGATTCATTCTATTTTGTAAATTTGCAAGTCAAACTCTATCATTCAAATCACATTGGCTGTAGAACTCACCTGATTAGATCTGGTAACACCTCTCCGTTTTGTACATTGTGTACGGATCACGATGGGTCTTTCACTTAGTACCATACTGAAGATGTTAGCCACACTCGACTAGTGTTTCCAATCAATGCAGGTTGTTCACGTTGTTTACTGACCTTGGAATAGTTCGAAAATATTTCCAAATGTATTCACAAATATCTACTTACTGGAGAAAACATGAAACTGTCAGTAAGCAGTTAGCTGCATGAAATTATTGCTCTAATCCAGTATTCGATTGAAGGATAATACTGTCCGACTTGTTATATATTTCGTCGCGTACAACATCGCGAAATTATTTTGAAGACAAATAAAACAGCACCAGTTCCGTCCATGAGTCATGATCAGCTAGCGAGTACATGTAGTTAAAATGTACCCATGTGTTGAGTTTATATACTGCTTGGCAAGTAATTGATTGCTGAAAACGGAACTATCGTCACTCGTGGATTACCAAAGCCGCTATGCCCAAGAGACTGAATGCAACAAGGTGAACAGCAACAGGCAAACCACTTGATTGATTCTCTTTCGGATAGTGACTGTCTTCAAGCGAAGAGGACAGCGACTTTGCAAACAAGCATGTTTGTAACGTTTGGTTTGTTTTGTCGATGTCCGAACAAGCTGTTCGCAATAAACAACCTATTACCCAGGCACGTCTTGTGGATTACGACACCTACACTATATGTGAGAGAAAGAGTAGTGGTCACTGGAAATGGTAGTTTCCTTCCATTATTGTTGTTGCAATATGACCCCGAAAGTCAGGAGTCAATCAGTTTCGGTATAATAATAATACAGGTAGATAAGAGACAAACATTCCTAAAAGTATCATTATATCTCCATGAGGAAAGTTATCGAAGTTGATGTAATATTCATATGAGGTGGGTCAGACTAGGAATCAAATTTTCTGAAACGTTTTACCAAAAGGCATATAAAAAACGGAAAATAAACTTCACTTTGCTAGCCAACAGACAAGTCTGTTACGATCAGTCCCTTCGGCTGATGATACCTCCGGTTTCGAATCCTTTTATCAATTTGGACTGTCCATTAGTTTTCGGACTTCATCTCCTAACTTCAGTGGAAATAATTAGACGTACGCAGAATCCGCTGTTCGATAGTGAATTCCACTTTTGCTGATATTGGCTTTTTTTGAAAATTGATTAAAACAGCAATCACGGTTCAGTATTCTGAAGCATACTGAGCTTATTTTTCAAACATATTCATGAACATGTTACCACAGTAACGTACGTGACAAACAAACAAATCTTTCCTGAGTGAACCGACTTGTCTGGTACTTCCAAACGTAGATATCCATGTCACCCGGACCAGACGGTTTCTAATTTGCTATGCTAAAGCACGGGGTTGGGATTCTCTGCAAACTAATGTCTTCTGTTATCAATCACTCACTTGAATTGCTCTCTATTTCTGATTGCTCACGTATCTTCCCAAACACTCCCATACCCAGATAGTCGAGTAACAAAGTGGGAGTAATATTGTTTCGCCCGTAATTGCATTCTTCTTCAGAGTTGAACATATTTGAACCTGATGTACTTCAGGGCAATCAAAACAATATCAGAAGTCCCAGTGACGAATGTCAAATTTACTGAACGCAGTTGGTGCTGGCCAGATTTTCAGATCTCGTTGATCTGTTCGCAAGACAAGGGGAAGTATTACATCCGCTCAATTCTTCATAACTAATTTAGTGCACCGCCCATTCCGATTGCAATCAAAATAAATGCCTCATTCACGTTCAATTTTATGTTTCTTTCATTTACGGACGAAGAACCATCTGGCTTTCCTTCTGTCCAGATTATCTGCGGAAATAAAATTATTCCATGTATTTTCTTAACGGATGAACTAAGTGTAGATTGACGAGGAACCCGTCACTTGAACTATCGTTCTCGATCCTGGTGTACATCATGAAGCTCAGTATCTTCCAATTTGAGCAGCATTGGCGATCGTCTTGAATACCGTTTATATAGCTGAGTAACGCCATCCAGCCAGTTTTGTTCTCATTGGCTGTTTCAAAATGTGGTGCCCGTAAGAGAACAAAAGTTTCCGTACTAGCCCTGTGCACAACGAAATTCCTTGTTCTCGTTTTTCAGTAATCCACTTACAGATAACATATTCCAGTTTAGAAATTATTGGTACCAAATTTGATGTACCCCAATACAGCTTAGCATTTCCTTCTTTAAACTGGTGTTTGACGTTGTCGCACTCTTCTCTCTATTTTCGAACCATTGGGAAGCCAAGGTTTTACACATTGCAGAAAGTTGTATGGTGCTTATCCCGAGACCTTCGACTATCCCTTTCTTGTTATTGACGGGACATAACTTTCTATTTGCACGCATCAATACTTAGTGATAAAAGCGAAAACGAGGGCAAAATACCAGTGCTGGAATTCCACTTCTTCATTTCACCCTAATGACTTATTCAAATCACGATCCACGTCCATTCAATAACCGATGCACAACAGTATCCTCTGTCTTCTGACTGGTCAATGGACGATCCAGGAAGCAGGGCCTGACAGTTCAGACACGGGAGAAAAATGAATCTCAGTTGTTGCAAGATGAATCCATTATAGGATGACAAACTGCAACGGTTTTGGCTGAACGCATCGGTTCACCTCGAAATACTTAAGACTTGTAAAGTGCTTTTGTCGAGCAGATATACAGGTTCAGCGTCCTTCGTTGAGAAAGCGGTGAAAACGAGTCAGATGAACTGTGTTGCAGTTGATGTATGTGTAACTCGGTGGGCATGAAATTTCTCACTTCGTGGTCATGTTTTACGATTTGGTCAGATTTCGGAAAATCAAACTGCTAGGACTTCATGATTATATTCAGTTGACAGTCGTGACCTCACAGAACTCGTCAACGGGTTTCCATTTATTTGAGTCACTCTGTAACTGATGCTTCTAACTCGGGCTTATTTTCGTAGTGAAACATATCTTTGAATAATCCAGAAAATGTCACCAGAAACTACTACTTTGGTGGGTCTTAGTATCAAAAAACACGGGAATTATATCTACCGCTCGGCAGAGTGCTATATCATCTACATTCTAGATTCATTTTAGAATTCCCATGAAGTAAATCAAGTCAATTGATTTAGGAGCTTAATCACCCTTGATGTGGGGATTTGCCGGAGCCATAGTATCACCGTTTCATGTCTAAAATAATTCGACAGTGAATTCTTCTCTTGAAATGTTTCGTAAATGAACTTATTCAAACATCGGAAGTTTAGTTTCTAACACTTTATCGATGACCGGTAGCGATCAAAGGGCTCAGATCAAACTTCATCAATGACTCGATAATACCATATGCCTCAGAACAGAGGTCTTTGATGGTAACTTTACATAAACAGATTTATCTACATATTTCACCATCCTTCACCACCGAATGCAAACGTAAATTCAAAAGTTGTCATTGAATTGGGTTACAGTCATGAAAGAGGATCGACTAGTTCGTACCATTCGTGCTATTATTTCCACTTGGAAAACATAAAATCTTTCTAATTCTCGAATCAAAATATTTGAGTTGTCTTGCGAATATTCGAATTTCAGCACAATGACTACCTCGTAAATGCCACACTTAAGTGGTGCAAGGATTCCCATTGGCTTATCACGCGGCTCAAGTGCGCTATGAGCACCCTGATCGCCATCAGGTTTGGAACCAAAATCGACCTACAATGGCCGCGTGTGGTTCCCCAAAATCAGCAGAAGTGCTCACTGGTGCACTCTTCCAATTACGCGTGGTCCGCAGTATCATGAAACCAAAGTAAATCTACCCTGAGAAAGGGCTAATCCCCGTAACGAAAACTTCGGTTGTTTGGGAGTAGTTTTGACAATACTATGTTATATAATATTGAAACACATTGACGAACAATCGCCAATAGTTGATAAATAACACAGTGGGAGTGAAACACACAGTTGCATGTTATGTAGGTGGTAGTCGAACAAAGTAAATCAATAGAAATGATCATTGTGTTGTCCACAGATGACGAACAGGTAAACGGGAATATAAGGATGATATATGCATATCTAACTAATTAGACCGTTGAAACAAGCACCGAGAACACCAGTGACGAATCAATTTCACGTATGAATGAAGTCTATGAAAGATACACCCACGTGAACCCTTAATGGTAAATATCAGAGCAAAAGGATTTATGCAGAAATTGACGGATAAAGAGACAATTGTCTGAATTTTCCATTCTTGAACAGTGAGTGGTTTGACCATTCCAAAAGCTGTGAGAATATATCCGAAATAGGATGGAAATCTGATCACGAAAAAAGCTACCATCATGACAATAATCGACTTTGACAAGGCTCTCATGTCATCGTCAACTGTGTTCTCTTTCGGTCGATCTCCACCATCCGTGGACGACAGGCCAGTGCCTCGACTTCTGTTCAGTCGGTGAAGTATAATGAGGATGTGAGTTTGCGTCGTACAGATCAGAATCGATGGACCGATCAGGCAAAGTATAAACTGCAATATGGATTTCGCCTTTCTATAGATAGTGATCCCTTCAGCACCGATAAGATGCACATTCACGCTCAAGTAGCCCAGAATAGCTGTCGGCATTGTTATCACGATCGTCCAGACGAACATAATTGTGATCAAGGTTGAGCGATAGTAGAGAGAGTCACGACGATATGTCTTGAACCATACAATTGCCCAGTATCGATCAACAGACAGGAGCATCGTATTGGTTAAGCTGAGTATAATGGGAATCGCGGCAACATAGTAACTTGACCAAAGGGAGCTGAATACTGAATTGGTCAAGATCTCCGGTGGAATATTTAAATTAAATGTGACCCAGTAGATGGCCACAATGATAATCCCGATGGTGTCCCACACATACTGAAGTCGAATTAGGAGACGAGTTGCAGGAAATCCGATATGAATGCGATAAGTTGAAATAAACCCAGCAAGGTTTCCAGTTAGTCCAAGTATACTGACAATCCAAATGGCCACGTGGTTGAAGGGTGTAAGTACTTTGTCATCCTTACCATTCACTATTTGATTCATCGGGAATGGAAAATGGATCAAAGTAAATGTAACAGTACCCTCTTTGTTTGCCTAAGATAAGCGGAACAGTTGTCCAATTTTAATAGATTTTCAAAACAAAAGATAGGGCAGCATGCATAACCGTACGCTTACTGGTCAGCTTTAAGAGACAAATGAGAATTCAGCTGAATATGATTGGAGTGCAGTCACCTGGTTCGAAGTGCACGTGAATGTCTTAAGTGAAGATTAGCGAAGCCGGAATAACAACAGTAGATTGATTGGAGAGCTGTAGAGAATCCTCTGAATAATATCTCATTTCGTTACATCAAGGAAATAATTCGGAGAAACACTTGTACTTTGGGTGCACCATACGAACAGCAGAAATTGTATGCTAGTGTGGGAGAAAATACATCTTAGAATTCCATCAGAAGAATCTGTTTGCATGTCATTTTCACTTCCAATAGAGAAGAATCAATCTTCAGTCACTACCAAAAATATCAAAATACGTCAATCCACAACAATTATGCAACGAAAGCTTCTGTCGGACTCAGCACTGGGAAGTTGTCATGTACCATTACAGCTTTTCATTTTTGTTTCATTAGTCGATATGAAATGAGCGTTTCCCAGTTCCACTTTATGTATCCTCAGTCAGAAGGGGAATCTAATGCCAACTGCCAAAAGCCGTACACACTGGAATTGTGTTTCTACCAATATAAGACAGATGCCCATACGAGGAGCTATTTCTCCTCAAGGTAGCAGGGAAAGTTATAGGGGCACTGAATCATACCAATCTTTTGAAGCAGTAATCAAACTCACGACATATGATTCCAATTCATTCAGGGAACTGATAGGTTAACCTTTTGTCTCTGACTATGCTGCAGAAATCCACATTCTTGTTCACTCCGAACACAATTACTCCAACTCCACATGGTTTGCTACTTTCAATTCCCAATAACTTCATTGACACACTGCTGATAACTTTTGCATTTTTGGTTAAAAGAATACGAAATAGAAATACTGGGAAATTCCCATTTCGGTTTCGCACATATCTGATAAACTCGTGAAAGAGTCCGTTTCATGTAATGAAAAGATCTTTGCGAGTTGTGCACACTCAATGACCAGTCCCGTATTTCGACTACCTCCTTCCCAGTTATCGCTGTGCAGAACTTCCGTAGTTCCTTTTCCTGCTCGTTTCTTAACAAACAATGTTGAAGTTTTATCCGAACTGTTTACATATTTCGGCATGCAAATGTTTCCCTTATTTTCTCGACATCTGAAAAGCACTGTAAGATATACTCAAGTCAGTGTAATAATAAATAAGTAATAAATAAATAAACTGGAGAAAGCCATCTTTATTGAAATTATGACTGAGGGAAATCTGATGGGCTCGATTGAAACTCGTGAAAACAGAGTCTCACAAAGTGTTGTTGTAACAGGCAGAATGTGTCTCATTCACAGGATATTGAGTTTAATTACCCAATAATTGACAGACGAAATTGCTGAACCAATGGTGAGATACCCAAAATAAATATCGAAAGAAAATATTTTTTATCACTCATAGTTACCATTGGCTTGGAATTTCTAATCGGTTCATTATTTGAGAGGAGACTTCATAAGCGAAAATACCGGATTCAAATTTGATGAGGTCACTGAGCGTATGGTTTCCGCAATGAACCAGATAGTATCGAACCTTTTCAAAAATAAAATCACAATGTCAGGAATCTTCTGTTTGAATTCAAACATTCCTTTTACAAGTAAAACGAAAAACATTCATCCCCGCTCAATCCCGTTCCTATTATCATCGCTTTTTATGCTTCATTTTTCATTTGAAACAGGTTGACTCCCGGTTTTCCAGTTAGTTACTAAGGTCCAACAATGAGACTGTAATCGACGAGAAATATCCTCCAAGATATTTATAATATTTCATGTATTATTCCGCTCCGGTTCGAGAGTTAGACACCAAAATCGGCTAAGCATCTATATACTTGCTGTAAAAATGGCTATTTGTTTGAAGCGTATCTGTTTGGGGTATGGAAGCGACATGTGACCCTGTGAGTGCACATTTCATGCCTAACATGTAATATGCAGCGATCACTGGTGCTAATGTGTGCACGTAGCCTGACAGAGGAAAGTTCTGATTGGTTGGTCGTGTTATGATCTAATTGTGAGTTGCCACGAATGGAGCATGATAAATGTGGAGAAGATTGGAAGATGAAAGAGAATGGTTGATGTTTGTGAAGATTCTCTTCAAGCACAGGTTCAGTGAAAGGAACAAATAGTCGTGGGAATTGTTAGCTTAGTTTTGTGAGTACCGTGGGACTATGTAAATATTCCTCATGACGGATGAAGCGATAGAATCCACGGTGGCATGATACAGATGAACAGTCGTTATCATCACAATAGTAGAGACAATTAATGCAATACGTGCTGTTCCACCCAGAATAGATGTAGGAAGCAATACTTTCCCCCAATTTTCTTAGTGCAACGCACATGGTCCTTGTGGAAGTGTGGCATCTTCCACTGGGACCATGGTGTCATCCTCATTGTCATTCGGTAAAGTAATTCTAAAACGGGGGATTCCAAAGCTGGACCAACGCGTAGATCGGTCCTTCAAAGGGCGCGAGTGATCTACTTTAGCTGAATGGAAGAGATTTCATCAGCACACTCTAGACCTTCCCCATGAAATGAGAAAGAGGAGGTTTGCTTTTGACCATTGCCCCCAACACGCTTGGTTAGGGGTTCTGAAATTCACAGCTTCGGATAGATCAAATCTCTCAACTGGGTAAAACATACACATGAAAATGACAATATTACCTTTGTGTAGTTGGAGTTAAGCTGTATGACATAGTGCCCAGTGTATTCAATGCAGTTTTTGATCGCCTTATTAAGCAATTACTGGATATCATTTGTTTGGTTGATTGTTACTTTTGTTTGAATTCATGATGTGATTTGCAATATAAAGAATAAGGCCCATAGTCAAAAGAAATACTGTAAAGGAGGAATGTGTGGGGAACTTTCCAGTAAGATTTAGGTTGTACGCACTTATTTTAAGTTCAGAAAGATTGTTAGTGGTTGGAGATATGGAAAGAGAATGTTCCGGAGCTGCACAGTATGCAGAATAAAGGAAGGCTGACATAACGAAGTTCGGTACCTGGTGACGGAGACCTGATACGTGTGACTGGCTAAAATGTGAATGAATGATGGTCATGGGAAGGGAGCTGATGAAGCGAATTCTGATGATCAAAAGCCAAAATGTAACGATGGAAAAGATATAATGAAGCAACTCACCGGCAATGGGCAAGTGACTGTACGTTGGAGACTAGGGAGGGATTATTGATTATCCGGACAGTGTGAGTTTAACATATCAGTGGATGTGAATTCCTTCTTTCCGGGAGGGTTTGGTTCCGCACCTAACAAATTACAATGAATACATTGGACTGGGTTGATCCAAGTATTTAGCCCCAGCAAGCATCACAAGATATTCCAATGTAATTTGCGCATATCAGTAATACTTACTTGCTAGGAAAATTACTCTGATCTGCCTCTTCTTACGTGAAACTTTCAAATATGTGGAATTCTGCAAATTATCAGGTGGCGTTGTGACCGTGATAGAATGTAGGTTTCCAGTTTTCTGAGGATTGAAAATGCCTCATCAAGGGAAACAGACTCAAGGCACAATTGATGTGCTGACGAGTCTGCATTTGAACCAAGTTCCAATTGAATCTATGTTACAGAGTAGTCACCGGTGGTTTATGGTAAACACTTGATTGAATCCTGTTGTTCATCACATTTTGTATTGACTGTATAGTTCACGACAGATACTACTGCTAATATAATCAAGATTTTACAGTCTATCGACCAGTATTTCTCAATAATACAAGTTGTGCATGGTGTGAACTGAGAACGGGAGAGTTCCAAAATACAGATATTGATCCGATGTGATCCAATGTGATTAATGAGCACAAGTTTACCAAACACTGTCACATAGTGTTGAGGCAGATAATACGCGCGAGACATGTGTACTACAATAATCAATATCCACGTGAATCATACGCACACGTTGTATTTGTTTTCTCGTGGAAATGCGGGCATGCTGATTGGAGTGTTAGCCGACAAAAGTGAACACGGATTGGTCCAAATGGATTATCTCTAACTGGATATGAATTAGACAGAATCACCACACGTTCTCCTCTCTTTGTTTTGAGCCCGTTACGATGTCGGCTTAAATCACTGACGATGGGTTTAGGCGAGTCTTCTGCGCAATGGAAGTGGCTTGCCATCTTGTAGGATTCCCTCCTCTTCATCGCTTTGTTCTCTAACTGGATTCCATTGGTAAAAGTTATAATCTCCTGAATTCTCCATCCCAACTGTTGCCTAAAGATAGTTGTAAACGGTCGAATATCACTTCCTTAGAAATAAGAGAAGTCAATGGAATCCAAGTGCCCTAGTTACAATCTCAGTTTTCTGGTTTATAATAATAATGCTGGTGTGTGTTTAATGGTAAATGCTTCGCATTCCAAAACTGTAATAGTAGGTCATTAACAAAACCATCGAGCTCAACACATTTGTGTGAATTTGATGAACTCACAGCATATTTGATTGTCTTTGAAATGAAATTTTGGGCTGCACCCTTCGAATGCGGATGTCGGGATGGAGTAAGCAGATGATGATGTCCCATTCCATCAAACCTTGATTTTATTTCCAACAACGAAACTGTGATCCGTTGTCTGTCACAATCACTCGGAGAACGGCTTCTCAACTCCAACATTTACGAAATCCATTTCTGACAAACAATACACTAGTGTTCTCATTCAGATACGATTCGGAACAGTGTGAATATGTATGGTTTATCCCAACAGCATACATCTTACTGAGAAAAGGTTCACTAAAATCGGCATGCACTTTCTACCATGGAAGATGGCTTTCAGACCATGGTGTCCAGTTCTTCAGTTTCTGATGCATTTTATGACTGCACTGATTGCAATTCGTCGCTGTTGGTTGATTGTCGTTTTTATTTCACGGCAACCAGCCTGTTTCCTTGTAAAAGAATTCATTTTCTCGATACTCTCGTGGACTTCGTTTAACTCTTCGAGATGAGGTTTCATGAGGGTTCCGGGTATGAGAACTTGATCTTCATCTTCCAGCATTTTATCCGGAGATAATTGAAGTTGATCCTTCCACTTGCATATCTGGGGAAAGCATTTTCTTGCTTCACATTCCCACCCAAGATTGTAAGCTGAGAGGATCATGGTATGACAGTTGTTCGTTTAGATAGTTATGTCACTTTTGGAAATAGGAAGGGGCTCAACGAAACTGCAGTTCCTTGGTTCATCAGCGTGTTCAGAAAAATGGAACAAACTTTGTCTATGGGAAACCTGCGAACCAGAACGAAAGTTGATAACATCATCAAGTCAGCTGAGGTGAATTCCTCATCTCTGAACCAATGCTTGGTGGCATTCTTGGATTATTTTGGATACTCAGTGCTTGATGGTCGGTCGCTATTTGGAGTGTGTACCTAATAGCCAGTCCTGCAAAAACGTTCTAGAGTAAGACAAGGATCAAGACATCCGTGTTAGCCCCTACGTATATTATTTCCGTTTTGGTGAATAATGGAGAAATACACAGGACCGGCTAGTCATCTTGTTCAAGAAAGGCACCAATCAACATACGAGGAGCATGTTTCAACAAAGTAGTTGATAGTGTAAATTTCCTTTATTTGATTTGTAATTTGATGACATCCTCGCTTGTCCTATTCATGAGTAGCGTGTACATGCATCATGAACCTCGAAAATTCATGGTCCAATTCTCCGTCTCTACTGTACCGACACAGTCCAGATTTAAGATATTTTGACGTATAGTGTGTGGACATTTTATGTTTGTTTTCCCGACTCCGTACTTTTCTCTTGTAAGCAGGTTTTGCCGAGCGTTCCACTCACGCATAAAAACTGCCCACCGGAGCTTCGATTTCCCGAACTCTGCCCCACTATTCGCGTCCTAAACCGATAGATTACAGAGAAGATCTGTGATGCAAACAAGCCTTTTGCCAGGTCCATCCGTTCACGTCGATACACATCACTTTCGTCATTTCCAGTTGCTACCATTTGTACTTTGACATTGGTGATGCCTTAGAGTATACAAATTTCTATATTCTAATTATTGATTTTTTTCTGATCCTCTGACTGAAGCTTGATTTCATGCTAGTCCGAAAGCTTCTTGATACACCATATGTACCGTAACAGTGCTGCGCTACAGTTTCGCTTGACGCCTTGCTGAGTGGGCTTTTTATGACCGAACTGTCCCGATTTATCGGATAACCTTCTGTACTGTTGTTCTTCGTTGCTCACCTAGCTGCAAGTCATTTGAGTTTATGTATTTCTACATGGATTCTTAGAAAAGCAGCAAATACTTTCTTTTTATCAATATATACAGAAAGCATAGCCAATTACTATTATCGTGAGTGAGTAATGGTAGCAGACTAGACATACAAAAGGACCGTCCGAGTGCTGTGATGGTATCTCGATTCAAGTCGGTACGTTTGAAAGCAAACGATTGCTTGAAGTCGATGAAACGTAAGGAATACAAGATTTTTCACACGGAATGCACGGGCAAACGTGAATATGCCTTAACTACCCCAAGAGTAAACTAATCCCTATGAAGTCAATAACTTGGGTGACAATTTCACATTGAATGCAACCCAGTGGAGATGTAGTGGAACGGATGTATTCGGAAATCCAATTTTCAAGTAGCCAGTGGTAATGAGTTTGACAACTTTGAATGCTAGCTCGAATACGGAGTCAAATATGATGACTGGATGCGTCGAGGTGACAATCTTCCCACTGCCCTAATGCGTGACATTTTAATTTATATGGCCTAAGAAACGGAAGTATTCCAAAATATTTTACCGTTGACTGATTTATCTCGAAACATGGGTGACACTCAAGTTGCTTTCGAGGTACTCAAATATTAAACAGGAAAAGTGCAGTTGTTTCGCGAAATATTACTGGCCTATTTGGAAAATTTATCAGCATCCACTTACACAAGTCTGTCCTCAAGCCATGTGATTCGGTACGTGCGAGAATAAAATCTAATGCAGATGGGACCAATAACCCGTTCTTTGACTGAACAGTCTAAAATACAACGAAATGGGATGTGGATCTGAAGGTTGAGGTGACAGAGGCATCTGTGAGTGAATTTATTGTGGTCTTTCATATGAGACCTGACTGACGTACAAATCAATCAGCGATCTGCCTTTTGGATTATTTCCATAGCCTCATGACCCTCAAGCGTAAGTGAATCGTGGAAAGGGCAACATCTATTGGACTGCAGGCTGCTCAGCTCAAAGAGGATTTACCTGTTAAGCGAATTGTGACGACTTCTCTGGTTGTCAAGAGAAACCATACATACTTAATTCCTGCGTCCATCTAGTGCTGGTATTTTGACCGGTATGCCGTTTTTCTCCATTTTTATTCAGTGGAGTGTCACTTCCATGAGCATAATGGCTAGAACCAGTGGCTGTCCATCAACTGGTTCAGATAGAGTGTACTTCCTCTGGATTGCAGCCATCAGCCTGTCCGGTAAGATTGCATCTGCATCTGTACCAGTTCTTACCATCATGGACACAAGCAATCCATCACAACAAGCCAAGGCGCAATCTTGCTTTGGTGAGATTGGCCGACCAAATATCGCTGTTTTAGTAATTATTTTACCAGACAAGGGAGGTTCGAACAAACGAAAGCTCACCGTTTTGTTTGTGCCTAGCACAGTTCACTTCATGAGTCTGACTTACTACTTCGAATGTAGGTATGAAGGCAGAAGACCTAGCAAATTGAAGATGTGGACGAATTTATTGCAATAAGCTCATTATAATTACAGGGAATCTCTGTCTTTAACGCTGTGCGGGAATAGTCTCAGGCATCTCACTTCCTTTTCGACACAAGGTAGCCACAATATTTAACGCATCTAATACTTTATTAGGGGATTCAATTCAAGAGGCTTTTCATTCTGGAGATCGGTCTCCGATATATAAGCATTTGATATATGGACCAAATTTCGCTGTGCATACTGCACGCTAGCCTAGCCTTGGTAACGTGTTTTATTTGCTATCATTAGTTGTGAATATTTATGTGTGTGTGTGTTTGCCTTTGATCTCATGAGATCGTTCAGTTTCCCATTTATGATTGATCACCTTGACTGCAGTATGTCTTAGTGAAGATGCAGCGAAATGGTTCGGAATACTTAGTGCAGTGTAATGCTATTGACTTCTGTGTTCAAGAGCCTAATACCGTGTACGAACATTGTGTTCTGAATAGTGCTTGGGTTAGTTCGATGTGAAAAATGTTGTTCATTTTTCCCTCACAGTGTCATATTTCATCTTTGATTCTGTCCACGCGTAGTGACAAATACATGGCTTCTTCTGCAATTTTATTGCAGCTGTCCACTGCAGACAAACAGACCACTAGGGTTATTGTTCTAAAACCTCGTCACTACCTGTTAATTATGGTACATGTCAACTTACGTTGGTCTGAGATAATGGTCTTTTGTATGAGTACAACGTGTGCCTGTGGAAAATTCGGGTGCATCAGTTTAGACAATAATTGTTTTCCACTGGCGATTACTAGAATTACTCCATTGTCCAATTTTGTATGTGTTTGACTAGAAGAAAACGAACCCTTCTCACTGCTGCAGTGAGAAAATTGGTTGCCACTGTTGAGGATCAGTCGTGGATACCAAAAACCACAGACGAATTCAAAATAGAGAAAGAAAAATTAAGGTCCCTTTCATCAACTACTCAAAAATAGGGCATCTCTTTGGAATTAGTAATTATGGAAAGACACTAAAGAATTGGTAACTGAAAGGCCACTCTCTTTTTTGGACTCACTTTTGCACGTTAGAAACATTTGTGAAAGATGCACAGGAACAACACCTATGGTGATTACACAATCCGAAATCATCTAGGAGAGGTATAAACACCACAAATTCAGTGACCATCAGATGTAATGATTTCGTAACTTCGTGCTATGCAATAATCGAGTAGAAATTCTAGTTGAGAAATGTGTCCACGTCGTAGGTCTTCAACACTATCAAAGAAAACCGTCAGACTGACCCTGTTACTTCCGGTGGAATACCACATGAGATCAAGATTTGTAATGTCTGATAAGCTGCTGGTCGACGGAAGATTTTTGGCAAAACCAATAAGATTGGCAGCTGGGTAAAATCTCTCGCATCTCAGTTGATGAACTCACCGCAAATGTCGAATTGAATAAGCGATTTGGTTTTAGTTTTTATAGTTGATTATTGTTGAATGAACGAGTTGGGACGAAAAGTGGTAAACAATGGTCAGTGTCATTTAATATGCTAGGAGGAGTACGTCTTCTGGTAAGGTATGCCAATGTCAAGCATTATTTAGTCCAGTTAACACTACAACCATGAGGTAGTCTCAAGGGATACTGCCCCGCAGTAAAAGTGAATAACGTCTCAACTGCAATCCATCTGACTTTCTCGGCATTTCCTGATATATTGTACTCGTTCCCCTCAAATTTTACTAGAATTTATCAATCCGTTCACAAACTCATGAATCCCAAATGGTCCACGGATCAGAAAAGGACGCGTTCAGTTACTCGCTGAAGACCGTTCGTGTTAACCGATTCATCCTCACACAGGCTGATAACCAGATCACAAACCTCCTTAAGTCATCCGGTTTTCATTATTTAAATAATGACCCAATCACGTTTCTGGCATGGCAACTAAGCTTACTAACAGTACAATGTTAGAGCTTGTTGTCCCTTGTGTTAACATGCAGATGGCTTGTATTGTTCATTAGAATTCTCTCGGGACTACGGAAGTCGTATGCCAAAATTAAACAAATTATACTCGACGCCCTCAGTATATTTGTTGGTGACTCATTGCTACCCACTGTGCCATTATACACGGAAAGTCCAGGACTGCGTCATCAATGGATGAACTGAAGACTGTTACTTGATCACAATATGTGCGTGGTATATGTGGTAATGTCTGTTCAGCTTCTTTCTTATGGGTACTAAATTTCAGATTGCAGCTGTTTCCAAGAGTATGTGACTTTAGACAGGTTTCGTCTACTAAAACTGTGAACGCAGACAGAGTAATTACCTAAATTCTGAACAAGCCAGATGAACTTTCTTCCAAGTCTTAGATACTTGCTATTAGAAAACAAATTATTATTGCATGTGAGCATTGTGTTCCTAATCATGTTGCTGGTAATTCATTGTGAAATGATCTTGTTCCAACTTATCCCAGAAGTTCATATTCCGTCATTGTGGCAGCAGTGAGGTATTGGGAAAAAATCCAAGTCCGTCGGCATTTAGAGCACAGTTATTCACCACAGGCAAGCAGACCATAAGGGTTATTGTTCTAAAAGCTTGTCACCAATTGTTAGTTAGGATGAATATAACATTACTCAATTCAGCATCATTGCTGTCATGTACAAGAACAAAACGTGCTTATCTGGCAGTTGTATGCATCAGTTTCGACAATATCCATTTTTGTTTTGAAGTGTTCTCTTTGACAGAAGTTTGGTGGACAAAAAATATTCGCGAAAATCTTCTATGAAAATATGTGACTGGTTTGAAGTAGCTTATTAAATTTGCGCTTCATTTCTCCTCGTTATTTTTAGTGTCCCTGAAAGGAACTCATTATCGACACAGATTGCAAACAATTTGGTTTGTTTCGGATATTCTATCCGGAATTTTGGGATAGGGTATCTGGTAAAATAGTCGGATAGAGAAAGTGCTCTCAGTAACCTTGAGCATAGTAGAACATATAGAATTTAGATGAGGAGGTTTACAGGCCATGTCACGTGGGCAGTTTTACGGAATAAATTATACTGTTACGGTCTTCCAAAATGCGAGAATAGAATCGACATCCACTAATTTGTTGAGGAGTGAACTCACAAGTTCAATGATCGAACATGATCGGAACTCGAAATGAGTTGAGTATGGATCACTTAAGCTTGCAGTTGATGGTGCTTTTTAGGATCTGAGTGACTCAAAGACAACCACTTAAAGAAACAGTTCAATCTAGTAAGAAGGTGGAAGGTCAGAGAATGATATGGTAAATAACCGTGGCAATCAAGCTGTCAGAATTCATATCCCAATTGCTTGACCGGATGCGGTGCCAAATTAGAAGCCATATTTCATGCCAATGAATCTCCCAATTAGCAGTATTATACATGTGGTCGGAACAAGAAATGCTGAAGTCCCGTGCACCCTGCTTGATCAGGATGGGTTAACGTTTCACAGAAGGCTGATGTTGTAGCATATGGTTGTGTTGATTTTGCTTTCACAGAGGATTATTCTATTGAAAACCATCCCGCGTTTAATATGCAATAACATCTGCATTGGACAACACAAATCAAAAGTGAGTTTGAATGTTTTGATCAATAGGTCGAGGGAGCTGATATAGGAATAAAATCGAACCACAAAGACACAGTGAGATAAGACGTTTGGAAATGAGCAACGTTGACGGATTGCAAGTTTCCACATATGAGGTTTAATTTTTCATCGTTAAGAATGACCATTTAACGGAGCATGAGTAAATTTAGGTTCGACCGTAATGTGTGAGTGATCAGTCCATGAAACGAGTGCTTCCACTTGCAAGTGGAAAGTGCACCATGGCTGATGGTAAATATTTGGTAAACATTATTTCTGTTTACTGAATTATAAAGAAAGTTTTAGGAACGAAGGATAATGGAAATATGGGGGCGGTGTTCAAGTATTTCTGAAAACAATGAGAAAACAATTAGACAAAAATTGAACTGAAGCGGGTATGAAAGCGGCAAAATGCGGTAATGTTTCACTGAAATGTAAGAACCTTCGATGAAGTTTTGAATTGGCTGGAAATCAAAGTATGTTACGACTTGTCATACGACTTTTAAAAATATGGATCTTTCACTTTCTTATTTCCGATTTCTTGTACACCAATTCAGGAAGGGGGCCTTGTCCAGTGAATCGCCGCCAAATGGGAAAGTAACGGGCGATGGCGGGAATCGAACTCGGGTATTTGTTCTCCAAAGTCCACGATGATAGCCGTCTGACTACCGCCGGTCATCGTGGCACATCACCGTCTGTCTTTCCCTTGCATTGTCTCCTTCAGTGTTGAGTGAACCAAAGGAAATACTGGAAGAGAATGAGCTCGTCTTCAATACTTTCATTCAGTCGACACTCTCGTATGGAGACCGCAATGTTATCGATTAGTAGGTCTAGTTAACTAGTCAAAAACGGCGTATTTTCAAATGGGGAAGGAATTTTGGAGTTGAATAAGGTAGTGACCGGAACCTTCGTGTGGGCTGTGCAACTCACGACATTTTGTCAAATAGCAGTTTCGCGGTTCCCAGTCCAGTTGGGTTTCATCCGACGTGCACAAAACTAGTTTTAGATGATAAAAAGGGATACGATCTACCTATAATCCAAATGAAAGCTTCTTTGGAGTACCGCATCTTAGGATACATGGACTGATTATTAGAATAATTCCAAAGTGATGGTGGCTAAGTTAACAATGGAATGAAGCACCGTCAAATGTGGCGAAAATTATTGATCTCATAGCAGCGGATGAACTTTCTCTCAGAGTCTACTTGATGACAGTTTTCCTACCTTGCTATACCTCATCAATAACATACTGATGAGAGCTCAATCTGTACCTACCGGTATCGTATCCCTGTCTAGTATATATTTGGTAAATCACCGATCGTCAGGCAGATGGTATTCTCAGTTGGAGAAAACATGTCTTGTTTTGATTGTCTATCGTGAACTCCATGGCCATATGAGCAGGGTCCATTAAATATTCATCTTGGTTCATTGGTACATTCGAGATAGATTTGCTGAAAACTAGAACATTCCGCTAACTTATCAAACTGGGGAAGAATGATATTGTTTGAGAACACCAAACAATTTTGCCTAAGATAAACATATTTTCTTTAACCATTGTGGCTGATAACTCATTTCCTCACATTATTCATCTAGAAATTCATGAACTAACAATGTATGCTTTGTGAAAAACGAAAAAATCTGATTTGGATACTGATATTTTTGAACTGGAATAAAAGAACTCCTGATTAGAAATGCACATGTAATGATGAAAGAATCTCTGTGTGCCACTGCAATCGAGGAAAGAGACATGTAATTTGTTTTAGCCTTCAGCTGATTGCCAACCAGCACTATACGAACAACAAGAGTGACTACGTTTCGCAATCACCAAGATTTCAGAATCACATCTTGAATTGTTTTGTCCATCGATATACTTGGAACAAACTGAGGTGAAGAAAATGGGCTCACATACCCGTTAGTTTTAACTCTCACCAAGCTTGGTCATACGGGCCTTTAAACAATCAAAGTCGACTTCATTGGTGGAGCCCTATCAGAGATACCCAAAGAATGTAGAACTTATCAGGCTCAAACAATGAGAGTTCCCTGTCTGACTATTCCGGAGATTTTCCGTGGGAATTTTCTTGATGTAGAATAATGGGACAGGTCTTGTTTCAAATAAGGCTGTTCAGTTCCTAGTGGTGACCACTTTAATCTATTTGCTAAGTATTTTTATATCAGGGAAGTCACTGGCAATTTTAATGGCCCGGTGTTCAAAATATTCTACTCACAGCCACTAGTTTAGTAACATTTGGAATTCTTTCCCAGCATACTGAAAAAGAATGTATCACAATTTTCTCAGCTAACATATCAAAGATTTGCCTGAGTGCAAGCTTGTATTCAGGGGATAGATTCACGAAGCCATGATTTCTGGGGACTTTTCAACATCATCCGTACCTAATATTGCAAGATTTTAGAGAAAAAATGAGGCCGACTTTGCTGCAATAATATCGTAATTGTTTGCACTAGAGGACCAGAAGCACAAAGTAAGATAGGAAACCGTTTTTTGGGGCAAGACTGTCACTAAATGTTTTCTTCACCTCCAAAGGTTTGCAAAATTAAATCACGGTTTCCCAGTGCAAGTAAAAATACGGATGGACCAATTGGCCTTGATTTTGATGGTGACTCAGGGATATCTGAAGGATTTCGCGGTGGAATGATGAATAGCATTGTTTCGTGACACGTTCGAATAAACCGGAAATGGTTGAATATAAAAACTACCTTCAATAAACTCGGACAAAGGCAGATTAAGATTAGGCAATGTGAAAATAGTGTTAACATTGGATTAAGTGTCAGAAAGTCAATTAAAATTATTGCGAGTCAATAGCTGCCACGAAATAAATTGAAAGGATCTAATAATCGACAAATCAAATGTCTTGAAGCTCTCAATCTGTGCTAATAAAGAGGGGAAAACCATTCTCATATTGTTGGATTTACACAAACCCAATCAATACATAAGCGCAAGATATGAGCATTATGGTACTCGGTACTCGTGATTGCCAAGAACACTTGGGTAGTTGTATACGCTCAACCGTGATATGCTGTGATCCAGTGTTAAATACCACTGATCCGAAAACTCAGATGTCCATACTGCAACACATTCAAAGTTCCGATGAAATGAATCAGGCTTGTTTCTCCCTATGGTGGTGTGGAATCTCTTTGTGTTGGAGAATTTCGCTTGGTATGTTTCACTTAGTGATCGGTATCTAAAAAAGACCATCAGCTGTAAAGTACAATATATTAGCAAGATTTCTACCGAAAACGTGGTAACCTTGACAACGGAAAACGGATTCACAACATGAAATTATCTGTTATCAGACGGATGTAGTACATGACGTAAGTATGCATAAGATTTGTCATTCGTAAACGACGCTGTGCAATTCCACAAGAAATGCATCCAGGAATGTCGATCTTACTATGGTCATCATTTGTTCCACTAAAGCTATTGATAATTGATTATGATACATCGCCAATCAGGACGATAACTGAAAAAGGGGTTGGGCATTAGTTCCATCTATAATATTTCGAATTCCCTTGATTTGTTATCGAATATCTTCTACGATACTGTGAAATAATGTGAGCAGTGTTATGGCAGAAGCAGAATTTTGTTCGTTTTGATGATATCGACAGGATCAACAAGATGAGACATATCATGAATTTTATTCTCCATTATCACACATATAACGTATGCCGTTTTGAACACGCAATAGGAGATGTGATAATAAGCTAATGGATGTGGTTGGCTCGGGTACTTATATATGTATGCAGTTCTAACCATGCGTGAAATCGATCGACAGTTTGGTGTGACAAATCTTAGCTGGTTCGCTTTATTGGGATTTTCATCCACTGGTCCCCTTAGTGCTGCATCTATAGACATACTACCTAAGTATCGAAATATGGAATAATCCGGGGTTTTCGCTTGCGCCATCCACGTCAATTTGCCTCGTCTGCCGATAAACAGATTTTTATTGTATTTCAGTCGATTCTGAGTGACAATGTTCACTCGTAAAACTATCGAATTTTAGTTTTTTGATCCCCGAAGTGGAGGCCCAATAAATAACAAAATCATATTCTTCATTTTATTGGCGTCACCCGAATGACTTCACAATGATAAACCACCCTAACAATTGTTTCGTTGATTTTCGAAGGACGAATGACTTTAGAACAAGCAATTTCCCTAGAAATATTGGCGACCTAATTGTTCCGTTCCTTAGAATGCCAAGTTGCTGGTCTTTAAAACTTTACACTCAAAATAGTGGAAATTTTACCACATTTATATTGCAATGGACTGATGACCGCCAAAAGTAAATGCATGCATACTGACCAACATCATCACATGCATGTACGGGTGAAAGAACGTCGCTCGAAGAGAAGATAACCGATAATACAAAATGAATGCGACGCTGCTCATTATAAATGAACTATTAAATAATTTAGTTTTCATACAGATATTTTATCATATTTCACAGGAGTTCCATAGCCGAACGAGTTGCCGGTTAGGCGAATTGAAGTGTACAACTGAATAGCTTATTTTGATTTATGATCTCCATCGAACACCCATCATTTGTGCCTCAGTGTTGATGGTTTTTCGGCTGCAATACGAATTCGCACAATATTCACAAGTGGAAGATCTACGTGACAGCGCATTTTGATAAGGCTGAGTTTGAAGGTCGAGAATTCGATCTGGCTGAGGAACAATTTATCTGGAGCAAGTCCATGAATTCAAACGAATGGGTGTTTGTTTATAGATATTACACAGCACGTCTACATTTGGTGGATTTAGGCACGAACACGATTTCATTTTGCCATTAGAAGTGTATACGGATAGTCTCAGAGAAGGTTTGTTTGAAATCGATCAAAATTTTCTTATGACCATGAAGGAATGTGAGAACGAATGGAGTTTAGGACTGATAAATTAGCCTATGGTTGGTACACTACCCGTAGGCACCCCACAATTCGCTGTGCTGCAATTCGTTGTAAACATTGTCATTGCCAAGTTGGAATCATTCCCAATAACACGAAATATCACCTAACATCGACTACTCAAAGAAAACCCTCACGGTAATAGGAGATCGCTCACTTTTTGTCTCATCATCTACAACTCAGTGTTGTCCACGTTGGCTGATATCAGTCTGAACTAGGAAACTGAAGCGCGCTGGTAGGCAGATTACCTTAGTCGCACAACCCTCAGGGAGATGGCTGTTCTGGAATATGTGGATACTAGAATCCGGACTTCATTGATCTCTAACCAATAGTCTGAAGTCTCTGATTGATACAATCACCTATGCGGCCCCTATCCACGAATGTTATTCGAATGAAAGCACCGATGACGATATTCACCGCCTTGAAAACTTCACATGTTGTCCTCAAGACAGAAAATGATGCCAGTAAAGAGAATGTTGAAATGCGAAAACGTAGATCAATTCGGATCAGTCTGGAAAATCTGAAATTATCTTTATTTTCTCCCTCACAAGTGTCACTGGCGTGGTTGAAATATGTCATCTAAAATCGTACACTTTTTGTCATTGATTAGTAATCTGTCCATACTTCGCTTTTGCTCCCGTAAGGGTATCAATCTGTTATTTGACTCTTTCATACCCTACATGATTCCAATACTGTATGACAAAATATGCTCAGCCGTCAGAGATTTCAATCGTGCGTTCACGCACCGCTTACCTCTTTTGGATTCCCGTGAACTTCGTCATATCTGATCTAGAGGAATAACTATTCTGGAAGATATATTCACTAGCCTTTCTGGTATTCTTCACGTGCAAAGAATAAAGCTTGTGTGTCAACAAGTGTTCACGCTCTCATTACCGTGGGACACACAATCTGTTCACATCCAGCAGACTGATCACTCTCTAGGACGAAGCAAATAAGTGTCACATCCAGAAATCTGTCTTCATCAACTCCGTTATTTCTAGTAGCTCCCCTCCCACTGTTTCTTCGTGGTTTTCATTTGAGTACTCTGTCTGACAGCCGGACATACTAACGAAGACACTCAATGCGGTGTTCCATGTGTTATGGCCTTTGAAGAAGGTATTTCTAATAGCTGCAGAATTTCTTCTCTAGTGCTGAAGTCTCTGACAATGCAGAAGGCACATGTCTATAAACTAAATCACCAGAATTATATGAAATACCACTCTGTCGTGATTGATCAAGAGATAGAGCAGTTGAACACTTCTTTTACCAACTGGTTCTTGTGTCAGAAGTTAGGCTCTTATACAGTAAACGGGTTTGCTGATACAGCTGTAGTATAGATGCCAGCAGCCTAAAAATGCTTTGAATCATCCTTCAAGCGATTCCATTCCACCATTAAAACCATGTATCTTCTCAGAAATAGGTTCGTTCACCTATGAAGACTTCTTAGATTACTATATACATTTTAAACAGCCTCTATTCTGGATTCAATCCAATCTTCTCAAATATGGGGTATGACCATTTTTGCTAATAATAATTTTTTCTTTGATGAATTCGTTGATTCCTGTGCTATGGCTGTCTTCTGGAAACGGATAATAATAGTGAATATTCTGAAACATTCTACTTATAACGTTTTGTAATACTGATTTTATCTAATTGCCATCGTATCTTCAGCACTCAAGATGACCGAGCAAGTTATCCCTGGCCGATTGTGATTCACTGTGTTTGCCTTCAGTAGCCCTTATCTGTTTGCATACAAACCAAACAGGTACAATTTGGATACAGCTGCTTCCGTTTGTGATATTTAAAAGCGATTGGATATTTTCGTGGAATGAGTTCGCTGTTCCTTCCTTTGCTTCATAGGATCCTTAAATATTTTGCAAGTCCCCTTTCTTTACTTTTGCGTGTGGAATAATAATTTTCCGACAGAACGCAACGTGCAAGTGATGGTACAAGTTTATAGAGACATTTATTTGGGAACTCTGGTATACCTCAGGATGCATCATTTTCCCACTATATTTTCACACCATACACCAACCAATCGTCCACCGTACCACCTGTACGAGATTCGAGTACTTTGATGAGGTTGTGCTCCGTCAATATACGTCCAACCAATCGGACTTTACCTGTTTCGTTCTGTTCTCGTCTATATCTTGACACTTCCAAGTATTTGAGTGTACTTTCTCCATTTCTCGTGCCTCTTACCCAAATGAGCATTTGGTCATCAACAATGTCCTCGTTTCCACAGCTAACTCGGTCAAATACCCGTGCATCGCAATCAGCACCGATTTACAGTGGTCTATTCATATTATTGATTGTGGTAAAATTACGTGAGGCGTCCTCGAAAATTCGTAGGATAAGCCAGTTTAGTGCAACACAATGTATGTTTTGTTATTTTTCTTTTCATCATCAAGTTATTCTCCCGATCTTACTCTATTGATTATTCATCTTGGTCTACTTGAGGAAGAATTGATTACATTGCACTACGTCTGAATAACTCTCAAAGACCCTTTGATCTCCATAGTATGTGATTCTCACTTCACAAACTGTGAATGATTCGACTTGAATATTATTTTGTGGAGACCTCACAACCAATGTACCTTGATTTATCCACATACTGTTCACATTGCTCTACACGATCCACATTTAGACTTATCCCAGCCTGTATGAATAGCAGTCGCAACTTACAGTGCTACAGTGTCTTTCTTGGTATGTGTTTCCGTTGACAAGGTGAGAATCACTGATTGTACTCTCATAATCTCAGTGACTGAATCAATTTTTTTACTTGCATTATTTATTTGCTCATTTTAAAGTAACTATATTCATTTCCCCTTCATTCTGGCTGAAATGTAGTTTGTTGACCTGCTGAAGACTTTAATAGAATGAGAAATATGTACACCTGTTAGCCACACAACACAATTTGACAAATGTGGGATAATTATTCCGATCACAACAGCATTTGTTTTGCGCCTCGGAGCTGATGATCTATTAGGACCCTGTGGTGGGTTTTACTATATTCCTTTTCTTGATTCCCTTGTCTGCATCGTCATGATCTTAACCTCTGCTTGTTTGTATCACCTAATCCCTTTATATATCAGTGGGTTGACGTTCGCTAGTGAATGTAAATCTTTCGTTCCAGTATGTAGGTTTTTGAGCAACTGTAGGAGATCTCTGCTGATGTAAATAAACCTTTCAAACCCCTTTCCAGATGAGAGTGTTATGAGAGTTATTGCATAATATAAGTAAGTACAATATTCGTTTATATCTTAGGATTATTAAAGTTGTGGTCATGTCAACAAAAATCAAGTAGGTTTAGTGGCCGTTGCTTGTTGGTAGGCAAGAAGCAAATTTATGAGATATTTCATGGTAAATGAATCTTAAATCCATCCGGAATCAAAATTGTGTTCATTCCCCGCCGTATTTTGGAAACAGGAATAAGGGGATACATCTAATTTCACATCCTATGATTGCACTGGATGCAAATTCATTCAGTTGAACATTGAGTAACATCCTTTATGTTTGGTGCATCTTTCAGATTTATTGCGAAACTCAGATAATTCATAATGTTGGTGAGTTGTCTTCAAAGTATTTTGTACTTTGATGTATTAATTTCAATGAACTTCGATACGAATAATTGACTAACTTCTATGGCGCCTATGAATCGCCAAAATTGAGCTCATTTCGCATAGTTTTATGTGTGGCACGCAAGTTTCCGTACACCTCCACAGTTCACATGGTCACTGGTTTCTTGCTGCGAACAATCCACATTGTAAGTTCTAAAATGACTGACGGAATCCGAGTAATGGATATCACTCATACCAACGTTTTCTGATTTCTGTTAACATAACACAGTTTTCAGCAACTCACTCCAGTTATTTTCTGAATTCCTCTACCTTGAAACACTGAAGTTTGCTTTATTTATTTCCTAATTCGTGCTTTTCTGTCAGGTGTATTGCATGAGGATTGCTGTATTCACACGACCATGCAAATTCTGTTTCATTTCTGCTCACTGAAGAATAAACTAGAGGTATTTCAAAATGATCACACAGCTCGTCATAGCCGGCCAAAATATGGAGGCAAATTTTGAGATGCACATAGTCTGGTTTGTGAAACACTCGTAATTTGATGTACAACATATGAACTAACTTCGTTGAAAGTGAAACAGCTAGTGCAGCTGAGAACGACATGTTGTCACTGGATTTTCCTATGAAGAACCAAATCAGTTATCATACCCCCTCACATCTTTATAAAACTGAATTGTAATGAATTGCTGAATTTTCATCCCTCGTAGGTCTTTGCTTGTTTGTTCGGAGGATATTTGCGCTAGCAAAAAGCGCATTGCGATGAGCCTGGGAGTGTTCACAACCAACATGAAAACCAGTTTAAAATAAAGTTTGATTAAGACCTCAAGACCGATAACTAGAATATAAACTACAAAACCTTCCGTGATCCACAAATATCCGAATTTGCAATTGGAACGTGAGTGAGTGCAAAACGTAAGATTAGCTGCCAGTTATGCATGAGACGGAAGCAGATAACCTCATTCTCCGAGGGGGGGAGGGGGTGGATGCCATTTAATGAATGAGCTGTCAATCTGTCTAACCTCATGACCAGTTCTTGCATATCCGTATCTATCTACCAATCAATCAATCGATCGATCGATCAATAAATCGATCAATCAATCAGGTCTCTCTGTCTCACTGTCTATCTATCTATCTATCTATCTATCTCTCTATCTATCTGTCTGTCTGTCTATCTATCTATCTATCTATCTATCTATCTATCCATCTATCTACCTATCTATCTATCTATCTATCTATCTATCTATCTATCTATCTATCTATCTATCTATCTATCTATCTATCTATCTATCTATCTATCTATCTATCTATCTATCTATCTATCTATCTATCTATCTATCTATCTATCTATCTATCTATCTATCTATCTATCTATCTATCTATCTATCTATCTATCTATCTATCTATCTATCTATCTATCTATCTATCTATCTATCTATCTATCTATCTATCTATCTATCTATCTATCTATCTATCTATCTATCTATCTATCTATCTATCTATCTATCTATCTATCTATCTATCTATCTATCTATCTATCTATCTATCTATCTATCTATCTATCTATCTATCTATCTATCTATCTATCTATCTATCTATCTATCTATCTATCTATCTATCTATCTATCGATCTATCTATCTATCTATCTATCTATCTATCTATCTATCTATCTATCTATCTATCTATCTATCTATCTATCTATCTATCTATCTACCTATCTATCTATCTATCTATCTTTCTATCTATCTATCTATCTATCTATCTATCTATCTATCTATCTATCTATCTATCTATCTATCTATCTATCTATCTATCTATCTATCTATCTATCTATCTATCTATCTATCTATCTATCTATCTATCTATCTATCTATCTATCTATCTATCTATCTATCTATCTATCTATCTATCTATCTCTCTACCTATCTTTCTATCTTATATATTCTAATCTAAAAATATATATGCCCTGCGTTTGTATGATCCGCTTCGGGGAATATATCCTCTTTCTCTACCAGAAGTGGCACTGTTTAGCATTCAACTTCACCCACAGCGGAGAATGGGGCATGCTGTTCACGCTGTTCTCTTTCGGTCGATCCGCACCATCCCTGGATGATAAACCTGCAACGGGAGCTCGGTCTAGTCGGGGACTTATAATGAAATTGTGAATTGTGAATTTACGTCGCACAGATCAGAATCGATGGACCGATGAGGCAACAGAAGAACAACACTATACAATGCGCCTTTCTAATGATGGTGATTCCATCAGCTCCGATGACGTGCACATTGCACATTGGCTTTGAAGTAGCCCAGGACAGCTGTCCACATTGTTATCAAGATCATCCAGACAAACATAATTGTGACCATGATAAAGCGATAGCAGAGGGAGTCACGACGATATGTCTTGAACTACACAACTGCCCAGCACCGATCAACAGACATCAGCACCGATTGGTTGAATTGAGTTTCAGGAAAAACACGATAGAGTAGTAACTTGACCACAGAGAGCTGAATACTGAATTGGCCAATATCTTCGGTGGAATATCTAAATGAAACGTGACCCAGTAGATGGCCACAATGATAATCATTATGGTGTCCCATCCATATTGAAGTTGAATTAGGAGACGCGTTGCAGGAAATCCAATGTGAAAGCGATAAGTGGAAATAAACCCAGCGAGGTTTCCAGTTAGTCCAAGTATACTGACAACCCAAATGGCCACATTGTTGAAGGGCGTAAATACTTTCTCATCCTCACCTTTCGCTGTTTGACTCAAAGTTAATGAAAAGTGCCAAAGAGCTAAATGAAATAGTGCCCTCTTACTTTGCCAAAGTCAGGCGGAGCAGCTATTCCATTATATTCGGTTCCCAAAAGAAACGGAAGGGCAATATGCATTGCCGTACCCTTACTGGTCAGTTCGAAGAGACAAATGAGAATTCAGCTGAATGTGACTGGAGTGTAGTCACCTGATTCGAAGCGTACGAGTGTCATGACTACGGGTAAGCAAAGTGCAACTAACCAGAGTACACGGGGTTGGAGTGCAACAGAGAGAATCTTGCATAATGTCTCATTTCGTTTCATCAAGAACGTAATTCGGAGTTTTGTTTGTATTGTGAGTGCAAAACACCTACTCTAGACAATGTCCGCTAGTGTGGGAGAAAATAACTTTTAGAATTCCATCAAAAGACTCCGTTCGCATGTCAATCTCAATTCCGATAGAGAAAAATCAATCATCAGCCTCTAACAAAACGATCAAAACATATCAACCTACAATACGCATGTAACGGAAGCTTTCTTCGGAGTCAGCTTTGGGAAGTTGTGAAATGACATCACAACTATTCATTCTTGCGTCATTATTCGATATGAACTAAGTATTTTCCATATCGAAAATGCGATTTCATTCATGTATCATTAGTCAGAAAGTGAATCAACAGATAACCGTAGTAGTAGTAGTAGTAGTAGTAGTAGTAGTAGTAGTAAAAGTAGTAGTAGTAGTGGTAGTAGTAGTAGTATTACTAGGAGTGAACGGTAAAACTGTATCTAACAAAATATGACAGGCTTCCATACGAAGAGCTATTTCTCTCCAACTTAACAAGGGAAGTTATAGAAACGCTGAAACGTATCAACCTTTTGAAGAAATCATCAAATTTCAGGATATATTCATCCAATTATTTCAGGGAACTGATTAGTTTACCCCCATTTGAGAATGTGCGGTAAATATTGCCGTTCTTTGTTCACTCCGAGCACAATTACACCAACCTTACACGCTCTGTTAATTTCAAATTCCCTATAACCTCATCGACACATTTCTGATATATTTTATATTTACAGGCGAAGGAGAACGGAAGTGAAAATAATTCCGAGATACTTCATTCGATATCACGTGTATTTAGTTTCTATGAATCCTAATCCTACGAAATGATACACCTAAGCAGTTTACCATGGTGGATTGTGCCATCTTGTTTCACAATGTAGCCTGGAATGCTAGGGCAACGAAACGATGCAAGCATCGGATCGATCAAGACAACCGATGGAAAGCCATAAACCACAGAACAGACGGTGGAAATGTCGAAAGTATTTCGCAGTAGACCTGAAGAAGCATACGAACTAACAAATAGAACTCGACGGGTTCTCAGTCTACCGGCAACATAGCTCATGCTAGGGGGCTACCGATTAAGTCATCAACCAGAACAATTGGGCAAGCTAAACGGATATACTGCTTGAGGATATATACTATTGGTTCCACGCAACTGGCTAGAACCCAGTCGAAATAATGAGGCAGCCGTAGGATCAGTGTTATTACAATGAGGTCTGGAACTGGGACCATATAAATGGTTATACACGTTCCACGAAATTTAACTCGTCTGATCGCAAAAGTACAGATGTTCTTCACTTGTCATGTTTTCTTGGGTACAATAATAATTCAAACCAAGTTCACTTTGATGCGTAACTGAAGAGACGTCCTTCAACACTTCAGAATACTGGTTCTCCAGCTTCAGTGAACGTTCCTGGTTGATTTTTCAGTGCATATTGTGCATGCGGTCAGATCGAGATCAGTCTTTGCAACATATTTGTTGATTAGGAGTTCTTCAGGTTTACACATATACCAACGTGAAGTGACATTCAAATCGAGAATGGATAAAATCTGTCGGGAAATGGGAAGCTTACACTTTTCCATCTCTAAAATGACCTTCCGACTCTTCTAATCACATTCATCCAATAAATTAAGATGGTGAATGGTCAACTCCTATATCGTCACTGACGTTTTCCTCACACGGACATCCATAATTCGTTTGAACCAAGCGGCTTTTAGAATAATCTGTTCCGCGTTCCTACCCAAAATATGAACACGTATATTGTGCTAGTGACAAGTACAATGTTTATGCGATTATATCCCTGGTTCTCAAATGAGAGAAAAGCTATGCAACCGGTGCAAAATTCACATTCACCTCACTCGTCCGTTATGTCGAAGTCACGGACGGAGTTGATCTGCAGGTAGGTGGGGTCATGTGATTTGAGGGAAAATACCAAGCTGACCCCTACTCGATCAGTGCAAATGGCCGCATTTTGTGTTAGACGACTTGAGGCTGGCACCACTGAGGTTGTTCACTTATGAGCAGCCTGCCAAACCATCACGTTGTGCTTCTTTGCACGATTGCCCACCTACAGATTTTGAACAGCAGGCACGCATTTTGTTGTCCAAGCGTGCCTGTTGTTGAAAGCAAAACTTGTTTTGAATAAAAACGAGTGCTCAACATGGCAATGCTTGGTTGCACTCGAATACGTAGTTCAAAAGTAATTGAGTTCAAAGGCGGACCAACGCGCAGCGCAGTCGTCCGAATGACGCGCGAAATCTACTATAGATGAACGGAAGAGTTTCCACTAACCCGCTCTATCTATTGCCGAGGCAACGAGAGAGAGGACGTTCGCCTTTGACCTTTGCTCCCAACTCACTTGGTTAGGGGTTCCAAAATCAGTAACTCAGGATGGACAAAACACATCAATTATGTAAGTCATAAACAAGAAAATGACAATATCACCAGTTCAGTATTGGTGTTTATCTGCGTGATATTCTACCCGGAGTATTCAATGCAGTTTTTATTGTCTTCGTATGCACGTGAAGCGATTACTAGCAAAATGGATGAGTCCCGTGTTTTGCTGTTATGTATCTACATTTTCTGGATTGTTAAATTAAATACATATTCTACTCAGGGTGAATCAAATAAACGGAAGTGAGCCGTCAGGCATTATGTGTATGATTTGTCGACACCTGCAAAACACGATTGCAAAGTGCAAACTTTCACGCTAACCGGTCTATACATGCAGCAACTGGAATATAGTTCATCTGACTCGTTTCCACCACTTTCTGAACGAAAGACGGTGGACCTGAATATCTGCTCGACGAGAGTACTTTGCAGGTCTCAATTATTTCAAGATGAACCTATCTGAAGATGATCTGAAGCTTTCAGCAAAACCATTGCAGTTTGTTTTCCTGTATTAGATTCATCTTGCAACAAGTGGGATCCCTATGTTGTTTAGGCAGGGCAATCAACCAGGCCTGGCTTCTTCGGTTTTCCATGGACCAGTCGGAGCACAGATGATACTGGTGCGCATCTGTTAATGAACGGATGTGGATCATGATTTTAATGCATCACTAGAGTGAAATGAAGAAGTAGAGTTCTAGTGCCGGTAGTTTCTCTTCCCTTTTTATTTTCAAGTGCAGACGAGTGGTAAAAGAAAGCCATATTCCATCGAGTACAAGAAGGTGATTGTTGAAGACCCCGGAGCAAGCACAATACAACATTCTGCAGTTTAGAAAAGCCTAATTTCCGTATGGTGGGAAAGTGGAAAGTAGAGTGCAATAACGTCAGTCAACAGTTTGAAGAAGGAAATGCTAAGTTGTACGAGTGTACTTCGGATGAACCAAAACGTAGTGAATCTCAGGAAAGGCTATTGGTCTGATGTATTGGAACTCAGTTCAAACAACGTGCGTAACAAGGTGCGTCACTTCGTGTTAGTAAAATACCTCTGAACATTCTACTTTATGGAACACGCATAGCAGTGAAATGATACACCTAATATTGCCAAAATTTATAAAAATATTTCTGATTGTTTTCCATCCTTATAAAAGGGTACTCTAATTACCTATGTTGTGAACTGTTGGTCAGGAAATTGTTCGCGCTAGAAACTGCAACAGTGATGTTCAAAGCTTAGATTCTGTGGTGTTCGGTATTAAACTGTTGGCGGTAATCCGTCATGAGTTTTCTCATCACCTAAACAGACAAGCGAGAAAATTTCCTACTACCCCTTCAACATCGAGGTATTACGCACGAAACACTGTTGTTAAGCCTAATCCCAGTTGCTATTCTGCAATATTTTCTAATGCACACAGATCTCCTGATGGATACAATGAACACAAAATGCATGTCGATGAAAAACAGTACACAAACCTACGACGTGACTATCCTGCTGATCAGAGAGAATACCATCTAAACTATCTGCACATTTGTCTTTAAACGAGGCCAGTAGCAGTTTCAAAAGAGGAAAGTAGAAAAAACCCGTTGTTAAATAAGCGGAACTCGGGAATCGCTGAAGTTAAGAGTTTCGATATCGCAATCAAAGGAAATATTTGACCATAAATTTACGATTTCTGACGACATTTTTTTCAACATCAACACCATATTCATAGTTGGAGATATCTCATCTTCTGCATTGCATTATGATAACTATGCGCGTACTAAAATCATCAAATTTGAATCTGGTAGATTTGCCTATGAAATCTAGACAGATTAGAAGTTTCAAGGCAATAGTGAATGTTGGTGAAAACCGCAAATGAATAAAACCAACGATCTGGATTAATCATTTAATTTTGTCACTCACAATCGGTTCAGCAGCTATTTCAATCAATCATACGGTAATGTAAGCAAATATCTAACGGATGAAAAACATTTAGTTCATCAAAACAGCATTTTCTAAAAAAAAGTTTGACACTTGAAGGATATTTATATATATTCCTGATGAGTGATAATAATACTGAAATTGCTCGTTTATTTCCGAGGAACTATGAGCAATCTTACGAACAGATCGGATCACCAAATAACACATACTTAAGGCAACTGGTTGAAATTGGAAACTATTTGCTAATTTGAGCATCGCGTTCCCGCAGGCAAATATCAAAGTAACATAAAGAACTGAGTATGCCTCATCTAATTCTCAAGAATAGGACGAATAAATAATTCACGAAATACTAGCATTTTGTCTATTCTCGTGATCATGCATTGAATATATTTTGCTTAGAGTGCATAATCTCATACAGTTTGCTGTGTTTAGTATGAGGTCATTTGGTTTATCGCTAAGGTGGAAAACATAGCGTGTGTGAAACTTTCTAGAAAGATGGCAGCTGAAGATTACATGGGCTCATCTAACCCCAGGGGCCTCGAAAAAATAAATCCCGTAGGTTCAATCACAAAACGATTGTGTATATCCAAGTTTTACAAAATCGCTGTGCATTGACAACCCACACTTCTCTGCACAAACTCAGCGAATATTATTTCATCACTTGTCGAAAATTAGTTAGAGCTGAAGTGCTTAGTACAACGGTCCTCAACCATGAACTATGCTGTCAAACCAAGTCGATGCAGGCCCTCGAGCTTTCGGGGTCAACAACTGATGACATCACTCGGGAAAGCTTTGTTCATCCTCATGATTGATTGTTCATACGGTGACACACACGACATCGCCTCTCTCCCATTTCCAAACTATCGATTGACATAATAAATCACCAAACGAAAGATTGGCCAATTGCTCTGCTGACTCTCCCATTACCCTGCCTTTCTCATCATATAATTGCCATAGTAATAACACGAAAATAATCCGTTGAAAATACCACACTACACCATATGTTCTCACATGGATGTTGAGTCGCCTCAATAATTTCCGAATTCAAAATGTAATAAGCTTGTGGTGCATTAACTCATTGGGTCCACTAATTATCGAAACTTATCTTCGTTAATCTACTGACGAAGAATTGGGATGCAAAGTCAGCCCTGAACAAGCTCACAACGAGTTTCCCAATTCGAAGTATGTCGCGTGAGTTACATGGTCGATATTAGAGAGAGAGAAGAGCTTCAGGTGGTTGAATTCAAAGAGAACTGCTTCAAGTTCATATTCATTTATCTCAACGAAGAGGAGTTTTACTCTCAGATGGTTGATCAACACGTAATGCAGATACGAACATTTTTTAAATTGTACCCAAACTTCAGGTCATTCCAAAACGGGTTCGTCGATGTTGTTTGGACTGGTTTACACATAGTTAGTATGGTTCAGGTACACGGTTCGGATAAATTTAACCATTGTTCGGTTGGACTCATGTAAGTGATTCAAGTTAAATCATGCGTTTCACGGTGCCTAATTTCGAACGCAGTTATGGCCATTGTTAAACTGGAAGATGTGCCTCCATATCCAATATGAAATCGCTTATACGCACCGTTTGAGTGGCTGTATATCAGTTCTAATTCGTCTGTGATGAAATCATATAATTATCACTGTTACTCATCGCATTGTTGTCCTCACGATAGCATTTAGAACAAATGTGTGTTATCAACTGAATACATATTCAGAACTCCCGTGTTATCCATTATGAAATGATCCTAGTATGAGTCGGATCATTCACGTGTTGAAACCTAGCACAACCTGTTGCACGTAACCGGATTTTGTGGCCGTCCCGTTTATGTGTACCAGTTTGCGTGCTCAATTTAACACGCCTCCGAACTTAACCTATTCACTCATGGCTCATCCTTTCAGAAATGCCTGTTTGCTATGCCTCCAGAAAGCCCAGCTGAATGTAAACGAGTGTGGAGCTATTGTTCACATCAGAATCTATTCGTGATTCAATCAGGATAGGGATGATTCCACAAATGAAGTAGGTGATAACCACATCACATTAATGAACTACATCTGGTGTAGCGAGTAAATTTTCTGTCTTCCAAATCGTCTCATGGGATTGACTACTCATCTGGCAAAAGTCGTCGCGGATTTCTATTTTCAACCACATCATTATTACGAATATTTATATTGCATATAAAAGCTATTGTTGATCGAATCATTCCTAATTTTCTTCGACCACTGATGCATGACAGTCCCCATATGATTATAGGAGCGTATACATCTACATCCCTAATCTATTCTCTCGATCTTAGTGTTGCTTTTCCAACGAACCATGGGAAATCTCATTTGGAGTGTATCCTAACAAGCCATCCAGAACTCATTTTCTCTCAAAAGCAGTGCACCTATCGAGACCGGTGATCGTATTATCTTACATCTACCACTATTTACTCGTTTTCTAGTTAGGACGCACCTCCAAACGGTCTCTCTTGTTATATACATAACGAACGAAGCATTAAACCTTATCTCTAACAATAACTGTATTATGCAGACGGTTGAATTCCATTTACGAAGAGTCATCTCATCTTATCTAAAACTATTACGCTGGGAGAACGATTTAACCTACGAAAAGCTCAACACACCTGCGATCAGTAGACTATCCAGCTCGGTGAAAATGTAACCCTGATATCTGGATAATATCTCCTCTCAAAGGATTCTGCATTATTTCATATTTCCGAATGGTGCAATAACCCCTGTTGGGGAACACACGATGTTAAAATAGAGGTGGTGACTGTCTTCAAGTGAAGAGGACAGCGACTTTGCAAACAAACATGTTTGTAACGTTTGGTTTGGTTTGTTTTGTCGATGTCCGAACAAGCTATTCGCAACAAACAACATATTACCTAGGCACGTTTTGTGGATTACAACACCTACACTTTGAGTGAGAGAAAGAGTAGTAGTCACTGGAAATGGTAGTTTCCTTCCATTATTGTTGTTGCAATATGACCTCAAAAGTCAGGAGTCAATTAGTTTCGGTTTCATGATAAAACAAGAACAGAAGAGACAAACATTCTTAAAAGTTTCATTCTATCTCTATGAGGAAAGTTATCGAAGTTGATGTATTAATCATATGAGGTGGGTCAGACTAGGAATCAAATTTTCTGAAACATTTTACCAAAAGGCGTATACAAAATGGAAAATAAACTTCACTTTGCTAGCCAACAGACAAGTCTGGTACGATCAGTCCCTTCGGCTGATGATACCTCCGGTTTCGAATCCTTTTATCAAATGGACTGTCTATCAGTTTTTGGAATTTATCTCCTAACTTCATTGGACATAATTAGACGTACGCAGAATCCGCTGTTCGATAGTGAATTTCGCTTTTGCTGATATGGTCTTTTTTTGAAAATTGATTCAAACAAAAATCACGATTCAGTATTCTGAAGCATACTAAGCTTATTTTTCAAACATATTCATGAACATTTTATCACAGTAACGTACGTGACAAACAAACAAATCTTTCCTGAGTGAACCGACTTGTCTGGTACTTCCAAACGTAGATATCCATGTCACCCGGACCAGACGGTTTCTAATTTGCGATGCTTAAGCACGGGGCTGGGATTCTCTGTAAACTGATGTCTTCTTTTATCAATAACTCACTTGAATTGCTCTCTATTTCTGATTTCTCACATCCCTTCCCAAACACTCCCATACCCAGATAGTCGAGTAACAAAGTGGGAGTAATATTGTTTCGCCCGTAATTGCATTCTTCTTCAGAGTTGAATATATTTGAACCTGATTTACTTCGGGGCAGTCAAAACAATATCAGAAATCCCAGTGACGAATGTCAAATTTACTGAACACAGTTGGTGCTGGCCAGATTAGCAGATCTCGTTGATCAGTTCGCAAAACAAGGGGAAGTATTACATCGGCCCAATTCTTCATGATTAATTTAGTGCACCGCCCATTCCGATTCCAATCAACATAAATGCCTCATTCACGTCCAATTGTAGGTTTCTTTCACTCAATGACGAACAACCACCTGGCTTTCTTTCTGCCCAGATTATCTGCCAAAATACAATTAATCCATGGATTTTTCTCAACGGATGAACTAAGTGTAGATTGACGAGGCACCCGTCACTTCAACTATCGTTTCCGATCCTGGTGTACATCATGAAGTTCAGTATCTTCCAATTTGAGCAGCATTGGCGATCGTCTTGAATACCGTTTATATAGCTGAGTAACGCCATCCAGCCAGTTTTGTTCTGATTGACTGTTCCAAAATGTGTTGCCCGTAAAAGAACAAAAGATTCCGTACTAGCCCTGTGCACAACGAAATTCCTTGTTCTCTTTTATCAGTAATGCACTTACAGATAATATAATCCAGTTCAGAAATTATTGGTCACAGATTTGGTGAACCCTCGTACAGCTTAGCATTTCCTTCTTTAAACTCGTATTTGACGTTGTCGCACTCTTCTCTCTATTTTCGAACCATTGGGAAACCAAGGTTTTACACATTGCAGAAAGTTGCATGATGCTTATCTCGAGACCTTCAACTATCCCCTTCTTGTAATTGATGGGACATAACTTTCTTTTTGCACGCATCTATACTTAGTGATAACAGTGAAAACGAGGGAAAAATACCGGTGCTGGAATTCTACAATTTATTCATTTCACCCTAGTGACTTATTCAAATCACGATCCACATCCATTCATTAACCGATGCGCACTGGTAACCCCTGTTCTCTGACTGGTCAATGGACGACCCAGGAAGCAGGGCCTGACAGTTCAGACAGGGGAGAAAAATGAATCTCAGTTGTTGCAAGATGAATCTATTAGAGGATGACAAACTGCAATGGTTTTGGCTGAACGCATCGGTTTACCTCGAAATACCTAAGACTTGTAAAGTGCTTTTGTCGAGCAGACATCCAGGTTCAGCGTCCTTTGTTGAGAAAGCGGTGAAAACGAGTCAGATGAACTGTGTTGCAGTTGATGTATGTGTAACCCGGTGGGCATGAAATTTCTCACTTCGTGATCATGTTTTACAATTTGGTCAGGTTTCGGAAAATCAAACTGGTAGGGCTCCACGATTATATTCAGTTGACATTCGTGACCTCACAAAACTCGTCAACGGGTTTCTATTTATTTGAGTCACTCTGTAACTGATGCTACTAACTCGGGCTTATTTTCGTAGTGAAACATATCTTTGAATAATCCAGAAAATGTAACCAGGAATTACTACCTTGATGGGTCTTATTATCAAAATACACGGGAATTATATCTACCTCTCAGCAGATGCTATATCATCTACATTCTGGATTCATTTTAGATGTCCCAGGAAGTAAAACGAGTCAAATGATTTAGGAGCTTAATCACCCCTGATGTCAGGAGTTGCCGGAGCCATAGTATCACCGTTTGATGTCTAACATAATTCGACAGTGAGTTCTTCTCTTGAAACGTCTTGTAAACGAACTTAATCAAACATCGGATGGTTAGTTTCTAACACTTTATCAATGACCGGTAGCGCTCAAAGGGCTCAGATCAAACTTCATCAATGACTCGATAATACCATGTGCTTTAGAACAGAGGTCTTTGATCGTACCTTTCCATGAACAGATTTATCTACATATTTCACCATCCTTCACCACCGAATGCGAACGTAAATTCAAAAGTTTTCATTGACTGGGATTACAGTCATGAAAGAGGATTGATTAGTTCGTACCATTCGTGCTATTATTTCCACTTGGAAAACATAAAATCTTTCTAATTCTCGAATCATAATATTTGAATTGTCTTGCGAATATTCGAAATTCAGTTCAATGACTACCTCGTAAATACCACACTCAAGTGGTGCAAGGATTGCCATTGGCTTATCACGCGGCTCAAGTGCGCTATGAGCACCCTGATTGCCATCCGGTTTGGAACCAAAATCGACCTACCATGACCGCGTGTGGTTCCCCAAATTCAGCAGAAGTGCTCACTGGTGCACTCTTCCAATTACGCGCGGTCCGCAGTATCATGAAACCAAAGTAAATCTACCCTGAGAAAGGGCGAATCCCCCTAACGAAAACTTCGGTTGTTTGGGAGTAGTTTTGACAATACTATGTTATATAAAATTGAAACACATTGATGAACAATCGCCAATAGTTGATAGACAACACAGTGGGAGTGAAACACACAGTTGCATGTTATGTAGGTGGTAGTCGAACAAAGTAAATCAATAGAAATGATCATTGTGTTGTCCACAGATGACGAACAAGTAAACGGGAACAATAGGATGATATATGCATATCTAATTAATTAGACCGTTGAAACAAGCACCGAGAACACCAGTGACGAATCATTTTCACGTATGAATGAAGTCTCTGTAAGATACACCCACGAGAACCCTAATGGTAAATATCAGAGCAAAAGGATTTAAACAGAAATGAATGGATAATGAGACAATCATCTCGGTTTTCCATTCTTGAACAGTGAGTGGTCTGACCGTTCCAAAAGCTGTGAGAATATGTCCGAAATAGGATGGAAATCTGACCACGAAAAATGCTACCATCATGACAATAATCGACTTTGACAAGGCTCTCATGTCATCGTCAACTGTGTTCTCTTTCGGTCGGTCTGTACCATCCGTGGACGATAGGCCAGTGCTTCGACATCTGTTCAGTCGGTTAAGTATAATGTGAGTGTGAGTTTGCGTCGTACAGATCAGAATCGATGAACCGATAAGGAGAAGGAAAAACTGTAATATGGATTTCGCCCTTCTATGGAGAGTGATGAAATCAGCACCGATAAGGTGCACATTCACGCCCAAGTAGCCCAGAATAGCTGTCAGCATTGTTATCAAGATCGTCTAGACGAACATAATTGTGATCAAGGTTGAGCGATAGTAGAGAGAGTCACGACGATATGTCTTGAACCATACAATTGCCCAGTATCGATCAACAGACAGGAGCATCGTATTGGTTAAGCTGAGTATAATGGGAATCGCGGCAACATAGTAACTTGACCAAAGGGAGCTGAATACTGGATTGGTCAAGATCTCCGGTGGAATATTTAAATTAAATGTGACCCAGTAGATGGCCACAATGATAATCCCGATGGTGTCTCACAAATACTGATGTCGAATTAGGAGACGAGTTGCAGGAAATCCGATATGAATGCGATAAGTTGAAATAAACCCAGCCATGTTTCCAGTTAGTCCAAGAATACGGACAATCCAAATGGCCACGTGGTTGAAGGGTGTAAGTACTTTGTCATTCTTACCATTCACTGTTTGACTCATCGTGAATGGAAAATGGATCGAGGCAAATTTAACAGTACCCTCTTCGTTTGCAGAAGATAAGCGGAACAGTTGTCCAATTTTAATAGATTTTCAAAACAAAAGATAGGGCAGCATGCATTACCATACGCTTACTGGTCAGAAAGCTTCTGTCGGACTCAGCACTGGGAAGTTGTCATGTACCATTACAGCTTTTCATTCTTGGTTCATTAGTCGATATGAAATGAGCGTCTCCCAGTTCGAAAATGAGAACCAATTGGTGTATCCTCAGTCAGAAGAGGAATCTAATGTCAACTGCCAAAAGCCGTACACACTGGAATTGTGTTTCTACCACTATAAGACAGACTCCCATACGAGGAGCTTTTTCTCATCAAGGTAGCAGGGAAAGTTATAGGGGCACTGAATCATACCAATCTTTTGAAGCAGTAATCAAACTCACGACATATGATTCCAATTCATTCAGAGAAGTGATAGGTTAAACTTTTGTTTGCGACTATGCTGCAGAAATCCACATTCTTGTTCACTCCGAACACAATTACTCCAACTCCACATGGTTTGCTACTTTCAATTCCCAATAACTTCATTGACACACTGCTGATAACTTTTGCATTTTTGGTTAAAAGAATACGAAATAGAAATACTGGGAAATTTCCAATTCGGTTTCGCACATATCTGATAAACTCTTGAAAGAGTCCGTTTCATGTAATGAAAATATCTTTGTGAGTTGTTCACACTCAATGACCGGTCCCGTATTTCGACTACCTCCTTCCCAGTTATCGCTGTGCAGAACTTCCGTAGTTCCTTTTCCTGCTCGTTTCTTAACAAACAATGTTGAAGTTTTATCCGAACTGTTTACATATTTCGGCATGCAAATGTTTCCCTTATTTTCTCGACATCTGAAAAGCACTGTAAGATATACTCAAGTCAGTGTAATAATAAATAAGTAATAAATAAATAAACTGGAGAGAGCCTTCTTCATTGAAATAATGAGTGAGAGAAATCTAATCGGCTCGATTGAAACTCGTGAAAACAGAGTCTCGCAAAGTGTTGTTGTAACAGGCAGAATGTGTCTCATTCACAGGATATTGAGTTTAATTACCCAATAATTGATAGACGAAATTGCTGAACCAATGGTGAGAAACCCAAAATAAATATCGAAAGAAAATAGTTGTTGTCACTAATAGTTACCATTGGCTTAGAATTTCTAATCGGTTCAGTATTTGAGAGGAGACTTCATAAGCGAAAATACCGGATTCAGATTGAATGAGGTCAATGAGCGCATAGTTTCCGCAATGCACCAGATATTATCGAACCTTTTCAAAAATAAAATCACAATGTCGATTTTGAAGTGGAAACCGTCAGGAATTTTCTGTTTGAATTCAAACATTCCTTTTCAGAGACAGATCAAATGGATTGCAATGGTGTACAAGTAAAACGAAAAACTTTCATTCCCACTCAATCCCGTTCTTATTTTCATCGCGTTTTATGCTTCATTTCTCATTTGAAACAGGTTGTCTCCCTGTTTGTATATCGCTTTATACCATCGATCATTTGACATCCCTTGTTCTATTTGGGAGATCGGTTTGCGGTACTGGACTTTCTACGTGATAACCTGGATTAGGCTTAATTACAACGTCGTATGAATAAAACACTCATGTTGAAATGGTAGTACCAAATTATTGTTCTTGTTTGATTGCACTTTTAGAAAACGAATGATGGGCAAACGGAATTGATCTGGTGCTAAATACCACAGAATCAGAGCTTTGACCATCACTATTTTAGTCCATTACGTTTGTTTCCTTCGACCGATATTTTCGAAGATCAGTAAGTAGTGTTAGATTTTCCACTGATTCACTAATGTGAAAAAATAGGACCGGAATCGACGAGAAATATCTTCCAAGATATTTATAATATTTCATGTATTATTCCGCTCCGGTTCAAGAGCTAGACACCAAAATCGTCTAAGCATCTATATACTTGCTGTAAAAATGGCTATTTGTTTGAAGCGTATCTGTTTGGGGTATGGAAGCGACATGTGACCCTGTGAGTGCACATTTCATGCCTAACATGTAATATTTAGCGATCACTGGTGCTAATGTGTGCACGCAGCCTGACAGAGGAAAGTTCTGATTGGTTGGTCGTGTTATGATCTAATTGTGAGTTGCCACGAATGGAGCATGATAAATGTGGAGAAGATTGGAAAATGAAAGAGAATGGTTGATGTTTGTGAAGATTCTCTTCAAGCACAGGTTCAGTGAAAGGAACAAATAGTCGTGGGAATTGTTAGCTTAGTTTTGTGAGTACCGTGGGACTATGTAAATATTCCTCATGACGGATGAAGCGATAGAATCCACGGTGGCATGATACAGATGAACAGTCGTTATCATCACAATAGTAGAGACAATTAATGCAATACGTGCTGTTCCACCCAGAATAGATGTAGGAAGCAATACTTTCCCCCACTTTTCTCAGTGCAACGCACATGGTCCTTGTGGAAGTGTGGCATCTTCCACTGGGACCATGGTGTCATCCTCATTGTCATTCGGTCAAGTAATTCTAAAACGGCGGATTCCAAAGCTGGACCAACGCGTAGATCGGTCCTTCAAAGGGCGCGAGTGATATACTTTACCTGAATGGAAGAGATTTCATCAGCACACTCTAGGCCTTCCCCATGAAATGAGATAGAGGAGGTTTGCTTTTGACCATTGCCCCCAACACGCTTGGTTAGGGGTTCTGAAATTCACAGCTTCGGATAGATCAAATCTCTCAACTGGGTAAAACATACACATGAAAATGACAATATGACCTTTGTGTAGTTGGAGTTTAGCTGTATGACATAGTGCCCAGTGTATTCAATGCAGTTTTTGATCGCCTTATTAAGCAATTACTGGATATCATTTGTTTGGTTGATTGTTACTTTTGTTTGAATTCATGATGTGATTTGCAATATAAAGAGTAAGGCCCATAGTCAAAAGAAATACTGTAAAGGAGGAATGTGTGGGGAACTTTCCAGTAAGGTTTAGGTTGTATGCACTTATTTTAAGTTCAGAAAGATTGTTAGTGGTTGGAGATATGGAAAGAGAATGTTCCGGAGCTGCACAGTATGCAGAATAAAGGAAGGCTGACATAACGAAGTTCGGTACCTGGTGACGGAGACCTGATACGTGTGACTGGCTAAAATGTGAATGAATGATGGTCATGGGAAGGGAGCTGATGAAGCGAATTCTGATGATCAAAAGCCAAAACGTGACGATGGAAAAGATATAATGAAGCAATTTACCGGCGATGGGCAAGTGACTGTACGTTGGAGACTAGGGAGGGATTATTGATTATCCGGACAGTGTGAGTTTAACATATCAGTGGATGCGAATTACTTCTTTCTGGGAGGGTTTGGTTCCGCACCTAACAAACTACAATGAATACATTGGACTGGGTTGATCCAAGTATTTAGCCCCAGCAAGCATCACAAGATATTCCAATGTAATTTGCGCATATCAGTAATACTTACTTGCTAGGAAAATTACTCTGATCTGCCTCTTCTTACGTGAAACTTTCAAATATGTGGAATTCTACAAATTATTAGGTGGCGTTGTGACCGTGATAGAATGTAGGTTTCCAGTTTTCTGAGGATTGAAAATGCCTTATCAAGGGAAACAGACTCAAGGCACAATTGATGTGCTGACGAGTCTGCATTTGAACCAAGTTCCAATTGAATCTATGTTACAGAGTAGTCACCGGTGGTTTATGGTAAACACTTGATTGAATCCTGTTGTTCATCACATTTTGTATTGACTGTATAGTTCACGACAGATACTACTGCTAATATAATCAAGATTTTACAGTCTATCGACCAGTATTTCTCAATAATACAAGTTGTGCATGGTGTGAACTGAGAACGGGAGAGTTCCAAAATACAGATATTGATCCGATGTGATCCAATGTGATTAATGAGCACAAGTTTACCAAACACTGTCACATAGTGTTGAGGCAGATAATACGCGCGAGACATGTGTACTACAATAATCAATATCCACGTGAATCATACGCACACGTTGTATTTGTTTTCTCGTGGAAATGCGGGCATGCTGATTGGAGTGTTAGCCGACAAAAGTGAACACGGATTGGTCCAAATGGATTATCTCTAACTGGATATGAATTAGACAGAATCACCACACGTTCTCCTCTCTTTGTTTTGAGCCCGTTACGATGTCGGCTTAAATCACTGACGATGGGTTTAGGCGAGTCTTCTGCGCAATGGAAGTGGCTTGCCATCTTGTAGGATTCCCTCCTCTTCATCGCTTTGTTCTCTAACTGGATTCCATTGGTAAAAGTTATAATCTCCTGAATTCTCCATCCCAACTGTTGCCTAAAGATAGTTGTAAACGGTCGAATATCACTTCCTTAGAAATAAGAGAAGTCAATGGAATCCAAGTGCCCTAGTTACAATCTCAGTTTTCTGGTTTATAATAATAATGCTGGTGTGTGTTTGTTGGTAAATGCTTCGCATTCCAAAACTGTAGTATTAGGTCATTAAGAAAACCATCGAGCTCAAAAAATTTGTGTGAATTTGATGAACTCACAGCATATTTGATTGTCTTTGAAATGAAATTTTGGGCTGCACCCTTCGAATGCGGATGTCGGGATGGAGTAAGCAGATGATGATGTCCCATTCCATCAAACCTTGATTTTATTTCCAACAACGAAACTGTGATCCGTTGTCTGTCACAATCACTCGGAGAACGGCTTCTCAACTCCAACATTTACGAAATGCATTTCTGACACACGATACACTAGTGTTCTCATTCAGATACGATTCGGAACAGTGTGAACATGTACCATTTATCCCAACAGCATACATCTTACTGAGAAACGGTTCACTAAAATCGGCATGCACTTTCTGCCATGGAAGATGGCTTTCAGACCATGGTGTCCAGTTCTTCAGTTTCTGATGCATTTTATGACTTCACTGATTGCAATTCGTCGCTGTTGGTTGATTGTCGTTTTTAATCCACGGCAACCAGCCCGTTTCCTTGTAAAAGAATTCATTTTCTCGATACTCTCGTGGACTTCGTTTAACTCTTCGAGATGTGGTTTCATGAGGGTTGCTGGTATGAGAACTTGATCTTCATCTTCCAGCATTTTATCCGGAGATAATTGAAGTTGATCCTTCCACTTGCATATCTGGGGAAAGCATTTTCTTGCTTCACATTCCCACCCAAGATTGTAAGCTGAGAGGATCATGGTATGACAGTTGTTCGTTTAGATAGTTATGTCACTTTTGGAAATAGGAAGGGGCTCAACGAAACTGCAGTTCCTTGGTTCATCAGCGTGTTCAGAAAAATGGAACAAACTTTGTCTATGGGAAACCTGCGAACCAGAACGAAATTTGATAACATTATCATGTCAGCTGAGGTGAATTCCCCATCTCTGAAGCATTGTTGTCGGTGTTTTGTTGGTGGCCTTCTTGGATTATTTTGGATACTCAGTGCTTGATGGTCGGTAGCTATTTGGAGTGGGTACCTAATAGCCAGTCCTGCAAAAACGTTCTAGAGTAAGACAAGGATCAAGACATCCGTGTTAGCCCCTACGTATATTATTTCCGTTTTGGTGAATAATGGAGAAATACACAGTACCGGCTAGTCATCTTGTTCAAGAAAGGCACCAATCCACATACGGGATATTTTCTGCACTGAACTTCAAGCCACATCGATGGACCAGAAATCGTTCATATATCTTAATTGTTTTATGCTACTCGCGAGTAGGCGCAAGAAAGAACGAGAATGAACAGGAACTAAAAATGATGTTTCACAGCTTCTTTGTAAAAACCGCACCCAGTCGCCTTATTTTTCCACACCTTTCTCATACAAGCCTCACATTTACTGTCATTCACACCGCAAACATGGGTCATTTGGCAACAGCATGTTGTCAAGTTGCCTAATTTATTACTTCCTTATTCAATCACTACTGTGTGAATGCACGTATACTCTCAAATCTGTTATGGAATCATTCACAGGAAATCTGCGTTGCGTAAGCTGCAATTTTCTGCGTGTGTCTGGAAAACAAATCATATACTTTCCTCAGGGAGCACTGAAATCATCATTCCGCGCTCTCTAGGACTCTGTCTCACATTTTCAGTTGGTGCAATCAACCGTGGTAGGGAACGCACGATGTTAAGTGTTACAGGCAAGAATCAAAGAAAATCAAATGCACAGCCTGGATGAACACCGCTATCACATGGAAAAACGCGCTCACAGTGATTTTCCCTACATGCCATGTTTGATGTAAAATGATTCAGACTAATCAACATTGTCATGTATTGCGACCTCCTGTGGTAATTGCGCCACTTGGACAAAACAGGAGTATGCAGTCAGCATTCACGAGTGTAAGCAATTTCGGAAAATGCGTCGTACATCTACTCCTTTGGGAATCCAAAATTTCCATCGAAAAGTATCCGAGAATTGTGAATATCAAAATGGTCTTCCGTTTCTTGTTGGCATATCACAAATAACGTGGTAAAGCGAAATATATATTTATCGAAATAACTAGGGTTATTGCCTTGGGCGATAAGCTGGATGCCCCGATTCTGTCCTATTCAAACGAAATACGAGAAAATCCATTTGGACCAATCCGTGCTCCTTTGTTCAGTTTACATTCCATTCACAATCCATACTTTATGCAAGTAGACGAACAAAGAGTGTGCGTAAGACTAATTGCAGTGCAACACTAGGTACTGAGTATAGCAGTATATCTCGCGCATTTATTTGCCACCACATCATGTGAGAGTGCTTTGTAAACTTGCACCCACTGATCACATTGCTCATGCATCAACATCTGTGTGCGTATGATTTCCGTTATGCATTTGGTACCCATAAAAATGCCAAAGTTTGTATCCAAATACATCAGTACATTTCAGTACCAGCTGAAGTGTCCTCTAATTCTAATCGGGCAATTCGGTCAGCTCGATTGGCATGGCGACATGGAAATGTTGTCAGTTGAACATCTGATTTTACAAAGTGATCCATCCCAGATTGAGGAACGTGTGAAGTTTCAACCGTAAATTCGTGGTTCTCAATAGTGCAATACATAGAAATACATAAATTCAAATGTCTTAAAGCCAGGTGAGCAATCAAGAACAACAGTAAAGATAGTTATCCGATAAATCGGGACAGTTCGGTCATAAACGGTCCACTCAGCAAGGAGTCAAGCGAAACTGTAGCGCAGCACGGTTACGGAACAAAGGCTATATTAAGAAGCTTTCGAACTAACATGAAATTATGCTTCAGTCTGAGGATCAGAAAATAGTCTATAATTAGAATATAGAAATTTGTATACTCTAAGGCATCACCAATGTCAAAGTACAAATAATAGCAACTGAAGATGACAGAAGTGATGTGTGTTGACGTGAACGGATGGACTTGGCAAAAGACCTGTTTATATCACAGACATCCTCTGTGGTCTATCGGTTTAAGACGCGAATTGTGGGGCAGAGGTCGGGAAATCGAACCTCCGGTGGGCAGTTTTTATGTGTGAGTGGAACGTTCGGCAACACTTGCTTACAAGGGAAATGTACAGTCATATAACAACAGAGTCGGGAACTCAAACGTAAAATGTTTACGCATTATACGTCAAAATATCGTCTGTTCAGATTGGTGGTTGATAATCCTGCAGGAAATGAAGTAGGCGTTCCTCGTAGAAGAATTAGGTGGTTAAGTGTTAGTGCATTGAAGTTTATATGAGTTTCCGCTCTTTGAAGGTCTGACGGTCTTAAACGTCCAGTGGAATGAATAACCTAGAAACTAGTTTGCTGCCGAAGCCACAGATGCAGCCACGCGATTCGTCTCAGTAGAACAGGCCATGACTTAACGTCAGGAAACTTTTGTATCCATCCATCTTGGGGTACAACTTGCGCAGCATTTTCATGCTCTTCTTAACTCAATTAGAGCTGATTACGTGCCCAAATAGAGTCAGCTAAGCACTGCGCCTGACGTCATCGCCTGTTCAGATTGGTGGTTGATAATCCTGCAGGAAATGAAGTAGGCGTTCCTCGTAGAAGAATTAGGTGTTTAAGTGTTAGTGCACTGAAGTCTATATGAGTTTCCGCATTTTGGAGGTCTTACGGTCCTAAACGTCCAATAGAATGAATAACCTAGAAACTAGTTTGCTGGCGAAGCCACAGAATATATCGATGCAGCCACGCGATTCGTCTCAGTAGAACAGGCCATGACTTAACGTCAGGAAACTTTTGTATCCATCCATCTTGGGGTACAACTTGCGCAGCATTTTCATGCTCTTCTTAACTCAATTAGAGCTGATTACTTGTGATGCATGTGGGCTGCTTGGGCCATGCCGTGGGACTTTGCTCTCAAAATCCCGGCCCATGGGAGCAAAGAACGCCTAATGGCCGCCTTGGATTCGTACTCCTTGATGCGAGATCCACTGGATTGTTTTCACTGTCTACATATAACCATTGATCAGGGAGAGACAATTCACAAATTACTGATAGGCGATTGGATATATGTCTCAAACCGGGTCTTTTGTTTCTTATCAGCTGAATTACTATCTGTGAATCTGTCCAGAACGTAACTGAGTCAAAGGGCAAAAAAGCTCATCCTTCGCGAAGGCAACCAGTTCTGCTGGGACTACAACCGCTGCGAGTTCTAACAAAGGGATGGTTATTGACTTCAGTGGTGCCACACGTGATTCAGCTAGTAATAGTGCGCATTTGTCCTTCCCATTCTCATTTATGAAACGTGAGTAGACCACTGCTTCGTAGCCCACTTCGGAAGCGTTGCTGAAAGCATGCAGTTCTGTTCTGTGACCCCTTTCGGGATAAACCTCGGAATTCGAATTTTTCTCATAGCCTGCATCTCCTGATAACAAGTCTCCCAACGTAAGGCTTCTTCTTTGGATACCTCCTCATCCCATTTGGCTCCTCTTCGACATAGATCCTGAAGAATAAGTTTGACTGGTAACAAACCAAGGGCTACCAATCCCAGTCGATCATATAGTGAAGCAACACAGGCCAACACACTCCTTCGAGTTAGCTTTCCCTCCCAAGATGTGACAATAAATATAAAACAGTCGAACTTACACTCCCATTCCACTCCAAGTGTCCGCGTCAAGTCTACCGGTTGTTGATCGAGGTAAAGCGTCTTAGCTTCCGCCGTCGGCAGGTCTCCCAGTGCATGTGGTACGTTGCTGAAAAACTTGATGAGGTTGAATCCACTAGATGAAAATATTTGGCTAGTGGTTTGACTTCTTCTTCCTATCTCAAGGAGAGAATACGCTCAACAGGCAATCGTTCACGTGGAATGCCTTCTTTGCCTGTTAAGCCATGACGGGGTCATGGGTGGTCATGCAGCGATCGATGGTGGTTTGTAGGGCCAAGCTACAACATGACGGCGACGAAGTTGCACCAAATGGATGAGAAGTCATGCGATGCACCTTTGGTTTGGTTGTCAGGCTTCCCTCAAGCCACCATAGAAACCTTGGACAGTCGCGGTCATTTACTGGCACCGTTACTTGGTGAAATATGACAGCAATATCTGCAACCGGGGTCTACCTATATTCCCGGAACCTCAGAACAAATCCGCATAGACTGTTGACGAGGTCTGGTCCCGTCAGCAGTTGCTTATTCAGGGACGTTTTCTTGCATTCTGCAGCGCAATCGAATACAACCCTAATCTTCGTTTGGTATCCGTGTTTGTACACTCCGTGATGCGGAAGGTACCATATATGCGGGCCAGTCAAGTTCTGTTCTGTGCCGGGTACAACTTAGGCGTAGCCTTTTGTAATGTACTCGTTGACCGTGGCTGTGGATTTATCTTTAAAGTCATGGTTCCTCTCGAATCGCTATTTGAGAAACAGTAGTCTCTTCAGTGCAACATCCTTATTGTCCGGCAAGCAAGGCCCACCAGGCTTCCATGGCAGGGCTTTTTCATAGTGGCCGTTGACCAAACGCAGTCAGGCGGTCGTATGACATAATGCTGACTTATCATCTTCTGACATACTCCGTTTGATGCAAGCCGCTTCCACGAACTCAAAGTTGAACACACGCTCCAAGCTCATATCCAATTCAGTGGCCGTGACATGACTAACATTAGCTCTCGCGTTACTAGGACGTGGGCACAAAGTCGGTCCTAATATAACCCATCCTAGAGGTCCTCTCATGCCATACGGATCATCCGGAATGCCCGTTCTTTGTTCTAGCACCCAATGTGTCTTTGGGACGTCAGCATCAATGAGAATACGGATATCGGAGTCATCAATGGCTGGCAACGAGACTTGTTGCATATAACCCCAACATTCTAAATCTTGCTTTAGGTTGAGTGGTCTCAGTTTATCATTTCGTAGGTGTAAAACTAGTGCATCGCTGGCTGTTGAGCAAATCCTGACGGTTTAATAAATGACACGATAGAAAAATTGGATTTTTCTATAAACCACTATCAATCTTTATAATAAACCATCACCGAAATCAGAATTTGCAAATTTTACATCTAAATATGATAATTTTAACCCCAGAAGTGATCGGATGAAGATACCCATGAAAATTGAGTGGATCGTTTGTGGAATGTGAACCAGCATGAACACGTTCATTGTGAATAAAATGATCATGTTCGTCAATTGAACAGTGCCTTGTATAGAAATCCCCAGTCGGATAGCACATTATGTGGTATCTGATCAGCGGCATATCAACCATTGGAGCAGTGTGTACCTGCAACCCGTCCGCGGTTCTATCATTCTGTATTGCCTCTATTACTCCTTCGGCTTACTGGTGATTCTTTCCAGTTTCTCAGTCAGGCTACCGCCGAGAAGTGACAATCAGAACAGCCGAAATCCTCGATACGGTAATAGGTATTCCAACTGAAATATCATCATTCTGGAGACCTAACTGAATATACGAGATAGAACCGCGAACGTGTTGCATTTGTGAACAAGGTGAGCATCTAAATAAATGTATGGGCATAAACAGGACCTAGCGTGCATGACGAATAGAGGACAGCTTCAACATAGAGCAGGTAGTCGGACTATCCAGATGGAGTTTAAGAAGGTCGTGGATGGATAAACCTGAAATACGCACATAGAAAAGCGGCATAAGGACGAACGTTAGGCCACAGTAGGTCCAGAGCAGAAAGAGAAACGGAGGAGAAGATGTGGTCGGGAAGGGGGAGAAATACGCCGAATAAAATTTTGTGAATTGAGATGTAAAGGTCCCGCGTGGAATAGTAATGAACTGCTTGATTGACCGTTTCGCCGACCCAGAAATTCTCGCGAGGCCTGATCACTTCAGACGTGGGTCAGCCTTCTTCAGCCTAAATAGCGCAGTTCACATTTGTTATGCTCACTCGCTAACCACAGAAGGGATAGCAAAATGAATGGGGTACATGCGACTTTCTCCATGTTCCACCCTCGGTGCTTCACTCGGGTTGTTCCACTGACCTACACAACTTCGTGGCACTTTGTCTTAGAATTCTCCCACTGGTCCGCACCGTCACAATGCGCACAAGGCCACCTTTACTGACTTCGCATTTCTCTTTCGTCTGTAGTGGTCATTTCCCTTGTGGAGAATCTGTGGAAACTAGAATTACTAAGTTTTCAATTTTCAGTCGCTCGTTTGGCTGTAATCATATTTTTTGTTTGGAATGTATGGATATATTCTCTCACTCACTTTTTCCAGAATGTTTGGGCCAATTAGGTCATCTACCCCCACCGCGGGTTACAGCGGGCTTCCATTTTCGGGCCCCGGGACAAACAGTAAATCTCGTGGTGTCAGTGATATGTTGTCGCGACTCTCCGACGATGTAGAAAGAAGCGATCTGTTACTTATTACACCCCCCGATTCTACCAACAATTTATATACAAGTTTAAATATACACGTTGAAAAGAATTCTCCGAGAAGATCGAATCATACTTTCTCAACTTCCTCCGCTCTGACTGGCTTCAGGTGGAGCGAAATACCACGGATTTCTTTGAGGCGAGGTGCTTCCGTCGGTTTTTGACTGGTCCCGTTTATTGATCCGTTTTCGTTACTGCCTTACGGCTGCAACGAACTTGGCTCCGTTATTATCGTAAGCGTGGGCTGATCTTCCTACCCCACAAAAGAATCTCATCAATACCGGAATGGCAGGATGGTTTAGTTCTGTGCGGAAAGAAGCGAGAATCACACGAACGCGTTTAAAGAATTCTCGAGCATTGCACAATTCGGCGGACTCAACAAGTAAATGTTTTTCCTATTTATTTGCCTTAATGGTGAAGTATAATGATGCATTTTCTATAAAATGAACTAGGGAGACGAAAATGTTGCACCGAACGAGGACATGACATCCAGTGGTATCGTGGCTCTGCTAGTGAAATCCATGTCTAGAAGCTGAAATAATTGGCTGAGGATAAAAACAAGTGAACACAATAATAATTAGATTATAAAGCAGGTTTACAAATTGTAATAGATGTTTGCATGCAATTTTATAAACATATATTCTCATCCGTGAATAATATTATAACACGTTGGTGGATCAACGGTGTGTTCGTCTGGGGGATGTGAGTTAATCCAGCACGCCTTTTCACTTACCAGTCTCCGAGCGGTAATTGCATGTGACGTAAAACGTCACGTATCAGATAGTAGCCTGTAATGTCATTTTTGGAAGGATCACCATGAGATTATGAAAATGGACTCGCAGTCCTTATATACGTTCCAACCGATTCACATGAGAATACTCTGCGTGGATTCTTAGAAAAGCAGCAAATACTTTAGTGTCAGAACCGAAATCGGTTCCAGTTTCATTCGGTTGTAAAACCAGTCTTTAAAAAAGGTCACCCGTGGTGACCGAAACGTCGAAAAACCACCAACGATCTCGACTACGCTGTGTTATTGAGTAATAAAATTCTACCACAGCAAATATTTTCTTTTTAATCACTATATACAGAAAGCATAGCCAATTACTATTATCGTGAGTAAGTAAAAGTAGCAGACTAGACCTACAAAACGACCGTCCAAGTGGTGTGATGGTATCGCGATTCAAGTCTGTACGTTTGAAAGCAAACGATTGCTTGAAGTCGATGAAACGTAAGGAATACAAGATTTTTCACACGGAATGCACGGGCAAACGTGAACATGCCTTAACTTCCCCAAACGTAACTCAATACCGATGAAGTCAATATCTTGGATGTCAATTTCACATTGAATGCAACCCAGTGGGATGTAGAAACGATGCAGTCAAATACATTCCAAAATAAATGGAGATGTAGTGGAACGGATGTCTTTGAAAATCCAATTTTCAAGTAGCCAGTGGTGATGAGTGTGAAAACTTTAAATGCTAGCTCGAATACGGAGTCAAATATGATGACTGGATGCGTTCAGGTGACAATCTCCCCACTGTCTAATGCGTGACATTTTAACTTATACGGCCTAAGAAACGGAAGTATTTCAAAATATTTTACCGTTGACTGATTTATCTCAAAACATGGGTGACACTCAAGTTGCATTCGAGGTACTCAAATATTAAACAGGAAAAGTGCAGTTGTTTCGCGAAATATTACTGGTCTATTTGGAAAATTTATCAGCCTCTACTTGCACAAGTCTGTCCTCAAACCATGTGATTCGGTTCGTGCGAGAATAAAATCTAACGCAGATACAAAATAGTTATCCGATGGGACCAATAACCCGTTCTTTGACTGAACAGTCTAAAATATGATGAAATGGGATGTGGATCCGAAGGTTGAGGTGACAGAGGCATCTGTGAGTGAATTTATTGTGGTCTTTCATATGAGACCTGACTGACGTACAAATAAATCATCGATCCGCCTTTTGGATTGTTTCCATAGCCTCATGACCCTCAAGCGTAAGTGAATCGTGGAAATGGCAACATCTATTGGACTGGAGGCTGCTCAGCTTAAACAGGCTGTACCTGTCAAGAGAAACCATACATACTTCATTCCTGCATCCATCTAGTGCAGGTATTTCAACCGGCATGCTGTTTTTCTCCGTTTTTATTCAGTGGAGTGTCACTTCCATGAGCATAATGGCTAGAACCAGCGGTTGTCCATCAACTGGTTCAGATAGAGTGTACTTCCTCTGGATTGCAGCCATCAGCCTGTCCGGTGTGATTGCATCTGCATCTGTAACAGCTCTTACCATCATGGACACAAGCAAGCCATCACAACAAGCCAAGGCACAATCTTGCTGTGATGGGATTGGCCGACCAAATATCGCTGTTTTAGTAATTCTTTTACCAGACAAGGGAGGTTCGAACAAAGAAAAGCTCACTGTTTGTTTGTGCCTAGCACAGTTCACTTCATAAATCTGACTTACTATTTCGAATCATATGAATAGGCTGAAACACTGCATGAAGGCAGGATTAGTGCCGATTTTCACGCACACGACAATTTTCTCAGTATACAGTTCGAGCTTCATGACTCAGTTACTCTTATATCACGCCATTGGGTAATTATATAAATGAGTTCAAAATCTCCTCTTATTTATGTTGATTTTTTGCTACTCTACAAGTGGTTGGATGTGAGTGATCTTCTTTTTCGTGGTAAAGGGAACTGAGAGAAGTGAGGTGAAAATGAACTATGTTTAGGAAGATAATAAGGCATTTCAAACGAACCACGTAATATTTCCAAAATTGTATTTAGATAGGTTTATAACAGAATATTTTGGCAGAAGCCGTCATTCTGGTCAACATGTTTTTCACGGTAAAGCCTATATGAAAAAGTTGTGAGAAATTGTTTCGTAGTTCGGAGATCTTACAGTACACGTGGTTTGAAAATGCTTTTTACCGACGATTGATGAACGTACTGAAAGAAGGGAATCCCAGTTCGCATCAACATGAAGGTAGGCTTCAGGGTTATTGGAATGCGGTTCGTTATCCAGTTACGATGTAATTGAGATAAAGATGAAATGATTCATTAAAAGTGAATTTTCTCGGCACATTCATGACTAAGGTCAGAGTAGAAGTTCACTAGCCTCTGGGTTTGAATCTCACTCGCCGTAACATGCTTAGTGTTTTAACACGAATATAAGTACCAGTTATCGGATAAGTCACAGAAAATCTACCTCAAGTACACTTTTCAAAGGTAGAAGACCTAGCAAATTGAACATGTGGACGAATTTATTGCAATAAGCTCATTATAATTACATGGAATCTCTGTCTTTAACGCTGTGTGGGAATATTCTCAGGCATCTCACTTCCTGTTCGACACAAGGTAGCGACAATATTTAACGCGGTTCTTATCACGTGATATGGAACTTGCACTGCAAGGCCAACAAATGAATGCATCTGTTACTTCATTGGGGGATTCAATTCAAGAGGCTTGTCATTCTGGAGATCGGTCTCCGATTTATAAGCATTTGGTATATGATGAGCCGTAGAGGATTCAGAAAAATGTCATTCAGCTTTGGAATTTCCGCTGAAAACTATTTCGTCAAATGTCGATATATTATGCTAACTGATAATATTCATTTGGATCAGAATTAATATGTTTAGCTTTGTTGATGGACTCCAACTAAACACACCTCAGATGTTGGTTCAATCTTCACTATTTTGACTGAATAAGCCCCGAAACCAATGAAGGGAAGGTACTTGGGTGGCTGATAGTTTTCCAGGTTTTGCTTCATGCTGTCTATTCACTAGTGCATACTGCACGCTAGCCTTGCCTTGGTAACGTGTTTTATTCGCTATCATTAGTTGTGTATGTATATGTGTGTGTGTGCGCTTGCCTTTGATCTCATGAGATCGTTCAGTTTCCCATTTATGAATGATCACTTTGACTGCAGTATGTCTTAGTGAAGATGCAGCGAAATGGTCCGGAATACTTAGTGCAATGTAATGCTATTGACTTCTGTGTTCAAGAGCTTAGTACCATTTACGAACATTGTGTTCTGAATAGTGTTTGGGTTAATTCGATGTGATAAATGTTGTTCATTTTTCCCTCACAGTGTCATATTTCATCTTTGATTCTGTCCACGCGTAGTGACAAATACATGGCTTCTTCTGCAATTTTATTGCAGCTGTCCACTGCAGACAAACAGGCCACTAGCGTTATTGTTCTAAAAACTCGTCACTACCTGGTAATTATGGTACATGTCAACTTACGTTGGTCTGAGTTAATGCTCTTGTGTATGAGTACAACGTGTGCCTGTGGGAAATTCGGGTGCATCAGTTTAGACAATAATTGTTTTCCACTGGCGATTACTAGAATTACTCCATTGTCCAATTTTGTATGTGTTTGACTAGAAGAAAACGAATCCTTCTCACTGCTGCAGTGAGAAAATTGGTTGCCACTGTTGAGGATCAGTCGTGGATACCAGGAACCACAAACGAATTCAAAATAGAGAAGAAAAAAATTATGGTCCCTTTCACCAACTACTCAAAAATAGGGCATTTCATTGGAATTTGTAATTATAGGAGGATACTATCGATTTGGCAACTGAACGACCACTCTTTTTTTGGACTCACTTTTGCACGTTACGAAAGCTGGTAAAAGGTGCACAGGAACAACACCTATGGTGATTACACAATCCGAAATCATCTAGGAGAGGCATAAACACTACAAAATCAGTGACCATCAGATGTAGTTATTTCGTAACTTCGTGCTATGCAATAATCGAGTAGAAATTCTAGTTGAGAAATGTGTCCACTCATTGTCCAGCATCAAATGTTTCTATCCTCTTGGTGAACGTATCATCCGCTCACAACTGTTTTCCATTGCATTAGGATTGCAGTGGGAAGGGTGCAATACCACATGAGATCAAGATATGTAATGTCTGATAAGATGCTGGTCGACGAAGGATTTTTGGCAAAACCAGTAAGATTGGCAGCTAGGTAAAATCTCTTGCATCACAGCTGATGAACTCACCGCAAATGTCGAATTGAATACGCGAATTGGTTTTGGTTTTTATGGTTGATTGGTGTTGAATGAACGAGTTGGGACGAAAAGTGGTAAACAACGGTCAGTGTCGTTTCATATGGTAGGAGGAGTACGTCTTCTGGTAAAGTATGCCAATGTTAAGCATTATTTAGTCCAGTTAATACTACAACCATGAGGTAGTCTAAAGAGATACTTTCCCGCAGTAAAAATGAATAACTTCTTTTCACTGCAATCCATCTAACTTTCTCGGCAATTCCTGATATATTGTACTCGTTCCCTTCAGATTTTACTAGAATTTATCAATCCGTTCACAAACTCAAGAATCCCAAATGGTCTACGGATCAGAAAATGACGCGTTCAGTTACGCGCTGACGGCCGTTCGTGTTAACCGATTCATCCACACACAGGCTGATAACCAGATCACAAACCTCCTTAAGTCATCCGGTTTCCATTATTTAAATAATGACCCAATCACGTTTCTGGCATGGCAACTAAGCTTACTAACAGTACAATGTTAGAGCTTGTTGTCCCTTGTGTTAACATGCAGATGGCTTGTATTTTTCATTGTAGGAAATATCATTAGAATTCTCTCGGGACTACGGAAGTCGTATGCCAAAAAGGAACAAACTATACTCGACGTCCTCAGTGTATTTGTTAGTGACTCATTGCTACACACTGTGCCTTTATGCACGAAAATTCCAGGACTTCTTGTAAGAAGCCTAAAGGTCAGAAAATGATATGGTAAATAACCCTGGCATTCAAGCTGTCAGAATTCATATCTTAATTGCTTGACCGGATGCGGTGCCAAATTGGAAGCCATATTTCATGCCAATGAATCTCCCTATTAGCAGTATTATACATGTGGTGTGAACAAGAAATGCTGAAGTCCCGTGCACCCTGCTTGGTCAGGATGAGTCAACGTTTCACAGAAGGCTGATGTTGTAGCATATGGTTGTGTTGACTTTGCTTTCACCGAGGATTATTCTATTGAAAACCATCCCGCGTTTAATATGCAATAACATCTGCATTGGACAACACAAATCAAAAGTGAGTTTGAATGTTTTGATCAATAGGTCGAGGGAGCTGATATAGGAATAAAATCGAACCACAAAGACACAGTGAGATAAGACGTTTGGAAATGAGCGACGTTGACGGATTGCAAGTTTCCAGATATGAGGTTCACTTTTTCATCGTGAAGAATGACCATTATAGGGAGCGTGAGTAAATTTAGGTTCGACCGTAATGAGTGAGTGATCACTCCATGAAGTGGAAAGTGCACCATGGCTGATGGTAAATATTTGGTAAACAATATTTCTGTTTACTGAATTATAAAGAAAATTTCAGAAACGAAGGATAATGGAAATATGGGGGCGGTGTTCAAGTATTTCTGAAAACAATGAGAAAACAATAAGCCAAAACTTGAACTGAATTGGGTATGAAAGCAGTAAAATGCGGTAGTTTCACTGGAAGCAAAATAACTTTTGAAAAGCAAGAACCTTCGATGAAGTTTTGAACTGGCTGGAAATTAAATTATGTTACGACTTGTTATACGGATTTTAAAAAAACGGATCTTTCACTTCCTTATTTCCGATTTCTTTGACACCAATCCAGGAAGGGGGTCTTGTCCAGTGAATCTCTTTCAATAGGGAAAGTGACGGGCGATGGCGGAAATCGAAGTCGGGCATTTATTCTTCAAAGTCCACGATGAAAGCCGTCTGACTACCACCGGTCATCGTGGCACATCACCGTCCGTCTTTCCCCTGCATTGTCTCCTTCTGTTTTGAGTGAACCAAAGGAAATACTGGAAGAGTATGAGCTCGCCTTCAATACTTTCATTCAGTCGACACTCTCTAATGGAGACCTCAATGTTATCGATTAGTAGGTCCAGTTAGGTAGTCAAAAACGGCGCATTTTCAAATGGGAAAGGAATTTTGGAACTGATTAAAGTAGTGACAAGTACCTTCGTGTGGGCTGTGCAACTCACGACATTCTGTCAAATAGCAGTTTCGCGGTTCCCATCCCGGTTGGGTTTCATCCGACGTGCACAAAACTAGTTTTATATGATAAAATGGGATACGATCTACCTATAATCCAAATGAAAGCTTCTTTGGAGTACCGCATCTTAGGATACATGGACTGATTATTAGCATAATTCCAAAGTGATAGTGGCTAAGGTTACAATGGAATGAAGCACAGTCAAATGTGGCGAAAATTAATGATCTCATAGCAGCGGATGAACTTTCTCTCAGAGTCTACTTGATGACAGTTTTCCTACCTTGCTTTACCTCATCAATAACATACTGATGAGAGCTCAATCTATACCTACCGGTATCGTATCCCTGTCTAGTATATATTTAGTAAATCACCAGTCGTCAGGCAGATGGTATTCTCAGCTGGGGAAAACATTTCTTGTTTTGATTGCCTATCGTGAACTCCATGGCCATATGAGCGGGGTCCATTATATATTCATCTTGGTTCATTGGTAAATTCGAGATAGATTTGCTGAAAACTAGAACATTCCGCTACCTTATCAAACTGGAGAAGAATGATATTGGCGTGTGTGTGAATCATTGTAACACGATGGCAGCTAAAGATTAGATGGGCTCATCTAACACCAGTGACCTCGAAAAAAATAAATGGCGTAGGTTCAATCACAGAACGATTGTGTTCATCCAAGTTTTACAAAATAGCTGTGCATTGACGACCCACACTTCTCTTCACTAACTCAGCGAATATTAATTCACCACGTGTCGAAAACTAGCCATAGCTGAAGTGCTCAAAACAAGGGTCCTCAACCATGAACTATGCTGTCAAACCAAGTCGATGCAGGCCCTCGAGCTTTCGGGGTCAACAACTGATGACATCACGCGGGAAAGCTTTGTTCATCCTCATGATTGATTGTTCATACGGTGACACACACGAAATCACCTCTCTCCCATTTCCAAACTATCGATTGACATAATAAATCACCAAACGGACGATTGGCCAATTGCTCCACTGACTCTCCCATTAACCTGCCTTTCTCATCATATAATTGCCATAGTAATAACACGAAAATATTCCGTTGGAAGTACTACACTACACCATATGTTCTCATATGGATGTTGAGTCGCCTCAATAATTTCCGAATTCAAAATGTAATTAGCTTGTGGTGCATTAACTCATTGGATCCACTGATTATCGAAACTTATCTTCGCTAATATGCTGACGAAGAATTGGGATTCAAAGTCAGCCCTGAACAAGCTCACAACGAGTTTCCCAATTAGAGAGAGGAGGGCTTCAGGTGGTTGAATTCAAAGAGAACTGCTTCAAGTTCATATTCATTTATCTCAACGATAAGGAGTTTTATTTTCAGGCGGTTGATCTATGCGTAATGCAGAAACGAACATTTTTAAACTGTACCCAAACTTCAGGTCCAAGTATGAGTCGGATCATTCACGTGATGAAACTTAGCACAGCCTGTTAACACAAAAGCCCTTAGTTGCACGTAACCAGATTTTGTGGCCGTCCACTTTATGAGTACCAGTTTGCGTTTTCTATTCAACACGCCTCCGAACTTAACCTATTCACTCGTGGCTCATCCTTTCCGAAATGCCTGTTTGCTATGCCTCCAGGAAGCCTAGCTGAATGCAGCCTAATGTGAACCTATTGTTCACATCAGAATCTATTCGCGCTTCAATCAGGATAGACATGATTCCATAAATGAATTAGGTGATAACCACGTCATATATATGAACTAAATCTGATGTAGCGAGTTAATTGTATTCCTTCCCAATCGTCTTATTGGATTGACTTTTCATCTGGCACAATTCGTCGCGGATTTCTCTTTTCAACCACATCATTATTACAAATATTTATTTTGCATATAAAAGCTCACAAAACTTGGCTATCTTGTTGATTTTTCGTTCTTAATTTTCTTCCAATACTCATGAATGACAGCCTCCATGTGATTGTAGGAGAGCATACATCTACATCCATCTTAGTGATATTCCTCCCAACAAACCATGGGAAGTCTCATTTGGAATGTATCCTAACAAGCCATCCAGAACTCATTTTCTCTCAAACGAAGTGCAGCTATCGGGACCGGTAGTCGTACTACCTTACATCTACTACTATTTACTCGTTCCCTAGTTACGACGCAGCTTCAAACGATCTCTCCTGTTATATATAACGAACGAAGTAGTAAACCTTATCTCTAACAATAACTGTATTATGCAGACGGTTGAATTCCATTTACGAAGAGTCGTCTCATCCTATCTAAAACTATTACGCTGGGAGAACGAATCAACCTACAAAAAGCTCAACACACCTGGGATCAGTAGAATATCAAGCTCAGTGAAAGTGTAAACTTAGTATCTGGATAATACCTCCTCTCAAAAGATTCTGCATTTTGTCATAATTCCGACTGGTGCAGTCACCCCTGTTGTGGAACACTCGATGTTAAGATAGAGGTCACAGGTAAATTGCTCATCTCCCAACCGTTGCTTCTGTTATTTTATCAGCGGTGTTCTTGCGTTGTATTGGTTAGCCAGGGCTTGAGAGAGCGCCACAAATTAGGGTTGCGCATTTGAGTTTCTTTGAGTCTTGCATGCAACCCCCAATATCGTAGGTTCCCCACCACGGTTGAATGCACTACTTGGAAATGTGAGGTAGTATATTGGAGGTTGTGGGATGAAAACTTCAATTGTTCCTTAAGGAAAGTAAATTATTTTTTTCAAATACTCTCACGACATTGGTGCTCACTCAATGCAGATTTCCTGTGAATGATTCCGTAACAGATTTGAGAGTATATGTGCATTTACACAGTAGTGAGTGAATAGGTAGCCGACGAATTAGGTGACTTCACAACATGCTGGTACTTATTGACCCATGTTCGTGGTGTGAAAGATAGTGAATGTGAAATGTGTGACCGCAGCCTGAAGGGGCTTGTTTGACAAAGGTGTGTGCAACACAGGGTCACTGTGTGCGGCTTTTACATAGTACTCAATTGCACTCTTTGACTTTGTGATTATTCTCATTCTTCTATAGTCTACTCTTGAGGTGGCATAGAACTTTCGGTGTGTGTGTGAACCATTTCCGTCTCAGACCTAGGCTATCTCGATTAACCTGATTGGCCTGTAGGGCGACCAATGCCCATGCCGTTTTCTTTCTCATATGATCTCTATCGCTCGTATTCTGGTGAGGCTTTCCGTTTGTGCAGTTTCTGAACTGGAGTCGGAATCAGTTTGACCCCGTCACAAATACAAAACACCAAATAGAAATAGTTTTGCACAGTGTGTCTGGATTTTCCTCACAGTGCTGCAACCACTGGCCAGTTACAGCAGATAATACACATGAGAGAATAATGTAGACACACAGGGGTATCAGTTATCACTGAGATTGAGCACCTAAAACTTATCGGCAACTAACATGCAGGTTGCTCTTTCATGGATCACACAAACAGAAGCAGAAATTTCCCCTGGTCCTTTACTAAGTCCGAATTGTTGCTATCTTTTTAACCTCAATATATTTCTGGTCTTCGGACGCTTTGAACCTGGAGTTCTTGGAAGGCGAATTTTTCAATTAGGAGGGATACTGGCTAGAAAAATGCCCCAGCTGTTATGCATCTTACTGTGGGTTTTCACTATAGTGTTAAGCGACCAAGTATTCATCTACCGTGATTCGATCGCTCCATTATTCAGAACATAAAACCAAAATATGTGCAGTGTGAAGGGTTTCCATTCTTCTAGACAGTCTTTCCAATTTCAAAATCTTACCACTGTCACACTAAATACAACCACCGATTTTTTCATTTTTCACCCAGTATGGTGATACGTAACTGGGAACTGATAACGTGGTCGTCATTCACTGATATCATACCCCACCTGATCACATTACTCGAGTGCTGTTTCAGGATTTCAGGCACCTGACTGATGTGGCTCCTAATGATATTTGGTCACATTTGTTTGCAAAGTCGAAATCACAATGTTGCACGATTTATTCTCAGGACGATTTCGCTGCCTCCGTGCACAGTGCAACAAAGGTGATTTAGGTCAGCTGATAACGTAACTGACAATGTTGCTAAACCAAAGAAGAGCATGCCTATTTTGCTCACGAAGGAAACTCTATATATCTGCACCACTTCAAATTTTATTCACTAATTAGAATTTTGGCGTCGAGTCACCTATATCAATCGAACAGAGAAGCAGTTACCTAATCAAATTTTGGAAAGGTTTCCCAATGGGGTTCAACGCGCAGTTGAACCTTAGATATCAAACCACCACTGTGCAAACAGACGGAACTTCGTGTGACAATATATTTACCATGGTGAGAAATACATGTGCTTCATTATGTCACCATGCTTTCGCTCATACTTAGAAGGTGGCGTTAATTGTCGTTGGTGGTAGAAACGATGAGAAGATGCAGTGAAATCTTCCTGGTCATAAATCGTGAAATATTGCAATTCTGACAAATTTATTGCCAGATTCATTCGTCCAAGCTGACACATCACTTCCCTTGTCTTATAACTGTTTCTATTTGGACTTTCACACTCGTAACTCCTTAGAAACTACAAATTTGTGTATTCCAACTATAGGTAATTTTCTTTTTCTGTTACTCACATTATCATTTCTTGTTAGTTAGTAAAACATTCTTGATTCATTATACGTACTGTGACCGCTAACGTGCTGTGCGACAGTTTCTTTTGACTCGGTGCTAAGTGGACCGTTTATGGGTACACTGTCCCGGTTTATCAAATAACTTTCTGTACTGTTGTTCTTGGTTGCTCACCTAGCTGTAAGTCATTTGCATTTATATATTTGTATGTGTTGCATTATATAGAACCATGAAATTACGATAAACACGGTTATTCAATTGGAATTTGTTGTGCTGCCCGTAGCCGTGTGCACCCCATATCGTGCGTAAAGCTAGTGAGACTGAGTTTGTGCCAGATTGACAGCCCAAGTAATCGGGATAGTTGCTTTAATTGCCGTTAATTGTTATCTCCTGGATATACTTTGTGAAGATGCAGCGAAATCGTCGTGGACGTAAGTCGTGAAGTGTTGTGATTCGAACTTCTCGTTGCAATTTCACCTAGAGAAATGATAGTTTCGACATCGAGTTGAACGGAAATCAAAGTTGGTAAACTCGGTGGTCGATTTACACATTCAAACGGGAAACAAATGTCCATCTCATAGAACACATATCTAGATATTGGTTCACCAAATGGGGTATCGTATAAGGTGCTCCTGGTTTTAATCAGTGAAGGCAGTTCCACAAGTGTCTGATGATTGCCATCGGACCAACAAGTAGCTTCCGAAAATTTATTGTGTGGTGGAAGCTGAATGTCTAAAAGTATCTTAAAGTGACTAGTCATCGGTTTCTGAATCCTCACTCACACACACAATTCAGTGATTCATACTCACGTCATTACATCGCAATATATTATATATGTTTGGGGGATTGTAACAACCATTCAAATATGTGGAATGGAAGGAGATTACTGATCACAAACAGGGGTTAACAAGTTCAACTCGAGACAGCATGTGGATTGAACCATAAATCTTGAAGTTTTGATCTGGCCGTGGCTTGTTTAAGGGTAGAGTGTATTCCAGGGAGATGAAGAGGACAGACAAACTATTTTCTAGCACAAAGAAAGGGATTGTAGAAACGGATTCCGACACTATTCCAACTTTGTGTCAATACGGATTGACGATACAGAACCTCATACATGTTACGTGAGCTTCAGCCTCATTTGGTGTGTGGTTAGTCCGGGCAATGTGTGGAAACAAGAAGACAAAGATTGATTCATTTGCTCCAGTATTTACATATTCAAGGTTGTGGTCGCAGACGAGTTCAAACAAATACCGGGTTGTTCAACCGATGTACATTGTCCCGCAGGAACAAGGGAATGAATATTCGCAGAACGATTCTGGAGATTACCTGCGTAGAACATTTTGCTGATCATCCTTGATAACCTTCGTTGTACAGTCTCTGCAAACGTCTCACGCTCGAATGGGAAACAGATGAAAACTTGTTTTGTTCCCACTACACACATTGAAATTTCCACTTCCGTTGACATCATCTTCCAACTAATGTATCCAAGTAGCTGCTATGGATGTAGATGCTTCGCCCAGGCCAGGGTTATTCTTGAAATGTGTCCTTCGCGGATATTATTCATTTCCTATTTGTGGTGCATTGCATTAGAATTCTTCCATTGTTCAGAGGCACAAAACTGTGGAACTGCAGGTATTGTCGATTCCATGTTGCCCTTCTGTGTATTAACTAGCTAATTGAACCGTCTTCACAATGGCTCATCAGAACAGAAGGGAAGGTGACTTTGTTGACAGAATCTATTTCTATTGTTTGCCAAATGTTTGCTTGATCAGATTTACACCTGTATAGCTGTTGACTAATGTGGTCTGATGAATTAATCACACATAAAATATCATCTGCATAGCGTTTATATACACGACGGTTTTGAATGGATAATTCCCGAGGGCCATTTTCTAACTTCACCATGAGAACATTGGCAAATACTGGTCCGAGAGGCGGGCCCATTGGTACAACATCTGACTAGTAAACTTCAAATGAAAATTGTATGTGCAAAAATTCGGCTATTGTTCCAGAAACTCTAAGAGAATGCCTGTCGCAATTGCGGTAATTCCAATGTAGTCACATAAGTAATCGATGATTTCAACTATTGGGACATTGATGAACAGTGAACTGGAACTTAACGAAAGGAACCGTTGTCCTTTTGCGCCTTAGTCTTTCACGCACTTTACGAATTGAACTGTGTATTTAAGGCTGTGCTTCGCATTTGTCTATTTCACGGATTACGGTAACGTGGCCAGTCAATCATCCACAACTTGTAATGTTGAATTGAACATGTCTTGGATAGGTCTCAAGGGCAATGCACTTCTTCTCGTCCTCGGCAGTCCAAAAAATCTAGGAATGATTGTTCCCGTAGAGCGTATTCGTCCGAAAGTGGCTGCGTCGATTAGATTTTTGTTTTCAAAATGTGCAGCAGGTTCGACATATACTTATCTGTTCGTTGAGTCTTACTTTTTATCAGGCATCGTTTTTGCGAATTTAGATGCATCATTCAAAGTGATATCCATTTTGGCGACAAAGTCTGATTTGCTGAGACGCATTGCATCTATTTTCTCGTCCGGTTTCGATGTAGCGATGTCACCATTTTTGTTATCTCAAATGCTGCATATAATCTGTCCTTGGTGACCCAATTGTTGACGGTTTGTCTGTATAATATTGATAAGTTGTATTCAACCAGGGGGATTCACGTTTCCGTTGTTTCAGTTGTGACGATGGAAACCAGTTTGAATGGCATATCTGAATTCGCGAGAATGGGGTAACCTGGGGAGAGAAAAAATACAGCAAATGGAGAAGTCTACCTCCAACGAGCTGCTATGTGTCACAAACACAAACGTCTTTATATCACGCAATTACTTGCGAGTCGTGTGGGATTGTTTAATTGTCGTTTCATTGACTGTCCTTTTGGACTCCATGTTTCAAGCGCAAACCTCAGTTCATCCGAGCAACCCGCACTCCGAAACACCAGACTCGAGTTTCACTCATTTGAGAGCCCATCAGTGATGCATATCCTCCGCCACACCCGGGGCCCGGGTTCAAACTTGGATACACACAATCGTTCTGTGATTGAACCTACGCCATTTATTTTATTCTAGGTCACTGGGGTTAGATGAGCCCATCTAATCTTCAGCTGCCATCGTGTTGCAATGATTCACACACACGCTATGTTTTCCACCTTAGCGATAAACCAAATGACCTCATAGTAACCACCGCAAACTGTATGAGATTATTCAGTCCTCCGTACAAAATGGTTGAGCAATTAAGCAAATGTATGAAATGTATGATCACACGTTTTATGCTCACTGTTGATGAGAGTAGACAAAATTCCTGCATTTCGTGAACTACCTATTCATCCTATTCCTAAGAACTAGATCAGGCATACTCAGTGCTTTATATTACTGTGATATTTGCCTGCGGCAACGCGATGCTCAAATTAGAAAGTAGATTCAAAATTAAACCAGGCGCCTTAAGTACCAGTTGTTTGGTGATGCGATCTGTTCTTTACATTGCTTATAGTTTCTTGACCGTGCATGAGGCAAAAGTCGTCACGGAGTTCTCTTTTCAACCATATCATTATAAAGAACATTTATATTGCATATAAAAGCTCACAAAACTTGGCTATCTTGTTGATTGATTCAATCCTATAGATTCTCGGAAATAAACAGGCAATTTCAGTATTATTATCGCTCATCAGATATATATATATATATATGTATATAAAGATATATATATATATATATATATATATATATATATATATATAATGTAGGCGATCGCTTTGTGGGAAGCGGGTTGTTACCGTTCAAAAGCCAGTGACGGAAGGGTGTATTATCATGTAGTGTAGATGTTCAACAGTTTAGAGCTAGCCCGGATAGCCTTTCGGTTACGTTGTCCGATTCAAATTCGTTTACCCCGGGTTCGAGCCCCCCCGTGGGCGCTCGAAAGATGTGCAGTGCTGATGATTCCCAACAAGGATGGAACAGCTGTACAGTGTTTCCATGGTTTTCAGTGGTTGGAGTTGAGCGTTCAAGCTGCATGACGTATATACATATATATACATATATATATATATAATATGATATATATTTCCTTCAAGTTTCCAACTGGTTTTTTATAAAAAGGCTGTTTTGACGTACGAAATGTGTTCCATCCGTTAGATATTTGGTTACATTACCGTATGATTGATTGAAAGAACTGCTGAACCGATTGTGAGTATAAAAACTAAATGATTAATACTGATCGTTGGTTTTTTTCATTTGCGGTTTTCACCAACACTCACTATTGGCTTGAAACTTCCAATCTGTCTAGAATTCATAGGCGAATCTACCAGATTCAAATGTGATGAGGTGAGTACGCGCATTGTTATCATAATGCACTCCAGAAGATGAGATATCTCCAACTGTGAATATGGTATCGTTGTTGAAAAAAATATTGTCAGAAATCGTAAATTTATAGTCAAATATTTTTTTTGATTGCCATATCGATTGCACTGTAAATTACGTGCATTCGAAGCGCATAACGTCAGCGATTCCCGAATCCCGCTTATTTAACAATGTGTTTTTTCTACTTTCCTCTTTTGAAACTGCTACTGGCCTCGTTTAAAGACAAATTTACAGATAGTTTAAATTGTCTTCTCTCTGATTAGCAGGATAGGTTTGTGTACTGTTTTTTTTACCGACATGCATTTTGTATTCATTGTGTCCATCAGGAGATCTGTGTGCATTAGCAAATATTGCAGAATAGCAACTGGGATTAGGCTTAACAACAGTGTTTCGTGCGTAATACCTCGATGTTGAAGTGGTAGTAGGAAATCTTCTCGCTTGTTTGTTTAGGCAGTGAGAAAACACATGACGGATTACCACCAGCAGTTTAATACCGAACACCACACAATCTAAGCTTTGATCATCACTGTTGCAGTTTTCAGGGCGAACACATCCCTGAAAAACATAGGTAATTAGAGTACCCTTTTATAAGGATGGAAAACAGTGAGAAATTTTTCTAAAACTTTGGCAATATTATATGTATCATTTCAATTCTATGCGTGTTTCATATAGTAGGATGTTCAGAGGTATTTTACTAGCACGAAGTGACGCACCTTGTTGCGCACGTTGTTTGAACTGAGTTCCAATACATCAGACCAATTGCTTTTTGAGATCCATTACGTTTTGGTTCATCCGAAGTACACTCGTACAGCTTAGCATTTCCTTCTTCAAACTGACTGACCCTACTTTACACTTTCCGACCATACGGAAATTAAGCTTTTCCAAAATGCAGAATGTTGTATGGTATATGTCCCGGGGTCTTAAACAATCGCCTTCTTGTACTCGATAGAATATGGCTTTCTTTTACCACTCGTCTGAACTTGAAGATAAAAAGGGAAGAGAAACTGCTGGCACTAGAACTATACTTCTTCATTTCTCTCTAGTGATGCAATAAAATCATGATCCACATCCGTTCATTAACAGGTGCACACCAGTATCCTCTGTGCTCCGACTTGTCAATGGAAAACCGAGGGAGCCAGGCCTGGCTGATTGCCCTGCCTAAACAACATAGGGATCCCACTTGTTGCAAGATGAATCTAATAGAGGAATACAAACCGCAATGGTTTTGGCTGAACGCTTCAGATCATCTTCAGATAGGTTCATCTTGAAATAATTTAGACCTGTGAAGTACTCTTGTCGAACAGACATTCAGGTCCGTCGTCTTTTGTTGAGAAAGCGGTGAAAACGAGTCAGATGAACTATATTCCAGTTGCTGCATGTATAGACCGGTTAGCGTGAAAGTTTGCACTTTGCAATCATGTTTTGCAGCTTGTTCAGTTGTCGACAAATCATACACATAATGCCAGACAGCTCACTTCCGTTTATTTGATTCACCCTGAGTAGAATATGTATATAATTTACCAATCCGGAAAACATAAATACATCTTAATAACAGAAAACACGGGACTCATCCATTTTGCTAGTAATCACAGTATGTGCATACCAAGGCAATGAAAACTGCATTGAATACTCCGGGTAGAATATCACGCAGATAAACACCAATACTGAACTGGTGATATTGTCATTTTCTTGTTTATGACTTACATAATTGATGTGTTTTGTCCATCCTGAGTTACGGATTTTGGAACCCCTAACCAAGTGTGTTCGGGGCAAAGGTCAAAGGCGAACTTCCTCTTTCTCGTTGCCTCGGCAATAGATAGAGCGGGTTAGTGGAAACTCTTCCGTTCATCTACAGTAGATTTCGCCCGTCTTTCGAATGACTGCGCTGCGCGTTGGTCCGCCTTTGAACTCAATTACTTTTGAACTATGTATTCGAGTGCAACCAAACATTGCCATTTTGAGCACTCGTTTTTATTCAAACTAAGTTTTGCTTTCAACAACAAGCACGCTTGGAAAACAAAATGCGTGCCTGCTGTTCAAGATCTGTAGGTGGGCAATCGTGCAAAGAAGCACAACGTGATGGGTTGGCAGGCTGCTCATAAGTGAACAAGGTCAGAGGTATGACATTTTCCAGTAATATATTTGTGAGTGTGCTTTCTCTAACCAGCGATCTAGTGAATCTTACATACGTGCTCATGGCTCACGGCCTTATCAGTGGGGTTCAAACTGAAGATCCCACCCAACTCCGCAAAGACCATATGCGTTGCATTAGGAAAAGTGGATGCAGCATCGTCTCCTACATCAATTCTGAGTGCACAAGCAAGTCCTGTGTTATTTTTCTTACTCCCGTGATAGTACCGATTGTTTAACTATATCATGCCGCCCTAGATTCTTTTGTTGCGGTCGTCGTGAACAACGTTTACGTAGCACCACAATACTCATAAAACTAAGCTATGGTTCATTTATTCCTTTCACTGTACATGTGCTTGATGAGGATATTTACATTTTTGTGGTTGACTTTAGCCACGCATCAACACTTCCTCATCAACTCTTCACCTCCAATCTGGAAGAGTGGTTTCTCCACACCTGCAGTATCTAAGCTACTGGAAACAATCAACTTACATGATGCAAAACAAACCTGATATACATGGGTTGCAAATTCACACCTTGACGTCATTTGCACAGAATTGTCGTGCCGTAACTGAGTGAATCCTAGGTAAACGGACCCCAAATCACAAGATACAGAACACAACCTCGCTTCACTACAAGTACGTCAGGACAAATTATCGAACAATGACAATAATATACTTCAAATTGTAAGCAAACCGACCACAGAATCGAAACAGTCAACAAATGTTTCAAAAACACCCAGAAAACATTAGCCAGGAAACTATCGAGAAGTTAATTCAGAAGGAAGCCAAGTGGTTTACGAAGAAGTTCCTCATTATGGAAATCATTTTAACCAATCAGCGGTTAGAAGAGACTTAAATACTTCAGGGAATACACACAAGCGTGTTGAAGAACAGACGGAATAAGATGGCTATGAGTAAGTGCATGATAACAATGGGATGGCCAACTTCAGTCACTCACACGGATAAGGCAGACAGAGGGTGAAAGATTATTAAATCCAAGCTTTTGGGCTTTGTCAAGCAACTCAGCTAATTATGAGGAATAACAGAACGGGTCGTGGAAACCATTGGGTCAGTGGACTAAGTTTTCAGAACCGGGAAGAAAGATTACGTAAGCGATGGGACCTGTTTAAAATCAGAGCTCAATACGAACAGGTAAGATCAACAATCAGAAAAGTGACAACGAAGATCAATTGGCACTTGTCACGGCAATAAAGCTGAAGGTACGTGACGCAACGGGGCTGAACAAACAAATTATCACGGGGACGTGCAAGCGAGGTGGTGGTGGTCGGTTTGGAAACTAGCGGTCAAATAAAATAGAAATCCAACGGACTGGGTTTGGATGGGACACATTCTGTCTGTTAAAGCAACACTTTACACTCTTTACACACGCTTACGCATCATCAGTCTTGCTTCTGTTATACCACTAAATGACCTAGTCTTAGAGCTATGTTTTGGCCACATAAAAGAATCTCTTACGTTTGCACAGGAAAGCGTTCTCACTCACTGTATTTTGATCTCAATCTTTGTCAGTACTATGCATTGACTTGATCTAGGTGTAAACTGCTCCCCTACACACAGTCCTCCTACAGGAATTCTGTGGTTCCGTTTCCAGCACGTGGCATAGCAAACAAGGAAGTAATTCTATCTGAACCGAAATTCTGTTTTGTGGTACAACTTTATTTTGGCGACATATTTTGGCCAAAATGCATTGTACAACAGTGCTCAAGCTGATATATACAATATACCATACAATACAACAAAAGTCAACATGATAAATGAAGTTGAAGGCATTATTCAAATTAATTTGATGCTTAGATTTAAAATGGGGGAATAAATGTGCGTTGTTTACCAATCAGACCCACTATGGTTTAGTCAAATTCAATATTCTCATGACTGAGAGTATGCGTAAGCAACTGTCAGAAATATAACCTCGTAGATTCAAAGCAGAAAACTACGCCAAAGTTGGGGTTTCTTCAGTGATACAGCATAGTTTATGGGCACTGTGAGGGATAGATAATCTTGTGGTTCGTCTGAATAGAGCGGTCGGTTGCAAGGAGCCATCTGAGTTCATTTGACAAAACGAATATACTTGAACTTGATTTCGAAAACGTCGGTTGAAGGAAACATTAGCGAAGGGAATTTCAACGATAATAATCAAATCTGAGATTCTGTGAATTTTGATATCAGATCAATGACGGTCAATGGGTTTTCTAAATATACCAACAATCAAATACTACTACTATTTCTACTACCATTTTAACATGGATATACTATTCAGGCAACTTTGTTACAAAGCCTAATCTCGGTTATCACTTAACAAAGTCCAGTATTGCACACCGATCTCCCAATCAAAACAAGAGATGTCAAATGCTCGATGGTATCAATCAATATACAAATGGGGAGGCAACCTGCTTCAAATGAAACATGTAGCATAAAAACACGATAGTGAGAAGAACAGGATTGATTGAGAGTGAATGAAATTCCTTTTACTTACACTCCACTTTTGGTCGATTTGATCTATCATTGAAAAGAAATATTTGAATATAAATGGAAGATTTCTGACGGTTCCAGCTCCACATGGACATCGAATTTATTCTTGGAAATTAGAAGTTCCAACCAATAGTGACAATTCGTGACAATACCAAATTGAATGGGATCGATGATTTAATTTGGATGATAATTCTCCGTTTCTCACATTCGGCTCAGCAGTATCAATAGTCAACTATTAAAAAATTAAACACAATATCTAATGGATGAGACATAATTTCTCCATAACAACAACATTTCCCGAAACTCAGCTTTCGCGTATAGCATCGAGTCACTCCGATATCTCTCATTCGTACTTTCAACCAAGAAGGCTTTCATAAGTTCAACACTGTTTACAAAGAAAAAAACCGAACGGAGACCATCAACGGAACTAATGTTATGTCACTCCAAATCAAATATAGTACATATTTTCCATATGGCGTTTATACTATCTATTATCCTATATCTTTAATAATCCTGACCTGAAAAACAGTTTATCGATGACTTGCCTTCCACAGAGTTTGGATTTATTGAGAAATTGTGCAACATCCATGATATCAGAGCCCAAATCTCCAACTAGTACAATGTCATAATGAATGGTACAAATGAACTGCCTGAACACATCATGATCGATGAAGATCATGTGAGAATAATTAAGGCCTGGATATTATCTTCCTTGAATAAATCATCACATATGTTCGTGAAATCACACGCGTCGGTGGAAAAACAAGACAAATGCGGAGACAGGGAAAATGAAAACGATTTGTTCAGACAAATAATACTCGGTCAAGAGGGTTTATACTGGATCAGTTATTTTCACGTGAAAATATTATCAACGTCAAATCCGTCAGTAACGCCAAATAACCCAATGTTTCAAATGCACGCGCGTGTACATATGCTGGTTGGAATAAATACCTGAAGTCTTCAGCGCAGATTCGTGTTTCTCTAGGATAGCTGCGACCAACCCACTTCGAACAATCAATGAATCACAGTTGCTTTCCTCAGTGGACTCTTCAAAATAGAATATTCATTCTCGGTCGCGTTGTACAAATTTGGTTGTTTTCAATATTCATATGCGGAGTATGTGAGTATAAGACTGAATAGCGAAGGGAGTATAAGCACGTGTATCTGATGAGCGGCTACAATTGAGAAGATGTTCGATTGCTTCCCAGAAGTTGTAACCAATCCAATGAACAGATCGGATCAAAAAACAGCAGATACCCTAGGGCAACTGGTTGACACCGGGAATGGAATTCATCAGCATACTGCTTAATAATTTGAGCGTCGTGTTCCCGCAACCAAATATTACAGCGATTTAAAGCAGTGAGTATAACTTATTGAATCCATAAAATAAAAAATAAATAGTTCGCGAAATACAAGCATTTCGTCTGCCCTCGCCAACCGTGAACACAGAATGTCTCATCTTGTATTCTATCTATTTTTGGGACTTCAAAACAGTAACGTATGGAGGACTGGAGGCTCTCACAGAGCTTACGGTGGTCAGTATCAAGGCATGATTCGGCTTAGAGTTTTCAAGAATTCCACGTGAAATTCCTTAGCTGTCGATCAATCGAGGAATGTTTATTCGATTGATTATATGGGTATATTGATAAGGGAAGCACGGATTCTCTGTGGGTTCACCTCAATCCTGTACACAGTCATGTACACACACATATATATATGTATGTGTATATATATATATATACATAATTACAGGGACTGCATCTATAACTTATATATTGTGTTTGAGTATCTTTCAGTTATACTGGGTTAAATTATAGAAGATGCACCAAAGCTTCTTTATCAGTTGACCGAATGTGTCGACGTGGATACATCAACATGTGTTGAGACTTGCAGTCGCGATCACACCATTCTATTTCCTTAAAGATGTTTATTTATCTATTGTCACTAGCACAATGTACGTGTTCATATTTTAGGTGGGAACACGGAACAGATTATTCTAAAAGCCACTTGGTTCAAACGAATTATGGATGTCCGTGTGAGGAAAACGTCAGTGACGATATAGGAATTGACCATTCACCATCATAATCTATTGGATGAATGTGATTAGAAGAGTCGGAAGATCATTTTAGAGATGGAAAAGTGTAAGCTTCCCATTTCCCGACAGATTTTATCCATTCTCGATTTGAATGCAACTTCACGTTGGTATATGTGTAAACCTGAAGAACTCCTAATCAACAAATATGTTGCAAAGACTGATCTCGATCTGACCGCATGCACAATATGCACTGAAAAATCAACCAGGAACGTTCACTGAAGCTGGAGAACCAGTATTCTGAAGTGTTGAAGGACGTCTCTTCAGTTACGCATCAAAGTGAACCTGGTTTGAATTATTATTGTACCCAAGAAAACATGACAAGTGAAGAACATCTGTAATTTTGCGATCAGACGAGATAAATTTCGTGTAACGTGTATGACCATTTATATGGTCCCAGTTCCAGACCTCATTGTAATAACACTGATCCTACGGCTGCCTCATTATTTCGACTGGGTTCTAGCCAGTTGCGTGGAACCAATAGTACACATCCTCAAGCAGTATATCCGTTTAGCTTGTCCAATTGTTCTAGTTGATGACTTAATCGGTTGTCCCATAACATGAGCTATGTTGCCCGCAGACTGAGAACCCGTCGAGTTCTATTTGTTAGTTCGTATGCTTCTTCAGGTCTACTGCGAAATACTTTCGACATTTCCACCGTCTGTTCTGTGGTTTATGGCTTTCCATCGGTTGTCTTGATCGATCTGATGCTTGCATCGTTTCGTTGCCCTAGCATTCCAGGCTACATTGTGAAACAAGATGGCACAATCCACCATGGTAAACTCCTTAGGCGTATCATTTCGTAGCATAAAGATTCATAGAAACTAAATACACGTGATAGCGAATGAAGTATCTCGGAATTATTTTCACTTCCGTTCTCCTTCGCCTGTAAATATAAAATATATCAGAAATGTGTCGATGAGGTTATAGGGAATTTGAAATTAACAGAGCGTGTAAGGTTGGTGTAATTGCGCTCGGAGTGAACAAAGAACGGCAATATTTACCGCACATTCTCAAATGGGGGTAAACTAATCAGTTCCCTGAAATAATTGGATGAATATATCCTGAAATTTGATGAATTCTTCAAAAGGTTGATACGTTCCAGTTTTTCTATAACTTCCCTTGTTAAGTTGGAGAGAAATAGCTCTTCGTATGGAAGCCTGTCATAATTTGTTAGATACAGTTTTACCGTTCACTCCTAGTAATACTACTACTACTACCACTACTACTACTGCTTTTACTACTACTACTACTACTACTACTACTACTACTACTACTACGGTTATCTGTTGATTCACTTTCTGACTAATGATACATGAATGAAATCGCATTTTCGATATGGAAAATACTTAGTTCATATCGAATAATGACGCAAGAATGAATAGTTGTGATGTCATTTCACAACTTCCCAAAGCTGACTCCGAAGAAAGCTTCCGTTACATGCGTATTGTAGGTTGATATGTTTTGATCGTTTTGTTGGAGTCTGAAGATTGATTTTTCTCTATCGGAATTGAGATTGACATGCGAACGGAGTCTTTTGATGGAATTCTAAAAGTTATTTTCTCCCACAAGTTCAAGTAACTTGTCTATCGTGATTTTCATCATACCCAATTCAACCAATCGATGCTGATGTCTGTTGATCGGTGCTGGGCAGTTGTGTAGTTCAAGACATATCGTCGTGACTCCCTCTGCTATCGCTTTATCATGGTCACAATTATGTTTGTCTGGATGATCTTGATAACAATGTGGACAGCTGTCCTGGGCTACTTCAAAGCCAATGTGCAATGTGCACGTCATCGGAGCTGATGGAATCACCATCATTAGAAAGGCGCATTGTATAGTGTTGTTCTCCTGTTGCCTCATCGGTCCATCGATTCTGATCTGTGCGACGCAAATTCACAATTCACAATTTCATTATAAGTCCCCGACTAGACCGAGCTCCCGTTGCAGGTTTATCATCCAGAGATGGTGCGGATCGACCGAAAGAGAACACCGTGAACGATAACATGAGAGGTCTATCGAGGTCGATTATTTTCATGTTGATAGCATTTTTCGTGGTCAGATTTCCATCATATTTCGGATATATTCACTCAGCTTTTGGGATGGTCAGGTCAACCACGATTCTAGAATGGAAAACCGAGATGATTTTCTTATTATGCGCTAATTTCTGTGTGAATCCATTTGTACTGATTTTCACCAATCAGGATTTACAAAAGTGTATCTTTGGGAGACTTCATTTGTACATGAAAATGATTTGCCAATGGTGTTCTCGGTACTTGTTTCAACGGTTCAAGTAGTTGAGTAGTCACATGTGACAGTGTTGTTTCCGTAAACCTGTTCGTCATCTGTGGATAACATTATGAGCATGTCCATTGATTTGCTTTTCTTCAACCAACTCCGACAAAACATGTAACTGTGCGTTTCGCTCCCACAGCTTCTTATATCCACCATGTGCGAATGATTGCCAGTGTGCTCTATTTTCATGTAACACAATGTTATCGGAATTACCCTTAACCAACGAGAATTTACTAAAAAGTGAAGTGGTTTTTATTTATTGGCATTGTAGCAATACACTGCATGTTTTCCCCAACCTGATCATTCCACTCGAATATTGTTCCAGTTCATCTGGAGTAGACGTGCAGCTGGGCACTGTTTTATTGGTTATACAGATAATTTACTAAGCTGTTCTCTCAGCATGCCCCATTCTCCGCTGTGGGTGAAGTTGAACGCTAAACAGTGCCACTTATAGTAGAGAAAGAGGATATATTCCCCGAAGCGGATCATATAAACGCAGGGCATATACATTTTTAGATTAGAATATATTAGATAGAAAGATAGGCAGGTAGATAGATAGATAGATAGATAGATAGATAGATAGATAGATAGATAGATAGATAGATAGATAGATAGATAGATAGATAAATAGATAGATAGATAGATAGATAGATAGATAGATAGATAGATAGATAGATAGATAGATAGATAGATAGATAGATAGATAGATAGATAGATAGATAGATAGATAGATAGATAGATAGATAGATAGATAGATAGATAGATAGATAGATAGATAGATAGATAGATAGATAGATAGATAGATAGATAGATAGATAGACACATCACGAATAAATGGATAGACAGAGAGACCGATTGATTGATTGATTTATTGATCGATCGATCGATTGATTGATTGGTAGATAGATACGGATATGCAAGAACTGGTCATGAGGTTAGACAGATTGACAGGTCATTCATCAAATCGCATCCTCCCCCTCCCCCCCCCCTCGGAGAATGAGGTTATCTGCTTCCGTCTCATGCATAACTGGCAGCTAATCTTATGTTTTGCACTCACTCACGTTCCACTTGCAAATTCGAATATCGGTGGATCACGGAAGGTTTTGTAGTTTATGTTCTAGTTATCGGTTTTAAGGTCTTATTCAAACTTCATTTTAAACTGGTTTCCATGTTGGTTGTAAACACTCCCAGGCTCATCGCAATGAGCTTTTTGCTTGCGCAAATATCCCCTGAACAAACAACCGAAGACCTACGAGGGATGAAAATTCAGCAATTCATTACAATTCAGTTTTATAAAGATGTGAGGGGGTATGATAACTGATTTGGTTCTTCATAGGAAAATCCAGTGACAACATGTCGTTCTCAGCTACACTAGCTGTTTTACTTTCAACGAAGTTAGTTCATATGTTGTACATCAAATTACGAGTGTTTCACAAACCAGACTATGTGCATCTCAAAATTTGCCTCCATAATTTGGCCAGCTATGACGAGCTGTGTGATCATTTTGAAATACCTCTAGTTTATTCTTCAGTGAGCAGAAATGAAACAGAATTTGCATGGTCGTGTGAATACAGCAATCCTCGTGCAATACACCTGACAGAAAAGCACGAATTAGGAAACAAATAAAGCAAACTTCAGTGTTTCAAGGTGGAGGAATTCAGAAAATAACTGAAGAGTGAGTTGCTGAAAACTGTGTTATGTTAACAGAAATCAGAAAACGTTGGTATGAGTGATATCCATTACTCGGATTCCGTCAGTCATTTTAGAACTTGCAATGTGGATTGTTCGCAGCAAGAAACCAGTGACCATGTGAACTGTGGAGGTGTACGGAAACTTGCGTGCCACACATAAATCTACGCGAAATGAGCTCAATGTTTGCGGCTCATAGGCGCCATAGAAGTTAGTCAATTATTCATATCGAAGTTCATTGAAATTAAAACATCAAAGAACAAAATACTTTGAAGACAACTCACCAACATTGTGAAATACCTGAGTTTTGCATTAAATCTGAAAGATGCACCAAACATAAAGCACGGCGGCACCAAGCAACCAAAATGAAATGTCTTCGTTCGAAAAAAGAGAGCAGAGTTTTCATTTGGCGAAGTCAGAAAGGATGTCAGTCAATGTTCAACTAGAATGAATTTGCATCCAGTGCAATCATAGGATGTGGAATTATATGTATCCATTTATTCCTGAATACAGTTTCGATTCAGGATGGATTCAAGATTCGTTTACCATGAAATATCTTGTAAATATGCTTCTTGCCTCACCAACGAGGAACGGCCACTAAACCTACTTGAATGTTTGTTGACATGACCACAACTTTAATAATCCCAAGATATAAACGAATAATGTAATTATTTATATTATGCAATAACTCTTCGATTCCTAGCTTTGGCATTAGAGATCTGGTAACACTGTCATCTGGAACAGTATTTGAAAGGTTTATTTACATCAGCAGACATCTCCTACAGTTGCTCAAAAACCTACACACTTGAACGAAAGATTTACGTTCAATAGCGAACGTCAACCCACTGAAATATAAAAGGATTATGGTGATACAGTCAAGCAGAGGTTGACATCATGACGATGAAGATAAGGGAATCAAGAAAAGGAATATAGTAAAACCCACCACAGGGTCCTAAAAGATCATCAGCTCCAAGGCGCAAAACAAATGCTGTTGTGATCCGCATAATTATCCCACATTTGTCAAATTGTGTTGTGTGGCTAACAGGTGTACATGTTTTTCATTCTATTCAGGTCTTCAGCAAGTCAACAAATTACATTTCAGCCGGAATGAAGGGCAAATGATTATTGTTACTTTAAAATGAGCAAATAAATACTGCAAGTGAAAAAACTGATTCAGCCACTGAGATCATGAGAGTATAAGCAGTGACTCTCAAATTGTCAACGGAAACACATACCAAGAAAGACACTGTAGCACTGTAAGTTGTGACTGCTATTGATACAGGATGGGATAAGTCTGAATGTGGATCGTGTAGAGCGATGTGAACAGTATGTGGATAAATCAAGGTACATTGGTTGTGAGGTCTCCACAAAATAATATTCAAGTCGAATCATTCACAGTTTGTGATGTGAGAATCATATAATTTGGAGATAAAAGGGTCTTTGAGAGTTACTCAGAGTTAGTGCAATGTAATCAATTCTTTCCTAAGTAGACCAAGATGAATAATCAATAGAGTAAGATCGGGAAAATAACTTGATGATTAAAAGAAAAATAACAATACATACATTGTGTTGTACCAAACTGACTTATCCTACGAATTTTCGAGGACGTCCCACGTAATTTTACCACAATCAATAAAATGAATAGACCACTGTTAATCGGTGCTGATTGCGATGCTCGGGTATTTGACCGAGTTAGCTGTGGAAACGAGGACATTGTTGATGACCAAATGCTCATTTGGGTAAGAGGCACGAGAAATGGAGAAAGTACACTCAAATATTTGGAAATGTCAAGATATAGACGAGAACAGAACGAAACAGGTAAAGTCCGATTGGTTGGACGTATATTGACGGAGCACAACCTCATCAAAGTACTTGAATCTCGTGCAGGTGGTACAATGGACGATTCGTTGATGTATGGGGTGAAAATATAGTGGGAAAATGATGCATCCTGAGATATACCAGACCTCCCAAATAAATGTCTCGATAAACTTGTACCAACACTAGCACGTTGCGTTCTGTCGGGAAAGTATTCTTCCACACGCAAAAGTAAAGAAAAAGGGTTTACAAAATATTTAAGGATCCTATGAAGCAAAGGAAGGAACAGCAAACTCATTCCACGAAAATATCCAATCGCTTTTAAATATCACAAACGGAAGCAGCTGTATCCAAATTGTACCCGTTGGGTTTGTATGCAAACAGATAAGGGCTACTGAAGGCAAACACAGTGAATCACAATCGGCCAGGGATAACTTGCTCGGTCATCTTGAGTGCTGAATATACGATGGCAATTAGAATAAATCATTTTTACAAAACGTCATATGTAGAATTTTTCAGAATATTCACTATTATTATCCGTTTCCTGAAGACAGCAATAGCACAGGAATCAACGAATTTTGTAAAAGAGAAATTTATTTTTAGCGAAAATTGTCATACCCTTTATTTGAGAACATTGGATTGAATTCAGGATAGAGGCTGTTTTGAAAGTATAAAGCAATGTAAGAATTCTTCCAAGGTAAACGAACCTATTTCTGAGGTGATACATGGTTTCAATGGCGGAAGGGAATCGCTTGAAGGATGAGTCAAAGCAATTTTAGGCTGTTGGCATCTATACTACAGCTATATCACCGAACCCATTTTCTGCATAAGAGCCTAACTTCTGACACAAGAACTAGTTGGTAAAAGAAGTGTTCAACTGCTCTATCTCTTGATCAATCACGACAGAGTGGCCTTTCATATAAGCCCGGTGATTCAGTTTATAGACATGTGCCTTCTGCATTCGCAGAGACTTCAGCACTAAAGAAGAAATTCTGCAGCTATTAGAAATACCGTCTTCAAAGGCCAATACACATGGAACATCGCATTCAGTGTCTTCGTTAGTATGTCCGGCTGTCAGGCAGAGTACTCAAATGAAAACCACGAAGAAACAGTGGGAGGGGAGCTACTAGAGATAACGGAGTTGATGGAGACAGATTTCTGGATGTGACACTTATTTGCTTCGTCCTGGCGAGTGATCAGTGTGCTGGAAGTGAACAGATTGTGTCCCACAGTAATGAGAGCGCGAACACTTGTTGACACACAAGTTTTATTCTTTGCACGTGAAAAAGACCAGAAAGGCTAGTGAATATATCTTCCAGAATAGTTTTGGAATCATGTAGGGTATGAAAGAGTCAAATAACAGAGTGATACTATTACGGGAGAAAAAGCGAACTATGGACAGATTACTAATCAATAACCAAAAAGGGTACGATTTTAGATGACATAATTCAACCACGCAAGTAACACCTTCAAGGGAGAAAGTAAAGATAATTTCAGATTTTACAGACTGATCCGAATTGATCAAAGGTTTCGCATTTCTACATTTTCTTCACTAGCATCATTTTTTGTCCTGAGGAAAACATGTGAAGTTTTCAAGGCGGTGAATATCGTCATCGGTGCTTTCATTGGAATAACGTTCGTGGATAGGGGCCGCATAGGTGATTGTATCAATCAGAGACTTCAGACTATCGGTTAGAGATCAATGAAGTCCGGATTCTAGTATCCACATATTCCAGAACAGCCATCTCCCTGAGGGTTGTGCGACTAAGGTAATCTGCCTACCAGCGCGCTTCAGTTTCCTAGTTCAGACTGATATCAGCCAACGTGGACAACGCTGAGTTGTAGATGATGATGGAGATGAGCTATCTCCTATTACCGTGAGGGTTTTCTTTGAGTAGTCGATGTTAGGTGACATTTCGTGATAATGAGAATGATTCCAACTTGGCAGTGGCCATGTTTACAACGAATTGCAGCACAGCGAATTGTGGGATGCCTACGGGTAGTGTACCAAACATAGGCTAATTTATCAGTTCTTAACTCCATTCGTTCTCACATTCCTTCATGGTTATAAGTAAAGTTCGATCGATTTCATACAAACCTTCTCTGAGATAATCCGTATACACCTCCTAATGGCAAAATGAAAACAAGAGTTCGTGCCCAAGTCAACCAACTCTAGACGTGCTGTGCAATATATATAAACAAACACCCATTCGTTTGAATTTGGAGACTTGCTCCAGATAAATTCCTACTCAGCCAGATCAAATTCTCGACCTTCAAACTCAGCCTTATCAAAATGCGCTGTCACGTAGATCTTCCACCTGTGTATATTGTGCGAATTTGTAATGCAGTCAAAATACGATCAAAACTGAGGCACAAAAGATGGGTGTTCGATGGACATCATAAATCAAAGTAAGCTATTCAGTTGTACACTTCAATTCGCCTAACCGGTTACTCATTCGGCTATGGAACTCCTGTGAAATATGATCAAATATTTGTATGACAACTTAAGTATTTTATAGTTTATTTATGGTGAACAGCGTCGCATTCATTTTGTATTATCAGTTATCTTCTCTTCGAGCGAAGTTCTTTCGCCCGAACATGCATATGATGACGTCAGTCAGTTTATATGCATTTTCTTCTGGCGGTCATCGGTGCATAGCAATATAAATGTGGTAAAATTTCCACTATTTTGAAAGTAAAATTTCAAGGACCAGCAACTTAGCATTCCAAGGAACGGAACAATTAGGTCGCCAATATTTCTAGCGAAATTGCTTGTTTTGAAGTCATTCTTCCTTCGAAAATAAACGAACCAATTGTTAGGGTGGTTTATGATTGTGAAGTCATTCGAGTGACGCTAATAAAATGAAGAATATGATTTTGTTATTTATCGGGCCTCCACTTCGGTGATCAAAAACTAAAATTCGATAGTTTCACGAGCGAACATTGTCACTCAGAATCGACTGAAATACAATGGAAATATATTTATCGGCAGACGGGGCAAATTAACGTGGATGGCGCAAGCGAAAACCTCGGATTATTTCATGCTTCGATACTTAGGTAGTGTGTCTATAGATGCAGCACTAAGGGGACCAGTGGATGAAAATCCCAATAAAGCGAACGAGCTAAGATTTGTCACTCCAAACTGTCGATCGATTTCACGCATATTTAGAACTGCATACATGTATAAGTACCCGAGCCAACCACGTCCATCAGCTTATTATAAAGCCTCCTATTGCGTGTTCAAAACGGCATACGTTATGTGTGTGATAGTGGAGAATGAAATTCATGATATGTCTTATCTTGTTGATCCTGTCGATATCATCAAAACGAATAAAATTCTGCTTCTGCCATAACACTGCTCACATTATTTCACAGTATTGTAGAAGATATTCGATAATAAATCAAGGGAATTCGAAATATTATAGATGGAACTACTGCCCAACCGTCTATTTCAGTTATCGTTCTGATTGGTGTTATATCATAATCAATTATCTACAGCTTTAGTGGAACAAATAATGACCATAGTAAGATCGACATTCCTGGATGCATTTCTTGTGGAATTGCACAGCGTCGTTTACGAATGACAAATCTTATGCATACTTACGTCATGTACTACATCCATCTGATAATAGATAATTTCATCTTGTGAATCCGTTTTCCGTTGTCAAGGTTACCACGTTTTCGGTAGAAATCTTGCTAATATATTCTACTTAACAGTTGATGGTCTTTTTTAGGTACCGATCACTAAGTGAAACATACCAAGCGAAATTCTCCAACACAAAGAGATTCCACACCACCATAGGGAGAAACAAGCCTGATTCATTTCATCAGAACTTTGAATGTGTTTCAGTATGGGCATCTGTGTTTACGGATCAGTGATCTATAACACTTGATCACAGCATATCACGGTTGAGCGTATACAACTACCCACGTGTTCTTGGCATTCCTTTGTATATGAAGTGCTTGATATTTGCTAAGTCTACGACCGAATACCATAATATTCATGTCTTGCGGTTATGTATTGATTGGGTTTGTGTAAATCCAACAATGTGAGAATGGTTTTACCCTCTTTATTAGCACAGAGTGAGAGCTTCGAGACATTTGATTTGTCGATTATTAGATCCTTTCAATTTATTTCGTGGCAGCTTTTGACTCGCAATAATTTGAATTGACTTTCTGACATTTACTCCAATGTTAACACTCATTTCACATTGCCTAATCTTATTCTGCCTTTGTCCGAGTGTATTGAAGGTAGTTTCCATAGTCAACCATTTCCGGTTTATTCGAACGTGTCACGTAGCAATGCCATTCATCATTCCACCGCAAAATCCTTCTAGTATCCGTGAGTCACCATCAAAATCAAGGCCAATCGGTTCATCCGTATTCTTACTTGCATTGGGAAACCGTGATTTAATTTTGCAAACCTTTGAAGGTGAAAAAACATTTATTGACAGTCTCGCCCAAAAAAAACGGTTTCCTATCTTACTTTGTGCTTATGGTCCTCTAATGAAAACAATTACGATATTATTGCAGCAAAGTCGGCCTCATTTTTTCTCTAAAATCTTCCAATATCAGGTACGAGTGATGTCGAAAAGTCCCCAGAAATCATGGTTTCGTGAATCTATCCCCTGAATGCAAGCATGCACCCAGGCAAATCTTTGATATGTTAGCAGAGAAAATTGTGATACAGTCCTTTTCAGTCGGCCGAAGGCTAAAACAAATTACATGTCTCTTTCCTCGATTGCAGTGGCACACAGAGATTGTTTCATCATTATATGTGCATTTCTAATCAGAAGTTCTTTTATCCCAGTAAAAAATATCAGTATACAAATCAGATTATTTCGTTTTTCGCAAAGCATGCATTGTTATTTCATGAATTTCTAGATGTATAATGTGAAGAAAAGAGTTATCTGCCACCATGGTAAAAGAAACTATGTTTATCTTAGGCAAAAGTGCTCGGTGGTCTCGAACAATATCATTCTTCTCCAGTTTGATAAGGTAGCGGAATGTTCTAGTTTTCAGCAAATCTATCTCGAATGTACCAATAAACCAAGATGAATATTCAATGGACCTCGCTCATATGGCCATGCAGTTCACGATAGGCAATCAAAACAAGACATGTTTTCCCCAACTGAGAATACCATCTGCCTGACGATCGGTGATTTTTCAAATATATACTAGACAGGGATACGATACCGGTAGGTATAGATTGAGCTCTCATCAGTATGTTATTGATGAGGTATAGCAAGGTAGGAAAACTGTCATCAAGTAGACTCTGAGAGAAAGTTCATCCGCTGCTATGAGATCATTAATTTTCGCCACATTTGATTATGCTTCATTCCATTGTTTACTTAGCCACTATCACTTTGGAATTATTCTAATAATCAGTCCATGTATCCTAAGATGCGGTACTCCAAAGAAGCTTTCATTTGGATTATAGGTAGATCGTATCCCATTTTATCATATAAAACTAGTTTTGTGCACGTCGGATGAAACCCAACCGGGATGGGAACCGCGAAACTGCTATTTGACAGAATGTCGTGAGTTGCACAGCCCACACGAAGGTACCTGTCTCTACCTTATTCAATTCCAAAATTCCTTCCCCATTTGAAAATACGCCGTTTTTGACTAGCTAACTAGACCTACTAATCGATAATATTGCGGTCTCCATACGAGAGTGTCGACTGAATGAAAGTATTGAAGACGAGCTCATTCTCTTCCAGTATTTCCTTTGGTTCACTCAACACAGAAGAAAACAATGCAAGGGGAAGACAGACGGTGATGTGCCACGATGACCGGCGGTAGTCAGACGGCTATCACCGTGGACTTTGGAGAATAAAGTCCTGAGTTCGATTCCCGCAATCGCCGGTCGCTTTACCATTTGGCGGCGATTCACTGGACAAGGCCCCCTTCCTGAATTGGTGTACAAGAAATCGGAAATAAGGAAGTGAAAGGTCCATTTTTTCAAAAGTCGTATGACAAGTCGCAATATATGCTTAGTTTCTAGCCAGTTCAAAACTTCATCGAAGGTTCTTACTTTTTTAAGAAATATTTTGCTTCCAGTGAAACATTACCACATTTTACCGCTTTCATACCCGCTTCAGTTCAACTTTTGTCTAACTGTTTTCTCATTGTTTCCAGAAGTACTTGAACACCGCCCCTATATTTCCATTATCCTTCGTTTTTGAAATTTTCTTTATAATTCAGTAAACAGAAATATTGTTTACCAAATATTTACAATCAGCCATGGTGCACTTTCCACTTGCAAGTGGAAGCACTCGTTTCATGGATTGATCACTCACACATTACGGTCGAACCTAAATTTACTCATGCTCCGTATAATGGTCATTCTTCACGATGAAAAAGTGAACCTCATATCTGAAAACGTGCAAACCGTCAACGTTGCTCATTTCCAAACGTCTTATCTCACTGTGTCTTTGTGGTTCGATTTTATTCCTATATCAGCTCCCTCGACCTATTGATCAAAACATTCAAACTCATTTTTGATTTGTGTTATCCGATGCAGATGTCATTGCATATTAAACGCGGGATGGTTTTTAATGGAACAATCCTCGGTGAAAGCAAAGTCAACACAACCATTTGCTACAACATCAGCCTTCTGTGAAACGTTAACCCATCCTCATCAAGCAGGGTGCACGGGACTTCATTATTTCTTGTTCCGACCACATGTATAATACTGCTAATAGGGAGATTCATTGGCATGAAATATGGCTTCTAATTTGGCATCGCATCCGGTCAAGCAATTGGGATATGAATTCTGACAGCTTGAATGCCAGGGTTATTTACCATATCATTCTCTGACTTTTCAAATTCTTACTAGATTGAACTGTTTCTTTTAGTGGTTGTCTTTGAGTCACTCAGACCCTAAAAGCACCATCAACTGCAAGCTAAAATGATCCATACTCAACTCATTTCGAGTTCCGATCATGTTCGATCATTTAACTTGTGATTACACTCATCAACAAATTAGTGGATGTCGATTCTATTCTCTCTTTTTGGAAGCTTGTAACAGTATAACTTATTCCATGAAACTGCCCAACTGACATGGCCTGGAAACTTTAACATCTAAATTCTATCTGTTCTGCTTTGCTCAAGGTTACTGAGAGCACTTTCTCCATCCGACTATTTTACCAGATACCCTTTCCCAAAATTTCGGAGGGAATATCCGAAACAAACCAAGTTGTTTGCGTTCTGTGGTGTTAATGAGTTCTTTTCAGTGACCTTAAAAATAATGGAGAGAAATGAAGCGCAAATGTAAAAAGCTACTTCATATTTGCTACTACATATTTGCTTAGAAGATTTTTGCGAATATTTTTTGTCCACCAAAGTTCTGTCAAAGAGAATACTTCAAAACAAAAATGGACATTGTCGAAACTGATGCATATAATTGCCTGATAAGCACGTTTTTTTCTTGTACATGACAGCAATGATGCTGAATTGAATAATTTTAAATGTACCCTAACTGACAATTGGTGACAAGCTTTTAGAACAATAACCCTCATGGTCTGCTTGCCTGTGGTGAATAACTGTGCTCTAAATGCCGACGGACTTGGATTTTTGGCAATACCTCACAGCTGCCACCATGATGGAATATGAACTTCTGGGATAAGTTGGAACAAAATCATTTTACAATGAATTACCAGCAACGTGATTAAGAACACAATGCTCACATGCATTATTAATTTGTTTTGTAATAGCAAATATCTAAGACTTGGTAGAAAGTTCATCTGGCTTGTTCAGAATTTAGGTAATTACTCTGTCTGCGTTCACAGCTTTGGTAGACGAAACCTGTCACAAGTCACACTCTTGGAAACAGCTGCAATCCGATGTTTAGTACCCGTAAAAAAGAAGCTGAACAGACATTACCACATACACCACGCACATCCATTGATAACGCAGTCCTGGACTTTACGTGTATAATGCACAGTGGGTAGCAATGAGTCACCAACAAATATACTGAGGGCGTCGAGTATAATTTGTTTAATTTTGGCATACGACTTCCGTAGTCCCGAGAGAATTCTAATGATATTTCCCACAATGAACAATACAAGCCATCTGCATGTTAACACAAGGGACAACAAGCTCTAACATTGTACTGTTAGTAAGCTTAGTTGCCATGCGAGAAACGTGATTGGGTCATTATTTAAATAATGGAAACCGGATGACTTAAGGAGGTTTGTGATCTGGTTATCAGCCTGTGTGTGGATGAATCGGTTAACACGAACGGCCGTCAGCGCGTAACTGAACGCGTCCTTTTCTGATCCGTAGACCATTTGGTATTCTTGAGTTTTGTGAACGGATTGATAAATTCTAGTGAAATTGGAAGGGAACGAGTAAGATATATCAGGCAATGTCGAGAAAGTTAGATGGATTGCAGTGAAAAGATGTTATTAATTTTTACTGCGGGACAGTATCCCTTTAGACTATTTCATGGTTGTAGTGTTAACTGGACTAAATAATGCTTAACATTGGCATACTTTACCAGAAGACGTACTTCTCCTACCATATGAAACGACACTGACCGTTGTTTACCACTTTTTTCATCCCAACTCCTTCATTCAACACCAATCAACCATAAAATACAAAGCCAATTCGCCTATTCAGTTCGACATTTGCGGTGAGTTCATCAGCTGAGATGCAAGAGATTTTACCCATCTGCCAATTTTTTTGATTTTGCCAAAAATCCTTCGTCGCGCAGCATCATATCGGACATTGTATATCTTGATCTCATGTGGTATTCAACCGGAAGTAACAGGGTCAGGCTGACGGTTTTCTTTGATAGTTTTGAAGACCTATGACGTTACTGGGTATCCCTTCCCACTCCAATCCTAATGCAATGGAAAACAATAGTGAGCGGATGATACGTTTACTAAGAGGATAGAAATATTTGATACTGGACAATGAGTGAACACATTTTCCAACTAGAATTTCTACTCGATTATCGCATAGCACGAAGTTACGAAATCATTACATCTGATGGTCACTAATTTTGTAGTGTTTATACCTCTCCTAGATGATTTCGGATTGTGTAATCACCATAGGTGTTGTTCCTGTTCACCTTTTACCAATTTTCCCAACGTACAAAAGTGAGTCCAAAAGAGAGTGGTCTTTCAGTTACCCATTCGATAGTGTCCTTCCATAATTACTAATTCCAATGAAATACCCTATTTTTGAGTAGTTGGTGAAAGGGACCATAATTTTTTTCTTCTCTATTTTGAATTCGTTTGTGGTTTCTGGTATCCACGACTGATCCTCAACAGTGGCAACCAATTTTCTCACTGCAGCAGTGAGAAGGATTCGTTTTCTTCTAGTCAAACACATACAAAATTGGACAATGGAGTAATTCTAGTAATCGCCAGTGGAAAACAAATATTGTCTTAAATGATGCACCCGAGTTTCCTACAGGCACACAAGAGCATTAACTCAGACCAACGTAAGTTGATATGTACCATAATCACCAGGTAGTGACGAGGTTTTAGAACAATAACCCTAGTGGTCTGTTTGTCTGCAGTGAACAGCTGCAATAAAATTGCAGAAGAAGCCATGTATTTGTCACTACGCGTGGACAGAATCAAAGATGGAATATGACACTGTGAGGGAAAAATGAACAACATTTTTCACATCGAATTAACCCAAGCACTATTCAGAACACAATGTTCGTACACGGTATTAGGCTCATGAACACAGAAGTCAATAGCATTACATTGCACTAAGTATTCCGGACCATTTCGCTGCATCTTCACTAAGACATACTGCAGTCAAGGTGATCATTCATAGATGGGAAACTGAACGATCTCATGAGATCAAAGGCAAACACACACACACACATACACATACACAACTAATGATAGCAAATAAAACACGTTACCAAAGCAAGGCTAGCGTGCAGTATGCACTAGTGAATAGACAGGGAAATGACCCGAAATACATCGTGCAAACTAGGAATTTGTCCACCCACATTCTTCAGTATTTGTCACAGACTCATCAACATGGAGTTCACCATGCTGGCGATGAAATAACTCTTCATCTTACACATCACCGTATGCCACACCATACTCCAGTAGTCAGTGTGTTCGTAGCCATTTGATTACTCTCTTTAAAACGGAGAAAGTTCTGCCATTAATTTTAAATCTGCCTTATCAGAGGGTATTTCTATGAACTTGAAGTTCAAGTTGCGCATATTTTCACAAATCTAACAGTGAATAATATAAAGATAAATCATTCTTTTCCAGTTCATTTACAAATCTCTTGTGAGACAAAGCATGAAGCAAAACCTGGAAAACTATCAGCCACCCAAGTACCTTCCCTTTATTGGTTTCGGGGCTTATTCAGTCAAAATAGTGAAGGTTGAACCAACATCTGAGGTGCGTTTAGTTGAAGTCCACCAACGAAGCTAAACAAGTTTATTCTGATCCAAATGAATATTATCAGTTAGCGTAATATATCGATATTTGACGAAATTGTTTTCCGCGGAAATTCCCAAGCTGATTGACATTTTTCTGAATCCTCTACGGCTCATCATATACCAGATGCTTATAAATCGGAGACCGATCTCCACAATGACTAGCCTCTTGAATTGAACTCCCCAATGAAGTAACAGACGCCCTCATTTGTTGGCCTTGCAGTGCAACTTCCATATCACGTGATAAGAACCGCGTTAAATATTTTTTCTACATTGTGTCGAACAGGAAGTGAGATGCCTGAGAATATTCCCACACAGCGTTAAAGACAGAGATTCCATGTAATTATATTGAGCTTATTGCAATAAATTCGTCCACATCTTCAATTTGCTAGGTCTTCTACATTTGAAAAGTGTACTTGAGGTAGATTTTCTGTGACTTATCCGAAAACTGGTACTTCTGTTCGTGTTAAAACACTGAGCATGTTACGGCAAATGATATTCGAACCCAGAGGCTAGTGAATTTCTACTCTGACCTCATTCATGAATGTGCCGAGAAAATTCACTTCTAATGAATCATTTCATCTTTATCTCAATAACATCGTAACTGGATAACGAACCGCATTCAAATAACCCTGAAGCCTACCTTCATGTTGATGCGAACTGGGATTCCCTTTTTTCAGTACGTTCATCAATCGTCGGCAAAAAGCATTTTCAAACCACGTGTAAAGTAATATCTCCAAATTACGAAAGAATTTCTCACAACTTTATCATATGGGCTTCACCGTGAAAAACATATTGACCAGAATGACGGCTTCTACCAAAATATTCTGTTATAAACCTATCCAAAAACAACTTTGGAAATATTACGTGGTTCGTTTGAAATGCCTAATTATCTTTATAAACTTTGTTAATTTTCACCTCACTTTCCTCAATTCCCTTTACTATGACAACAAAGATCACTCACATTCAACCACTTGTAGAGTAGCACAAAATCAACATAAATAGCAGGAAGCTTTAAGCGCATTTATCTAATTACTCAATGGCGTGATATTACAGTAACTGAGTCATGAGGCTCGAACTGTATACTGAGAAAATTGTTGTGTGCGTGAAAATCGGCACTAATCCTGCCTTCATGCAGTGTTTCAGCCTATTCATATGATTCGAAATAGTAAGTCAGACTTATGAAGTGAACTTTGCTATACACAAATAAAACAGTGAGCTTTCGTTTGTTCGAACCGCCCTCATCTGGTAAAAGAATTACTAAAACAGCGATATCCCATCACAGCAAGATTGTGCCTTGGCTTGTTGTGATGGATTGCTTGTGTCCATGATGGTAAGAGCTATGTTGCAGATGCAGATGCAATCACACCGGACAGGCTGATGGCTGCAATCCAGAGGAAGTACACTCTATCTGAACCAGTTGGTGGACAACCGCTGGTTCTAGCCATTATGCTCATGGAAGTGACACTCCACTGAATAAAAACGGAGAACAACAGCATACCGGTCGAAATACCTGCACTAGATGGACGCAGGAATGAAGTATGTAGGGTTTCTCTTGACAACCGGAGAAGTCATCACACTTCACCTAACATGTAAAGCCTGTTTAAGCTGAGCAGCCTCCAGTCCAATAGATGTTGCCATTTCCACGATTCACTTACGCTTGAGGGTCATGAGGCTATGGAAACAATCCAAAAGGCGGATCGATGATTGATTTGTACGTCAGTCAGGTCTCATATGAAAGACCACAATAAATTCACTCACAGATGCCTCTGTCACCTCAACCTTCGGATCCACATCCCATTTCATCATATTTTAGACTGTTCAGTCAAAGAACGGGTTATTGGTCCCATCGGATAACTATTTTGTATCTGCGTTAGATTTTATTCTCGCACGAACCGAATCACGTGGTTTGAGGACAGACTTGTGGAAGTGGATGCTGATAAATTTTCCAAATAGACCAGTAATATTTCGCGAAACAACTGCACTTTTCCTGTTTAATATTTGAGTACCTCGAATGCAACTTGAGTGTCACCCATGTTTCGAGATAAATCAGTCAACGGTAAAATATTTTGGAATACTTCTGTTTCTTAGGCCATATAAATTAAAATGTCACGCATTAGGACAGTGGGGAGATTGTCCCCCCGACGCATCCAGTCATCATATTTGACTCCGTATTCCAGCTAGCATTCAAAGTTGTCAAACTCATCACCACTGGCTCCTTGAAAATTGGATTTCCAAAGAAATCCGTTCCACTACCTCTCCACTGAGTTGCATTCAATATGAAATTGTCACCCAAATTATTGACTTCACCGGTATTGGGTTCCGCTTGGCGAAGTTAAGTCATATTCACGTTTGCCCGTGCATTCCGTGTGAAAAATCTTGTATTCCTTACGTTTCATCGACTTCAAGCAATCGTTTGTTTTCAAACGTACAGACTTGAATCGCGATACCATCACACAACTTGGACGGTCCTTTTGAAGGTCTAGTCTGCTACCAATACTCACTCACGATAATAATAATTGGCTATGCTTTCTGTATATAGTGATAAAAATGAAGTATTCGCTGCTTTTCTAAGAATCCATGTAGAAACAAATTAAAATGACCTACAGCCAGGTGAGCAACGAAGAACAACAGTACAGAAGGCTATCCAATAAATTGGGACAGTTCGGTCATAAACGCTCCACTCAGCAAGGAGTCAAGCGAAATAGTAGTGCAGCACGGTTACGGTACATATGGTGTATCAAGAAGTTTCGGGCTAACATGAAATTATGCTTCAGTCAGAGGATCAGAAAATAATCTATAATTAGAATATAGAAATTTGTATACTCTAAAGCATCACCAATGTGAAAGTGCAAATAGTAGCAACTGGAAATGTTTGATTGATTCATTCCTAACTTTCTTCTACCACTGATGAATGACAGTCTCCATATGATTGTAGGAGAGTATACATCTACATCCCTAATCTATTCCTTCCATATTAGTGATGCTTCTCCCAACAAGCCATGAGAAGTCTCATTTGGAATGTATCCTGACAAGCCATCCAGAACTCATTTCCCTCAAACGCAGTGCACCTATCTGGACCGGTGTCCGTACTTTTTTATATCTACTACTATTTACTTGTTCCCTATTTATTGACATCTCCTAGTTACGACGCAGCTTCAAACGGTCTCTCTTGTTATATATAACGAACGAAGTAGTAAACCTTATCTTTAACAATAACTATGTCATTCAAACGGTTGAATTTCATTTACGAAGAGTCGTCTCATCCTATCTAAAACTATTACGTTGGGAGAACGAATAACCTACAAAAAGCTCAACACACCTGAGACCAGTAGACTAACAAGCTCGGTGAAAATGTAAATCTGTTATCTGGATAACACCTCCTCTCAAAAGATTCTACATTATCTCATATTTCCGAATGGTGCAATCACCCCTGTTGGGGAACACTCGATGTTAAGATAGAGGTCACAGGTAAATTGCTCATCTCCCAACCGTTGCTTCTATTATTTTATTAGCGATATTCTAGTGTTGTATTGGTTAGCCAGGGCCTGAGAGAGCGGTAGAAATTAGGGTTGCGCACTATCTCATTATGTGATTATTCTCATTTTTCGATAGTTTACTCCTGAGTAGTATAAAACGTTTGGTGTGTGTGAAACGTTTCTGTTCCATTGATGTAGCTTGAAGTTTAAGACCTAGGATATCTCGATCTATTTGATTGTCCTGTATGGCGTTTTTGATTGTTCACTTGGCTGTAAGTCATGTCTATTTATGTTTTCTGATTAAATAATATTTAGACTGACGAATGTCTGTGCAATTACAATAAATATGGCTATTTTATTGGATATTGTGGTCCAAATTGCATTAGAAGGAACAAGAATATTCGTCTTGTCGACGAAATTTAGGGAATCGGATATTGTCTGTTAAACCACCTGACTATTGCAATCTTGTGTGTGCCTGGTAGTTCCATTAACCATCAAGTTCCATAGGAACTCTAAGTGTTACATTGAAATCTTGAGGAATTCCCAGTCCATGGTCGTCAGATATATCAACGAAATTGCTAAACTTGATGGATCATCTGATCTCGACTTCTGAGCGAGAACGATCAGAAACTATACAGCAGTGCATATTCCGTGAGCCTAAGGAAGTTTAAGAAGAAACTCTGCGTATCCCGAAATGCTGATTTGGGGAGATGTATGTGGTTGCCAGAAGAGGTACATATGAAAACAGGTGATGGTTTACCGTTGAATAAAACAGAACTCAAGTTTTTGCAAAAACTGGCAGAACAGATGAAATGTCTCGATTATGGAGCTGATCTGAATGCTTGCCGGACGCTGAGTACTGTGGTTTAGAGTTTACCATCCCACTACCCATTTTCAATGAGCTGAGCATTTTCTTCAGTGATCAGGCAGATGCTGTACTTAACAGCCTCCTTTACGCACCACACAATAAAGTAAATGAATACTGATCCAAAAGACACTCAGATTTCACGATTTTATCGGTTTCTCGCTGAATTTGGTTCGAAGAAGCAAATGACAACTAGGAAAATGCATTGTTTCTTTGATGGCAATATCTGCGAACAAATAAACTTTGAGTATTCCGTTTATAACAGTATGCACCATATTGTGATTCTCTCCAGTTTCAAAAATGGTCATTCATTTTGAGATATATTATGATGCATGTAATGGCTCAACATATGGTCAGTCCATCTAGTTGTCTATTCGAATTTAAAATTGCACAAGCCAGTGACATTATTGGGGTGTCCTCTGCTAGAAAACTCGAATAATATTCTGGGAAAGTCTGCTCGACGGAAAGGTAGACAACTAAATGCTCTGTTTTCCATCGTGAACAATTGAGATGCGGATACCAAAAAACAAACGTCATCGTCATCTGCTACATGCACTTGGTCAGGACTAGTGCTTTAAATACTGAAAATGAGGGTTGAATTTGAATCTTACATACAATGCAGTCTATCTGTAAATCGTCTCTGGATATCTCAACGAAATTCCGTCCTCCAGATTTTTCCGAAACGAAGATGTTACAACCAAATTTCATTACTTGACCCGTTCTTCAATTGATCGAATTTTCACATGTGATTGGTGCTAATCCAAAGTTGTGTGGCTCATTAACATAACTGACCTATGGGGACGTTATGTGGTTCTCCGCTACAACTATGGGTACATTCACCGTTTGTATGACTTCCACGTCCTTACAAACGGACAGCAACATGAGACGCCCAGTTAGGTTTGTCAGTGTTTGTTGGAAAACTTAGATAGTTAATTATTGTGAATGGATTTGAAATGGATATTATTTTCACGTAGGCACAACAATTTCAAAATAAACCCTTCTGATATATACTTTTTGTTGTCAAAGTATTTGACGACGTCCAACTGCGCGGCTGATAATTTGCATCACTTTGGATTGTAAATGAATGTTCCGTTTCGAGTGTGATCATTTGTCCTCATTTGTGACTGATGCATATGATAACATAAGAAAACGGGTAGCGTCATGAGCGACCAATGTCCATGCCGTTTTCTTTCTCATATGATCTCTATCGCTCGTATTGTGGTGAGGCTTTTCGGTTGTGCAGTTTCTGAACTGGAGTCGGAATCAGTTTGATCCCGTCACAAATGCAAAACACCAAATAGAAATCGTCGGTTTTGCACAATGTGTCTGGCTTTTCCTCACATTCTCTTTAATGGTGCATACCGCAGTCACGATAATTGGTTTATTGTCCGAATGAGGAAGAACAATGCAAGAGAAAAACTTTGCTAACAAATAAATAGGGTAGCCAGAAAAAAAGTACCAGTTTTTCACCGAAACACAACTCAGTCCACTTTGAGAATTATTCAGAACAATTGTATTTCATTTGATTTCTTTCCTCTAACTTAGATTTTGCGTACAAAGCAATTCATCATGGAATATGTCTTGGTTATACACAGCATAAACTAGGACAGACGCAGACAGTAAAGCGTACAGCGGTTTCTTTGTGTACTGGGATGATTTTTCCCTATTTGAAAGTCAGCAACAGAAATTCGACTAAGTTATCAATCACGATAGGTTCTTTGGAGTAACAACAAGTTGGCGAACAAGGTTCACCTAAGTGCTGCATTCACTGGATAGTTACAGCAGATAATACACATGAGAGAATAATGTAGACACAGTGGGGTTTCAGTTATCACTGAGATTAAGCACCTTAAAATTATCGGCAACTAACATGCAGGTTGCTCTTTCATGGATCACACAAACAGAAGCAGAAATTTTCCCTGGTCCTTTACTAAGTCCTATTCGTTGCTATCTTTTCAACCTCAATATATTTCTGGTCATCGGATGATTTAAACCTGCAGTTCTTGGAACCCGAAATCTTCAGTTGAGAAGGGGTTCTTGGGGGCTCATATGGAAATTGAATTTACAATATTATCATCATTCGCTGAAGAGAAATTATAAAAGTATTTGGTGGGAAAGGTCTTCCAGAAACAAATCAACGGCATCTTCACATACCAACTGTTAATCTGCTATCCTGATTCGGTGGGTGACTGAATCGACCACATTTGAGGACTGATGATATTGCTTCAGATTTTCTGCTACAGCGAACCACTCTCACAAACAGCCGATATAAAATACGTGATTTGAATTGCCGGGGCATGTTCAGTTTGACATTCCAATGCCTCGCTACCACGAAAGTATGACCTATTGGTTATCCATGAATAATGACTCACTTGCATGTTCCAGAGTAATCTGAATATATTCCGTTCAGCCTTCAAGGATTCTGGCTTGAAAAATACCCCAGCTGTTATGCATCTTACTGTGGGTTTTTACTATAGTGTTAGGTGACCAAGTATTCATCTACCGTGATTCACTCGTTCCATTATTCGGAACACATAACCAAAATCTGTGTAGAGTGTAGGGTTTCGGCTCTTCTAAACAGTCTTTCAAATTTCAAATTCTTAGCACTGTCACACTAAATACGACCACCGATTTTTTCATTTTTCACCCAGTATGGAGATACGTAACTAGGAACTGATAACGTGGTCGTCATTCACTGATATCATACCCCACCTGATCACATTACTCGAGTGTTGTTTCAGGATTTCAAGCACCTGACTGATGTGGCTCCTAATGATATTTGGTCACATTTGTTTGCAAAGTCGAAATCACAATGTTGCACGATTTATTCTCAGGACGATTTCGCTACCTCCTTGCACAGTGCAACAAAGGTGATTTAGGTCAGCTGATAACGTAACTGACAATATTGCTCAACCAACGAAGAGCATGCCTATTTTGCTCACGAACGAAACTCTATATCTCTGCACCACTTCAAATTTTATTCCCTAATACGAATTTTGGCGTCGAGTCACCTACATCAATCGAACAGAGAAGCAGTTACCTAATCAAATTTTGGATAGTTTTCCCAATGGAGTTCAACACGCAACTGAACCTTAAATATCAAATACAAACGGCCGAGGAATGGATGAGACACAGTCAGCTAAACATTCACTGGTTACCCGACACCCAGTTAACACGGAAGGAGCGTTTCGGGTGAATTGCGGAACAGAAAAGACGAAACTGTTCAGATTGGCCGAGGAAATAGCAATTAATCGATGAAATCCACCACTGTGAAAACAGACGGAACTTCATGTGACAATATATGTACCATGGTGAGAAATACATGTGCTCAATTCTGTCACCATGCTTTCGCTCATACTTAGAAGGTGGCATTAATTGTCGTTAGTGGTAGAAACGATGAGAAGATGCAGTGAAACCTTCCTGTTCATAAATCGTGAAATATTGCAATTCTGACAAACTTATTGCCAGATTCATTCGTCCAAGCTGACACATCACTTCCCTTGTCTTATGACTGCTTCTATTTGGAATTTCACACTCGTAACTACTTATAAACTACAAATTTGCGTATTCTAACAATAGGTTATTTTCTTTTTCTGTTACTAATATTATCATTTCATGTTAGGTAGAAATATTCTTGATTCACTATATGTACTGTGCGACAGTTTCGTTTGACTCGGTGCTAAGTGGACCGTTTATGGGTACACTGTCCCGGTTTATCAAATAACTTTCTGTACAGTTAATCTTGGTTGATCAGCTAGCTGTAAGTCATTTGCATTAATATATTTGTATGTATTGCATTATATAGAACCATGAAATTACGATAAACACGGTTATTCAATTGGAATTTGTTGTGCTGCCCGTAGCCGTGTGCACCCCATATCGTGCGTAAAGCTAGTGAGACTGAGTTTGTGCTAGACTGACAGCCCAAGTAATCGGGATAGTTGCTTTAATTGCCGTTAATTGTTATCTCCAGTATATACTTTGTGAAGATGCAGCGAAATCGTCGTGGACGTAAGTCGTGAAGTGTTGCAATTCGAAATTATCGTTCCAATTTCATCTCGAGAAATGATAGTTTCGACATCGAGTTGAATGGAAGTCAAAGTTGTTCAAACTCGGTGGTCGATTTACACATACGAACGGGTAACAAACGTCCACCTTATAGAACACATATCCAGATATAGATTCACTAAATGGGGTATTATATAAGGTGCTCGTTGTTTGAACCAGTGCTGGCAGTTCCGCAAGTGTCTGATGATTGCCATCGGACCAACAAGCAGCTTCTGAAAATTTATTGTGTGGTGGAAGCTGAATGTCTAAAAGTATCTTAAAGTGACTAGTCATCGGTTTCTGAATCCTCACACACACACACCATTCAGTGATTCGTACTCTCGTCATTACATCGCAATACATTATGTAGGTTTAGTGGATTGGACCAACCATTCAAATATGTGGAATGGAAGGAGATTACTGATCACAAACAGGGGTTAACAATTTCAACTCGAGACAGCATGTGGATTGAATCATATATCTTGAAGTTTTGATCTGGCCGTGGCTCGTTTTAGGGTGGAGTGTATTCCAGGGAGATGAAGAGGACAGACAAACTATTTTCTGGCATAAAGAAGGGGATTGTAGAAACGGATTTCGACACTATTCCAACTTTGTGTCAATACGGATTGACGATACAGAACCTCATACATGTTACGTGAGCTTCAGCCTCATTTGGTGTGTGGTTAGTCCGGGCAATGTGTGGAAACAAGAAGACAAAGATTGATTCATTTGCTCCAGTATTTACATATTCAAGGTTGTGGTCGCAGACGAGTTCAAACAAATACCGGGTTGTTCAACCGATGTACATTGTCCCGCAGGAACAAGGGAATGAATATTCGCAGAACGATTCTGGAGATTACCTGCGTAGAACATTTTGCTGATCATCCTTGATAACCTTCGTTGTACAGTCTCTGCAAACGTGTCACCCTTGAATGGGAAACAGATGAAAACTTGTTTTGTTCCTACTACACACGTTGGAATTTCCACTTCCGTTCACACCATCTTTCAACCAATGGATCCAAGTAGCTGCTATGGATGTAGATGCTTCGCCCAGGCCAGGGTTGTTCTTGAAATGTGTCCTTCGCAGATATTATTCATTTCCTATTTGTGGTGCGTTGCAATAGAATTCTTTCATTATTCGGAGGCACAAAACTGTGGAACTGCAGGTATTGTCAATTCCATGTTGTCCTTCTCTGTATTAACTGGCTAATTGAACCGTCTTCACAACGGCTCATCAGAACAGAAGGGAAGGTGACTTTGTTGACAGAATCTATTTCTATTGTTTACCAAATTTTTGCATGATCAGATTTACACCTGTATAGCTGTTGACTAATGTGGTATGATGAATCAATTACACCTAAAATATCATCTGCGTAGCGTTTATATACACGACGGTTTTGAATGGATAATTCCCGAGGGCCATTTTCTAACCTCACCATGAGAACATTGGCAAATAGTGGTCCGAGAGGGGGGCCCATTGGTACAACATCTGACTAGTGAACTTCAAATAAAAGTTGTATGTGCAGAAATGAGGCAATTGTTCCAGACACTCTAAGGGAATGACTGTCGCAATTGTGTTAATTCCAATGTAGTCACATAAGTAATCGATGATTTCAACTATTGGGACGTTGATGAAAAGTGAACTGGAACTTAACGAAAGGAACCGTTGTTCTTTTGCGCCTTAGTCTTTCACGCACTTTACGAATTGAACTGTGTATTTGAGGCTGTGCTTCGCATTTGTCTATTTCACGGGTTACGGTAACGTGGCCAGTCATTCATCCACAACTTGTAATGTTGAGTTGCACATGTCTTGGATAGGTCCCAAGGGCAATGCACTTCTTCTCGTCTTCGGCAGTCCAAAAAATATGGGAATGATTGTTCCCGTAGGGCGTATTCGTCCGAAGGTGGCTGTGTCTATTGACTTCTTGTTTTCAAAATATGCAGCAGGTTCAACAGATACTTATCTGTTCGTTGAGCTTTACTTTTTATCAGCCATCGTTTTTGCGAATTTAGATGCATCATTCAAAGTGATATCCGTTTTGGTGACAAAGTCTGATTTGTTGAGACGCATTTTATCTGTTTCCTCTTCCGGTTTCGATGTAGCGATGTCACCATTTCTGTTATCTCAAATGCTGCATATAATCTGTCCTTGGTGACACAATTGTTGACGGTTTGTATGTATGATATTGATATATTGTATTCAACCAGGGGGATTCACGTTTCCGTTGTTTCAGTTGTGACGATGGGAACCAATTTGAATGGCATGTCTGAATTCTCAAAAATGGGGGATCCCGGGGAGAAAAAAAATACAGCGAATGCAGAAGTGTACCTCCAACGAGCTGCTATGTGTGCCAAACACAAACGTTTATGTGTAGTCGAGAAATGCAAATTTAACTGATTTAAATAATCATTGAGTAACTTCTCAGTGAAATGGACTACGCACTTTATTGAGTTTGGGAAATTGGGCTTCTGACATTGTTACGGAATGCGCTGAATTAGAGCACATGCAAACAGTTTCAACACGGACGAAGAAATGTATGTGGACTGGAATAATCCCATTCATTTTGGGAAATCGAACTAAAATATTTGAATGTTTGTGACGGTATGCCACCAGTAAGGAATGAAGAACAATTCAAATAAGTGATTGAAGACGGTTGTAATTACCTCATAGAGTGGTCTAGCCCCCTACGTGACGCTACTGAAGATAGGTCGCCTGATTCAGAACTCTTATATTACTTGTAGACATGAGAAGCATGAAATTTTTCACTGTGCCAGTTCTCAACTTGCGAGTTGTTAGTCTGTTGGGAAACTATGAGAGGGTCCCTCCATGGACAAATGGAATGACCATTCAAATGACCAACATGTGTGGATTCAAATGGGAGTCTATCAGTCTGACTACAGTGTACGCTGATCCTATGGCAACTCCGTTTATTCTCCCGGAAGTTCAGAATCTTTTACAAGGGAAGTATAATCCAGATACCAGACTTACATTTTTACCGAGCTTGTTAGTCTACTGGTCTCAGGTGTGTTGAGCTTTTTGTAGGCTAATCGTTCTCCCAACGTAATAGTTTTAGATAGGATGAGATGACTCTTCGTAAATGAAATTCAACCGTTTGAATGACATAGTTATTGTTAAAGATAAGGTTTACTACTTCGTTCGTTATATATAACAAGAGAGACCGTTTGAAGCTGCGTCGTAACTAGGAGATGTCAATAAATAGGGAACAAGTAAATAGTAGTAGATATAAAAAAGTACGGACACCGGTCCAGATAGGTGCACTGCGTTTGAGGGAAATGAGTTCTGGATGGTTTGTCAGGATACATTCCAAATGAGACTTCCCATGGCTTGTTGGGAGAAGCATCACTAATATGGAATGAATAGATTAGGGATGTAGATGTATACTCTCCTACAATCATATGGAGACTGTCATTCATCAGTGGTCGAAGAAAGTTAGGAATGAATCAATCAACAAGATAGCCAAGTTTTGTGAGCTTTTATATGCAATATAAATATTCGTAATGATGATGTGGTTGAAAAAGAGAAATACGCGACGACTTTTGCCAGATGAATGGTCAGTCCCATCAGACGATTGGGAAGACAGACAATTTACTCGCTACACCAGGTATAGTTCATATATGTGAATTGGTTATCACCTACTTCATTTGTGGAATCATGTCTATTGTGATTGAAGCACGAATAGATTCTGATGTGAACAATAGATCCACACTCGTCTACATTCAGCTAGGCTTCCTGGAGGCATAGCAAACAGGCATTTCGGAAAGGATGAGCCATGAGTGAATAGGTTAGGTTCGGAGGCGTGTTATATAGAGCACGCAAACTGGTACACATAAAGGAGACGGCCACAAAATCCGGCTACGTGCAACTAAGGACTTTTGTGTTAACAGGCTGTGCTAAGTTTCAACACGTGAATGATCCGATTCAGACTTCGATCATTTCATAATGGATAACACGGGAGTTCTGAATATGTATTCAGTTGATAACACACATTTGTTTTAAATGGTATCGTGGGGACAACAATGCGATGAATAACTGTGATAATTATATAATTCCATCACAGACAAATTAGAACTGTGATACAGCCACTCAAGTGGTGCGTATAAGCGATTTCATATTGGAAACGGAGGCATTTCACGTTGGTCGAAAGTGGTGTCTACGATCCATTTTCAGTTGTGTGCAACTTAGTAACTGATGTATTTACTGATGTGAAACCGATTTGTTGCTAAATTTTTCAGTACAAAACTTTAACTCAGTGTTTAAATAGTGTTTGCTATTAAATTCTCAATCATCAACATGTGAATTTTGCTATGCCGATAAACTTATGATTTACTGACTCGTGAAATTAATTTTTGTTTTTCGTAAAGCTGAATGAGGATGATTGGGTTTACATGTCACTCGTTGTGACTGTATTTTTATCTGAACGACTAATGTGAGAATATACATAGCTTCTCATTGTATCGGTTTATTATTGAAGTGATCTGGAGGCCAATGAAGATGTTCTAAGTTGGTAATGACGACGAATTTCTCCGGATCTCGAAGGTGGAACATTCGTATGATATCGTGTATGAAGTTGATCTTGATCGCAGGTGAATGGATTCGGATCCCACGACAAATAATTATATTTATAAAGTGTCTACAATAGGTGAACCTGGCTAAATGAACAGCAGATTTTGTTCTTTATGGTACCACTAATCCGAAAAAGTCATAACGTCCTCCGAGTTTCGACAACTCCGGCATATCATCCAGTCAAACAATGGCCATTACTGCGTTCCAAATAGAGGCAGCCACCTTCGGACGAATACGCCCTACGGGAACAATCATTCCCATATTTTTTGGACTGCCGAAGACGAGAAGAAGTGCATTGCCCTTGGGACCTATCCAAGACATGTGCAACTCAACATTACAAGTTGTGGATGAATGACTGGCCACGTTACCGTAACCCGTGAAATAGACAAATGCGAAGCACAGCCTCAAATACACAGTTCAATTCGTAAAGTGCGTGAAAGACTAAGGCGCAAAAGAACAACGGTTCCTTTCGTTAAGTTCCAGTTCACTTTTCATCAACGTCCCAATAGTTGAAATCATCGATTACTTATGTGACTACATTGGAATTAACACAATTGCGACAGTCATTCCCTTAGAGTGTCTGGAACAATTGCCTCATTTCTGCACATACAACTTTTATTTGAAGTTCACTAGTCAGATGTTGTACCAATGGGCCCCCCTCTCGGACCACTATTTGCCAATGTTCTCATGGTGAGGTTAGAAAATGGCCCTCGGGAATTATCCATTCAAAACCGTCGTGTATATAAACGCTACGCAGATGATATTTTAGGTGTAATTGATTCATCATACCACATTAGTCAACAGCTATACAGGTGTAAATCTGATCATGCAAAAATTTGGTAAACAATAGAAATAGATTCTGTCAACAAAGTCACCTTCCCTTCTGTTCTGATGAGCCGTTGTGAAGACGGTTCAATTAGCCAGTTAATACAGAGAAGGACAACATGGAATCGACAATACCTGCAGTTCCACAGTTTTGTGCCTCCGAATAATGAAAGAATTCTATTGCAACGCACCACAAATAGGAAATGAATAATATCTGCGAAGGACACATTTCAAGAACAACCCTGGCCTGGGCGAAGCATCTACATCCATAGCAGCTACTTGGATCCATTGGTTGAAAGATGGTGTGAACGGAAGTGGAAATTCCAACGTGTGTAGTAGGAACAAAACAAGTTTTCATCTGTTTCCCATTCAAGGGTGACACGTTTGCAGAGACTGTACAACGAAGGTTATCAAGGATGATCAGCAAAATGTTCTACGCAGGTAATCTCCAGAATCGTTCTGCGAATATTCATTCCCTTGTTCCTGCGGGACAATGTACATCGGTTGAACAACCCGGTATTTGTTTGAACTCGTCTGCGACCACAACCTTGAATATGTAAATACTGGAGCAAATGAATCAATCTTTGTCTTCTTGTTTCCACACATTGCCCGGACTAACCACACACCAAATGAGGCTGAAGCTCACGTAACATGTATGAGGTTCTGTATCGTCAATCCGTATTGACACAAAGTTGGAATAGTGTCGAAATCCGTTTCTACAATCCCCTTCTTTATGCCAGAAAATAGTTTGTCTGTCCTCTTCATCTCCCTGGAATACACTCCACCCTAAAACGAGCCACGGCCAGATCAAAACTTCAAGATATATGATTCAATCCACATGCTGTCTCGAGTTGAAATTGTTAACCCCTGTTTGTGATCAGTAATCTCCTTCCATTCCACATATTTGAATGGTTGGTCCAATCCACTAAACCTACATAATGTATTGCGATGTAATGACGAGAGTACGAATCACTGAATGGTGTGTGTGTGTGAGGATTCAGAAACCGATGACTAGTCACTTTAAGATACTTTTAGACATTCAGCTTCCACCACACAATAAATTTTCAGAAGCTGCTTGTTGGTCCGATGGCAATCATCAGACACTTGCGGAACTGCCAGCACTGGTTCAAACAACGAGCACCTTATATAATACCCCATTTAGTGAATCTATATCTGGATATGTGTTCTATAAGGTGGACGTTTATTACCCGTTCGTATGTGTAAATCGACCACCGAGTTTGAACAACTTTGACTTCCATTCAACTCGATGTCGAAACTATCATTTCTCGAGATGAAATTGGAACGATAATTTCGAATTGCAACACTTCACGACTTACGTCCACGACGATTTCGCTGCATCTTCACAAAGTATATACTGGAGATAACAATTAACGGCAATTAAAGCAACTATCCCGATTACTTGGGCTGTCAGTCTAGCACAAACTCAGTCTCACTAGCTTTACGCACGATATGGGGTGCACACGGCTACGGGCAGCACAACAAATTCCAATTGAATAACCGTGTTTATCGTAATTTCATGGTTCTATATAATGCAATACATACAAATATATTAATGCAAATGACTTACAGCTAGCTGATCAACCAAGATTAACTGTACAGAAAGTTATTTGATAAACCGGGACAGTGTACCCATAAACGGTCCACTTAGCACCGAGTCAAACGAAACTGTCGCACAGTACATATAGTGAATCAAGAATATTTCTACCTAACATGAAATGATAATATTAGTAACAGAAAAAGAAAATAACCTATTGTTAGAATACGCAAATTTGTAGTTTATAAGTAGTTACGAGTGTGAAATTCCAAATAGAAGCAGTCATAAGACAAGGGAAGTGATGTGTCAGCTTGGACGAATGAATCTGGCAATAAGTTTGTCAGAATTGCAATATTTCACGATTTATGAACAGGAAGGTTTCACTGCATCTTCTCATCGTTTCTACCACTAACGACAATTAATGCCACCTTCTAAGTATGAGCGAAAGCATGGTGACAGAATTGAGCACATGTATTTCTCACCATGGTACATATATTGTCACATGAAGTTCCGTCTGTTTTCACAGTGGTGGATTTCATCGATTAATTGCTATTTCCTCGGCCAATCTGAACAGTTTCGTCTTTTCTGTTCCGCAATTCACCCGAAACGCTCCTTCCGTGTTAACTGGGTGTCGGGTAACCAGTGAATGTTTAGCTGACTGTGTCTCATCCATTCCTCGGCCGTTTGTATTTGATATTTAAGGTTCAGTTGCGTGTTGAACTCCATTGGGAAAACTATCCAAAATTTGATTAGGTAACTGCTTCTCTGTTCGATTGATGTAGGTGACTCGACGCCAAAATTCGTATTAGGGAATAAAATTTGAAGTGGTGCAGAGATATAGAGTTTCGTTCGTGAGCAAAATAGGCATGCTCTTCGTTGGTTGAGCAATATTGTCAGTTACGTTATCAGCTGACCTAAATCACCTTTGTTGCACTGTGCAAGGAGGTAGCGAAATCGTCCTGAGAATAAATCGTGCAACATTGTGATTTCGACTTTGCAAACAAATGTGACCAAATATCATTAGGAGCCACATCAGTCAGGTGCTTGAAATCCTGAAACAACACTCGAGTAATGTGATCAGGTGGGGTATGATATCAGTGAATGACGACCACGTTATCAGTTCCTAGTTACGTATCTCCATACTGGGTGAAAAATGAAAAAATCGGTGGTCGTATTTAGTGTGACAGTGCTAAGAATTTGAAATTTGAAAGACTGTTTAGAAGAGCCGAAACCCTACACTCTACACAGATTTTGGTTATGTGTTCCGAATAATGGAACGAGTGAATCACGGTAGATGAATACTTGGTCACCTAACACTATAGTAAAAACCCACAGTAAGATGCATAACAGCTGAGGTATTTTTCAAGCCAGAATCCTTGAAGGCTGAACGGAATATATTCAGATTACTCTGGAACATGCAAGTGAGTCATTATTCATGGATAACCAATAGGTCATACTTTCGTGGTAGCGAGGCATTGGAATGTCAAACTGAACATGCCCCGGCAATTCAAATCACGTATTTTATATCGGCTGTTTGTGAGAGTGGTTCGCTGTAGCAGAAAATCTGAAGCAATATCATCAGTCCTCAAATGTGGTCGATTCAGTCACCCACCGAATCAGGATAGCAGATTAACAGTTGGTATGTGAAGATGCCGTTGATTTGTTTCTGGAAGACCTTTCCCACCAAATACTTTTATAATTTCTCTTCAGCGAATGATGATAATATTGTAAATTCAATTTCCATATGAGCCCCCAAGAACCCCTTCTCAACTGAAGATTTCGGGTTCCAAGAACTGCAGGTTTAAATCATCCGATGACCAGAAATATATTGAGGTTGAAAAGATAGCAACGAATAGGACTTAGTAAAGGACCAGGGAAAATTTCTGCTTCTGTTTGTGTGATCCATGAAAGAGCAACCTGCATGTTAGTTGCCGATAATTTTAAGGTGCTTAATCTCAGTGATAACTGAAACCCCACTGTGTCTACATTATTCTCTCATGTGTATTATCTGCTGTAACTATCCAGTGAATGCAGCACTTAGGTGAACCTTGTTCGCCAACTTGTTGTTACTCCAAAGAACCTATCGTGATTGATAACTTAGTCGAATTTCTGTTGCTGACTTTCAAATAGGGAACAATCATCCCAGTACACAAAGAAACCGCTGTACGCTTTACTGTCTGCGTCTGTCCTAGTTTATGCTGTGTATAACCAAGACATATTCCATGATGAATTGCTTTGTACGCAAAATCTAAGTTAGAGGAAAGAAATCAAATGAAATACAATTGTTCTGAATAATTCTCAAAGTGGACTGAGTTGTGTTTCGGTGAAAAACTGGTACTTTTTTTCTGGCTACCCTATTTATTTGTTAGCAAAGTTTTTCTCTTGCATTGTTCTTCCTCATTCGGACAATAAACCAATTATCGTGACTGCGGTATGCACCATTAAAGAGAATGTGAGGAAAAGCCAGACACATTGTGCAAAACCGACGATTTCTATTTGGTGTTTTGCATTTGTGACGGGATCAAACTGATTCCGACTCCAGTTCAGAAACTGCACAACCGAAAAGCCTCACCACAATACGAGCGATAGAGATCATATGAGAAAGAAAACGGCATGGACATTGGTCGCTCATGACGCTACCCGTTTTCTTATGTTATCATATGCATCAGTCACAAATGAGGACAAATGATCACACTCGAAACGGAACATTCATTTACAATCCAAAGTGATGCAAATTATCAGCCGCGCAGTTGGACGTCGTCAAATACTTTGACAACAAAAAGTATATATCAGAAGGGTTTATTTTGAAATTGTTGTGCCTACGTGAAAATAATATCCATTTCAAATCCATTCACAATAATTAACTATCTAAGTTTTCCAACAAACACTGACAAACCTAACTGGGCGTCTCATGTTGCTGTCCGTTTGTAAGGACGTGGAAGTCATACAAACGGTGAATGTACCCATAGTTGTAGCGGAGAACCACATAACGTCCCCATAGGTCAGTTATGTTAATGAGCCACACAACTTTGGATTAGCACCAATCACATGTGAAAATTCGATCAATTGAAGAACGGGTCAAGTAATGAAATTTGGTTGTAACATCTTCGTTTCGGAAAAATCTGGAGGACGGAATTTCGTTGAGATATCCAGAGACGATTTACAGATAGACTGCATTGTATGTAAGATTCAAATTCAACCCTCATTTTCAGTATTTAAAGCACTAGTCCTGACCAAGTGCATGTAGCAGATGACGATGACGTTTGTTTTTTGGTATCCGCATCTCAATTGTTCACGATGGAAAACAGAGCATTTAGTTGTCTACCTTTCCGTCGAGCAGACTTTCCCAGAATATTATTCGAGTTTTCTAGCAGAGGACACCCCAATAATGTCACTGGCTTGTGCAATTTTAAATTCGAATAGACAACTAGATGGACTGACCATATGTTGAGCCATTACATGCATCATAATATATCTCAAAATGAATGACCATTTTTGAAACTGGAGAGAATCACAATATGGTGCATACTGTTATAAACGGAATACTCAAAGTTTATTTGTTCGCAGATATTGCCATCAAAGAAACAATGCATTTTCCTAGTTGTCATTTGCTTCTTCGAACCAAATTCAGCGAGAAACCGATAAAATCGTGAAATCTGAGTGTCTTTTGGATCAGTATTCATTTACTTTATTGTGTGGTGCGTAAAGGAGGCTGTTAAGTACAGCATCTGCCTGATCACTGAAGAAAATGCTCAGCTCATTGAAAATGGGTAGTGGGATGGTAAACTCTAAACCACAGTACTCAGCGTCCGGCAAGCATTCAGATCAGCTCCATAATCGAGACATTTCATCTGTTCTGCCAGTTTTTGCAAAAACTTGAGTTCTGTTTTATTCAACGGTAAACCATCACCTGTTTTCATATGTACCTCTTCTGGCAACCACATACATCTCCCCAAATCAGCATTTCGGGATACGCAGAGTTTCTTCTTAAACTTCCTTAGGCTCACGGAATATGCACTGCTGTATAGTTTCTGATCGTTCTCGCTCAGAAGTCGAGATCAGATGATCCATCAAGTTTAGCAATTTCGTTGATATATCTGACGACCATGGACTGGGAATTCCTCAAGATTTCAATGTAACACTTAGAGTTCCTATGGAACTTGATGGTTAATGGAACTACCAGGCACACACAAGATTGCAATAGTCAGGTGGTTTAACAGACAATATCCGATTCCCTAAATTTCGTCGACAAGACGAATATTCTTGTTCCTTCTAATGCAATTTGGACCACAATATCCAATAAAATAGCCATATTTATTGTAATTGCACAGACATTCGTCAGTCTAAATATAATTTAATCAGAAAACATAAATAGACATGACTTACAGCCAAGTGAACAATCAAAAACGCCATACAGGACAATCAAATAGATCGAGATATCCTAGGTCTTAAACTTCAAGCTACATCAATGGAACAGAAACGTTTCACACACACCAAACGTTTTATACTACTCAGGAGTAAACTATCGAAAAATGAGAATAATCACATAATGAGATAGTGCGCAACCCTAATTTCTACCGCTCTCTCAGGCCCTGGCTAACCAATACAACACTAGAATATCGCTAATAAAATAATAGAAGCAACGGTTGGGAGATGAGCAATTTACCTGTGACCTCTATCTTAACATCGAGTGTTCCCCAACAGGGGTGATTGCACCATTCGGAAATATGAGATAATGTAGAATCTTTTGAGAGGAGGTGTTATCCAGATAACAGATTTACATTTTCACCGAGCTTGTTAGTCTACTGGTCTCAGGTGTGTTGAGCTTTTTGTAGGTTATTCGTTCTCCCAACGTAATAGTTTTAGATAGGATGAGACGACTCTTCGTAAATGAAATTCAACCGTCTGAATGACATAGTTATTGTTAAAGATAAGGTTTACTACTTCGTTCGTTATATATAACAAGAGAGACCGTTTGAAGCTGTGTCGTAACTAGGAAATGTCAATAAATAGGGAACAAGTAAATAGTAGTAGATATAAGAAAGTACGATCACCGGTCCAGATAGGTGCACTGCGTCTGAGGGAAATGAGCTCTGGATGGCTTGTCAGGAAGCAGGGCCTGACAGTTCAGACAGGCGAGAAAAATAAGTCTCAGTTGTTGCAAGATGAATCTAACAGAGGATGACAAACTGCAATGGTTTTGGCTGAACGCTTCAGTTCACCTTTAAACATGTTCATCTTGTAGTAATTAGGACTTGTAAAGTGCTTTTGTCGAGCAGACATCCAGGTCCAGTGTCCTTTGTTTGGAAAGCGGTGAAAACGAGTCAAATGAACTGTGTTGCAGTTGATGTATGTGTAAACCGGTGGGTATGAAATTTCGCACTCCGCGATCATGTTTTACGAGCTGCTAGGACTTCACGATTAAATTCAGTTGACATTCGTGACCTCACAAAACTCGTCAACGGGTTTCCATTTATTTGAGTCACTTTGTAACTGATGTTTCCAACTCGGGCTTATTTTCATAATAAAACATATCTTTGAATAATCCAGAAAATGTCACCAGGAAATACTACTTTGATGGGTCTTATTATCAAAAAACACGGGAATTATATCTACCTCTCAGCAGAATGCTATATCATCCACATTCTGGATTCATTTTAGAATTCCCATGAAGTAAATCAAGTCAATTGATATAGGAGCTTAATCACCCTTGATGTGGGGATTTGCCGGGGCCATTGTATCACCGTTTCATGTCTAAAATAATTCGACAGTGAGCTCTTCTCTTGGAACTTTTCGTAAATGAACTTATTCAAACATCGGAGGGTTAGTTTCTAACACTTTATCAGTGACCGGTAGCGATCAAAGGGCTCAAATCAACCTTCATCAATGACTCGATAATACCATATGCTTCAGAACAGAGGTCTTTTGATGGTAGCTTTCCATTAACAGATTTATCTACATATTTCACCACCTTTCACCACCGAATGCGAACGTAAATTCAACAGTGTTCCTTGACTGGGATTACAGTCATGAAAGAGGATCGACTAGTTGGTACCATTCGTGTTATTATTTCCACTTGGAAAACATAAAATCTTTCTAATTCTCGAATCATAATATTTGAATTGTCTTGCGAATATTCGAAATTCAACTCAATGACTACCTCGTAAATACCACACTCAAGTGGTGCAAGGATTGCCATTGGCTTATCACGAGGCTCAAGTGCGCTATGAGCACCCTGATCGCCATCTGGTTTGAAACCATAAACGACCTACCATGACCGCGTGTGGTTCCCCGAAATCAGCAGAAGTGCTCACTGGTGCACTCTTCCAATTACGCGCTGTACGCAGTATCATGAAACCAACGTAAGCCTACCCCGTAACGGAAACTTCGGTTGTTTGGGAGTAGTTTTGACAATACTATGTTATATAAAATTGAAACACATTGGCGAACAATCGCAAATAGTTGATAAATAGTAAGAGTGAAACACACAGTTGCATGTTATGTTGGTGGTAGTCGAACAAAGCAAATCAATAGAAATGATCATTGTGTTGTCCACAGATGACGAACAAGTAAACGGAAACAATAGGATGATATATGCATATCTAACTAATTAAACCGTTGAAACAAGCACCGAAAACACCATGGACGAATCATTTTCACGTATGAATGAAGTCTCTGAAAGATACACCCACGTGAACCCCTAATGGTAAATATCAGAGCAAAAGGATTTATACAGAAATTGACGGATAGTGAGACAATCATCTCGGTTTTCCATTCTTGAACAGTGAGTGGTCTGATCAATCTAAAAGCTGTGAGAATATACCCGAAATAGGATGGAAATCTGACCACGAATAATGCTACCTTCATGACAATAATCGACATTGACAAGGCTCTCATGTCATCGTCAACTGTGTTCTCTTTCGGTCGATCTGCACCATCCGTGGACGACAGGCCAGTGCTCGACTTCTGTACAGTCGGTGAAGCATAATGAAAATGTGAGTTTGAGTCGTACAGATCAGAATCGATGGACCGATCAGGCAAAGGATAAACTGTAGTGTGTTGTTTGGCCTGAACAGGCATGTGCTCAGACAGACAATCTTGCATGCACACACACGCACGTACATAGCTGACGTTTGCCGTGCTTCGTCCCGGACGGCATTGACCAATCAGATTGTATCACGCGTTGCGCGACCTTGCACGACGTGGTCCGATTTTACCGCTGTCTTACGTTTCCGATTACGTGCACGACTGACTCACGCACTGGCGGACTCGGCTGCGTTTTCACGTGCTTGCCTGTACTTGTGCCTGCCGTACGTTTGTACCGAATACACGTTTACCTCTACAAGCGTGCCCTTCTCCTGCCTACTGAATTCGGAACACAACATTTGGCGTCGCGGCTTCAAACCTGCGGAATGACAGCTACAATTCGTGCTCCAGATCAGTTTTGGGTTGATGCTGCTGGTAAACCATCCTCAGATTCGTGGAATTCGTGGAAGACTACTTTCATTGATTGTGTGGAGATTTTGTCCGTTTTTAATACTGGCATCAATCTTTCAGAAGAACATGAGCTGAAACTTCTTCGACTTCATCTGGGAGATGAAGGACGAAGGCTTTTTGACGCATTAGGTTTGTGCATGAAAACGTCGTTGAAGGATGCACTGGAAACATTAGACAAACATTGGGGACCCCGTATAAATGCCTATGTGGCACGTTACAAATCTTCACTCATGAAGCAGCAGCCCGGAGAGAAAATTGATGATTTCATATCTCGGCTTCTGTGTGCGGTACGCCACTGCGATTACAACTCCGTGCCAGCAAAGAAATTTGAAGAGGTGCTTTTTATTCAGCAACTTGTTTTGGGCGTTTGTGATCAAAGAATTCGTGAAGCCATACTTGCAGAAAATTCCCTCAAACTCAATTGGGATAGTGCATGTGACATTGCACGTACGAAAAGTGATGTTAATGATCAGGTGAAACTATTCCACTCCGATGCAGTTAGTACGGATATTACTCGCATCAGAGCTGTTGCACCGAATACGGATTGTGTCTCCAAACAACGTGTTTATTGCTTTGGATGCGGAAGTACCCAACACAAAACTGACTATAAACTCTGCCCCGCAGTAAATGTCCAGTGCCGCATTTGCGGTAAGTGTGGCCATTTTGCTCGTGTTTGTCGTAAACGTACTGTTCCTCACGTATGTGACATGAATTCTAGTGATCTATGTTCCACAAATCAGCCTACTGATAACATTTACGCCTTGAATACTCGTTCACCTCGTACAGCATTACATAATTTTGAACCTAATTTGCCTTTACCTGATATTCGTACGGTCTATTTCGAACATGATAATAATGTGCATTCTCTAAAAATGGAACTAGATTCAGCTTCACCTATAACTGTAATACCTTACGATTTTTACCGCAATCATTTTGCCGCTTTACCGATACATCCGTCATCGTACACTTTTGGCAGTTATTCAAACAATACAGTGCCCATTCTTGGTTTTGTACATATAACGTTATTCTTGAACGAAATTTGTGAGTGTCGGATTGCTGTGTACATGTCCAACAATAACAGTAAACCGCTCTTGGGCCGAAATGCCATGGTGTCGCTGCGAGTTGCTCCATGCGTTGACAGAATGCTTATCGCAAACATAGAAGCTTACGGTTTCCAGGCGAAATATCCCAATTTGTTTAAGAACGATATCGGGCGAATTCCAACTGGACAACACAGAATACGACTGCTTTCTAATGCAACCCCATTCAGCATCCACCAACCTCGACCCATACCACATGCTAAAAGGGAGGCGGTTACTACGGCACTTCGGGAAATGCTCGAGAACGATTTAATTGAACCGATACAGTGCTCTGAATGGGTACACCCTTTGGTTGCGGTTCTCAAGAAAGATGGATCTGTACGAGTCTGCGCTGATTTACGCATGCTAAACCAGTATATCATAGTAGACAAAGTTTCGTTGCCAACTGCGGACGAGCTAATCGTAAAGTTAGTCGGTGCTAAGGTATTTTCGAAGTTGGATGTGAGAAGCGCCTATTTTCACATGCCACTCACAACTGCATCACGACCTTTAACAGCCTTTCTAACGCAGGATGGACTCTTTCAAGACAAGATACTTCCTATGAGGCTGGCTCGTGCACCGGCAGCCTGGAAAACGTTTATGACACTTTCTTTTGCAGATCTGAAAGGTTGCGTAGTTTACACGGATGATATTTGCGTGTTTGGCGAATCTCCCGAAAAGCACGCGTCTAACCTAAATACCGTGTTGTTTCGGTTGAGTGAACTAAATTTGCGTTGATATTTACGAAAGTGCCAATTCGCTGTGTCAGAAATCGAGTTTCTCGGTCATGTCATTTCATCTGCTGGAGTGAAACCGAATGAGGAGAACAGACGTGCTATCCTGGAATGCCGAAAGCCAGAAACAGTTGAACAAGTAAAACACTTTTTAGGTATGTGTACTTACCACCTACGGCATTTTAAAAATTTTGCAACCATTTCCGAACCATAACGTAAACTGACACGAAATGGGCAAGAATTTGTTTGGAATACTGAACAAGAGTGTGCTTACAATTCCATTCGTCAACTGGCTGCTTCAACTCCCACCGTTGCCATTTTTGACGAGAGCTGCCCTACGTACGTATCTACAGACGCTTCCGACGTTGGGATTGGAGCTGTGTTATCGCAGTTACAAAATGGTATGGAGAAAGTAGTTGCTTATGCTTCACGGTCTCTATCTGCCACGGAGCGAAATTAGTCTACCGGCGAGAAGGAGGCCCTAGCATGTGTCTGGGCATGCGAAAAGTGGCACCTCTACCTTTTTGGACGGCGTTTTGTTTTACTCACTGATCACGCCTCTTTGACAACCCTACTTTGTCGCGGTAGCAAAGGTCAACGCCCTCTACGCCTCAGCCGCTGGTACGCACGACTATTGAATTATGATTTTGATATCGTCTATGTTGGTGGACAAAACAACCAAGTAGCTGACGCGCTTTCTCGTCTTCCTTTGGATAATGCAGGTGAGAGCGACGATCTGGAGGAGGTCAAAATGATTGCGTTTCTTAATGATTCGAACCCCAAAACGATTACGCTTGGTGAGGTTACGGGACATACACAAGGCGATCCGGTTCTAAAATCCGTCTATGATTTCGTTTCCACCGAATGGCCAAGGAGACAACAACTACAACCCGCACTGCTACCATTTTACGCTGTCAAAGATGAGCTTTCAGTAGTTAATAACTGCGTCATGAGAGGTAATCGTCTTGTAATACCGGAAAGTTTAGCTCCTGCTGTTATATCAGCTGCGCATGAGGGGCACCCTGGTATCGTGAGAACAAAGGCCCACATACGTGAATACTACTGGTGGCCACGATTCAACTCCAGTGTCGAAGCTTCAGTAAGGGAATGTGCACCTTGTCAGCATTCTGATAAAAGCACGAAGCCACTGAATGCACCTATTCAGCCCATTGAATATCCGATGAAACCTTGGGCGAAAATTACAGTTGATATCATGGGACCATTTGGAAACGCCCCTTATCATCAACGGAACGTCCTTGTTGCCACATGTTTCTACTCCAAGTGGCCAGAGGCTTTTCTATGCGGAGAAATTACTACTTCCATAATTCTGCGATGGCTGCAAAACCTGTTTGCGAGGTTCGGTCTACCTGGCGAAGTCGTCACCGACAATGGTCCTCAATTTCGCAGTTATGAATTCAGAAATTACCTTTTTCAGAACGGCATTCGCCATGTGCGCACGGTACCGTACAATCCATCAGCAAATGACATGGTAGAACGCTTAAATCGCACACTGAAAGAAATCATTCAAACCATAGCCATTGGAGGACAGAGGTGGGAGATGTCCCCTACTGCTGCATTGGCCGCTTACAGAACTACACCGCATACTGCTACTGGAAAGACTCCGTCATACTTAATGTTCGGCAGACAAATGCGAACGCGACTGAACGCGGCGCGACTGGAGTACAACGATCCAAAACCGAAAGAAGATGAAAGAAGAACCAATTACCAAGATAAATACAGGCGATACGGTCAAACACTACAGCCCGGAACATTTGTGAGATTTCGCAAACCTCAAATTCGCAAAAGGGAGAACATGCTAACTTCCCCAATAAAAGTTAAAAGCGTTCAATCTCCCGGTACATACTTGCTGGAGGACGGCATTAAGATAAACGCTCGTCGACTTTATACAGCACTTTGTGGGAGACGACCACCGAAGCCACTTTCCTCAAGTACTACACCCTTTCCACGTATGTCTGCAGCAAACAACGTGGGACTCCGAAGATCCAGTCGCGAACGATTTCCAGTTGAGCGCTACGTTGAGCTTAAACAGATGAGGGGAGGTGGTGTTGTGTTTGGCCTGAACGGGCATGTGCTCAGACAGACAATCTTGCATGCACACACACGCACGTACATAGCTGACGTTTGCCGTGCTTCGTCCCGGACGGCATTGACCAATCAGATTGTATCACGCGTTGCGCGACCTTGCACGACGTGGTCCGATTTTACCGCTGTCTTACGTTTCCGATTACGTGCACGACTGACTCACGCACTGGCGGACTCGGCTGCGTTTTCACGTGCTTGCCTGTACTTGTGCCTGCCGTACGTTTGTACCGAATACACGTTTACCTCTACAAGCGTGCCCTTCTCCTGCTTACTGAATTCGGAACACAACATTTGGCGTCGCGGCTTCAAACCTGCGGAATGACAGCTACAATTCGTGCTCCAGATCAGTTTTGGGTTGATGCTGCTGGTAAACCATCCTCAGATTCGTGGAATTCGTGGAAGACTACTTTCATTGATTGTGTGGAGATTTTGTCCGTTTTTAATACTGGCATCAATCTTTCAGAAGAACATGAGCTGAAACTTCTTCGACTTCATCTGGGAGATGAAGGACGAAGGCTTTTTGACGCATTAGGTTTGTGCATGAAAACGTCGTTGAAGGATGCACTGGAAACATTAGACAAACATTGGGGACCCCGTATAAATGCCTATGTGGCACGTTACAAATCTTCACTCATGAAGCAGCAGCCCGGAGAGAAAATTGATGATTTCATATCTCGGCTTCTGTGTGCGGTACGCCACTGCGATTACAACTCCGTGCCAGCAAAGAAATTTGAAGAGGTGCTTTTTATTCAGCAACTTGTTTTGGGCGTTTGTGATCAAAGAATTCGTGAAGCCATACTTGCAGAAAATTCCCTCAAACTCAATTGGGATAGTGCATGTGACATTGCACGTACGAAAAGTGATGTTAATGATCAGGTGAAACTATTCCACTCCGATGCAGTTAGTACGGATATTACTCGCATCAGAGCTGTTGCACCGAATACGGATTGTGTCTCCAAACAACGTGTTTATTGCTTTGGATGCGGAAGTACCCAACACAAAACTGACTATAAACTCTGCCCCGCAGTAAATGTCCAGTGCCGCATTTGCGGTAAGTGTGGCCATTTTGCTCGTGTTTGTCGTAAACGTACTGTTCCTCACGTATGTGACATGAATTCTAGTGATCTATGTTCCACAAATCAGCCTACTGATAACATTTACGCCTTGAATACTCGTTCACCTCGTACAGCATTACATAATTTTGAACCTAATTTGCCTTTACCTGATATTCGTACGGTCTATTTCGAACATGATAATAATGTGCATTCTCTAAAAATGGAACTAGATTCAGCTTCACCTATAACTGTAATACCTTACGATTTTTACCGCAATCATTTTGCCGCTTTACCGATACATCCGTCATCGTACACTTTTGGCAGTTATTCAAACAATACAGTGCCCATTCTTGGTTTTGTACATATAACGTTATTCTTGAACGAAATTTGTGAGTGTCGGATTGCTGTGTACATGTCCAACAATAACAGTAAACCGCTCTTGGGCCGAAATGCCATGGTGTCGCTGCGAGTTGCTCCATGCGTTGACAGAATGCTTATCGCAAACATAGAAGCTTACGGTTTCCAGGCGAAATATCCCAATTTGTTTAAGAACGATATCGGGCGAATTCCAACTGGACAACACAGAATACGACTGCTTTCTAATGCAACCCCATTCAGCATCCACCAACCTCGACCCATACCACATGCTAAAAGGGAGGCGGTTACTACGGCACTTCGGGAAATGCTCGAGAACGATTTAATTGAACCGATACAGTGCTCTGAATGGGTACACCCTTTGGTTGCGGTTCTCAAGAAAGATGGATCTGTACGAGTCTGCGCTGATTTACGCATGCTAAACCAGTATATCATAGTAGACAAAGTTTCGTTGCCAACTGCGGACGAGCTAATCGTAAAGTTAGTCGGTGCTAAGGTATTTTCGAAGTTGGATGTGAGAAGCGCCTATTTTCACATGCCACTCACAACTGCATCACGACCTTTAACAGCCTTTCTAACGCAGGATGGACTCTTTCAAGACAAGATACTTCCTATGAGGCTGGCTCGTGCACCGGCAGCCTGGAAAACGTTTATGACACTTTCTTTTGCAGATCTGAAAGGTTGCGTAGTTTACACGGATGATATTTGCGTGTTTGGCGAATCTCCCGAAAAGCACGCGTCTAACCTAAATACCGTGTTGTTTCGGTTGAGTGAACTAAATTTGCGTTGATATTTACGAAAGTGCCAATTCGCTGTGTCAGAAATCGAGTTTCTCGGTCATGTCATTTCATCTGCTGGAGTGAAACCGAATGAGGAGAACAGACGTGCTATCCTGGAATGCCGAAAGCCAGAAACAGTTGAACAAGTAAAACACTTTTTAGGTATGTGTACTTACCACCTACAGCATTTTAAAAATTTTGCAACCATTTCCGAACCATAACGTAAACTGACACGAAATGGGCAAGAATTTGTTTGGAATACTGAACAAGAGTGTGCTTACAATTCCATTCGTCAACTGGCTGCTTCAACTCCCACCGTTGCCATTTTTGACGAGAGCTGCCCTACGTACGTATCTACAGACGCTTCCGACGTTGGGATTGGAGCTGTGTTATCGCAGTTACAAAATGGTATGGAGAAAGTAGTTGCTTATGCTTCACGGTCTCTATCTGCCACGGAGCGAAATTAGTCTACCGGCGAGAAGGAGGCCCTAGCATGTGTCTGGGCATGCGAAAAGTGGCACCTCTACCTTTTTGGACGGCGTTTTGTTTTACTCACTGATCACGCCTCTTTGACAACCCTACTTTGTCGCGGTAGCAAAGGTCAACGCCCTCTACGCCTCAGCCGCTGGTACGCACGACTATTGAATTATGATTTTGATATCGTCTATGTTGGTGGACAAAACAACCAAGTAGCTGACGCGCTTTCTCGTCTTCCTTTGGATAATGCAGGTGAGAGCGACGATCTGGAGGAGGTCAAAATGATTGCGTTTCTTAATGATTCGAACCCCAAAACGATTGCGCTTGGTGAGGTTACGGGACATACACAAGGCGATCCGGTTCTAAAATCCGTCTATGATTTCGTTTCCACCGAATGGCCAAGGAGACAACAACTACAACCCGCACTGCTACCATTTTACGCTGTCAAAGATGAGCTTTCAGTAGTTAATAACTGCGTCATGAGAGGTAATCGTCTTGTAATACCGGAAAGTTTAGCTCCTGCTGTTATATCAGCTGCGCATGAGGGGCACCCTGGTATCGTGAGAACAAAGGCCCACATACGTGAATACTACTGGTGGCCACGATTCAACTCCAGTGTCGAAGCTTCAGTAAGGGAATGTGCACCTTGTCAGCATTCTGATAAAAGCACGAAGCCACTGAATGCACCTATTCAGCCCATTGAATATCCGATGAAACCTTGGGCGAAAATTACAGTTGATATCATGGGACCATTTGGAAACGCCCCTTATCATCAACGGAACGTCCTTGTTGCCACATGTTTCTACTCCAAGTGGCCAGAGGCTTTTCTATGCGGAGAAATTACTACTTCCATAATTCTGCGATGGCTGCAAAACCTGTTTGCGAGGTTCGGTCTACCTGGCGAAGTCGTCACCGACAATGGTCCTCAATTTCGCAGTTATGAATTCAGAAATTACCTTTTTCAGAACGGCATTCGCCATGTGCGCACGGTACCGTACAATCCATCAGCAAATGACATGGTAGAACGCTTAAATCGCACACTGAAAGAAATCATTCAAACCATAGCCATTGGAGGACAGAGGTGGGAGATGTCCCCTACTGCTGCATTGGCCGCTTACAGAACTACACCGCATACTGCTACTGGAAAGACTCCGTCATACTTAATGTTCGGCAGACAAATGCGAACGCGACTGAACGCGGCGCGACTGGAGTACAACGATCCAAAACCGAAAGAAGATGAAAGAAGAACCAATTACCAAGATAAATACAGGCGATACGGTCAAACACTACAGCCCGGAACATTTGTGAGATTTCGCAAACCTCAAATTCGCAAAAGGGAGAACATGCTAACTTCCCCAATAAAAGTTAAAAGCGTTCAATCTCCCGGTACATACTTGCTGGAGGACGGCATTAAGATAAACGCTCGTCGACTTTATACAGCACTTTGTGGGAGACGACCACCGAAGCCACTTTCCTCAAGTACTACACCCTTTCCACGTATGTCTGCAGCAAACAACGTGGGACTCCGAAGATCCAGTCGCGAACGATTTCCAGTTGAGCGCTACGTTGAGCTTAAACAGATGAGGGGAGGTGGTGTTGTGTTTGGCCTGAACGGGCATGTGCTCAGACAGACAATCTTGCATGCACACACACGCACGTACATAGCTGACGTTTGCCGTGCTTCGTCCCGGACGGCATTGACCAATCAGATTGTATCACGCGTTGCGCGACCTTGCACGACGTGGTCCGATTTTACCGCTGTCTTACGTTTCCGATTACGTGCACGACTGACTCACGCACTGGCGGACTCGGCTGCGTTTTCACGTGCTTGCCTGTACTTGTGCCTGCCGTACGTTTGTACCGAATACACGTTTACCTCTACAAGCGTGCCCTTCTCCTGCCTACTGAATTCGGAACACAAAAATATGGATTTCGCCATTCTATTGATAGTGATCCGTTCAGCACCGATAAGTTGCACATTCACGCTCAAGTAGCCCAGAATAGCTGTCGGCATTGTTATCACGATCGTCCGGACGAAAATGATTGTGATCAAGGTTGAGCGATAGTAGAGAGAGTCACGACGATGTGTCTTGAACCATACAATTGCCCAGTATCGATCAACAGACAGGAGCATCGTATTGGTAAACTGAGTACAATGGGAATCGCAGCAACATAGTAACTTGACCAAAGGGAGCTGAGTACTGGATTGGTCAAGATCTCCGGTGGAATATATAAATTAAATGTGACCCAGTAGATGGCCACAATGATAATTCCGATGATGTCCCATACATACTGAAGTCGAATTACGAGACGAGTTGCGGGAAATCCGATATGAATGTGATAAGTTGAAATAAACCCAGCGAGGTTTCCAGTTAGTCCAAGTATACTGACAATCCAAATGGCCACATGGTTGAAGGGCGTAAGTACTTTGTCATCCTTACCATTCACTGTTTGATTCATCGTGAATGGAAAATGGATCGAAGTAAATGTAACAGTACCCCCTTCGTTTGCCGAAGATAAGCGGAACAGTTGTCCAATTTGAATAGATTCCCAAAACAAAAGGAAGAGCTGCATGCATTACCGCACGCTTACTGGTCAGTTTTAAGAGACAAATGAGAATTCAGCTGAATATGATTGGAGTGCAGTCACCTGATTCGAAGTGCACGTGAATGTCACAAGCAAAGAGTAGCGAAGCCGGAATAACAACAGTATACTGATTGGCGATCCGTAGAGGATCGTCTGAATAATATCTCATTTCGTTTCATCAAGAAAGTGATTCGGAGTAACACTTGTATTTTGCGTGCACCATACGAACAGCAGAAATTGTATGCTCGTGTGGGAGAAAATACATCTTAGAATTCCATCAGAAGAATCCGTTTGCATGTCATTTTCACTTCCAATAGAGAAGAATCAATCTTCAGTCACTATCAAAAATATCAAAATACGTCAATCCACAACAATTATGCAATGAAAGCTTCTGTCGGACTCAGTACTGGGAAGTTGTCATATACCATTACAGCTTTTCATTCTTGGTTCATTAGTCGATATGAAATGAGCGTTTCCCAGTTCGAAAATGAGAACCAATTTATGTATCCTCAGTTAGAAGGGGAATCTAATGCCAACTGCCAAAAGCCGTACACACTGGAATTGTGTTTCTACCACTATAAGACAGATGCCCAGAGCTATTTCTCCTCAAGGTAGCAGGGACCGTTATAGTGGCACTGAATCATACCAATCTTTTGAAGCAGTAATCAAACTCACGACATATGATTCCAATTCATTCAGGGAACTGATAGATTAACCTTTTGTTTGCGAATATGCTGCAGAAATCAACATTCTTGTTCACTCCGAACACAATTACACCAACCCCACATGGTTTGCTACTTTCAATTCCCCATAACTTCATTGACACACTGCTGATAAATTTTGTATTTTTGGCTAAAAGAATACGAAAAAAGAAATACTGGGAAATTCCTAATTCGGTTTCGCACATAAGTGATACACACACGAAAGAGTCTGTTTCATTTAATGAAAAGACCTTTGTGAGTTGTTCACACTCATTGACCGGTTCCGTGTTTCGACTGCCTCCTTCCCAGTTATCGCTGGGCAGAATTTCCGTATGTCATTATCCTGCTCGTATTTTAACAAACAAAGGCGAAGTTTTATCCGAACTGTTTACATGTTTCGGCATGCAAATGTTTCCCCTATTTTCTCAACATCTGAAAAGCACTGTAAGATGTACTCAAGTCAGTCTAATAACAAATAAGTAATAAATAAACAAACTGAAGAAAGCCTTCTTCATTTCAAGTACGACTGAGGGAAATCTGATCGGCTCGATTGAAACTCGTAAAAACGGAGTCTCACAAAGTGTTGTTTTAACAGGCAGAATGTGTCTCATTCACTGGATATGGAATTTAATTACCCAATAATTGATAGACGAAATTGCTGTATCAATGGTGAGAAACCCAAAATAAATATCCAAAGCAAATAGTTGTTGTCACTAATAGTTACCATTGGCTTGGAATTTGTGATCGGTTCAGTATTTGAGAGGAGACTACATAAGCGAAAATACCGGATTCAAATTGGATGAGGTCAATGAGCGTATGGTTTCCGCAATGTACCAGATAGTATCGAACCTTTTTCGAAAATAAAATCACAATGTCGATTTGGAAGTGAAAACCGTCAGGAATCTTCTGTTTGAATTTAAACATTCCTTTTCAAAGACAGATCAAATGGATTGAAATGGTGTACAAGTAAAACGAACAACAGTCATTCCCGCTCAATCCTGTTCTTCTTATCATCATATTTTGTGCTTCATTTCTCATTTGAAACAGGATGTCTCCCTGTTTGTATATTGCTTTACACCATCGAGCATTTGACATCCGTTAGTCCAATTGGGAGATCGGTGTGCGGTGCTGGACTTTGCTGTGTGATAACCTGGATTAGGCTTAATTACAACGTCGTATGAATAAAAAACCCGTTTAAATGGTAGTACCAAATTATCGTTCTTGTTTGATTGCATCTTTAGAAAACCAATGATGGGCAAACGGAATTGATCTGATGCTAAATACCACAGAATCAGAGCTTTGATCATCACTGTTGTAATCCTTTACGCTTATATTTCCTTCGACCGATATTTTCGAAGATCAGTGAGTAGTGTTAGAGTTTTCCAGTAATTTACTAATGTCGAAAAATAGGACTGGAATCTACGAGAAATATCTTCCAAGATATTTATCATATTTCATGTATTATTCCAATCCGGTTCATGAGCTAGACACCAAAATCGTCTATGCATCTATATACTTGCTGTAAAAATGGCTATTTGTTTGGAGCTTATCTGTTTGGGGTATGGAAGCGATGTATGACCTCTGTGAGTGCACATTTCATGCCCAAGATGTACTATGTAGTGATCACTGGTGCTAATGTGTGCACCTAGCCTGACAGAGGGAAGTTCTGAGTGGTTGGTCTTGTGATCTAATTGTGAGTTGCCACGAATGGAGCATGACAAATGTGGAGAAGATTGAAAGATGAAAGAGAATGGTTGCTGTCTGTGAAGATTCTCATCAAGCACAGGTTCAGTGAAAGGAACAAATAGTCGTGCGAATTGTTAGCTTAGTTTTGTGAGTACTGTGGGACTATGTAAATATTGGTCATGACGAGGGAAGCGATAGAATCCAGGGTGACATGATACAGATGAACAGTCGGTACCATCACAACAGTAAAGACAATTAATGCAATACGTGCTTTACCATCCAGAATAGATGTAGGAAGCAATACGTTCCCTCAATTTTCCTAGTGCAACGCACATGGTCTCTGTGGAGGTGTGGCATCTTCCACTGGGACCATGGTGTCATCCTTATTGTCATTCGGCCAAGTAATTCGGAAGTGAGGGATTCCATAGGTGGACCAACGCGTAGATCGGTCCTTCAAAGGACGCGAGTGATCTACTTTAACTGAATGGAACAGGTTTCAACAACACACTCTAACTCTTCCCCATGAAATAAGAAAGAGGAGGTTTGCTTTTGACCTTTGTCCCAAACACGCTTGGTAAGGGGTTCCGAAATTCACAACTCCCGACAGATCAGATCTCTCAACTGGGTAAAACATACACATGAAAATGACAATATTACCTTTATGTAGTCGGAGTTTATCTGTATGATATAGTGCCCAGTGTATTCAATGCGGTTTGTAATCGCCTTGATACACAATTACTGGAAATCATTTGTTTCGTTGATTGTTACTTTTGTTTGAATTCATGATGTGATTTACAGTAAAAAGAGTAAGGCCCATAGTCAAAAGAAATACTGTAAAGGAGAAATGTGCGGGGAACTTTCCAATAAGATTTAGGTTGTATGCACTAATTTTCAGGTCAGAAAGATTGTTAGTGTTTGGAGATACGGAAAGAGAATGTTCCGGAGCTGCACAGTATGCAGAATAAAGGAAGGCTGACATAACGAAGTTCGGTATCTGGTGACGGAGACCTGATACGTGTAACTGGCTAAAAGGTGAATGAAGGATGGTCATGGGAAGGGAGCTGATGAAGCGAATTCTGATGATCAAAAGCCAAAATGTAATGATGGAAAAGATATAATGAAGCAATTTACCGGCGATGGGCAAGTGACTGTACGTTGGAGATTAGGGAGGGATTATTGATTATACGGACAGTCTGAGTTTCACATATCAGTGGGTGCGAATTCCTTCTTACTGGGAGGGTTTGGTTCCGCACCTAACAAATTACAATAAATACATTGGAATGGGTTGATCCAAGTATTTAGCGCCAGCAAGCATCACAAGATATTCCAATGTAATTTGCGCATATCAGTATAACTTACTTCCTAGAAACATTACTCTGATCTGATTCTTCTTACGTGAAGCTTTCAAATATGTGGAATTCTGCAAATTATCAGGTGGCGTTGTGACCGTGATAGAATGTAGGTTGCCAGTTTTGCGAGCATTGAAAATGCCTCATGAAGGGAAACAGGCTCGAGGCACAACTGATGTGCTGACGAGTCCGCATTTCAACGAAGTTCCAAATGAATCTCCGTTACAGAGTAGTCACCGGTGATTTATGGTAAACACTTGATTGAATCCTGTTGTTCATCATATTTTATATTGACTGTATAGTAAACGACAGATACGAGTGCAAATATAATCAAGATTTTATCGTCTGTCGAACAGCAAATTAAAATCTGATGACATCCTCGCTTGTCCTACTCATGAGTAGCGTGTACATGCATCATGAACCTCGAAAATTTATGGTCCATTTCTCCGTCTCTACTGTACCGACACAGTCCAGATTTACGATATTCTGACGTATAGTGCTTGAACATTTTACGTTTGTGTTCCCGACTCTGTTGTTATACGAATGTACATTTCCATTGTAAGAAAGTTGTGCCGAATGTTTCACGCACGCAAAAAAACTGCCCACCGTAGGTTCGCTTTCCCGACCTCTGCTCCGCTATTTCCGACCACAGAGGAAATCCGTGATGCAAACAAGTCTTTTGCCAAGTCCATCCATTCACGTCGATACACATCACTTCTGTCATCTCCAGTTGCTACTATTTGTACTTTCATATTGGTGATGCCTTAGAGTATACAAATTTCTATATTCTAATTATAGATTATTTTCTGATCCTCTGACTGAAGCCTAATTTCATGTTAGCCCGAAACTTCTTGATACACCATCTGTACCGTAACAGTGCTGCGCTACAGTTTCGCTTGACTCCTTGCTGAATGGACCGTTTATGACCGAACTGTCCCGACTTATCGGATAACCTTCTGTACTGTTGTTTTCGGTTGCTCACCTGGCTGTGAGTCATTTGAATTTATGTTTTTCTGTGTTGCATTATATAGAATCAAGAATTTACGGTAAACACTTCATACGTTCCTCAATCTGGGACGGATCACTTTGCAAAATCTGATGTTCGATTGACAACGTTTCCATGTCGCCATGCCAATCGAGCTGACCAAATTGCCCGAAATAGAATTATAGGATACTTCAGCTGGTACTGAAATGTACTGGTGTATTGAATACAAACCTTGGCATTTTTATGGGTACCAAATACATAACGGAAATCATATGCACACAGATGTTGATGCATGAGCAATGTGATCAGTGGGTGCAAGTTTACAAAGCACTCTCACATGATGTGGTGACAGATTAATGCGCGAGATATACTGCTATACTCAGTACCTAGTGTTGCACTGCAATTAGTCATACGCACACTCTCTGTTCGTCTACTTGCACAAAGTCTGGATTCTGAATGGAATGTAAACTGAACAAAGGAGCACGGACTGGTCCAAATGGATTTTCTCGTATTTCGTTTGAATAGGACAGAATCGAGACATCCAGCTTATCGCCCAAGGCAATAACCCTAGTTATTTCGATAAATATACATCGCTTTACCACATTATTTGTGATATGCCACCATGAAACGGAGAACCATTTTGATGTTCACAATTCTCGGATACTTTTCGATGGAAATTTTGGATTCCCAAAGGAGTAGATGTACGACGCATTTTCCGAAATTGCTTACACTCGTGAATGCTGACTGCATACTCCTGTTTTGTCCAAGTGGCACAATTACCACAAGAGGGCGCAATACATGACAATGTTGATTAGTTTGAATCGTTTTACATCAAACGTGGCATGTAGGAAAAATCACTGTGGGTGCGTTTTTCCATGTGATAGCGGTGTTCATCCAGGTTGTGCATTTGATTTTCTTTGATTCTTGTCTGTAACACTTAACACCGTGGGTTCCCCACCACGGTTGATTGCACCACTTAAAAATGTGAGACAGAGTCCTAGAGAGCGCGGAAAGATAATTTCAGTGGTTCCTGAGGAACGTATGTGATTTGTTTTCCAGGCACACGCAGAAAATTGCAGCTTACGCAATGCAGATTTCCTGTGAATGATTCCATAACAGATTTGAGAGTATATGTGCATTTGCACATTGAATAAGGAAGTAATAAATCAGGTAACTTGACAACATGCTGTTGCCAAATGACCCATGTCTGTGGTGTGAACGACAATAAATGTGAGGCATAAATGAGAAAGGTGTGGAAAAATAAGGCGACTAGGTGCGGTTTTTACATGGAAGCTGTGAATCATCATTTCTAATTCATGCTCATTCTCGTTCTTCGTTAGCCTACTTGCGAGCAGCATAAAACATTTAATATATATGAACTATTTCTGTTTCATCGATGTGGCTTGAAGTTCAGTGCAGAAACAATCCCGGTTACTCGGACTGTCAGTATAGCAGAAAACTTAGTCTCACTAGCTTTACGCACGATATGGGCTGTATACAGCTACGGACAGCAGAACAAATTCCAAACGTATAACCGTTTTTACCATAAATTCGTGGTTCTAAATAGTGCAATACAGAAATACATAAATTCAAATGACTTACAGCCAGGTGAGCAACCGAAAACAACAGTACAGAAGGTTATCCGATAAGTCGGGACAGTTCGGTCATAAACGGTCCATTCAGCAAGGAGTCAAGCGAAACTGTAGCGCAGCACTGTTACGGTACAGATGGTGTATCAAGAAGTTTCGGGCTAACATGAAATTAGGCTTCAGTCAGAGGATCAGAAAATAATCTATAATCAGAATATAGAAATTTGTATACTCTAAGGCATCACCAATATGAAAGTACAAATAGTAGCAACTGGAAATGACAGAAATGATGTGTGTTGACGTGAATGGATGGACCTGGCAAAAGACTTGTTTGCATCACAGATCTCCTCTGTGGTCTATCGGTTTAAGACGCAAATAGCGGAGCAGAGGTCGGGAAATCGAACCTACGGTGGGCAGGTTTTTTGCGTGTGTGAAACATTCGGCACAACTTTCTTACAATGGAAATGTACATTCGTATAACAACAGAGTCGGGAACACAAACGTAAAATGATCAAGCACTATACGTCAGAATATCGTAAATCTGGACTGTGTCGGTACAGTAGAGACGGAGAAATGGACCATAAATTTTCGAGGTTCATGATGCATGTACACGCTACTCATGAGTAGGACAAGCGAGGATGTCATTAAATTACAAATCGGAAAAGGTAATTTACCCCGCCCCCGGGTTCAAAGAACCTCACCGGCCATCTTCGTAATTGATGCAATATCACTTTCTTCAAGTACCTGTTCTGCTCCTGGATTCCTACTTTAGGCTTCCCAAAGTTGAATTTTTTCCAGTGATCGGATACCTTCGTTAATTATTCAGCGCGGTGTGAATACCGCTGCATCTGAAGGGGGAATTTCCTGTCCTACTGTCGGCTCAACTACGCTGCATCACACCATCGCATGACTACGAAAGACGGCTGCTGCTCCACAGACATTTTATCTGATCCCTGCACTCCACTCAACACCTGGCTTTTCTTTTGTATTCCATAAACGAAATACTATTACTCAATACTGATATTCGTCTTATATGTCACGAATACAATTGCTTCGCATTCCGCGACTGCAGTTATAACCCCTTCTTTGTCAGAACGTTTCTCGATTGCCGATTGTGGCACGGCTACGATCACGATCATGCTGTGTACAATTGGGCTGACTGGCTACCCAGTGGACGTTTTCAGAACTACGTTATCTCGACCTAGCTGGTTGTCCTGTACAGATGTTTTGATTGTTCACTTAACTGTGAGTCATGTTTATTTACGTTTTGTGAGTAAAGTGTTATTCAGAATGCCAAACTTCAGTGAATTTACAATAAATGTGGCTATTTTATTGGATATTTTTCTGTTGACTATGGCTATACACTGCCTCCATCAAGTGTGTAATTCACTGTGACCTAGTTTCTACCAGACCACAACCTAAGTTATTTTGTTATCTTCTACGGGAACTGTACAATTATCATTCGTTTTGGTCTTGGCAGCAACATCTGTTGCTCAGATCTGACTTGATTGATCGAAGAGCTATAACTTCTTTCGTGATATTGTTGCACCTTCTTGGTTTACTGTCGTTCACACCGCGGACACGGATATCTATGCTACTGAATGCAGTCAAGTTACCGGAGTCGTTGCGCACTTATTGACTCCCTACTACCTATAGATGCACTCACAGTCTCATTCGTCCTACACCAAGTGAGATCTATCGAAAAGAAATCTATTCCTCCCACATGGTTAGCGTTTCATTATTTCCAGCATGAGTAAATTGAATAAAAGCTGCTTAGAGTTTGTTTTCTCTTTCACTAGAACGACTGGTAATAAGTAAAAACCCCAGTGCATAATTTGAGGCTCTGTCCGATGAAACACAAATCTAAATTAACCTAAGCATGCTTGATGCATCAATTCTAACCATGGAAAATTTCCTTCAGGTAATTGAAGAACATCAACCGAATTAGGGTTGACCCTGTGAACCACCACCTCTTGAAACTGTTCCGTGAAGAAATCGGAAGTGAATATATGGCTTTATTTTTCCCCACGGAATTCTGCTGGTTGTTATGTGGGAATGTTTTGACGTGCTTTTATGAACTGCGAGAAATCGATGTATTTCTAGAGGATCGAAACTCCGATCTGATTTGAGAAATGGAATTACAAGAGTTTAAACAAATGCCACCCCATTTCAGTTATATTTTGTTTCGTGTGAATGACCTGAATACATATCAATCCAGTGGAAGATTATAAAGGAGAACAGATAGCTAATTCGGAAAAAGAATCATAATCCAACAATCTTTTAATTCGGCTGATGTGTCAAACGATGAAGTAAAAAAAGAGATTTTTTTGAACTGCACACAAATCCTGCTGTCGGAGGGCCGAGCAATTGCAACATAATTAGGAACAGTATATGTGTTTGACAATGAACATGTTTCCAAACAATATTGACAGGGCATTAGCTGTGTCTATCTCATTCAGGAGGACATACTCAGGAGAGTATGAAATCCGTGCCGTATTTTCAAGCAGAACAAAATGTAGAATTTGCTCGATTACGCAAGCAGGATTGCCAATTACTATTCACTACAAAGCGCCACCAGTTTAAACACTTTACCTAACAAACAGGAACGAATGTGTTATATATATATATATATAATCGAATATGTTTGGGAGTGCGGGATATGAAAAGTTTGGAATCCGGCATTTAGTACGATTTATTGCAACAATGGACAGCCCATATACGTAGTCAGCGTCAAAGGGAATATTTCTCAGTATTCCTGGGTTGAACTTCGAGCAGGTATCCAAAAATGGGATCGCCTTCATTACTATCGAACAATGAAATCACCTGATATTCCAAATCACCTAAAGCTAGCCATTTAGATAAATTAAGCTATCGTATAATACATTTCTGAACCAACTGTTTTTTATGCAATAACAGATCGCCAAAGGCTAATGGATGTACGTTTTTACTGTTTTCGGCAGAACAGAAAATAATAATTAGCTACAAGCCTCGGGACTTCCCGAGAGTTCTCGGCCACTAATACCTACTGGTGAACAAAGTATCGTTAATTTTTTCTGAATTTAGTAAGTCGCGTTTGGGTTGAAAAATTGACATTACTTTACATTCACTAAGTAATTCTACTTGTTGACACTTCAGGAAATGTTTGCTCATAGATTTATCGATGTTCAGTTTTTAATAGGTCTCGATTTGGTCGATACAGTCTTCCACGTACGACCTGGATAGATAATTTAGTGCAGTGTGCTTGAGTGGCATTAGATGAGCCCATTAACCCCAAGCGTTTTGGGTCTTTTCCAGGGTTTACTTTCATGTTCACCTAATATATAAAAGAACTAACATAAAGATGTGCAGATTCGGCTCTAAGGAAGGCAGGCTGAATTAACCGATCCCTGTTGTTCGTAGTTCACTCTGGGCTCTAAGTTTTCCTCCAGCTTCCGGAGTCAAGCCTTTTTGCATGCTCCTTTCTGATGTTACAGGAAGTTATTTAGATAACTTAGAAAGGCCGCAGATATCGCCTGAAGAGAAACATTTTTTCAGTGCATTCATCACACAACCACTGATCAACACTGAACTGGTATGAGTTAATGCTCCATCAATGTTCATACCATTTTCCTTCTCCGTCCACGTTTTGTTCAGTTAATCTCATTGGATAAATTCCGCGCTGTAGTGGAAATTGCGGCTACTATCGTTCTGTTAATTATATATTACAATGGCAATTGATTTATGGAAATGTTTACCAGAAACGGAAATCAAGCATTGAATAACCTGTTGACTCGTATGAGTTGACCATGTCGTACACGAAACGGGATTTATTTGAACCAAAAGCCTGTTTCCCATTTTCAAATCTGCCCAAACTCTGCTCGATAACACAACGTTCTCCTACATTCCATCCACCTGGTAAACGAAATTGCCATGGTTCATATGTCAATCACCTTTCCCATATATTGTGTGATGATAATAAATCTTACCATTTGAACGGTGATTGAGAATTGAAATTTACACGCTCAAAATTTAGTTAAAACGTGATCTTCGGTTCAATTTCCGCATCAATAAAAAGATGCACACAGTGAACATGTGAACTAACATAACGAAACTGATCAAGTTACCAAGTACTCAACGCCATACATTGCGAAAATTTTAGCCACAGCAACAAATTCCAGTCCAACATGTATTTGCATAGTGGCACAAACATCAAATATCTGACATAATCTGCTGTGGTTTTGTGAGCTTGATTTAATTGCTTGATGAATTTGGATTCGTCATGATCCCATCGCCAACTGGGGCTTGGTGGTGCGCTGCTAACCTTTACCATAAACGTGTGTTTTGTGGTTTAACTATTTCAATGAAATTGAATTAAATCGATTTCTTTCTAAATTGCTGAAATCTATTATCATGCACAATCAAAAATACCTATCACACGATCGTCCTCACTCTCTACAGGACATATGGAAGAATATATTTCGTTTGCTTTCCTTAATTTTTCACTAAGCACAGTGAAATTTGCAAACCGTTTCAGTGTATCTTTGGGAGACTTCATTCATACATGAAAATGATTCGTCAATGGCGTTCTCGGTGCTTGCCTCAACGGCTCTAGTAGTTGGTTAATCATATGTGGCAATGTTGTTTCCGTATACCTGTTCATCATCTGTGGAAAACATAACGTATATTACTAATCCTTTCTGTCATCTTCCATTTCACGAGGTTGTGCACCCAATATTCCTAAATGTCTGTGAGTGTGTTCTATTTTCATGTAACACAGGGTTCTCAAGAAATACCTTTAGCAAAGCAAATTTTCTGTCATGGGAATCAAACTGGTCTGAGCGTAGATTTATCTCTGTTCCTTCTGTAGAAGAAGTAAGGACGTAACTGAAACGGTGCACCAACATGCATTACAGCTGTAGTAATTTTGGTTCACCAGAACGTTTAGTGGTGAGAGATGGAGTAGTATATAACACATGGTCATGATAAATCTCCAGTGGTTTAGCGCCGGGTGGTAAGTGCAGTGCTCATAACTGATATGATCCTCTTATTGGATCTACTTACATATTTGTACCTGTTACGTAACGATTTTCTTTCTTAGGCAATCAGAAGTATTTCGAATATTTGCACGACCATGTCTTATTCGAGAAACGTCAGCTTTTATACTGGGAAAGACTCGATGTTCTTTAGGAGGAAAATATTGCACGAAGGGGACCCATGTATAAAAACAGTTAAGACTAAATATTCATGAATACCAGTAGTTCAATTCCTTAGAGAAAATCCTCATGATTTGCGTTGTGACTGTCCCGATGTCTAAGGCTGTCAAACTAGCGGGAACTTGGTCTAACTGGCTCTGCGCACACCATGATCAGAACACGGCTAATGGCAGTGGATCAAATTCCCATCGGATAACCATGTTTATCGATAATTCGTGATTCTTCACTATACAATGAGCATAAATATACAACAAGAAAAAGACTTACAGTCAGGTGAGAAACCAAGAACAATGGGCAATCACTTTCCGAAAATCGGGACAGTGCAGAAAATAAAAACGGTCCGCCTAACAAATAGCTGAACGAAACTGTAGCGCAGTAAAATCCAGAAAACTTTTGCCGTCACAAGTCAATAAATCAGGTACAAAGGCGTGAATTAGGCTGTAGTTGCAATGCTGAAAATAGTTAATAATAAATGAGTAAAAATAAGCTAAATCTGTGGGGCTAACAAGAGCACGTGCCAACTCGACTAGACGAACTCGGCACAAGATCTGTTAGCGCCATCAGAGTATGGTGGTCAATGGTGGAGTGCAGTGACAGAATCGTCAGGGTTGTGAGTCCGAGCCTCAGCTCGGCTGTGCAAGTGGAACACTCAGAAAGATCGTATAACAACAGACCTGCTGACCTTTCAGGGACAAAGTTATGAATAAATACGTGAACTGTTCGTGTAATAGGTAACGTAAAACTTGAGTACATACCAATATGATACCATAGCAACAGAGAAAATACGTTACGAACATCCGAGGCTCACGATGTACTTTTTCGCAATTCATGAGTAGTTAGGCAGAGGAAGAGGATGGACTTTAGTTACGATCAGTAATTACCAATTTGCGTTTGTATACTGCAGTGAGCGTTCGTGAAATCTATGGATAGTTCGGTCTGTGCATATTTATAACAACGGAGTTCTGTTCAGGAGTTTCATCCATTATCGATTCATGTGAGAAGGTCGGCGTATGCTTTTTGATCGCTACTAGCCAGAGGTATGATGGCTAGGAGAGCATGTTCTGGTGTACGGGTAATTTCTTTTAACAAATTTTACAATTTAAATTCCAGCCGTCCATTTATTTCGGAACTATTTTCTTTCGAATTAGGTGTGATATGAAACAATGATCCTTCTGATACGGTGATTCTCTCTCGACATCGATGAAAACAATGGTCCCACATGAGGTCAGCCAATAGATTTTCCTAGGAACTCTAACGTGAATGTACGTAGTAGATGATGTCATCCTTGTGGTAAGAGATGGAGACAGTCACCTTGTTTTTCCGGTACTAAGAACTATCCAAATGGCGAATCCTACGATGCATTTTCGGGAATCTTTTATTATATACCTTGACAAAAAGCTTCAGTTACGGAGTGATATTGATATGACGGAAGCACGCTGATGAATATTATGAGAGTAAAGCTGTTAGCAGAGCTTGGCTGTGAAGCATTTGCAGTTTGATTCACCGAAACCTGATCGAACCGTAAAGTATTATTATGAATTGCAGGCCTTTTCGCCTACTGATTCACTCATGCATTAACTGCATTTTGTGGTAAGTGAATTGTTTTCAGCCTTTCGGTAAACCTGGTCTCTAGATCCGAACACTTGCTCGGCGTAAACAATTTGCAAGTAATAGATTTTCCATGTTCAACTTAACAAGTGTTTCGAAGAGTTTGACCAGTGTTATGACCCACAAGATGTACCTGGTGAGTAGGTTGTATTTTGTCATTGATTTGAATATCAGTAAAATTAACCAAACAAAACAAAAAATGCTGATTTGCGTCTTCGGTTTCCAGTCGATGAGAAGCAGTAGTAATTCGATCGAGGGTGTCATCCGATGGCTTATATTGCCTTTCTTCATCTTATTGTATTTAGTCCGTGTGGCGTATTTTAGCCCGTTATCGCTCCATGATTGACTACAACTTAATTTGAAGCAGTCAACCAATTACTACTCAGTGAGTAGCATGCATACTCGACCACACCAGAATCATTGCAGTTTGTCGTCATCTGATGGATTCATCTTGTAACAAATGAGATCCTCACGTTATCTAAAAACGGTGGCGTCCTGAGTTTTTCATTGGCCTGTTGGAGTGCAGAGGATACTGGTGCACATCTGATAGTTTATATGCGTGGATCATGACTTGCATACTTCATTAGGGTGAAATCAATTAGTCCAGTCCTACTGACGGCAGTTTGGCTTCGCTTTTAAGTTTGCCATCAAGTAAGGATGAGTGTAAAAAGCAGGAGCTATTCCGTCGATACGAAGGCAAATATTGGTGAATATTTGCGTAACAGGAATCTTACGGTATCATAAAATGAGATGATGCTTGATGTTCCGGTGGCCCGAAAAAGGAGAGCATAGTGGCATGACCTCATTCAAAGATGGGGGTTAGAAACTTACACAACTACAAGAGTGGATCGCAAACAAAAAATATAACCTATGAGTGAATTACCAAAAGTGTGCAAAAAGTTTAATTGCTGTCACGGATGATATGCAAACATTTGTTCTTGCCATGGAACCATAAATTGAATCAAAAACAGAGGTATTCAAAACATCATAACACTGGCTGGATGGCTTTCTTCAGCATTACAAAAAATCTCCAAAACGATCGGAAACACTGACTGGGCTAGATGATAGTGAATTTAGTAAACATTCACAAGGAACTGAAACAAGCATTGATCAGACGGGTACCTCGTCAATCTACTTTCCGTCTACTGTTTGAGAAAGTACGCGGAATATTTGTGGTATCACAGTCAGTGTGAGCAGAAGGATAGTCTCGCTCTTGTCACCACCAATATAAGGAAGGCAAGATTGAATGCGAATTAAGTTATTATGTTCTGGCAACCGAAAATGGCCGGTGTACACAAAAATTTATGAGGAATGGGACTTACTCGGTAGATGATCAGCGATGTATCTCAGTCTAGGATGCAACCAAGAAAAGCAGCGCTCAGTACGTGAAGAGTTTCCTCTCCGAAAGAACAATTGATGAGTTATTGATAATGTACACAGAAATCAGTGACAGCATTTAATCTTGAATGTTGAGAAGTCAGAGTAAAGACATATTGGGGTGTAGTGTCTAGAAGGTCGTGAACTGAGTGAAACATTCATTGGAGAGAACCGGTGACAGCTGTATTACCAGTGCAATACCAGCACGATACGTGAACGATGCATGCTTATTTATGAGAACGTTCATTGCTGAACACAAGAACTTGTGGTCGCTGATTTTACAGGAGACCGAGTTGCAAGAAATTCACTACAGAACTAAGGATAATTTACCATGTTCCGATTGAATATGACAAAACTTTACCTGAATAAACATGGAATTTTGTCAATACATAATTATTGATCCTATATCTGGAAAACAATGCATCGCCGAAAGTAAATCCTAGCTCAATGTGTTATGCAAAACCACAAGCAAAACCTAATTTCAGGTTTTGGCAAAACTTTTCCATTTGGTGTCACTCCATTTCTTTATATGGATAATGTGGAAAAGTGCCTCTTCGTTTACAGAACAGTTATGAGCAAAGTCGGTCACTTAAAAATGCAATGCATTCCGTCCACGTAAGTTTATCATTCATTCGAAATAAATCAACAGTCTTTTCTCTCGAACTTACCAACAACCGTGACATTGCCAAGATTACACCAGATAATGAAATTTATACTAATCTGTTTGCATTGCATTGACATTATATTTCCAATTCTTGTGTTACATTACAGAGAAAATTACAAATTTGAAGCTCGTTACGCTAACAAATATGCTTCCATCCGAATTTTGACAGTGCCCGTATTCATTTCGTCTGTAGTGAATGTTGAACTCCTTCAAAGTCACGCATGATGGGCAAAATATTTACAATGACAGAGCTATTCACGCGTACACAATGGTAAACACTTCCCCACCCCACGAGGAGCCGATGCAACTTACTTCAATTACTGGGTTCGAAAAGGCACGGGGAAGATTTGTGCATAGAACAGCTGACACGTCACTTGTAGGATATACCATTATCCACAGCATTTTGTTGAGTGAAATACTGAAAATGCATGAAAAATCCATAGAAATAAACGAAGCCAATGTGGCCGAATAATTTGACTCACTCATTTAAGGAGAAGTGTATACCATCGTTGTTTACCCAAGAAGAATGGTTTACCTAATACGACCAATATACATTTGGGTGCGCAAAATTGCAAGGTCAAAGAGGCTATCAGCAGTTTTACTTTCAACATATTTTTTCAGGAATTTCGCGCCAGAGTGTTGATTATGGTGGTCGGCGAATCGTATTCTGATCTGTAGAAATGATCAGATTGCTCACCCCATAACTTGAAGTCTGAAACAGTATAGAACTACACACTCGATTTTAATTGAAGTGACGTAATCCATGGTGGAAGATATAAAATGACTTTGAATGAGCTGAAGGGATGGAAGCAAAATAACATTTGATAAGAATCACGACAAGAAGCCCTTATAGGCTGTTCCAAGCACGTACAATTGTTTTACACTTGAGTTTGATGGGATATATCATAGACAAATCGTCGAAGTGGAAATGGAATTTTCCTATGTTCATTCTTAGATAATATGTATATCCATGATGAATATGACAACCGACAGCAGTGTCGAATCTCTTGAATCGCTATCGATTTGTGGACAACATTTTCTGCATTAGCTGTGTCTATCTCATTCAGGAGAACATACTCAGAAGAGTATGAAATCTGTGCCGTATTTTCAATCAGTACAAAATATAGAATTTGTTCGATTAAGGAAGCAGGATTGCCAATTACTATTCACTACAAAGTGCCACCAGTTTGAATCCTTTGTCCAATAAACAGGAACCAATGTGTTATCAGGGGATGTCATTATATAGTGCAATATTTTTCGGAATGGGGGACATGAACAGTTTGGAATCCGGCATTTAGTACGATTTATTGCAACAAGGGACAGCCCATATACGTAGTCAGCGTCAAAAGAAATATTTATCAGTGTTCCTGGGTTGAACTTCGAGCAGGTGTTCAAAAATAGGACCGCCTAATTATTATTGAATATTGAAATCACGTGATATCTCAAATCACCTAAAGCTAGCCATTTAGATAAAGTAAGCGACCGTATACTACATTTATGAACGAACTGTTTTTGTGCAACAATACACGGCCAAAAGCTAAGGGATGTTCGGTTGTTACAGCTTTTGGCAGAGCAGAAAATATTATTTAGCTACAAGCCTCGAAACTTCCCGAGAGTCCTCGACCACTAATACCTCCTGGTGAATGAAGTATCGTTAAACTTTTCTGAGTTTAGTAAGTCGCGTTGGGATTGAATAATTGATGTTAGTTTACATTCACTAAGTGTTTCGACTTATTCACACTTTAGGAAATGTTTGCTCATAAATTTCTCGATGTTCAGTTTTTAATTGGCCTCGATTTGGTCGATACTACCTTTCACGTACGATCTGGATAGATAACTTAGTGGAGTGTGCTTGAGTGGCATTAGATGGGCCCATTAACACCAAGGGTTTTGGGTCTTTCCTAGAATTTACCTTCACCTGCAACTTATACATCAAGGGACTAACATAAAGATGTGCAGATCCGGCTGTAAGGAAGGCAGCCTGTATTAACCGATCCCTGTTGCCCGTAGTTCATTCTGGACAATAAACTTTCCTCCAGCTTCCGGAGTCAAGCCTTTCTGCAAGCTCCTTTCCGATGTTTCAGGAAATTAGAAAGGCTGCAGATGTCGCCTGAAGAAAAACACTTTTTCAGTGCATTCATCACACAACCACTGATCAACACTGAACTGGTATGAGTTAATGCTCCATCAATGTTCATACCATTTTCCTTCTCCGTCCACGTTTTGTTCAGTTAATCTCATTGGATGAATTCCGCGCTGTAGTGGAAATTGCGGCTACTATCGTTCTGTTAATTATATATTACAATGGCAATTGATTTATGGAAATGTTTACCAGAAACGGAAATCAAGTATTGAATAACGTGTTCATTCATGTGAGTTGATCAAGGCGTACATGAACATGGATCCAATTGAACCAAAAGCCAGCTTTACTTTTCCAAATCTGCTCAAGCCCTGCTCGATAACACAACGTTCTCCTACATTCCATCCACCTGGTAATCGTAATTGCCATGGTTCATACGTCTGTCACCTATCCCATATATTGTTTGATGATGGTAAATCTCAACGTTTGAGCGGTTATTGAGAATTAAAACTTATACGCGTAAATTGTGAGTGAAAACCTGATCTTCGGTTCAATTTCCGCATCAATAAAAAGATGCACACAGCGAACATGTGCACTAACAGAAAGAAATTGATTAAGTTACCAAGTGCTCAACGCCATTTGGCGGTATTGAACATTCTTTTACCTCTCCCGAATCAACACGATCACAAATCTAACTACTTGTTATTACAGAAGTAACATAATGCGACTTTGGAAAACTGATGCAAACTGAGAGCGAAGAGTTGTTGTTCCAGTAACTTCCATACAGTTATGCCTAAATTGGGTCTAACTTCATTCTTCAGGATCATTCACAGGCACTCCGGTATGAAGTCTAACAGGTTGCAAAAATGACAACGTGTCGGTCTCTCGTCTGACACATACAAAAACCTAGCAACGGGCATAGTGTAACCGAGACCGGCAGCCGGAGAACTACAATTAATCGACCACCTATGAGAAAAAATACAGGGGGTGTTCATGCATATCCTAAAACACGAGCAATATTTAAGCTATATGGCAGGACACCTAGCAAGAGACCGATACAATTAAGATCCACGAGACTTTGGAACACTGATAGCGTGAGATTTGGGAACATAAAGACCGGCTAATCAGAGCAGACTGGGCGGTGGAATCCGACCCGTAAAAATAAACGCATAGTACCAGGTAAATCATTCGTCATGTCGGCCACAACACACAGCGGAATAAACAGTCAAGGCTCCTACAAAACCCAAAAGATACTCATGAACAGCTCGAACAACGATTTGAATGCTGCAACCTCCAGTACACATTTCAACGCGAAGTAAGAGAATGAGGCGCCGAATACCACCAAATACACGTGCAAACAACCAGACCGAGAAGATGTGGCTATGTACGGAAACCCTTGCTAGTAGCACGCATTGAGTTCCCAAGAAAACCAGAGGTTGCTAGAAAATACTGTCTTAAGCCTGATACACGCATGGCAGATCCATGGTACAATATTGCAACGACCTCCAGCACTCAGCCGATGGAAAGCCATAAAACCAGAGATATTGCACAGATTATACAACTGTATGAACAAAGCGCACCAACTGAATTACTGGCAGAGTACTTCTGTACACAACTACCCGTAAATGCAATGACATCCTTCAGATGTTGGACCTGATTTGCCACAAAAAAAACGCACGGAGAAAACCGAGGCTTGATGGACTTGGGGACTTTCATGACTTCGGAAAGCTACCGCTGCCAAAAATCAGGCCGAAACTGGAAGCATCCTCTTGTTTGTAAAATTCCCACCATGTGGTAATGCTCTTCCAATGGAAACTGTCAAGTATCAATAATTTTACTGGTATCCAATTAATATTCTTTTTCATATGAAATAAGGGTTTCCCGTTAGTGATAAGATCCAATAAATGTGTCTCTCAAAGTGGTGGCTGATCCAGAGATGCAGCTGTCTGTGCTATCGTTGATAAACACTTCAACGCTTGTGACCAGATTATGTCAAAAATACCTGCACACATTCATCGTCTGCCACCTAATTAACTTTCAGAAACTGTCTGAATCCTGCAAACACTCGAATTTCAAATTCATACTTACTCGTGATTTTGTTAACCTCAATTCAGCTTTGTCTCATTTCACTCGTCTGCTTGATAATCTGACGATAATCATCACAGACTTACGGAATTGTTTGCATGGGCGCCGAATATCCCATTTCTAACATTTTTTTCAGAATGCGTTTATCCATATCCAGAAATATATTCTATTCTCTGAACACAAACCTACCTTCTGAGTGTATGTAGCTACTGTTGACAGGACTTGACGTGGACTGAATATCTCATTTTCTGCCCCATTCTATATTCAACCCTTAACATCTAACCATCTGTGTAATGAGAACCGTTTGCATTATTCTTCCAACTGGATTATGAGGGTCAGACTCACATCTAACAATAAAGTGTAGATGAATAAACTGAAGGATTTGACTCTTGCAGTCCAAAACCGGTTTAGAAAATAAATCTCGTTGGACACACAGTTTGCCGAGAGTGTCATTGTATGTCGCTGCCCATAAGAATTTGTCATCATACATTCAAGTCAACTAAAGGTCTAAATGTCCAAACTTGCTCCTCTTGTTGTTCGTGACTGCATTTGCAAGTTTATCGCTATTGCTCAAATCATCTGAAAAGCATGATTTTTGATCTGAAACAAGCTCGATGACCATCTACTTTGAACAACCCACAATCGAATGATGATGGCAAATCTCTTCGCGTTAGAGCACAACTGACGTGAGAAATATCCAACAAAGGGGCCGAATGCAAAAGTTTCTCAGAGAACAAATCCAGGCAAATTTACTTCAAGACCAACATCATATTATGTTCACTGGAAATGCATCAAGACGAAAGGGATCATTTCATAATACATAAATTTATCATGTCCTGAAGCCGAAGTATTGAAATAACTTGGATTGGCTCCATGTGCACTATACTCCAAGAATGCTACTAATTGGTAAAATGGGTGATCGACAGAAATCAAAAGCCTGATGGTTCTATTACCGGTGAGGATCATCTTATTGTGTACAATCTGTGACTGACAATCAGATTCATTCACGCGATTACCACAATGTGTCTGAGTTAAATGACCGATCTCACCTTGTTTTCACTGTGTTATGAGCCAATTGTAATTTGTCTCATTAACAATGAAGTTGAATTAAATCGATTTCTTTCTAAATTGCTGAAATCTATTATCATGCACAATCAAAAATACCTATCACACGATCGTCCTCACTCTCTACAGGACATATGGAAGAATATACTTCGTTTGCTTTCCACCATATTTTGACTAGGCACAGTGAAATTTGCAAACCGTTTCAGGTGGACATCACGTGATATATACATTTTGAACTTAATTACACAATACCAGTTCCTGTCACTACTACAGGTATTGTCCAAACTGATGTATTCTCATATCCGATGAAAACATTTCTCACTGGTAAACGAGATAATTACCACAGAACCATTGCATTTTTAAATATTCCATAGCTAGCAAGTAGTGCTGGGGTTTCAGAACAAAAACGCTTGTGGTCTCGGTGTATGTGGTGAATAACTGCATTCAAAATGCCGACGAAACCATATTTTTGCCACTACGCGTAGGCCGCAACTGTAATTGAATACGAGCCTCTGAGGGTAAATACAACGCGGTATTTGTACATTGAATCATCCCAAGCATTGTTCAGAACGCAGTATGTATACACGATATTAAACACGTTCTGTTTTCAATAATCGGGATTTTTTCACAATTTGATCGGCGTGGAGTCCACCATGTTGTTATGGAATATATTTCTATCCTAAGCTCGAACACACTTTACACTTTTGAATACAATAGCCAGAGTGTAGATAGTCCCTTATCTACTTTTTTCAGACCAAAGAATATTTTACGATTGAACGAGAAGATATAATGTCAGTAACACGGCGTTGTCGGCGACAAATTGAGCCGACTTTTCGGTTGTCGTGGGTAACCATTTTTAAGACAGCTTCACAATCAGCTTCTCTGAGAATGGTTCCCACGACAACCGAAAGGTCGGATTATAATTTTGCACCCGACAACGCCGTGTTAGTGATATCATATATTCTTCTTTAACACACCACATAATGCGTCGCTTTTTCGATACACTCCAAACATCGTTCGGGCCTGGCATACTGGATTGTACGACTGAATTTATTTTTACATTATCAGACGACAATTAAATGGAATATACCTTAACGTCGCGTGTGTTTCACAAGTCTTATAGTGAACGACGAACGGACAAATCGTTTTGCATCACTTTATCTACAAACTTCTCGTGAAAAGTAGCGTGAAGCTTCATCGGTAAGTAATTTCACCCAATCAAGAGACATCCTTTTCTATCTGAATTCTGTATCACTAGTTCAATCTTTTACAACCATCAAAAAGATCTCCATTGGTGATTCAAGTGGGCTATTTTCCAGTTTTTCCTGAATAACTGGGAACGAACTTGAAAGATTGTATGGATTGCTGAGATTGTATAAGATTGGATTCCCAGAAGGACTTATTCTCTACATATGCAGTTCATCATCATATGATAGAACTCGGTTGTTGACAATGGATCTGGATTAAGTGACATAGACAGTGTCGCATGACAGCCTGAAAAACACATTTGCACTAATGAGTTGGAAGAAGGGCTTAAATGAAAAGGACTGTGGGTGCATCAATAGGACCTCCCTTCGGCGTTTATTTCTATATATCTGGACGGAAGCACAAAGTTCGTCTAACAGGGAATGCACATTGCTGTGTAATGCGGGGTACAGTCATTTAGTCTGCTAGTGGACGTCTAAGGCGGTCATCTCGTGCAGTTTGATCATTTTACTTCTCATTGAAAACCATTACATTCAATGCCAAATTGAACTTGTTTACTACCCCATATTATGTGAAGGTAATTGTCGTTAATCGGCGGATCTTGTGGGGCAATGCGCCATCTGTTTACATCGTGATAACGGAAATTGGTTAACCAGTATAATATTGGATTGAAAATTACAGGGAGGCGATATCGTGAGCATCACCTTGTTCGAAAACTTGTCAGACATATCGACAAAGTTTACGCAAGTGGTGTCATCCCTCTTTCGTCACGAAGGCTCACTCACCGAGGGCTGCACCAGCTTCCAGTATGGGAACAGAACACGTTCGAGAACTCGCATACTCATCAAATGATCATTTATCAACTTTCAGCTCCTAGTACCTTACGATTCGTTTACGGGCAGCATGTAGTAGTAAGTGAGTCAAGGACGTACCTGACCCTGCATACTGAAGCCAGCTCAAGTGAGGCTTTTTAACGCATTCCACGATTGTGTCGATAAATGGTTTTTACTCAGTTGTGCAGAAAATGTTGTCCACAAATCGATAGCGATTCGAAAGATTTGACACAGCTCTCTGTTGTCATGTTCATCATGGATAAACATATTATCTAAGAATGAACATAGGAAAAATCCATCTCCACTTCGTCGATTTCTCTATGATATATCCCATCAAACTCAAGTGTAAAACAATTGTACATGCTTGGAACAGCTTATTAGGGCTTCTTGTTGTGATTCTTATCAAATGTTATTTTGCTTCCATCCCTTCAGCTCATTCAAAGTCATTTTATATCTTCCACCATGGATTACGTCACTTCAATTAAAATCGAGTGTGTAGTTCTATACTGTTTCAGACTTCAAGTTATGGGGTGAGCAATCTGATCATTTCTACAGATCAGAATACGATTCGCCGACCACCATAATCAACACTCTGGCGCGAAATTCCTGAAAAAATATGTTGAAAGTAAAACTGCTGATAGCCTCTTTGACCTTGCAATTTTGCGCACCCAAATGTATATTGGTCGTATTAGGTAAACCATTCTTCTTGGGTAAACAACGATGGTATACACTTCTCCTTAAATGAGTGAGTCAAATTATTCGGCCACATTGGCTTCGTTTATTTCTATGGATTTTTCATGCATTTTCAGTATTTCACTCAACAAAATGCTGTGGATAATGGTATATCCTACAAGTGACGTGTCAGCTGTTCTATGCACAAATCTTCCCCGTGCCTTTTCGAACCCAGTAATTGAAGTAAGTTGCATCGGCTCCTCGTGGGGTGGGGAAGTGTTTACCATTGTGTACGCGTGAATAGCTCTGTCATTGTAAATATTTTGCCCATCATGCGTGACTTTGAAGGAGTTCAACATTCACTACAGACGAAATGAATACGGGCACTGTCAAAATTCGGATGGAAGCATATTTGTTAGCGTAACGAGCTTCAAATTTGTAATTTTCTCTGTAATGTAACACAAGAATTGGAAATATAATGTCAATGCAATGCAAACAGATTAGTATAAATTTCATTATCTGGTGTAATCTTGGCAATGTCACGGTTGTTGGTAAGTTCGAGAGAAAAGACTGTTGATTTATTTCGAATGAATGATAAACTTACGTGGACGGAATGCATTGCATTTTTAAGTGACCGACTTTGCTCATAACTGTTCTGTAAACGAAGAGGCACTTTTCCACATTATCCATATAAAGAAATGGAGTGACACCAAATGGAAAAGTTTTGCCAAAACCTGAAATTAGGTTTTGCTTGTGGTTTTGCATAACACATTGAGCTAGGATTTACTTTCGGCGATGCATTGTTTTCCAGATATAGGATCAATAATTATGTATTGACAAAATTCCATGTTTATTCAGGTAAAGTTTTGTCATATTCAATCGGAACATGGTAAATTATCCTTAGTTCTGTAGTGAATTTCTTGCAACTCGGTCTCCTGTAAAATCAGCGACCACAAGTTCTTGTGTTCAGCAATGAACGTTCTCATAAATAAGCATGCATCGTTCACGTATCGTGCTGGTATTGCACTGGTAATACAGCTGTCACCGGTTCTCTCCAATGAATGTTTCACTCAGTTCACGACCTTCTAGACACTACACCCCAATATGTCTTTACTCTGACTTCTCAACATTCAAGATTAAATGCTGTCACTGATTTCTGTGTACATTATCAATAACTCATCAATTGTTCTTTCGGAGAGGAAACTCTTCACGTACTGAGCGCTGCTTTTCTTGGTTGCATCCTAGACTGAGATACATCGCTGATCATCTACCGAGTAAGTCCCATTCCTCATAAATGTTTGTGTACACCGGCCATTTTCGGTTGCCAGAACATAATAACTTAATTCGCATTCAATCTTGCCTTCCTTATATTGGTGGTGACAAGAGCGAGACTATCCTTCTGCTCACACTGACTGTGATACCACAAATATTCCGCGTACTTTCTCAAACAGTAGACGGAAAGTAGATTGACGAGGTACCCGTCTGATCAATGCTTGTTTCAGTTCCTTGTGAATGTTTACTAAATTCACTATCATCTAGCCCAGTCAGTGTTTCCGATCGTTTTGGAGATTTTTTGTAATGCTGAAGAAAGCCATCCAGCCAGTGTTATGATGTTTTGAATACCTCTGTTTTTGATTCAATTTATGGTTCCATGGCAAGAACAAATGTTTGCATATCATCCGTGACAGCAATTAAACTTTTTGCACACTTTTGGTAATTCACTCATAGGTTATATTTTTTGTTTGCGATCCACTCTTGTAGTTGTGTAAGTTTCTAACCCCCATCTTTGAATGAGGTCATGCCACTATGCTCTCCTTTTTCGGGCCACCGGAACATCAAGCATCATCTCATTTTATGATACCGTAAGATTCCTGTTACGCAAATATTCACCAATATTTGCCTTCGTATCGACGGAATAGCTCCTGCTTTTTACACTCATCCTTACTTGATGGCAAACTTAAAAGCGAAGCCAAACTGCCGTCAGTAGGACTGGACTAATTGATTTCACCCTAATGAAGTATGCAAGTCATGATCCACGCATATAAACTATCAGATGTGCACCAGTATCCTCTGCACTCCAACAGGCCAATGAAAAACTCAGGACGCCACCGTTTTTAGATAACGTGAGGATCTCATTTGTTACAAGATGAATCCATCAGATGACGACAAACTGCAATGATTCTGGTGTGGTCGAGTATGCATGCTACTCACTGAGTAGTAATTGGTTGACTGCTTCAAATTAAGTTGTAGTCAATCATGGAGCGATAACGGGCTAAAATACGCCACACGGACTAAATACAATAAGATGAAGAAAGGCAATATAAGCCATCGGATGACACCCTCGATCGAATTACTACTGCTTCTCATCGACTGGAAACCGAAGACGCAAATCAGCATTTTTTGTTTTGTTTGGTTAATTTTACTGATATTCAAATCAATGACAAAATACAACCTACTCACCAGGTACATCTTGTGGGTCATAACACTGGTCAAACTCTTCGAAACACTTGTTAAGTTGAACATGGAAAATCTATTACTTGCAAATTGTTTACGCCGAGCAAGTGTTCGGATCTAGAGACCAGGTTTACCGAAAGGCTGAAAACAATTCACTTACCACAAAATGCAGTTAATGCATGAGTGAATCAGTAGGCGAAAAGGCCTGCAATTCATAATAATACTTTACGGTTCGATCAGGTTTCGGTGAATCAAACTGCAAATGCTTCACAGCCAAGCTCTGCTAACAGCTTTACTCTCATAATATTCATCAGCGTGCTTCCGTCATATCAATATCACTCCGTAACTGAAGCTTTTTGTCAAGGTATATAATAAAAGATTCCCGAAAATGCATCGTAGGATTCGCCATTTGGATAGTTCTTAGTACCGGAAAAACAAGGTGACTGTCTCCATCTCTTACCACAAGGATGACATCATCTACTACGTACATTCACGTTAGAGTTCCTAGGAAAATCTATTGGCTGACCTCATGTGGGACCATTGTTTTCATCGATGTCGAGAGAGAATCACCGTATCAGAAGGATCATTGTTTCATATCACACCTAATTCGAAAGAAAATAGTTCCGAAATAAATGGACGGCTGGAATTTAAATTGTAAAATTTGTTAAAAGAAATTACCCGTACACCAGAACATGCTCTCCTAGCCATCATACCTCTGGCTAGTAGCGATCAAAAAGCATACGCCGACCTTCTCACATGAATCGATAATGGATGAAACTCCTGAACAGAACTCCGTTGTTATAAATATGCACAGACCGAACTATCCATAGATTTCACGAACGCTCACTGCAGTATACAAACGCAAATTGGTAATTACTGATCGTAACTAAAGTCCATCCTCTTCCTCTGCCTAACTACTCATGAATTGCGAAAAAGTACATCGTGAGCCTCGGATGTTCGTAACGTATTTTCTCTGTTGCTATGGTATCATATTGGTATGTACTCAAGTTTTACGTTACCTATTACACGAACAGTTCACGTATTTATTCATAACTTTGTCCCTGAAAGGTCAGCAGGTCTGTTGTTATACGATCTTTCTGAGTGTTCCACTTGCACAGCCGAGCTGAGGCTCGGACTCACAACCCTGACGATTCTGTCACTGCACTCCACCATTGACCACCATACTCTGATGGCGCTAACAGATCTTGTGCCGAGTTCGTCTAGTCGAGTTGGCACGTGCTCTTGTTAGCCCCACAGATTTAGCTTATTTTTACTCATTTATTATTAACTATTTTCAGCATTGCAACTACAGCCTAATTCACGCCTTTGTACCTGATTTATTGACTTGTGACGGCAAAAGTTTTCTGGATTTTACTGCGCTACAGTTTCGTTCAGCTATTTGTTAGGCGGACCGTTTTTATTTTCTGCACTGTCCCGATTTTCGGAAAGTGATTGCCCATTGTTCTTGGTTTCTCACCTGACTGTAAGTCTTTTTCTTGTTGTATATTTATGCTCATTGTATAGTGAAGAATCACGAATTATCGATAAACATGGTTATCCGATGGGAATTTGATCCACTGCCATTAGCCGTGTTCCGATCATGGTGTGCGCAGAGCCAGTTAGACCAAGTTCCCGCTAGTTTGACAGCCTTAGACATCGGGACAGTCACAACGCAAATCATGAGGATTTTCTCTAAGGAATTGAACTACTGGTATTCATGAATATTTAGTCTTAACTGTTTTTATACATGGGTCCCCTTCGTGCAATATTTTCCTCCTAAAGAACATCGAGTCTTTCCCAGTATAAAAGCTGACGTTTCTCGAATAAGACATGGTCGTGCAAATATTCGAAATACTTCTGATTGCCTAAGAAAGAAAATCGTTACGTAACAGGTACAAATATGTAAGTAGATCCAATAAGAGGATCATATCAGTTATGAGCACTGCACTTACCACCCGGCGCTAAACCACTGGAGATTTATCATGACCATGTGTTATATACTACTCCATCTCTCACCACTAAACGTTCTGGTGAACCAAAATTACTACAGCTGTAATGCATGTTGGTGCACCGTTTCAGTTACGTCCTTACTTCTTCTACAGAAGGAACAGAGATAAATCTACGCTCAGACCAGTTTGATTCCCATGACAGAAAATTTGCTTTGCTAAAGGTATTTCTTGAGAACCCTGTGTTACATGAAAATAGAACACACTCACAGACATTTAGGAATATTGGGTGCACAACCTCGTGAAATGGAAGATGACAGAAAGGATTAGTAATATACGTTATGTTTTCCACAGATGATGAACAGGTATACGGAAACAACATTGCCACATATGATTAACCAACTACTAGAGCCGTTGAGGCAAGCACCGAGAACGCCATTGACGAATCATTTTCATGTATGAATGAAGTCTCCCAAAGATACACTGAAACGGTTTGCAAATTTCACTGTGCTTAGTGAAAAATTAAGGAAAGCAAACGAAATATATTCTTCCATATGTCCTGTAGAGAGTGAGGACGATCGTGTGATAGGTATTTTTGATTGTGCATGATAATAGATTTCAGCAATTTAGAAAGAAATCGATTTAATTCAACTTCATTGTTAATGAGACAAATTACAATTGGCTCATAACACAGTGAAAACAAGGTGAGATCGGTCATTTAACTCAGACACATTGTGGTAATCGCGTGAATGAATCTGATTGTCAGTCACAGATTGTACACAATAAGATGATCCTCACCGGTAATAGAACCATCAGGCTTTTGATTTCTGTCGATCACCCATTTTACCAATTAGTAGCATTCTTGGAGTATAGTGCACATGGAGCCAATCCAAGTTATTTCAATACTTCGGCTTCAGGACATGATAAATTTATGTATTATGAAATGATCCCTTTCGTCTTGATGCATTTCCAGTGAACATAATATGATGTTGGTCTTGAAGTAAATTTGCCTGGATTTGTTCTCTGAGAAACTTTTGCATTCGGCCCCTTTGTTGGATATTTCTCACGTCAGTTGTGCTCTAACGCGAAGAGATTTGCCATCATCATTCGATTGTGGGTTGTTCAAAGTAGATGGTCATCGAGCTTGTTTCAGATCAAAAATCATGCTTTTCAGATGATTTGAGCAATAGCGATAAACTTGCAAATGCAGTCACGAACAACAAGAGGAGCAAGTTTGGACATTTAGACCTTTAGTTGACTTGAATGTATGATGACAAATTCTTATGGGCAGCGACATACAATGACACTCTCGGCAAACTGTGTGTCCAACGAGATTTATTTTCTAAACCGGTTTTGGACTGCAAGAGTCAAATCCTTCAGTTTATTCATCTACACTTTATTGTTAGATGTGAGTCTGACCCTCATAATCCAGTTGGAAGAATAATGCAAACGGTTCTCATTACACAGATGGTTAGATGTTAAGGGTTGAATATAGAATGGGGCAGAAAATGAGATATTCAGTCCACGTCAAGTCCTGTCAACAGTAGCTACATACACTCAGAAGGTAGGTTTGTGTTCAGAGAATAGAATATATTTCTGGATATGGATAAACGCATTCTGAAAAAAATGTTAGAAATGGGATATTCGGCGCCCATGCAAACAATTCCGTAAGTCTGTGATGATTATCGTCAGATTATCAAGCAGACGAGTGAAATGAGACAAAGCTGAATTGAGGTTAACAAAATCACGAGTAAGTATGAATTTGAAATTCGAGTGTTTGCAGGATTCAGACAGTTTCTGAAAGTTAATTAGGTGGCAGACGATGAATGTGTGCAGGTATTTTTGACATAATCTGGTCACAAGCGTTGAAGTGTTTATCAACGATAGCACAGACAGCTGCATCTCTGGATCAGCCACCACTTTGAGAGACACATTTATTGGATCTTATCACTAACGGGAAACCCTTATTTCATATGAAAAAGAATATTAATTGGATACCAGTAAAATTATTGATGCTTGACAGTTTCCATTGGAAGAGCATTACCACATGGTGGGAATTTTACAAACAAGAGGATGCTTCCAGTTTCGGCCTGATTTTTGGCAGCGGTAGCTTTCCGAAGTCATGAAAGTCCCCAAGTCCATCAAGCCTCGGTTTTCTCCGTGCGTTGTTTTTGTGGCAAATCAGGTCCAACATCTGAAGGATGTCATTGCATTTACGGGTAGTTGTGTACAGAAGTACTCTGCCAGTAATTCAGTTGGTGCGCTTTGTTCATACAGTTGTATAATCTGTGCAATATCTCTGGTTTTATGGCTTTCCATCGGCTGAGTGCTGGAGGTCGTTGCAATATTGTACCATGGATCAGCCATGCGTGTATCAGGCTTATGACAGTATTATCTAGCAACCTGTGGTTTTCTGGGGAAATCAATGCGTGCTGCTAGCAAGGGTTTCCGTACATAGCCACATCTTCTCGGTCTGGTTGTTTGCACGTGTATTTGGTGGTATTCGGCGCCTCATTCTCTTACTTCGCGTTGAAATGTGTACTGGAGGTTGCAGCATTCAAATCGTTGTTCGAGCTGTTCATGAGTATCTTTTGGGTTTTGTAGGAGCCTTCACTGTTTATTCCGCTGTGTGTTGTGGCCGACGTGACGAATGATTCACCTGGTACTTTGTGTTTATTTTTACGGGTCGGATTCCGCAGCCCAGTCTGCTGTGATTAGCTGATCTTTATGTTCCCAAATCTCACGCTATCAGTGTCCCAAAGTACCGCCAAATGCAAATCAAAAAAATGCGCGCTTCATAATGTCTTCCACTTTCCAATTATCTCTGTATTCTTCGATGGACTTGGAATAATTAAACCACAAAAGACACGTTTATGGTAAAGGTTACCAGCGCACCACCAAGCCCCAGCTGGCGATAGGATAATGCCGAATCCAAATTTATCAACCAATTAAATCAAGCTTACAACAGATATTTAATGTTTGTGCCACTATGCAAATACATGTTGGACTGGAATTTGTTGCTGTGGCTAAAATTTTCGCAATGTATGGCGTTGAGTACTTGGTAACTTGATCAGTTTCGTTATGTTAGTTCACATGTTCACTGTGTGCATCTTTTTATTGATGCGGAAATTGAACCGAAGATCACGTTTTAACTAAATTTTGAGCGTGTAAATTTCAATTCTCAATCACCGTTCAAATGGTAAGATTTATTATCATCACACAATATATGGGAAAGGTGATTGACATATGAACCATGGCAATTTCGTTTACCAGGTGGATGGAATGTAGGAGAACGTTGTGTTATCGAGCAGAGTTTGGGCAGATTTGAAAATGGGAAACAGGCTTTTGGTTCAAATAAATCCCGTTTCGTGTACGACATGGTCAACTCATACGAGTCAACAGGTTATTCAATGCTTGATTTCCGTTTCTGGTAAACATTTCCATAAATCAATTGCCATTGTAATATATAATTAACAGAACGATAGTAGCCGCAATTTCCACTACAGCGCGGAATTTATCCAATGAGATTAACTGAACAAAACGTGGACGGAGAAGGAAAATGGTATGAACATTGATGGAGCATTAATTCATACCAGTTCAGTGTTGATCAGTGGTTGTGTGATGAATGCACTGAAAAAATGTTTCTCTTCAGGCGATATCTGCGGCCTTTCTAAGTTATCTAAATAACTTCCTGTAACATCAGAAAGGAGCATGCAAAAAGGCTTGAATCCGGAAGCTGGAGGAAAACTTAGAGCCCAGAGTGAACTACGGACAACAGGGATCGGTTAATTCAGCCTGCCTTCCTTAGAGCCGAATCTGCACATCTTTATCTTAGCCCTTTCATGAAAGGAAACCGTGGAAAAGACCCAAAACACTTGGTGTTAACGGGCCCACCTAATGCCACTCAAGCACACTCCACGAAATTATCTATCCAGATCGTACGTAGAAGACTGTATCGGTCAAATCGAGACCAATTAAGAACTGAACACCGAGAAATCTATGAGCAAACATTTCCCAAAGTGTGAATAAGTCGAAACACTTAGTGAATGTAAACTAACATCAATTATTCAATCCCAACGCGACTTACTAAACTCAGAAAAGTTTAACGACACTTCATTCACCAGTAGGTATTAGTGGCCGAGGACTCTCGGGGAGTCTCGAGGCTTGTAGCTAAATAATATTTTCTGCTCTGCCAAAAGCTGTACCAAACCGAAGATGCATTAGCTTTTGGCCGTTTATTGTTGCATAAAAGCAGTTCGTTCAAAAATGTAGTATACGGTCGTTTACTTTATCTAAATGGCTAGCTTTAGGTGATTTGAGATATCACGTGATTTCAATATTCGATAATAATTAGGCGGTCCTATTTTTGGACACCTGCTCGAAGTTCAACCCAGGAACACTGATAAATATTCCTTTTGACGCTGACTACGTATATGGGCTGTCCCTTGTTGCAATAAATCGTACTAAATGCCGGATTCCAATCATTTCATGTCCCCCATTCCAAAAAATATTGCATTATATAATAACATCCCCTGATAACATATTTGTTCCTGTTTATTGGACAAAGTGTTTAAACTGGTGGCGCTTTGTAGTGAATAGTAATTGGCGATCCTGCTTGCTTAATCGAACAAATTCTACATTTTGTTCTGATTGAAAATACGGCACGGATTTTATACTCTCCTGAGTATGTCTTCCTGAATGAAATAGACACAGCTAATGCCTTGTCATTATTGTTTGAGACTATGTTCATTAGCAAACACCTATACTATTGATAAGTATGTTGCATTTGCTCGGCCCTCCGACAGCGGGATTTGTGTGCAGTTCCAAAAAGTCTCTTTTTTTTTCATCATTTGACACATCAGCCGAATTAATAGATTGTTGGATTATGATTCTTTTTCCGAATTAGCTATCTGTTCTCCTTTACTATCTTCTACTGGATAGATATGTATTCAGGTCATTCACACTAGTCAAAATATAACTGAAATGGGATGGCATTTGTTTAAACTCTTATAATTCCATTTCTTAAATCAGATCGGAGTTTCGATCCTCTAGAAATGCATCGATTTCTCGCAGTTCATAAAAGCACGTCAAAACATTCCCACATAACAACCAGCAGAATTCCGTGGGGAAAAATAAAGCCATATATTCACTTCCGATTTCTTCACGGAACAGTTTCAAGAGGTGGTGGTTCACAGGGTCAACCCTAATTCGGTTGATGTTCTTCAATTACCTGAAGGAAATTTTCCATGGTTAGAAATGATGCATCAAGCATGCTTAGGTTAATTTAGATTTGTGTTTCATCGGACAGAGCCTCAAATTATGCACTGGGGTTTTTACTTATCACCAGTCATTCTAGTGAAAGAGAAAACAAACTCTAAGCAGCTTTTATTCAATTTACTCTTGCTGGAAATAATGAAATGCTAACCATGTGGGAGGAATAGATTTCTTTTCGATAGATCACATTTGGTATTGGACGAATGAGACTGTGAGTGCATCTATAGGTAGTAGGGAGTCAATAAGTGCCCAAAGACTCCGGTAACTTGACTGCATTCAGGACAACCAGCTAGGTCGAGTTAACGTAGTTCTGAAAAAGTCCACTGGGTAGCCAGTCAGCCCAATTGTACACAGCATGATCGTGATCGTAGCCGTGCCACAATCGGCAATCGAGAAACGTTCTGACAAAGAAGGGGTTATAACTGCAGTCGCGGAATGCGAAGCAATTGTATTCGTGACATATAAGACGAATATCAGTATTGAGTAATAGTATTTCGTTTATGGAATACAAAAGAAAAGCCAAGTGTTGAGTGGAGTGCAGGGATCAGATAAAATGTCTGTGGAGCAGCGGTTGTCGTTCGTAGCCATGTGATGGTGTGATATAGCGTGGTTGCACGGACAGTATGACTGGAAATTGCACCTCCAGATGCAGCGGTATTCACACTGCGTTCAATGATTCACAAAGGTTTCCAATCACTGGAAAGAATTCAACTTTCAGAACCGTAAATTTGGAATCCAAGATTAGAACAGAAAATTTAAGAAACTGATAATGCTGAATGAAAGTAACTTCTGTGATTTTTAAGTAGATGACATCCTCGATTGTCCTACTCATGAGTTGCGTGTACATGCATCATGAAACTCGAATATTCATGGTCCAATTCTCCGTCTCTGCTGTACCGACACAGTTCAGATTTACGAATTTTGACGTATAGTGCGTGAACATTTTTACAGTTGTCTTCCCGACTCGATTGTTATACGAATGTACATTTCCCTTGTAAGCAAGTTTTGCCGAACGTTTCACTCACGCACAAAAACTGCCCACAGGAAGTTCGATTTCCCGACCTCTGCTCCGCTATTCGCGTCTTAAACCGATAGACCACAGAGAAGATCTGTGATGCAAACAAGCCTTTTGCCAGGTCCATCCGTTCACGTCGACACACATCACTTCCGTCATTTCCAGTTGCTACTATTTGTGCTTTCACATTGGTGATGCCTTAGAGTATACTAATTTGTATTTTATAATTATAAATTATATTATGATCCTTTGACTGAAACTGAATTTCATATTACGCCGAAAGCTTCTTGATACACCATCTGTACCGTAACTGTGCTGCACTACAGTTTCGCTTGACTCCTTGCTGAGTGGACCGTTTATGACCGTACTGTCCCGAGTTATCGGATAACGTTCTGTACTGTTGTTCTTGGTTGCTCACCTGGCTGTAAGTCATTTGAGTTTATGTATTTCTATGTATTGCATTATTTAGAACCACGAATTTATGGTAAAAACGGTTATACGTTTGGAATTTGTTCTGCTGTCCGTAGCTGTATACAGCCCATATCGTGCGTAACGCTAGTGAGACTAAGTTTTCTGCTATACTGACAGTCCGAGTAACCGGGATTGTTTCTGCACTGAACTTCAAGCCACATCGATGAAACAGAAATGGTTCATATATATTAAATATTTTATGCTACTCGCAAGTAGGCTACCGAAGAACGAGAGTGAGCATGAATTAGAAATGATGATTCACAGCTTCCATGAAAAAACCGCACCTAGTCGCCTTATTTTCCCACACCTTTCTCATTTATGCCTCACATTTACTGTCGTTCACACCACAGACATGGGTCATTTGGCAACAGCATGTTGTCAAGTTACCTGATTTATTACTTCCTTATTCAATGTGCAAATGCACATATACTCTCAAATCTGTTATGGAATCATTCACAGGAAATCTGCATTGCGTAAACTGCAATTTTCTGCGTGTGCCTGGAAAACAAATCAGATACTTTCCTCAGGGAGCACTGGAATTATCATTCCGCGCCCTCTAGGACTCTGTCTCACATTTTCAATTGGTGCAATCAACCGTGGTGGGGAACGGACGATGTTAAGTGGGACAGGCAAGAATCAAAGAGAATCAAATGCACAGCCCGGATGAGCACCACTATCACATGGAAAAACGCACTCACAGTGATTTTCCCTACATGGCATGTTTGATGTAAAACGATTCAAACTAATCAACATTGTCATGTATTGCGCCCTCCTGTGGCGATTGCACAACTTGGACAAAACAGGAGTATGCAGTCAGTATTCACGAGTGTAAGCAATTTCTGAAAATGCGTCGTACATCTACTCCTTAGGGAATCCAAAATTACCATCTCACTGCTGAAGCTATAAAATGGATTGTCTTCTGATCTAGAACAAGCGTATGTTCTATCGCATTTGAACAACCTAAGGTCGGAAGACGAACACATATGATGATTTTGATGCCCATGTGACCAGTTGGTTTCCCAACTGACGTGGGTGATATCTGGTCAATCGTCTGAATAAAGGAAAATGCCATCATACTCATTCAAGCAACCCATTCCTCAAGGTCAAAATTATATTGTGTTCACTTAACATTCCGTCAGAAGAAATGATCATTTTCCAGTACGTTGGTTTGTTATAACATGATCTGCGAAAAAATGGAAGTATTTTGAAACTGTCCCCTTCTCAGTACACACCATGCACAACTTGTATTAGTAAGAAATACTGATCGATAGACGGTAAAATCTTGATTGTATTAGCACTAGTATCTGTCGTGAACTATAGAATCGATACAAAAAGTTGATGGAAGAAAGGATTCAACCAAATGTTTACCATAAGTCACCGGTGACTACTCTGTAACATAGATTCAACTGGAACTTGGTTGAAATGCGGACTCGTCAGCATATCAATTGTGCCTCGAGCCTGTTTCCCTTCATGAGGCATTTCCAATGCTCGCAAAACTGGCAACCTACATTCTATCACTGTCACAACGCCATCTGATAATTTGCAGAATTCCACATATTTGAAAGTTTCATGTAAGAAGAGACAGATCAGAGTAATCTTTCCAGGAAGTAAGTATTGCTGATATGCGAAAATTACATTGGAATATCTTGTGATGTTTGCTGGGGCTAAATACTTGGATAAACCCAGTCTAATGTATTCATTGATCAGGGCTCGCTTCATTGGCTCCCTTCCCATGACCATCCTTCATTCACCTTTTGTACAATCAAACGTATCAGGTCTCCGTCACCAGATACCGAACTTCGTTGTCTCAGCCTTCCTTTATTCTGCATACTGTGTAGCTCCGGAACATTCTCTTTCCGTATCTCCAAACACTAACAATCTTTCTGAACTGAAAATCAGTGCGTACAACCTAAATCTTACTGGAAAGATCCCCACACATTCCCCCTTTAAAGTATTTCTTTTGACTATGGACCTTACTCTTTTTACTGTAAATCACGTCATGAATTCAAATAGAAGTAGCAATCAACGAAAAAAATGATTTCCAGTAATTGTGTATCAAGGCGATTACAAACCGCATTGAATACACTGGGCACTATATCATACAGATAAACTCCGACTACATAAAGGTAATATTGTCATTTTCATGTGTATGTTTTACCCAGTTGAGAGATCTGATCTGTCGGGAGTTGTGAATTTCGGAACCCCTTACCAAGCGTGTTTGGGACAAAGGTCAAAAGCAAACGTCCTCTTTCTTATTTTATGGGGAAGGGCTAGAGTGTGTTGTCGAAAACTGTTCCATCCAGTTAAAGTAGATCACTCGCGTCCTTTGAAGGACCGATCTACGCGTTGGTCCACCTATGGAATCCCTCACTTCCGAATTACTTGGCCGAATGACAATAAGGATGACACCATGGTCCCAGTGGAAGATGCCACACTTCCACAAGGACCATGTGCGTTGCACTGAGAAAAGTGGGGGAAAGTTTTGCTTCCTACATCTATTCTGGGTGGTACAGCACGTATTGCATTAATTGTCTCTACTATTGTGATGATAACGACTGTTCATCTGTATCATGTCACCCTGGATTCTATAGCTTCCCTCGTCATGACCAATATTTACATAGCCCCACAGTACTCACAAAACTAGGCTTACAATTCCCACGACTATTTGTTCCTTTCATTGAACCTGTGCTTGATGAGAATCTTGACAAACAGCAACCATTCCCTTTCATCTTCCAATCTTCTCCACACTTGTCATGCTCCAACCGTGGCAACTCACAATTAGATCACAACACGACCAACCACTCAGAACTTTCCTCTTCTGTCAGGCTAGGTACAGACATTAGCACCTGTGATCACTACATATAACATCTTAGGCATGAAATGTGCACTCACAGGGGTCATACATCGCTTCCATATCCCAAACAGATAAGCTTCAAACAAATAGCCATTTTTACCGCAAGTATATAAATACATAGACGATTTTGGTGTCTAACTCTTGAACCGAAGTGGAATAATACATGAAATAATATAAATATCTTGGAAGATATATCGCGTTGATTCCAGTCCTATTTTTCAACATTAGTAAATTACTAGAAAACTCTAACACTACTTGCTGATCTTCGAAAATATCGATCGAAGGAAACATAAGCGTGAAGGATTACAACAGTGATGATCAAAGCTCTGATTTTGTGGTATTTATCATCAGATGAATACCGTTTGCCCTTCATTGGTTTTCTAAAAATGCAATCAAACAAGAACGATAATTTGGTACTACCATTTCAACATGAGTGTTTCATTCATGCGACGTTGTAATTAAGCCTGAACCAGGTTATCACACTGCAAAGTCCAGTATCGCACACCATTCTGACCATTGAAACAAGGGATGTCAAATGCTCGATGGCATAATGCAATATACAAACAGGAAGACAACCTATTTCAAATGAAAAATGGAGCGCAAAACGCGATGATAAGAAGAACAGGATTGAGCGGGAATGAGTGTTATTCGTTTTACTTTCCATTTCAATCCATTTGATCCGTCTTTGAAAAGAAATGTTTCATTTCAAACAGAAGTTTCCTGATGGTTTTCAGTTCCAAATCTACATTGTGATTTTATTTTTGAAAATGTTCGATACTATCTGGTGCATTGCGGAAACCATACGCTCATTGACCTCATCCAATTTGAATCCGGTATTTTCGCTTATGAAGTCTCCTCTCAAATACTGAACCGATGAGAAATTCCAAGCCAATGGTAACTATTAGTGACAACAACTATTTTGTTTCGATATTTATTTTGAGTTTCTCACCACCAATAAAACACCGACAGCAATGGTTCAGAGATGGGTAATTCTCCTCAGCTAACATGATAATGTTATCAAATTTCGTTCTGGTTCGCAGATTTCCCATAGACAAATTTTGTTCCATTTTCTTCTGATCACGCTGATGAACCAAGGAACTGCGGTTTCGTTGAGCCACTTCCTATTTCCAGGAGTGGCATAACGCTCTAAACGAACAATTATCATAACTTTATCCTCTCAGCTTAAAATCTTGGGTGGAAATGTGAAGCAAGTAAAAGCTTTCCTCAGATATACGAGCGGAAGGATCAACTTCCTTTATCTCCGGATAAAACGCTGGAAGATAAAAATCAAGTTATTATACCAACAACCTTCATGAAACCTGATCTCGAAGAGTTAAACGAAGACCACAGGAGTATCGAGAAAATGAATTCTTTTACAAGGAAACGGGCTGATTGCCGTGAATTAAAACGACAATCAACCAACAGCGACGAAATGCGATCAGTGCAGTCATAAAATGCATCAGAAAATAAAGAACTGGACACCATGGTCTGAAAGCCATTTTCCATGGCAGGAAGTGTATGCCGATTTTAGTGAACCTTTTCTCAGTAAGTTGTATGCTGTTGGGATAAATGTTACATATTCACACTGTTCCGAATCGTATCTGAATGAGAACACTAGTGTATCGTTTGTCAGAAATGGATTTCGTAAATGCTTGAGTTGAGAGGCCATTCTACGAGTGATTGTGACAGACAACGGATCACAGTTTCGTTAATGGAAATAAAATCACGGTTTGATGGAATGGGACATCATCATCTGTGTACTTCATCCCGACATCCGCATTCGAAGGGTGTAGCCCGAAATTTCATCTTAAGGCACTCAAATATGCTGTGAGTTCATCAAATTCACACAATTGTTTTTGGTTTCGGTAATGACTTACTGTTGCAATGTTGGAATGCGAAGATTTTACCAACAAATATACACCAGTATAATTATTATAAACCAGAAAACTGAGATTGTAACTAAGGTACTTGGATTCCATTGACTTCTCTAATTTCTGAGGAAGTGATATTCGACCGTTTACAACTATCTTTAGGCAACAGTTGGGATGGAGAATTCAGGAGATTATAAATTTTAACAATGAAATCCAGTTAGAGAACAAAAAGATGAAGAGGAGGGAATCCTACAAGATGGCGAGCCAGTTCCATTGGGCAGAAGACTCGCCTAAACCCATCGTCAGTGATTCAAACCGACAGCGTTACGGGCTCAAAACAAAGAGAGGAGAATGTGTGGTGATTCTGTCTTATTCATATCCAGTTATGGATAATCCATTTGGACCAATCCGTGTTCAATTTTGTCGGCTAATACTCCAATCAGCATGCCCGCATTTCCACGAGCAAACAAATACAACGTGTGCGTATGATTCACGTGGATATTGACTATTGTAGCACGCATGTCTCGCGTGTATTATCTGCCTCCACATTATGTGACAGTGTTTGGTAAACTTGTGCCCATTAATCAAATTGCTTATGGATCAATATCTGTGTGTATATGTATACATGCATATGTATATGCCTATGAAACTGCTGTATTTTCAAAATTCGCAACGGCAGTCGTTACGTCATATCTGTACCACTGATGCTTATCGCATACACACACAAATTCTTCAATCTATATAGTACATCTAGTGAATGTGGGCCAGAGGTGACCTTCTTTCAGTCACTGATAGATCCCGTCTGTCTGTACACTCTACATGGTTCCCCTCCCCTACCGGATTGTGAACTTTACCTAGTCTACTGACGAATCATCTCGCTCGTTGGAATATTCGATTGATATTGGTCCTTGAACTCGTTCAGGTTGACGCTATGGACACAATTCAGTTGCCCATTCACTGAGTACGGTTGTCTCTGAGAATTTTAACTTCTATATGAGAACAAAAAGTACTTTGCATGGCTTTACATTTCAGCAGAGCATTTCTCGCACATCAGGCGACTTCTACGATGGTCGGCTTCACTATAGGGGTCCAAGTAAGAGCAAGCCTCCCGCTAACCATCTTTATATTCAAAGCTAGTGTCTGAAGAGCTTTATGCTATGTTGTGTATAGGTTCAATGAACCGTTGAGAACCAACCCTGATAGCCTTCTGGTGGAAGTGTTTGGTTCAAAGCCATTCGCCCTAGCCGTCATTTGCATTATCGTCTCGTTGAATGTGCACTGCTGATGGTGATTCCCAAAAGGGATGGAATAGATGAAGTATTGAAGAACACCTCGAACAGAACTCACAATTATTCAGATACCTAATTTCTTAGCCGTTTTAACGAAGAACTCCATCGTTCCCTCCCCTCTCCTACAGAAGGAACAAAAATTGTATTGACCTGCCTTTTGTGCACTTTTCGGATATATCTACTCGGCAGCTGATCGTGATCGGGTATTGAAACTGGAGCTACCTATTCATTCTCCTAACACTTAGTTTGTGATATTCTGTGTAGTGAGACATATGCTGCTTCGGGTAATGATGTATAGAAGAATAAATTGAAGGTTTTGTTGACAAAGTGCAAATCCCGTTTAGGGGAATAACTTCGTACAGTGAACGGCCTAATGAGAGTTTCATATGTTCCGCTAAGTAAAGAAGTATGTGACTATCTTTTCAGGCTAAGCAGAGCTCGAAATATTCTATCATTTTCTTCTTCTTATTTTTATTGTTGACTGGTTTGTAATTTTATTCTCACCGCTGAAGCTATAGAATGGATTGTCTTCTGATCTAGAACAAGCGTATGTTCTATCGCATTTGAACAACCGAAGGTCTGAAGACGAACACAGATGGTCATTTTGGTACCCATATGACAAGTTGGTTTCTCAACTGGCGTGGGTGATATCTGGTCAATCGTCTGAATAAAGGAAAATGCCATCATACTCATTCAAGCAACTCATTCCTCAAGGTCAAAATTATATTGTGTTCACTTAAAATTCCGTCAGAAGAAATGATCATTTTCTTGTACATTGGTTTGTTATAACATGATCTGCGAAAAATGGAAGTATTTTGAAACTGTCCCCTTCTCAGTACATACCATGCATAACTTGTATTAGTAAGAAATACTGGTCGATAGACGGTAAAATCTTGATTGTATTAGCACTAGTATCTGTCGTGAACTATAGAATCGATACAAAAAGGTGATGAGAAACAGGATTCAACGAAGTGTTTACCATAAATCACCGGTGACTATTCTGTAACAGATTCATTTGGAACTTGGTAAATGCGGACTCGTCAGCAAATCAGTTGTGCCTTGAGTCTCTTTCCCTAGATGAGGCATTTTCAATCTTTGCAAAACTGGCAACCTACACTCTATCACGGACACAATGCCATCTGATAATTTGCAGAATTCCACATATTTAAAGCTTCACGTAAGAAGAAGCAGATCAGATTAATATTTCTAGCAAGTAAGTATTACTGATATGCGCAAATTACATTGGAATATCTTGTGATGTTTGCTGGTGCTAAATACTTGGATCAACCCAGTCCAATGTATTTATTGTAATTTGTTAGGTGCGGAACCAAACCCTCCCAGAAAGAAGGAATTCGCATCCACTGATATGTGAAACTCACACTGTCCGTATAATCAATAATCCCTCCCTAGTCTCCAACGTACAGTCACTTGCCCATCGCCCGTAAATTGCTTCATTATATCTTTTCCATCGTTACGTTTTGGCTTCATCAGCTCCCTTCCCATGACCATCCTTCATTCACCTTTTGGCCAGTCACACGTATCAGGTCTCCGTCGCCAGCTACCGAACTTCGTTGTCTCAGCCTTCCTTTATTCTGTAAACTGTGCAGCTCCGGAACATTCTCTTTCCATATCTCCAACCAACAACAATTTTCTGAACTGAAAATCAGTGCGTACAACCTAAATCTTACTGGAAAGTTCCCCACACATTTCTCCGTTACAGTATTTCTTTTGACTATGGGCCTTACGCTTTTTACTGTAAATCACGACATGAATTCAAATAAAAGTATTAATCAACCAAACAAATGATTTCTAGTAATTGCTTTTCAAGGCGATTAAAAACTGCATTGAATACACTGGGCACTATATCATACAGATAAACTCCGACTACACAAAGGTAATATTGTCATTTTCATGTGTATGTTTTACCCAGTTGAGAGATTTGATCTGTCGGGAGTTGTGAATTTCAGAACCCCTTACCAAGCGTGTTGGGAACAAAGGTCGAAAGCAAACCTCCTCTTTCTTATTTCATGGGGAAGGGCTAGAGTGTGTTGTCGAAAACTGTTCCATCCAGTTAAAGTAGATCACTCGCGTCCTTTGAAGGACCGATCTACGCGTTGGTCCACCTATGGAATCCCTCACTTCCGAATTACTTGGCCGAATGACAATAAGGATGACACCATGGTACCAGTGGATGATTCCACACTTCCACAAAGACCACGTGCGTTGCACTAGGGAAATTGGGGAAAGTATTGCTTCCTACATCTATTCTGGGTGGTACAGCACGTATATATTATTTGTCTTTACTGTTGTGATGGTAACGACTGTTCATCTGTATCATGTCACCCTGGATTCTATAGCTTCCCTCGTCATGACCAATATTTACATAGCCCCACAGTACTCACAAAACTAGGCTTACAATTCCCACGACTATTTGTTCCTTTCATTGAACCTGTACTTGATGAGAATCTTCACAAACATCAACCATTCCCTTTCATCTTCCAATCTTCTCCACACCTGTCATGCTCCAACCGTGGCAACTCACAATTAGATCATAACACGACCAACCACTCAGAACTTTCCTCTGTCAGGCTAGGTACACTAAACTATCTGGTGCACTGCGGAAACCATACGCTCATTGACCTCATCCAATTTGAATCCGGTATTTTCGCTTGTGAATTCTCCTCTCAAATACTGAACCAATTAGAAATTCCAAGAGAATGGCAACTATCAGTGACAACAACTATTTTCTTTGGATATTTATTTTGAGTTTCTCATCATTGGTTCAGCAATTTTGTCTACCAATTATTGGGTAAATAAATTCAATATCCAGTGAATGAGACACATTCTGCCTGTTACAACAACACTTTGCGAGACTCTGTTTTCACGAGTTTCAATCGAGCCGATCAGATTTCCCTCAGTCGTACTTTCAATGAAGAAGGCTTTCTCCAGGTTATTTATTTATTAATTATTTTTTATTACACTGACTTGAGTAGATCTTACAGTGCTTTTCAGATGTCGAGAAAATAAGGGGAACATTTGCATGTCGAAACATGTAAACAGTTCGGATAAAACTTCGCCTTTGTTTGTTAAAATACGAATTATGTCTTGATGAAACGAAATGAGATATTATTCCGAGGATTCTCTACGGCTCTCCAATCAATCTTCTGTTGTTATTCCGGCTTCGCTACTCTTTGCTTGTGACATTCACGTGCAGTTCGAATCAGGTGACTGCACTCCAATCATATTCAGCTGAATTCTCATTTGTTCCTTAAAAAAGGCCAGTAAGCGCACGGTAATGCGTGCTGCTCTTCCTTTTATTTTGAGAATGTATTAAAAATGAACAATTGTTCCGCTTATCTTCGGCATGAAAAGGAGGCACTAATTCATTTAGCTTGGTCCATTTCCCATTCACGATGAATCAAACGGTGAATGGTAAGGATGACAAAGTACTTACGCCCTTCAACCATGTGGCCATTTGGATTGTCAGTATACTTGGACTAACTGTAAACCTCGCTGGGTTTATTTCAACTTATCGCATTCATATCGGATTTCCCGCAACTCGTCTCGTAATTCGACTTCAGTATGTATGGGACACCATCGGAATTATCGTTGTAGCCATCTACTGGGTCACATTTAATTTAAATATTTCACCGGAGATCTTGACTAATCCAGTACTCAGCTCCCTTTGGTCAAGTTACTATGTTGCCACGATTCCCATTATACTCAGTTTAACCAATACGATGCTCCTGTCTGTTGATCGATGCTGGACAATTCATATTATCGTTTTTCCTTTTCCTCATCGGTCCATCGATTCTGATCTGCGCGACGCAAATTCACATTCTCATCATACTTCACCGACTGAACAGAGGTCGAAGCACTGGCCTGTCGTCCACGGATGGTACAGATCGACCGAAAGAGAACACAGTTGACGATGACATGAGAGCCTTATCAAAGTCGATTATCATCATGATGGTAGCTTTTTTCGTGATCAGATTTCCATCCTATTTCGGATATATTCTCACAGCTTTTGGAATGGTCAGACCACTCACTGTCCAAGAATGGAAAATTCAGACGATTGTCTCATTATCTGTTGATTTCTGTGCGAATCCATTTGCTCTGATATTTACCATTAAGGGTTCATTTTGGTGTATCTTTCAGAGACTTCATTCATACGTGAACATGATTCGTCACTGGTGTTCTCGGTGCTTGTTTCAACGGTTTCATTAGTTAGATATGCATATATCATCCTATTGTTTCTGTGTACCTGTTCGTCATCTGTGGACAACACAATGATCATTTCCATCGATTTACTTTACCATATTGTGTAGGTACATTTTAACTACATGTAATCGCTAGCTGATCATGACGCATGGACGGAATTGGTGCAGTTTTATTTGTTTTCAAAATAATTTCGTGATGTTGTACGTCACGAAATTTATGACAATTCGGACTGTATTATTCTTTTATCGAATACTAGATTAGAACAATAATTTCATGCAACTAACTGCTTACTGACAGTCTCATGTTTTCTTCCGTAAGTAGAGATTTGTGAATACATTTGGAAATATCTTCGGATTCTTCCAAGGTCAGTAAACAACGTGAACAACCTGCATTGATTGGAAACACTAGTCGAGTGTGGTTAACATCTTCAGTATGGTACTAAGTGAAAGAATCATCGTGATCCGTACACAATGTACAAAACGGAGAGGAGTGACCAGATCTAATCAAGTGGGTACTAAAGTCAATGTGATTTGAATGATAGAGCTCGACTTGACAAAATTGCAAAATTGAATCAGTCGTAAGTTGGTTGAAAGCCCTGAAACCCAATGGGTACGATTCTTCTGACTCACTGAAGATGACCGTAAAGCACAACGGTCAATCCTTCCTCATTACTCTCCTCTTTTGGTATTGGTCATATAAACGAACACTATTTGTTCTCATCCTAACACACCTTAACAAACGGAAGTGAAAATAACGTGATATACGAAGTAAGAATTTACTTAGACAATACCGTTTTCCATCACTATTAGATAAAAATGTATCGGCACACAAGTTTTCCTTCAAGTAGCCTTTAGGTGATATAACATTTATTATCTTTGCATCACTAGCAACCGAAACAGTAATATTTGCTGTGGTTATACACCACTTAATTACATGTAGAACTTACAGTTTTCACATTACAAAACGAGGGCTGCAACATTTTCAAAATAGACAGAAAACACTGCTCTGTTAATTGTTTTTATTTTGCGTCAAAATGGGAGTATTCTATGAGACTGGCTAGAGTCGAACACCTGGATATGCACTGTCCAGTGTATTCATTGGAATGGGTCAAGTAGGAAACTGGGCACTCCCAGAAAGAGAGAAACCACAATCACGATTATGTGAAACACAAATGGGATAATAGTAATAATCGAAAGTAACATACGGCAAAACATTTTTTCTCCTGTCATTTCACATTATTGTGGTCACAGATTGCACAGGAAGCACGGGATACGAATTGCGCAGGTAAACACAACCACTGTGTCGGTTTTGCTACGGTCAGATTGTCATTTTCGTGTGTTAGAATTACTTAGCTACCGGAATTGGCCTATACTATACGCGAGGTTCTTAGCGAGCTCAAAGTTCAAGGGTGAACTTCCTCATCCCCATTGTCTCAGCAATCTCTATAGCATACAAATACTGACTCTGAGATTTACTTATATGTACAGGATCAGCAAAATTGGAAGCAGTATAAACATTCAAGTGTTACTCAGTATGACACAGGTGAATTAAGTGTGTATCCACTATTATTACGATCCCTCTTGTTTTATCCAAAACGGATATTGCATTCACCAAGAGGTTGCATAAGTAGATGCAACTAAAATGAATCGAAAACTAGTAGAACATGGGAGAACCTACTGGTCTGATGTAATGGAACTCAGTTCAAATAGCATGCGCAACAATTTACTTCGCGTCCTGCAAGTGAAAACCTCAGAAAGATCTGATGGATGAGAAACAATTCGTTCGTCAAAGCAACAGTTTGTAAAAACTCAGTTCCTGGTTCACACTTGGAGGCAATCTCATATCCGCCATTCGTAGTCTTCAACCAAAAATATGTTCCTAACAATAAACACCGATCACACTACTAAGCAAAGAACGAGGTCTACTCACTGGACTGATTTTTAATCTCTTTCAAATCAAACATACTACATGTCTGTATATATATATATATATATATATATATATATATATATATATATATATATATATATATATATATATATGATGGGTGGTAGTAATTCTGAAGTTGCTCGTTTATTTCCGAGGAACTATGAGCAACCTAACGAAGGCAACTGGTTGAAATTGGCAACTACTTGCTAATTTGAGCATCGCCTTCCCGCAGGCAAATATCACAGTAACATAAAGCACTGAGTATGCTTCATCTAGTTCTTAGGAATAGGACGAATAAGTAGTTCACGAAATACTGACATTTCGTCTATTCTCGTGTTCATGTATTTCACATATTTTGCTCAGTTCCTTAACGAGATTTGCATGGAAGACTGCATAATCGCATGCATTTTGCGGTGGTGAGCGTGAGGTCCTTTGGTTTATTGCTAAGGTGGAAAACGGAGCGTGTGAATAATTGCAACGCGATGTGTGTATCTTAGTTTTAAAAGCCCTCGAGCCTTCCTGGTCAAAAACTGATGACGTTACTCGGGAAAGCTTTGTTCATCCGCATGATTGATTGTCCGTACGGTGACACTCACGAAATCACCTCTCTCCCATTTCCAAACTATCGATTGAAATAAAAAATCACCAAACGGACTATTGGCGAATTTCTCTGCTGACTCTCCCATTACCCTGCCTTTCTCATCATATAATTGCCATAGTAATAACACGAGAATAATCCGTTCAAAATACCACACTACACCATATGTTCTCATATGGATGTTGAGTCGCCTCAATAATTTCCGAATTCGAAAATGTAATTAGCTTGTGGTGCATTAACTCATTGGATCCACTGATTATCGAAACTTATCTTCGCTAATATGCTGACGAAAAATTGGGATGCAAAGTCAGTCCTGAACAAGCCCACAGCGGGTTTCCCAATTCGAAGTACGTCGCGTGAGTTACATAGTTGATATTAGAGAGAGAAGAGCTTCAGGTGGTTGAATTCAAAGAGAACTGCTTCAAGTTCATATTCATTTATCTCAACGAAGAGGAGTTTTATTTTCAGATGGTTGATCAATACGTAATGCAGACACGAACATTTTTAAATTATACCCAGACTTCAGGTCATTCCAAACGGGTTCGTCGATGTTGTTCGTACTGGTTCACACATAGTTAGCATGGTTCAGGTACACGGTTCGGATAAATTTAACCATTGTTCGGTTAGACTCATGTGAGTGATTCAAGTTAAATCATGCGTTTCACGGTGCGTAATTTCGAACGCAGTTATGGCCATTGTTTAACTGCATGATGTGCCGGAGTTGTCGAAACTCGGAGGACCTTATGACTGTTTCGGATTAGTGGTACCATAAAGAACAAAATCTGCTGTTCTTTTAGCCAGGTTCACCTATTGTAGACACTTTATAAAATATAATTATTTGTCGTGGGATCCGAATCCATTCACCTGCGATCAAAATCAACTTCATACACGATATCATACGAATGTTCCACCTTCGAGCTCCGGAGAAATTCGTCGTCATTACCAACTTAGAACATCTTCATTGGCCTCCAGATCACTTCAGTAATAAACCGATACAATGAGAAGCTATGCATATTCTCACATTAGTCGTTCAGATAAAAATACAGTCACAACGAGTGACATGTAAACCCAATCATCCTCATTCAGCTTTACGAAAAACAAAATGTAATTTCACGAGTCAGTAAGTCATAAATTTATCGGCATAGCAAAATTCACATGATGATGATTGAGATTTTAAAATCAAACACTATTCAAACACTGGGGTAAAGTTTTGTACTGAGAAATTCAGCAACAAATCGGTTTCACGTCAGCAAATACATCAGTTACTAAGTTGCACACAACTGAAAATGGATCGTAGACACCACTTTCGACCAACCAGAAATGTCTCCATTTCCAATATGAAATCGCTTATACGCACCACTTGAGTGGCTGTATCACAGTTCTAATTCGTCTGTGATGGAATTATATAATTATCACAGTTATTCATCGCATTGTTGTCCCCGCGATACCATTTAAAACAAATGTGCGGTATCAACTGAATACATATTCAGAACTCCCGTGTGATCCATTATGAAATGATCCAAGTATGAGTCGGATCATTCACGTGATGAAACTTAGCACAACCTGTTAACACAAAAGTCCTTAGTTGCACGTAGCCGGATTTTGTGGCCGTCTCCTTTATGTGAACCAGTTTGCGTGCTCTATTTAACATGCCTCCGAACTTAACCTATTCACTCATGGCTCATCCTTTCCGAAATGCCTGTTTGCCATGCCTCCAGGAAGCCTAGCTGAATGTAGACGAGTGTGAATCTATTGTTCACATCAGAATCTATTCGTGCTTAAATCAGGATAGACATGATTCCACAAATGAATCAGATGATAACCTGGTGTAGCAAGTAAAATGTCTTTCTTCCCAATCGTCTGATGGGATTGACTATTCAACTGGCAAAAGTCCTCGTGGATTTCTCGTTTCAACCACATCATTATTAAGAATATTTATATTGCATATAAAAGCTCATAAAAATTGGCTATCTTGTTGATTGATTCATTCCTATCTTTCTTCGACCACTGATGAATGACAATCTCCATATGATTGTAGGAGAGTATACATCTACATCCCTAAACTATTCTCTCCATCTTAGTGATATTCCTCCCAACAAACCATGGGAAGTCTCATTTGGACTGTATCCTAACAAGCCATCCAGAACTCATTCTTCTCAAACGCAGTGCACCTATCTGGACCGGTGATCGTACTATCTTACATATACTACCATTTACTTGTTCCCTATTTATTGACATATCCTAGTTACGACGCAGCTTCAAACGGTCTCTCTTGTTATATTCCATTTACGAAGAGTCGTCTCGTCCTATCTAAAACTATTACGCTGGGAGAACGATTTAACCTACAAAAAGCTCAACACATCTGGGATCAGTACACTATCAAGCTCGGTGAAAATGTTAATCTGGTATCTGCATAATACTTCCTCTCAAAAGATTCTGAAATTCCGGAAGAATAAACGTAGTTGCCATAGGATCAGCGTACACTGTAGTCAGACTGATATTCTCCCATCTGAATCCACACATGTTGGTCGTTTGAACGGTCATTTCATTTGTCACTCGAAGGACCCTCTCCTAGTTTCCCAACAGACTAACAACTCACAAGTTGAGAACTGGCATAGTGAAAAATTTCATGCTCCTCAAGTCTACAAGTAACATTAGCGTACTGTATCAGGCGAACTACCTATGGTAGCGTCAAGTAGGGGGCTAGACCACTCTATGAGGTAATCACAACCGTCTTCAATCACTTATTTGAATTGTTCTTCATTCCTTACTGGTGGCTTACCGTCACAAACATTCAAATATTTTAGTTCGATTTCCCAAAATGAATGGGATTATTCCAGTCCACATACATTTCTTCGTCCGTGTTGAAACTGTTTGCATATGGTTTAATGCGGCGCATTCCGTAAAACTGTCAGAAGTCCCATTTCCAAAACCCAATAAAGTGCGTAGTCCATTTCACTGAAAAATTACTCAATGATTATCTAAATCAGTTAAAGTTGCATTTCTCGATTACACATAAACGTTTGTGTTTGTCACACATAGCAGCTCTTTGGAGGTACACTTCTCCATTCGCTGTATTTTTTCTCTCCTCGGGATCCCCATTCTCGCGAATTCAGACATGCCATTCAAACTGGTTTCCATCGACACAACTGAAGCAACAGAAACGTGAATCCCCCTGGTTGAATACAACTTATCAATATCATACAGACAAACCATCAACAATTGGGTCACCAAGGACAGATTATATGCAGCATTTGAGATAACAAAAATGGTGACATCGCTACATCGAAACCGGACGAGGAAACAGATACAATGCGTCTCAACAAATCAGACTTTGTTGCCAAAATGGATATCACTTTGAATGATGCATCTAAATTCGCAAAAACGATGGCTGATAAAATGTAAAGCTCAACGAACATATAAGTATCTGTCGAACCTGCTGCATATTTTGAAAACGAAAATCTAATAGACGCAGCCACCTTCGGACGAATACGCCCTACGGGAACAATCATTCCCGGATATTTTGAACTGCCGAAGACGAGAAGAAGTGCATTGCCCTTGAGACCTATCCAAGACGTGTTCAGTTCAACATTACAAGCTGTGGATGAATGACTGGCCACGTTACCGTAACCCGTGAAATAGACAAATGCGAAGCACAGCCTCAAATACACAGTTCAATTGGTAATGTGAGTGAAAGACTAAGGCACAAAAGGACAACGGTTCCTTTCGTGAAGTTCCAGTTCACTATTCATCAACGTCCCAATAGTTGAAATCATCGATTACTTATGTGACTACATTGGAATTACCGCAATGGTGACAATCATTCCCTTAGAGTGTCTGGAACAATTGCCTCATTTCTGCACATACAACATTTATTTGAAGTTTACTAATCAGATGTTGCACCAATGAGCCCCTCTCTCGGACCAGTATTTGCCAATGTTCTCGTGGCGAAGTTAGAAAATGGCCCTCGGGAATTATCCATTCAAAACCGTCGTGTATATAAACGCTACGCAGATGATATTTTAGGTGTAATCAATTCATCAGACCACATTAGTCAACAGCTACACAGTGGTAAATTTGATCATGCAAAAATTTGGTAGACAATAGAAATAGGTTCTGTCAACAAAGTTGCCTTCCCTTCCGTTCTGATGAGCTGTTGTGAAGACGGTCCAGTCAGCCAATTAATACAAAGAAGGGCAACCTGTAATCGACAATACCTGCAGTTCCACAGTTTTGTTCATCTGAATAATGAAAGGAACCTAATGCAATGCACCGCAAATAGGAAATGCATAGTATCCGCGAAGGACACATTTCAAGAATAACCCTGGACAGGGCGAAGCATCTACATCCATAGCAGCTACTTGGATCCATTAGTTGAAAGATGGTGTGAACGGAAGTGGAAATTCCAACGTGTGTAGTGGGAACAAAACAAGTTTTCATCTGTTTCCCATTCGAGGGTGGGACGTTTGCAGAGATTGTACAACGAAGGTTATCAGGGTTGATCAGCAAAATGTTTTACGCAGATAATCTCCAGAATCGTTCTGTGAATATTCATTCCCATTTACGATACCTAATTTGGTAGATATATATCTGGATATGTGTTTTCTTTAAGTTGGATATTTGTTACCCGTTCGTATGTGTAAATCGACCACTGAGTTCGACCAGTTTTGACTCCAATTCAACTCGATGTCGAAACTATCATTTCTCGAGGTAAAATTGGAACGAGAATTTCGAATTGCAACACTTTACGATTTATGTCCACGACGATTTCGCCGCATCTTCACAAAGCATATGATGGGGATAACAATTAACGGCAATTAAAGCAACTATCCCGATTACTTGGGCTGTCAGTCTAGCACAAACTCGGTCTCACTAGCTTTACGCACGATATGGGGTGCGCACGGCTACGGGCAGCACAACAAATTCCAATTGAATAACCGTGTTTATCGTATTTTCATGGTTCTATATAATGCAATACATACAAATATATTAATGCAAATGACTTACAGCTAGGTGAGCAACCAAGAACAACAGTACAGAAAGTTATTTGATAAACCGGGACAGTGTACCCATAAACGGTCCACTTAGCACCGAGTCAAACGAAACTGTCGCACAGCACGTTCGCGGTCACAGTACACATAGTGAATCAAGAATATTTCTAACTAACATAAATGATAATCTCAGTAACAGAAAAAGAAAATAACCTATTTTTAGAATACGCAAATTTGTAGTTTCTAAGGAGTTACGAGTGTGAAAGCCCAAATAGAAACAGTCATAAGACAAGGGAATTGATGTGTCAGCTTGGATGAATAAATCTGGCAATAAGTTTGTCAGAATTGCAACATTTCACGATGTATGACCAGAAAGATTTCACTGCATCTTCACATCGTTTCTACCACTAAAGACAATTAATGCCACCTTCTAAGTATGAGCGAAAGCATGGTGACAGAATGGGGCAGATGTTTTTCTCACCATGGTACATATATTGTCACACGAAGTTCCGTCTGTTTTCACAGTGGTGGTTTTCATCGAATAATTGCTATTGCCACGGCCAATCTGAACAGTTTCGTCTTTTCTGTTCCGCAATTCACCCGAAACGCTCCTTCCGTGTTAACTGGGTGTCGGGTAACCAGTGAATGTTTAGCTGACTGTGTCTCATCCATTCCTCGGCCGTTTGTATTTGATATTTAAGGTTCAGTTGCGTGTTGAACTCCATTGGAAAAACTATCCAAAATTTGATTAGGTAACTGCTTCTCTGTTCGATTGATGTAAGTGACTCGACGCCAAAATTCATATTAGTGAATAAAAATTTGAAGTGGTGCAGAGATATAGAGTTCCCTTCACGAGCAAAATAGGCATGCTCTTCGTTGGTTGAGCAATATTGTCAGTTACTTTATCAGCTGACCTAAATCACCTTTGTTGCACTGTGCACGGAGGCAGCGAAATCGTCCTGAGAATAAATCGTGCAACATTGTGATTTCGACTTTGCAAACAAATGTGACCAAATATCATTAGGAGCCACATCAGTCAGGTGTCTGAAATCCTGAAACAACACTCGAGTAAGGTGATCAGGTGGGGTATGATATCAGTGAATGACGACCACGTTATCAGTTCCCAGTTACGTATCTCCATACTGGGTGAAAAATTAAAAATCGGTGGTCGTATTTAGTGTGACAGTGCTATGATTTTGAATTATGAAAGACTGTTACGAAGAGTGGACACCCCTAACTCTACACAGATTCTGGCTTTGTGTTCTGAATAATGGAACGAGTGAATCACGTTAGGTGAATACTTGTTCACCTAACACTATAGTAAAAACCCTCAATAGGATGCATAACAGCTGGGGCACTTTTCTAGCCAGAATCCTTGAAGGCTGAACGGGATATATTTAGATTACTCTGGAACATGCAAGTGAGTCATTATTCATGGATAATCAATAGGTCATACGTTCGTGGTAGCGAGGCATTGGAATGTCAAACTGAACATGCCCCGGCAATTCAAATCACGTATTTTATATCGGCTGTTTGTGAGAGTGGTTCGCTGTAGCAGAAAATCTGAAGCAATATCATCAGTCCTCAAATGTGGTCGATTCAGTCACCCACCGAATCAGGATAGCAGATTAACAGTTGGTATGTGAAGATGCCGTTGATTTGTTTCTGGAAGACCTTTCCCACCAAATACTTTTATAATTTCTCTTCAGCGAATGATGATAATATTGTAAATTCAATTTCCATATGAGCCCCCAAGAACCCCTTCTCAACTGAAGATTTCGGGTTCCAAGAACTGCAGGTTTAAATCGTCCGACGACCAGAAATATATTGAGGTTGAAAAGTTAGCAACGATTAGGACTTAGTAAAGGACAAGAGAGAAAATTTCTGCTTCCGTTTGTGTGGTCCATGAAAGAGCAACCTGCATTTTATTTGCTGATAAATTCTAGGTGCTTAATCTCAGTGATAACTGATACCCCTGTGTGTCTACATTATTCGCCCATGTGTATAATCTGCTGTAACTGGCCAGTGGATGCACCACTTAGGTGAACCTTGTTCGCCAACTTGTTGTTACTCCAAAGAACCTATCGTGATTGGTAACTTAGTCGAATTTCTGTTGCTGACTTTCAAATAGGGAACAATCATCCCAGTACACAAAGAAACCGCTGTACGCTTTACTGTCTGCGTCTGTCCTAGTTTATGCTGTGTATAAGCAAGACATATTCCATGATGAATTGCTTTGTACGTAAAATTTAAGTTAGAGGAAAGAAATCAAATGAAATACAATTGTTCTGAATATCTCTCAAAGTGGACTGAGTTGTGTTTCGGTGAAAAACTGGCACTTATTTTCTGGTTACCCTATTTATTTCTTAGTTAATTTTTTCTCTTGCATTGTTCTTCCCCATTCTGACAATAAAACAATTATCGTGAATGTGGTATGCACCTTTGAAGAGACTGTGAGGAAAAGCCAGACACGTGCAAAACCGACGATTTCTATTTGGTGTTTTTCATTTGTGACGGGATCAAACTTATTCCGACTCTAGTTCAGAAACATTATCCACTGGATTTGAAAACATGAATCCTGAAGGATCAAACGAACAACGACTTGATGGATGCTCAATATTCACGAGATAGGCTTCCATTTATGTCCCATTCCTTGCATGACTAACTCAGATTATCAAACCAGAGAGATATAGCCCGTAGAATTTCTCGAGCATGTGCAGAAAGTGACTACTAGGCACAATTGGCGTGATAGCTATTAGCTTGTCGAGACCATGAAAGACATGAACAAGCATGGAGAAACTGTTACTACTGGACGTTGCTTATATTATTCACAAATTCGCCAAAGTGAATTATAAGCAGAACCTAGTTGCCACATTATGTGAGTTGATTTTCTCATGTGCCACGTGGTTTTCTTCGCAGAACGCTCATTGCCCAGGTCCGAATAGATTCCGAAGAATGTGTGTGAGGTTACCATATACCTTTTGCATTCTCACGATTTCGTTTTCCGTAATTCTGGTAGATTTTCTTTATAGATGCATGACTTGCGTGGGCATTAGATCGATCATGAGAGGAAGAGTAAAATGTGCTGATGGCAGACAGCGCTTGGTCGTACACCTCTGGATTATATAATAGTCCCATGCATGGTGTTCATCTGAGATTTTCAACAATACAACAGTGCAAGAGGTGGCAGTAGTGACTTCATGGAGGGGTCATTGCTGCTGACCAAGCCTCGCCTCTGGAATAGCAAATAACATCAATATCTATGGATTTGTTTATGATTGCATCAAGGTTTGAGCTGGCCAGTTAATTACCAAAAATGTGTTGTTCGAGAACGGCAGAGAAAGCGACTAGTTCAGATGGTCTGCTGGAATCAATATCTAAAATGAGCTAACTTTATTGTAGTCACATGAATGATCAATAGCTTAACCCAGCAGGACGCAGATTAGAAGTGAACTAACACCTAACGGAAATTGTCGTCGTCCAATTTCACTTCGATTATTCAGAGAGGCCATCAGTGCATATGTGTGGTTTTGAGATTGTGCTACGACAATGTCTTTATCACTGGTTCAAGAAACGTTGTCAATAACTGAGCTATCTAATAAAATGATGAACTGCACATGTAGAGAATAGGTCGCAATGGGACTCAACTCTTATGCTATCTCAGCAGTGCATACAATCTTGGAATATTTGTCCCCGTAGGGTCTGAATCTGTTACATATTTTTTTCTATTCATTTTTCTTTGGTTCTGACTTTGTGGAAAGTGTGTAAATATACATATAATATTAGAGCTCCAGATCACCGGATACAACATCATCTGAGCATTCACCAGTGATGTAGTACGAACGCATGAGATTATTTCGCACTCATTGCAGATTTCCCGTGTATGAGTCCATATGATATTTGAGAATGTAGATACATCTGTACGTAGCAGTGAGTGAATAAGTGGACAAAACATTTCGTAACTTGACAACACGCTAGAGCTTGATGAGTCACGTCCGTGGTGTGAATGACAGTAAATGTGAAATATTTGACCGCAGCCTGAAAAGACGTATCTGATAAATGAATACGAGAGGAAAACGGCCAGACTGGGAAATGTTTTGTGTGGGAAATATAGAATGACCACTTGTTACGGCCATGGCAGAGCTAAGTGTTGCACAGTTCTGGCGTTAATAATCGAATCACATTCAAAAAGACATCTGTAACGGTTTTTCTCACATATGTTACGAATAATAATGCAAAACACTTCAAAGTCATCATAGGTGACATGTGACATGCATTCCTGTCGTAAATAGGACATTTGCTTAAAGAATGACTATATTATCAGTCGGTCGCGACGTAAGCCATTGCCAAAAACGCGTCGTTTATCTACTCTTCCATGGAGAACCCAAAATCGCCGTCGGGAATGATCCAAGACTTGTGAACATCCGAATATCCATTAAACTCAGCATTTCAACCCTTCATAAGCCTTAGTCACTCATCTTCAAAACGAAATCTCCTAATGGCTTCCTGTGCGAAAATCACGCACCGTCATTTGAAATCGTCTCATTCAAATTGTATCAAGTTGGAGCACGAAATAAACTGGGGTGCATCCTGATCATCCTCAGGCAAATTCACCAGCAACAATGTGCTTTCAATACTGACAAAGTGATTATTAGTTTGCTGATAAAATGCTAAAAGTATGTCTAAGAAACTTAGGCCTACAATCAATCCCTGTTTTAGGTGCACATTCGTTGATTCGAAAAAGCACAATCCAGCACGACGCAAACATTTCTGGCTTATTTCGGATTCATCGGTGCATGATGTGAAAGAGGAGGTCATTGTATTTCCAAACAATCCGGTGTTAACTTGCGTTTTGTGTCAAGATTTTCATTCTAAACGCCCACCATATTGCACGTCGATCAGAATTCGTGTGCAAACGATTCATTCATTTACTTGAGTACAAATTCACGATTGGTTTTTCGAGTGATACAAAATGTAACTTGTACAAAGATTCCGTGTATTTTATTTTACTTCGGTGTTCAAACGGTACTGACTTTCTAATTTCTCAACCATGGTCATGTAAATTGTATTTTATTCGAAAATGTCCATAGTTACTGAATTCAAATCATGTTATTCCAGAAACTGTGTTTAATCGGGGTAACACGGTTCTCATTGGATGACTGGTATGCGAGCAACTTGAACGTGGTTGCTAATGACACAGCACTATTATGAGAGACTTCGAAATTGTTTGGAATTTTAAGGTAATCGATTCTACGCGCCATGCATATATCTAAACTGAATCCTCCTTTGCACCCATGGTTTGAACTCCGACCATCTCAAATCAAAGATGTGTGTGTGTGTGTGTGTCACCACTGCACCACCCCGTTCCCGTTCGGCAGATCAAGACATCAACTTATGTTCGTTCATATGTCGTTGCCTATGGGAGCCAGAAATACCCGGCAACTTCAGACGAAGACACCGTATGTCTCCCGTTAAATACAAGAGGGTGTGGCAAAGGACATGCACCGCGGATAAGCTCTAACAACAGTAAAACTGCAGTCTAGTGCTTCCGATTGCAGGGTTGGTCGGATAACATGAGGTTTGTGCGTGATGCGTGGAGTTCAAAGGACATTCTACCAAACAAACATTGATCCATCCTCCACACTACTTGCAAGTAACTGCCAGATTTGGATATTTAAAATCTTTCTAAACTGGTTCCTAAACTAGCCACAAAGACTAAATCAATGCCGGAATCAATCCGGTCCCACCACAAATGTGAAATCCAACCAGAATTGGTTAGTTTTGTTCCACGTGTCCAAGATTACATAACTGCCTACTCAAACACTCATACAACAGTCATGAAAATATTTTGGTCGAAATAATGTTGGTCAATGCAAGAGAAAAGTGCTACAAAGAGACATGAAGTAACTAGTAAGGATAGGTCAGGAGTGGGCAATTTATCACCACATTACTGTCAAGTATTCGCTTTGCACTATTCAGATAAAAGATCCCTTTTTAAAGAGAGTCTGTATTCATTTTATTGTTTTTTCTCTGTCTTAGAATTGACGTACAAAGCAATCGACCATGGAACCAAATTGGTATTTGGAAGCAACATACAAATCCACCTGGAACTGATGCAGAAATTGAGACTTAGATAAGTTTGTTTGTGCATTGGTCTTCATTACTAAGGAACAAATGTTTTGCCAGTTGGGAACATTTCTTCTCAATTAGGCACCAATTAATTATGGAACTCACTGACGATAAACTCGACGAACTCTTATTTAGCAGTGAGCATTGATGATATTTTTCGGCAAAGTTCATATGGGGTTTCATGCACCTCCCGGTAATTCGTGAGAATGCTCATCAAATCTAGTCCACATCCGGAGACAAGAGTATAAGGGATTCGCATTACACCCCCACGAATATAGTGAAATTAAATACTAATATTAAAGACAATCAGATTGCACAATTGTATGGAGATCTAGCTAGTTTTGGTTTACCGAATCAAACTACATTCACAATATGCAACAAATTTGAAAGCTGTGTCTCAATTCAGCCGATACCCACAATCAACCAGGTGCTCGAGACGCAGTTTGTCTGGCCATACAATGCATCCGTGGGTCAGCCAAACAGGAATGCTCACATCACGAATGGGTCGCACAAGCCTTTGATACGTAAATACATCCGTATTTATTGAAAAGCTTCAACTATGCGTATATTTGTCGTTCGTAACACGTCTACTTCTTCACTAATGTACAAAGTGATAGACTATTATTCTGAGAGGCCAAATTATGTTCAGCCAGTTTCATCGGAACATTTGAGTGATTTCGCCAAGTGAACAGATTTGAAGTAGATATTTTTTTCAGGGGCAAAATAACCTTCGAGAAAACCCTTTTGAAATATTTCTCTCATTTACTAAATAACCGAGTGTTTGAGTGAGGGGTTTTATTCATTTGTGAAATATGCATATGTCTGAAATGTAAATAAAGTTTTCCGGGTGGCCAATGCCCACGCCCTAATCATCCTCATATGAATTCCATTTCTCGTAATTTGTGGAGTCAGTTCGATGTAAAATTACTCCCAATAATGTGGTGGTCAGTGATTTGGAGCTTTAATATTATGATGATATTTACAAACGGAACGTGCATAGATCGTGACCGACTGTGGGATAATACGCCACCGCGATATTCAGCCGCTGGTGGTATTATTATTAGTTCATTATACTCATATAAGAGTGGAAACCTGTTAGTAAAGACTTCATATGGTTCATGAGAAATTAGGGTAAATAACGCATCCTGGCATTTGGAGAGCAGGATGATGATCAGTTGACCAACAGTTGAGTAACTCGTTTAGCTTCTTCTGGATTTGTGAGTTTCGGTTGATTGTCGGTAATTCGCAGCCTAGAACAAGATCGTCGACGTATTTGCAGCCACTGAGTGCCGACTGAATTGGGAATTGTTCCCTGTACAGGAAAAGGTTGCACACGAAACCAGTGCACCTCGTGAACACAAGAGTGAACTGGAATGGCAGAGCACTGTGGCCGTATATACTGCCAACAACTGGGGCAAATCAACTAATTCAATATGAAAATGTACAACGTAAACATTTAGCTGTCACATGGCAGAATGGCAGCACAACTTTCGAACGGGATTGGCCTGATAACTGCGAGAAATATTTACTTGACATCTTGCATATCATTGCTCATTGGAAAAATATGTTTCTAATGTTATGCCTATAACAGAGAAGGCACGAATAACTGAATCCCTTTATATATCTTTCAGTGATTCCGAAAAAGACGAATTTGATTTCCTACATTATCGGTTTGATATATTCGGCGTTTTCTCAAATTACCGGATGCACAACTAGATATTCACAAATTGGATGCAGTTGTTTATTGTCTAAAAATGTGCACCTCTGAGCTGATCTGATCATTGTGTTGTGAAAGCGAGTTCAACAGTGTACATTACGACCAAGATATATACCATAAAAAAGACCACACAGGACAACGAACCGAAGACATTGTTCACATGGCAGTCTGGTCAAGTTAGGGATATCATTTGGTACAACCAATTTAACCAGTACTGAAATCACAATCATTCTGTCATCTGTCACCAGTGCTTCTGATGGGTAACTGCGGCTGTGGTGAAAGCATTAGCTCAGGAGTGGAGTAAAAATCAAATGAACTTCTTACGCTTAAATTTTCATTTCACTTAGATGCCTTTACCTTCAGCACACTATGTCAGATAGAGCAATAGGCTGCCCTGGCTAAAACACCTGACACGTCCAAAGTAGATGTATTACAAAATATGCATTAATAACCCTACTTCTGTGATGACTCTCCACACCCCAGATTCGGTGTCTAAATCTCGTGGTAAGGCTGGCGGTGGGATTACTTTGAGCATGAAAGCTTAGCTTTCACTGCTAGGCTGGATTCCAGTCAGCAGTCGTTTGTGTGCAATTCGGTTGGACGATTCTGTTCGTGTCAACAACAACAAACTGAAGCGCCGATGTTTGTTCGCCGTGTCTATGTATGTGCCCACCGACAGCAATTCCTCTGATGGCAAGGACGAGTTCTATGAGGATTTGACTCAGCTTCCTCGAAGTGCACGTTCAACAGACGTGGTGCTCGTTGCTGGAGATTTCAACGCCTAAGTTGGCCGTTTGTTAGATTCGCATCCGGTCGTACCAATAGCGGTGATTGTCTCATTCAGCTGTTTTCTGAACACAAATTGTTTCTGGCAAGTATAAACTTCTGCCATAAGAAGCGGCATAGACTCCGTGGTCGCATTAAAGTAAATGCCACTTGTCCTACGCAGTTGCTTCCAGACAATATCCAACGACTCATTTTCCAGAGGGAGTTGTCTACGCAGTTCTCAATGCAGTCAGATGTTCAGGCCCCAAATGAACGCTGATAACAGATAAAAACGCTTTGTATGCCGCTTCGAATACCTCCTGGAACTCTGGTTCAAGTCGATCTCACAAACGATGGATATCTTTGACATCAGTTGCTCTGCTGGATGATCGCACATCCGTCCCTCCCTTCAGATGCCACATTGAATGAAGTGCGTAATTCACTAATAAGCCAACTGACTAGGAGCCTCAGAAATGACCGTGAGCGTTGGTGGATTGCGAAGTGTAGGGAAATGGAAAAGGCTGCGTCCATAGGCAATGCTCGCAACCTTTTCCGTTTTATTAAAGGTACCGGTAAACGGAAGCCTGGTATAAGTGAGTTAATGAAAGAACCCGACGGCTCACTGAATCACTCTCAGGGACGTGGTCTGGAGCGCTGGGTGGATCACATTATGGAACCATTCAGCTGGTTCACTTCAACTTTGGACCTTCCAAATATACCTTCCACCGAAACAATGCAGGTGGATATCACTCCTCCATCAGAGATAGAGAATATGCGAGAGATAGGTTACACGAAAGGTTACATAGCCGCTGGACCAGATGGGTTGTCTCCATCTTTTTTCAAGGATGGAGGTTTCGAAGTTAACGAAACTCCTCCGTGTTATTTGGGAAAACGAGCAGGTTCCCAGGGAATGGTGTGAATCAGTGATTGTACCGATTTACAAGAAAAGTGACAGGTCCTCTTGTGAAAACCACAAAGGAATTGAATTGGTGAGTACCGCGTTCGAACTGCTCATCGGTCTTATTCTCCATCGGCTATCCAGTATCCTCGAAATGTGTACGCGCGAGAAGTAAGCTGGTTTCAGACCCGGTCGGGGCTGTATCGACCACAGTTTTATTCTTCGGCAAACCTCAGTGCACAGACACATCTACCGTAGGGCCATAACCTGTGTCTTTCTTGATCACAGTTCTCTGGCGCTGCTTTTCACTGAAGGGTATGCCAGAGAAGTTTCTCTTTTCTAATGCTTGTATACGAACAGCCAAAGCTGAGTTCGTGCTTACAGTGATCTTTCTCCCTAATTAACCACGGAAAGTGGTGTTCGTCAGGGTTGACCTCTTCCACCCTTCCTTTTCAATTTCATGATTAAAGTGATTCATGAGTTAGTCCTATCCTCGTGTGAGAATAGCCGTGTCGGTCTGACTTGGAATATGCGAACGATATTATTCTTCTGAGTGAAGACCCAGGTAAGTTTCAAGTTATTTTAAATAGCATAACAACAGTGTAGGGAAGTTTGGAATGCATTTTGCACCTTCAAAGTTTAAAATGCTGCTGCAGGACTGGGTTGGCTCAACACCAAACATTGTGTTGGCAGAGGAAACTCTAGCTGAAGTGGATAAATTCCAATACATAGGCAATTGCATTCCACCAGGTGGACAGATATCGGATGAAGTGCCATCGCATATACAGGAGGAGCGTTTGGCTTTTGCCAACCTCAGCCATTTGTGGGGCCGGTGTGACATCGGGTTTTCTGTTAACGGTAGAGTGTACAATACGCCGGTAAGGTTCGTTCTTTTATACGAATCAGCAATGTGACCGTTGAGAGTAGAAGATAGGCAGAGACTGTCGGTTTTCGAGCATCGAAGTTTCCGGAGCTTTGCCCGAGTATGATGGGAACACCGTATCAGCAATGCTGAGGTTCGGCGAAAGGTGTTGGGAACCAGAGATCAGTCTCTGGATCAAGTACTGAATCTAAACAGGTTAAGGTACTTGCGACATTGATAATTATGGCAGCCAACAGACTTCCTCGGTGTACGCTGCTCTCTGAGGCAGTCCGTGACATGGAAAAAAGGTATGAAAACTTTGACCAATAAACTTGACTGAGAAGAACGTATTAGACTTCCATGTTGGGGTCCACGTGATCCGCTCACTAAATGATCGGATACATTAAGTGATATGGCTAAGTGTCGCGTCCAGCTGCGTAGTTGCATTTGGACTCTTCCATGGTCGTCTTAATTCCCCGCTGATACTTTGGCTCTTTGGATCTTTGTCACCATGCTTCTAATTTTTCGCCGTTTACTGGACGATGCTGGAAGGTAGCAACCGAAACCAGAGTACAGAAGAGCGAGGTTATTGGTTGAATAAACTGAAACTGATACCAGGTAGTGTTCGACGATGAGTTCAGACAAATGCATTGACCTGAGGCTGATTTATACTGGCCCACAGAATAATAAAAATGAATGAACACGAAAAGATGCTTGAGAATTAGTTATTTTTTATCTTTCAACCGCATGAGCACTAGAGGTCTGCATTGGAACAAACGAGGAGCTAATCTGCGTGGATCATTTTGCTGATGACCGCTAACAAATCTGTCTGCACACTCTCTACAAATGCACTACATGTGATAGACAAAGGTGTGTATACTAGCTTTCCTTGTACCAGAGAGGTTCTGGGTATTTCCACATTCACTGGCATCATCTCATGGAATCGATTCGGGTAGCCCCTGTGGACGAAGGTTCTTCGCATCGCTTGTTGTTGATCGTCAATGGCAGCCTCTATGCATGCTCTTCTGTGTCAGCTGGTGAGGCATCTAATTAATTTCCCATTATTCTTAAGAAATTTAAATCTGTGTAACTGAATACCTTGTCCATTTCACGATTCTCCTGTGTGTACTTGTCGGCTCAGTGAACCGTCTTTAAAATGACTCATCCAAATGCGAAGAGAGGCGAGTTTGTTGTTGTGGGTCTCTTTCGATTGTGAAACGTAAGATTGTTTGAGCTGAGCTGAGCCATACATCATTTCGTTTCCCCAAAATATTTTATTGCATCAAGTTGGCCATTTTCTAATTCTGTCATAAACTGACGGACGATTTTCGAGAATCCATTGCTAGCCGATTCTTTTGATGAGAAATGCGGGTGTACAAGTTGAACAAGTAAACACCATTTGTGCTAGATCTTCTACGGGAAGTAATATTCCTAGTGTGTTATCTTGTATATCGTCACACAAATAATCATTTTTCCACTTACTGAGACATCCATGAAAGGTCAACTGACGTCTGACGAAAGCATCCGTCGTTCGTTTTTTCTTTTAACGTGTACCCATTTGATGAGTTCGGATGTATCTTTCAGGTTGTACTTCGCATGTTATGGTTAATGTGACATACCATGAAGATATTATGAAGGGTCTCCATTCCTATGCAATTTTGGCAATCCAAACAATTCTGTGTTGATTTGTTCATGGTGCGTATCCACTCAAATGTGTCTGAGTCCATTGTTTCTTTCTCCAAGTTGATTCGAAATTCGTTTTGTTTTAACTCACATTGGGACCATTCGGCGAATTAAGGCGTCTCATACACAATAATTTCCATCGCCACGTATGGATCTACAGAAGCATGGTTGCATGCGATTCATTACTCGTTATTATTACATTGTAGATGGGCCATCTACAAATGGGTTGTTAGATCTAACATTTGTTGCCTAACTGGAAACTATTTTGAGTGATGCGTCTAAATTCATTAGAACTATCATAGAGGATGATGAAACACGACAAACTGAAGACTCGTCGTTCGAACTTGTGAGACTTTTGAAACAAAAATATGTAACAGACTGAGACATACTTGAGCGGATACACCCTACGGGAACAAATATTCTAAGATTGAACGCACTGCTGAGATAGCATAAGAGTTGAGTCCAATTGCGACCTATTCTCTATATGTGCATTCACGGGAATAATTTGAAAACTCCTTCAACCCAAGTAAATTTAATGTTATTTTATTCGGCATGTATGATATTTAATAATAAAAATTCTTTGTTATTCGTGACCAAAAATCTTCACCGCCTAATACCGTTTTAAATGATTTTCCATTCAGAGAATGTTGATCATTGTGTGGAATTGTGAATACATCGCTGATATCAGAGCTTTAAATAAATAACTGATGCAGTGTCTGGATGAATTGCACAAGTGAAATGCCTCCACACAATAAGACCCTTGGAGAAGATATGAGGCTAATTTTGGCCTGGATATTGAACTCATAACACAAATGATTTTTGGATACCATTCCAAATCAAGACAATCGTTCGGACAGAAAACTCGAGACGATTTACTTCCTCTTCCAGGTCAAGTCATTTCTCTAGCAACCAATTGAACACCATGGGCTGTTGTTCACAAAAACAACAAAATTTTCTGAAGAAGGTTTATTCCAGAACTGTTATTCCAATACGAAAATAATATCAATTTCAAATCAATCAGTATTGTCAAATTGTCTTGTGTTTCCAATTCACACACTTATATGGATAATAACTGAAATGGATATCGAAACGCGCGGCCGCAATGCTGCCTTACTCCAGGTTAGCCGGGATCAATCCACATTTAACAATCAGCGAATCACAATAGTAATTCTTCAATGAACTCTTCCGAAGGGAATATCCACTCCCGATCGACGTGAAAAAATTAGATTGTTTGGATAAACAAGTGCGGAATGTGTACGTATCCGAGTGAATGGACAGAGGATTATGGGTTACATGTACAGAATGAGTGGCGATAATGGTGAAATCGTTCGTTTGCTTCCAAGACATTGTAACAAACCAAATGGATAGATCGAATCAACACACAACGTTCACATTGTGCACCTGGTTGAAACCGTGCATGAAATCAATCCCCGCACTACATACCAATTAGATTATCGTGTTTCATCGAGCAAATGTGAGGATATCCCACAGCACTAGGTCACTCATAGTCCTATTTACAAGAAACGAAAGATGATATAATTTCAAAAATGCAGGCATTTCGTTTACCCCTGTCATCCGTGGACGTGACACATGTCACCATGTGTACGGTATAATCGGTTTATTGCTAGGAAAACAAACATTTCGTATCAGGCGTCTTTATGCACAGAGTATTAGTTGATATATCATGATATGAATCAATTCACTGGTCACTAATAGTTTTAGTCAACTTGTGACGTGATGTACCTATGTGTCTCGCAGTCGAAGGAGTCACAGGATTCACGTTACTACTCATCGGGTTTGGAACTGCTCGTCTTCATATAAGGTTGCACAGTAGTTTCAAGATTTCAATGTGCGATTCCATAGCTGATGACTAGATGAGCAAATCCTTTTTGGTTGGTGTTAGGGGCATGTATATAAGGCATTTTTCATGTTTGAGGAAGGAACACGGAATAAATTTTTCAAAACGGCGTTTTGGCCATTTTTTAACAGATGTCCGATTAAGGAAAACATTAGTTTTAATACGAAAATGACCGGTCGCTAGCTTGACCTGCTGGCTGGATGTGGGTCCAAGGTTCGGAAGGTCGATGGATCGATGGAAAATCTCAAGCTTTACGTTTCTTTCGAGATTTCATACATTCTCAGTTTAGAGGTTAATTCATATCTGATTATCTGAACAACTCTGGATTGCTGGATCATCGAATGCATAATAGAAGTGTATGGATTAGGCTATTAGGAGTTTCGCAATAGTGAAGAAAGTTTACGTGTAATTTATAGTCGCAATCCAAGGGTTAACAAATCAATTCACTGAATTGGTTGGAAAAATGCACCCATAGTTTTATGACTGGACGAAGAATTTCCTTTAATTTGGGCGGGTATACTGTGATCCATATGCAGAAAGTCGAAGGTCCTCCGGCGTGGTATCGTAGCCCAGCTAGTAGAGCACTCGCGGTACTAAAGCGAGGGTGGTGACCATGCGTGGGTCCGAATCCCGCCGGGGCCAAAGACTTTTCACGTTTGGATCACCTCAAAAAATTATGAAAATCTGCCAACCATCAATACATCGATACATTTAATTTTAGGGTTCGCAAAGATTTCAGCGAGAATTTAGATGGAAGGTTTCATTCCTTCTGAAGTCTCTTCTGTTGCGTTGACGAAAATGTGGCTTTGTTAACTATTCTTGGGGCCAGCATTTGTAGAGAAACGTGTTAGCTCAGCATTGGTGGACAATCAAGACAAAATGACAGTTAGTGCCGGTTCTGTATCAAACGCAAGGCCTGAGACAATGGAATCTCGGGTGACAGGACAGCATGTCGGTGGGATGGATCGATAGATCAGAGGTGAATCTTGTCATCATAAGTCAGGCCTTAAGGCATGGTCGCTCACACCAGTCTAACCATTGCGTTGTGTGCAACATGTAACAGAAATAATCGCGTGCAATTCGAATCAGGTGACTGCACTCCAATCATATTCAGCTGAGTTCTGATTTGTCTCGTAAAACTGACCAATAACCGTGCCAGCAGTCAAATTTGCTCTTCCGTCTTAGAAATCTATTGTAGTAGAATAATTGTTCAGTTTATCTTCGGTAGAAGAAGAAGCCAAAATTCTATTCAGCTTGATCCGCTTTCCACTCAATATGAGTCAATCTGCTAATATTAGAGATGGTGGGGCAGTTTACACTTTCAACCAAGTGGTCATTTGGATTATGAGTACACTCGGACTGATCGGAAATGTGTTCGGGTTTATTTCGACTTATCGTATCGAAATCGGTTTTCCCGCAACGCGTCTTCTAATACGACTCCAATATGTATGAGACACCATCGGAATAATCGGTGTGGCCATCCAGTGGATCACGTTTCATTTAGATATTCCATTGGCGATGTTGACCAATCCAGTATTCAGTTCACTTTGGTCAAGTTACTACGTTGTGATGATTTTCATGATACTCAGTTCAACCAATACGGTACTGCTGTCTATTGATCGATACTGGGCAATTGTCTGGTTCAGGACATATCGTCGTGATTCTAGTTGTTATCGCTTAACCTTGATGACAATTATGTTCGTCTGGATGATCCTGATAACAATACCGACAGCTATTCTGGGCTACTTGGACGCGAATGTGCACATCATCGGAGCTGAAGGGATCATTATCTTTAGAAAGGCGCATTCTATAGTGTTGTTCTTCTGTTGCGTCATCGGCCCATCGATTCTGATCTGTGCAACGCAAGTTCACATTCTTGTTATACTCCACCGACTGAACAGAGGTCGTGCCACAGGCCTGTCGTTCATTGATGGCACAGATCGAACGAAACAGAAAACAATCGACGAGAACACGAGAGCTTTATCGAAATCGATTATTGTCATGATGGTAGCATTTTTCGTGGTCAGATTTCCATTCTTTTTCGGATATGTTCTCTCCGCATTTGAAGTGATCAGATCACTCACGATTCGAAGATGGAGAACCGAACTGGTTGTTGCATTATCGGCTAATTTCTGTGTGAATCCATTTGTACTGATATTCACCAATAAGAATTTACGCAAATGTATCTTTGTGAGACTTCATTCATACATGAAAATGATTCATCAATGGTGTCCTCGGTGCTTGCCTCAACGGCTCTAGTAGTTGATTAATCATATGTGGCAATGTTGTTTCCGTATATCTGTTCATCATCTGTGGAAAACATAACGTATATTACTAATCCTTTCTGTCATCTTCCATTTCACGAGGTTGTGCACCCAATATTCCTAAATGTCTGTGAGTGTGTTCTATTTTCATGTAACACAGGGTTCTCAAGAAATACTTTTAACAAAGCGAATTTTCTGTCATGGGAATTAAACTGGTCTGAGCGTAGATTTATCTCTGTTCCTTCTGTAGAAGAAGTAAGGACGTAACTGAAACGGTGCACCAACATGCATTACAGCTGTAGTAATTTTGGTTCACCAGAACGTTTAGTGGTGAGAGATGGAGTAGTATATAACACATGGTCATGATAAATCTCCAGTGGTTTAGCGCCGGGTGGTAAGTGCAGTGCTCATAACTGATATGATCCTCTTATTGGATCTACTTACATATTTGTACCTGTTACGTAACGATTTTCTTTCTTAGGCAATCAGAAGTATTTCGAATATTTGCACGACCATGTCTTATTCGAGAAACGTCAGCTTTTATACTGGGAAAGACTCGATGTTCTTTAGGAGGAAAATATTGCACGAAGGGGACCCATGTATAAAAACAGTTAGGACTAAATATTCATGAATACCAGTAGTTCAATTCCTTAGAGAAAATCCTCATGATTTGCGTTGTGACTGTCCCGATGTCTAAGGCTGTCAAACTAGTGGGAACTTAGTCTAACTGGCTTTGCGCACACCATGATCAGAACACGGCTACTGGCAGTGGACCAAATTTCCATCGGAAAACCATGTTTATCGATAATTCGTGATTCTGAACAATACAATAAGCATAAATATACAACAAGAAAAAGACTTACAGTCAGGTGAGAAACCAAGAACAATGGGCAGTCACCTTCCGAAAATCGGGACAGTGCAAAAAATATAAGCGGTCCGCCTGACAAATAGCTGAACGAAACTGTAGCGCAGTAAAATCCAGAAAACTTTTGCCATCACAAGTCAATGAATCAGGTACAAAGGCGTGAATTAGGCTGTAGTTGCAATGCTGAAAATAGTTAATAATAAATGAGTAAAAATAAGCTAAATCTGTGGGGCTAACAAGAGCACGTGCCAACTCGACTAGACGAACTCGGCACAAGATCTGTTAGCGCCATCAGAGTATGGTGGTCAATGGTGGAGTGCAGTGACAGAATCGTCAGGGTTGAGAGTCCGAGCCTCAGCTCGGCTGCGCAAGTGGACTACTCAGAAAGATCATATAACAACAGACCTGCTGACCTTTCAGGGACAAAGTTATGAATAAATACGTGAACTGTTCGTGTAATAGGCAACGTAAAACTTGAGTACATACCAATATGATACCATAGCAACAGAGAAAATACGTTACGAACATCCGAGGCTCACGATGTACTTTTTCGCAATTCATGAGTAGTTAGGCAGAGGAAGAGGATGGACTTTAGTTACGATCAGTAATTACCAATTTGCGTTTGTATACTGCAGTGAGCGTTCGTGAAATCTATGGATAGTTCGATCTGTGCACTTTTATAACAACGGAGTTCTGTTCAGGAGCTTCATCCATTATCGATTCATGTGAGAAGGTCGGCGTACGCTTTTTGATCGCTACTAGCCAGAGGTATGATGGCTAGGAGAGCATGTTCTGGTGTACGGGTAATTTCTTTTAACAAACTTTACAATCTAAATTCTAGCCGTCCATTTATTTCGGAACTATTTTCTTTCGAATTAGGTGTGATATGTAACAACGATCCTTCTGATACGGTGATTCTCTCTCGACATCGATGAAAACAATGGTCCCACATGAGGTCAGCTAATAGATTTTCCTAGGAACTCTAACGTGAATGTACGTAGTAGATGATGTCATCCTTGTGATAAGAGATGGAGACAGTCACCTTGTTTTTCCGGTACTAAGAACTATCCAAATGGCGAATCCTAAGATGCATTTTCGGGAATCTTTTATTATATACTTTGAAAAAAAGCTTCAGTTACGGAGTGATATTGATATGACGGAAGCACGCTGATGAATATTATGAGAGTTTGATTCACCGAAACCTGATCGAACAGTAAAGTATTATTATGAATTGCAGGCCTTTTAGCCAACTGATTCACTCATGCATTACCTGCATTTTGTGGTAATTGAATTGTTTTCAACCTTTCGGTAAACCTGTTCTCTAGATCCGAACATTTGCTCGGCGTAAACAATTTTCATGTAATAGATTTTCCATGTTCAACCTAACAAGTGTTTCGAAGAGTTCGACCAGTGTTATGACCCACAAGATGTACCTGGTGAGTAGGCTGTTCTATGTCAATCATTGATTTGAATATCAACAAAATTAACCGAGCAAAATAAAAAAATGCTGATTTGCGTCTTCGGTGTCCAGTCGATGAGAAGCAGTAGTAATCCGATTGAGGGTGTCATCCGATGGCTTATATTGCCTTTCTTCATCTTATTGTATTTAGTCCGTGTGACGTAATTTAGCCCGTTATCGCTCCATGATTGACTACAACTTAATTTGAAGCAGTCAACCAATTACTACTCAGTGAGTAGCATGCATACTCGACCACACCAGAATCATTGCAGTTTGTCGTCATCTGATGGATTCATCTTGTAACAAATGAGATCCTCACGTTATCTAAAAACGGTGGCGTCCTAAGTTTTTCATTGGCCTGTTGGAGTGCAGAGGATACTGGTGCACATCTGATAGTTTATATGCGTGGATCATGACTTGCATACTTCATTAGGGTGAAATCAATTAGTCCAGTCCTACTGACGGCAGTTTGGCTTCGCTTTTAAGTTTGCCATCAAGTAAGGATGAGTGTAAAAAGCAGGAGCTATTCCGTCGATACGAAGGCAAATATTGGTGAATATTTGCGTAACAGGAATCTTACGGTATCATAAAATGAGATGATGCTTGATGTTCCGGTGGCCCGAAAAAGGAGAGCATAGTGGCATGACCTCATTCAAAGATGGGGGTAAGAAATCTGCACAACTACAAGAGTGGATCGCAAACAGAAAATATATCCAATATAAGGAAGCAAGATTGAATGCGAATTAGGTAATTATGTTCTGGCAACCGAAAATGGCCGGTGCACACAAACATTTATGAGGAATGGGACTTACTCGGTTGATGATCAGCGATGTATCTCAGTCTAGGATGCAACCAAGAAAAGCAGCGCTCAATAAGTGAAGAGTTTCTTCTCCGAAAGAACAATTGATGAGTTATTGATAATGTAAACAGAAATCAGTAACAGCATTTAAACTTGAATGTTGAGAAGTCAGAGTAAAAACATATTGGGATATAGTTTCTAGAAGGTCGTGAACTGAGTGAAACATTCATTGGAGAGAACCGGTGACAGCTGTATTACCAGTGCAATACCAGCACGATACGTGAACGATGCATGCTTATTTATGAGAACGTTCATTGCTGAACACAAGAATCTGTGGTCGCTGATTTTGCAGGAGACCGAGTTGCAAGAAATTCACTACAGAACTAAGGATAATTTACCATGTTCCGATTGAATATGACAACACTTTACCTGAATAAACATGGAATTTTGTCAATACATAATTGTTGATCCTACATCTGGAAAACAATGCATCCGTGAAAGTAAATCCTAGCCCAATGTGTTATGCAAAACCACAAGCAAAACCTAATTTCAGGTTTTGGCAAAACTTGTTCTTTCGATTAGGCTGGCTGTTTATCCAATGCCGTTTGTTGTCACTCCATTTCTTTATATGGATAATGTGGAAAAGTGCCTCTTCGTTTACAGAACAGTTATGAGCAAAGTCGGTCACTTAAAAATGCAATGCATTCCGTCCACGTAAGTTTATCATTCATTCGAAATAAATCAACAGTTTTCTCTCTTGAACTTACCAACAACCGTGACATTGCCAAGACTACACCAGATAATGAAATTTATACTAATCTGTTTGCATTGCATTGACATTATATTTCCAATTCTTGTGTTACATTACAGAGAAAAGTACGAATTTGAAGCTCGTTACGCCAACAAATATGCATCCATTCGAATTTTGACAGTGCCCGTATTCATTTGGACTGTAATGAATGCTTAACTCCTTCAAAGTCACGCATGATGGGCAAAATATTTACAATGACAGAGCTATTCACGCGTACACAATGGTAAACACCTCCTCCCCACGAGAAGCCGATGCAACTTACTTCAGTTACTGGGTTCGAAAAGGCACTGGGAAGATTTGTGCATAGAACAGCTGACACGTCACTTGTGGAATATACCATTATTCACAGCATTTTATTGAGTGAAATACTGAAAATGCATGAAAAATCCATAGAAATAAACGAAGCCAATGTGGCCGAATAATTTGACTCACTCATTTAAGGAGAAGTGTATACCATCGTTGTTTACCCAAGAAGAATGGTTTACCTAATACGACCAATATACATTTGGGTGCGCAAAATTGCAAGGTCAAAGAGGCTATCAGCAGTTTTACTTTCAACATATTTTTTCAGGAATTTCGCGCCAGAGTGTTGATTATGGTGGTCGGCGAATCGTATTCTGATCTGTAGAAATGATCAGATTGCTCACCCCATAACTTGAAGTCTGAAACAGTATAGAACTACACACTCGATTTTAATTGAAGTGACGTAATCCATGGTGGAAGATATAAAATGACTTTGAATGAGCTGAAGGGATGGAAGCAAACTAACATTCGATAAGAATCACAACAAGAAGCCCTAATAAGCTGTTCCAAGCATGTACAATTGTTTTACACTTGAGTTTGATGGGATATATCATAGAGAAATCGACGAAGTGGAGATGGATTTTTCCTATGTTCATTCTTAGATAATATGTTTATCCATGATGAACATGACAACAGAGAGCTGTGTCAAATCTTTCGAATCGCTATCGATTTGTGGACAACATTTTCTGCACAACTGAGTAAAAACCATTTATCGACACAATTGTGGAATGCGTTAAAAAGCCTCACTTGAGCTGGCTTCAGTATGCAGGGTCAGGTACGTCCTTGACTCACTTACTACTACATGCTGCTCGTAAACGAATCGTAAGGTACTAGGAGCTGAAAGTTGATAAATGATCATTTGATGAGTATGCGAGTTCTCGAACGTGTTCTGTTCCCATACTGGAAGCTGGTGCAGCCCTCGGTGAGTGAGCCTTCGTGACGAAAGAGGGATGACACCACTTGCGTAAACTTTGTCGATATGTCTGACAAGTTTTCGAACAAGGTGATGCTCACGATATCGCCTCCCTGTAATTTTCAATCCAATATTATACTGGTTAACCAATTTCCGTTATCACGATGTAAACAGATGGCGCATTGCCCCACAAGATCCGCCGATTAACGACAATTACCTTCACATAATATGGGGTAGTAAACAAGTTCAATTTGGCATTGAATGTAATGGTTTTCAATGAGAAGTAAAATGATCAGACTGCACGAGATGACCGCCTTAGACGTCCACTAGCAGACTAAATGACTGTACCCCGCATTACACAGCAATGTGCATTCCCTGTTAGACGAACTTTGTGCTTCCGTCCAGATATATAGAAATAAACGCCGAAGTGACGTAATCCATGGTGGAAGATATAAAATGAGCTGAAGGGATGCAAGCAAAATAACATTCGATAAGAATCACGACAAGAAGCCCTTATAAGCTGTTCCAAGCATGTGATGGGATATATCATAGAGAAATCGACGAAGTGGAGAACATCCGAAAAGCTAAACTTTGTGCATTCAACAAGCTTCAGAAATCCATTGTTCACAAGTTAGCTGAACCGAATTTTCTGAAACAACCAGAAAAATGTGTGAAGAATTTGTTATCAGTTGCACTGAATGAACTTCAATTACGGGCTGTTTCATGTGGTCTACATTTCTGCATACCACCGTGTAAAATAAACAGCACAGAGACAGGCGCAATTCGAATATCCATTCGAAAAACTAAAAATAGCCAAACCAACTTCAAAAAATGCGGAGACTTGGTTCAAAGCAAAGCTAGTTGACTTGGAACGACAGTACCGGATGCAATCATTCAGACATAAGTCACTCCTCACACCTGAGCACACATCCGCCATTGAAGAGCTACAGTTGTGACCTGATTTGTTAATTTTACGCCATGACAAGGGCTCCGGAGCAGTGCTGATGGATCGGAATGATTATGAGAAGAAGATGGAAGGTGTTCTTGACGATCCCAGCAAATTTGTACACGAAGATAACTGTGATGATCCCAAAGAACTAGAAGAACGGATATCGATGGAAGTACAGTCTTTACTAGAAGGATACTTCATCAATGAAGGCACAGCTAAAATCTGAAGCCAAAAGGAACTCAAACTCCACAACTGTATGGTTGACAGAAAATACACAAACCCGGAGTGCCACTTCGACCAATACTATCTATGACAAATTCACCACAACACGAATTGGCGAAATGGCTGGTGAAATTGCTTGAACCAGTTCATAAGTCAATAGTCAGACACACCATCAAAGAGAGTTACAAAATGGCAAAGCTTTTGGACCAGATTAATAAGAAAGGGAAATATGTGGCTTCATTTGATGTCAAATCACTGTTTACGAATGTTCCCGTTCGGGAGGTCATAATTATCATCTGTGACCATGTCGAGTAAAACCAACTCAAAATTGGTACACCAGTATCAGTTCTGGAACGACAATCACGACTGTGAACAACAAGCGTATAGTTTTCCTCCCGTGGTCGGGCTTACAGACAAATTGATGGTGTCGCAAGGGGAACTCATTGGGTCCATTCTGGCAGATATATATATGGCTCATCTTGAGGAAAACGCAAGAAATTGCTGGAAAGTTCAGAACTTTACAAACGATACGCTGATGATCCACTAATCGTCACATAAAGTCTAGAAGAGACAACAAGGATGATGGATGAACTCAATGGTTTGCATCCGAATATACGACTAACGATAGAAGCTGAAATAGAAGATACACTGCACTTCCTCGACATTAATATGACTAGAAGGAATGATGGAATAATCGCCAGATCTGTTTACCGAAAAGAAACTTGGACAGGCTAATACTTGCACTTTGACAGCTTTGTGCCTGTGGAATATAAACGTGGCCTCGTCCGAACACTATTTCAAAGAGCACGACGTATCTGCACAGAAGACATAATTGACAAAGAACTACGATAGCTCAAAGAAGCCTTGACTGAAAACGCTTATCCCGATGCGTTTATCGAAAGGCACACTGAGCTTAAAGTATTCAGCAGAACGAATTGTTCAGTAGAAAAATTACTAGTCACCCTTTGTCTTCCATTCAAAGGTGATGACGTCAATTGCTTGCTCAAACGACGACTTGGATCAGCGCTTGCCCGAACATATTATGCAGCTGACCTCAGAATTGTTCATCTGACGATTGAGATCCCCACATCCTCGAAGAAATGACGTCCACCACTGCACACCAAATCAAATCTGATTTACCAAATTCAATGTAGTTGCGGAGCAACCTACGTGGGTCGAACCGAGCGGCAGTTTCGTAACTGACACAAATTTCAAACACATTTCAAATTGGGTACAACGTTTTTTGATGCAGTCAGAGTCAGATCAAAGGCATAATGACAACGGTCGAAACCATAACATCCCGTCCTCGGCCGTCGCTCGTCATCTTATGATGACGCAACATCCAGCTGACCGAAGCACTGCGTTTCGGGTCATTTACGTGGCGAAGAATACAAGGATTTTGAGGTTTTCTGAAGTTATTGCGATGTATCGATGGAAACCAACATTGTGTAAGCAGAAACAGCTCTTTCTTAATGTGATTTTACCGTGGCGACGAAACTTGACTATTGGAATTTCCCCTATATTTGTCGAATATCATGGTTTTACCTGAACTTATATAAACAGTATCGTTCTGCAATATGCGCCATGTTGAGATGCAGGAAATCGTCACGGACATGAATCGTGCTATGTTGCAACTCTGGATTTTCTTCTCAAAATTATCTTCGCAGAATATGGAGTAGTAAACAAGTTCAACTTACTATTCACTGTGAGAGCTTCCGGAGAGATTTAATTGCTCAGACTGCGAGACAAAGCCGCAGTAGACACATCTCTGCGGACTATGTGAGAGTAACCCGCAAAACGTTCACAAAAAAACATTCCCTGTTCGATGAACTTCGGGACACTATTTATTATTTTGCTATCCTCCAATTCAAAAGTGTGTGTGTAATATGCATATAAGAAAGACGTCTGAATGGAAACGTGGTATAGTTCGTGAAAAAGAATGGAATACATTGTGCTTACATCGAAATAGATAAAAATAAACGATAAAGAGAGGTGGTAATGATGCATCCGTTGTCCTTTCCATTAGGGCCCTTCTTTCAGCTCATTAGTGCAAACGTCTTTTTCAGGTTCTGATGCGACACTGTTTATGTCACTAGTTCCAGAACCATTGTCAACAAACGAGCCCTATCATATGATGAAGAACTGCATATGTAGAGAATAAGTCCTACTAGGAATCCAATCTTATACAATTTCAGCAATCCATACAATCTTTCAATGTTCGTTCCCTTAGGGCGTATCCGTTGGAATATGTCTGAGTCTATTGCATCTATTGCATCTCTTACTCTCAAAGGTGCCAAAAAATTAAGCAGAAATTGCTCCATCTGTTTTATTGCATCTTTCTTCATGATAATTTTCACGAGCTTAGATGTGTCACTCATGGTGTTATCCATTTTACCAACGAAGCGAGACTTAACATCCTATTTTGGACGGCTTGCCTGTGTGACATTGATAACAGGTATTCAGTTAAGTGGATGTCAGTTTCTGTAGCTACACATGTGACGACGGAAAGTGTTTTGTGCGACAGACTTACACTCTCGAAATTATCAGAGTAAGATAAAACAAAAGGAAAAGAGAAACTCTTGTCTAAACTTCCAAGAAATTTATAAAGAATGACATGTTAGACTCAGACATTTGAAGGGATACGCCCTAATGAAAACATTATTGGACGATTTTGATAATTGCCGTGGTTGCATAAGCGTGGATTCCTCTTGAGACCTGTTCATGCGACGAACAGCGTCAAAGGCATATGCGAATTCAGCAACTGCGTGGACGCCGTAAGTGCAAAAATGACGGACACCTTCGTTTAACTTCAGCGCACATTTCACAATTATTCTATAACTTTATTCATGACAATACATGTGAAACACTCATTCTTTTGTGAAAATCTAGTACAATAAATAAAATAGTCTTCACGTCAAAACCCTTGGAAACCTCAGATAATTATTCATCTTTGTTCACTAAATCAAGAGCAATTAGGAGAACTGCAGAAACTTCTCGTAGCTATAACTTTGAAGGAAGTTGTCCAGACATGGACAGGGTAACAGGTGCAATTGTGTAGGCTGTGTGGTGGTAAAGTCAGAACTGTTTTTTTGAGCAAATGCGATGAATGCGAACATGTGCTTATCACCTAATTCTAGTATGAGATCTTCTCAGACTGTAACTCAAACAAGAAGAATTATGCGCATACCTCTACTAAAAATGATGTACTTCATTCCATTCCGATTGGGAAATGTTACGGGAGAACAATAGAAAATTATGGGCAATATGCACTTCTGTACGAAAGAAAAAATACCAAACTACAGTTGCTTGGATTGTCCGAGTTTACTAATTCGAAAGTATGCTCGATGCAGCTATCAAACTGTAATTCGAGTAACAAAAGACCATTGCAATTTCTCCAGTAAATTCACACGGAAATCGTCCATCCAGTAGGACTTGTCATTCTGTGAATTTTAAATCATTGGATCACTTTATTTAGTTGATAACAACAGGGAGAGGACATATTGCTAACTGCAAGCACATTATTCACTCATGCCGATCGCGTACGCGAACCATGGCATAGATGTATGTATACTTAAAAACATATATATATATATATATATATATTCACTGAATAATCCCATTTCATTATATATAGAAAACCCGAATAGCGAACAAGCTCGTTTTAGGTAACATCATGCTCGTGGCTAATACAGTTACATTTATAGGTTTGAAATCTATAAATTATGAACAACGTCTGTGTGCTAAAGTGTGATTGGATGGTCATCAAAGTTGGTGTTGCGTAGTTAGGAAAGATAGGAGGGGAAGTTTTGTTGTTTCGTGGTTGGGAAAAGGGCCCGTGAAACAATGAACAAGGGTTTCGGGGATTATCCATTTCCGGTTTGAACCAGAGGGTCAACGTATGGGTCACATTGAGCTCCAGGGTCGGTCTCGGATCGTGGCCAGGATAGTTTGAGTGCCTTAACGAAACGTTTCTGAGAAAAAAACGATGGATTGAATTATCTGATCGCCACAGATTTTTTATTAGTAACTCGCTTTTGTCATCTCCTTTGAAAGGGAGATGAATGTATAAATCTTTCTTCTTCACGGTCCCTAACGCTTGTCTCGTTGCCCTTTCTCCTATGTTTTTTTGAATGAAGCGCTCGGGGTATCCGTTATCCAATAGCTTTTGCTTCAAAATGTCTAATTCATCACTCACCGTCTCATTCGAGCAAATCATTCGCACACGGGCTGCGAGTGAGCGAATAAGGTTACGTTTATGTCCAATAGGTACAAAGCTGGCGAAATTGGTGTTAGTTGTTTGAGGAAAGGTATGATTGGACTTTAGAAATAGTTTGCTGAATTTTGTGAGATTTGTGGTACATTGTGAACAGTCATGTTGTCCACATGGTAGAACGGGAAAATCTACATTCACAGTCACGAATTCTCCCACGTTTGCTTTGAGCTAGCAACCACGGCAATTATCAAAATCGTCCAATAATGTTTTCATTAGGGCGTATCCCTTCAAATGTCTGAGTCTAACATGTCATTCTTTATAAATTTCTTGGAAGTTTAGACAAGAGTTTCTCTTTTCCTTTTGTTTTATCTTACTCTGATAATTTCGAGAGTGTAAGTCTGTCGCACAAAACACTTTCCGTCGTCACATGTGTAGCTACAGAAACTGACATCCACTTAACTGAATACCTGTTATCAATGTCACACAGGCAAGCCGTCCAAAATAGGATGTTAAGTCTCGCTTCGTTGGTAAAATGGATAACACCATGAGTGACACATCTAAGCTCGTGAAAGTTATCATGAAGAAAGATGCAACAAAACAGATGGAGCAATTTCTGCTTAATTTTTTGGCACCTTTGAGAGTAAGAGATGCAATAGATGCAATAGACTCAGACATATTCCAACGGATACGCCCTAAGGGAACGAACATTGAAAGATTGTATGGATTGCTGAAATTGTATAAGATTGGATTCCTAGTAGGACTTATTCTCTACATATGCAGTTCTTCATCATATGATAGGGCTCGTTTGTTGACAATGGTTCTGGAACTAGTGACATAAACAGTGTCGCATCAGAACCTGAAAAAGACGTTTGCACTAATGAGCTGAAAGAAGGGCCCTAATGAAAAGGACAACGGATGCATCATTACCACCTCTCTTTATCGTTTATTTTTATCTATTTCGATGTAAGCACAATGTATTCCATTCTTTTTCACGAACTATACCACGTTTCCATTCAGACGTCTTTCTTATATGCATATTACACACACACTTTTGAATTGGAGGATAGCAAAATAATAAATAGTGTCCCGAAGTTCATCGAACAGGGAATGTTTTTTTGTGAACGTTTTGCGGGTTACTCTCACATAGTCCGCAGAGATGTGTCTACTGCGGCTTTGTCTCGCAGTCTGAGCAATTAAATCTCTCCGGAAGCTCTCACAGTGAATAGTAAGTTGAACTTGTTTACTACTCCATATTCTGCGAAGATAATTTTGAGAAGAAAATCCAGAGTTGCAACATAGCACGATTCATGTCCGTGACGATTTCCTGCATCTCAACATGGCGCATATTGCAGAACGATACTGTTTATATAAGTTCAGGTAAAACCATAATTTTCGACAAATCATCATCAATGCAAATGTATGTGGCTTCACTTCTTCATTCCAGATGTAGATACCTATTAAATCGAATGTATAGAACAACTTTACGTGTGTTACGCCCAATACTGTGCCGGAAATCCCTGTTCCTATGCTAATGCAATTGTATTCCCGGGCACTGTCACTCCACTTATGAAATAAGACAGCGCCAATTTTCAATGTGTCAAATATCACGATGTACGAAGGCTGCATTGCGAGCCCAACAGGTGTTAGGACACATGCTAATGGCATCATGGGATTCAAATCATGAAGCCTCCCATTTTCGGGATGGGTGTGATACTTAGAAAAGCATCTGACATGTGGTGAGCCGTGGAAGGGTAAGAGGGAATTCATTTGACGTGAGAATTTCCCCAAAATATTATTCTATCGGATGCTGATGTATGAAACCAACAAAGATTATTGGTATCAATCGGAATTAAACAAAGTCCCATTTGCTGATGTACTGCAATTGGAGGTGCCTAACTGTTGACAATGTTCTTCAAGTGAGAAAAGGATGTTTCTTGAATGAATGATATTACCTTCCGATGAACCTTCACGCAACTTTTCACGAGAATTTTTTAGATAGATTGATGCAAAACGATTTGACCGTTCGTTGTTCACTATAAGACTTGTGAAACACACGCGACTTTAAGGTATATTCCATTTAATTGTCGTCTGATAATGTAGAAATTAATTCAATCGTAAAATACAATACGCCAGGCCAGAACGAGGCACGGAGTGTATCGAAAAACGATGCGCCGTGAGATGTGTTAAAGATGAGAAACTTTTGCATTCGGCCCCTTTGTTGGATATTTCTCACGTCAGTTGAGCTCCAACGTGAAGAAATTTTTCATCATCATTCGATTGTGGGTTGTTCAAAGTAGATGGTCATCGAGCTTGTTTCAGATCAGAAATCATGCTCTTCAGATGATTTGAGCAATAAAGATACAATTACAAATACAGTCACGAACCACATGTAGGGCACGTTTCAACATTTGGAGCTCTAGTTGACTGGAATGTATGATGACAAATTCTTATGGGCAGCGACATACAATGACACTCTCGGCAAACTGTGTGTCCAACGAGATTTATTTTCTAAACCGGTTTTGGACTGCAAGAGTCAAATCCTTAAGTTTATTCATCTACACTTTAATGTTAGACGTGAGTCTGACCCTCATAATCCAGTTATAAGAATAATGCAAACGGTTTCCATTAAACAAATGGTTAGATGTTAAGGGTTGAATATAAAATGGGGCAGAAAGTGAAATATTCAGTCCACGTCAAGTCCTGTCAACAGTAGCTACATACACTCAGAAGGATGGTGTGTGTTCAGTGAATAGAATATATTTCTGGATATGGATAAACGCATTCTGAAAATATGTTAGAAATGGGATATTCGGCGACCATGCTAACGGTTCCGTAAGTCTGTGATGATTATCGTCAGATTATCAAGCAGACTAGTGAAATGAGACAAAGCTGAATTGAGGTTAACAAAATCACGAGTAAGTATGAATTTGAAATTCGAGTGTTTGCAGGATTCAGACAGTTTCTGAAAGTTAATTAGGTGGCAGACGATGAATGCGTGCAGGTATTTTTGACATAATCTGGTCACCAGCGTTGAAGTGTTTATCAACGATAGTACAGACAGCTGCATCTCTGGATCAGCCACCACTTTGAGAAACACATTCGTTGGATCTTATCACTAACGAGAAACCCTTATTTCATAAGAACAGCGATATTAATTGGATACCAGTAAAATTATTGATAACTGACAAATTCCATTGGAAGAGCAGTACCACATGGTGGAAATTTTACAAACAAGAGGATGCTTCCAGTTTCGGCCTGATTTTTGGCAGCGGTAGCTTTCCAAAGTCATGAATGTCCCCAAGTCCATCAAGCCTCGGTTTTCTCCGTGCGTTGTGTTTGTGGCAAATCAGGCCTAACATCTGAAGGATGTCATTGCATTCACGGGTAGTTGTGTACAGCAGTTTTCTGCCAGTAATTCAGTTGGTGCGCTTTGTTCATACAGTTGTATAATCTGTGCGATATCTCTGGTTTTATGGCTTTCCATCGGCTGAGTGCTGGAGGTCGTCGCAATATTGGACCATGGATCAGCCATGCGTGTATCGGCTTTTGGCAGTATTTACCTACCATCTGTGTTACCCTTGCGAATAGAATATGTGTTGCATCTTCGCGGTCTGGTTGTTTGCAGAAAGATTTGATAGTGTTCGGTTCACGGTTCTACTACTTTGCGTTGATATGTGTGCTGCGGTTTGTAGCATTTTAGTCGTTGTTCGGCTTGATCGTGGGTCTCTTGGGGATTGTTGTATATGCACAGAAATGTCCGTCCTTGGTGCGACGATGCCAACATGTGAAATGATTCATCTGGTACTGTGAATTCATTGATATAGTCCGAATTCTCGGCCCAGTCTCCTCTGATTGGCTGATCGTCTTGTCCTCACACCCCTCGTTGTCAGTCTTTCCCCGTCTCGTGAATTTGAATTGTCTGTGGTTTAGTAACTTCTCCTCTATTAGGAGATGTATAAACCGCCTCATTTGATTTTCACAGTTGATCGACTAATTTGATGTGGAAAATGAACCGAAGATCACGTTTTGGCTTACAATTAAGCGTATAAGTTTTATATATCAATCGCCGCTCAAAAGGTAAGATTACCATCATCAAACAGTACTTGGAATAGGTGACAGACATATGAACCATGGCAATTTCGTTTACCAGATGGATGGAATGTAGGATGACGTTGTGTTATCGAGCAGAGTTTTGGGTAGATTTTAAAATGGAAAGCGGGCTTTTGGTTCAAATGAATATCAGTTCCTTTATGCCTGGATGGAAGTTAAGGGCCCACAAATTTGCCAACGTCATTTGCAAACAGAATCTAGTTTCCAAATTATTCGAGTTTATTTTTAGATGCGACATGTGATTTTCTTCGCAGAGCTCTCATTGCTCAGATCCAAATACATTCCAAGGAATGTTTGTGAGGTTACCACATACCTTATGCATTTTCACGATCTTGTTTTGCGTTATTTTGCAAGAAGGAAGATTTTCTTCATAGTTGAATGACTTGAGTGTGAATTCGATCGATCATGAGAGGAAGAGTGAAATTTGCAGGTGGCAGACAGCGCTTAGCCGTACACCACTGGGATAATTGATAGTTCACTGAATAGAGTGCATTATTGTACGTTCCGTGTTCAAAAAGTACTCGAATATAATTAACTTACTTATAGTTCATGCCTTTCAAAATGCCTGTGTGCTATACTCCTAGGAAAGCCGGCTGAATGGAGACATGGAGACATTTCTGGTCGACATTGCAAAATATGCACGCTTCCTGCACTATAGAAAGAATTTACCCACTCAGCATTCACTCCCACTGACATTTGCTTCACTCCGAATGGGAAGACTCTCAGTTCAATTGTATTTTGACAAACCATCCACAGTGATTTATCCACATCATTGTAAGCAGCCATACTATCTTAAACCGTCTAGAAATAATATACTCCGAGCACAGTCGCCTAATTATACACACTCACTGAACACATCCATGTTCCATCATCAAAAATCATCCAAAAATACCTGCCATTGTTTACCCGTTCATTGTTTCTTGATATCTCCGAGTAACGATGTAAATTTCACCATTAACTTTCGGTATACTTCACGAGAATAATTGCAAATCGCATCCTTAAAACTGCATGTCTCATGGAAATCACTTACTTCCAATAAGTATGAGTGGCCTCATCCTATCTACGATTGTTACGCAGTGAGGCGGTAACCTGATAAACGCACAACACACATAAAGGCAGAGCACTGTTCAACGTCTAGACCATATCTCTCAACAGTTTCTGTGTATCCGGAATATCATTCGTATTTTGGTAGTGCATCGACCTACCATGTGATCGGAAGAAAATTCTTCTCATTGATGACACGAATGTTGAGCATCAGAATTCCCAACCCATTCAGTTCTCCAATAAATATCTCCTGGTTTTTCAACGGGATAACCATTTCCAAATTGGAAACTTGTACAACAGAGACAACGGCGTCGAAGATACCTTGAAATTTGTAAACTACGACCATTTCGTCCACCGCAGTCTAATAGAGTTTTCTTCCATGCAGCAGTGTATATATTTGTTCATTCCCTGCAGATCTGTCGTAGACTTACCAAATTCATTTCACTGTTGTAATAAACAAGAAAAACATTCTATTCAAAAGGTTTGGCGTGTAAAAATGCTATTCATTCCTCATTCGATGGTTGAAAATTAGGGTGGAATCGTGCTGACACTAAGAAATAATACATCAGAAAATCAATAATAAAAATGACATAATTCAAGGCGCGTTGTTTGAATGGCTGTGTCATAATTCTTGTCCATTTATTTTGGAAATAATTTCGCCATCATAATTATCTATCGCAATGAGGTCCTCTCAGGAACATTCAAAACAATTCATGATATCAGCATAAGAGAAATGCCGGAAAATCACGGATCAGTCACTCTCAAACTCTAGTTATGTGAATCGGAGATTTTTCATAGAAATTTGAGATTTTTCACACGATGGACATCCATATTAATTCTTATCGAGCAAATGAGATGAGGATAGCACGAGAATACATACTGGACGAATAAATGCAATTAAATGACTTGCCCACGTTCTCAAATTCACGCTCATCCGACTGGATCCACGGGAGTAATAACGGGATCAGAAGCAGCATATTGGAAACATTCCATCAACAACATGACCGGAAACTCCAAATAATTTGTTTATTATCTTGAAGGATACATTGATTGAGAAATACTTCTTCCCATTTATTACACATCTCCGACCAAAATTATTGACCGGATGTGATCATTGCGTGCACCGAATACAAAAGCAACTAGTAAAAACCAATTCGGATAGACGGTTGGCGTATCAATCTTTCTTCGTCGAGCAACCACTGTTGCGACTATCCCGATGTCTAGGGCTGTGAATATAGCAGTAACTTAGTTTCACTAGCTACACGCGCGATATGGGCAGAACACGATTACGGGCAGCAGAACAAATTCCAATCGAGTAACCGTGTTTATCGATGATTCGTGGTTCTAAATAATACAACAATCATAAATATACAGCAAATAAAAGACTTACAGCCAGGTGAGAATCAAAGAACAATGGGCAGTAAGCTTCCGAAAATCAGGACAGCGCAGAAAATAAAAACGGTCCATTTAATAAGCAGCTGAACGAAACTGTAGCGCAGTTCGGTTGCGGTACAATCAATAATTAAAGAACCTTTACCGTCACAAATCAATAAATCAATTACAAACGCGTGAATTGGACTGTGGTTGCAATGGTAAGAAGTGCCATTAACAAATAAGTATAAACAAGCTAAGTCTGTGGAGTTAACAAAGGCACGTGCCAACATGAATGGGTGAATCCGACATTAGATCTGTTAATGCCGTTGACGTGTGACGGCCAATGGTGGAGTGCACTGACAGAAACACTAAGACTGGGAGTTCGAGCCTCTGGTCGGCAGTACAAATGAAACACTCAGAAAGATTATATAACAGTAGAAGTGTGGACCTTTGAGGAAACAAGGTTATGAATAAATACGTGAACTATTCATGTAATAAGCACCATGAAACTCAAGTATAAACTGATGTGATACATTAGAAACAGGGAAAATACATTACGAATGTCCGGGGTTCACGATACATGTAGTCACTACTAATAAGTAACTAAACAGAAGGCAGAAGGACAAACTCTAATTATGATTCGTAATTACCAACCACTATAAATTCCATTCAACGAACTAGTTCACAAATGAGAACATACAGATAAGTTACACGTGCACTTGTTGGCACTATTCCTAAAAATGTACAAAGATAATATATCTGCTGGGATTTTTGCGTTATTCGCGTTTATCAGAAACTTAGTTGCTGGGAAATGGTCAGAAAAAGCAACTGATTCAGATGGTCTGCTGGAATCGGTATCTCAAAAGAGCTAACTTTATTGTAGTCGCACACAGCAGGATGCAGATTAGAAGTGAAATAACACCTAACGGAAATTTCCGTCGTCCAATTTCACTTCGATTATTCAGAGAGGTCATCAGTGCATATGTGTGGTTTTGAGATTGTGCTACGACAATATCTATATCATTGGTTCAAGAAACGTTGTCAATAAATGAGCTATCTAATGTAATGATGAACTGCACGTGTAGAGAATAGGTCGCAATGGGACTCAACTCTTATGCTATCTCAGCAGTGCATACAATCTTGGAATATTTGTTCCCGTAGGGTGTATCCGCTCAAGTATGTCTCAGTCTGTTACATATTTTTGTTTCAAAAGTCTCACAAGTTCGAACGACGAGTCTTCAGTTTGTCGTGTTTCATCATCCTCTATGATAGTTCTAATGAATTTAGACGCATCACTCAAAATAGTTTCCAGTTAGGCAACAAATGTTAGATCTAACAATCCATTTGTAGATGACCCGTCAGTTTATGACAGAATTAGAAAATGGCCAACTTGATGCAATAAAATATTTTGGGGAAACGAAATGATGTATGGCTCAGCTCAGCTCAAACAATCTTACGTTTCACAATCGAAAGAGACCCACAACAACAAACTCGCCTCTCTTCGCATTTGGATGAGTCATTTTAAAGACGGTTCACTGAGCCGACAAGTACACACAGGAGAATCGTGAAATGGACAAGGTATTCAGTTACACAGATTTAAATTTCTTAAGAATAATGGGAAATTAATTAGATGCCTCACCAGCTGACACAGAAGAGCATGCATAGAGGCTGCCATTGACGATCAACAACAAGCGATGCGAAGAACCTTCGTCCACAGGGGCTACCCGAATCGATTCCATGAGATGATGCCAGTGAATGTGGAAATACCCAGAACCTCTCTGGTACAAGGAAAGCTAGTATACACACCTTTGTCTATCACATGTAGTGCATTTGTAGAGAGTGTGCAGACAGATTTGTTAGCGGTCATCAGCAAAATGATCCACGCAGATTAGCTCCTCGTTTGTTCCAATGCAGACCTCTAGTGCTCATGCGGTTGAAAGATAAAAAATAACTAATTCTCAAGCATCTTTTCGTGTTCATTCATTTTTATTATTCTGTGGGCCAGTATAAATCAGCCTCAGGTCAATGCATTTGTCTGAACTCATCGTCGAACACTACCTGGTATCAGTTTCAGTTTATTCAACCAATAACCTCGCTCTTCTGTACTCTGGTTTCGGTTGCTACCTTCCAGCATCGTCCAGTAAACGGCGAAAAATTAGAAGCATGGTGACAAAGATCCAAAGAGCCAAAGTATCAGCGGGGAATTAAGACGACCATGGAAGAGTCCAAATGCAACTACGCAGCTGGACGCGACACTTAGCCATATCACTTAATGTATCCGATCATTTAGTGAGCGGATCACGTGGACCCCAACATGGAAGTCTAATACGTTCTTCTCAGTCAAGTTTATTGGTCAAAGTTTTCATACCTTTTTTCCATGTCACGGACTGCCTCAGAGAGCAGCGTACACCGAGGAAGTCTGTTGGCTGCCATAATTATCAATGTCGCAAGTACCTTAACCTGTTTAGATTCAGTACTTGATCCAGAGACTGATCTCTGGTTCCCAACACCTTTCGCCGAACCTCAGCATTGCTGATACGGTGTTCCCATCATACTCGGGCAAAGCTCCGGAAACTTCGATGCTCGAAAACCGACAGTCTCTGCCTATCTTCTACTCTCAACGGTCACATTGCTGATTCGTATAAAAGAACGAACCTTACCGGCGTATTGTACACTCTACCGTTAACAGAAAACCCGATGTCACACCGGCCCCACAAATGGCTGAGGTTGGCAAAAGCCAAACGCTCCTCCTGTATATGCGATGGCACTTCATCCGATATCTGTCCACCTGGTGGAATGCAATTGCCTATGTATTGGAATTTATCCACTTCAGCTAGAGTTTCCTCTGCCAACACAATGTTTGGTGTTGAGCCAACCCAGTCCTGCAGCAGCATTTTAAACTTTGAAGGTGCAAAATGCATTCCAAACTTCCCTACACTGTTGTTATGCTATTTAAAATAACTTGAAACTTACCTGGGTCTTCACTCAGAAGAATAATATCGTTCGCATATTCCAAGTCAGACCGACACGGCTATTCTCACACGAGGATAGGACTAACTCATGAATCACTTTAATCATGAAATTGAAGAGGAAGGGTGGAAGAGGTCAACCCTGACGAACACCACTTTCCGTGGTTAACTAGGGAGAAAGATCACTGTAAGCACGAACTCAGCTTTGGCTGTTCGTATACAAGCATTAGAAAAGAGAAACTTCTCTGGCATACCCTTCAGTGAAAAGCAGCGCCAGAGAACTGTGATCAAGAAAGACACAGGTTATGGCCCTACGGTAGATGTGTCTGTGCACTGAGGTTTGCCGAAGAATAAAACTGTGGTCGATACAGCCCCGACCGGGTCTGAAACCAGCTTACTTCTCGCGCGTACACATTTCGAGGATACTGGATAGCCGATGGAGAATAAGACCGATGAGCAGTTCGAACGCGGTACTCACCAATTCAATTCCTTTGTGGTTTTCACAAGAGGACCTGTCACTTTTCTTGTAAATCGGTACAATCACTGATTCACACCATTCCCTGGGAACCTGCTCGTTTTCCCAAATAACACGGAGGAGTTTCGTTAACTTCGAAACCTCCATCCTTGAAAAAAGATGGAGACAACCCATCTGGTCCAGCGGCTATGTAACCTTTCGTGTAACCTATCTCTCGCATATTCTCTATCTCTGATGGAGGAGTGATATCCACCTGCATTGTTTCGGTGGAAGGTATATTTGGAAGGTCCAAAGTTGAAGTGAACCAGCTGAATGGTTCCATAATGTGATCCACCCAGCGCTCCAGACCACGTCCCTGAGAGTGATTCAGTGAGCCGTCGGGTTCTTTAATTAACTCACTTATACCAGGCTTCCGTTTACCGGTACCTTTAATAAAACGGAAAAGGTTGCGAGCATTGCCTATGGACGCAGCCTTTTCCATTTCCCTACACTTCGCAATCCACCAATGCTCACGGTCATTTCTGAGGCTCCTAGTCAGTTGGCTTATTAGTGAATTACGCACTTCATTCAATGTGGCATCTGAAGGGAGGGACGGATGTGCGATCATCCAGCAGAGCAACTGATGTCAAAGATATCCACCGTATGTGAGATCGACTTGAACCAGAGTTCCAGGAGGTATTCGAAGCGGCATACAAAGCGTTTTTATCTGTTATCAGCGTTCATTTGGGGCCTGAACATCTGACTGCATTGAGAACTGCGTAGACAACTCCCTCTGGAAAATGAGTCGTTGGATATTGTCTGGAAGCAACTGCGTAGGACAAGTGGCATTTACTTTAATGCGACCACGGAGTCTATGCCGCTTCTTATGGCAGAAGTTTATACTTGCCAGAAACAATTTGTGTTCAGAAAACAGCTGAATGAGACAATCACCGCTATTGGTACGACCGGATGCGAATCTTACAAACGGCCAACTTAGGCGTTGAAATCTCCAGCAACGAGCACCACGTCTGTTGAACGTGCACTTCGAGGTAGCTGAGTCAAATCCTCATAGAACTCGTCCTTGCCATCAGAGGAATTGCTGTCGGTGGGCACATACATAGACACGGCGAACAAACATCGGCGCTTCAGATTGGTGTTGTTGACACGAACAGAATCGTCCAACCGAATTGCACACAAACGACTGCTGACTGGAATCCAGCCTAGCAGTGAAAGCTAAGCTTTCATGCTCAAAGTAATCCCACCGCCAGCCTTACCACGAGATTTAGACACCGAATCACCCGACAGGTGAACAGTGAAGTGAGAGACTGAGGTCGTATCTGGGGTGTGGAGAGTCATCACAGAAGTAGGGTCTTTATTGCATGTTTTGTAATACATCTACTTTGGACGTGTCAGGTGTTTTAGCCAGGGCAGCCTATTGCTCTATCTGACATAGTGTGCTGAAGGTAAAGGCATCTAAGTGAAATGAAAATTTAAGCGTAAGAAGTTCAATTGATTTTTACTCCACTTCTGAGCTGATGCTTTCACCACAGCCACAGTTAACCATGGCATTTTGCATAGTGCCTAAATTAAAAGAGGGAACATTAGTAAGGCCTTTTAAAGGAAAGATGTTGGAGGTTTCATAAGTCGTTGCTGCCTACATAGCAGAAGCTGTTATTCTGTGGGAATCTTAACCGGTGCCTTTGACTCAAAGTCTGACCCACAAGGCAGTTGGGCTTCAAACCAGCACGGGAAAGTGACCGAAGAACCCGTGAAGTAACTTCTTCTGGTCTGTCAGGCTCTGACCTCTACCCAGTGACATGTCAGGCATGACTGCATCTCCGGCTTAAGGAAGCCATCCTGCGTAGTTTTTGGGTCATGGAGGCAAACAAGCCATTACATCAGGCAAAGATGCAGTCTCGTCGTGATGGTATGGTTTACCACAGGGCAAGATAGTCGCCTAATAACGCAATCGTTCCAATCGATGCTCAGACTGTTCACACTTTGAACAGGAGGGAGACTCACGTAATTTGTAGTAAATTCGGGATCAGCAGTCAAGATCTGCAGCAAAGATTGTCCAAATCTGTCTCCACGATCCGCTCGTTTTTGCTCACAAACCATTCGTCCGTATTCATCATCTTCCCTAAAACGATTTCTTTTCTAGAACAGGCTCCAGATCAGTTGGAAACAGGAGCACATGTGTGAAATAAACCGCGCCCGATTCAGAGTTAAATCTCTTAACCTTTGTTTGCGACCAGTTCTCCCTTTCTGTTTCACCTTTTTGTCTAATCAGTCCCATACCTAACGTGTCATATTATAGGCAATGACATATGAACGAACTTAAGTTGATGTCTTGATCTGCCGAACGGGAACGGGGTGGTGCAGTGGTGACACACACACACACACATCTTTGATTTGAGATGGTCGGAGTTCAAACCATGGGTGCAAAGGAGGATTCAGTTTAGATATATGCATGGCGCGTAGAATCGATCACCCTATAATTCCATACAATTTCGAAGTCTCTCATAATAGTGCTGTGTCATTAGCAACCACATTCAAGTTGCTCGCATACCAGTCATCCAATGAGTCCCGTGTTACCCCGATTAAACACAGTTTCTGGAACAAGACGATTTGAATTCAGTAACTATGGAAATTTTCGAATAAAATACAATTTACATGACCATGGTTGAGAAATTAGAAAGTCAGTACTGTTTGAACACCGAGGTAAAATAAAATACACGGAATCTTTGTACAAGTTACATTTTGTATCACTCGAAAAACCAATCGTGAATTTGTACTCAAGTAAATGAATGAATCGTTTGCACACGAATTCTGATCGACGAGCAATATGGTGGGCGTTTAGAATGAAAATCTTGACACAAAACTCAAGTTAACACCGGATTGTTTGGAAATACGATGACCTCCTCTTTCACATCATGCACCGATGAATCCGAAATAAGCCAGAAATGTTTGCGTCGTGCTGGATTGTGCTTTTTCGAATCAATGACTGTGCACCTAAAACAGGGATTGATTGTAGGCCTAAGTTTCTTAGGCATACTTTTAGCATTTTATCAGCAAACTAATAATCACTTTGTCAGTATTGAAAGCACATTGTTGCTGGTGAATTTGCCTGAGGATGATCAGGATGCACCCCAGTTTATTTCGTGCTCCAACTTGCTACAATTTGTATGAGATGATTTCCAATGACGGTGCGTGATTTTCGCACAGGAAGCCATTAGGAGATTTCGTTTTGAAGATGAGTGACTAAGGCTTATGAAGGGTTGAAATGCTGAGTTTAATGGATGTTCGGATGTTCACAAGTCTTGGATCATTCCCGACGGCGATTTTGGGTTCTCCATGGAAGAGTAGATAAACGACGCGTTTTTGGCAATGGTTTACGTCGCGACCGACTGATAATATAGTCATTCTTTAAGAAAATGTCCTATTCACGACAGGAATGCATGTCACATGTCACCTATGATACCTTTGAAGTGTTTTGCATTATTAATCGTAACATATGTGAGAAAAACCGTTACAGATGTCTTTTTGAATGTGATTCGATTATTAACGCCAGAACTGTGCAACACTTAGCTTTGCCATGGCCGTAACAAGTGGTCATTCTATAGTTCCCACACAAAACTTCCCCCAGTCTCGCCATTTTCCTCTCGTATTCATTTATCAGATATGTCTTTTCAGGCTGCGGTCAAATATTTCACATTTACTGTCATTCACACCACGGACGTGACTCATCAAGCTCCAGCGTGTCGTCAAGTTACGAAATGGTTTGTCTACCTATTCACTCACTGCTACGTACAGATGTATCTACATTCTCAATTATCATATGGACTCATACACAAGAAGTCTGCAATGAGTGCTAAATAATCTCATGCGTTCGTACTACATCACTGGTGAATGCTCAGATGATGTTGTATCCGGTGATCTGGAGCTCTAATATTATATGTATATTTACACACTTTCCACAAAGTCAGAACCAAAGAAAAATGAATAGAAAAAAATATGTAACAGATTCAGACCCTACTGGGACAAATATTCCAAAATTGTATGCACTGCTGAGATAGCATAAGAGTTGAGTCCCATTGAGATCTATTCTCTACATGTGCAGCTCATCTTTACATTAGATAGCTCAGTTATTGACAACGTTTCTTGAACCAGTGATAAAGATATTGTCGTAGCACAATCTCAAAACCACACATATGCACTGATGGCCTCTCTGAATAATCGAAGTGAAATTGGATGACGGCAATTTCCGTTAGGTGTTATTTCACTTCTAATCTGCGTCCTCCTGGGTTAAGATATTGATCATTCATGTGACTACAATAAAGTTAGCTCATTTTAGATATTGATTCCAGCAGACCATCTGAATTAGTCGCTTTCTCTGCCGTTCTCGGGCAACACATTTTTGGTAATTAACTGGCCAGCTCAAACCTTGATGCAATCATAAACAAATCCATAGATATTGATGATATTTGCTATTCCAGAGGCGAGGCTTGGTCAGCAGCAATGACCCCTCCATGAAGTCACTACTGCCATCTCTTGCACTGTTGTATTGTTGAAAATCTCAGATGAACACCATGCATGGGACTATTATATAATCCAGAGGTGTACGACCAAGCGCTGTCTGCAATCAGCACATTTTACTCTTCCTCTCATGATCAATCTAACGCCCACGCAAGTCATGCAACTATAAAGAAAATCTACCAGAATTACGGAAAACGAAATCGTGAGAATGCAAAAGGTATATGGTAACCTCACAAACATTCTTCGGAATCTATTCCGATCTGGGCAATGAGCGTTCTGCGAAGAAAACCACGTGGCACATGAGCAAATCAACTCACATAATGTGGCAACTAGGTTCTGCTCATAATTCAATTTGGCAAATTTGTGAATAATATAAGCAACGTCCAGTAGTAACAGTTTCTCCATGCTTGTTCATGTCTTTCATGGTCTCGACAAGCTAATAGCTATCACGCCGATTGTGCCTAATAGTCACTTTCTGCACATGCTCGAGAAATTCTACGGGCTATATCTCTCTGGTTTGATAATCTGAGTTAGTCATGCAAGGAATATGACATAAATGGAAGCCTATCTCGTGAATATTGAGCATCCATCAAGTCGTTGTTCGTTTGATCCTTCAGGATTCATGTTTTCAAATCCAGTGGATAATGTTTCTGAACTAGAGTCGGAATCAGTTTGATCCCGTCACAAATGAAAAACACCAAATAGAAATCGTCGGTTTTGCACGTGTCTGGCTTTTCCTCACAGTCTCTTCAAAGGTGCATACCACATTCACGATAATTGTTTTATTGTCAGAATGAGGAAAAACAATGCAAGAGAAAAAATTTACTAAGAAATAAATAGGCTAACCAGAAAAAAAGTGCCAGTTTTTCACCGAAACACAACTCAGTTCACTTTGAGAGATATTCAGAACAATTGTATTTCATTTGATTTCCGTCCTCTAACTTAGATTTTACGTACAAAGCAATTCATCATGGAATATGTCTTGCTTATACACAGCATAAACTAGGACAGACGCAGACAGTAAAGCGTACAGCGGTTTCTTTGTGTACTGGGATGATTGTTCCCTATTTAAAAGTCAGCAACAGAAATTCGACTAAGTTACCAATCACGATAGGTTCTTTAGAGTAACAACAAGTTGGCGAACAAGGTTCACCTAAGTGGTGCATCCATTGGCCAGTTACAGCAGATTATACACATGGGCGAATAATGTAGACACACAGGGTTATCAGTTATCACTGAGATTAAGCACCTAGAATTTATCAGCAAATAAAATGCAGGTTGCTGTTTCATGGACCACACAAACGGAAGCAGAAATTTTCCCTGGTCCTTTACTAAGTCCTAATCGTTGCTAACTTTTCAACCTCAATATATTTCTGGTCGTCGGACGATTTAAACCTGGAGTTCTTGGAACCCGAAATCTTCAGTTGAGAAGGGGTTTTTGGGGCTCATATGGAAATTGAATCTACAGTACTATCATCGATCGCTGAAAAGAAATTATAAAAGTATTTGGTGGGAAAGGTCTCACAGAAACAAATCAATGGTATCTTCACATACCAACTGTTAATCTGCAATCCTGATTCGGTGGGTGACTGAATCGACCACATTTGTGGACTGATGATATTGCTTCAGATTGGCCGAGGCAATAGCAATTATTCGATGAAATCCACCGCTGTGAAAACAGACGGAACTTCATGTGACAATATATGTACCATGGTGAGAAATACATCTGCTCCATTCTGTCACCATGCTTTTGACCATACGTAGATGGTGGTATTTATTGTCTTTAGTGGTAGAAACGATGTGAAGATGCAGTGAAATCTTTCTGGTCATACATCGTGAAATGTTGCAATTCTGACAAACTTATTGCCAGATTTATTCGTCCACGCTGACACATCAATTCCCTTGTCTTATGACTGCTTCTATTTGGACTTTCACACTCGTAACTCCTTAGGAACTACAAATTTGTGTATTCTAACTATATGTTATTTTCTTTTTCTGTTACTGAGATTATCATTTTATGTTAGTTAGAAATATTCTTGATTCACTATGTGTACTGTGACCGCGAACGTGCTGTGCGACAGTTTCTTTTGACTCGGTGCTAAGTAGACCGTTTATGGGTACACTGTCCCGGTTTATCAAATAACTTTCTGTACTGTTGTTCTTGGTTGCTCACCTAGCTGTAAGTCATTTGCATTTATATATTTGTATGTTCACTGAACAATCCCATTTCATTATATATAGAAAACACGAATAGCGAACAAGCTCGTTTTCGGTAACATCATCCTCGTGGCTAATACAGTTACATTTATAGGTTTGAAATCTATAAATTATGAACAACGTCTGTGTGCTAAAGTGTGATTGGATGGTCATCAAAGTTGGTGTTGCGTAGTTAGGAAAGATAGGAGGGGAAATGTTGTTGTTTCGTGGTTGGGAAAGGGGCCCGTGAAACAATGAACAAGGTTTTCGGGGATTATCCATTTCCGGTTTGAGCCAAAGGGTCAACGTACAGGTCACACTGAGCTCCAGGGTCGGTCTCGGATCGCGGCCAGGGTAGTTTGAGTGCCCTAACGAAACGTTTCTGAGAACATCGCTTTGTTCCGTTTATGGGTACACTGTCCCGGTTTATCAAATAACTTTCTGTACAGTTAATCTTGGTTGCTCACCTAGCTGTAAGTCATTTGCATTTATATATTTGTATGTGTTGCATTATATAGAACCATGAAATTACGATAAACACGGTTATTCAGTTGGAATTTGTTCTGCTGCCCGTAGCCGTGCGCACCCCATATCGTGCGTAAAGCTAGTGAGACTGAGTTTGTGCTAGACTGACAGCCCAAGTAATCGGGATGGTTGCTTTAATATCCGTTAATTGTTATCCCCATCATATGCTTTGTGAAGATGCGGCGAAATCGTCGTGGACATAAATCGTAAAGTGTTGCAATTCGAAATTCTCGTTCCAATTTTACCTCGAGAAATGATAGTTTCGACATCGAGTTGAATGGAAGTCAAAACTGTTCGAACTCAGTGGTCGATTTACACGTGCGAACGGGTAACAAATATCCATCTTAAAGAAAACACATATCCAGATATATATTCACCAAATGAGGTATCGTAAAAGGGAATGAATATTCACAGAACGATTCTGGAGATTACCTGCGTAAAACATTTTGCTGATCAACCCTGATAACCTTCGTTGTACAATCTCTGCAAACGTCTCACCCTCGAATGGGAAACAGATGAAAACTTGTTTTGTTCCCACTACACACGTTGGAATTTCCACTTCCGTTCACATCATCTTTCAACTAATGGATCCAAGTAGCAGCTATGGATGTAGATGCTTCGCCCTGTCCAGAGTTATTCTTGAAATGTGTCCTTCGCGGATACTATGCATTTCCTATTTGTGGTGCATTGCATTAGGTTCCTTTCATTATTCAGATGAACAAAACTGTGGAACTGCAGGTATTGTCGATTACATGTTGCCCTTCTTTGTATTAGCTGGCTGACTGGACCGTCTTCACAACAGCTCATCAGAACAGAAGGGAAGGTGACTTTGTTGACAGAACCTATTTCTATTGTCTACCAAATTTTTGCATGATCAAATTTACAACTGTGTAGCTGTTGACTAATGTGGTCTGATGAATTGATTACACCTAAAATATCATCTGCGTAGCGTTTATATACACGACGGTTTTGAATGGATAATTCCCGAGGGCCATTTTCTAACTTCGCCACGAGAACATTGGTAAATAGTGGTCCGAGAAGGGGGCCCATCGGTGCAACATCTGATTAGTAAACGTCAAATGAAAGTTGTATGTGCAGAAATGAGGCAATTGTTCCAGACACTCTAAGGGAATGATTGTCACCATTGCGTTAATTCCAATGTAGTCACATAAGTAATCGATGATTTCAACTATTGGGACGTTGATGAATAGTAAACTGGAACTTCACGAAAGGAACCGTTGTCCTTTTGTGCCTTAGTCTTTCACTCACATTACCAATTGAACTGGCTATTTGAGGCTGTGCTTCGCATTTGTCTATTTCACGGGTTACGGTAACGTGGCCAGTCATTCATCCACAGCTTGTAATGTTGAACTGAACACGTCTTGGATAGGTCTCAAGGGCAATGCACTTCTTCTCGTCTTCGGCAGTCCAAAAGTCCGGGAATGATTGTTCCCGTAGGGCGTATTCGTCCGAAGGTGGCTGTGTCTATTGGATTTTTGTTTTCAAAATATGCAGCAGGTTCGACAGATACTTATCTGTTCGTTGAGCTTTACATTTTATCAGCCATCGTTTTTGCGAATTTAGATGCATCATTCAAAGTGATATCCATTTTGGCGAAAACGTCTGATTTGTTGAGACACATTGTATCTGTTTCCTCTCCCGGTTTCGATGTAGCGATGTCACCATTTTTGTTATCTCAAATGTTGCATATAATCTGTCCTTGGTGAGCCAATTGTTGACGGTTTGTCTGTATAATATTGATAAGTTGCATTCAACCAGGGGGATTCACGTTTCCGTTGTTTCAGTTGTGACGATGAAAACCAGTTTGAATGGCATGTCTGAATTCGCGAAATTGGGGAATCCCGGGGAGAGAAAAATACAGCAAATGGAGAAGTCTACGTCCAACGATCTGCTATGTGTCACAAGCACAAACGTCTATATGTAATCGAGAAATGCCAATTTAACTGATTTAAATAATCATTGAGTAATTTTTCAGTGAAATGGACTACGCACTTTATTGGATTTTGGAAATGGGACTTCTGACAGCGTTACGGAATGCGCTGAATTAGAGCACATGCAAATAGTTTCAACACGGACGAAGAAATGTATGTGGACTGGAATAATCCCATTCATTTTGGGAAATCGGATTGAAATATTTGAATGTTTGTGACGGTAAGCCACCAGTAAGGAATTAAGAATAATTCAAATAAGTGATTGAAGACGGTTGTGATTACCTCATAGAGTGGTCTAGCCCCCTACTTGACGCTACCAAAGGTAGTTCGCCTGATACAGTACGCTAATGTTACTTGTAGACTTGAGGAGCATGACATTTTTCACTATGCCAGTTCTCAACTTGTGAGTTGTTAGTCTGTTGGGAAACTAGGAGAGGGTCCTTCGAGTGACAAATGAAATGACCGTTCAAACGACCAACATGTGTGGATTCAGATGGGAGAATATCAGTCTGACTACAGTGTACGGTGATCCTATGGCAACTACGTTTATTCTTCCGGAATTTCAGAATCTTTTGAGAGGAAGTATTATTTAGATACCAGATTTACATTTCCACCGAGCTTGATAGTCTACTGATCCCAGATGTGTTGAGCTTTTTGTAGGTTAAATCGTTCTTCCAGCGTAATAGTTTTAGATAGGATGAGACGACTCTTCGTAAATAGAATATAACAAGAGAGACCGTTTGAAGCTGCGTCGTAACTAGGAGATGTCAATAAATAGGGGACGAGTAAATAGTAGTAGATGTAAGATAGTACGAACACCGGTCCGAATAGGTGCACTGCGTTTGAGGGGAATGAGTTCTGGATGGCTTGTTAGGATACAATCGAAATGGGACTTCCCATGGTTTGTTGGGAGGAATACCACTAAGATGGAAAGAATAGATTAGGGATATATATGACGTGGTTATCACCTTCTTCATTTGTGAAATCATGTCTATCCTGATTGAAGCACGAATAGATTCTGATGTGAACAATAGATTCACACTCGTCTACATTCTGCTAGGCTTTCTGGAGGCATGGCAAACAGGCATTTCGGAAAGGATGAGCCATGAGTGAATAGGTTAAGTTCAGAGGCGTGTTAAATAGAGCACGCAAACTGGTTCACATAAAGGAGACGGCCACAAAATCCGGCTACGTGCAACTAAGGACTTGTGTGTTAACAGGTTGTGCTAAGTTTCATCACGTGAATGATCCGACTCATACTTGGATCATTTCATAATGGATCACACGGGAGTTCTGAATATGTATTCAGTTGATAACACACATTTGTTTTAAATGGTATCGTGAGGACAACAATATGATGAATAACTGTGATAATTATATAATTCCATCACAGACGAATTAGAACTGTGATACAGCCACTCAAGTGGTGCGTATAAGCGATTTCATATTGGAAATGGAGACATTTCTGGTTGGTCGGAAGTGGTGTCTACGATCCATTTTCAGTTGTGTGCAACTTAGTAACTGATGTATTTGCTGATGTGAAACCGATTTGTTGCTGAATTTCTCAGTACAAAACTTTACCCCAGTGTTTAAATAGTGTTTGATTTTAAAATCTCAATCATCATCATGTGAATTTTGCTATGCCGATAAATTTATGACTTACTGACTCGTGAAATTACATTTTGTTTTTCGTAAAGCTGAATGAGGATGATTGGGTTTACATGTCACTCGTTGTGACTGTATTTTTATCTGAACGACTAATGTGAGAATTTGCATAGCTTCTCATTGTATCGGTTTATTACTGAAGTGATCTGGAGGCCAATGAAGATGTTCTAAGTTGGTAATGACGACGAATTTCTCCGGAGCTCGAAGGTGGAACATTCGTATGATATTGTGTATGAAGTTGATTTTGATCGCAGGTGAATGGATTCGGATCCCACGACAAATAATTATATTTTATAAAGTGTCTACAATAGGTGAACCTGGCTAAAAGAACAGCAGATGTTGTTCTTTATGGTACCACTAATCCGAAACAGTCATAAGGTCCTCCGAGTTTCGACAACTCCGGCACATCATGCAGTTAAACAATGGCCATAACTGCGTTCGAAATTACGCACCGTGAAACGCATGATTTAACTTGAATCACTCACATGAGTCTAACCGAACAATGGTTAAATTTATCCGAACCCTGTACCTGAACCATGCTAACTATGTGTGAACCAGTCCAAACAACATCGACGAACCCCTTTGGAATGACCTGAAGTCTGGGTATAATTTAAAAATGTTCGTGTCTGCATTACGTATAGATCAACCGCCTGATAGTAAAACTCCTCTTCGTTGAGATAAGTGAATATGAAATTGAAGCAGTTCTTTTTGAATTCAACCACCTGAAGCTCTCCTCTCTAAATTCAACCATGTAACTCACGCGACGTACTTCGAATTGGGAAACTCGCTTTGGGCTTGTTCAGGGCTGACTTCGCATCCCAATTCTTTGTCAGCATATTAGGGAAGATAAGTTTCGATAATCAGTGGATCCAATGAGTTATTGCACCACAAGCTAATTACATTTTCGAATTCGGAAATTATTGAGGCGACTCAACATCCATATGAGAACATATGGTGTAGTGTGGTATTTTGAACGGATTATTCTCGTGTTATTACTATGGCAATTATATGATGAGAAAGGCAGGGTAATGGGAGAGTCTGCAGAGTAATTGGCCAATCGTTCGTTCGGTGATTTATTATTTCAATCGATAGTTTGGAAATGGGAGAGAGGTGATTTCGTGAGTGTCACCGTACGGAAAATCAATCATGCGGATGATCAAAGCTTTCCCGAGTGACGTCATCAGTTTTTACCAGGAAGGCTCGAGGGCTTTTAAAACTAAGATACACACATCGCGTTGCAATGATTCACACGCTCCGTTTTCCACCTTAGCAATAAACCAAAGGACCTCACGCTCACCACCGCAAAATGCATGCGATTATGCAGTCTTCCATGCAAATCTCGTTAAGGAACTGAGCAAAATATGTGAAATACATGAACACGAGAATAGACGAAATGTCAGTATTTCGTGAACTACTTATTCGTCCTATTCCTAAGAACTAGATGAAGCATACTCAGTGCTTTATGTTACTGTGATATTTGCCTGCGGGAAGGCGATGCTCAAATAAGCAAGTAGTTGCCAATTTCAACCAGTTGCCTGAAGTATTTGTTGTTTGGTGATCCGATCTCTTCGTTAGATTGCTCATAGTTTCTCGGAAACAAACGAGCAACTTCAGAATTACTACCACCCATCAGATATATATATATATATATATATATATATATATATATATATATATATATATATATACAGACATGTAGTATGTTTGATTTGAAAGAGATTAAAAATCAGTCCAGTGAGTAGACCTCGTTCTTTTCTTAGTAGTGTGATCGGTGTTTATTGTGAGGAACATTTTTTTTGTTGAAGACTACAAATGGCGGATATGAGATTACCTCCAAGTATGAAGAGGAAACTGGGTTTTTACAAACTGTTGCTTTGACGAACGAATTGTTTCTCAACCATCAGATCTTTCTGAGGTTTTCACTTGCAGGACGCGAAGTAAATTGTTGCGCATGCTATTTGAACTGAGGTCCATTACATCAGACCAGTAGGTTCTCCCATGTTCTACTAGTTTTCGATTCATTTTAGTTGCATCTACTTATGCAAGCTCTTGGTGAATGCAGTATCCGTTTTGGATAAAACAAGAGGGATCGTAATAATAGTGGATACACACTTAATTCACCTGTGTCATACTGGGTAACACTTGAATGTTTATACTGCTTCCAATTCTGCTGATCCTGTACATATAAGTAAATCTCAGAGTCAGTATTTGTATGCTATAGAGACTGCTGAGACAATGGGGATGAGGAAGTTCACCCTTGAACTTTGAGCTCGCTAAGAACCTCGCGGTATAGTATAGGACAATTCCGGTAGCTAAATTATTCGAACACATGAAAATGACAATCTGACCGTAGCAAAACCGACACAGTGGTGGTGTTTATCTGCGCAATTCGTATCCAGTGTTTCCTGTGCAATCTGTGACCACATTAATGTGAAATGACAGGAGAAAAATGTTTTGCCGTATGTTACTTTCGATTATTACTATTATCCCATTTGTGTTTCACATAATCGTGATTGTGGTTTCCCTCTTTCTGGGAGTGCCCAGTTTCTTACTTGACCCATTCCAATGAATACACTGGACAGTGTTGATCCAGGTGTTCGACTCTAACCAGTCTCACAGAATACTCCCATTCTAACTCAAAATGAAAATAAATAACAGAGCAGTGTTGTCTGTCTATTTTGAAAATGATCCAACCCTCGTTTTCTAATGTGAAAACTCGAAGTTCTACTCGTAATTTGTTGGTGTATAACCACAGCAAATATTACTGTTTCGGTTGCTAGTGATGCAAAGATAATAAATGTGATATCACCAAAAGGCTACTTGAAGGAAAACTTGTGTGCCGATACATTAGTATCTAGTATTAATAGAAAATGGTATTGTCTAAGTAAATTTTAACGTTGTATATCACATTATTTTCACTTTGAGATTATTTACAATTTTCACCTCCATTTGTCAAGAAATGTTAGGATGAGAACCGTTAGTGTTCGTTCATGTGACTAATACCGAAAGAAGAGAGTAATGAGGAAGGATTCACCGTTGTGTTTTATGGTCATCTTCAGTGAGTCAGAAGAATCGTACCGATTGGGTTTCAGGGCTTTCAACCAACTTACAATTCATTCGATCTTGCAATTTTGTCAAGTCGAGCTCTATCATTCAAATCACATTGATTGTAGTACTCACTTGATTAGATCGGGTTACTCCTCTCCGTTTCGTACGATGGGTCTTCCTCTTAGTACCATACTGAAGATGTTAGCCACACTCGACTAGTGTTTCCAATCAATGCAGGTTGTTCACGTTGTTTACTGACCTTGGAAGAATCCGAAGATATTTCCAAATGTATTCACAAATCTCTACTTACGGAAGAGAACATGAGACTGTCAGTAAGCAGTTAGTTGCATGAAATTGTTGCTCTAATCCAGTATTCGATAAAACAATAATACAGTCCGAATTGTCATAAATTTCGTGACGTACAACATCATGAAATTATTTTGAAAACAAATAAAACAGCACCAGTTCCGTACATGTGGCATGATCAGCTAGCGAGTACATGTAGTTAAAATGTATCTACACGAAATGTGATAGAAAGAGTAGTAGTCACTGGAAATGGTAGTTTCCTTCCTTCATTGTTGTTGCAATATGACCTCAAAAGTCAGTAGTCAATTGGTTTCGGTATGATAATAAGACAGGAACATAAGAGACAAACATCCCTAAAAGTAGTCATTCTATCTCTATGAGCACAGTTATCAAAGGTAATGTAATAATCATATGAGGTGGGTCAGACTAGGAATCAAATTTTCTGAAACGTTTTACGAAAGGTGTATAAAAAATGGAAAATAAACTTCACTTTGCTAACCAGCAGACAAGTCTGTTACGATCAGCCCCTCGGCTGATGAGACCTTCGGTTTCGAATCCTTTTACCAAATGAACTATCCATTAGTTTTCGGACTTTATCTCCTAACTTGAGTGAAAATAATTAGACGTACGCAGAATCCGCTGTTCGATAGTGAATTTCACTTTTGCTGATATTGTCTTTTTTGAAAATTGATTCAAACAGCAATCACGATTCAGTATTCTGAAGCATACTGAGCTCGTCTTTAAAACATATTCATGAGTATGTCAACTCAGTGACGTACATGAGAAAAAAACAAGTCTTTCCTGAGTGAATCGAATTGTCTAGTGCTTCCAAACCTAGATATCCATGTCACCTGGACCATTCCGATTGCAAACAACATAAATGCCACATTCACGTTCAATTTTATGTTTCTTTCACTTAGTGACGGAGAACCACTTAGCTTTCTTTCTGTCCAGATTATCTGCGAAAATACAATTAGTCCATGTATTTTCTTAACGGATGAACTAAGTGTAGATTGACGAGGCACCCGTCACTTCAACTATCGTTTCCGATCCTAGTGTACATCATGAAATTCAGTATCTTTCAATTTGAGCAGCATTGGCGATCGTCTCGAATACCGTTTATGTAGCTGAGTAACCCATATGAACACCTAATGGTAAATATGAGAGCAAAAGTTTTCACACAGAAATCAACGGATAATGAGACAATCGTCTGAATTTTCCATTCTTGGACAGTGAGTGGTCTGACCATTCCAAAAGCTGTGAGAATATATCCGAAATAGGATGGAAATCTGACCACGAAAAATGCTACCATCATGACAATAATCGACTTTGATAAGGCTCTCATGTCATCGTCAACTGTGTTCTCTTTCGGTCGGGCTGTGCCATCCGTGGACGACAGGCCAGTGCTTCGACCTCTGTTCAGTCGGTGAAGTATAATGAGAATGTGAATTTGCGTCGCGCAGATCAGATTCGATGGAGCGGTGAAGCAAAGGAAAAGCGATATTATGGATTGCGCCGATAAGGTGCACACTCACGCTCAAGTGGCCCAGAATATCTGTCGGCATTGTTATCACGATCGTCCAGACGAAAATAATAGTGATCAAGGTTGAGCGATAGTAGAGGGAGTCACGACGATATGTCTTGAACCATACAATTGCCCAGTATCGATCAACAGACAGGAGCATCGTATTGGTTAAACTGAGTAAAATGGGAATCGCGGCAACATAGTAACTTGACCAAAGGGAGCTGAGTACTGGATTAGTCAAGATCTCCGGTGGAATATTTAAATTTAATGTGACCCAGTAGATGGCCACAATGATAATTCCGATGGTGTCCCATAAATACTGAAGTCGAATTACGAGACGAGTTGCAGGAAATCCGATATGAATGCGATAAGTTGAAATAAACCCAGCGAGGTTTCCAGTTAGTCCAAGTATACTGACAATCCAAATGGTCACATGGTTGAAGGGCGTAAGTACTTTGTCATCCTTACCATCCACTGTTTGATTCATCGGGAATGGAAAATGGACCAAGCCAAATGAATTAATGCCTCCTTTTCATGCCGAAGATAAGCGGAACAATTGTTCATTTTTAATACATTCTCAAAATAAAAGGAAGAGCAGCACGCATTACCGTACGCTTACTGGCCTTTTTTAAGGGACAAATGAGAATTCAGCTGAATATGATTGGAGTGCAGTCACCTGATTCGAACTGCACGTGAATGTCACAAGCAAAGAGTAGCGAAGCCGGAATAACAACAGAAGATTGATTGGAGAGCCGTAGAGAATCCTCGGAATAATATCTCATTTCGTTTCATCAAGACATAATTCGTATTTTAACAAACAAAGGCGAAGTTTTATCCGAACTGTTTACATGTTTCGACATGCAAATGTTCCCCTTATTTTCTCGACATCTGAAAAGCACTGTAAGATCTACTCAAGTCAGTGTAATAATAAATAATTAAAAAATAAATAAACTGGAGAGGAGCCTTCTTCATTGAAATTACGACTGAGGGAAATCTAATCAGCTCGATTGAAACTCGTGAAAACAGAGTCTCGCAAAGTGTTGTTGTAACAGGCAGAATGTGTCTCATTCACTGGATATTGAATTTAATTACCCAATAATAGGTAGACAAAATTGCTGAACCAATGATGAGAAACCCAAAATAAATATTCAAAGAAAATAGTTGTTGTCACTAATAGTTACCATTGGCTTGGAATTTCTAATTGGTTCAGTATTTGAGAGAAGACTTCATAAGCGAAAATACCGGATTCAAATTGGATGAGGTCAATGAGCGTGTGATTTCCGCAATGCACCAGATATTATCGAACCTTTTCAAAAATAAAATCGCAATGTCGATTTGGAAGTGAAAACCGTCAGGAATCTTCTGTATGAATTCAAACATTTCTTTTCAAAGACAGATCAAATGGATTGAAATGGTGTACAAGTAAAACGAATAACACTCATTCCCGCTCAATCCTGTTCTTCTTATCAGCGCGTTTTGTGCTTCATTTCTCATTTAAAACAGGTTGTCTCCCTGTTTGTATATTGCTTTACACCATCGAGCATTTGAAATCCCTTGTTTCAATTGGGAGATCGGTGTGCGATACTGGACTTTGTTGTGTGATAACCTGGTTCAGTCCTAATTGCAACGTGGCATGAATAAAACACTCATGTCTAAATGGTAGTACCAAATTATCGTTCTTGTTTGATTGCATTTTTAGAAAACCAATGATGGGCAAACAGAACTGATCTGATGCTAAATACCACAGAATCAGAGCTTTGATCATCACTGTTGTAATCCTTTACTCGCAAATTATCAGGTGGCGTTGTGACCGTGATAGAATGTTGGTTGCCAGTTTTGCGAGGATTGAAAATGCCTCATCAAGGGAAAGAGACTCGAGGCACAATTGATGTGCTGACGAGTCCGCATTTCAACCAAGTTCCAAATGAATCTGTTACAGAATAGTCACCGGTGATTTATGGTAAACACTTCGTTGAATCCTGTTTCTCATCACCTTTTTGTATCGATTCTATAGTTCACGACAGATACTAGTGCTAATACAATCAAGATTTTACCGTCTATCGACCAGTATTTCTTACTAATACAAGTTATGCATGGTATGTACTGAGAAGGGGACAGTTTCAAAATACTTCCATTTTTCGCAGATCATGTTATAACAAACCAATGTACTGGAAAATGATCATTTCTTCTGACGGAATTTTAAGTGAACACAATATAATTTTGACCTTGAGGAATGGATTGCTTGAATGAGTATGATGGCATTTTCCTTTATTCAGACGATTGACCAGATATCACCCACGCCAGTTGAGAAACCAACTTGTCATATGGGTACCAAAATGACCATCTGTGTTCGTCTTCAGACCTTCGGTTGTTCAAATGCGATAGAACATACGCTTGTTCTAGATCAGAAGACAATCCATTTTATAGCTTCAGCAGTGAGAATAAAATTACAAACCAGTCAACAATAAAAATAAGAAGAAGAAAATGATAGAATATTTCGAGCTCTGTTTAGCCTGAAAAGATAGTCACATACTTTTTTACTTAGCAGAACATATGAAACTCTCATTAGGCCGTTCACTGTACGAAGTTATTCCCCTAAACGGGATTTGCACTTTGTCAACAAAACCTTCAATTTATTCTTCTATACATCATTACCCGAAGCGGCATATGTCTCACTACACAGAATATCACGAACTAAGTGTAAGGAGAATGAATAGGTAGCTCCAGTTTCAATACCCGATCACGATCAGCTGCCGAGTAGATATATCCGGAAAGTGCACAAAATATAGGTAAATACAATTTTTGCTCCTTCTGGAGGAGGGGAGAGGAGGCGTCGGAGTTCTTCGGTAAAACGGCTAAGAAATTAGGTATCTGAATAATTTGGAGTTCTGTTTAAGGTGTTCTTCAATACTTCAAATGGGACGACTGTTTATTGAAAATACGTTTATGAGTAGTAAAGAATAAATTTCGCACATTATGAGATTCATCATGCAGAATGAGGGTTTGACACCAGTGAAAACCATGAAGCCGCTGTACATCTATTTCATCCCTTTTGGGAATCACCATCAGCAGTGCACATTCAACGAGACGCAACTGCAAATGGAGGCTAGGGCGAATGGCTTTGAACCAAACACTTCCACCAGAAGGCTATCAGGGTTGGTTCTCAACGGTTCATTGAACCTATACACAACATAGCATAAAGCTCTTCAGACACTAGCTTTGAATATAAAGTTGGTTAGCGGGAGGCTTGCTCTTACTTGGACCCCTATAGTGAAGCCGACCATCGTAGAAGTCGCCTGATGTGCGAGAAATGCTCTGCTGAAATGTAAAGCCATGCAAAGTACTTTTTGTTCTCATATAGAAGTTAAAATTCTCAGAGACAACCGTACTCAGTGAATGGGCAACTGAATTGTGTCCATAGCGTCAACCTGAACGAGTTCAAGGACCAATATCAAACGAATATTCCAACGAGCGAGATGATTCGTCAGTAGACTAGGTAAAGTTCACAATCCGGTAGGGGAGGGGAACCATATAGAGTGTACAGACAGACGGGATCAGTCAGTGACTGAAAGGAGGTCACCTCTGGCCCACATTCACTAGATGTACTATATAGATTGAAGAATTTGTGTGTGTATGCGATACGCATCAATGGTACAGATATGACGTAACGACTGCCGTTGCGAATTTTGAAAATACAGCAGTTTCATAGGCATATACATATGCATGTATACATATACACACAGATATTGATCCATAAGCAATTTGACTAATGGGCACAAGTTTACCAAACACTGTCACATAATGTGGAGGCAGCTAATACACGCGAGACATGCGTGCTACAATAGTCAATATCCACGTGAATCATACGCACACGTTGTATTTGTTTGCTCGTGGAAATGCGGGCATGCTGATTGGAGTATTAGCCGACAAAATTGAACACGGATTGGTCCAAATGGATTATCCATAACTGGATATGAATAAGACAGAATCACCACACATTCTCCTCTCTTTGTTTTGAGCCCGTAACGCTGTCGGTTTGAATCACTGACGATGGGTTTAGGCGAGTCTTCTGCGCAATGGAACTGGCTCGCCATCTTGTAGGATTCCCTCCTCTTCATCTTTTTGTTCTCTAACTGGATTTCATTGTTAAAATTTATAATCTCCTGAATTCTCCATCCCAACTGTTGCCTAAAGATAGTTGTAAACGGTCGAATATCACTTCCTCAGAAATAAGAGAAGTCAATGGAATCCAAGTACTTTAGTTACAATCTCAGTTTTCTGATTTTTAATAATGATGCTGGTGTATGCTTGTTGGTAAATGCTGCGCCCTATAGAAGAAATTTCGGGCTACACCCTTCGAATGCGGATGTCGGGATGAAGTACACAGATGATGATGTCCCATTCCATCAAACCGTGATTTTATTTCCATTAACGAAACTGTGATCCGTTGTCTGTCACAATCACTCGTAGAATGGCCTCTCAACTCAAGCATTTACGAAATCCATTTCTGACAAACGATACACTAGTGTTCTCATTCAGATACGATTCGGAACAGTGTGAATATGTAACATTTATCCCAACAGCATACAACTTACTGAGAAAAGGTTCACTAAAATCGGCATACACTTCCTGGCATGGAAAATGGCTTTCAGACCATGTTGTCCAGTTCTTTATTTTCTGATGCATTTTATGACTGCAATGATCGCATTTCGTCGCAGTTGGTTGATTGTCGTTTTAATTCACGGCAATCAGCCTGTTTCCTTGTAAAAGAATTCTTTTTCTCGATACTCTTGTGGTCTTCGTCTAACTCTTCGAGATCAGGTTTCATGAAGGTTGTTGGTATAATAACTTGATTTTTATCTTCCAGCGTTTTATCCGGAGATAAAGGAAGTTGATCCCTCCGCTCGTATATCTGAGGAAAGCTTTTACTTGCTTCACATTTCCACCCAAGATTTTAAGCTGAGAGGATAAAGTTATGATAATTGTTCGTTTAGAGCGTTATGCCACTCCTGGAAATAGGAAGTGGCTCAACGAAACCGCAGTTCCTTGGTTCATCAGCGTGATCAGAAGAAAATGGAACAAAATTTGTCTATGGGAAATCTGCGAACCAGAACGAAATTTGATAACATTATCATGTTAGCTGAGGAGAATTACCCATCTCTGAACCATTGCTGTCGGTGTTTTATTGGTGGCGTTCTTGGTATATTTTTGTTACTCAGTGCCTGACGGTCGGTGGATATTTGGAGTGAGTACCTAATAGCAGTCTTGCAAAAACGTTTTAGAGCAAGACAACGATCAAGAAGTCCGTGTGAGTCAATACGAATCTCATTTACATTTTGGTGAGTATTGGATAAATACACCGTTCCGGCTATTCATCGTATTCAAGAATGGCATTTTTATGGGTACCAAATACATTACGGATATCATGTGCACACAGATGTTGATACATGAGCAATGTGATCAGTGGGTGCAAGTTTACAAAACACTCTCACACGATGTGGTGGCAGATAAATGCGCGAGATATACTGCTAAACTCAGTACCTAGTTTTGCACTGCAATTATTCATACGCACATGCTCTGTTTTGTCTACTTACATAAAGTCTGGATTCTGAATGGAATGTAAACTGAACAAAGGAGCACGGATTGATCCAAATGGATTTTCTCGTATTTCGTTTGAATAGGACAGAATGGGGGCATCCAGCTTATCGCCCAAGGCAATAACCCTAGTTATTTCGATAAATATACATCACTTTGCCACGTTATTTGTGATATGCCACCATGAAAGGGAAGACCATTTTGATGTTCACAATTCTCGGATACTTTTCGATGGAAATTTTGGATTCCCTAAGGAGTAGATGTACGACGCATTTTCAGAAATTGCTTACACTCGTGAATGCTGACTGCATACTCCTGTTTTGCCTAAGTGGCGCAATTACCACAGGAGGGCGCAATACATGACAACGTTGATTAGTTTGAATCGTTTTACATCAAACATGGCATGTAGGGAAAACCACTGTCAATGCGTATTTCAATGTGATAGCGGTGTTCATTCAGGTTGTGAATTTGATATTCTTTGATTTTTGCCTGTAACACTTAACATCGTGCGTTCCCCAACACGGTTGATTGCACCACTTAAAAATGTGAGACAGTATCCTAGAGGGCGCGGAATGATAATTTCAGTGCTCCCTGAGGAAAGTATATGATTTGTTTTCCAGACACATGCAGAAAATTGCAGCTTACGCAATGCAGATTTCCTGTGAATGATTCCATAACAGATTTGTGAGTATATGTGCATTTGCACAGTAGTGATTGAATAAGGAGGTAATAAATCAGGTAACTTGACAACATGCTGTTGACAAATGACCCATGTTTGTGGTATGAACGACAGTATATATGAGGCTTATATGAGGAAGGTGTGGGAAAACACGGCGACTGTGCGCAGTTTTTACATGGAAGCTGTGAATCATCATTTATAATTCATGCTCACTCTCGTTCTTCGGTAGCCTACTTGCGAGTAGCATAACATAGTTAATATATATGAACCATTTCTGTTTCATCGATACGGCTTGAAATTCAGTGCAGAAAATATCCCGATTACTTGGACTGTCAGTATAGCAGAAAACTTAGTCTCACTAGCTTTACGCACGATATGGCCTGTATAAGGCTAAGGACAGCAGAACATATTCCAAACGTTTAACCGTTTTTACCATAAATTCGTGGTTCTAAATAATGCAATACATAGAAATACATAAACTCAAATGACTTACACTTAGATGAGCAACCAAGAACAACAGTACAGAACGTTATCCGATAACTCGGGACAGTACGGTGATAAACGGTCCACTCAGCAAGGAGTCAAGCGAAACTGTAGTGCAGCACAGTTACGGTGCAGATGGTGTAGCAAGAAGCTTTCGGCCTAATATGAAGTTCAGTTTCAGTCAAAGGATCATAATATAATCTATAATTAGAATATACAAATTAGTATACTCTAAGGCATCACCAATGTGAAAGTACAAATAGTAGCAACTGGAAATGACGGAAGTGATGTGTGTCGACGTGAACGGATGGACCTGGCAAAGGACTTGTTTGTATCACAGATCTTTTTGTGGTCTATCGGTTTAAGGCACGAATAGTGGGGCAGAGGTCGGGAAATCGAACTTCCGGTGGGCAGTTTTTGTGCGTGAGTGAAACGTTCGGCAAAACGTGCTTACAAGGGAAATGTACATTCGTATAACAACAGAGTCGGGAATACGAACGTAAAATGTTCACGCACTATACGTCAAAATTCGTAAATCTGGACTGTGTCGGTACAGCAGAGACGGAGAATTGGACCATGAATATTCGAGTTTCATGATGCATGTACACGCAACTCATGAGTAGGACAAGCGAGGATGTCAAATTAAAAATCACTTGGTTGAAATGTGCTCCTCGTATGTGGATTGGTGCCATTCTTGAATACGATGAATAGCCGGAACGGTGTATTTATCCAATACTCACCAAAATGTAAATGAGATTCGTATTGACTCACACGGACTTCTTGATCGTTGTCTTGCTCTAAAACGTTTTTGCAAGACTGCTATTAGGTACTCACTCCAAATATCCACCGACCGTCAGGCACTGAGTAACAAAAATATACCAAGAACGCCACCAATAAAACACCGACAGCAATGGTTCAGAGATGGGTAATTCTCCTCAGCTAACATGATAATGTTATCAAATTTCGTTCTGGTTCGCAGATTTCCCATAGACAAATTTTGTTCCATTTTCTTCTGATCACGCTGATGAACCAAGGAACTGCGGTTTCGTTGAGCCACTTCCTATTTCCAGGAGTGGCATAACGCTCTAAACGAACAATTATCATAACTTTATCCTCTCAGCTTAAAATCTTGGGTGGAAATGTGAAGCAAGTAAAAGCTTTCCTCAGATATACGAGCGGAGGGATCAACTTCCTTTATCTCCGGATAAAACGCTGGAAGATAAAAATCAAGTTATTATACCAACAACCTTCATGAAACCTGATCTCGAAGAGTTAGACGAAGACCACAAGAGTATCGAGAAAAAGAATTCTTTTACAAGGAAACAGGCTGATTGCCGTGAATTAAAACGACAATCAACCAACTGCGACGAAATGCGATCATTGCAGTCATAAAATGCATCAGAAAATAAAGAACTGGACAACATGGTCTGAAAGCCATTTTCCATGCCAGGAAGTGTATGCCGATTTTAGTGAACCTTTTCTCAGTAAGTTGTATGCTGTTGGGATAAATGTTACATATTCACACTGTTCCGAATCGTATCTGAATGAGAACACTAGTGTATCGTTTGTCAGAAATGGATTTCGTAAATGCTTGAGTTGAGAGGCCATTCTACGAGTGATTGTGACAGACAACGGATCACAGTTTCGTTAATGGAAATAAAATCACGGTTTGATGGAATGGGACATCATCATCTGTGTACTTCATCCCGACATCCGCATTCGAAGGGTGTAGCCCGAAATTCCATCTTAGGCACTCAAATATGCTGTGAGTTCATCAAATTCACACAATTGTTTTTGGTTTCGGTAATGACTTACTGTTGCAATGTTGGAATGCGAAGATTTTACCAACAAATATACACCAGTTTAATTATTATAAACCAGAAAACTGAGATTGTAACTAAAGTACTTGGATTCCATTGACTTCTCTTATTTCTGAGGAAGTGATATTCGACCGTTTACAACTATCTTTAGGCAACAGTTGGGATGGAGAATTCAGGAGATTATAAATTTTAACAATGAAATCCAGTTAGAGAACAAAAAGATGAAGAGGAGGGAATCCTACAAGATGGCGAGCCAGTTCCATTGCGCAGAAGACTCGCCTAAACCCATCGTCAGTGATTCAAACCGACAGCGTTACGGGCTCAAAACAAAGAGAGGAGAATGTGTGGTGATTCTGTCTTATTCATATCCAGTTATGGATAATCCATTTGGACCAATCCGTGTTCAATTTTGTCGGCTAATACTCCAATCAGCATGCCCGCATTTCCACGAGCAAACAAATACAACGTGTGCGTATGATTCACGTGGATATTGACTATTGTAGCACGCATGTCTCGCGTGTATTAGCTGCCTCCACATTATGTGACAGTGTTTGGTAAACTTGTGCCCATTAGTCAAATTGCTTATGGATCAATATCTGTGTGTATATGTATACATGCATATGTATATGCCTATGAAACTGCTGTATTTTCAAAATTCGCAACGGCAGTCGTTACGTCATATCTGTACCATTGATGCGTATCGCATACACACACAAATTCTTCAATCTATATAGTACATCTAGTGAATGTGGGCCAGAGGTGACCTCCTTTCAGTCACTGACTGATCCCGTCTGTCTGTACACTCTATATGGTTCCCCTCCCCTACCGGATTGTGAACTTTACCTAGTCTACTGACGAATCATCTCGCTCGTTGGAATATTCGATTGATATTGGTCCTTGAACTCGTTCAGGTTGACGCTATGGACACAATTCAGTTGCCCATTCACTGAGTACGGTTGTCTCTGAGAATTTTAACTTCTATATGAGAACAAAAAGTACTTTGCATGGCTTTACATTTCAGCAGAGCATTTCTCGCACATCAGGCGACTTCTACGATGGTCGGCTTCACTATAGGGGTCCAAGTAAGAGCAAGCCTCCCGCTAACCAACTTTATATTCAAAGCTAGTGTCTGAAGAGCTTTATGCTATGTTGTGTATAGGTTCAATGAACCGTTGAGAACCAACCCTGATAGCCTTCTGGTGGAAGTGTTTGGTTCAAAGCCATTCGCCCTAGCCTCCATTTGCAGTTGCGTCTCGTTGAATGTGCACTGCTGATGGTGATTCCCAAAAGGGATGAAATAGATGTACAGCGGCTTCATGGTTTTCACTGGTGTCAAACCCTCATTCTGCATGATGAATCTCATAATGTGCGAAATTTATTCTTTACTACTCATAAACGTATTTTCAATAAACAGTCGTCCCATTTGAAGTATTGAAGAACACCTTAAACAGAACTCCAAATTATTCAGATACCTAATTTCTTAGCCGTTTTACCGAAGAACTCCGACGCCTCCTCTCCCCTCCTCCAGAAGGAGCAAAAATTGTATTTACCTATATTTTGTGCACTTTCCGGATATATCTACTCGGCAGCTGATCGTGATCGGGTATTGAAACTGGAGCTACCTATTCATTCTCCTTACACTTAGTTCGTGATATTCTGTGTAGTGAGACATATGCCGCTTCGGGTAATGATGTATAGAAGAATAAATTGAAGGTTTTGTTGACAAAGTGCAAATCCCGTTTAGGGGAATAACTTCGTACAGTGAACGGCCTAATGAGAGTTTCATATGTTCTGCTAAGTAAAAAAGTATGTGACTATCTTTTCAGGCTAAACAGAGCTCGAAATATTCTATCATTTTCTTCTTCTTATTTTTATTGTTGACTGGTTTGTAATTTTATTCTCACTGCTGAAGCTATAAAATGGATTGTCTTCTGATCTAGAACAAGCGTATGTTCTATCGCATTTGAACAACCGAAGGTCTGAAGACGAACACAGATGGTCATTTTGGTACCCATATGACAAGTTGGTTTCTCAACTGGCGTGGGTGATATCTGGTCAATCGTCTGAATAAAGGAAAATGCCATCATACTCATTCAAGCAATCCATTCCTCAAGGTCAAAATTATATTGTGTTCACTTAACATTCCGTCAGAAGAAATGATCATTTTCCAGTACATTGGTTTGTTATAACATGATCTGCGAAAAATGGAAGTATTTTGAAACTGTCCCCTTCTCAGTACATACCATGCATAACTTGTATTAGTAAGAAATACTGGTCGATAGACGGTAAAATCTTGATTGTATTAGCACTAGTATCTGTCGTGAACTATAGAATCGATACAAAAAGGTGATGAGAAACAGGATTCAACGAAGTGTTTACCATAAATCACCGGTGACTATTCTGTAACAGATTCATTTGGAACTTGGTTGAAATGCGGACTCGTCAGCACATCAATTGTGCCTCGAGTCTCTTTCCCTTGATGAGGCATTTTCAATCCTCGCAAAACTGGCAACCAACATTCTATCACGGTCACAACGCCACCTGATAATTTGCAGAATTCCACATATTTGAAAGCTTCACGTAAGAAGAGGCAGATCAGAGTAATTTTTCCAGGAAATAAGTATTACTGATATGCGAAAATTACATTGGAATATCTTGTGATGTTTGCTGGCGCTAATACTTGGATCAACCCAGTCCAATGTATGTACTGTAATTTGTTAGGTGCGGAACCAAACCCTCCCAGTTAGAAGGAATTCGCATCCACTGATATGTGAAACTCACACTGTCCGGATAATCAATAATCCCTCCCTAGTCTCCAACGTACAGTCACTTGCCCATCGCCGGTTAATTGCTTCATTATATCTTTTCCATCATTACGTTTTGACTTTTGATCATCAGAACTCGCTTCATCAGCTCCCTTCCCATGACCATCCTTCGTTCGTCTTTTGGCCAATCACACGTGTCAGGTCTCCGTCACCAGATACCGAACTTCGTTGTCTCAGCCTTCCTTTATTCTGCATACTGTGTAGCTCCGGAACATTCTCTTTCCGTATCTCCAAACACTAACAATCTTTCTGAACTGAAAATTAGTGCGTACAACCTAAATCTTACTGGAAAGGTCCCCACTCATTTCCCCTTTACAGTACTTCTTTTGACTATGGGCCTTACTTTTTTTACTGTAAATCACGTCATGAATTCAAATAGAAGTAGCAATCAACGAAACAAATGTTTTCCATTAATTGTTTATCAAGGCGATTAAAAACTGCATTGAATACACTGGGCACTATGTCATACAGATAAACTCCAACTACACAAAGGTAATATTGTCATTTTCATGTGTATGTTTTACCCAGTTGAGAGGTTTGATCTGTCGGGAGTTGTGAATTTCGGAACCCCTTACCAAGCGTGTTGGGAACAAAGGTCGAAAGCAAACCTCCTCTTTCTTATTTCATGGGGAAGGGCTAGAGTGTGTTGTCGAAAACTGTTCCATCCAGTTAAAGTAGATCACTCGCGTCCTTTGAAGGACCGATCTACGCGTTGGTCCACCTATGGAATCCCTCACTTCCGAATTACTTGGCCGAATGACAATAAGGATGACATCATGGTCCCAGTGGAAGATGCCACATCTCAATAAAGACCATTAGCGTTGCAGTGGGGAAATTGGGGAAAGTATTGCTTCCTACATCTGTTCTGGGTGGTACAGAACGTATTGTAATAATTGTCTTTACTGTTATGATGGTAACGACTGTTCATCTGTATCAAGCCACCCTGGATTCTATCGCTTCCCTCGTCATGACCAATATTTACATAGCCCCACAGTACTCACAAAACTAGGCTTACAATTCCCACGACTATTTTTTCCTTTACCTGAACCTGTACTCGATGAGAATCATCACAAACATCAACCATTCCCTTTCGTCTTCCAATCTTCTCCACACTTGTCATGCTCCAACCGTGGCAACTCACAATTAGATCATAACACGACCAACCACTCAGAACTTTCCTCTTCTGTCAGGCTAGGTACACACATTAGCACTAGTGATCACTACATATAACATCTTAGGCATGAAATGTGCACTCACAGGCGTCATACATCGCTTCCATATCCCAAACAGATACGCTTCAAACAAATAGCCATTTTTACAGCAAGTATATAGATGCATAGACGATTTTGGTGTCTAAATCTTGAACCGAAGTCGAATAATACATGAAATATTATAAATATCTTGGAAGATATTTCTCGTAGATTCCAGTCCTATTTTTCGACATTAGTAAATTACTGGAAAACTCTAACACTTTTTACTGATCTTCGGAACTATCGATCGAAGGAAACATAAGCGTAAAGGATTACAACAGTGATGATCAAAGCTCTGATTCTGTGGTATTTAGCATCAGATCAATTCCGTTTGCCCATCATTGGTTTTCTAAAAATGCCATCAAACAAGAACGATAATTTGGTGCTACCATTTAGACGGGTTTTTTATTCATACGACGTTGTAATTAAGCCTAATCCAGGTTATCACAGAGCAAAGTCCAGTATCGCACACCGATCTCCCAATTGAAACAAGGGATTTCAAATGCTCGATGGTGTAAAGCAATATACAAACAGGGAGACAACCTGTTTTAAATAAAGAATGGAGCGCAAAACGCGCTGATAAGAAGAACAGGACTGAGCGGGAATGAATTTTATTCGTTTTACTTGTACCCCATTTCAATCCATTTGATCTGTCTTTGAAAAGAAATGTTTGAATTCAAACAGTAGATTCCTGACGGTTTTCACTTCCAAATCGACATTGCGATTTTATTTTTGAAAAGGTTCGATACTATCTGGTGCATTGCGGAAATCATACGCTCATTGACCTCATCCAATTTGAATCCGGTATTTTCGCTTATGAAGTCTTCTCTCAAATACTGAACCAATTAGAAATTCCAAGCCAATGGTAACTATTAGTGACAACAACTATTTTCTTTGAATATTTATTTTGGGTTTCTCATCATTGGTTCAGCAATTTTGTCTACCTATTATTGGGTAATTAAATTCAATATCCAGTGAATGAGACACATTCTGCCTGTTACAACAACACTTTGCGAGACTCTGTTTTCACGAGTTTCAATCGAGCTGATTAGATTTCCCTCAGTCGTAATTTCAATGAAGAAGGCTCCTCTCCAGTTTATTTATTTACACTGAATTGAGTACATCTTACAATGCTTTTCAGATGTCGAGAAAATAAGGGAAACATTTGCATGTCGAAACATGTAAACAGTTCGGATAAAACTTCACCTTTGTTTGGTAAGAAACGAGCAGGAAAAGGAACTACGGAAATTCTGCACAGCGATAACTGGGAAGGAGGCAGTCGAAACATGGAACTGGTCAATGAGTGTGAACAACTCACAGAGATCTTTTCATTAGACGAAACGGACTCTTTCATGTGTTGATCACATATATGCAAAACCGAATTAGGAATTTCCCAGTATTATAGCCAAAAATACAAAAGTTATCAGCAGTGTGTCAATGAAGTTATTGGGAATTGACAGTAGCAAACCATGTGGGGTTGGTGTAATTGTGTTCGGAGTGAACAAGAATGTTGATTTCTGCAGCATATTCGCAAACAAAAGGTTAACCTATCAGTTCCCTGAATGAATTGGAATCATATATCGTGAGTTTGATTACTGCTTCAAAAGATTGGTATGATTCAGTGTCCCTATAACTTTCCCTGCTAACTTGAAGAGAAACAGCTCCTCGTATGGGAGTCTGTCTGTTGGTGGTAGAAACACAATTCCAGTGTGTACGGCTTTTGGCAGTTGGCATTAGATTCCCCTTCTGACTGAATATACATAAATTGGTTCTACTTTCGAATTGGGAAACGCTCATTTCATATCGACTAATGAACCAAGAATGAAAAGCTGTAATGGTATATGACAACATCCCAGTGCTGGGTCCGACAGAAGCTTTCATTGCATAATTGTTGTGGATTGACGTATTTTGATATTCTTGGTAATGACTGAAGATTGATTCTTCTCTTTCGGAATTGGAAGTGACATGCAAACGGATTCTTCTGATGGAATTCTAAGATGTATTTTCTCCCACTTGAGCATACAATTTCTGCTGTTCGTATGGTGCACGCAAAGTTCAAGTGTTTCTCCGAATTACGTCTTGATGAAACGAAATGAGACATTATTCAGAGGATTCTCTACGGCTCTCCAATCAGTCTACTGTTGTTATTCCGGCTCCGGTACTCTTTACTTGTGACATTCACGTGCACTTCGAATCAGGTGACTGCACTTCAATCATATTCAGCTGAATTCTCATTCGTCTCTTAAAAATGGCCAGTAAGCGTACGGTAATGCGTGTTGCTCTTCCTTTTATTTTGAGAATGTATTAAAAATGGACAATTTTTCCGCTTATCTTCGGCATGAAAAGGAGGCACTGATTCATTTAGCTTGGTCCATTTTCCATTCCCGATGAATCAAACAGTGAATGGTAAGGATGACAAAGTACTTACACCCTTCAACCACGTGGCCATTTGGATTGTCAGTATACTTGGACTAACTGGAAACCTCGCTGGGTTTATTTCAACTTATCGCATTCATATCGGATTTCCTGCAACTCGTCTCCTAATTCGACTTCAGTATTTGTGGGACACCATCGGAATTATCATTGTGGCCATCTACTGGGTCACATTGAATTTAAATACTCCACTGGAGATCTCGACCAATTCAGTATTCAGCTCCCTTTGGTCAAGTTACTATGTTGCCGCGATTCCCATTATACTCAGTTTAACCAATACGATGCTCCTGTCTGTTGATCGATACTGGGCAATTGTATGGTTCAAGACATATCGTCGTGACTCCCTCTACTATCGCTCAACCTTGATCACTATTATTTTCGTCTGGACGATCGTGAAAACAATGCCGACAGATATTCTGGGCTACTTGAGCGTGAATGTGCACCTTATCGGTGCTGAAGGGATCACTATCTATAGAAAGGCCAATCCATATTACAGTTTTTCCTTTTCCTCATCGCTCCATCGATTCTGATCTGCGCGACGCAAATTCACATTCTCATTATACTTCATCGACTGAACAGAGGTCGAGGCACTGACCTGTCGTCCACGGATGGTACAGATCGACCGAAAGAGAACACAGTTGACGATGACATGAGAGCCTTATCAAAGTCGATTATTATCATGATGGTAGCATTTTTCGTGGTCAGATTTCCATCCTATTTCGGATATATTCTCACAGCTTTTGGAATGGTCAGATCACTCACTGTTCAAGGATGGAAAATTCAGACGATTGTCTCATTATCCGTTAATTTCTGTATAAATCCTTTTGCTCTCATATTCACCATTAGGGGTTCACGTGGGTGTATCTTTCAGAGACTTCATTCATACGTGAAAATGATTCGTCACTGGTGTTTTCGGTGCTTGTTTCAACGGTTTAATTAGTTAGATATGCATATATAGTCCTATTGTTACTGTTCACCTGTTCGTCATCTGTGGACAAAACATTGATCATTTCTACTGATTCACTTTGTTCGACTACCACCTACATAACATGCAACTGTGTGCTTTACTCCCACTGTGTTATGTTTCAACTACTTGCGAATGTTTGCCAGTGTGTTTCAATTTTATATAACAGTATTGTCAAAACTACTCCCAAATAACCGAAGTTTTCGTTTCGGGGATTCGCCTTTTCTCAGGGTAGAATTACTTTGGTTTCATGATACTGCAGACTGCGCGTAATTGGAAGAGTGCACCAGTGTGCACTGCTGCTGAGTTTGGGGAACCACACGTGGTCATGGCAGGTCGTTTTTGGTTCCAAACCGGATGGCAATCAGGGTGCTCATGGCGCAATTGAGCCTCGTGATAAGCCAATGGGAATCCTTGCACCAATTAAGTGTGGCCTTTACGAGGTGGTCGTTGAGCTGAAATTCGAATATTCACAAGACAATTCAGATATTATGATTCGAGAATTGAAAAGATTCTATGTTTTCCAAGGGGAAATGTTAGCCCGAATGACACAAACTAGTCGATCCTCTTTCATGACTGTGATCCCAGTCAATGAAAACTTTTGAATTTACGTTCGCATCCAGTGGTGAAAGGTGGTGAAATATGTAGATAAATCTGTATTTGGAAAGTTACCATCAAAGACCTCTGTTCTGAAGCATATGGTGTTATCGAGTCATTGATGAGGGTTGATCTGAGCCCTTTGATCGCTACCGGTCATTGGTAAAGTGTTAAAAACTAATCTTCCGATGTTTGAATAAGTTCATTTACGGGACATTTCAAGAAAAGAACTCACTGTCGAATTATTTTAGACATGAAACGGTGATACTATGGCTCCGGTAACTCTCGACATCAAGGTGATTAAGCTCCTGAATCATTTGACTTGATTTACTTCCTGGGAATTCTAAGATGAATCTAGAATGTGGATGATATAGCATTCTGCAGAGAGGTAGATATAATTCCCGTGTTTCTTGATAAAAAGACCCATCAAAATATTAGTTCCTGGTGACATTTTTTGGATTATTCAAAGATATGTTTTACTACGAAAATAAGCCCGAGTTAGAATCATCAGTTACAGAGCGACTCAAATAAATGGAAACCCGTTGACGAGTTTTGTGAGGTCACGACTGTCAACTGAATATAATCGTGAAGTCCTAGCAGCTTGATTTTCCGAAACCTGACCAAATCGTAAAACATGATCACAAAGTGCGAAATTTCATGCCAAACCGGTTTACACATACATCAGCTGCAACACAGTTCATCTGACTAGTTTTCACCGCTTTCTCAACAAAAGGACGCTGAACCTGGATATCTGCTCGACAACAGCACTTTACAAGTCTTAAGTACTTCAAGATGAACGTGTCTGGTATTTTACCCTCGTTTTCGCTTTTATCACTAAATATAGATGCGTGCAAAATGAAAGTTATATCCCGTCAATTACAAGAAGGGGATAGTTGAAAGTCTCGAGATAAACATTATACAAATTTTTGCAATGTGTAAAACCTTGGTTTCCCAATGGTTCGAAAAAAGAGAGAGAAGAGTGCGACAACGTCAAATACCAGTTTTAAGAAGGAAATGCTAAGCTGTAAAAGGGAACATTAAATCTGTAACCAATAATTTTTGAACTGGAATATATTATCTGTAAGTGGATTACTGAAAAAAGAGAACAAGGAATTTCGTTGTGCACAAGGCTAGTACGGAATCATTTGTTCTTTTACGGGCACTACATTTTGAAACAGCCAATCAGAACAAAACTGGCTGGATGGCGTTACTCAGCTATATAAACGGTATTCAAGACGATCGCCAATGCTGCTCAAATTGGAAGATACTGAATTTCATGATGTACACTAGGATCGGAAACGATAGTTGAAGTGACGGGTGCCTCGTCAATCTACACTTAGTTCATCCGTTAAGAAAATACATGGACTAATTGTATTTTCGCAGATAATCTGGACAGAAAGAAAGCCAAGTGGTTCTCCGTCACTAAGTGAAAGAAACATAAAATTGAACGTGAATGTGGCATTTATGTTGTTTGCAATCGGAATGGTCCAGGTGACATGGATATCTAGGTTTGGAAGCACTAGACAATTCGATTCACTCAGGAAAGACCTGTTTTTTTCTCACGTACGTCACTGAGTTGACATACTCATGAATATGTTTTAAAGACGAGCTCAGTATGCTCCAGAATACTGAATCGTGATTGCTGTTTGAATCAATTTTCAAAAAAGACAATATCAGCAAAAGTGAAATTCACTATCGAACAGCGTATTCTGCGTACGTCTAATTATTTTCACTCAAGTTAGGAGATAAAGTCCGAATGGACAGTTCATTTGGTAAAAGGATTCGAAACCGGAGGTCTCATCAGCCGAGGAGACTGATCGTAACAGACTTGTCTGTTGGCTAGCAAAGTGAAGTTTATTTTCCATTTTTTATACACCTTTCGTAAAAAGTTTCAGAAAATTTGATTCCTAGTCTGACCCACCTCATATGATTATTACATTACCTTTGATAACTGTGCTCATAGAGATAGAATGACTACTTTTAGGGATGTTTGTCTCTTATGTTCCTGTCTTATTATCATACCGAAACCAATTGACTACTGACTTTTGAGGTCATATTGCAACAACAATGAAGGAAGGAAACTACCATTTCCAGTGACTACTACTCTTTCTATCACATTTCGTGTAGATACATTTTAACTACATGTACTCGCTAGCTGATCATGACTCATGGACGGAACTGGTGCTGTTTTATTTGTCTTCAAAATAATTTCGTGATGTTGTACGTGACGAAATATATGACAATTCGGACTGTATTATTCTTTTATCGAATACTAGATTAGAGCAATAATTTCATGCAACGAACTGCTTACTGACAGTTTCATGTTTTCTTCCGTAAGTAGAGATTTGAGATTACATTTAGAAATATTTTCGAACTATTCCAAGGTCAGTAAACAACGTGAACAATCTGCATTGATTGGAAACACTAGTCGAGTGTGGCTAACATCTTCAGTATGTTACTAAGAGAAACACACATCGTGATCCGTACACAATGTACGAAACGAAGAGGAGTAACCCGATCTAATCAAGTGAGTACTACAGTCAATGTGATTTGAATGATAGAGCTCGACTTGACAAAATTGCAAGATCGAATGAATTGTAAGTTGGTTGAAAGCCCTGAAACCCAATCGGTACGATTCTTCTGACTCACTGAAGATGACCATAAAACACAACGGTGAATCCTTCCTCATTACTCTCCTCTTTCGGTATTAATCATATGAACGAACACTAACGGTTCTCATCCTAACATTTCTTGACAAATGGAGGTGAAAATTGTAAATAATCTCAAAGTGAAAATAATGTGATATAGAAAGTTAAAATTTACTTAGACAATACCATTTTCTATTATTACTAGATACAAATGCATCGGCACACAAGTTTTACTTCGAGTAGACTCCTGATGATATAACATTTATTATCTTTGCATTACTAGCAACCGAAACAGTAATATTTGCTGTGGTTATACACCAACAAATTACGAGTAGAACTTCGAGTTTTCACATTAGAAAACGAGGGTTGGATCATTTTCAAAATAGACAGAAAACACTGCTCTGTTAATTACTTTCATTTTGCGTTAGAATGGGAGTATTCTGCGAGACTGGTTAGAGTCGGACACCTGGATCAACACTGTCCAGTGTATTCATTGGAATGGGTCAAGTAAGAAACTGGGCACTCCCAGAAAGAGGGAAACCACAATCACGATTATGTGAAACACAAATGGGATAATAGTAATAATCGAAAGTAACATACGGCAAAACATTTTTCTCCTGTCATTTCACATTAATGTGGTCACAGATTGCACAGGAAACACTGGATACGAATTGCGCAGATAAACACCACCACTGTGTCGGTTTTGCTACGGTCAGATTGTCATTTTCATGTGTTCGAATAATTTAGCTACCGGAATTGTCCTATACTATACCGCGAGGTTCTTAGCGAGCTCAAAGTTCAAGGGTGAACTTCCTCATCCCCATTGTCTCAGCAGTCTCTATAGCATACAAATACTGACTCTGAGATTTACTTATATGTACAGGATCAGCAGAATTGGAAGCAGTATAAACATTCAAGTGTTACCCAGTATGACACAGGTGAATTAAGTGTGTATCCACTATTATTACGATCCCTCTTGTTTTATCCAAAACGGATACTGCATTCACCAAGAGCTTGCATAAGTAGATGCAACTAAAATGAATCGAAAACTAGTAGAACATGGGAGAACCTACTGGTCTGATGTAATGGACCTCAGTTCAAATAGCATGCGCAACAATTTACTTCGCGTCCTGCAAGTGAAAACCTCAGAAAGATCTGATGGATGAGAAACACTTCGTTCGTCAAAGCAATAGTTTGTAAAAACTCAGTTCCTGGTTCACACTTGGAGGTAATCCCATATCCGCCATTCACAATCTCCAACCAAGGAAATTTTCGTCACAATAAACACCGATCACACAACTAAGCAAAGAACGAGGTCTACTCACTGGACTGCAGCTACAGAAGGACGTTTTCTTTTTCCACATTGAAAAGTTCCTCAACAGTTAGGCACCTTCAATTGCAGTACATCAACAAATAGGAACTTATTTTATTCCGATTAAAGCCAGTAATGTTTGTTGGTTTCATAAATCAGCATCTGACAGAATAATATTTTGGGGAAATTCTCACGTCAAATGACTTCCCTCTTACCCTTCCACGACTCACCACATGTCAGATGCTCATCTAAGTATCACACCCATCCCGAAAATGACAGGCCTCGTGATTTGAATCCCATGATGCCATTAGCATGTGTCCACCCACCTGTTGGGCTCGCAATGCAGCCTTCGTATCTCGTGATATTGGCCCCATTGAAAATTGGCGCTGTCTTATTTGGAACATGAAGTGACAATGCCCGGAAATACCCTTGCATTGAATTAGGAACAGGGATTTCCGGCACTGTACTGGGCGTAACACACGTAAAGTTGTTCTATTCATTCGATTTAATAGGTCTTCTACATCTGGAATGAAGAAGTGAAACCTCATACATTCGCATTGATGATGATTTGTCGAACATCACGGTTTTGAATGAACTTATATAAACAGTATCGTTCTGCAGTATGCACCCTGTTGTGATGCAGAAAAATCGTCCCGGACATGAATCGTGCTATGTTGCAACTCTGGATTTTCTTTTCAAAATTATCTTCGCAGAATACGGGGTAGTACACAAGTTCAACATACTATTCACTGTGAGAGCTTCCGGGGAGATTTAATTGCTCAGACTGCGCGACAACACCGCAGTAGACACATCTCTGCGGACTATGTGAGAGTAATCCGCAAAGAGTTCACAAAAAGACATTCCCTGTTCGATGAACTTTGGGACACTATTTATTATACTGCCATCCTCCAATTCAAAAGTGTGTGTGTAATATGCATATAAGAAAGACGTCTGAATGGAAACGTGGTAAAGTTCGTGGAAAAGTATGGAATACATTGTGCTTACGTCGAAATAGATAAAAATGAACGAGGAAGAGAGGTGGTAATGATGCATCCGTCGTCCTTTTCATTAAGGCCCTTATTTCAGCTCATTAGTGCAAACGTGTTTTTCAGGTTCTGATGCGTCACTGTTTATGTCACTGGTTCCAGAACCATTGTCAACAAACGAGCTCTATCATATGTTGATGAACTGCATAAGTAGAGTATAAGTCCTACTAGGACTCCAATCTTATACAATCTCAGCAATCCATACAATCCTTCAATGTTCGTTCCCTTAGGGCGTATCCGTTGGAATGTCTGAGTCTATTGCATCTCTTACTCTCAAAGGTGCCAGAAAATTAATCAGAAATTGCTCCATCGGTTTTGTTGCATCTTTCTTCATGATAATTTTCACGAGCTTAGATGTCTCACTCATGGTGTTATCCATTTTACCAACGAAGCGAGACTTAACATCCTATTTTGGATGGCTTGCCTGTGACATTGATAACAGGTATTCAGTTAAGTGGATGTCAGTTTCTGTAGCTACACATGTGACGACGGAAAGTGTTTTGTGCGACAGACTTACACTCTCGAAATTATCAGAGTAAGATAAAACAAAAGGAAAAGAGAAATTATTGTCTAAACTTCCAAGAAATTTATACAGAATGATATATTAGACTCAGACATTTGAAGGGATACGCCCCAAAGGAAAATTATTGTACGATTTTGATAATTGTCGTGGTTGCATAAGCGTGGTTTCCTCTTGAAACCTGTTTATATGACGAACAACGTCAAAGACATATGCGAATTCAGAAACTGCGTGGACGCCGTAAGTGCAAAATGACGGACGCCTTCGTTTGACTTCAGCTCACATTTCACAATTATTCGATGACATTATTCAAGAAAACACTTCTAATAATTTGCCTGTTTGAATATGAGAGCAGTGCTCATCTAGACTGCGCATTTGATTTCTCGCACCTCAATTATATTCCTTCATATAATGAGATCTCCCAAAGCATTTCCGAATGAGACAAATAAAGCAATTGCATGGTCAAACTTGATGACCCACTTCTTCCTGTTTATTGAAGAAGATTTCCGTTTCATTTCGCTGCCCTTTGTTGCAAGTAGTAATTCGCATATATGCTTGTTCATCCGAGCCAATTTGTTCAGCTTCATTGTGTTTTGTACAAAGAGATTTACTTTTCCACATCCACAATCTTCTGAATTCTCAATGCTAATTGTCGCTTAGTGATAGTTGTAGACGAACGAAGATCATACCCCATTAAAAATAGGAGTCAGTAGAATCTAACCACTGTAGTATTTCCCCTGATATTCTGGCTCTGAATAATACAGTTGACAATGGTTTGCTTGTAGAAAGCCCCTCATTTCGATACTGCAATAGGAAGTCATTGCCAAATAACCGAAACCAAAAATATAAGTAAATTTGATGAACTGACAATATTCTTAAGGTTCGTACACAATTCTGAGCTGCACCGTTCCAGTGTGGATGTCGGGGTGATGTAAGCAGATGATGATATCCGATTGCATTTAACCACGGTTTTAATTTCATATACACAACTGTGATCTGTTGTCCATCACAGTCAACAGTAAAACACCTGATTGACTCGAACATTTACGAAGTGCATTTTTGACAAAACACGCTTAAGTATTCTCAGTCAGATACATTTCAGGCATGTGTGAATATGTATCAGTTATAAGAAGAAACTGTCTACAGAAATCGCCACGTACTCTTTGCCACGGAAGATAGACTTCAGGCCACCACATCCAGTCCTTTGGTTCCTGATTTATTTTGTGAATGCATTCACTGCCATTCTTTGCTGTTGACTGAATGTCGTTTTCAATTCACGCCAATCAACACATCTGCACTGCCAAAGAATTCATTTTCCCAACCCACCTGTGTGAAGCATGCACCCATGTGACGAATATTTATGCTCAGAATTCAGAGGAAACTATTTTTACCACCACCATTAGTACTTAATGAATGAGAAATATGAGCCCTTAATTGGAAACGAAAATGTGGTTTGAATACTTTCAGTTATTCCACATATAATTAGGTACACCACGCTCATACACATTTAAGCTGTCCTCATTACTCAAGATTTTCCACAATCACTTCGGAACAGAGTACTCCGATTTGATGGTGGAATAATATCACATCCAAAGCTTCATCTTCTTTTCCATTCACACATCCGTGCGTGATGCATCCATATCCCAATGACTTCTATCTTCAGATGAGAGTATGCGTTTTCTATTGTGTTGAAGTTTTGGTTATTGGATGGTAATTGTATGAATTGAACTTGAACTTGAACTTGAAATTGTCCAGACCTCCAATTATTTAAAGGTGGATGATGAAAGGAAAAATTGTTTTGCATGAATATATTTGCAACACTCTGATAAACAGGATGGAATGTAGAGTTATCCCGAAAATCTTCTCCCACCCGGTTGGTAGCGTTAGTTGTATTCGGGGAATTTTTTTAGCCATACTGGTGAAGATTTTCAAGCCATCTCAGTTACCTTGATTTGAAGACCACCAAGAAAGCTGACCAAAAATTATTCCAACCTAAATCGTTAATCTTGGTTTATGTGAAATGCTCTGATTCGATGGGATGTATTCCCAATAGAATTTCTTACGATAAATGAATTTCGTGTGAGCTTCCGACGACTTGTCGCATAATAATCATATCCTCAAAATGGAGATTCATCACCACAATGACATCCTTCGTGATTCCACTTCATATGTGGCACACTGTGTTTTGAGCGTAATGCTCATGCCTCACCACCTTCCTCCAGCAAGCTGGCTCTTGTGCTTCCGAAAAATATTTTGTTCCCAGCTTTGCGTGAATTATCTAATAATTTGTGCTGTTATTTAGGCGAAAACATCGGACAAGATACATGTTATAAAATTAAAACTAATAAGCATTTGCAGTTCTAGATTGATCCTCTTTAGGGAGATGCTGAGTGAATTCAGTTTTTATGGGTCATTTCATCACTATCGCGCTAACCATGGAAATGGTTATCGAAGTGAACCAAAATGTGCTTGACTCCAACCTCCACATTGAGGTGAACTGGAAATTGCTGTTTTCCAGTCACTTTGGCCGTCATTGTAAAGAACCAATAATATGCCACATAAAATATACAATCTCCCAATTATGAAAGTGTTCCTCTTGCGATTCTCCTATCGGCACAATTACAAAATTTGTTCACTCGAACAGTGATTTTATAGATTTCACTGAATGGGAATTCATTCTAATCAAACTCATGGTAATCAGATAGATCCTATTCACCACTAGATTCACATCTGCGTAACTGTCATTTCTTAGCTTTCGATGTCGAGAGAGGAATGGCAGATATACTGAGGACCCCTAAGTTCAGTGGGAAAATTGTATCCACTGGATTTGAAAACATGAATCCTGAAGGATCAAACGAACAACGACTTGATGGATGCTCAATATTCACGAGATAGGCTTCCATTTATGTCCCATTCCTTGCATGACTAACTCAGATTATCAAACCACGGCGACATAGCCCGTAGAATTTCTCGAGCATGTGCAGAAAGTGACTACTAGGCACAATCGGCGTGATAGCTATTAGCTTGTCGAGACCATGAAAGACATGAACAAGCATGGAGAAACTGTTACTACTGGACGTTGCTTATATTATTCACAAATTTGCCAAATTGAATTATGAGCAGAACCTAGTTGCCACATTATGTGAGTTGATTTGCTCATGTGCCACGTGGTTTTCTTCGCAGAACGCTCATTGCCCAGATCGGAATAGATTCCGAAGAATGTTTGTGAGGTTACCATATACCTTTTGCATTCTCACGATTTCGTTTTCCGTAATTCTGGTAGATTTTCTTTATAGTTGCATGACTTGCGTGGGCGTTAGATTGATCATGAGAGGAAGAGTAAAATGTGCTGATGGCAGACAGCGCTTGGTCGTACACCTCTGGATTATATAATAGTCCCATGCATGGTGTTCATCTGAGATTTTCAACATTACAACAGTGCAATAGGTGGCAGTAGTGACTTCATGGAGGGGTCATTGCTGCTGACCAAGCCTCGCCTCTGGAATACCAAATAACATCAATATCTATGGATTTGTCTATGATTGCATCAAGGTTTGAGCTGGCCAGTTAATTACAAAAAATGTGTTGCCCGAGAACGGCAGAGAAAGCGACTAATTCAGATGGTCTGCTGGAATCAATATCTCAAATGAGCTAACTTTATTGTAGTCACATGAATGATCAACTCTTATGCTATCTCAGCAGTGCATACAATTTTGGAATATTTGTCCCCATAGGGTCTGAATCCGTTACGTATTTTTTTCTATTCATTTTTCTTTGGTTCTGACTTTGTGGAGAGTTTGTAAATATACACATAATATTAGAGCTACAGATCACCGGATACAACATCATCTAAGCATTCACCAATGAGGTAATACGAAAGTAAGTATTTAAGGTGGTGCGCAATAATGATTTCAATTAATCCTGAAAGAAACTAAGTGCTTTTTAAAAGTAAACGCATGAGATTAGTTGGCACTCATTGCAGATTTCCTGTGTATGAGTCCATATGAAATTTGAGAATGTAGATACATCTGTACGTAGCAGTGAGTGAATAGTTAGACAAAACATTTCGTAACTTGACGACACGCTGGAGCTTGATGAGTCACGTCCGTGGTGTGAATGACAGTAAATGTGAAATGTTTGACCGCAGCCTGAAAAGACGTATCTGATAAATGAATACGAGAGGAAAACGGCGAGACTGGTGGAAGTTTTTTGTGGGAACTATAGAATGACCACTTGTTACGGCCATGGCAGAGCTAACTGTTGCACAGTTCTGGCGTTATTAATCGAATCACATTCAAAAAGACATCTGTAACGGCTTTTCTCACATATGTCACTTTTAATAATGCAAAACACTTCAAAGTCATCAAAGGTGACATGTGACATGCATTCCTGTCGTAAATGGGCCATTTGCTTAAAAAAATGACTATATTATCAGTCGGTCGTGACGTAAGCCATTGCCAAAAACGCGTCGTTTATCTACTCTTCCATGGAGAACCCAAAATCGCCGTCGGGAATGATCCAAGACTTGTGAACATCCGAACATCCATTAAACTCAGCATTTCACCCCTTCATAAGCTTTAGTCACTCATCCTCAAAACGAAATCTCAAATAAAAGATGTCTGTGAGTGTGCCATAACTGCATCACCCCGTTCCCGTTTGGCAGATCAAAAACATCAACCTAAGTTCGTTCATATATCGTCGCCTATGCGAGCCAGAAATACCTGGCAGCTTCAGAGGAAGACACCGTATATCTCCCGTTAAATACAAGCGGGTGTGGCAAAGGACATGCACCGCTGATAAGCTCTAACAACAGTTAAACTGCAGTCTAGTGCTTCCGATTGCAGGGTTGGTCGGATGACATGAGGTTTGTGCGTGAAGCGTGCAGTTCAAAGGACTTTCAACCAAACAAACATTGATCCATCCTCCACACTACTTGCAAGTAACTGCCAGATTTGGATATTTAAAATCTTTCTAAACTGGTTCCTAAACTAGCCACAAAGACTGAATCAATGTCGGAATCAATCCGGTCCCACCACAAATGTGAAATCCAACCAGAATTGGTTAGTTTTGTTCCATGTGTCCAAGATTACATAACTTCCCACTCAAACATTCATACTAAAGTCGTGAAAATATTTTAGTCGAGATAATGATAGTCAATGCAAGAGAAAAGTGCGACAAAGAGACATGAAGTAACTGGTAAGGATAGGTCAGGAGTGAGCAATTTATCACCAAATTACTGTCGAGTATTCGCTGTGCACTATTTAGATAGAAGATCTATTTTTAATGAGTCGGTATTCATTTTATTGTTTTTTTCTCTCTCTTAGAATTGACGTACAAAGCAATCGACCATGGAACCAAATTGGTATTTACAAACAACATACAGAATAAAGTGGAACTGATGCAGAAATTGAGGCTTAGATAAGTTTGTTTGTGCATTAGTCTTCATTACTAAGGAACAAATGTTTTGCCAGTTGGGAACAATTCCTCCTAATTAGGCACCAATTAATTATGGAACTCACTGACGATAAACTCGACGAACTCTAATTTTTCTGCGACCATTGATGACATTTTTCGGCGAAGTTCATATGGAGTGTCATGCACTGCCCGGTAATTCGTGAGAATGCTCATCCAATCTGGTCCACATTCCGAGACAAGAGTATAAGGGATTCACAGTAAATCCCCACGAATATAGAGAAAATAAATACCAAGCTTAAACACAATCAGATTGTACAATTGTATCGAGATCCAGCTAGTTTTGGTTTACCGAATCAAACTACAAGTCGCAATATGCATTGTGTGGTTGAAAGTTCATCATCATCTGCTACATGCATTTGGTGAGCAAATGCTTCGTGGATAATTAGAATTTAAACTGGATTTGAGTCTAATGTAAACAGTACAGTGAGCCAGTAAATTATCTCTGCAAGTGACAACAGAATTCTATTGTGCAGATTGTCCAGGACGGAAGACGGTATAGAAAACTTGCATTGTTTGATCCGTTCATCAACTGATCTCATTATCATGTGTATTTGTTAGTATTCCACTGTTGTACAGCTCGTTAGCACAACCTTATAAGGTTTCCTTTGAAAGTATGAAGATGTGCAATGAGAAGCAACAATTATGCGTGCATTTGCCATTTGTAGTACATTCAATCCCTTGGAAATGGAAAACCACAGAAACAATTTGAATGGATTTGAACAAGATATTTTTTGTCAGCAAGCTAACTATTTCGGAATAAATCATTTTGAATTAGGTTGTTTATTGACAAAATGGTGAACGATTCTTGAATTTACAGCAATTGTTGCTTACATTAGAGATCTTTCTTCCGATTGTATGGTAGGTTGACGCAGTACCACATACGAATGATATCCCAGTAATGCGGAACCTGTTGACCGATATATTTCCCCCTTTTGATCATCCACTGACCTCATATATTTGTGCATTCATTAGGTTACCGCCTCACTGTGTACCGATTTTAGATAGAATGAGACCACTCTTTCTTATTGGAAGTAATGGATTTCCATTAGACACTTTTAAGAATATGGTTTGTGATATTTTAAATTTTGAGCTGTTAGCACAATTTTCTAATGAAATTGGCCTGATAATTGTGAGCAATATTTACTTGGCATCTTGCATATCATTGCTCATTAGAAAAATATGTGTTTCTAATGTTCTGTCTATAACAAAGAAGGCACGAATAAGTGAAATCCTCTAGATATCGGTCGGTGATTCCGAAAGAGACGAATTTACTCTCCTGTACAATCGGTTTGATAAATGCGGTGTTTTCTCACCTTGCCGGATGCACAACTAGATATTCACAAATTGGATGCAATTGTTCACTGTCTAAAAAATGTGCACCTCTGAGCTGATCTGATCATTGTGTCGTGAAAGCGAGTTCAACAGTGTATATTACAACCAAGATATATACCAAACAAGAAGGATCACACAGGACAACGAACCGAAGACATTGTTCACATGGCAGTCTGGTCAAGTTAGAGATATTATTTGTTACAACCGATGTAACCAGTACTGAAATCACAATCGTGCTGTCATCTGTCAGCAGTGCCCTGATGTTGAAAAATTCAATTCCTACTTCTTTTCAGTATGACAATGTAGTTCTATGCCAGATTTGAACAATTCATCTCAGCTACCAACTATGGAACTTGCTGTGAATATCCGACAACCGTGTAAAAAGGAGATAGAGAAAGCTCGTTTTTCAGTGATTCATGCTCATGAAATAACATGGCAGTATAATATGACACGTTAGGTATGGGACTGATTAGACAAAAAGGTGAAACAGAAAAAGAGAACTGGTCGCAAACAGAGGTCAAGAGATTTAACTCTAGATCGGGCGCGGTTTATTTCACACATGTGCTCCTGTTTCCAACTGATCTGGAGCCTGTTCTAGAAAAGATGTTGTTTTAGTGAAGATGATGAATACGGACGAATGGTTTGTGAGCAAAAATGAGCGGATCGTGGAGACAGATTTGGACAATCTTTGCTGCAGATCTTGACTGCTGATCTCGAACTTAATACAAGTTACGTGATGCTCCCTCATGTTCACAGTGTGAATAGTCTGAGCAATGATTGGGATGATTGCGATAGTGGGTGACTTTATTGCCCCAATGTTAAACCTTAGTAGGTAGTGTTCGACGATGAGTTCAGACAAATGCATTGACCTGAGGCTGATTTACCTTGGCCTACAGAATAATAAAAATGAATGAACATAGAATGATGTTTGAGAATTAGTTAGTTTTTCTCTTTCAACCGCATGAGCACTAGAGGTCTGCATTGGAACAAACGAGGAGCTAATCTGCTTGGATCATTTTGCTGATGACCGCTAACAAATCTGTCTGCACACTCTCTACCAAGGTATTACATGTGATAGACAAAGGTATGTATACTAGCTTTCCTTGTACCAGAGAGGTTCTGGGTAATTCCACATTCACTGGCATCATCTCACGGAATCGACTCGGGTAGCCTTTGTGGACGAAGGTTCTTCGCATCGCTTGTTGTTGATCGTCAATGGCAGCCTCTATGCATGCTCTTCTATGTCAGCTCGTGAGGCATCTAATTAGTTTCCCATTATTCTTAAGAAATTTAAATCTGTGTAACTGAATATCCTGTCCATTCCACGATTCTCTTGTGTGTGCTTGTCGGCTGAGTGAACCGTCTTCACAATCACTCAACCGAATGAGAAGGGAGGCGATTGTGGAACGTAAGATTGTTTGAGCTGAGCTGAGCTGAGCCATACATCATTTCGTTTCCCCAAAATCTTTTATTGATTCAAGTGGGCCATTTTCTAATTCTGTCATAAACTGACGGACGAATTTCGGGAGTCCATTGCTAGCCGATTCTTTTGTTGAGAAATGCGAGTGTACAAGTTGAACAAGTAAACACCATTTCTGCTAGATCTTTTACGGGAAGTATTATTCGTAGTGTGTTATCTTGTATATCGTCACACAACTAATCATTTTTCCACTTACTGAGACATCCGTGAAAGGTCAACTGACGTCTGACGAAAGCATCCGTCGTTCGTTTTTTCTTAGAACGTGTACCCACTTGATGAGTTCGGATGTATCTTTCAGGTTGTACTTCGCATGTTATGGTTAATGTGACATCCCATGAAGATATTATGAAGGGTCTCCATTCCTATGCAATTTTGGCAATCCAAACAATTCTGTGTTGATTTGTTCATGGTGCGTATCCACTCAAATGTGTCTGAGTCCATTGTTTCTTTCTCCAAGTTGCTTCGAATTTCGATTCGTTTTAACTCACAATGGGACCATTCGGCGAATTAAGGCGTCTCATACACAATAATTTCCATCGCCACGTATGGATATACAGAAGCATGGTTGCATGCGATTCAGTACGCGTTATTATTACATTGTAGATGGGCCATCTACAAATGGGTTGTTAGATCTAACATTTGTTGCCTAACTGGAAACCATTTTGAGTGATGCGTCTAAATTCATGAGAATTATCATAGAGAATGATGAAACACGACGAACTGAAGACTCGTCGTTCGAACTTGTGAGACTTTTGAAACAAAAATATGTAATAGAATGAGACATATTTAAACGGATACACCCTACGGGAACAAATATTCTAATATTGTATGCACTGCTGAGATAGTATAAGAGTTGAGTCCCATTGCGACCTATTTTCTACATGTGCAGTTCATCAATACATTAGATAGCTCAGTTATTGACAACGTTTCTTGAACCAGTGATAAAGATATTGTCGTAGCACAATCTCAAAACCACACATGTGCACTGATGACCTCTCTGAATAATCGAAGTGAAATTGGACGACGGAAATTTCCGTTAGGTGTTATTTCAGTTCTAATCTGCATCCTGCTGTTTGCGACTAACATTTTCTAGCATTAAAGTTCTTAACTTTATTCACCCAAACTTCAGTGTATCTCACGAAGAAGAACGTGATAACAGTTTGTCCTTTCTAGATATTCTATCAACCAGGTGTCAGGATGGGACTCTACAGCGCAGAATCCACCGAGAAGCAACGTGGGGCGGTCGTTATTTACAATTCTCCAGCTTCGCCCCAGTGGCTTACAAACGTGGATTGGTCAGAACTCTCTTCAACAGAGCCCAGAAAATATGTACAGAGGATCAAATACAAAACGAAGAAGAGTTCATAAAAAGAACGCTGCTGGCTAACGGTTATCCGGAGAACTTCATCAGACAACATCAGAGGCCGAGACTTGTGCGCGAGAAAACAATGAACGTGGAAAAGAAGCAAGTTTTTATCACTTTACCTTTTAAAGGAGATCATTTATTCAATCAAATAAATTGTAATCTCAAGTCAGCTCTAAGGCACACATACACAGCGGCGCAGTTGCGTTTACTGCAGACGACCAAAAGGTTATGTTTTCAAAATCCCTCAAATAGTCTTGCTGATCCCAATGTCTCACATATTGTCTATCAGTTCACTTGCAGTTGCGGTGACGTATACATTGGCAGGACGGATCGTTGCTTGACTCAACGAGTGTCAGAACACATACCCAAATGGCTGTCAAACTTGATGACGCAACCTGCTGGGGCAATACACAACGACGTGAAACCGCCAGCTTCTACGATTGGAAGACACTTGATTGCATCAGGTCACAAAGTGGACCTGACCCAGTGTTTCAAAGCATTGTTGCGCAATCCAGTACCGAAACTACTAGCGTTCAGTGAAGCTATTCTAATCATGATGCATCAGCCAACACTCTGTGCACAAAAACGACTGGCCCAAAATATTTGTTTACGCTGGCGTTAACACGACAGAATTCACTCTCCCCAACGTACGCACTGTAAGAACTTTCGATCGTGCCTACTTTACTGTTGCAATAACCCTCACACCTACCGTACCATGTATATATACTGACACGTTTTACGTCCCCAGTTGACAAGAGTAAACGAAATGCTTGCATCTCGCGACTTATGTCTTCTCTCCGTTCTCATGAATTGGATAAACGGGACCCAATGTTTCACATTTCTCAAGCGAAGACTCCCCTCTGGTGTCACGCGGTCTCTCGATCGTTTATTAACATTACGCTGCAAAACGGCAGTAGAAAAGGCGCGTATCGAATTTCTTACTGAATGCGTACTATCTTGTCGTTTTCCAAACCGATTTGTGAAACTTCTGTCAAAAGAGAATTTGCCAAGGAACAACACCAATCTCGTAAGAATCACAAATGCCCACATTGAAGCCGCACGTGAGGAGATGTTCAAGCTCATCAAAACACAAAAGCGTTTCGTGACTGTTCTCGGCACGTTATCTTTATTTTGTCGAATCAAATTTGGGAATCCTTCAAGAGAAATGGTACGAAGAACCAGGGTGAAGACAATCAAAAGCCTTGAGGGCAGCATGTGCAAAACGCAAGAGTGGTCATTATTCCCGACAGACACAAGCGCATTCATTCACAATCTTTCAGGTTGTCAGTTGAATACAGCGAAACGTGAGGTTTTGTCGTTGGGATTAAATTTCAAAGTGCCGCCCAAGCAAGTGAGCCAGCTACAAACACGCGTTCAATTCGAGAACCTTTATGATCAAGTCAAAGATCTAGTGCCCACGTCATCCGACAACGCCGGCTGGTTCAAGGCGAAGCTGGTTGATATTTCTGAACAATACTTCTCTGCTCCCATACGTCAGTGGTGTTGTTTATCACAAGAACACCGGATGGCGGTAAAACAACTAAAACAAATGAATGATTTGTTGTTTCTACGACCGGACAAAGGATCAGGAGTCGTAATTATGGAAAGGAAAGAATACATGGAAAAGATGGAACAGATACTTTCCGATGCGCAGCGCTTCAAACTGGACACTACTCCAGAGAACAATATGCTGATAGAGAAACAAATATCAAGACAACTCCAAATTTTATTCCTACATGGTTTCATTTCTGAAACTACATACAAGAAGCTCAAACCACTTGGAACACAGACGCCCTACTTGAGAGGATCACCGAAAGTACACAAGCCTGGAGTCCCTTTGAGGCCAATATTATGCATGCAAAACTCGGCTTATCACAAACTTGCTCGGTGGCTCGTAGAGATTCTTGTCCCCGTTCGGAAACACATAACACCATTTTGTCTACAAGACTCATTTGAACTAGCGAATTTGTTAAACAGTATTGCAGTGAGTTCAGATAAAATGTACTCCGTCGATGTTGAGTCACATTTTACAAAGGATCCTCTTCGTGAGACATTAGAATATCTATGTGATTTTAGTTCTTCGCACAACTTTCACCTGCTCATTCCTGTTGAATATCTTGAAGAACTCATTCTTTTATGCACAGAAAACATTCGGTTCAATTTTGAAGGTAAAGCTTACAAACAAACGGATGGTGTGGCCATGGGAAGCCCTCTGGGCCCAACCTTGGCAGATGTATTTTTGGGTATGATCGAAAAACAGCTCTGTGATAATATTTCCCAATTTCTATTTTACAGACGATACGTGGATGATATTTTAATTTTTACGACTGAAGAACGTTTTATCCCTTTTGTGAAAGTTCTTAACTCTATTCACTCAAATCTCAGTGTATCTCACGAAGAAGAACGTGATAACAGTTTGTCCTTTCTAGATATAATACTGACACGTTTTACGTCCGCGGTTGACAAGAGTAAACGAAATGCTTGCATCTCGCGACTTATGTCTTCTCTCCGTTCTCATGAATTGGATAAAGGGGACCCAATATTTCAAACTTAGTTTCTGATTAACACGAATAACGCAAAACTCCCAGCAGATATATTATCTTTGTACATTTTTAGGAATAGTGCCAACAAGTGCACGTGTGACTGATCAGTGGGCTCTCATTTGTGAACTAGTTCTTTGAGTGAAATTTATAGTGGTTGGTAATTACGAATCGTAATTAGGGTTTGTCCTTCTGCTTTCTGTTTAGTTACTTATTAGTAGTGAGTACATGCATCGTGAACCCCGGACATTCGTAATGTATTTTCCCTGTTTCTAATGTATCACATCAGTTTATACTTGAGTTTCATGGTGCTTATTACATGAACAGTTCACGTATTTATTCATAACCTTGTTTCCTCAAAGGTCCACACTTCTACTGTTATATAATCTTTCTGAGTGTTTCATTTGTACTGCCGACCAGAGGCTCGAACTACCAGTCTTAGCGTTTCTGTCAGTGCACTCCACCATTGGCCGTCACACGTCATTGGCATTAACAGATCTAATGTCGGATTCACCCATTCATGTTAGCACGTGCCTTTGTTAACTCCACAGACTTAGCTTGTTTATACTTATTTGTTAATGGCACTTCTTACCATTGCAACCACAGTCCAATTCACGCGTTTGTAATTGATTTATTGATTTGTGACGGTAAAGGTTCTTTAATTATTGATTGTACCGCAACCGAACTGCGCTACAGTTTCGTTCAGCTGCTTATTAAATGGACCGTTTTTATTTTCTGCGCTGTCCTGATTTTCGGAAGCTTACTGCCCATTGTTCTTTGATTCTCACCTGGCTGTAAGTCTTTTATTTGCTGTATATTTATGATTGTTGTATTATTTAGAACCACGAATCATCGATAAACACGGTTACTCGATTGGAATTTGTTCTGCTGCCCGTAATCGTGTTCTGCCCATATCGCGCGTGTAGCTAGTGAAACTAAGTTACTGATATATTCACAGCCCTAGACATCGGGATAGTCGCAACAGTGGTTGCTCGACGAAGAAAGATTGATGCGCCAACCGTCTATCCGAATTGGTTTTCACTAGTTGCTTTTGTATTCGGTGCACGCAATGATCACATCCGGTCAATAATTTTGGTCGGAGATGTGTAATAAATGGGAAGAAGTATTTCTCAATCAATGTATCCTTCAAGATAATAAACAAATTATTTGGAGTTTCCGGTCATGTTGTTGATGGAATGTTTCCAATATGTTGCTTCTGATCCCGTTATTATTCCCGTGGATCCAGTCGGATGAGCGTGAATTTGAGAACGTGGGCAAGTCATTTAATTGCATTTATTCGTCCAGTATGTATTCTCGTGCTATCCTCATCTCATTTGCTCGATACGAATTAAGATGGATGTCCATCGTGTGAAAAATCTCAAATTTCTATGAAAAATCTCCGATTCATATAACTAGAGTTTGAGAGTGACTGATCCGTGATTTTCCGGCATATCTCTTATGCAGATATCATGAATTGTTTTGAATGTTCCTGAGAGGACCTCATTGCGATAGATAATTATGATGGCGAAATTATTTCCAAAATAAATGGGCAAGAATTATGACACAGCCATTCAAACAACGCGCCTTGAATTATGTCATTTTTATTATTGATTTTCTGATGTATTACTTCTTAGTGTCAGCACGATTCCACCCTAATTTTCAACCATCGAATGAGGAATGAATAGCATTTTTACACGCCAAACCTTTTGAATAGAATGTTTTTCTTGTTTATTACAACAGTGAAATGAATTTGGTAAGTATACGACAGATCTGCAGGGAATGAACAAATATATACACTGCTGCATGGAAGAAAACTCTATTAGACTGCGGTGGACGAAATGGTCGTAGTTTACAAATTTCAAGGTATCTTCGACGCCGTTGTCTCTGTTGTACAAGTTTCCAATTTGGAAATGGTTATCCCGTTGAAAAACCAGGAGATATTCATTTGAGAACTGAATGAGCTGAGAATTCTGATGCTCAACATTCGTGTCATCAATGAGAAGAATTTTCTTCCGATCACATGGTAGGTCGATGCACTACCAAAATACGAATGATATTCCGGATACGCAGAAACTGTTGACAGATATGGTCTAGACGTTGAACAGTGCTCTGCCTTTATGTGTGTTGTGCGTTTATCAGGTTACCGCCTCACTGCGTAACAATCGTAGATAGGATGAGGCCACTCATACTTATTGGAAGTAAGTGATTTCCATGAGACATGCAGTTTTAAGGATGCGATTTGCAATTATTCTCGTGAAGTATACCGAAAGTTAATGGTGAAATTTACATCGTTACTCGGAGATATCAAGAAACAATGAACGGGTAAACAATGGCAGGTATTTTTGGATGATTTTTGATGATGGAACATGGATGTGTTCAGTGAGTGTGTATAATTAGGCGACTGTGCTCGGAGTATATTATTTCTAGACGGTTTAAGATAGTATGGCTGCTTACAATGATGTGGATAAATCACTGTGGATGATTTGTCAAAATACAATTGAACTGAGAGTCTTCACATTCGCAGTAAGGCAAATGTCAGTAGGAGTGAGTGCTGAGTGGGTAAATTCTTTCTATAGTGCAGGAAGCGTGCATATTTTGCAATATCGACCAGAAATGTCTCCATGTCTCCATTCAGCCGGCTTTCCTAGGAGTATAGCACACAGGCATTTTGAAAGGCATGAACTATAAGTAAGTGAATTATATTCGAGTACTTGTTGAACACGGAACGTACAATAATGCACCCTATTCAGTGAACTATCAATTATCCCAGTGGTGTACGGCTAAGCGCTGTCTGCCACCTGCAAATTTTACTCTTCCTCTCATGATCGACCCAATTCGCACTCGTCATCCAACTATGAAGAAAATCTTCCTTGCAAAATAACGCAAAACAAGATCGAGAAAATGCATAAGGTATGTGGTAACCTCACAAACAATCCTTGGAATGTATTTGGATCTGAGCAATGAGAGCTCGGCGAAGAAAATCACGTGTCGCATCTGAAAATAAACTCGAATAATTTGGAAACTAGATTCTGTTTGCAAATGATGTTGGAAAATTTGTGGGCTCTTAACTTTCCTCCAGATTCCGGAGGCAAACTTTTCTGCACGCTCCATTCCGATGTTTCTGAAAGTTACCACTACTTATTTAGATATCCTAGAAAGGCCGTAGATGTCGCCTGAAGAAAAGCACGTTTTCCGTACATTCAACACACAGCCACTGATCAATGCTGAACTGGCATAACTTGAAACTCCACCAATGATCACACCATCATCCTTTCTCCGTCCACGAGTTCCGCAGATGCGTATCACTTTTGTTTCAGCCAATCCCATTGGATAACTTCCGCGCTGTAGTGGAAATTGCGGCAAATATCGTTCTGCTATTTATACATTACAATGGCAAATGATTTATGGAAATGTTTACCGGAAACGGAAATCAAGTATTGAATAACGTGTTGACTCGTATGAGTTGACCAAGTCGTACACGAAACGGGATTTATTTGAACCAAAAGCCTGTTTCCCATTTTCAAATCTGCCCAAACTCTGCTCGATAACACAACGTTCTCCTACATTCCATCCACCTGGTAAACGAAATTGCCATGGTTCATATGTCAATCACCTTTCCCATATATTGTGTGATGATGGTAAATCTTACCTTTTGAACGGTGGTTGGGAATTAAAACTTACACGCATAAATTTTGAGTTAAAACGTGATCTTCGGTTCAATTTCCGCATCAATAAAAAGATGCACACAGTGAACATGTGAACTAACATAACGAAACTGATCAAGTTACCAAGTACTCAACGCCATACATTGCGAAAATTTTAGCCTCAGCAAGAAATTCCAGTCCAACATGTTTTTGCATAGTGGCACAAACATCAAATATCTGACATAATCTGCTGTGGTGTTGTGAGCTTGATTTAATTGGTTGATGAATTTGGATTCGTCATTATCCCATCGCCAACTGGGGCTAGATAATACTGTCATAAGCCTGATACACACATGACTGATCCATGGTAAAATATTGCAACGACCTCCAGCACTCAGCCGATGGAAAGCCATATAACCAGAGATATTGCACAGATTATACAACTGTATGAACAAAGTGCACCAACTGAATAACTGGCAGAGTACTTCTGTACACAACTACCCGTGAATGCAATGACATCCTTAAGATGTTGGGCCTGATTTGCCACAAACACAACGCACGGAGATAACCGAGGCTTGATGGACTTGGGGACATTCATGATTTCGGAAAGCTACCGCTGCCAAAAATCAGGCCGAAACTGGAAGCATCCTCTTGTTTGTAAAATTCCCACCATGTGGTAATGCTCTTCCAATGGAATTTGTCAGTTATCAATAATTTTACTGGTATCCAATTAATATCGCTGTTCTTATGAAATAACGGTTTCTCGTTAGTGGTAAGATCCAATAAATGTGTTTCTCAAAGTGGTGGCAGATCCAGAGATGCAGCTGTCTTTACTATCGTTGATAAACACTTCAACGCTTGTGACCAGATTATGTCAAAAATACCTGCACACATTCATCGTCTGCCACCTAATTAACTTTCAGAAACTGTCTGAATCTTGCAAACACTCGAAATTCAAATTCATACTTACTCGTGATTTTGTTTACCTCAATTCAGCTTTGTCTCATTTCAATCGTCTGCTTGATAATCTGACGATAATCATCACAGACTTACGGAACTGTTAGCATGGGCGCCGAATATCCTATTTCTAACATATTTTCAGAATGCGTTTATCCATATCCAGAAATATCTTCTATTCTCTGGACACATACCATCTTTCTGAGTATATGTAGCTACTGTTGACAGGACTTCACGTGGACTGAATATCTCATTTTCTGCCCCATTCTACATTCAACCCTTAACATCTAACCATCTGTTTAATGGAAACCGTTTGCATTATTCTTCCAACTGGATTATGAGGGTCAGACTCACGTCTAACATTAAAGTGTAGATGAATAAACTGAAGGATTTGACTCTTGCAGACCAAAACTGATTTAGAAAATAATTCTCGTTGGACACACAGTTTGCCGAGAGTGTCATTGTATGTCGCTGCCCATAAGAATTTGTCATCATACATTCAAGTCAACTAGAGCTCCAAATGTCCAAACTTGCTCTTCTTGTTGTTCGTGACTGCATTTGCAAGTTTATCGCTATTGCTCAAATCATCTGAAAAGCATGATTTCTGATCTGAAACAAGCTCGATGACCATCTACTTTGAACAACCCACAATCGAATGATGGTGACAAATTTCTTCAAGTTAGAGCTCAACAGCTAAACAAAGGTGTTGAATGCAAAAGTGTCTCATAGAACCAATTCAGGCAAATTTACTTCAAGACTAATATCATATTATGTTCACTGGAAATGCATCAAGACGAAAGGGATCATTTTATATTACATAAATTTATCATGTCATGAGGCGGAAGTATTGAAATAACTTGGATTGGCTCCATGTGCACTATACACCAAGAGTGCTATTTGTTGGTAAAATGGGTGGTCGACAGAGGTCACAATCGTGATGGTTGTATCACCAGCGAGGATCATCTTATTGTGTACAATCTGTGACTGACAATCAGATTCAATCAAGCAATTACCACAATATATCTGAGTTAAATGACCGATCTCACCTGGTTTTCACTGTGTTATGATCCAATTGTAATTTGTTTCATTAACAATGAAGTTGAATTAAATAGATTTCTTTCTAAATTTCTGAAATCGATTATCAAGCACAATCATAAATACCTTTTACACGATCGTCCTCACTCTGTACAAGTCATATGGAAGAATATACTTCGTCTGTTTTCCACCCTATTTTGACTAAGCATAGTGAAATTTGCTAGTCGTTTCAGGTGGACATCACATGATATATACGCTTTGAAATTAATTAAGTTAGAGCACAACTGACGTGAGAGATATCCAACACAGGAGCTGAATGCAAAAGTTTCTCATCTTTAACACACCACATGGCGCATCGTTTTCTCGATACACTTCAAACTTCATTCAGGCCTGGCGTACTGTTTTTTGCGATTGAATTCATTTCTACATTATGAAAGGACAATTAAGTGGACTATACACTAACGTCGCGTGTGTTTCACAAGTCTTATAGTGAACGACGAACAGACAAATCGTTTTGCATCACTTTATCTACAAAATTCTCGTGAAAAGTAGCATGAAGCGTCATCAGTAAGTAATATCACCCATTCAAGAGACATCCTTTTCTCACTTCAAGAACATTGTCTGTTTCAACATTGAAAAAACCTCAACAGTTAGGCACCTCCAATTGCAGTACATCAACAACTAGGAATTAGGATCTTATTTTATTCCGTTTGATACCAATAATGTTTGTTGGTTTCATACATCAACATACAATGGAATAATATTTTGGGGAAATTCAAAGGAGATGACAAAAGCGAGTTAATAATAAGACGCTTGGAAAAGGCAATCGCTCGCATCTTTCCCACTGCTACACTGCTTGCCTACTTCACCAGTCGACCATTGATCTCGACAAACCTAAAAGACAAGTTACTTGTCCTCACCTCATCCATGCTAACCTATTCGTTTGTTTGCTCATGTTTGGCAAACTATATAGGTAGAACGACACGGCAACTATCACAAAGGATCAAAGAGCACAAACCAACTTGGCTGTCGACGGGAGACAGAAAATCCATGACCAACGCGATTGTGGCACACCTTGCGGATTCTGGACATGGCGTAAACGACGACGCGTTCAAAATAGTCTACAGACTCCCTACAGACATGCCAAAGGCCGCTCGGAAACAACATCTAGCAACGGATAATCCCCGAAACCCCTGTTCATTGTTTCACGGGCCTCTTTCCCAACCACGAAACAACAAAACGTCCCCTCCTACCTTTCTTAACTACGCAACACCAACTTTGATGACCATCCCGTCAAATTTTAGCACACAGACGTTGTTCATAATTTATGCATTTCAAACCCATAAATGTAACTGTATTAGCCACGAGGATGATGTTACCGGAAACCAAGCTTGTTCGCTATTCGTGTTTTCTATATATAATGAAATGGGATTATTCAGTGAATATATATATATATATATATATATATATATATAATGTTTATAAGTATACATACATCTATGCCATGGTTCGCGTACGCGATCGACATGAGTGAATAATGTGCCTGCAGTTGGCAATATATGTATTATCCCTGTTGTTATCAACTAAATAAAGTGACCCAATGATTTAAAACTCACAGAATGACAAGTCCTACTGGATGGACGATTTCAAGCTCCCAAAGTCCACCAAATTCAATACATCTACAACCGATGCCCTACCTTCACAATAGTACTCAAGTAAGAGGTGATTCTCTGTCAACTAAAAAATTTAATTTAGCAACCGTTCAACTAAATTCTTCTTCATTCCTGTCTGTTAGGTTCTGTCATTATCATTCTTACATCAGAAAAGGTCCAGGTACGAAGCGGAAACCAATACACTACTAATATTATTATTATTGTTATTATTATCAACGACACTACTTTCACTGAATCCACCTATATGGCACGTGTAAACCCCATGAAATATTTCCGTGTGAATTTACTAGAGAAATTGCATTGGTCTTTTGTTACTCGAATTACCGTTTGATAGCTGCGTCGAGCATACTTTCGAATTAGTAAACTCGGACAATCCAAAAAACTGTAGTTTGGTATTTTTTCTTTCGTACAGAAGTGCATATTTCCCATAGTTTTCTATTGTTCTCTCGTAACTTTTCCCAATCGGAATGGTATGAAGTACATCATTTTTAATAGAGGTATGCTCATGATTCATCTTGTTTTAGTTACAGTCTGAAGAGATCTCATACTAGACTTAGGTGATAAGCACATGTTCGCATTCATCGCATTTGCTCAAAAAACCAGTTCTGACTTAACTCCCACATTGCCTAAACAATTGCACCTGTTACCCGGTCCATGTCTGGACAACTTCCTTCAAAGTCATAGCTACGAGAAGTTTTTGCAATTCCCTTACTTGCTCGTGATCAAGTGAACAAAGATGAATATTTATCTGAGCTTTGTAAGGGTTTTTACGTGGAAACTATATTTAATTTCTTTTGTAGATGGTGGAAAACATCGAGAAAAAAATCTCGCATCAGTTCATTCGATTGGATCCACCATAACAGTAACGGGATCAGAAGCAATCTGTTGGGTGAATTCCAACAACGAGATCAATTGAGACTTCCAATTTACCACCGATTCTTTTGAAGTATACATTAGCTGGGAAATATTTCTTCCCATTCAATACACATTTTCGACCAAAATCGATGACCGGCAGGAGCGACGGAGTGCACTGAATACGTAACGAACTAGTGATACAGAATTCAGATAAATAAGTCACACATATTCTTGTTTACTAAAAAGTGTTCCGAGTTGAGAATTCATTGCTTCCCCCACCTCCTCGTTCGTGATAAATCTGACTGGTACACCTGATTAGAAATACAGTTTTTGTTCTGGATTTAACAAAAAAATGAGTGTTTCACATGTATTGTCTTGAATAATGTCATAGAATAATTGTGAAATGTGAGCTGAAGTCAAACGAAGGCGTCCGTCATTTTGCACTTACGGCGGCCACGCAGTTGCTGAATTCGCATATGTCTTTGACGCTGTTCGTCATATAAACAGGTTTCAAGTGGAATCCACGCTTATGCAACCACGGCAATTATCAAAATCGTCCAATAATTGTTCATTAGGGCGTATCCCTTCAAATGCCTGAGTCTAACATATCATTCTGTATAAATTTCTTGGAAGTTTAGACAAGAATTTCTCTTTTCCTTTTGTTTTATCTTACTCTGATAATTTCGAGAGTGTAAGTCTGTCGCACAAAACACTTTCCGTCGTCACATGTGTAGCTACAGGAACTGACATTCACTTAACTGAATACCTGTTATCAATGTCACACAGGTAAGCCGACAAAAATGGGATGCTAAGTCTCGCTTCGTTGGTAAAATGGATAACACTATGAGTGACACATCTAAGCTAGTGAAAGTTATCATAAAGAAAGATGCAACAAAACCGATGGAGCAATTTCTGCCTTATTTTCTGGCACCTTTGAGAGTAAGAGATGCAATAGACACAGACATATTCCAACGGATACGCCCTAAGGGAACGAACATTGAAGGATTGTATGGATTGCTGAGATTGTATAAGATTGGAGTCCTAGTAGGACTTATACTCTACATATGCAGTTCATCAACATATGATAGAGCTCGTTTGTTGACAATGGTTCTGGAACCAGTGACATAAACAGTGACGCATCAGAGCCTGAAAAACACGTTTGCACTAATGAGCTGAAATAAGGGCCTTAATGAAAAGGACGACGGATGCATCATTACCACCTCTCTTCCTCGTTCATTTTTATCTATTTCGACGTAAGCACAATGTAGTCCATTCTTTTCCACGAACTTTACCACGGTCCCATTCAGACGTCTTTCTTATATGCATATTACACACACACTTTTGAATTGGAGGATGGCAGTATAATAAATAGTGTCCCAAAGTTCATCGAACAGGGAATGTCTTTTTGTGAACTCTTTGCGGATTACTCTCACATAGTCCGCAGAGATGTGTCTACTGCGGTGTTGTCGCGCAGTCTGAGCAATTAAATCTCTCCGGAAGCTCTCACAGTGAATAGTATGTTGAACTTGTGTACTACCCCGTATTCTGCGAAGATAGTTTTGAAAAGAAAATCCAGAGTTGCAACATAGCACGATTCATGTCCGGGACGATTTTTCTGCATCACAACAGGGTGCATACTGCAGAACGATACTGTTTATATAAGTTCATTCAAAACCGTGATGTTCGACAAATCATCATCAATGCGAATGTATGAGGTTTCACTTCTTCATTCCAGATGTAGAAGACCTATTAAATCGAATGAATAGAACAACTTTACGTGTGTTACGCCCAGTACAGTGCCGGAAATCCCTGTTCCTAATGCAATGCAAGGGTATTTCCGGGCATTGTCACTTCATGTTCCAAATAAGACAGCGCCAATTTTCAATGGGGCCAATATCACGAGATACGAAGGCTGCATTGCGAGCCCAACAGGTGGGTGGACACATGCTAATGGCATCATGGGATTCAAATCACGAGGCCTGTCATTTTCGGGATGGGTGTGATACTTAGATGAGCATCTGACATGTGGTGAGTCGTGGAAGGGTAAGAGGGAAGTCATTTGACGTGAGAATTTCCCCAAAATATTATTCTGTCAGATGCTGATTTATGAAACCAACAAAAATTATTGGTATCAATCGGAATTTGTTGATGTACTGCAATTGGAGGTGCCTAACTGTTGAGGTTTTTTCAATGTTGAAACAGACAATGTTCTTGAAGTGAGAAAAGGATGTCTCTTGAATGGGTGATATTACTTACTGATGACGCTTCATGCTACTTTTCACGAGAATTTTGTAGATAAAGTGATGCAAAACGATTTGTCTGTTCGTCGTTCACTATAAGACTTGTGAAACACACGCGACGTTAGTGTATAGTCCACTTAATTGTCCTTTCATAATGTAGAAATGAATTCAATCGCAAAAAACAGTACGCCAGGCCTGAATGAAGTTTGAAGTGTATCGAGAAAACGATGCGCCATGTGGTGTGTTAAAGATGAGAAACTTTTGCATTCAGCTCCTGTGTTGGATATCTCTCACGTCAGTTGTGCTCTAACTTAATTAATTTCAAAGCGTATATATCATGTGATGTCCACCTGAAACGACTAGCAAATTTCACTATGCTTAGTCAAAATAGGGTGGAAAACAGACGAAGTATATTCTTCCATATGACTTGTACAGAGTGAGGACGATCGTGTAAAAGGTATTTATGATTGTGCTTGATAATCGATTTCAGAAATTTAGAAAGAAATCTATTTAATTCAACTTCATTGTTAATGAAACAAATTACAATTGGATCATAACACAGTGAAAACCAGGTGAGATCGGTCATTTAACTCAGATATATTGTGGTAATTGCTTGATTGAATCTGATTGTCAGTCACAGATTGTACACAATAAGATGATCCTCGCTGGTGATACAACCATCACGATTGTGACCTCTGTCGACCACCCATTTTACCAACAAATAGCACTCTTGGTGTATAGTGCACATGGAGCCAATCCAAGTTATTTCAATACTTCCGCCTCATGACATGATAAAATTATGTAATATAAAATGATCCCTTTCGTCTTGATGCATTTCCAGTGAACATAATATGATGTTAGTCTTGAAGTAAATTTGCCTGAATTGGTTCTATGAGACACTTTTGCATTCAACACCTTTGTTTAGCTGTTGAGCTCTAACTTGAAGAAATTTGTCACCATCATTCGATTGTGGGTTGTTCAAAGTAGATGGTCATCGAGCTTGTTTCAGATCAGAAATCATGCTTTTCAGATGATTTGAGCAATAGCGATAAACTTGCAAATGCAGTCACGAACAACAAGAAGAGCAAGTTTGGACATTTGGAGCTCTAGTTGACTTGAATGTATGATGACAAATTCTTATGGGCAGCGACATACAATGACACTCTCGGCAAACTGTGTGTCCAACGAGAATTATTTTCTAAATCAGTTTTGGTCTGCAAGAGTCAAATCCTTCAGTTTATTCATCTACACTTTAATGTTAGACGTGAGTCTGACCCTCATAATCCAGTTGGAAGAATAATGCAAACGGTTTCCATTAAACAGATGGTTAGATGTTAAGGGTTGAATGTAGAATGGGGCAGAAAATGAGATATTCAGTCCACGTGAAGTCCTGTCAACAGTAGCTACATATACTCAGAAAGATGGTATGTGTCCAGAGAATAGAAGATATTTCTGGATATGGATAAACGCATTCTGAAAATATGTTAGAAATAGGATATTCGGCGCCCATGCTAACAGTTCCGTAAGTCTGTGATGATTATCGTCAGATTATCAAGCAGACGATTGAAATGAGACAAAGCTGAATTGAGGTAAACAAAATCACGAGTAAGTATGAATTTGAATTTCGAGTGTTTGCAAGATTCAGACAGTTTCTGAAAGTTAATTAGGTGGCAGACGATGAATGTGTGCAGGTATTTTTGACATAATCTGGTCACAAGCGTTGAAGTGTTTATCAACGATAGTAAAGACAGCTGCATCTCTGGATCTGCCACCACTTTGAGAAACACATTTATTGGATCTTACCACTAACGAGAAACCGTTATTTCATAAGAACAGCGATATTAATTGGATACCAGTGAAATTATTGATAACTGACAAATTCCATTGGAAGAGCATTACCACATGGTGGGAATTTTACAAACAAGAGGATGCTTCCAGTTTCGGCCTGATTTTTGGCAGCGGTAGCTTTCCGAAATCATGAATGTCCCCAAGTCCATCAAGCCTCGGTTATCTCCGTGCGTTGTGTTTGTGGCAAATCAGGCCCAACATCTGAAGGATGTCATTGCATTCACGGGTAGTTGTGTACAGAAGTACTCTGCCAGTTATTCAGTTGGTGCACTTTGTTCATACAGTTGTATAATCTGTGCAATATCTCTGATTTTATGGCTTTCCATCGGCTGAGTGCTGGAGGTCGTTGCAATATTTTACCATGGATCAGTCATGTGTGTATCAGGCTTATGACAGTATTATCTAGCCCCAGTTGGCGATGGGATAATGCCGAATCCAAATTCATCAACCAATTAAATCAAGCTCACAACACCACAGCAGATTATGTCAGATATTTGATGTTTGTGCCACTATGCAAAAACATGTTGGACTGGAATTTCTTGCTGAGGCTAAAATTTTCGCAATGTATGGCGTTGAGTACTTGGTAACTTGATCAGTTTCGTTATGTTAGTTCACATGTTCACTGTGTGCATCTTTTTATTGATGCGGAAATTGAACCGAAGATCACGTTTTAACTCAAAATTTATGCGTGTAGGTTTTAATTCCCAACCACCGTTCAAAAGGTAAGATTTACCATCATCACACAATATATGGGAAAGGTGATTGACATATGAACCATGGCAATTTCGTTTACCAGGTGGATGGAATGTAGGAGAACGTTGTGTTATCGAGCAGAGTTTGGGCAGATTTGAAAATGGGAAACAGGCTTTTGGTTCAAATAAATCCCGTTTCGTGTACGACTTGGTCAACTCATACGAGTCAACACGTTATTCAATACTTGATTTCCGTTTCCGGTAAACATTTCCATAAATCATTTGCCATTGTAATGTATAAATAGCAGAACGATATTTGCCGCAATTTCCACTACAGCGCGGAAGTTATCCAATGGGATTGGCTGAAACAAAAGTGATACGCATCTGCGGAACTCGTGGACGGAGAAAGGATGATGGTGTGATCATTGGTGGAGTTTCAAGTTATGCCAGTTCAGCATTGATCAGTGGCTGTGTGTTGAATGTACGGAAAACGTGCTTTTCTTCAGGCGACATCTACGGCCTTTCTAGGATATCTAAATAAGTAGTGGTAACTTTCAGAAACATCGGAATGGAGCGTGCAGAAAAGTTTGCCTCCGGAATCTGGAGGAAAGTTAAGAGCCCACAAATTTTCCAACATCATTTGCAAACAGAATCTAGTTTCCAAATTATTCGAGTTTATTTTCAGATGCGACACGTGATTTTCTTCGCCGAGCTCTCATTGCTCAGATCCAAATACATTCCAAGGATTGTTTGTGAGGTTACCACATACCTTATGCATTTTCTCGATCTTGTTTTGCGTTATTTTGCAAGGAAGATTTTCTTCATAGTTGGATGACGAGTGCGAATTGGGTCGATCATGAGAGGAAGAGTAAAATTTGCAGGTGGCAGACAGCGCTTAGCCGTACACCACTGGGATAATTGATAGTTCACTGAATAGGGTGCATTATTGTACGTTCCGTGTTCAACAAGTACTCGAATATAATTCACTTACTTATAGTTCATGCCTTTCAAAATGCCTGTGTGCTATACTCCTAGGAAAGCCGGCTGAATGGAGACATGGAGACATTTCTGGTCGATATTGCAAAATATGCACGCTTCCTGCACTATAGAAAGAATTTACCCACTCAGCACTCACTCCTACTGACATTTGCCTTACTGCGAATGTGAAGACTCTCAGTTCAATTGTATTTTGACAAATCATCCACAGTGATTTATCCACATCATTGTAAGCAGCCATACTATCTTAAACCGTCTAGAAATAATATACTCCGAGCACAGTCGCCTAATTATACACACTCACTGAACACATCCATGTTCCATCATCAAAAATCATCCAAAAATACCTGCCATTGTTTACCCGTTCATTGTTTCTTGATATCTCCGAGTAACGATGTAAATTTCACCATTAACTTTCGGTATACTTCACGAGAATAATTGCAAATCGCATCCTTAAAACTGCATGTCTCATGGAAATCACTTACTTCCAATAAGTATGAGTGGCCTCATCCTATCTACGATTGTTACGCAGTGAGGCGGTAACCTGATAAACGCACAACACACATAAAGGCAGAGCACTGTTCAACGTCTAGACCATATCTGTCAACAGTTTCTGCGTATCCGGAATATCATTCGTATTTTGGTAGTGCATCGACCTACCATGTGATCGGAAGAAAATTCTTCTCATTGATGACACGAATGTTGAGCATCAGAATTCTCAGCTCATTCAGTTCTCAAATGAATATCTCCTGGTTTTTCAACGGGATAACCATTTCCAAATTGGAAACTTGTACAACAGAGACAACGGCGTCGAAGATACCTTGAAATTTGTAAACTACGACCATTTCGTCCACCGCAGTCTAATAGAGTTTTCTTCCATGCAGCAGTGTATATATTTGTTCATTCCCTGCAGATCTGTCGTATACTTACCAAATTCATTTCACTGTTGTAATAAACAAGAAAAACATTCTATTCAAAAGGTTTGGCGTGTAAAAATGCTATTCATTCCTCATTCGATGGCTGAAAATTAGGGTGGAATCGTGCTGACACTAAGAAGTAATACATCAGAAAATCAATAATAAAAATGACATAATTCAAGGCGCGTTGTTTGAATGGCTGTCTCATAATTCTTGTCCATTTATTTTGGAAATAATTTCGCCATCATAATTATCTATCGCAATGAGGTCCTCTCAGGAACATTCAAAACAATTCATGATATCAGCATAAGAGGAATGCCGGAAAATCACGGATCAGTCACTCTCAAACTCTAGTTATATGAATCGGAGATTTTTCATAGAAATTTGAGATTTTTCACACGATGGACATCCATCTTAATTCGTATCGAGCAAATGAGATGAGGATAGCACGAGAATACATACTGGACGAATAAATGCAATTAAATGACTTGCCCACGTTCTCAAATTCACGCTCATCCGACTGGATCCACGGGAATAATAACGGGATCAGAAGCAACATATTGGAAACATTCCATCAACAACATGACCGGAAACTCCAAATAATTTGTTTATTATCTTGAAGGATACATTGATTGAGAAATACTTCTTCCCATTTATTACACATCTCCGACCAAAATTATTGACCGGATGTGATCATTGCGTGCACCGAATACAAAAGCAACTAGTGAAAACCAATTCGGATAGACGGTTGGCGCATCAATCTTTCTTCGTCGAGCAACCACTGTTGCGACTATCCCGATGTCTAGGGCTGTGAATATATCAGTAACTTAGTTTCACTAGCTACACGCGCGATATGGGCAGAACACGATTACGGGCAGCAGAACAAATTCCAATCGAGTAACCGTGTTTATCGATGATTCGTGGTTCTAAATAATACAACAATCATAAATATACAGCAAATAAAAGACTTACAGCCAGGTGAGAATCAAAGAACAATGGGCAGTAAGCTTCCGAAAATCAGGACAGCGCAGAAAATAAAAACGGTCCATTTAATAAGCAGCTGAACGAAACTGTAGCGCAGTTCGGTTGCGGTACAATCAATAATTAAAGAACCTTTACCGTCACAAATCAATAAATCAATTACAAACGCGTGAATTGGACTGTGGTTGCAATGGTAAGAAGTGCCATTAACAAATAAGTATAAACAAGCTAAGTCTGTGGAGTTAACAAAGGCACGTGCTAACATGAATGGGTGAATCCGACATTAGATCTGTTAATGCCAATGACGTGTGACGGCCAATGGTGGAGTGCACTGACAGAAACGCTAAGACTGGTAGTTCGAGCCTCTGGTCGGCAGTACAAATGAAACACTCAGAAAGATTATATAACAGTAGAAGTGTGGACCTTTGAGGAAACAAGGTTATGAATAAATACGTGAACTGTTCATGTAATAAGCACCATGAAACTCAAGTATAAACTGATGTGATACATTAGAAACAGGGAAAATACATTACGAATGTCCGGGGTTCACGATGCATGTACTCACTACTAATAAGTAACTAAACAGAAAGCAGAAGGACAAACCCTAATTACGATTCATAATTACCAACCACTATAAATTTCACTCAAAGAACTAGTTCACAAATGAGAGCCCACTGATCAGTCACACGTGCACTTGTTGGCACTATTCCTAAAAATGTACAAAGATAATATATCTGCTGGGAGTTTTGCGTTATTCGTGTTAATCAGAAACTAAGTTTGAAATATTGGGTCCCCTTTATCCAATTCATGAGAACGGAGAGAAGACATAAGTCGCGAGATGCAAGCATTTCGTTTACTCTTGTCAACCGCGGACGTAAAACGTGTCAGTATTATATCTAGAAAGGACAAACTGTTATCACGTTCTTCTTCGTGAGATACACTGAGATTTGAGTGAATAGAGTTAAGAACTTTCACAAAAGGGATAAAACGTTCTTCAGTCGTAAAAATTAAAATATCATCCACGTATCGTCTGTAAAATAGAAATTGGGAAATATTATCACAGAGCTGTTTTTCGATCATACCCAAAAATACATCTGCCAAGGTTGGGCCCAGAGGGCTTCCCATGGCCACACCATCCGTTTGTTTGTAAGCTTTACCTTCAAAATTGAACCGAATGTTTTCTGTGCATAAAAGAATGAGTTCTTCAAGATATTCAACAGGAATGAGCAGGTGAAAGTTGTGCGAAGAACTAAAATCACATAGATATTCTAATGTCTCACGAAGAGGATCCTTTGTAAAATGTGACTCAACATCGACGGAGTACATTTTATCTGAACTCACTGCAATACTGTTTAACAAATTCGCTAGTTCAAATGAGTCTTGTAGACAAAATGGTGTTATGTGTTTCCGAACGGGGACAAGAATCTCTACGAGCCACCGAGCAAGTTTGTGATAAGCCGAGTTTTGCATGCATAATATTGGCCTCAAAGGGACTCCAGGCTTGTGTACTTTCGGTGATCCTCTCAAGTAGGGCGTCTGTGTTCCAAGTGGTTTGAGCTTCTTGTATGTAGTTTCAGAAATGAAACCATGTAGGAATAAAATTTGGAGTTGTCTTGATATTTGTTTCTCTATCAGCATATTGTTCTCTGGAGTAGTGTCCAGTTTGAAGCGCTGCGCATCGGAAAGTATCTGTTCCATCTTTTCCATGTATTCTTTCCTTTCCATAATTACGACTCCTGATCCTTTGTCCGGTCGTAGAAACAACAAATCATTCATTTGTTTTAGTTGTTTTACCGCCATCCGGTGTTCTTGTGATAAACAACACCACTGACGTATGGGAGCAGAGAAGTATTGTTCAGAAATATCAACCAGCTTCGCCTTGAACCAGCCGGCGTTGTCGGATGACGTGGGCACTAGATCTTTGACTTGATCATAAAGGTTCTCGAATTGAACGCGTGTTTGTAGCTGGCTCACTTGCTTGGGCGGCACTTTGAAATTTAATCCCAACGACAAAACCTCACGTTTCGCTGTATTCAACTGACAACCTGAAAGATTGTGAATGAATGCGCTTGTGTCTGTCGGGAATAATGACCACTCTTGCGTTTTGCACATGCTGCCCTCAAGGCTTTTGATTGTCTTCACCCTGGTTCTTCGTACCATTTCTCTTGAAGGATTCCCAAATTTGATTCGACAAAATAAAGATAACGTGCCGAGAACAGTCACGAAACGCTTTTGTGTTTTGATGAGCTTGAACATCTCCTCACGTGCGGCTTCAATGTGGGCATTTGTGATTCTTACGAGATTGGTGTTGTTCCTTGGCAAATTCTCTTTTGACAGAAGTTTCACAAATCGGTTTGGAAAACGACAAGATAGTACGCATTCAGTAAGAAATTCGATACGCGCCTTTTCTACTGCCGTTTTGCAGCGTAATGTTAATAAACGATCGAGAGACCGCGTGACACCAGAGGGGAGTCTTCGCTTGAGAAATGTGAAACATTGGGTCCCGTTTATCCAATTCATGAGAACGGAGAGAAGACATAAGTCGCGAGATGCAAGCATTTCGTTTACTCTTGTCAACTGGGGACGTAAAACGTGTCAGTATATATACATGGTACGGTAGGTGTGAGGGTTATTGCAACAGTAAAGTAGGCACGATCGAAAGTTCTTACAGTGCGTACGTTGGGGAGAGTGAATTCTGTCGTGTTAACGCCAGCGTAAACAAATATTTTGGGCCAGTCGTTTTTGTGCACAGAGTGTTGGCTGATGCATCATGATTAGAATAGCTTCACTGAACGCTAGTAGTTTCGGTACTGGATTGCGCAACAATGCTTTGAAACACTGGGTCAGGTCCACTTTGTGACCTGATGCAATCAAGTGTCTTCCAATCGTAGAAGCTGGCGGTTTCACGTCGTTGTGTATTGCCCCAGCAGGTTGCGTCATCAAGTTTGACAGCCATTTGGGTATGTGTTCTGACACTCGTTGAGTCAAGCAACGATCCGTCCTGCCAATGTATACGTCACCGCAACTGCAAGTGAACTGATAGACAATATGTGAGACATTGGGATCAGCAAGACTATTTGAGGGATTTTGAAAACATAACCTTTTGGTCGTCTGCAGTAAACGCAACTGCGCCGCTGTGTATGTGTGCCTTAGAGCTGACTTGAGATTACAATTTATTTGATTGAATAAATGATCTCCTTTAAAAGGTAAAGTGATAAAAACTTGCTTCTTTTCCACGTTCATTGTTTTCTCGCGCACAAGTCTCGGCCTCTGATGTTGTCTGATGAAGTTCTCCGGATAACCGTTAGCCAGCAGCGTTCTTTTTATGAACTCTTCTTCGTTTTGTATTTTATCCTCTGTACATATTTTCTGGGCTCTGTTGAAGAGAGTTCTGACCAATCCACGTTTGTAAGCCACTGGGGCGAAGCTGGAGAATTGTAAATAACGACCGCCCCACGTTGCTTCTCGGTGGATTCTGCGCTGTAGAGTCCCATCCTGACACCTGGTTGATAGAATATCTAGAAAGGACAAACTGTTATCACGTTCTTCTTCGTGAGATACACTGAAGTTTGGGTGAATAAAGTTAAGAACTTTAATGCTAGAAAATGTTAGTCGCAAACAGCAGGATGCAGATTAGAACTGAAATAACACCTAACGGAAATTTCCGTCGTCCAATTTCACTTCGATTATTCAGAGAGGTCATCAGTGCACATGTGTGGTTTTGAGATTGTGCTACGACAATATCTTTATCACTGGTTCAAGAAACGTTGTCAATAACTGAGCTATCTAATGTATTGATGAACTGCACATGTAGAAAATAGGTCGCAATGGGACTCAACTCTTATACTATCTCAGCAGTGCATACAATATTAGAATATTTGTTCCCGTAGGGTGTATCCGTTTAAATATGTCTCATTCTATTACATATTTTTGTTTCAAAAGTCTCACAAGTTCGAACGACGAGTCTTCAGTTCGTCGTGTTTCATCATTCTCTATGATAATTCTCATGAATTTAGACGCATCACTCAAAATGGTTTCCAGTTAGGCAACAAATGTTAGATCTAACAACCCATTTGTAGATGGCCCATCTACAATGTAATAATAACGCGTACTGAATCGCATGCAACCATGCTTCTGTATATCCATACGTGGCGATGGAAATTATTGTGTATGAGACGCCTTAATTCGCCGAATGGTCCCATTGTGAGTTAAAACGAATCGAAATTCGAAGCAACTTGGAGAAAGAAACAATGGACTCAGACACATTTGAGTGGATACGCACCATGAACAAATCAACACAGAATTGTTTGGATTGCCAAAATTGCATAGGAATGGAGACCCTTCATAATATCTTCATGGGATGTCACATTAACCATAACATGCGAAGTACAACCTGAAAGATACATCCGAACTCATCAAGTGGGTACACGTTCTAAGAAAAAACGAACGACGGATGCTTTCGTCAGACGTCAGTTGACCTTTCACGGATGTCTCAGTAAGTGGAAAAATGATTAGTTGTGTGACGATATACAAGATAACACACTACGAATAATACTTCCCGTAAAAGATCTAGCAGAAATGGTGTTTACTTGTTCAACTTGTACACTCGCATTTCTCAACAAAAGAATCGGCTAGCAATGGACTCCCGAAATTCGTCCGTCAGTTTATGACAGAATTAGAAAATGGCCCACTTGAATCAATAAAAGATTTTGGGGAAACGAAATGATGTATGGCTCAGCTCAGCTCAGCTCAAACAATCTTACGTTCCACAATCGCCTCCCTTCTCATTCGGTTGAGTGATTGTGAAGACGGTTCACTCAGCCGACAAGCACACACAAGAGAATCGTGGAATGGACAGGATATTCAGTTACACAGATTTAAATTTCTTAAGAATAATGGGAAACTAATTAGATGCCTCACCAGCTGACACAGAAGAGCATGCATAGAGGCTGCCATTGACGATCAACAACAAGCGATGCGAAGAACCTTCGTCCACAAAGGCTACCCGAGTCGATTCCGTGAGATGATGCCAGTGAATGTGGAATTACCCAGAACCTCTCTGGTACAAGGAAAGCTAGTATACATACCTTTGTCTATCACATGTAATACCTTGGTAGAGAGTGTGCAGACAGATTTGTTAGCGGTCATCAGCAAAATGATCCAAGCAGATTAGCTCCTCGTTTGTTCCAATGCAGACCTCTAGTGCTCATGCGGTTGAAAGAGAAAAACTAACTAATTCTCAAACATCATTCTATGTTCATTCATTTTTATTATTCTGTAGGCCAAGGTAAATCAGCCTCAGGTCAATGCATTTGTCTGAACTCATCGTCGAACACTACCTACTAAGGTTTAACATTGGGGCAATAAAGTCACCCACTATCGCAATCATCCCAATCATTGCTCAGACTATTCACACTGTGAACATGAGGGAGCATCACGTAACTTGTATTAAGTTCGAGATCAGCAGTCAAGATTTGCAGAAAAGATTGTCCAAATCTGTCTCCACGATCCGCTCGTTTTTGCTCACAAACCATTCGTCCGTATTCATCACCCTCCCTAAAACGACATCTTTTCTAGAACAGGCTCCAGATCAGTTGGAAACAGGAGCACATGTGTGAAATAAACCGCGTCCGATCTAGAGTTAAATCTCTTAACTTTTGTTTGTGACCAGTTCTCCCATTCTATTCCACCTTTTTGTCTAATCAGTCCCATACCTAACGTGTCATATTTTACTGCCATGTTATTTCATGAGCATGAATCACTGAAAAATGAGCTTTCTCTATCTCCATTTTACACGGTTGTCGGAAGTTCACAGCAGGTTCCATAGTTGGTAGCTGAGATGAATTGTTCAAATCTGGCATAGAACTACATTGTCATACTGAAAAGAAGTAGGAATTGAATTTTTCAACATCAGGGCACTGCTGACAGATGACAGCACGATTGTGATTTCAGTACTGGTTACATCGGTTGTAACAAATAATATCTCTAACTTGACCAGACTGCCATGTGAACAATGTCTTCGGTTCGTTGTCCTGTGTGATCCTTCTTGTTTGGTATATATCTTGGTTGTAATATACACTGTTGAACTCGCTTTCGCGACACAATGATCAGATCAGCTCAGAGGTGCACATTTTTTAGACAGTGAACAATTGCATCCAATTTGTGAATATCTAGTTGTGCATCCGGCAAGGTGAGAAAACACCGCATTTATCAAACCGATTGTACAGGAGAGTAAATTCGTCTCTTTCGGAATCACCGACCGATATCTAGAGGATTTCACTTATTCGTGCCTTCTTTGTTATAGACAGAACATTAGAAACACATATTTTTCTAATGAGCAATGATATGCAAGATGCCAAGTAAATATTGCTCACAATTATCAGGCCAATTTCATTAGAAAATTGTGCTAACAGCTCAAAATTTAAAATATCACAAACCATATTCTTAAAAGTGTCTAATGGAAATCCATTACTTCCAATAAGAAAGAGTGGTCTCATTCTATCTAAAATCGGTACACAGTGAGGCGGTAACCTAATGAATGCACAAATATATGAGGTCAGTGGATGATCAAAAGGGGGAAATATATCGGTCAACAGGTTCCGCATTACTGGGATATCATTCGTATGTGGTACTGCGTCAACCTACCATGCAATCGGAAGAAAGATCTCTAATGTAAGCAACAATTGCTGTAAATTCAAGAATCGTTCACCATTTTGTCAATAAACAACCTAATTCAAAATGATTTATTCCGAAATAGTTAGCTTGCTGACAAAAAATATCTTGTTCAAATCCATTCATATTGTTTCTGTGGTTTTCCATTTCCAAGGGATTGAATGTACTACAAATGGCAAATGCACGCATAATTGTTGCTTCTCATTATACATATTCATACATTCAGCGGAAACCACATGAGGTTGAAAGGGTTCGGTTGTGGTAACGAGCTGTACAACAGTGGAATACTAACAAATACACATGATAATGAGATCAGTTGATGAACGGATCAAACAATGCAAGTTTTCTATACCGTCTTCCGTCCTGGACAATCTGCACAATAGAATTCTGTTGTCACTTGCAGAGATAATTTACTGGCTCACTGTACTGTTTACATTAGACTCAAATCCAGTTTAAATTCTAATTATCCACGAAGCATTTGCTCACCAAATGCATGTAGCAGATGATGATGAACTTTCAACCACACAATGCATATTGCGACTTGTAGTTTGATTCGGTAAACCAAAACTAGCTGGATCTCGATACAATTGTACAATCTGATTGTGTTTAAGCTTGGTATTTATTTTCTCTATATTCGTGGGGATTTACTGTGAATCCCTTATACTCTTGTCTCGGGATGTGGACCAGATTGGATGAGCATTCTCACGAATTACCGGGTAGTGCATGACACTCCATTTGAACTTCGCCGAAAAATGTCATCAATGATCGCAGAAAAATTAGAGTTCGTCGAGTTTATCGTCAGTGAGTTCCATAATTAATTGGTGCCTAATTGAGAAGAAATGTTCCCAACTGGAAAATCATTTGTTCCTTAGTAATGAAGACTAATGCACAAACAAACTTATCTAAGCCTCAATTTCTGCATCAGTTCCACTTTATTCTGTATGTTGTTTGTAAATACCAATTTGGTTCCATGGTCGATTGCTTTGTACGTCAATTCTAAGAGAGAGAAAAAAACAATAAAATGAATACCGACTCATTAAAAATAGATCTTCTATCTAAATAGTGCACAGCGAATACTCGACAGTAATTTGGTGATAAATTGCTCACTCCTGACCTATCCTTACCAGTTACTTCATGTCTCTTTGTCGCACTTTTCTCTTGCATTGACTATCATTATCTCGACTAAAATATTTTCACGACTTTAGTATGAATGTTTGAGTGGGAAGTTATGTAATCTTGGACACATGGAACAAAACTAACCACTTCTGGTTGGATTTCACATTTGTGATGGGACCGGATTGATTCCGATATTGATTCAGTCTTTGTGGCTAGTTTAGGAACCACTTTAGAAAGATTTTGAATATCCAAATCTGGCAGTTACTTGCAAGTAGTGTGGAGGATGGATCAATGTTTGTTTGGTTGAAAGTCCTTTGAACTGCACGCTTCACGCACAAACCTCATGTCATCCGACCAACCCTGCAATCGGAAGCACTAGACTGCAGTTTAACTGTTGTTAGAGCTTATCAGCGGTGCATGTCCTTTGCCACACCCGCTTGTATTTAACGGGAGATATACGGTGTCTTCCTTTGAAGTTGCCAGGTATTTCTGGCTCGCATAGGCGACGACATATGAACGAACTTAGGTTGATGTCTTGATCTGCCAAACGGGAACGGGGTGATGCAGTTATGGCACACTCACAGACATCTTTTATTTGAGATTTCGTTTTGGGGATGAGTGACTAAAGCTTATGAAGGGGTGAAATGCTGAGTTTAATGGATGTTCGGATGTTCACAAGTCTTGGATCATTCCCGACGGCGATTTTGGGTTCTCCATGGAAGAGTAGATAAACGACGCGTTTTTGGCAATGGCTTACGTCGCGACCAACTGATAATATAGTCATTCTTTAAGCAAATGTCCTACTTACGACAGAAATGCATGTCACATGTCACCTATGATGACTTTGAAGTGTTTTGCATTATTAATCGTAACATATGTGAGAAAAACCGTTACAGATGTCTTTTTGAATGTGATTCGATTATTAACGCCAGAACTGTGCAACAGTTAGTTCTGCCATGGCCGTAACAAGTGGTCATTCTATAGTTCCCACACAAAACTTCCCCCAGTCTCGCCGTTTTCCTCTCGTATTCATTTATCAGATACGTCTTTTCAGGCTGCGGTCAAATATTTCACATTTACTGTCATTCACACCACGGACGTGACTCATCAAGCTCCAGCGTGTCGTCAAGTTACGAAATGTTTTGTCCACCTATTCACTCACTGCTACGTACAGATGTATCTACATTCTCAAATATCATATGGACTCATACACAGGAAATCTGCAATGAGTGCCAACTAATCTCATGCGTTTACTTTTAAAAAGCACTTAGTTTCTTTCAGGATTAATTGAAATCATTATTGCGCACCACCTTAAATACTTACTTTCGTATTACCTCATTGGTGAATGCTTAGATGATGTTGTATCCGGTGATCTGTAGCTCTAATATTATGTGTATATTTACAAACTCTCCACAAAGTCAGAACCAAAGAAAAATGAATAGAAAAAAATACGTAACGGATTCAGACCCTATGGGGACAAATATTCCAAAATTGTATGCACTGCTGAGATAGCATAAGAGTTGAGTCCCATTGCGACCTATTCTCTACATGTGCAGTTCAGCTTTACATTAGATAGCTCATTTATTGACAACGTTTCTCGAACCAGTGATAAAGATATTGTCGTAGCACAATCTAAAAACCACACATGTGCACTGATGACCTCTGAATAATCGAAGTGAAATTGGATGACGGCAATTTCCGTTAGGTGTTATTTCACTTCTAATCTGCGTCCTGCTGGGTTAAGCTATTGATCATTCATGTGACTACAATAAAGTTAGCTCATTTGAGATACTGATTCCAGCAGACCATCTGAATTAGTCGCTTTCTCTGCCGTTCTCGGGCAACACATTTTTTGTAATTAACTGGCCAGCTCAAACCTTGATGCAATCATAGACAAATCTATAGATATTGATAATATTTGGTATTCCAGAGGCAAGGCTTGGTCAGCAGCAATGACCCCTCCATGAAGTCACTACTGCCACCTATTGCACTGTTGTAATGTTGAAAATCTCAGATGAACACCATGCATGGGACTATTATATAATCCAGAGGTGTACGACCAAGCGCTGTCTGCCATCAGCACATTTTACTCTTCCTCTCATGATCAATCTAACGCCCACGCAAGTCATGCAACTATAAAGAAAATCTACCAGAATTACGGAAAACGAAATCGTGAGAATGCAAAAGGTATATGGTAACCTCACAAACATTCTTCGGAATCTATTCGGACCTGGGCAATGAGCGTTCTGCGAAGAAAACCACGTGGCACATGAGAAAATCAACTCACATAATGTGACAACTGGGTTCTGCTTATAATTCACTTTGGCGAATTTGTGAATAATATAAGCAACGTCCAGTAGTAACAGTTTCTCCATGCTTGTTCATGTCTTTCATGGTCTCGACAAGCTAATAGCTATCACGCCGATTGTGCCTAGTAGTCACTTTCTGCACATGCTCGAGAAATTCTACGGGCTTTGTCGCCGTGGTTTGATAATCTGAGTTAGTCATGCAAGGAATGGGACATAAATGGAAGCCTATCTCGTGAATATTGAGCATCCATCAAGTCGTTGTTTGTTTGATCCTTCAGGATTCATGTTTTCAAATCCAGTGGATACAATTTTCCCACTGAACTTAGGGGTCCTCAGTATATCTGCCATTCCTCTCTCGACATCGAAAGCTAAGAAATGACAGTTACGCAGATGTGAATCTAGTGGTGAATAGGATCTATCTGATTACCATGAGTTTGATTAGAATGAATTCCCATTCAGTGAAATCTATAAAATCACTGTTCGAGTGAACAAATTTTGTAATTGTGCCGATAGGAGAATCGCAAGAGGAACACTTTCATAATTGGGAGATTGTATATTTTATGTGGCATATTATTGGTTCTTTACAATGACGGCCAAAGTGACTGGAAAACAGCAATTTCCAGTTCACCTCAATGTGGAGGTTGGAGTCAAGCACATTTTGGTTCACTTCGATAACCATTTCCATGGTTAGCGCGATAGTGATGAAATGACCCATAAAAACTGAATTCACTCAGCATCTCCCTAAAGAGGATCAATCTAGAACTGCAAATGCTTATTAGTTTTAATTTTATAACATGTATCTTGTCCGATGTTTTCGCTTAAATAACAGCACAAATTATTAGATAATTCACGCAAAGCTGGGAACAAAATATTTTTCGGAAGCACAAGAGCCAGCTTGCTGGAGGAAGGTGGTGAGGCATGAGCATTACGCTCAAAACACAGTGTGCCACATATGAAGTGGAATCACGAAGGATGTCATTGTGGTGATGAATCTCCATTTTGAGGATATGATTATTATGCGACAAGTCGTCGGAAGCTCACACGAAATTCATATGTCGTAAGAAATTCTATTGGGAATACATCCCATCGAATCAGAGCATTTCACATAAACCAAGATTAACGATTTAGGTTGGAATAATTTTTGGTCAGCTTTCTTGGTGGTCTTCAAATCAAGGTAATTGAGATGGCTTGAAAATCTTCACCAGTATGGCTACAAAAATTCCCCGAATACAACTAACGCTACCAACCGGGTGGGAGAAGATTTTCGGGATAACTCTACATTCCATCCTGTTTATCAGAGTGTTGCAAATATATTCATGCAAAACAATTTTTCCTTTCATCATCCACCTTTAAATAATTGGAGGTCTGGACAATTTCAAGTTCAAGTTCAAGTTCAATTCATACAATTACCATCCAATAACCAAAACTTCAACACAATAGAAAACGCATACTCTCATCTGAAGATAGAAGTCATTGGGATATGGATGCATCACGCACGGATGTGTGAATGGAAAAGAAGATGAAGCTTTGGATGTGATATTATTCCACCATCAAATCGGAGTACTCTGTTCCGAAGTGATTGTGGAAAATCTTGAGTAATGAGGACAGCTTAAATGTGTATGAGCGTGGTGTACCTAATTATATGTGGAATAACTGAAAGTATTCAAACCACATTTTCGTTTCCAATTAAGGGCTCATATTTCTCATTCATTAAGTACTAATGGTGGTGGTAAAAATAGTTTCCTCTGAATTCTGAGCATAAATATTCGTCACATGGGTGCATGCTTCACACAGGTGGGTTGTGAAAATGAATTCTTTGGCAGTGCAGATGTGTTGATTGGCGTGAATTGAAAACGACATTCAGTCAACAGCAAAGAATGGCAGTGATAGCATTCACAAAATAAATCAGGAACCAAAGGACTGGATGTGGTGGCCTGAAGTCTATCTTCCGTGGCAAAGAGTACGTGGCGATTTCTGTAGACAGTTTCTTCTTATAACTGATACATATTCACACATGCCTGAAATGTATCTGACTGAGAATACTAAAGCGTGTTTTGTCAAAAATGCACTTCGTAAATGTTCGAGTCAATCAGGTGTTTTACTGTTGACTGTGATGGACAACAGATCACAGTTGTGTATATGAAATTAAAACCGTGGTTAAATGCAATCGGATATCATCATCTGCTTACATCACCCCGACATCCACACTGGAACGGTGCAGCTCAGAATTGTGTACGAACCTTAAGAATATTGTCAGTTCATCAAATTTACTTATATTTTTGGTTTCGGTTATTTGGCAATGACTTCCTATTGCAGTATCGAAATGAGGGGCTTTCTACAAGCAAACCATTGTCAACTGTATTATTCAGAGCCAGAATATCATGGGAAATACTACAGTGGTTAGATTCTACTGACTCCTATTTTTAATGGGGTATGATCTTCGTTCGTCTACAACTATCACTAAGCGACAATTAGCATTGAGAATTCAGAAGATTGTGGATGTGGAAAAGTAAATCTCTTTGTACAAAACACAATGAAGCTGAACAAATTGGCTCGGATGAACAAGCATATATGCGAATTACTACTTGCAACAAAGGGCAGCGAAATAAAACGATAATCTTCTTCAATAAACAGGAAGAAGTGGGTCATCAAGTTTGACCATGCAATTGCTTTATTTGTCTCATTCAGAAATGCTTTGGGAGATCTCATAATATGAAGGAATATAAATGAGGTGCGAGAAATCAAATGCGCAGTCTAGATGAGCACTGCTCTCATATTCACACAGGCAAATTATTGGAAGTGTTTTCTTGAATAATGTCATAGAATAATTGTGAAATGTGAGCTGAAGTCAAACGAAGGCGTCCGTCATTTTGCACTTACGGCGTCCACGCAGTTGCTGAATTCGCATATGTCTTTGACGCTGTTCGTCATATAAACAGGTTTCAAGAGGAAACCACGCTTATGCAACCACGGCAATTATCAAAATCGTCCAATAATTTTTCATTAGGGCGTATCCCTTCAAATGCCTGAGTCTAACATGTCATTCTTTATAAATTTCTTGGAAGTTTAGACAAGAGTTTCTCTTTTCCTTTTGTTTTATCTTACTCTGATAATTTCGAGAGTGTAAGTCTGTCGCGCAAAACACTTTCCGTCGTCACATGTGTAGCTACAGAAACTGACATCCACTTAACTGAATACCTGTTATCAATGTCACACAGGCAAGCCGTCCAAAATAGGATGTTAAGTCTCGCTTCGTTGGTAAAATGGATAACACTATGAGTGATACATCTAAGCTAGTGAAAATTATCATGAAGAAAGATGCAACAAAACCGATGGAGCAATTGCTGCTTAATTTTCTGGCACCTTTGAGAGTAAGAGAAGCAATAGACACAGACATATTCCAACGGATACGCCCTAAGGGAACGAACATTGAAAGATTGTATGGATTGCTGAGATTGTATAAGATTGGAGTCCTAGTAGGACTTATACTCTACATATGCAGTTCATCAACATATGATAGAGCTCGTTTGTTGACAATGGTTCTGGAACCAGTGACATAAACAGTGTCGCATCAGAGCCTGAAAAAGACGTTTGCACTAATAAGCTGAAAGAAGGGCCTAAATGAGAAGGACGACGGACGCATCAATACCACCTCTCTCTTCATCGTTTATTTTTATCTATTTCGACGTAAGCACAATGTAGTCCATTTTTTTCACGAACTTTACCACGTTTCCATTCAGACATCTTTCCTACATGCATATTACACACACACTTTTGAATTGGAGGATAGGAAAATAATAAATAGTGTCCCGAAGTTCATCGAACAGGGAATGTCTTTTTGTGAACTCTTTGCGGATTACTCTCACATAGTCCGCAGAGATGTGTCTACTGCGGTGTTGTCGCGCAGTCTGAGCAATTAAATCTCTCCGGAAGCTCTCACAGTCAATAGTATGTTGAACGTGTGTACTACCCCGTATTCTGCGAAGATAATTTTGAAAAGAAAATCCAGAGTTGCAACATAGCACGATTCATGTCCGGGACGATTTTTCTGCATCACAACAGGGTGCATACTGCAGAACGATACTGTTTATATAAGTTCATTCAAAACCGTGATGTTCGACAAATCATCATCAATGCAAATGTATGAGGTTTCACTTCTTCATTCCAGATGTAGAAGACCTAATAAATCGAATGAATAGAACAACTTTACGTGTGTTACGCCCAGTACAGTGCCGGAAATCCCTGTTCCTAATGCAATGCAAGGGTATTTCCGGGCACTGTCACTTCATGTTCCAAATAAAACAGCGCCAATTTTCAATGGGGCCAATATCACGAGATACGAAGGCTGCATTGCGAGCCCAACAGGTGGGTGGACACATGCTAATGGCATCATGGGATTCAAATCACGAGGCCTGTCATTTTCGGGATGGGTGTGATACTTAGATGAGCATCTGACATGTGGTGAATCGTGGAAGGGTAAGAGGGAAGTCATTTGACGTGAGAATTTCCCCAAAATATTATTCTGTCAGATGCTGATTTATGAAACCAACAAACATTACTGGCTTTAATCGGAATAAAATAAGTTCCTATTTGTTGATGTACTGCAATTGAAGGTGCCTAACTGTTGAGGAACTTTTCAATGTTGAAAAAGAAAACGTCCTTCTGTAGCTGCAGTCCAGTGAGTACACCTCGTTCTTTGCTTAGTTGTGTGATCGGTGTTTATTGTGAGGAAAATTTCCTTGGTTGAAGATTGTGAATGGCGGATATGGGATTACCTCCAAGTGTGTACCAGGAACTGAGTTTTTACAAACTGTTGCTTTGACGAACGAAGTGTTTCTCATCCATCAGATCTTTCTGAGGTTTTCACTTGCAGGACGCGAAGTAAATTGTTGCGCATGCTATTTGAACTGAGGTCCATTACATCAGACCAGTAGGTTCTCCCATGTTCTACTAGTTTTCGATTCATTTTAGTTGCATCTACTTATGCAACCTCTTGGTGAATGCAGTATCCGTTTTGGATAAAACAAGAGGGATCGTAATAATAGTGGATACACACTTAATTCACCTGTGTCATACTGGGTAACACTTGAATGTTTATACTGCTTCCAATTCTGCTGATCCTGTACATATAAGTAAATCTCAGAGTCTTTATTTGTATGCTATAGAGATTGCTGAGACAATGGGGATGAGGAAGTTCACCCTTGAACTTTGAGCTCGATAAGAACCTCGCGGTATAGTATAGGACAATTCCGGTAGCTAAATTATTCGAACACATGAAAATGACAATCTGACCGTAGCAAAACCGACACAGTGGTGCTGTTTATCTGCGCAATTCGTATCCAGTGTTTCCTGTGCAATCTGTGACCACATTAACGTGAAATGACAGGAGAAAAAATGTTTTGCCGTATGTTACTTTCGATTATTACTATTATTCCATTTGTGAGTTTCACATGATCGTGATTGTGGTTTCCCTCTTTCTGGGAGTGCCCAGTTTCTTACTTGACCCATTCCAATGAATACACTGGACAGTGTTGATCCAGGTGTCCGACTCTAACCAGTCTCGCAGAATACTCCCATTCTAACGCAAAATGAAAGTAATTAACAGAGCAGTGTTTTCTGTCTATTTTGAAAATGATCCAACCCTCGTTTTCTAATGTGAAAACTCGGAGTTCTACTCGTAATTTGTTGGTGTATAACCACAGCAAATATTACTGTTTCGGTTGCTAGTGATGCAAAGATAATAAATGTTATATCACCAAAAGGCTACTTGAAGGAAAACTTGTGTGCCGATACATTTGTATCTAGTAATAATAGAAAATGGTATTGTCTAAGTAAATTTTAACTTTCTATATCACATTATTTTCACTTTGAGATTATTTACAATTTTCACCTCCATTTGTCAAGAAATGTTAGGATGAGAACCGTTAGTGTTCGTTCATATGATTAATACCGAAAGAGGAGAGTAATGAGGAAGGATTCACCGTTGTGTTTTATGGTCATCTTCAGTGAGTCAGAAGAATCGTACCGATTGGGTTTCAGGGCTTTCAACCAACTTACAATTCATTCGATCTTGCAATTTTGTCAAGTCGAGCTCTATCATTCAAATCACATTGACTGTAGTACTCACTTGATTAGATCGGATTACTCCTCTTCGTTTTGAACATTGTTTACGGATCACGATGTGTGTTTCTCTTAGTAACATACTGAAGATGTTAGCCACACTCGACTAGTGTTTCCAATCAATGCAGATTGTTCACGTTGTTTACTGACCTTGGAATAGTTCGAAAATATTTCTAAATGTAATCTCAAATCTCTACTTACGGAAGAAAACATGAAACTGTCAGTAAGCAGTTCGTTGCATGAAATTATTGCTCTAATCCAGTATTCGATAAAAGAATAATACAGTCCGAATTGTCATATATTTCGTCACGTACAACATCACGAAATTATTTTGAAGACAAATAAAACAGCACCAGTTCCGTCCATGAGTCATGATCAGCTAGCGAGTACATGTAGTTAAAATGTATCTACACGAAATGTGATAGAAAGAGTAGTAGTCACTGGAAATGGTAGTTTCCTTCCTTCATTGTTGTTGCAATATGACCTCAAAAGTCAGGAGTCAATTAGTTTCGGTACAATAATAAGACAGGAACATAAGAGACAAACATTCCTAAAAGTAGTCATTATTTCCATATGAGCAATTTTATTGAAGTTAATACAATAATCATATGATGTGGGTCAGACTAGGAATCAAATTTTCTGAAACGTTTTACGACAGGTGTATAAAAAATGGAAAATAAAGTTCACTTTACTAGCCAACAGACAAGTCTGTTACGATCAGTCTCCTCGGCTGATGATATTTCCGGTTTCGAATCCTTTTACCAAATGGACGGTCCATTAGTTTTCGTACTTTATCTCCTAACTTGAGTGGAAATAATCAGACGTACGCAGAACGCGCTGTTCGATAGTGAATTTCACTTTTGATGATATTGTCTTTTTTGAAAATTGATTCAAACAGCAATCACGATTCAGTATTCTGAAGCATACAGAGCTAGTTTTTAAAACATATTCATGAGTATGTCAACTCAGTGACGTACGTGAGAAACAAACAAGTCTTTCCCGAGTGAACCGACTAGATATACATGTCACCTGGACCGTTCCGATTGCAAACAACATGAAAGCTTCATTCACTTTCAATTTTGTTTCTTTCTTTTAAAGACGAACAATCACATGACTTTCTTTCTATCCAGATTATCTGCGAAAATACAATTAGTCCATGTATTTTCTTAACGGATGAACTAAGTGTAGATTGACGAAGCACCCGTCACTTGAACTATCGTTTCCGATCCTAGTGTACATCATGAAGTTCAGTATCTTCCAATTTGAGCAGCATTGACGATCGTCTTGAATACCGTTTATATAGCTGAGTAACGCCATCCAGCCAGTTTTGTTCTCATTGGCTGTTTCAAAATGTGGTGCCCGTAAAAGAACAAACGTTTCCGTACTAGCCTTGTGCACAACGAAATTCCTTGTACTCGTTTTTCAGTAATCCACTTACAGATAATATCACCCAGTTCAGAAATTATTGGTTACAGATTTGATGTACCCTCGTACAGCTTAGCATTTCCTTCTTGAAACTGGTATTTGACGTTGTCGCACTCTTCTCTCTATTTTCGAACCATTGGGAAACCAAGGTTTTACACATTGCAGAGAGTTATATGATGCTTATCTCGAAATATTCAATTATGCCCTTCTTGGAATTGACGGGACATAACTTTCTTTTTGCACTCATCTATACTTAGTGATAAAAGCGAAAACAAGGGCAAAATACAGGTGCTGGAATTCTACTTCTTCATTTCACCCTAGTGACTTATTCAAATCACGATCCACATCCTTTCATTAACCGATGCGCACCAGTATCCTCTGTCCTTTGACTGGTCAATGGACGACCCAGGAATCAGGGCCTGACAGTTCAGACAAAGGAGAAAAATGAATCTCTAATGTCACAAGAATCTAACAGAGGATGACAAACTGCAATGGTCTTGGCTGAACGCTTCAGTTCATCTTTAGACATGTTAATCTTGAAATACTTTAGACCTGTAAAGTGTTGTTGTCGAGCAGATATACAGGTTCAGCGTCCTTTTGTTGAGAAAGCGGTGAAAACTAGTCAGATGAACTGTGTTGCAGTTGATGTATGTGTAAACCGGTTTGGCATGAAATTTCGCACTTTGTGATCATGTTTTACGATTTGGTCAGGTTTCGGAAAATCAAGCTGCTAGGACTTCACGATTATATTCAGTTGACAGTCGTGACCTCACAAAACTCGTCAACGGGTTTCCATTTCTTTGAGTCGCTCTGTAACTGATGATTCTAACTCGGGCTTATTTTCGTAGTAAAACATATCTTTGAATAATCCAAAAAACGTCACCAGGAACTAATATTTTGATGGGTCTTTTTATCAAGAAACACGGGAATTATATCTACCTCTCTGCAGAATGCTATATCATCCACATTCTAGATTCATCTTAGAATTCCCAGGAAGTAAATCAAGTCAATTGATTTAGGAGCTTAATCACCTTGATGTCGAGAGTTACCGGAGCCATAGTATCACCGTTTCATGTCTAAAATAATTCGACAGTGAGTTCTTTTCTTGAAATGTCTCGTAAATGAACTTATTCAAACATCGGAAGATTAGTTTTTAACACTTTACCAATGACCGGTAGCGATCAAAGGGCTCAGATCAACCCTCATCAATGACTCGATAATACCATATGCTTCAGAACAGAGGTCTTTGATGGTAACTTTCCAAATACAGATTTATCTACATATTTCACCACCATTCACCACTGAATGCGAACGTAAATTCAAAAGTTTTCATTGACTGGGATCACAGTCATGAAAGAGGATCGACTAGTTCGTACCATTCGTGCTAACATTTCCCATTGGAAAACATAGAATCCTTCTAATTCTCGAAGCATATTATCTGAATTGTCTTGTGAATATTCGAATTTCAGCTCAACGACCACCTCGTAAAGGCCACACTTAATTGGTGCAAGGATTCCCATTGGCTCATCACGAGGCTCAAGTGGGCTATGAGCACCCTAATCGCCATCCGGTTTGGAACCAAAATCGACCTGTCATGACCACGTGTGTTTCCCCAAACTCAGCAGCTGTGCACACTGGTGCACTCTTCCAATTATGCGCAGTCTGCAGTATCATGAAACCAAAGTAATTCTACCCTGAGAAAGGGCAAATCCCCGTAACGGAAATCTCCGTTATTTGGGAGTAGTTTTGACAATACTGTTATATAAAATTGAAACACACTGGCAAACATTCGCAAATAGTTGATACATAACACAGTGGGAGTGAAACACACAGTTGCATGTTATGTAGGTGGTAGTCGAACATCAGTAGAAATGATCATTGTGTTGTCCACAGATGACGAACAGGTGAACAGGAACAATAGGACGATATATGCATATCTAACTAATTAAACCGTTGAAACAAGCACCGAGAACACCAGTGACGAATCATTTTCACGTATGAATGAAGTCTCTGAAAGATACACCCACGTGAACCCCTAATGGTGAATATGAGAGCAAAAGGATTTATACAGAAATTAACGGATAATGAGACAATCGTCTGAATTTTCCATCCTTGAACAGTGAGTGATCTGACCATTCCAAAAGCTGTGAGAATATATCCGAAATATGATGTAAATCTGACCATGAAAAATGCTACCATCATGACAATAATCGACTTCGATAAGGCTCTCATGTCATCGTCAACTGTGTTCTCTTTCGGTCGATCTGTACCATCCGTGGACGACAGGTCAGTGCCTCGACCTCTGTTCAGTCGATGAAGTATAATGAGAATGTGAATTTGCGTCGCGCAGATCAGAATCGATGGAGCGATGAGGAAAAGGAAAATCTGTAATATGGATTGCGCCTTTCTATAGATAGTGATCCCTTCAGCACCGATAAGGTGCACATTCACGCTCAAGTAGCCCGGAATAGCTGTCGGCATTGTTTTCACGATCGTCCAGACGAACATAATTGTGATCAAGGTTGAGCGATAGTAGAGGGAGTCACGACGATATGTCTTGAACCATACAATTGCCCAGTATCGATCAACAGACAGGAGCATCGTATTGGTTAAACTGAGTAAAATGGGAATCGCGGCAACATAGTAACTTGACCAAAGGGAGCTGAATACTGGATTAGTCAAGATCTCCAGTGGAATATTTAAATTAAATGTGACCCCGTAGATGGCCACAACGATAATTCCGGTGGTGTCTCATAAATACTGAAGTCGAATTACGAGACGATTTGCAGGAAATCCTATATGAATGCGGTAAGTTGAAATAAACCCAGCGAGGTTTCCAGTTAGTCCAAGTATACTGACAATCCAAATGGCCACATGGTTGAAGGGCGTAAGTACTTTGTCATCCTTACCATTCACTGTTTGATTCATCGGGAATGGAAAATGGACCAAGATAAATGAATTTGTGCCTCCTTTTCATGCCGAAGATAAACAGAACAATTGTCCATTTTTAATACATTCTCAAAATAAAAGGAAGAGCAACACGCATTACCGTACGCCTACTGGCCATTTTTAGGAGACGAATGAGAATTCAGCTGAATATGATTGGAGTGCAGTCACCTGATTCGAAGTGCACGTGAATGTCACAAGCAAAGGGTAGCGAAGCCGGAATAACAACAGTAGACAGATTGGAGAGCCGTAGAGAATCCTCTGAATAATGTCTCATTTCGTTCCATCAAGACATAATTCGGAGTAACACTTGTACTTTGCTTGCACCATACGAACCGCAGAAATTGTATGCTCGTGTGGGAGAAAATACATCTTAGAATTCCATCAGAAGAATCCGGTTGCATGTCATTTTCACTTCCAATAGAGAAGAATCATTCTTCAGTCACTACCAAAAATATCAAAATACGTCAATCCACAATAATTATGCGATGAACGCTCCTGTCGGACTCAGCACTGGGAAGTTGTCATGTACCATTACAGCTTTTCATTTTTGGTTCATTAGTCGATATGAAATGAGCGTTTCCCAATTCGAAAGTAGAACCAATTTCTGTATATTCAGTCAGAAGGGGAATCTAATGCCAACTGCCAAAAGCCGTACACACTTAAATTGTGTTTCTACCACCATAAGACAGACTCCCATACGAGGAGCTATTTCTCTTCAAGATAGCAGGGAAAATTATAGGGACACTGAATCATACCAATCTTTTTGAAGCAGTAATCAAACTCACGACATATGATTCCAATTCATTCAGGGAACTGATAGGTTAACCTTTTGTTTGCGAATATGCTGCAGAAATCAACATTCTTGTTCACTCTGAACACAATTACACCAACCCCACATGGTTTGCTACTGTCAATTCCCAATACCTTCATTGACACACTGCTGATAACTTTTGTATTTTTGGCTAAAATACTGGGAAATTCCTAATTCGGTTTCGCATATACGTGATCAACACATGAAAGAGTCCGTTTCGTTTAATGAAAAGATCTTTGTGAGTTGTTCACACTCATTGACCAGTTCCATGTTTCGACTGCCTCCTTCCCAGTTATCGCTGTGCAGAATTTCCGTAGTTCCTTTTCCTGCTCGTTTCTTACCAAACAAAGGTGAAGTTTTATCCGAACTGTTTACATGTTTCGACATGCAAATGTTTCCCTTATTTTCTCAACATCTGAAGAGCACTGTAAGATGTACTCAATTCAGTGTAAATAAATAAACTGGAGAGGAGCCTTCTTCATTGAAATCCGACTGAGGGAAATCTAATCAGCTCGATTGAAACTCGTGAAAACAGAGTCTCGCAAAGTGTTTTTGTAACAGGTAGAATATGTCTCATTCACTGGATATTGAATTTAATTACCCAATAATTGGTAGACGAAAATGCTGAACCAATGATGAGAAACCCAAAATAAATATTCAAAGAAAATAGTTGTTGTCACTAATAGTTACCATTGGCTTGGAATTTCTAATTGGTTCAGTATTTGAGAGGAGACTTCATAAGCGAAAATACCGGATTCAAATTGGATGAGGTCAATGAGCGTATGATTTCCGAAATGCACCAGATAGTATCGAACCTTTTCAAAAATAAAATCACAAAGTCGATTTGAAAGTGAAAATCGTCAGGAATCTTCTGTATGAATTCAAACATTTCTTTTCAAAGACAGATCAAATGGATTGAAATGGTGTACAAGTAAAACGAATAACACTCATTCCCGCTCAATCCTGTTCTTCTTATCAGCGCGTTTTGTGCTTCATTTCTCATTTAAAACAGGTTGTCTCCCTGTTTGTATATTGCTTTACACCATCGAGCATTTGAAATCCCTTGTTTCAATTGGGAGATCGGTGTGCGATACTGGACTTTGTTGTGTGATAACCTGGTTCAGTCCTAATTGCAACGTGGCATGAATAAAACACTCATGTCTAAATGGTAGTACCAAATTATCGTTCTTGTTTGATTGCATTTTTAGAAAACCAATGATGGGCAAACAGAATTGATCTGATGCTAAATACCACAGAATCAGAGCTTTGATCATCACTGTTGTAATCCTTTACGCTTATGTTTCCTTCGATCGATAGTTCCGAAGATCAGTAAGTAGTGTTAGAGTTTTCCAGTAATTTACTAAGGTTGAAATATAGGACTGGAATCTACGAGATATATCTTCCAAGATATTTATAATATTTCATGTGTTATTCGACTTCGGTTCAAGATTTAGACACCAAAATCGTCTATGCATCTATATACTTGCTGTAAAAATGGCTATTTGTTTGAAGCGTATCTGTTTGGGATATGGAAGCGATGTATGACGCCTGTGAGTGCACATTTCATGCCTAAGATGTTATATGTAGTGATCACTGGTGCTAATGTGTGTACCTAGCCTGACAGAAGAGGAAAGTTCTGAGTGGTTGGTCGTGTTATGATCTAATTGTGAGTTTCCACGGTTGGAGCATGACAAGTGTGGAGAAGATTGGAAGACGAAAGGGAATGGTTGATGTTTGTGAAGATTCTCATCAAACACAGGTTCAGTGAAAGGAACAAATAGTCGTGGGAATTGTAAGCCTAGTTTTGTAAGTACCGTGGGGCTATGTAAATATTGGTCATGAGGAGGGAAGCTATAGAATCCAGGGTGACATGATACAGATGAACAATCGTCACCATCACAACAGTAAAGACAATTATTGCAATACGTTCTGTATCATCCAGAATAGATGTAGGAAGCAATACTTCCCCCCAATGTTCTCAGTGCAACGCACATGGTCTTTGTGGAAGTGTGGCATCTTCCACTGGGACCATGATGTCATCCTTACTGGCACTCGGCCAAGTAATTCGGAAATGAGGGATTCCATAGGTGGACCAACGCGTGGTTCGGCCATTCCAAGGGCGCGAGTGATCTACTTTAACTGAATGGAACAGTTATCAACAACACACTCTAGCCCTTCCCCATCAAATAAGAAAGAGGAGGACATTTCCAGTAAGATTTAGGTTGTACGCACTAATTTTCAGTTCAGAAAGATTGTTAGTGTTTGGAGATACGGAAAGAGAATGTTCCGGAGCTACACAGTATGCAGAATAAAGGAAGGCTGAGACAACGAAGTTCGGTAGCAGGTGACGGAGACCTGATACGTGTGATTGGCCAAAAGACGAATGAAGGATGGTCATGGGAAGGGAGCTGATGAAGCGAGTTCTGATGATCAAAAGTCAAAACGGAATGATGTAAAAGATATAATGAAGCAATTTACCGGCGATGGGCAAGTGACTGGACGTTGGAGATTAGGGAGGGAATATTGATTATACGGACAGTCTGAGTTTCACATATCAGTGGATGCGAATTCCTTCTTACTGGAAGGGTTTGGTTCCGCACCTAACAAATTACAATAAATACATTGGACTGGGTTTATCCAAGTATTTAGAGCCAGCAAACATCACAAGATATTCCAATGTAATTTGCGCATATCAGTAATACTTACTTCCTGGAAAGAATGCTCTGATCTGTCTCTTCTTACGTGGTGTTTTCAAATATGTGGAATTCTGCAAATTATCAGGTGGCATTGTGACCGTGATAGAATGTAGGTTGCTAGTTTTGCGAGGATTGAAAATGCCTCATCAAGGGAAAGAGACTCGAGGCACAACTGATTTGCTGACGAGTCCGCATTTCAACCAAGTTCCAAATGAATCTGTTACAGAATAGCCACCGGTGATTTATGGTAAACACTTGATTGAATCCTGTTTTCTATCACCTTTTTGTATTAATTGTATAGTTCACGACAGATACTAGTGCTAATACAATCGCAATTTTACTGTCTATCGACCAGTATTTCTTACTAATACAAGTTGTGCATGGTGTGTACTGAGAAGGGGACAGTTTCAAAATACTTCCATTTTTTCGCAGATCATGTTATAACAAACCAATGTACTGGAAAATGATCATTTCTTCTGACGGAATTTTAAGTGAACACAATATAATTTTGACCTTGAGGATTGGGTTGCTTGAATGAGTATGATGGCATTTTCCTTTATTCAGACGACTGACCAGATATCACCCACGTCAGTTGGGAAACCAACTTGTCACATGGGTATCAAAATCATCATATGTGTTCGTCTTCAGACCATCGGTTGTTCAAATGCGATAGAACATACGCTTGTTCTAGATCAGAAGACAATCCATTTTATAGCTTCAGCAGTGAGAATAAAATTACAAACCAGTCAACAAAAAAAAAAAATATCAAGAAGAAAATGATAGAATATTTCGAGCTCTGTTTAGCCTGAAAAGATAGTCACATACTTCTTTACTTAACGGAACATATGAAACTCTCATTAGGCCGTTCACTGTACGAAGTTATTCCCCTAAACGGGATTTGCACTTTGTCAACAAAACCTTCAATTTATTCTTCTATACATCATTACCCGAAGCAGCATATGTCTCACTACACAGAATATCACAAACTAAGTGTTAGGAGAATGAATAGGTATCTCCAGTTTCAATACCCGATCACGATCAGCTGCCGAGTAGATATATCCGAAAAGTGCACAAAATAGAGGAGGGGGGAGGGAACGACGGAGTTCTTCGTTAAAACGGCTAAGAAATTAGGTATCTGAATAATTGGGAGTTCCTTTTAACGTGTTCTTCAATACTTCGAATGGGACAGCTCTTTATTTAAAATACGTTTATGGGTAGTAAAGAATAAATTTCGCACATTATGAGATTCATCATGCAGAATGAGGGTTTCATACCAGAGAAAACCATGAAGTCGCTGTACATCTATTTCATCCCTTTTGGGAATCACCATCAGCAGTGCACATTCAACGAGACGCAACTGCAAATGGAGGCTAGGGCGAATGGCTTTGAACCAAACACTTCCACCAGAAGGCTATCAGGGTTGGTTCTCAACGGTTCATTGAACCTATACACAACATGACATAAAGCTCTTCACACACTGGCTTTGAATATAAAGTTGGTTAGCGGGAGGCTTGCTCTTACTTGGTCCCCTATAGCGAAGCCGACCATCGTAGAAGTCGCCTGATGTGCGAGAAATGCTCTGCTGAAATTTAAAGCCATGCAAAGTACTTTTTGTTCTCGCCAACTGAAGAACAGTCTGTTAGTTAAAATTCTCAGAGACAACCGTACTCAGTGGATGGGCAACTGAATTGTGTCCATTGCGTCAACCTGAACGAGTTCAAAGACCAATATCAATCGAATATTCCAACGAGCGAGATGATTCGTCAGTAGACTAGGTAAGGTTCACAATCCGGTAGGGGAGGGGAACCATGTAGAGTGTACAGACAGACGGGTTCAGTCAGTGACTGAAAGGAGGTCACCTCTGGCCCACATTCACTAGATGTACGATATGGATTGAAGAGTTTGTGTGTGTATGCGGTAAGCATCAGTGGTACAGATATGACGTAACGACTGCCGTTGCGAATTTTGAAAATGCAGCAGTTTCATAGGCATATACATATGCATGTATACATATACACACATATATTGATCAATAAGCAATTTGATTAATGGGCACAAGTTTACCAAACACTGTCACATAATGTTGAGGCAGATAATACACGCGAGACATGCGTGCTACAATAGTCAATATCCACGTGGACCATACGCACACGTTGTATTTGTTTGCTCGTGGAAATACGGGCATGCTGATTGGAGTGTTAGCAGACAAAAGTGAACACGGATTGGTCCAAATGGATTATCTCTAACTGTATATGAATGGGACAGAATCACCACACATTAACCTCCCTTTGTTTTGAGCTCGTAACGCCGTCGGCTTGAATCACTGACGATGGGTTTAGGCGAGTCTTCTGCGCACGGTCGAATATCACTTCCTCAGAAATAATAGAAGTCAATGGAATCCAATTACCTTAGTTATAATCTCAGTTCTCTCGTTTATAATAATAATGGTGGTGTATGTTTGTAATAGTAGGTCAATAACAAAACCATCGAGCGCAACAAATTTGTTTGAATTTGATGAACTCACAGCATATTTGAGTGCCTTTAGGATGATATTTCCGGCTGCATCCTTCGAATGCGGATGTCGGGATGGAGTAAGCAGATGATGATGTCCCATTCCATCAAACCTTGATTTTATTTCCATTAACGAAACTTTGATCCGTTGTCTGTCACAATCACTCGTAGAATGGCCTCTCAACTCAAGCATTTACAAAATCCATTTCTGACAAACGTTACACTAGTATTCTCATTCAGATACGATTCGGAACAGTGTGAATATGTACCATTTACCTCAACAGCATACAACGTACTGAGAAAAGGTTCACCAAAATCGGCATACACTTTCTGCCATGGAAGATGGCTTTCAGACCATGGTGTCCAGTTCTTTATTTTCTGATGCATTTTATGACTGCACTGATTGTATTTCGTCGCTGTTGGTTGATTGTCGTTTTAATTCACGGCAATCAGCCCGTTTCCTTGTAAAAGAATTCATTTTCTCGATACTCCTGTGGTCTTCGTTTAACTCTTCGAGATCAGGTTTCATGAAGGTTGTTGGTATAATAACTTGATTTTTATCTTCCAGCGTTTTATCCGGAGATAATGGAAGTTGATCCTTCCACTTGTATTTCTGAGGAAAGCTTTTTCTTGCTTCACATTCCCACCCAACATTTTAAGCTGAGAGGATAAAGTTATGATAATTGTTCGTTTAGAGCGTTATGCCACTCTTGGAAATAGGAAGTGGCTCAACGAAACCGCAGTTCCTTGGTTCATCAGCGTGATCAGAAGAAAATGGAACAAAATTTGTCTATGGGAAATCTGCGAACCAGAACGAAATTTGATAACATTATCATGTTAGCTGAGGTGAAATCCCCATCTCTGAACCATTGCTGTCGGTGTTTCATTGGTGGCGTTCTTGGATTATTTTGGTTACTCAGTGCCTGACGGTCGGTCGATATTTGGAGTGAGTACCTAATAGCTGTCCTGCAAAAACGTTTTAGAGCAAGACAACGATCAAGACCACCGTGTGAGTCAATACGAATCTCATTTCCATTTTGGTGAATATTAGAGAAATACACAGTACCGGCTATTCATCTTATTCAAGAATGTCACCAATCCACATAGGAGGAGCATATTTCAACAAAGTGATTGGTAGTGGAAAATTAACTTTTGCAAATTTTTAATTTGACATCCTCGCTTGTTTTACTCATGAGTAGCGTTCTGCATGCGGTTATACGTCTGGAATTTTTCTGCTGTCCGTAGCTGTATACAGCCCATATCGTGCGTATAGCTAGTGAGACTAAGTTTTCTGCCATACTGACAGTCCAAATAATCAGGATTGTTTCTGCAGACATTGAAACCAAAAGATGACCTTAGTGATGGTCATTCCCTAAAATAAATGACGCGATTTGCTAGAAGTCTGTTTATGCTGGCTAGTGTATTATCATGGAGATGAATTTTGTAAAGTAAAAAGCTTTGGAGCTTTGATAGGTCAATCAAGATTTAACTGCAAACAGTGCTGCGTACATCCTAGAATTGGCCGAAGTTCTGCCCCGTTCCTTGACGGCTATACTCAGTACTTAGTGTTGCACTGCAATTAGTCATACGCACATGCTCTGTTCGTCTACTTGCATAAAGTCTGGATTCTGAATGAAATGTAAACTGAACAAAGGAGCACGGATTGGTCCAAATGGATTTTCTCGTATTTCGTTTGAATAGGACAGAATCGGGGCATCCAGCTTATCGCCCAAGGCAATAACCCTAGTTATTTCGATAAATATATATTTCGCTTTGCCACGTTATTTGTGATATGCCAACATGAAACGGAATACCATTTTGATGTTCACAATTCTCGGATACTTTTCGATGGAAATTTTGGATTCCCTAAGGAGTAGATGTACGAGGCATTTTCAGAAATTGCTTACATCGGTGAATGCTGACTGCATACTCCTGTTTTGTCCAAGTGGTGCAATTACCACAGGAGGGCGCTATACATGACAACGTTGATTAGTTTGAATCGTTTTACATCAAACATGGCATGTAGGGAAAATCACTGTGGGTGCGTTTTTCCATGTAATAGCGGTGTTCATTCAGGTTGTGAATTTGATATTCTTTGATTTTTGCCTGTAACACATAACATCGTGCGTTCCCCAACACGGTTGATTGCACCACTTAAAAATGTGAGACAGTATCCTAGAGGGCGCGGATTGAAAATTTCAGTGCTCCCTGAGGAAAGTATATGATTTGTTTTCCAGACACACGCAGAAAATCGCAGCTTACGCAATGCAGATTTCCTGTGAATGATTCCATAACAGATTTGAGAGTATACGTGTATTTGCACAGTAGTCATTGAATAAGGAAGTAATAAATCAGGTAACTTGACAACATGCTGTTGACAAATGACCCATGTCTGTGGTGTGAACGACAGTATATATGAGGCTTATATGAGAAAGGTGTGGAAAAACACGGCGATTGTGCGCGGTTCTTACATGGAAGCTGTGAATCATCATTTCTAATTCATGCTCACTCTCGTTCTTCGGTAGCCTACTTGCGAGTAGCATAACATATTTAATATATATGAACCATTTCTGTTTCATCGATACGGCTTGAAGTTCAGCGCAGAAAATATCCCGATTACTTGGACTGTCAGTATAGCAGAAAACTTAGTATCACTAGCTTTACGCACGATATGGGCTGTATACAGCTACGGACAGCAGAACAAATTCTAAACGTATAACCGTCTTTACCATAAATTCGTGGTTTTAAATAATGCAATACATAGAAAGACCTAAACTCAAGTGACTTACAGCCAGGTGAGCAACCAAGAACAACAGTACAGAACGTTATCCGATAACTCGGGACAGTACGGTCATAAACGGTCCACTCAGCAAGGATTAAGACGCGAATAGTGGAGCAGAATTCGGGAAATCGAACTTCCTGTGGGCAGTTTTTATGCGTGATTGAAACGTTCGGCAAAACTTGCTTACATTCGTATAACAACAGAGTCGGGAGTGCGAACGTAAAATGTTCATACACTATACGTCAAAATTAGTAAATCTAGACTGTGTCGGTACAGCAGAGACGGAGAATTGGACCATGAATATTCGAGTTTCATGATGCATGTACACGCCACTCATGAGTAGGACAAGCGAGGATGTCATTAAATTACAAATCGGAAAAGGTAATTTACCCCGCCCCCGGGGTTTCTCAAAGTTGAATTTTTTCCAGTGATTGGAAACCTTCGTGAATTATTATCTGATCCCTGCACTCCACTCAACACCTGGCTTTTCTTTTGTATCCCATAAACGAAATACTTTTGCTCATTATTGTTATTCGTCTTATGTGTCACGACTACAGTTGCTTCGCATTCCGCGACTGCAGTTATAACACCTTCTTTGTCATAACTTTCCTCGATTGCCAATTGTGGCACGACTACGATCACGATCATACTGAGTACAATTGGGCTGACTGGCTACCCAGTGGACGTTTTCAGAACTACGTTATCTCGACCTAGCTGGTTGTCCTGTACAGCTGTTTTGACTGTTCAGTTAACAATGAGTCATGTTTATTTATGTTTTGTGACTGAAGTATTATTCAGAATACCAAACTTCAGTGAACTTACAATAAATACGGCTATTTTATTGGATATTGTTCTATTGACTATGGCTATACACTGCCTCCATCAAGTGTGTCATTCACTGGGACCTAGTTTCTGCCAGAAAACAACCTAAGTTACTTTGTTATCTTCTACGGGAACTGTAGAATTATCACTCATTGCGGCCTTGGCAGCAACATCTGTTGCTCAGTTCTGGCTTGATTGATCGAAGAGCTATAACTTCTTTCGTGATATTGTTGCACCTTCTCGGTTTACTGTCGTTCACACCGCGGATACGAATATCTATGCTGCTGAATGCAGTCAAGTTACCGGAGTCGTTGCGCACTTATTGACTCCCTACTACCTATAGATGCACTCACAGTCTCATTCGTCCTACACCAAGTGAGATCTATCGAAAAGAAATCTATTCCTCCCACATGGTTAGCGTTTCGAAATTTCCAGCAAGAGTAAATTGAATAAAGGCTGCTAAGACTTTGTTTTCTCTTTCACTAGAACGACTGGTGATAAGTAAAACCCCAGTGCATAATTTGAGGCTCTGTCCGTTGAAACACCAATATAAATTAACCTAAGCATGCTTGATGCATCATTTCTAACCATGGAAAATTTCCTTCAGGTAAATGAAGAACATCAACCGAATTAGGATTGACCCTGTGAACCACCACCTCTTGAAACTGTTCCGTGAAGAAATCGGAAGTGAAAATTTGGTTTTATTTTTCCACACGGAATTCTGCTAGTTGTTGTGTGGGAATGTTTTGACGTGCTTTTATGAACTGCGAGAAATCGATGCATTTCTAGAGGATCGAAACTCCGATCTGATTTGAGAAATGGAATTACAAGAATTTAAACAAATGCCATCCCATTTCAGTTATATTTTGACTAGTGTGAATGACCTGAATATATATCTATCCAGTAGAAGATAGTAAAGGAGAACAGATAGCTCATTCGGGAAAGAGGATCATAATCCAACAATGATGAACATAGTCTGAAACAATACTGACAAGGCCTTAGCTGTGTCTATCTCATTCAGGAGGACATACTCAGCAGAGTATGAAATCCGTGCCGTATTTTCAATCAGAATAAAATGTAGAATTTGTTCGATTAAGCAAGCAGGATTGCCAATTACTGTTCCCAAGAATATGCCACCAGTTTGAACCTTTTGTCCAATAAACAGGAACCAATATGTTATCAGGGGATGTCGTTATATTTTCGGAATTGGGGACACAGGAAGTTTTGAATCCGGCATTTAGTACGATTTATTGCAACAAGGGACAGCCCATATACGTAGTCAGCGTCAAAAGGAATATTTCTCAGTGTTCCTGAGTTGAACTTCGAGCAGGTATCCAAAAATAGGATAGCCTAATTATTATCGAATATTGAAATCACATGATATCTCAAATCACCTAAAGCTAGCCATTTTGATAAAGTAAACGACCGTATACCACATTTCTGAACGAACTGTTTTTGTGCAACAATACACGACCAAAAGCTAATGGATGTTCGGTTGTTACTACTTTTGGCAGAGCAGAAAATATTATTTAGCTACAAGCCTCGAGACTCCCCGAGAGTCCTCGGCCACTAATACCTACTGGTGAATGAAGTATCGTAAAACTTTTCTGAGTTTAGTAAGTCGCGTTGGAATTGAATAATTGATGTTTCTTTACATTCACTAAATGTTTCGACTTAAACACACTTTAGGAAATGTTTGCTCATAGATTGCTCGATGTTCAGTTCTTAATTGGTCTCCATTGGACCGACACAGTCTTCCACGTACGATCTGGATAGATAATTTCGTGGAGTGTGCTTGAGTGGCATTAGATGGGCCCATTAACTCCAAGTGTTTTGGGTCTTTCCCAGAGTTTACTTTCATGTACACCTAATATATAAAAGGACTAACATAAAGATGTGCAGATCCGGCTGTAAGGAAGGCAGACTGAATTAACCGATCCCTGTTGTCCGTAGTTCATTCTGGGCTCTTAGCTTTCCTCCAGCTTCCGGAGTCAAGCCTTTTTGCATGCTCCTTTCTGATGTTTCAGGAAGTTATTTAGATAACTTAGAAAGGCCGCAGATATCGCATGAAGAAAAACACTTTTTCAGTGCATTCATCACACAACCACTGATCAATACTGAACTGGTATGAATTAATGCTCCACCAATGTTCATACCATTTTCCTTCTCCGTCCACGTGTTTTCAGTCAATCCTACTGGATAACTTCCGCGCTGTAGTGGAAATTGCGGCTAATATCGTTCCGTTAATTATACATTACAATGGCAAATGATTTATGGAAATGTTTACCGGAAACGGAAATCAAGTATTGAATAACGTGTTGACTCGAATGAGTTGACCAAGTCGTACACGAAACGGGATCCATCTGAACCAAAAGCCTGTTTCCCATTTTCAAATCTGCCCAAACTCTGCTCGATAACACAACGTTCTCCTACATTCCATCCACCTGGTAAACGAAATTGCCATGGTTCATATGTCAATCACCTTTCCCATATATTGTGTGATGATGGTAAATCTTACCTTTTGAACGGTGATTGGGAATTAAAACTTACACGCATAAATTTTGAGTTAAAACGTGATCTTCGGTTCAATTTCCGCATCAATAAAAAGATGCACACAGTGAACATGTGAACTAACATAACGAAACTGATCAAGTTACCAAGTACTCAACGCCATACATTGCGAAAATTTTAGCCTCAGCAACAAATTCCAGTCCAACATGTTTTTGCATAGTGGCACAAACATCAAATATCTGACATAATCTGCTGTGGTTTTGTGAGCTTGATTTAATTGCTTGATGAATTTGGATTCGGCATTATCCCATCGCCAACTGGGGCTTGGTGGTGCGCTGGTAACCTTTACCATAAACGTGTATTTTGTGGTTTAATTATTCCAAGTCCTTCGAAGAATATAGAGATAATTGGAAAGTGGAAGACATTATGAAGCGCGCATTTTTTTGATTTGCATTTGGCGGTACTTTGGAACACTGATAGCGTGAGATTTGGGAACATAAAGACTAGCTAATCAGAGCAGACTGGGCTGCGGAATCCGACCCGTAAAAATACACGCATAGTACCAGGTGAACCATTCGTCATGTCGGCCACAACACACAGCGGAATAAACAGTCAAGGCTCCTACAAAACCCAAAAGATACTCATGAACAGCTCGAACAACGATTTCAATGCTGCAACCTCCAGTACACATTTCAACGTGAAGTAAGAGAATGAGGCACCGAATACCACCAAATACACGTGCAAACAACCAGACCGAGAAGATGTGGCTATGTACGGAAACCCTTGCTAGCAGCACGCATTGAGTTCCCAAGAAAACCACAGGTTGCTAGAAAATACTGTCATAAGCGTGATACACGCATGGCTGATCCATGGTACAATATTGCGACGACCTCCAGCACTCAGCCGCTGGAAAGCCATAAAACCAGAGATATTGCACAGATTATACAACTGTATGAACAAAGTGCACCAACTGAATAACTGGCAGAGTACTTCGGTACACAACTACCCGTGAATGCAATGACATCCTTCAGATGATTGGCCTGATTTGCCACAAACACAACGCACGGAGATAACCGAGGCTTGATGGACTTGGGGACATTCATGACTTCGGAAAGCTACCGCTGCCAAAAATCAGCTTTGTCTCATTTCAATCGTCTGCTTGATAATCTGACGATAATCATCACAGACTTACGGAACTGTTAGCATGGGCGCCGAATATCCCATTTCTAACATATTTTCAGAATGCGTTTATCCATATCCAGAAATATCTTCTGTTCTCTGGACACATACCATCTTTCTGAGTATATGTAGCTACTGTTGACAGGACCTGACGCGGACTGAATATCTCATTTTCTGCCCCATTCTACATTCAACCCTTAACATCTAACCATCTGTTTAATGGAAACCGTTTGCATTATTCTTCCAACTGGATTATGAGGGTCAGACTCACGTCTAACATTAAAGTGTAGATGAATAAACTGAAGGATTTGACTCTTGCAGACCAAAACTGATTTAGAAAATAATTCTCGTTGGACACACAGTTTGCCGAGAGTGTCATTGTATGTCGCTGCTCTTCTTGTTGTTCGTGACTGTATTTGTAATTTTATCTTTATTGCTCAAATCATCTGAAAAGCGTGATTTCTGATCTAAAACAAAGTCGATGACCATCTACTTTGAACAACCCACAATCGAATAATGATGACAAATTTCTTCAAGTTAGAGCTCAACAGTTAACAAAGGTGTTGAATGCAAAAGTGTCGCATAGAACCACTTCAGGCAAATTCACTTCAAGACTAACATCATATTATGTTCACTGGAAATGCATCAAGACGAAAGGGATCATTTTATATTACATAAATTTATCATGTCATGAGGCGGAAGTATTGAAATAACTTGGATTGGCTCCATGTGCACTATACACCAAGAGTGCTATTAGTTGGTAAAATGGGTGGTCGACAGAGGTCACAATCTTAATGGTGGTATTACCATTGAGGATCATCTTATTGTGTACAATCTGTGGCTGACAGTCAGATTCTATCAAGCGATTACCACAATGTGTCTGAGTTAAATGACCGACCTCACCTTGTTTGTTTCAATAACAATGAAGTTGAATTAAAACGATTTCTTTCTAAATTTCTGAAATCGATTATCATGTACAATCATAAACACCTTTCACACGATCGTCCTCACTCTGTACAGGTCATATGGAAGAATATATTTCGTTTGCTTTCCACCATATTTTGACTAAGCACAGTGAAATTTGCAAACCGTTTCATTGTATCTTTGGGAGACTTCATTCGTACATGAAAATGATTCGTCAATGGTGTTCTCGGTGCTTGCCTCAGCGGCTCTAATAGTTGGTTAATCATGCGTGACAATGTTGTTTCCGTATACCTGTTCATCATCTGTGGACAACATAACGTATATTACTAATCCTTTCCGTCATCTTCCATTTAACAAGGTTGTGCACCCAAAATTCCTAAATGTCTGTGAGTGTGTTCTGTTTTCATGTAACACAGTGTTCTCAAGAAATACTAATAACAAAGCGAATTTTCTGTAATGGGAATTAAACTGGTCTGAGCATAGATGTATCTCTGTTCCTTCTGTAGAAGAAGTAAGGACGTAACTGAAACGGTGCACCAACGTGCATTGCAGCTGTAGTAATTTTGGTTAACCAGAACGTTTAGTGGTAAGCGATGGAGTAGTATATCACACATGGTCATTGATAAACCTTCCGTGGTTTAGCGCCGGGTGGTAAGTACAGTGCTCATAACGGATGTGATCCTCTTATTGGATCTACCTACATATTTGTACCTGTAAAGTAACGATTTTCTTTCATAGGCAATCAGAAGTATTTCGAATATTTGCATGACCATGTCTTATTCGAGAAACTTCAGGTTTTATACCGGGAGAGACTTGATGTTCTTTAGGAGGAAAATATTGCACGAAGGGGACCCATGTATAAAAACAGTTAAGACTAAATATTCATGAATACCAGTAGTTCAATTCCTTAGAGAAAATCCTCATGATTTGCTTTGTGACTGTCCCGATGTCTAAGGCTGTCAAACTAGTGGGAACTTAGTCTAACTGGCTCACACCATGATCAGAACACGGCTACTGGCAGTGGACCAAATTCCCATCGCATAACCATGTTTATCGATAATTCGTGGTTCTGAACAATACAATAAGCATAAATATACAACAAGAAAAAGACTTACAGTCAGGTGAGAAACCAAGAACAATGGGCAGTCACTTTCCGAAAATCGGGACAGTGCAGAAAATAAAAACGGTCCGCCTAACAAATAGCTGAACGAAACTGTAGCTCAGTAAAAACCAGAAAACCTTTGCCGTCACAAGTCAATAAATCAGGTACAAAGGGTGAATTAGGCTGTAGTTGCAATGCTGAAAATAGGTAAGAATAAATGAGTACAAATAAGCTTAATCTGTGGGACTAACGAGAGCACGTGCCAACTCGATTAGACGAACTCGGCACAAGATCTGTTAGCGCCATCAGAGTATGGTGGTCAGTGGTGGAGTGCAGTGACAGAATCGTCAGAGTTGAAAGTCCGAGCCTCAGCTCGGCTGCGCAAGTGGACTACTCAAAACGTTCATATAAAAACAGACCTGCTGACCTTTGAGGAAACAAAGTTAGGAATAAATACGTGAACTGTTCATGTATTAGGTACCGTAAAACTTGAGTACATTCCAATATGATACCATAGCAACAGAGAAAATACGTTACGAACATCCGAGGCTCACGATATACTTTTTCGCAACTCATGAGTAGTTAGGCGGAGGAGGAGGATGGACTTCAGTTACGAACAGTAATTACCAATTTGCGTTTGTATACTGCAGTGAGCGTTCGTGAAATCTATCGATAGTTCGGTCTGTGCACTTTTATAACAACGGAGTTCTGTTCAGGAGCTTCATCCATTATCGATTCGTGTGAGAAGGTCGGCGTATGCTTTTTGATAGCTACAAGCCAGAGGTATGATGGCTACGAGAGCATGTTCTGGTGTACGGGTAATTTCTGTTAACAAATTTTACAATCTAAATGCCAGGCGTCCATATATTTCGGAACCATTTTCTTTCGAATTAGGTGTGATATGAAACAATGATCCTTCTGATACGTCGACTCTCGACATCAATGAAAACAATGGTCCCAAATGAGGTCAGCTAATGAATTTTCTTAGGAACTCCAACGTGAATGAATGTAGTAAATGGTGTCATCCTTGTGGTTAGAGATGGAGACAGTCACCTTGTTTTTCCGGTACTAAGAACTATCCAAATGGCGAATCGTGAGGAGCATTTTTGGGAATCTTTTACTATCTTCCTTGACAAAAAGCTTCAGTTACGGAGTGATATTGATATGACGGAAGAACGTTGATGAATATTATGAGAGTAAAGCTGTTAGCAGAGCTTGACTGTGAAGCATTTGCAGTTTGATTGACCGAAACCTGATCGAATAGTAAAGTATTATTATGAATTGCAGGCCTTTTCGCCTACAGATTCACCCATGCATTAACTGCATTTTGTGGTAATTGAATTGTTTTCAACCTTTCGATAAACCAGGTCTCCAAGTCCGAACATTTGCTCGGCGTAAACAATTTCCAAGTAATAGATTTTCCATGTTCAACCTAACAAGTGTTTCGAGTAGTTTGACCAGTGTTATGACCCACAAGATATACCTGGTGAGTAGGTTGTTTTTTGTCAAACATTGATTTGAATATCAACAAAATTAACCAAACAAAACAAAAAATGCTGATTCGCGTCTTCGGTGTCCAGTCTAAAAGAAGCAGTAGTAATCCGATCGAGGGTATCATCCGATGGCTTATATTGCCTTTCTTCATCTTATTGCATTTAGTCCGTGTGACGTAATTTAGCCTGTTATCGCTCCATGGTTGACTACAATTTAATTTGAAGCAGTCAACCACTTACTACTCAGTGAGTAGCATGCATACTCGACCACACCAGAACCATTGCAGTTTGTCGTCTTCTGTTGGATTCATCTTGTAACAAATGAGATCCTCACGCTACTTAAAAACGGTGGCGTCCTGAGTTTTTCATTGGCCAGTTGGAGTGCAGAGGACACTGGTGCACATCTGATAGTTTATATGCGTGGATCATGACTTGCGTACTTCACTAGGGTGAAATCAATTAGTCCAGTCCTACTGACGGCAGTTTGGCTTCGCTTTTGAGTTTGCCATCAAGTAAGGATGAGTGTAAAATACAAGAGCTATTCCGTCGATACGAAGGCAAATATTGATGAATATTTGCGTGACAGGAACCTTACTGCATCATAAAACGAGATGATGCTTGATGTTCCGGTGGCCCGAAAAAGGAGAGCATAGTGGTATGACCTCATGCACAGATGGGGGTAAGAAATCTGCACAACTACAAGAGTGGATGGCAAACAAAAAATATAACCTGTGAGTGAATTGCCAAAAAATGTGCAAAAAGTTTAATTGCTGTCACGGATGATATGGAAACTGTTGTTCTTGCCATGGAAACATAAACTGAATCAAAATCCGAGGTATTCAAAGGATCATCACACTGGCTGGATGGCTTTCTTCAGCCATACAAAAAGTCTCCAAAACGATCGGAAACACTGACTGGGCTAGATGATAGTGGATTTAGTAAACATACACAAAGAACTGAAAGGAGCATTGATCAGACGGGTACCTCGTCAATCTACTTTCCGTCTACTGTTTGAGAAAGTACGCGGATTATTTGTGGTATCACAGTCAGTCTGAGCAGAAGAATAGTCTCGCTTTTGTCACCACCAATATAAGGAAGGTAAGATTGAATGCGAATTAGGTAATTATGTTCTAGCAACCAAAAGTAGCCGGTGCACACAAACATTTATGAGGAATGGGACTTATTCGGTAGATGATCAGCGATGTATCTCAGTCTAGGATGCAACCAAGAAAAGCAGTGCTCAATAAGTGAGGAGTTTCCTCTCCGAAAGAACAATTGATGAGTTATTGATAATGTACACAGAAATCAGTGACAGCATTTAAACTTGAATGTTGAGAAGTCAGAGCAAAAGCATATTGGGGTGTAGTTTCGAGAAGGTCGTGAACTGAGTGAAACATTCATTGGAGAGAACCGGTGACAGCTCTATTACCAGTGCAATACCAGCACGATACGTGAACGATGCATGCTTATTTATGAGAAAATTTATTGCTGAACACAAGAACTTGTGGTCGCTGATTTTACAGGAGACCGAGTTGCAAGAAATTCACTACAGAACTAAGGATTATTGACCATGTTCCGATTGAATATGACAAAACTTTACCTGAATAAACATGGAATTTTGTCAATACATAATTGTTGATCCTACATCTGGAAAACAATGCATCGCCGAAAGTAAATCCTAGCTCAATGTGTTATGCAAAACCACAAGCAAAACCTAATTTCAGGTTTTGGCGAAACTTTTCCATTCGATTAGGCTGGCTGTTTATCCAATGCCATTTGTTGTCACTCCATTTCTTTATATGGATAATATGGAAAAGTGCCTCTTCGTTTACAGGACAGTTATGAGCAAAGTCGGTCACTTAAAAAATGCAATGCATTCCGTCCACGTAAGTTTATCATTCATTCGATATAAATCAACAGTTTTTTCTCTTGAACTTACCAACAACCGTGACATTGCCAAGACTACACCAGATAATGAAATTTATACTAATCTGTTTGCATTGCATTGAAAGTATATTTCCAATTCTTGTGTTACATTACAGAGAAAAGTACGAAGTTGAAGCTGGTTACACCAACAAATATGTTTCCATCCGAATTTTGACAGTGTCCGTATTCATTTGGTCTGTAATGAATGCTGAACTCCTTCAAAGTCACGCACGATGGGCAAAATATTTACAATGACAGAGCCATTCAAGCGTACACAATGGTAAACACCTCCCCACCCCACGAGGAGCCGATGCAACTTACTTCAGTTACTGGGTTCGAAACGTCACTGGGAGGATTTGTGCATAGAACAGCTGACACGTCACTTGTAGAATATACCACTATTCACAGCATTTCATTGAGTGAAATACTGAAAATGCACGAAAAAGCCATAGAAATAAACGAAGCCAATGTGGCCGAATAATTTAACTCACTAATTTAAGGAGATGTGTGTACCATCGTCTTTCACCCAAGAAGAATGGTTTACTTAATACGACCAATATACATTTGGGTGCGAAAAAGCGCTAGGTCAAAGAGGCTATCAGCAGTTTTACTTTCCATATATTTTCACAGGAATTTCACGCCACAGTGTTGATTATGGTGGTCGGCGAATCGTATTCTGATCTGTAGAAATGATCAGATTGCTCACCCAATAACTTGAAGTCTGAAACATTAGAGAACTACACACTCGACATTCATTGAAGTGACGTAATCCATGGTGGAATATATAAAATGACTTTGAATGAGCTGGAGGGAAGGAAGCAAAATAACATTCGATAAGAATCACGACAAGAAGCCCTTATAAGCTGTTCCAAGTATGCGATGGGATATATCATAGACAAATCGACGAAGTGGAAATGGATTTTTCCTATGTTCATTCTTAGATAATATGTTTGTCTATGATGAATATGACAACAGACAGCTGTGTCGAATCTTTTGAATCGCTATCCATTTGTGGACAACATTTTCTGCACAACTGAGTAAAAAGCGTTTATCGACACAATCGTGGAATGCGTTAAAAAGCCTCACTTGAGCTGGCTTCAGTATGCAGGGTCAGGTACGTCCTTGACTCGCTTACTACTACATGCTGCTCGCAAACGAATCGTAAGGTACTAGGAGCTGAAAGTTGAAAATGATCATGTGATGAGTATGCGAGTTCTCGAACGTATTCTGTGCCGATACTGGAAGCTAGTGCAGCCCTAGGAGAGTGAGCCTTCGTGACGAAAGAGGGATGACACCACTTGCGTAAATTTTGTCGACCTGTCTGACAAGATTTCGAACACGGTGAAGCTCACGATATCGCCTCCCGGTCATATTTAAACCAATCTTCTATTGGATAACCATTTTCCGAATTCACAATGTAAACAGATGGTGCATTGCCGCACAAGATCCGCTGATTATCGACAATGTGGTCGTTGCAACAGATACCCGATTACATTTTGTAAACGCTTACGGAGTAGTAAGATCCTTTCCTCTACCAGGGATTTGCGACGTTAGGTAGGATGTCCGATTGAAGATTATGGAAAAAACGGAAAACACTTCAGACAACGTGCATCGAAAGATCAACAATTCTTGACGAACTGAGCCTCGTTAGCCGAATCAAATTTACCAACTTATGTATGGAGAACATCCGAAAAGCTAAACTTTGTGCATTCAACAAGCTTCAGAAATCCATTGTTCACAAGTTAGCTGAACCGAATTTTCTGAAACAACCAGAAAAATGTGTGAAGAATTTGTTATCAGTTGCACTGAATGAACTTCAATTACGGGCTGTTTCATGTGGTCTACATTTCTGCATACCACCGTGTAAAATAAACAGCACAGAGACACAGGCGCAATTCGAATATCTATTCGAACAACTAAAAATAGCCAAACCAACTACAAAAAATGCGGAGACTTGGTTCAAAGTAAAACTAGTTGACTTGAAACGACAGTACCGGATGACATCATTCAGACATAAGTCACTCCTCACACCTGAGCACATATCCGCCATTGAAGAGCTACGGTTGTGACCTGATTTGTTAATTTTACGTCATGACAAGGGCTCCGGAGCAGTGCTGATGGATCGGAATGACTATGAGAAGAAGATGGAAAGTGTTCTTGACGATCCCAGCAAATTTGTACACGAAGATAACTGTGATGACCCCAAAGAACTAGAACAACGGATATCGGTGGGAGTACAGTTTTTACTAGAAGGATACTTCATCGATGAAGACACAGCTAAAATCGGAAGCCAAAAGGAACTCAAACTCCACGACTGTATGGTTTACAGAAAAAACACAAACCCGGAGTGCCGCTTCGACCAATACTATCTATGACAAATTCACCACAACACGAATTGGCGAAATGGCTGGTGAAATTGCTTGAGCCAGTTCATAAGTCAATAGTCAGACACACCATCAAAGAGAGTTTCAAAATGGTAAAGCTTTTGGACCAGATTAATAAGAAAGGGAAACATATGGCTTCAATTGATGTCAAATCACTGTTTACGAATGTTCCCGTCCGGGAGGTCATAAGTATCATCTGTGACCATGTCGAGTAAAACCAACTCAAAATTGGTACACCAGTATCAGTTCCGGAACAACAATTACGTCTGTGCACAACAAACGTATAGTTTTCCTCCTTTGGTCGGGCTTAGAGACAAATTGACGGTGTCGCAAGGGGAATTCGTTGGGTCCATTCTGGCAGATATGTGTATGGCTCATCTTGAGGAAAACGCAAGAAATTGCTGGAAAGTTCAGAACTTTACAAACGATACGTTGATGATCCACTAATCGTCACATAAAGTCTAGAAGAGACAACAAGGATGATGGATGAACTCAATGGTCTGCATCCGAATATACGACTAACGGTAGAAGCTGAAATAGAAGATACACTGCACTTCCTCGACATTAATATGACTAGAAGGAATGATGGAATAATCGCCAGATCTGTTTACCGAAAAGAAACTTGGACAGGCTAATACTTGCACTTTGACAGCTTTGTGCCTGTGGAATATAAACGTGACCTGGTCCGAACACTATTTCAAAGAGCACGACGTATCTGCACAGAAGACATAATTGACAAAGAACTACGACAGCTCAAAGAAGCCTTGACTGAAAACGCTTATCCCGATGCGTTTATCGAAAGGCACACTGAGCTTAAAGTATTCAGACAAACTAACTGTTCAGTAGAAAATCTACTAGTCACCCTTTGTCTTCCATTCGAAGGTGATGACGTTAATTGCTTGCTCAAACGACGACTTGGATCAGCGCTTGCCCGAACATATTATGAAGCTGACATCAGAATTGTTCATCTGACGATTGAGATCCCCACATCCTCGATGAAGTGACGTCCACCACTGCACACACCAAATTGAATCTGGTTTACCAAATTCAGTGTAGTTGCGGAGCAACCAACGTGGGTCGAACCGAGCGGCAGTTATGTAACTGACACACATTTCAAACATATTTCAAATCGGGTACAAAGTTTTCGATGCAATCAGAGTTAGATCAAAGGCATAATGACAACGGTCGAAACCAAAACCGTCGCTCGTCATCTTCTGATGACGCAACATCCAGCTGACCGAAGCACTGCGTTTCGGGTCATTTACGTGGCAAAGAATACCAAAACCGCCGTAGACACATCTCTGCGGACTATGTGAGAGTAATCCGCAAAACGTTCACAAAAAGACATTCCCTGTTCGATGAACTTCGGGACATTATTTATTATTCTGCCATCCTCCAATTCAAAAGTGTGTGTGTAATATGCATGTAGGAAAGATGTCTGAATGGAAACGTGGTAAAGTTCGTGAAAAAGAATGGAATACATTGTGCTTACGTCGAAATAGATAAAAATGAACGAGGAAGAGAGGTGGTATTGATGAATCCGTCCTGCTTTTCAATAAGGCCCTTGTTTCAGCTCATTAGTGCAAACGTGTTTTTCAGGCTCTGATGCGACACTGTTTATGTCACTGGTTCCAGAACCATTGTCAACAAACGAGCTCTATCATATGATGATGAGCTGCACATGTAGAGAATAAGTCCTACTGGGAATCCGATATTTTACAATCACAGCAATCCATACAATCTTTCAATGTTCGTTCCCTTAGGGCGTATCCGTTGGAATATGTCTGAGTCTATTGCATCTCCTACTCTCAAAGGTGCCAGAAAATTGAGCAGAAATTGCTCCATCGGTTTTGTTGTATCTTTCTTTATGATAATTTTCACTAGCTTAGATGTGTCACTCATAGTGTTATCCATTTTACCAACGAAGCGAGACTTAACATCCTATTTTGGACGGCTTGCCTGTGTGACATTGATAACAGGTATTCAGTTAAGTGGATGTCAGTTTCTGTAGCTACACATGTGACGACGGAAAGTGTTTTGTGCGACAGACTTACACTCTCAAAATTATCAGAGTAAGATAAAACAAAAGGAAAAGAGAAATTTTTGTCTAAACTTCCAAGAAATTTATAGAGAATGATATGTTAGACTCAGACATTTGAAGGGATACGCCCTAATGAAAAATTATTGGACGATTTTGATAATTGCCGTGGCTGCATAAACGTGGACTGACGGAGTGCACTGAATACGTAACAAACTAGTGATTCATAATTAAGATATATAAGTCACACAAATATTCTTGTTTACTAAATAGTGTTTCGAGGTGAGAATTCATTGCTTCCCCCACCTCCTCATTCGTGATAAATCTGACTAGTACACCTGATTAGAAATACAGTTTTTGTTCTAGATTTACCAAAAGAATGAGTGTTTCACATGTATTGTCATGAATAAAGTTATAGAATAATTGTGAAATGTGAGCTGAAGTCAAACGAAGGCGTCCGTCATGTTTGCACTTACGGCTTCCACGCAGTTGCTGAATTCGCATATGTCGTCGTTTTCCAATGTGAAAACTCGAAGTTCTACTCGTAATTTTTTGGTGTATAACCACAGCAAATATTACTGTTTCGGTTGCTAGTAATGCAAAGATAAAAAATGTTATATCACCGGAAGTCTACTCGAGGAAAAACGTGTGTGTCAATACATTTGTATCTAATAGTGATGGAAAATGGTATTGTCTAAGTAAATTTTAACTTTCTATATCACATTATTTTGACTTCGAGATTATTTACAATTTTCACCTCCATTTGTCAAGAAATGTTAGGATGAGAACCGTTAGTGTTCGTTCATATGATTAATACCGAAAGAGGAGAGTAATGAGGAAGGATTCACCGTTGTGTTTTATGGTCATCTTCAGTGAGTCAGAAGAATCGTACCGATTGGGTTTCAGGGCTTTCAACCAACTTACAATTCATTCGATCTTGCAATTTTGTCAAGTCGAGCTCTATCATTCAAATCACATTGACTGTAGTACTCACTTGATTAGATCGGGTTACTCCTCTTCGTTTTGAACATTGTTTACGGATCACGATGTGTGTTTCTCTTAGTAACATACTGAAGATGTTAGCCACACTCGACTAGTGTTTCCAATCAATGCAGATTGTTCACGTTGTTTACTGACCTTGGAATAGTTCGAAAATATTTCTAAATGTAATCTCAAATCTCTACTTACGGAAGAAAACATGAAACTGTCAGTAAGCAGTTCGTTGCATGAAATTATTGCTCTAATCCAGTATTCGATAAAAGAATAATACAGTCCGAATTGTCATATATTTCGTCACGTACAACATCACGAAATTATTTTGAAGACAAATAAAACAGCACCAGTTCCGTCCATGAGTCATGATCAGCTAGCGAGTACATGTAGTTAAAATGTATCTACACGAAATGTGATAGAAAGAGTAGTAGTCACTGGAAATGGTAGTTTCCTTCCTTCATTGTTGTTGCAATATGACCTCAAAAGTCAGGAGTCAATTAGTTTCGGTACAATAATAAGACAGGAACATAAGAGACAAACATTCCTAAAAGTAGTCATTATTTCCATATGAGCAATTTTATTGAAGTTAATACAATAATCATATGATGTGGGTCAGACTAGGAATCAAATTTTCTGAAACGTTTTACGACAGGTGTATAAAAAATGGAAAATAAAGTTCACTTTACTAGCCAACAGACAAGTCTGTTACGATCAGTCTCCTCGGCTGATGATATTTCCGGTTTCGAATCCTTTTACCAAATGGACGGTCCATTAGTTTTCGTACTTTATCTCCTAACTTGAGTGGAAATAATCAGACGTACGCAGAACGCGCTGTTCGATAGTGAATTTCACTTTTGATGATATTGTCTTTTTTGAAAATTGATTCAAACAGCAATCACGATTCAGTATTCTGAAGCATACAGAGCTAGTTTTTAAAACATATTCATGAGTATGTCAACTCAGTGACGTACGTGAGAAACAAACAAGTCTTTCCCGAGTGAACCGACTAGATATACATGTCACCTGGACCGTTCCGATTGCAAACAACATGAAAGCTTCATTCACTTTCAATTTTGTTTCTTTCTTTTAAAGACGAACAATCACATGACTTTCTTTCTATCCAGATTATCTGCGAAAATACAATTAGTCCATGTATTTTCTTAACGGATGAACTAAGTGTAGATTGACGAAGCACCCGTCACTTGAACTATCGTTTCCGATCCTAGTGTACATCATGAAGTTCAGTATCTTCCAATTTGAGCAGCATTGACGATCGTCTTGAATACCGTTTATATAGCTGAGTAACGCCATCCAGCCAGTTTTGTTCTCATTGGCTGTTTCAAAATGTGGTGCCCGTAAAAGAACAAACGTTTCCGTACTAGCCTTGTGCACAACGAAATTCCTTGTACTCGTTTTTCAGTAATCCACTTACAGATAATATCACCCAGTTCAGAAATTATTGGTTACAGATTTGATGTACCCTCGTACAGCTTAGCATTTCCTTCTTGAAACTGGTATTTGACGTTGTCGCACTCTTCTCTCTATTTTCGAACCATTGGGAAACCAAGGTTTTACACATTGCAGAGAGTTATATGATGCTTATCTCGAAATATTCAATTATGCCCTTCTTGGAATTGACGGGACATAACTTTCTTTTTGCACTCATCTATACTTAGTGATAAAAGCGAAAACAAGGGCAAAATACAGGTGCTGGAATTCTACTTCTTCATTTCACCCTAGTGACTTATTCAAATCACGATCCACATCCTTTCATTAACCGATGCGCACCAGTATCCTCTGTCCTTTGACTGGTCAATGGACGACCCAGGAATCAGGGCCTGACAGTTCAGACAAAGGAGAAAAATGAATCTCTAATGTCACAAGAATCTAACAGAGGATGACAAACTGCAATGGTCTTGGCTGAACGCTTCAGTTCATCTTTAGACATGTTAATCTTGAAATACTTTAGACCTGTAAAGTGTTGTTGTCGAGCAGATATACAGGTTCAGCGTCCTTTTGTTGAGAAAGCGGTGAAAACTAGTCAGATGAACTGTGTTGCAGTTGATGTATGTGTAAACCGGTTTGGCATGAAATTTCGCACTTTGTGATCATGTTTTACGATTTGGTCAGGTTTCGGAAAATCAAGCTGCTAGGACTTCACGATTATATTCAGTTGACAGTCGTGACCTCACAAAACTCGTCAACGGGTTTCCATTTCTTTGAGTCGCTCTGTAACTGATGATTCTAACTCGGGCTTATTTTCGTAGTAAAACATATCTTTGAATAATCCAAAAAACGTCACCAGGAACTAATATTTTGATGGGTCTTTTTATCAAGAAACACGGGAATTATATCTACCTCTCTGCAGAATGCTATATCATCCACATTCTAGATTCATCTTAGAATTCCCAGGAAGTAAATCAAGTCAATTGATTTAGGAGCTTAATCACCTTGATGTCGAGAGTTACCGGAGCCATAGTATCACCGTTTCATGTCTAAAATAATTCGACAGTGAGTTCTTTTCTTGAAATGTCTCGTAAATGAACTTATTCAAACATCGGAAGATTAGTTTTTAACACTTTACCAATGACCGGTAGCGATCAAAGGGCTCAGATCAACCCTCATCAATGACTCGATAATACCATATGCTTCAGAACAGAGGTCTTTGATGGTAACTTTCCAAATACAGATTTATCTACATATTTCACCACCATTCACCACTGAATGCGAACGTAAATTCAAAAGTTTTCATTGACTGGGATCACAGTCATGAAAGAGGATCGACTAGTTCGTACCATTCGTGCTAACATTTCCCATTGGAAAACATAGAATCCTTCTAATTCTCGAAGCATATTATCTGAATTGTCTTGTGAATATTCGAATTTCAGCTCAACGACCACCTCGTAAAGGCCACACTTAATTGGTGCAAGGATTCCCATTGGCTCATCACGAGGCTCAAGTGGGCTATGAGCACCCTAATCGCCATCCGGTTTGGAACCAAAATCGACCTGTCATGACCACGTGTGTTTCCCCAAACTCAGCAGCTGTGCACACTGGTGCACTCTTCCAATTATGCGCAGTCTGCAGTATCATGAAACCAAAGTAATTCTACCCTGAGAAAGGGCAAATCCCCGTAACGGAAATCTCCGTTATTTGGGAGTAGTTTTGACAATACTGTTATATAAAATTGAAACACACTGGCAAACATTCGCAAATAGTTGATACATAACACAGTGGGAGTGAAACACACAGTTGCATGTTATGTAGGTGGTAGTCGAACATCAGTAGAAATGATCATTGTGTTGTCCACAGATGACGAACAGGTGAACAGGAACAATAGGACGATATATGCATATCTAACTAATTAAACCGTTGAAACAAGCACCGAGAACACCAGTGACGAATCATTTTCACGTATGAATGAAGTCTCTGAAAGATACACCCACGTGAACCCCTAATGGTGAATATGAGAGCAAAAGGATTTATACAGAAATTAACGGATAATGAGACAATCGTCTGAATTTTCCATCCTTGAACAGTGAGTGATCTGACCATTCCAAAAGCTGTGAGAATATATCCGAAATATGATGTAAATCTGACCATGAAAAATGCTACCATCATGACAATAATCGACTTCGATAAGGCTCTCATGTCATCGTCAACTGTGTTCTCTTTCGGTCGATCTGTACCATCCGTGGACGACAGGTCAGTGCCTCGACCTCTGTTCAGTCGATGAAGTATAATGAGAATGTGAATTTGCGTCGCGCAGATCAGAATCGATGGAGCGATGAGGAAAAGGAAAATCTGTAATATGGATTGCGCCTTTCTATAGATAGTGATCCCTTCAGCACCGATAAGGTGCACATTCACGCTCAAGTAGCCCGGAATAGCTGTCGGCATTGTTTTCACGATCGTCCAGACGAACATAATTGTGATCAAGGTTGAGCAATAGTAGAGGGAGTCACGACGATATGTCTTGAACCATACAATTGCCCAGTATCGATCAACAGACAGGAGCATCGTATTGGTTAAACTGAGTATAATGGGAATCGCGGCAACATAGGAACTTGACCAAAGGGAGCTGAATACTGGATTAGTCAAGATCTCCAGTGGAATATTTAAACTAAATGTGACCCCGTAGATGGCCACAACGATAATTCCGGTGGTGTCTCATAAATACTGAAGTCGAATTACGAGACGAGTTGCGGGAAATCTGATATGAATGCGATAAGTTGAAATAAACCCATCGAGATTTCCAGTTAGTCCAAGTATACTGACAATCCAAATGGCCACATGGTTGAAGGGCGTAAGTACTTTGTCATCCTTACCATTCACTGTTTGATTCATCGGGAATGGAAAATGGACCAAGATAAATGAATTTGTGCCTCCTTTTCATGCCGAAGATAAACAGAACAATTGTCCATTTTTAATACATTCTCAAAATAAAAGGAAGAGCAACACGCATTACCGTACGCCTACTGGCCATTTTTAGGAGACGAATGAGAATTCAGCTGAATATGATTGGAGTGCAGTCACCTGATTCGAAGTGCACGTGAATGTCACAAGCAAAGGGTAGCGAAGCCGGAATAACAACAGTAGACTGATTGGGGAGCCGTAGAGAATCCTCTGAATAATGTCTCATTTCGTTTCATCAAGACATAATTCGGAGTAACACTTGTACTTTGCGTGCACCATACGAACAGCAGAAATTGTATGCTCGTGTGGGAGAAAATACATCTTAGAATTCCATCAGAAGAATCCGGTTGCATGTCACTTCCAATTCCGAAAGAAAAGAATCAATCTTCAGTCATTACTAAGAATATCAAAATACGTCAATCCACAACAATTATGCAATGAAAGCTTCTGTCGGACTCAGCACTGGGAAGTTGTCATGTACCATTACAGCTTTTCATATTTGGTTCATTAGTCGATATGAAATGAGCGTTTCCCAATTCGAAAGTAGAACCAATTTCTGTATATTCAGTCAGAAGGGGAATCTAATGCCAACTGCCAAAAGCCGTACACACTTAAATTGTGTTTCTACCACCATAAGACAGACTCCCATACGAGGAGCTATTTCTCTTCAAGATAGCAGGGAAAATTATAGGGACACTGAATCATACCAATCTTTTTGAAGCAGTAATCAAACTCACGACATATGATTCCAATTCATTCAGGGAACTGATAGGTTAACCTTTTGTTTGCGAATATGCTGCAGAAATCAACATTCTTGTTCACTCTGAACACAATTACACCAACCCCACACGGTTTGCTACTTTCAATTCCCAATAACGTCATTGACACACTGTTGATAAATTTCGTATTTTTCGTTGAAAGAATACGAAAATAAAAATACTGGGAAATTCCTAATTCGGTTTCGCATATATGTGATAAACACATGAAAGAGTCTGTTTAGTTTAATGAAAAGATATTTGTGAGTTGTTCACACTCATTGACCGGTTCCGTGTTTCGACTGCCTCCTTCCCAGTTATCGCTGTGCAGAACTTCCGTAGTTCCTTTTCCTGCTCGTATTTTAACCAACAAAGGTGTAGTTTCATCAGAACTGTTTACATGTTTCGACATGCAAATGTTTCCCTTATTTTCTCGACATGTGAAAAGCACTGTAAGATGTACTCAAGTCAGTGTAATGACAAACAAGTAATAAATAAATAAACTGGAGAAAGCCTTCTTCATTGAAATTACGACTGAGGGAAATCTGATCGGCTCGATTGAAACTCGTAAAAACGGAGTCTCGCAATGTGTTGTTGTACCAGGCAGAATGTGTCTCACTCACTGGATATGGAATTTAATTACCCAATAATTGATAGACGAAATTGCTGTATCGATGGTGAGAAATTCAAAATAAATATTCAAAGAAAATAGTTGTTGCACTAATAGTTGCCATTGGCTTGGAATTTCTCATCGGTTCAGTATTTGAGAGGAGAATTCATAAGCGAAAATACCGGATTCAAATTGGATGAGGTCAATGAGCGTATGGTTTCCGCAGTGCACCAGATAGTATCGAACCTTTTCAAAAATAAAATCACAATGTCGATTTGAAAGTGAAAACCGTCAGGAATCTACTGTTTGAATTCAAACATTTCTTTTCAAAGACAGATCGAATGGATTGAAATGGTGTACAAGTAAAACGAATAACATTCATTCCCGCTCATACCTGTTCTTCTTATCATCGTGTTTTGTGCTTCATTTCTCATTTGAAACAGGTTGTCTCCCTGTTTGTATATTGCTTTACACCATCGAGCATTTGACATCCGTTGTTCCAATTGGGAGATCGGTGTGCGGTGCTGGACTTTGCTGTGTGATAACCTGGATTAGGCTTCATTACAACGTTGTATGAATAAAACACTCATTTTGACACGGTAGTACCAAGTTATCGTTCTTGTTTGATGGCATTTTTAGAAAACCAATGATGGGCAAACAGAATTGATCTGATGCTAAATACCACAGAATCAGAGCTTTGATCATCACTGTTGTAATCCTTTACGCTTATGTTTCCTTCGATCTATAGTTCCGAAGATCAGTAAGTAGTGTTAGAGTTTTCCAGTAATTTACTAATGTCGAAAAATAGGACTGGAATCTACGAGAAATATCTTCCAAGATATTTATAATATTTCATGTATTATTCGACTTCGGTTCAAGATTTAGACACCAAAATCGTCTATGGATCTATATACTTGCTGTAAAAATGGCTATTTGTTTGAAGCGTATAGGTTTGAGATACGGAAGTGATGTATGACCCCTGTGAGTGCACATTTCATGCCTAAGATGTTATATATAGTGATTACTGGTGCTAGTGTCTGTACCTAGCCTGACAGAAGAGGAAAGTTCTGAGTGGTTGGTCGTGTTATGATCTAATTGTGAGTTGCCACGGTTGGAGCATGAAAAGTGTGGAGAAGATTGGAAGATGAAAGGGAATGGTTGATGTTTGTGAAGATTCTCTTCAAGTACAGGTTCAATGAAAGGAACAAATAGTCGTGGGAATTGTAAGCCTAGTTTTGTGAGTACCGTGGGGCTATGTAAATATTGGTCATGAGGAGGGAAGCTATAGAATCCAGGGTGACATGATACAGATGAACAGTCGTTACCATCACAACAGTAAAGACAATTATTGCAATACGTTCTGTATCATCCAGAATAGATGTAGGAAGCAATACTTTCCCCCAATTTCCCCACTGCAACGCATATGGTCTTTATTGAGGTGTGGCATCATCCACTGGGACCATGATGTCATCCTTATTGGCATTCGGCCAAGTAATTCGGAAATGAGGGATTCCATAGGTGGACCAACGCGTGGATCGGTCATTCAAAGGGCGCGAGTGATCTACTTTAACTGAATGGAAGAGATTTCAACAGCACACTCTAGCCCTTCCCCATCAAATAAGAAAGAGGAGGTTTGCTTTTGACCTTTGTCCCCAACACGCTTGGTAAGGGGTTCCGAAATTCACAACTCCCGACAGATCAAATCTCTGAACTGGGTAAAACATACACATGAAAATGACAATATTACCTTTGTTGGAATTCATGACGTGATTTACAGTAAAAAGAGTAAGGCCCATAGTCAAAAGAAATACTGTGAAGGGGAAATGTGTGGGGACCTTTCCAGTAAGATTTAGGTTGTACGCACTAATTTTCAGTTCAGAAAGATTGTTAGTGTTTGGAGATACGGAAAGAGAATGTTCCGGAGCTACACAGTATGCAGAATAAAGGAAAGCTGAGACAACGAAGTTCGGTAGCAGGTGACGGAGACCTGATACGTGTGATTGGCCAAAAGACGAATGAAGGATGGTCATGGGAAGGGAGCTGATGAAGCGAGTTCTGATGATCAAAAGTCAAAACGGAATGATGTAAAAGATATAATGAAGCAATTTACCGGCGATGGGCAAGTGACTGGACGTTGGAGATTAGGGAGGGAATATTGATTATACGGACAGTCTGAGTTTCACATATCAGTGGATGCGAATTCCTTCTTACTGGAAGGGTTTGGTTCCGCACCTAACAAATTACAATAAATACATTGGACTGGGTTTATCCAAGTATTTAGAGCCAGCAAACATCACAAGATATTCCAATGTAATTTGCGCATATCAGTAATACTTACTTCCTGGAAAGAATGCTCTGATCTGTCTCTTCTTACGTGATGTTTTCAAATATGTGGAATTCTGCAAATTATCAGGTGGCGTTGTGACCGTGATAGAATGTAGGTTGCTAGTTTTGCGAGGATTGAAAATGCCTCATCTAGGGAAAGATACTCAAGGCAGAATTGATTTGATGACGAGTCTGCATTTCAACCAAGTCCCAATTGAATCTATGTTACAGAGTAGTCACCGGTGATTTATGGTAAACACTTGATTGAATCCTGTTTTCTATCACCTTTTTGTATTAATTGTATAGTTCACGACAGATACTAGTGCTAATACAATCGCAATTTTACTGTCTATCGACCAGTATTTCTTACTAATACAAGTTGTGCATGGTGTGTACTGAGAAGGGGACAGTTTCAAAATACTTCCATTTTTTCGCAGATCATGTTATAACAAACCAATGTACTGGAAAATGATCATTTCTTCTGACGGAATTTTAAGTGAACACAATATAATTTTGACCTTGAGGATTGGGTTGCTTGAATGAGTATGATGGCATTTTCCTTTATTCAGACGACTGACCAGATATCACCCACGTCAGTTGGGAAACCAACTTGTCACATGGGTATCAAAATCATCATATGTGTTCGTCTTCAGACCATCGGTTGTTCAAATGCGATAGAACATACGCTTGTTCTAGATCAGAAGACAATCCATTTTATAGCTTCAGCAGTGAGAATAAAATTACAAACCAGTCAACAAAAAAAAAAAATATCAAGAAGAAAATGATAGAATATTTCGAGCTCTGTTTAGCCTGAAAAGATAGTCACATACTTCTTTACTTAACGGAACATATGAAACTCTCATTAGGCCGTTCACTGTACGAAGTTATTCCCCTAAACGGGATTTGCACTTTGTCAACAAAACCTTCAATTTATTCTTCTATACATCATTACCCGAAGCAGCATATGTCTCACTACACAGAATATCACAAACTAAGTGTTAGGAGAATGAATAGGTATCTCCAGTTTCAATACCCGATCACGATCAGCTGCCGAGTAGATATATCCGAAAAGTGCACAAAATAGAGGAGGGGGGAGGGAACGACGGAGTTCTTCGTTAAAACGGCTAAGAAATTAGGTATCTGAATAATTGGGAGTTCCTTTTAACGTGTTCTTCAATACTTCGAATGGGACAGCTCTTTATTTAAAATACGTTTATGGGTAGTAAAGAATAAATTTCGCACATTATGAGATTCATCATGCAGAATGAGGGTTTCATACCAGAGAAAACCATGAAGTCGCTGTACATCTATTTCATCCCTTTTGGGAATCACCATCAGCAGTGCACATTCAACGAGACGCAACTGCAAATGGAGGCTAGGGCGAATGGCTTTGAACCAAACACTTCCACCAGAAGGCTATCAGGGTTGGTTCTCAACGGTTCATTGAACCTATACACAACATGACATAAAGCTCTTCACACACTGGCTTTGAATATAAAGTTGGTTAGCGGGAGGCTTGCTCTTACTTGGTCCCCTATAGCGAAGCCGACCATCGTAGAAGTCGCCTGATGTGCGAGAAATGCTCTGCTGAAATTTAAAGCCATGCAAAGTACTTTTTGTTCTCGCCAACTGAAGAACAGTCTGTTAGTTAAAATTCTCAGAGACAACCGTACTCAGTGGATGGGCAACTGAATTGTGTCCATTGCGTCAACCTGAACGAGTTCAAAGACCAATATCAATCGAATATTCCAACGAGCGAGATGATTCGTCAGTAGACTAGGTAAGGTTCACAATCCGGTAGGGGAGGGGAACCATGTAGAGTGTACAGACAGACGGGTTCAGTCAGTGACTGAAAGGAGGTCACCTCTGGCCCACATTCACTAGATGTACGATATGGATTGAAGAGTTTGTGTGTGTATGCGGTAAGCATCAGTGGTACAGATATGACGTAACGACTGCCGTTGCGAATTTTGAAAATGCAGCAGTTTCATAGGCATATACATATGCATGTATACATATACACACATATATTGATCAATAAGCAATTTGATTAATGGGCACAAGTTTACCAAACACTGTCACATAATGTTGAGGCAGATAATACACGCGAGACATGCGTGCTACAATAGTCAATATCCACGTGGACCATACGCACACGTTGTATTTGTTTGCTCGTGGAAATACGGGCATGCTGATTGGAGTGTTAGCAGACAAAAGTGAACACGGATTGGTCCAAATGGATTATCTCTAACTGTATATGAATGGGACAGAATCACCACACATTAACCTCCCTTTGTTTTGAGCTCGTAACGCCGTCGGCTTGAATCACTGACGATGGGTTTAGGCGAGTCTTCTGCGCACGGTCGAATATCACTTCCTCAGAAATAATAGAAGTCAATGGAATCCAATTACCTTAGTTATAATCTCAGTTCTCTCGTTTATAATAATAATGGTGGTGTATGTTTGTAATAGTAGGTCAATAACAAAACCATCGAGCGCAACAAATTTGTTTGAATTTGATGAACTCACAGCATATTTGAGTGCCTTTAGGATGATATTTCCGGCTGCATCCTTCGAATGCGGATGTCGGGATGGAGTAAGCAGATGATGATGTCCCATTCCATCAAACCTTGATTTTATTTCCATTAACGAAACTTTGATCCGTTGTCTGTCACAATCACTCGTAGAATGGCCTCTCAACTCAAGCATTTACAAAATCCATTTCTGACAAACGTTACACTAGTATTCTCATTCAGATACGATTCGGAACAGTGTGAATATGTACCATTTACCTCAACAGCATACAACGTACTGAGAAAAGGTTCACCAAAATCGGCATACACTTTCTGCCATGGAAGATGGCTTTCAGACCATGGTGTCCAGTTCTTTATTTTCTGATGCATTTTATGACTGCACTGATTGTATTTCGTCGCTGTTGGTTGATTGTCGTTTTAATTCACGGCAATCAGCCCGTTTCCTTGTAAAAGAATTCATTTTCTCGATACTCCTGTGGTCTTCGTTTAACTCTTCGAGATCAGGTTTCATGAAGGTTGTTGGTATAATAACTTGATTTTTATCTTCCAGCGTTTTATCCGGAGATAATGGAAGTTGATCCTTCCACTTGTATTTCTGAGGAAAGCTTTTTCTTGCTTCACATTCCCACCCAACATTTTAAGCTGAGAGGATAAAGTTATGATAATTGTTCGTTTAGAGCGTTATGCCACTCTTGGAAATAGGAAGTGGCTCAACGAAACCGCAGTTCCTTGGTTCATCAGCGTGATCAGAAGAAAATGGAACAAAATTTGTCTATGGGAAATCTGCGAACCAGAACGAAATTTGATAACATTATCATGTTAGCTGAGGTGAAATCCCCATCTCTGAACCATTGCTGTCGGTGTTTCATTGGTGGCGTTCTTGGATTATTTTGGTTACTCAGTGCCTGACGGTCGGTCGATATTTGGAGTGAGTACCTAATAGCTGTCCTGCAAAAACGTTTTAGAGCAAGACAACGATCAAGACCACCGTGTGAGTCAATACGAATCTCATTTCCATTTTGGTGAATATTAGAGAAATACACAGTACCGGCTATTCATCTTATTCAAGAATGTCACCAATCCACATAGGAGGAGCATATTTCAACAAAGTGATTGGTAGTGGAAAATTAACTTTTGCAAATTGTTATTTGTATATAATATGATTCGTCATATTATATACAAATCTAATCTTCTAGTAACCAAGAACTGTAGGTTGTTCATAACGGAATGCCTTGGTTGTAATTAGGCCCCTAGAGAGAAGTCATCCATCATGGGAGTCGATCGGTGTGTGGAAAGTTGGTTGTAACAGTTCAAAAGCCAGTGACGGCAGGGTGCTATTTCATGTAGTGTAGATAATGAACAAACCATTGAGAGCCATCGCGGAGAGTCTTGCGGTCAAGGTGTTTGATTCACAGTCGATCAGCCCGTGTTCGAGTCCCCGTGGGGGATCTGTGCATGTGCACTGCAGATGATTCACAAAAAGGGCCCATCTAATGCCACTCAAGCACACTCCACGAAAATATCTATCCAAATTTTACGTGAAAGACCGTGTCGGTCAAATCGAGACCAATTAAGAACTGGACATCGAGCAATCTATGAGCAAACATTTCCTAAAGTGTGTTCAAGTCGAAGCATTTAGTGAATGTAAAGAAACGTCAATTATTCGATTCCAACGCGACTTACTAAACTCAGAAAAGACTTAACGATACTTTGTTCACCAGGAGGCATCAGTGGCCGAGAACTCTCGGGAAGTCTCGAGGCTTGTAGCTAATTATTATTTTCTGTACTGCCGAAAACTGTAAAAACCTACATCCATTAGCCTTTGGCGATATGTTGTTTCATAAAAAAAGTTCATTCAGAAATATATTATACGAACGCTTATTTTATCTAAATGGCTAGCTTTAGGTGATTTGAGTTATCACGTGATTTCATTGTTCGATATTAATAAAGGCTATCCTATTTTTGGATACCTCGAAGTTCATCCAAGGAACACTGAGAAACATTCCCTTGGACGCTAAATACGGATATGGGCTGTCCCTTGTTGCAATAAATCGTGCTAAATTGCTATATGTACTGACATACCATGAAGCAGTTTCTAACTAGAATGAAAACAAAGTTCAGTGATTAAGTTTGATACCACATTGGTTCCTGTTTATTAGACAAATTGTTTAAACTGGTGGCACTTTGTTGGGAACAGTAATTGGCAATCCTGCTTGCTTAATCAAACAAATTCTACATTTTATTCTGATTGAAAATACGGCACGGATTTCATACTCTGCTGAGTATGTCCTCCTGAATGAGATAGACACAGCTAAGGCCTTGTCAGTATTGTTTGGGAACATGTTCATTGTCAAACACATATATTGTTCCTTAGATTGTTGCAATTGCTCTGCCCTCCGACAGCTGGATTTGTGTGCAGTTCAAAATAATCTCTCTTTTTTTCTTCATCATTTGACACATCAGCCGAATTAAAAGATTGTTGGATTATGATTCTTCTTCCGAATTAGCTATCTGTTCTCCTTTAAAATCTTCCACTGGATAGATATGTATTCAGGTCATTCACACTAGTCAAAATATAACTGAAATGGGATGGCATTTGTTTAAATTCTTGTAATTCCATTTCTCAAATCAGATCGGAGTTTCGATCCTCTAGAAATGCATCGATTTCTCGCAGTTCATAAAAGCACGTCAAAACATTCCCACACAACAACTAGCAGAATTCCGTGTGGAAAAATAAAACCAAATTTTCACTTCCGATTTCTTCACGGAACAGTTTCAAGAGGTGGTGGTTCACAGGGTCAATCCTAATTCGGTTGATGTTCTTCATTTACCTGAAGGAAATTTTCCATGGTTAGAAATGATGCATCAAGCATGCTTAGGTTAATTTATATTGGTGTTTCAACGGACAGAGCCTCAAATTATGCACTGGGGTTTTACTTATCACCAGTCGTTCTAGTGAAAGAGAAAACAAAGTCTTAGCAGCCTTTATTCAATTTACTCTTGCTGGAAATTTCGAAACGCTAACCATGTGGGAGGAATAGATTTCTTTTCGATAGATCTCACTTGGTGTAGGACGAATGAGACTGTGAGTGCATCTATAGGTAGTAGGGAGTCAATAAGTGCGCAACGACTCCGGTAACTTGACTGCATTCAGCAGCATAGATATTCGTATCCGCGGTGTGAACGACGGTAAACCGAGAAGGTGCAACAATATCACGAAAGAAGTTATAGCTCTTCGATCAATCAAGCCAGAACTGAGCAACAGATGTTGCTGCCAAGGCCGCAATGAGTGATAATTCTACAGTTCCCGTAGAAGATAACAAAGTAACTTAGGTTGTTTTCTGGCAGAAACTAGGTCCCAGTGAATGACACACTTGATGGAGGCAGTGTATAGCCATAGTCAATAGAACAATATCCAATAAAATAGCCGTATTTATTGTAAGTTCACTGAAGTTTGGTATTCTGAATAATACTTTAGTCACAAAAAATAAATAAACATGACGCACAGTTAAGTGAACAATCAAAACAGCTGTACAGGACAACCAGCTAGGTCGAGATAACGTAGTTCTGAAAACGTCCACTGGGTAGCCAGTCAGCCCAATTGTACTCAGTATGATCGTGATCGTAGTCGTGCCACAATCGGCAATCGAGAGAAGTTCTGACAAAGAAGGTGTTATAACTGCAGTCGCGGAATGCGAAGCAACTGTAGTCGTGACACATAAGACGAATAACAATAATGAGCAAAAGTATTTCGTTTATGGGATACAAAAGAAAAGCCAGGTGTTGAGTGGAGTGCAGGGATCAGATAAGATGTCTGTGGAGCAGCGGTCGTCGTTCGTAGCCATGTGATGGTGTGATATAGCGTGGTTGCACCGACAGTAGGACTAAAAATTCCGCCTCTAGATGCAGCGGTATTCACACTGCGCTCAATGATTCACGAAGGTTTCCAATCACTGGAAAAACTCAACTTTGAGAAGCCTAAAGTGAGAATCCAAGAGTAGAACAGTTACTTTAAGACAGTGATATTGCTGAATAAAATAACCTTCTACAATTTGTAACTTGATGACATCCTCGATTGTCCTACTCATCAGTAGCGCGTACATTCATCATGATCCTCGAAAATTTATGGTCACATTCTCCGTCTCTACTTTACCGACACAGTCCAGATTTACGGTTTTTGACGTATAGTGCGTGAACATTTTACAATTGTGCTCCCGACTCTGTTGTTGTACGAATGCACATTTCCCTTGTAAGCAAGTTTTGCCGAACGTTTCACTCACGCATAAAACTGCCCGCCGGAGGTTCGATTTCCAGACCTCTGCTCCGCTATTCGCGCCCTAAACAGACAGACCACAGAGAAGATCTGTGATTCAAACAAAGTCCATCCATTCACGTCAACACATATCACTTCCTGAAAAGAAAAGCCAGAGTTGCAACATAGCACGATTTATGTCCGGGACGATTTCGCTGCATCTCAACATGGTGCATACTGCAGAACGATATTGTTTACATAAGTTTATGTAAAACCCTTATGTTCGACAAATATAAGAAAAATTACAATAGTCAAGTTACGTCACCATGGTAAAGACACATTAACAAATAGCTGTTTCTGCTGACACAATGTAGGTTTCCATCGATGTATGGCAATCGCTTCAGCAAACCTCAAAAGCCTGGTATTCTTTGTCACGTAAATGACCCGAAACGCAGTGATTCGGTCAGCTGGATGTTGCGTCATCAGAAGATGACGAGCGACGGCCGACGACGGGATCTTATGGTTTTGAACGTTGTCATTAAGCCTTCGATCTGACCCTGATTGCATCACAAAACGTTGTACCCAATTTGGAATGTGTTCAACCACTCGGTTACGTAACTGCCGCCCTTTTCGACCCACGTAGGTTGCTCCGCAACTACACTGCAATTGGTAAATCAGATTCGATTTGGTGTACAGAGATGGACGTTGTTTCACCGAGGGTGTGGGGATCTTAATCGTTTGATGAACATTTCTGAGGTCAGCTGCATAGTATGTTCGGGCAAGCGCTGATCCAAGTCGTCGTTTGAGCAAGCAATTGACGTCATCACCTTTGAATGGAAGACAAAGGGGGACTAGTAATGAACAACCTACAGAGCTTGGTTACTGTTTGCAATTGAGTTGTAGGAGATTAGATTTGTATATAATATGATTCATCATGCAGCTTGAACGCTCAACTCACCATTGAAAACCATGGAAGCACTGTACAGCTGTTTCATCCTTGTTGGGAATCATCAGCAGTGCCCATCCACCGAGCCCCCACGGGGACTCGAACCCGGGGTGAACGATTGTGAATCGAACACCTTAACCACAAAGCTATCCGGGCTGGCTCTCAACGGTTTGTTGAACATCTACACTACATGATATAGCACCCTTCCGTCACTGGCTTTGAACGGTAACAACCCGCTTCCCACACAGCGATCGACTCCTATGATGGATGACTTCACTAGCTTTACGCACGATATAGCCTGTATAAGGCTAAGGACAGCAGAACATATTCCAAACGTATAACCGTTTTTACCATAAATTCGTGGTTCTAAATAATGCAATACACAGAAATACATAAACTCAAATGACTTACATAAAGTCTGGATTCTGAATGGAATGTAAACTGAACAAAGGAGCACGGATTGGTCCAAATGGATTTTCTCGTATTTCGTTTGAATAGGACAGAATGGGGGCATCCAGCTTATCGCCCAAGGCAATAACCTTAGTTATTTCGATAAATATATATTACGCTTCACCACATTATTTGTGATATGCCACCATGAAAGGGAAGACCATTTTGATGTTCACAATTCTCGGATACGTTTTGAGGGAAATTTTGGATTCCCTAAGGAGTAGATGTACGAGGCATTTTCAGAAATTGCTTACATCGGTGAATGTTGACTGCATACTCCTGTTTTGTCCAAGTGGCGCAATTACCACAGGAGGGCGCTATACATGACAACGTTGATTAGTTTGAATCATTTTACATCAAACATGGCATTTAGGGAAAATCACTGTGGGTGCGTTTTTCCATGTCATAGCGGCGTTCATCCAGGCTGTGCATTTGATGTTCTTTGATTTTTCCCTGTAACACATAACACCGTGCTTTCCACACCACGGTTGATTGCACCACTTAAAAATGTGAGACAGTATCCTAGAGGGCGCGGAATGATAATTTCAGTGCTCCCTGAGGAAAGTATATGATTTGTTTTCCAGATACACGCAGAAAATCGCAGCTTACGCAATGCAGATTTCCTGTGAATGATTCCATAACAGATTTGAGAGTATACGTGTATTTGCACAGTAGTCATTGAATAAGGAAGTAATAAATCAGGTAACTTGACAACATGCTGTTGACAAATGACCCATGTCTGTGGTGTGAACGACAGTATATATGAGGCTTATATGAGAAAGGTGTGGAAAAACACGGCGATTGTGCGCGGTTTTTACATGGAAGCTGTGAATCATCATTTCTAATTCATGCTCACTCTCGTTCTTGCGAGTAGCATAAAATATTTATTATATATATATGAACCATTTCTGTTTCATCGATACGGCTTGAAGTTCAGTGCAGAAAATATCCCGATTACTTGGACTGTCAGTATAGCAGAAAACTTAGTATCACTAGCTTTACGCACGATATGGCCTGTATAAGGCTAAGGACAGCAGAACAAATTCCAAACGTTTAACCGTTTTTACCATAAATTCGTGGTTCTAAATAATGCAATACATGGAAATACATAAACTCAAATGACTTACACTTAGATGAGCAATCAAGAACAACAGTACAGAACGTTATCCGATAACTCGGGACAGTACGGTCATAAACGGTCCACTCAGCAAGGAGTCAAGCGAAACTGTAGTGCAGCACAGTTACGGTACAGATGGTGTATCAAGAAGCTTTTGGCCTAATATGAAATTCAGCTTCAGTCAAAGGATCATAATATAATCCATAATTAGAATATGCAAATTTGTATGCTCTAAGGCATGGCCAATGTGAAAGTACCAATAGTAGCAACTGGAAATGACGGAAGTGATGCGTTGAAACATGCTTTTCCCGAAATAATCTTGATAAGAAAAGCCAGAGTTGCAACATAGCACGATTTATGTCCGGGACGATTTCCCTGCATCTCAACATGGTGCATACTGCAGAACGATACTGTTTATATAAGTTCATGTAAAGGCACAGCAAGCCTAAAGTCATCAGACAAATGAATTGTTCAGTAGAAAAATTACTAGTCCCCCTTTGTCTTCCATTCAAAGGTGATGACGTCAATTGCTTGCTCAAACGACGACTTGGATCAGCGCTTGCCCGAACATACTATGCAGCTGACCTCAGAAATGTTCATCAAACGATTAAGATCCCCACACCCTCGGTGAAACAACGTCCATCTCTGTACACCAAATCGAATCTGATTTACCAATTGCAGTGTAGTTGCGGAGCAACCTACGTGGGTCGAAAAGGGCGGCAGTTACGTAACCGAGTGGTTGAACACATTCCAAATTGGGTACAACGTTTTGTGATGCAATCAGGGTCAGATCGAAGGCTTAATGACAACGTTCAAAACCATAAGATCCCGTCGTCGGCCGTCGCTCGTCATCTTCTGATGACGCAACATCCAGCTGACCGAATCACTGCGTTTCGGGTCATTTACGTGACAAAGAATACCAGGCTTTTGAGGTTTGCTGAAGCGATTGCCATACATCGATGGAAACCTACATTGTGTCAGCAGAAACAGCTATTTGTTAATGTGTCTTTACCATGGTGACGTAACTTGACTATTGTAATTTTTCTTATATTTGTCGAACATAAGGGTTTTACATAAACTTATGTAAACAATATCGTTCTGCAGTATGCACCATGTTGAGATGCAGCGAAATCGTCCCGGACATAAATCGTGCTATGTTGCAACTCTGGCTTTTCTTTTCAGGAAGTGATATGTGTTGACGTGAATGGATGGACTTTGTTTGAATCACAGATCTTCTCTGTGGTCTGTCTGTTTAGGGCGCGAATAGCGGAGCAGAGGTCTGGAAATCGAACCTCCGGCGGGCAGTTTTATGCGTGAGTGAAACGTTCGGCAAAACTTGCTTACAAGGGAAATGTGCATTCGTACAACAACAGAGTCGGGAGCACAATTGTAAAATGTTCACGCACTATACGTCAAAAACCGTAAATCTGGACTGTGTCGGTAAAGTAGAGACGGAGAATGTGACCATAAATTTTCGAGGATCATGATGAATGTACGCGCTACTGATGAGTAGGACAATCGAGGATGTCATCAAGTTACAAATTGTAGAAGGTTATTTTATTCAGCAATATCACTGTCTTAAAGTAACTGTTCTACTCTTGGATTCTCACTTTAGGCTTCTCAAAGTTGAGTTTTTCCAGTGATTGGAAACCTTCGTGAATCATTGAGCGCAGTGTGAATACCGCTGCATCTAGAGGCGGAATTTTTAGTCCTACTGTCGGTGCAACCACGCTATATCACACCATCACATGGCTACGAACGACGACCGCTGCTCCACAGACATCTTATCTGATCCCTGCACTCCACTCAACACCTGGCTTTTCTTTTGTATCCCATAAACGAAATACTTTTGCTCATTATTGTTATTCGTCTTATGTGTCACGACTACAGTTGCTTCGCATTCCGCGACTGCAGTTATAACACCTTCTTTGTCAGAACTTCTCTCGATTGCCGATTGTGGCACGACTACGATCACGATCATACTGAGTACAATTGGGCTGACTGGCTACCCAGTGGACGTTTTCAGAACTACGTTATCTCGACCTAGCTGGTTGTCCTGTACAGCTGTTTTGATTGTTCACTTAACTGTGCGTCATGTTTATTTATTTTTTGTGACTAAAGTATTATTCAGAATACCAAACTTCAGTGAACTTACAATAAATACGGCTATTTTATTGGATATTGTTCTATTGACTATGGCTATACACTGCCTCCATCAAGTGTGTCATTCACTGGGACCTAGTTTCTGCCAGAAAACAACCTAAGTTACTTTGTTATCTTCTACGGGAACTGTAGAATTATCACTCATTGCGGCCTTGGCAGCAACATCTGTTGCTCAGTTCTGGCTTGATTGATCGAAGAGCTATAACTTCTTTCGTGATATCGTTGCACCTTCTCGGTTTACTGTCGTTCACACCGCGGATACGAATATCTATGCTGCTGAATGCAGTCAAGTTACCGGAGTCGTTGCGCACTTATTGACTCCCTACTACCTATAGATGCACTCACAGTCTCATTCGTCCTACACCAAGTGAGATCTATCGAAAAGAAATCTATTCCTCCCACATGGTTAGCGTTTCGAAATTTCCAGCAAGAGTAAATTGAATAAAGGCTGCTAAGACTTTGTTTTCTCTTTCACTAGAACGACTGGTGATAAGTAAAACCCCAGTGCATAATTTGAGGCTCTGTCCGTTGAAACACCAATATAAATTAACCTAAGCATGCTTGATGCATCATTTCTAACCATGGAAAATTTCCTTCAGGTAAATGAAGAACATCAACCGAATTAGGATTGACCCTGTGAACCACCACCTCTTGAAACTGTTCCGTGAAGAAATCGGAAGTGAAAATTTGGTTTTATTTTTCCACACGGAATTCTGCTAGTTGTTGTGTGGGAATGTTTTGACGTGCTTTTATGAACTGCGAGAAATCGATGCATTTCTAGAGGATCGAAACTCCGATCTGATTTGAGAAATGGAATTACAAGAATTTAAACAAATGCCATCCCATTTCAGTTATATTTTGACTAGTGTGAATGACCTGAATACATATCTATCCAGTGGAAGATTTTAAAGGAGAACAGATAGCTAATTCGGAAGAAGAATCATAATCCAACAATCTTTTAATTCGGCTGATGTGTCAAATGATGAAGAAAAAAAGAGAGATTTTTTTGAACTGCACACAAATCCAGCTGTCGGAGGGCCGAGAAATTGCAACATACTTAGGAACATTATGGGTGTTTGCTAATGAACATGTTCCCAAACAATACTGACAAGGCCTTAGCTGTGTCTATCTCATTCAGGAGGACATACTCAGCAGAGTATGAAATCCGTGCCGTATTTTCAATCAGAATAAAATGTAGAATTTGTTCGATTAAGCAAGCAGGATTGCCAATTACTGTTCCCAACAAAGTGCCACCAGTTTAAACAATTTGTCTAATAAACAGGAATCAATATGTTATCAGGTGATGTCATTGTATAATGCAATATTTTTCGGAATTGGGGACACAAGAAGTTTTGAATCCGGCATTTAGTACGATTTATTGCAACAAGGGACAGCCCATATACGTAGTCAGCGTCAAAAGGAATATTTCTCAGTGTTCCTGAGTTGAACTTCGAGCAGGTATCCAAAAATAGGATAGCCTAATTATTATCGAATATTGAAATCACATGATATCTCAAATCACCTAAAGCTAGCCGTTTAGATAAAGTAAACGACCTTATACTACATTTCTGAACGAACTGTTTTTATGCAACAATACACGACCAAAAGCTAATGGATGTTCGGTTGTTACTACTTTTGGCAGAGCAGAAAATATTATTTAGCTACAAGCCTCGAGACTCCCCGAGAGTCCTCGGCCACTAATACCTACTGGTGAATGAAGTATCGTAAAACTTTTCTGAGTTTAGTAAGTCGCGTTGGAATTGAATAATTGATGTTTCTTTACATTCACTAAATGTTTCGACTTAAACACACTTTAGGAAATGTTTGCTCATAGATTGCTCGATGTTCAGTTCTTAATTGGTCTCCATTGGACCGACACAGTCTTCCACGTACGATCTGGATAGATAATTTCGTGGAGTGTGCTTGAGTGGCATTAGATGGGCCCATTAACTCCAAGTGTTTTGGGTCTTTCCCAGAGTTTACTTTCATGTACTCCTAATATATAAAAGGGCTAAGATAAAGATGTGCAGATTCGGCTGTAAGGAAGGCAGACTGAATTAACCGATCCCTGTTGTCCGTAGTTCATTCTGGGCTCTTAGCTTTCCTCCAGCTTCCGGAGTCAAGCCTTTTTGCATGCTCCTTTCTGATGTTTCAGGAAGTTATTTAGATAACTTAGAAAGGCCGCAGATATCGCATGAAGAAAAACACTTTTTCAGTGCATTCATCACACAACCACTGATCAATACTGAACTGGTATGAATTAATGCTCCACCAATGTTCATACCATTTTCCTTCTCCGTCCACGTGTTTTCAGTTAATCCTATTGGATAACTTCCGCGCTGTAGTGGAAATATCGGCTAATATTGTTCTGTTAATTATACATTACAATGGCAAATGATTTATGGAAATGTTTACCGGAAACGGAAATCAGGTATTGAATAACGTGATTGAACGTGATTGGGAATTAAAACTTACACGTATAAATTTTGAGTTAAAACGTGATCTTCGGTTCAATTTCCGCATCAATAAAAAGATGCACACAGTGAACATGTGAACTAACACAACGAAACTGATCAAGTTACCAAGTGCTCAACGCCATACATTGCGAAAATGTTAGCCACAGCAACAAATTCCAGGCCAACATGTTTTTGCATAGTGGCACAAACATCAAATATCTGTTGTGAGCTTGATTTAAATGGTTGATAAATTTAGATTCATAAGAATGCAATCCCCCTAAGACCTATCCTAGACATGTGCAATTCCCCGTACCATGCAGTGGCCAAATGGTTGACAACTCTGCTGGAACCGGTTAGACAGAAAATATCGAAACACAGCCTAAAAGATACATTCGAATTCATAAGTTGTGTAAAAGACCTGAATGTGAAAGAGCGACGGATGCTGTCTCTAGATGTCAGTTCACTCTTTACCAACGTTCCAATCGGTGAAACCATCGATTATTTATGTGACTATATCGAAAGCAACGCAATTGAGATAGGCATCCCTTTGGAAGCACTGAAACGACTGCTATTCTTCTGCACATACAACATTCAGTTCAAGTTCAACGGTCAGATCTACCGCCAAAAGGACGGGGTAGCAATGGGCTCCCCACTCGGACCACTGCTTGCCGACGTCTTTATGGCAAAGTTGGAAAATGGCCCACTTGAATCAACGATCCATAGATGTTGTTTATACAGACGCTATGTAGATGACATCTTTGTGTGATCAATTCCTCAGATCAGATAGGTCAACTGTTAAGTTCGTTTAACTCAGCTCATGACAGCTTACAGTTCACAATGGGAACAGAATCAAACAGCGCGATAGGCTTCTTGGATGTTCGGATGAATCGTCGTGAAGATGGTTCAATCAGTCGGTCCGTACACAGGAAGGCGACGTGGAATGGACAATACATCCACTTCCACAGCTTCGTGCCTCTTAAGGTGAAAAGGAACCTAATTAGGTGCCTCGTAGACAGAGCGAGACGAATATGTTCAGAGGACACAATTGAGGAAGAACTCCGAACCGTGCGAAGGATTTTCACGCAGAATAGCTACCCGGACCGCCTAGTTGATAACATGATGCAGATAGAGCGGAAAACTCTAAGAGAGTCCATGGTGAAAAGGAAGCCAGTATACATAACTTTGCCATTCAAAGGCGACGCGTTGGCAGAGAAGGCCCAGAGGAGATTGTCAGGCGTCATCAGAAAAACATTTTACGCAGCTAATCTGCGGATGTTGTTCCAATCCAGACCAGCAGTGACTTTACGGTTGAAAGACAAAATACCTGATTCTGCAGCATCATTCTGCGTGTACTCATTCACTTGTTCCTGTGGGACAATGTACATCGGCCGCACGACCAGACGTTTGTCTGAACGTATCCGCGAACACCACCCTGCATGGTTGAACACTGGGGCAATTAAATCGCTCACTAGCGCAGTCGTTTCACACCTAGCTGAATCCAATCATACGGTTAACGTGTCCGAGGCTTTCCGTGCTCTGTATAAGATCCGGGGTCGACAATCAAGACAAGCGAAATGTCGCATCCTGGCCACTGCGGAGGCTGTCGGCATCCGCCTACACAACCCCCCTCTGTGTGCTCAAAAACAATTTGTGTGTGCTCTTAAGCTGCCCTGGCCCTCCCTCCACTCTGCAACAGGCCATAGATCAGATGAGAACTGACATAATATGCGAGGAACAATCCACATCCGGTCTTGATTAAGCCTGGACTATAATTATTTCCCTTCCTCTTTTTTTTTATGTCACCAATAATCTCTATGACTTCCTGTTTCTCTAATTGGTCCAATTTCTCAACTTGTCGTAATATATTGTGATATAATGGCATGAGTATGAATCACTGAAAACGAGCTTGTTCGCCAATCTGTCTTCTCATAATGTGCTCATTGGGAATAATCAGTCAAATTTAGATTCGGCATTATCCCGTCACCAACTGGGGCTTGGTGGTGCGCTGGTAACCTTTACCATAAACGTGTCTTTTGTGGTTTAATTATTCCAAGTCCTTCGAAGAATACAGAGATAATTGGAAAGTAGAAGACATGGCGGTACTTTGGAACACTGATAGCGTGAGATTTGGGAAAATAAAGATCAGCTAATCAGAGCAGACTGGGCTGTGGAATCGGACCAGTGAAAATAAACGCATAGTTCCAGGTGAATCATTCGTCATATCGGCCACAACACACAGCGGAATAAACAGTCAAGGCTCCTACAAAACCCAAAAGATACTCATGAACAGCTCGAACAACGATTTGAATGCTGCAACCTCCAGTACACATTTCAACGCGAAGTAAGAGAATGAGGCACCGAATACCACCAAATACACGTGCAAACAACCAGACCGCGAAATGTGGCTATGTACGGAAACCCTTGCTAGCAGCACGCATTGAGTTCCCAAGAAAACCACAGGTTGCTAGAAAATACTGTCATAAGCGTGATACACGCATGACTGATCCATGGTACAATATTGCGACGACCTCCAGCACTCAGCCGCTGGAAAGCCATAAATCCAGAGCTATTGCACAGATTATAAAACTGTATGAACAAAGTGCACCAACTGAATAACTGGCAGAGTACTTCTGTATACAACTACCCGTAAATGCAATGACATCCTTCAGATGTTGGGCCTGATTTGCCACAAAATTTGTATATCCATATGCAGAAATATCTTCTACTCTCAGAACACATACCATCCTTCTGAGTATATGTAGCTACTGTTGACAGGACTTCACGTGGACTCAATATCTCGTTTTCCGCCCCATTCTATATTCAACCCTTAACATCTAACCATCTGTTTAATGGGAACCGTTTGCATTATTCTTCCAACTGGATTATGAGGATCAGACTCATGTCTAACATTAAAGTGTAGACGAATAAACTGAAGGATTTGACTCTTGCAGACCAAAACCGGTTTATAAAATAAATCTCGTTGGACACACAGTTTGCCGAGAGTGTCATTGTATGTCGCTGCTCTTCTTGTTGTTCGTGACTGTATTTGTAATTTTATCTTTATTGCTCAAATCATGTGAAAAGCGTGATTTCTGATCTAGAACAAAGTCGATGACCATCTACTTTGAACAACCCACAATCGAATAATGATGACAAATTTCTTCAAGTTAGAGCCCAACTGACGTGAGAGATATCCAACAAAGGGGCCGAATGCAAAAGTGTCTCATAGAACCAATTCAGGCAAATTCACTTCAAGACTAACATCATATTATGTTCACTGGAAATGCATCAAGACGAACGAGATCATTTCATAATGCATGAATTTATCATGTCATGAGGTGGAAGAATTGAAATAATTTGGATTGGCTCCATGTGCACTATACTTCAAGAATGCTATTATTTGGCAAAATGGGTGGTCGACAGAAATCAAAATCCTGATGGTTGTACTACCAGTGAGGATCATCTTATTGTGTACAATCTGTGACTGACAATCAGATTCAATCAAGCAATTACCACAATGTGTCTGAGTTAAATGACCGATCTCACCTTGTTTTCACTGTGTTATGAGCCAATTTTAATTTGTTTTATTAATAATGAAGTTGAATTAAAACGATTTCTTTCTAAATTGCTGAAATCGATTATAAAGCACAATCATAAATATCTTTCACACGATCGTCCTCACTCTGTGCAGGTCATATGGAAGAATATACTTCGTTCGCTTTCCATCATATTTTGACTAAGCACAGTGAAATTTGCAAACCGTTTCAGGTGGACATCACGTGATATATACACTTTGAAATTATTTACACAATACCAGTTCCTGTCACTACTACAGGTATTGTCAAAACTGATGTATTCTTATATCCGATGAAAACATTTCTCACTGGTACACGAGAGAATTACCACAGAACCATTGCATTTTTAAATATTCCATAGCTAGCAAGTAGTGCCGGGTTTCAGAACAAAAACGCTTGTGGTCTCGGTGCATGTGGTGAATAACTGCACTCAAAATGCCGACGAAGCCATATTTTTGCCACTACGCGTAGGCCGCAACTGTAATTGAATACGGGCCTCCGAGGGAAAATACAACGCGGTAATTGTACATTGATTCATCCCAAGCATTATTCAGAACACAGTATGTATACACGATATTAAACACGTTCTGTCTTCAATAATCGGGATTTTTTCACAGTTTGATAGGCATGGAGTCAACCATTTTAAGCTCGAACACAGGTTGCACTTTTGAATCCAATAACCGGAGTGTAGATAGTCACTCATCTACTATTTCCAGACCAAGGAACAGTTTACGGTTGAACGAGAAGATATAACGTCAGTAATACGGCATCGTCGGCGAAAAACTGAGCCGACCTTTCGGTTATCGTGGGTACCCATTTTCAACATAGTTTCACAATCAGCTTCTCTGAGAATGGTTCCCACGACAACCGAAAAGTCAGAATATAGTTTTGCACTCGACAACGCCGTGTTAGTGACATCATATCTTCTTTAACACACCACATGATGCATCGCTTTTTCGATACACTCCAAATATCGTTCGGGCCTGGCTTACTGTATTGTACGATTGAATTTATTTCTACGTTATCAGACGACAATTAGATGGACTATATCTTAAAGTCGAGTGTGTTTCACAAATCTTATAGTGAACAACGAACAGACAAATCATTTTGCATCACTTTATCTACAAAATTATCTTGAAAAGTACCGTGAGGCGTCATCGGCAAGTAATATCACCCATTTAAGAGACTTCGTATCCTCACTTCAAGAACGTTGTCTGTTTAAACATTGAAAAGTTCCTCAACAGTCAGGCACCTTCAATTGCAGTACATCAACAATTAGGAACTTATTTTAGTCCGATTGATACCAATAATTTTGGCTGGTTTCAAACATAAGCATCCGATAAAATAATATTTTACGGAAATTCCCTCTTACCCTTCCACGGCTCACCACATGTCAGACGCTCATCTGAGTATCACACCCACCCCGAAAATGAAAGGCCTCGTGATTTGAATCCCAGGATGCCATTAGCATGTGTCCTCCCACCTGCTGGGCTCGCAATGCAGCCTTCGTATCTCGTGATATTGGCCCCATTGAAAATTGGCGCTGTCTTATTTGGAACATGAAGTGACAGTGCCCGGAAATACCCTTGCATTGCATTAGGAACAGGGATTTCCGGCACTGTATTGGGCGTAACACATGTAAAGTTGTTTAATTCATTCGAATAATATAGTGGTATTCAATGAGAAGTAAAATGGTCAGACTGCACGAAAAGGCCGTCTTAGACCTCCACCAGCAGACTAAACGACTGTACCCCGCATTACACAAAAACGTGCATTCCCTGTTAGACGAACGTTTTTCTTCCATCAATATATATAGAAATAAACGCCGAAGGGAGGTTGTATTGATGTATCCGTCGTCCTTTTCATTTAGGCCCTTCCTCCAGCTCATTAGTGCAAAAATTGGAAAATAGCCCACTTGAATCACCAATGGAGATCTTTTTGGTGGTTGTGAAAGTATGAACTAGTGAAACAGAATTCAGATAGATAAGTCACACACATGTTTTTGTTTACTGAATAGTGTTTCGAGTTGAAAATTCATTGCTACTCCCACCTCCTCATTTGTGATGAATCTGACTGGTATACCTGATTAGATATAGAGTATTTGTTCTAGATTTACCAAAGGAATATGTGTCTCAAATGTATTGCCTTGATTATAATCATATGACTATTCATTAGTTTCATCTATTGGAACATTTGTGAAAGGTGAACTAATGTCAAACGAAGGCATCTTTTTTTTCCACTTACGGCTTCCACGCAGTTGATGAACTCGCATGTAACTTTGACGCTATTCTCCGCTTGAATAGGTCCACTCTTACGCAACCATGGCACTTCTCAAAATCTTCCAATAGTTTTTCCATTAGGGCGTATCCCTCCAAATGTCTGAGTCTATTGTAACATTCTTTATAAATTTCTTGAAAGTGCAGACAAGAATTTCTCTTTTCGTTCTGTTGTATCTTAATCTGATAAGTTCGAGATTGTAGACCAGTCGCACAAAACACTTTCCGTCGACGTATTGTAACATGCGAGCAGCAGTAATCTTCCGCAGGGGTGTTGAGCGTTTTCGATTTGCAAAAGCAGAAAAGAAGGAAAATCTCTATGAGCCGAAGTCCAATAAGTGTATCAATTGCACCAACACTTAAAAATATGGCGGCTTACAACCTGGCCATTACAATATGTGGGGAAACCGAAACTGATATCCACTTAACTGAATACCTGTAATCAATGTCATACGGGCAAGCCGTCAAAAAATAGGATGTTAAGTCTCGCTTCGTTGGTAAAATGGATAACACTATGAGTGACACATCTAAACTCGTGAAAATTATCATAAAGAAAGATGCAACAAAACCGATGGAGCAAATTCTGCTTAATTTTCTGGCACCTTTGAGAGTAAGAGATACAATAGATGCAATAGACTCAGACATATGCCAACGGATACGCCCTAAGGGAACGAACATTGAAAGATTGTATGGATTGCTGAGATTGTTTAGGATTGGATTCCTAGTAGGACTCATTCTCTACATATGCAGTTCATCATCATATGATAGAACTCGTTTTTTGACAATGGTTCTGGAACAAGTGACATAGACAGTGTAGCATGACAGCCTCAGAGTTCCCTTCTTTTATTCAACTTTTGTCTTCTGTCCCTAACCATCCCTCTTTGCCCCATCTATCCACCCATATTGCTCCCACTGATAACACGGTAGAGACTCGCAACGATTCACTGTCAAATATTATCGGGAGTTATCCTCTGTCTGGTAACTCACATTTTCTCAAGCCTCGTCAGCCTTTGAATCTCGGTTGCTTCAACGTGCGTACACTCATGCAGGCCGGTCAGCAGGCGTGCCTAGCGCTCACAGTAAATTCTCTGAAGATTGATGTCTGCTGCTCTAGTGAAACGCATATCCAGGATTCGAGCAGTGTAATTCAACTAACTGCTCCTGGTATCTCATCGGGGTATATTCTGCGCACCTCAGGAGACGAAGCAGCTAGAGCTGTGGGTCAACGTGGTGTAGGAATTGTCTTGACTGACGAGGCTGAGGCTACCCTTTTAGACTGGATTCCTGGTAACAGTCGTTTATGTGCTGTGAGACTCCAAGGGTCAGTTGGCTTTCGAAAGGATAGTTAAGTTAAACGCAATTTGTTTGTGATCTCGGCATAGGCTCCAACGGACTGCAGCTCAGACTTGCAGAAAGATGAGTTCTATGATGAACTCGCCACTCTCGTTCACAGCAGTAAAGGTTCTGACATTGTAGTGCTAGCTGGTGACTTCAATGCACAAGTTGGCAAACTCAGTGTGTCAGAAGCCTGTTTAGATGGGCGCTGTGCTTTACCTGCTGAGCGTACAGATAACGGGGATAGGCTTCTCCAGTTTTGTGCAGACAATCGATTGTTCTTGTCTAGCACCAATTTCCGACACAGCTTGCGTCGCACAGCGACATGGCACTCTAACTCTACAGGTATTTTGAGTCAAATTGATCATATCGCCGTAAGCTACCGGTGGCGCAGTTCTGTTCAGAACTGTAGATCTTACTGGTCCACGTACGTAGAGTCGGACCATGCCTTAGTTTTAATGCGATTATCTCTCCAGCTCCATGGCCATCGACGCAAACCGCAAACCCGATTAGCCGTGCAACGTTTGTGTGATCCAGAAGTCCGCACCCGGTATGAGCAGAAGTTAGCACATGAGTTAGGATCTGCGACGAACAGTAATGTAGATCATCATTGGGCTCATATCAAACAGGCGATGCACGTTGCAGCAGGTTTCGCCTGTGGTCCTCGATCCGTTGTCCATCAAAGACGCTGGATCTCGTAAGAGTAGCTGGGTATAATGGGGCAAAAACGTCAGCTTTCGAACCGTAAGGAGGTGAATAAGATGCGGAGAAAGCTGCAAAGACAAGTTACGAAAAGCCTTAAGAATGATCGCGAAAATTTGTGGGTCAAGGTAGTCGAAGAAATGGAAATAGCAGCTGCTTCAGGTAACAGTCAAAGACTGTTCAAACTTATTCGTGACACTGGTGGACGGCGAATCCAGGTCTGTGAAACGATTTGCGATAGAAATGGAGAACCCATCCACAGCAAACAGCGAAGGCTTGACCGATGGGCCGAGTACTTCAGAGAACAGTTTAGCTGGCCGCTTGCTAGTGCAGTTACTCCCCTGTCATCAACTGTGACTCCTTGGGTGGGATCACTTGAGCCTCCATCGGAAGTAGAAGTAGAGTCATACATTCGATCACTAAAGCGAGGGAAAGCGGCAGGTTCCGACGAACCTTCTCCAGTTCTTTTCAAACTGGGTGGTGAGACGTTGATAAAGTCACTTACCGTCTTGCTCCGTGACATTTGGAACGGGGAGCGTGTTCCGTTGATAAGGAGTGAGTCGTTGATTGTTCCCATCTTCAAGAAGGGAATACGTAATGACTGTAGTAACCATTGTGGGATTAGCTTAATTCCGATAGTCACCAAAGTACTAGCTTCGAGTTTGCTGCATCGTCTTACACCGGCTCGCGAGAGGAATGTCCGCGAACAGCAGGCTGGAATCCGCCCAGGTTGAGGATGCATCGACCAGATTTTTACTCTTAGCCGACTGCTTGAAACGCGTCACACGCACCACCGGTCGACAATAATGCTTTTCTTAGACCTGAAAGGTGCCTTCGATTCAGTTGTTCGAACATCGCTTTTCAGTGTTCTTCATCGAAAAGGTATGCCCCAGAAGTTCGTGAACCTAATGAGATCATTGTATTCTCATACTTCTGGCCGCATTGGAGTTTACGGTGAATTATCCGGTCGGTTCGAAACGAACAGTGGTGTTCGACAGGGATGTCCTTTGTCTCCATTCCTGTTCACCTTCGTCATGGACGAAGTAATGGACAGTGCTTAGCAAAATCTTCAGGATGTAGGGGTCGAACTAGGAAATAGTGGAAAGCTGTGTGACCTATATTACGCGGACGAAGTTGTCTGCTTGTTCGAATGCACGGAACATGGTCAGCGTGCACTCGATAATCTCACAAGAGCTGTAGCTCCATTCGGCATGCGCTTTGCACCTTTAAAGTGCAAGGTGATGTTACAAGACTGGACGTCAACAATTTCGCGCTTGATGCTCGATGGGGAGTTGCTGTCAGTTGTCGACCGCTTCACTTACCTCGGTAGCTGCGTACCGACGGATGGGAGCACAGTAGTAGAGGTGAGAACGCGGATATCCAAGGCTCGATCGGCGTACGCTGAACTGAAGCACTTGTGGCCTCGATCTGATATTTCACTGAAGTTGAAAGGTCGTGTATACTGTGCTGCAGTGCGTTCAGTTTTGTTGTATGGTTGCGAAACTTGGAGTCTGCGTGCTGAAGATATTCGTCATCTTGAGGTTTTCGACCATCGATTTTTACGTAGTATCGCTAGGATTGGGTGGAATAGCCGAGGAAGCAACGATGAAGTGAGAAAGCGAGTATTGGATACTAATTAGGAGAACGTTTTGTCACAGCTTATCCGGCTTAGTGGACCTCGTTGGTTGGGACACGTGTTACGTATAGCAAACACACGTCTACCATACCGTGTACGATGATGATGATGATGATGACAGCCTGAAAAACACATTTACACTAATGAGCTGGAAGAAGGGCCTAAATTAAAAGGACGACGGATGCATCAATACAACCTCCCTTCGGCGTTTATTTCTATATATATATATATTGATGGAAGAAAAACGTTCGTCTAACAGGGAATGCACGTTTTTGTGTAATGCGGGGTACAGTCGTTTAGTCTGCTGGTGGAGGTCTAAGGCGGTCTTCTCGTGCAGTCTGATCATTTTACTTCTCATTGAATAACAATATATTCAAAGTCAAATTGAACTTATTTATTGCCCCATATTATGTGAAGCTAGCTGTCGATAATCGACGGATCTTTTGCGGCAATGCACCATCTGTTTACATTGTGAATTCGGAAATTGGTTATCCAATAGAAGATTGGTTTAAATATGACCGGGAGGCGATATCGTGAGCTTCACCGTGTTCGAAATCTTGTCAGACAGGTCGACGAAATTTACGCAAGTGGTGTCATCCCTCTTTCGTCACGAAGGCTCACTCTCCTAGGGCTGCACTAGCTTCCAGTATCGGCACAGAATACGTTCGAGAACTCGCATACTCATCACATGATCATTTTCAACTTTCAGCTCCTAGTACCTTACGATTCGTTTGCGAGCAGCATGTAGTAGTAAGCGAGTCAAGGACGTACCTGACCCTGCATACTGAAGCCAGCTCAAGTGAGGCTTTTTAACGCATTCCACGATTGTGTCGATAAACGCTTTTTACTCAGTTGTGCAGAAAATGTTGTCCACAAATGGATAGCGATTCAAAAGATTCGACACAGCTGTCTGTTGTCATATTCATCATAGACAAACATATTATCTAAGAATGAACATAGGAAAAATCCATTTCCACTTCGTCGATTTGTCTATGATATATCCCATCGCATACTTGGAACAGCTTATAAGGGCTTCTTGTCGTGATTCTTATCGAATGTTATTTTGCTTCCTTCCCTCCAGCTCATTCAAAGTCATTTTATATATTCCACCATGGATTACGTCACTTCAATGAATGTCGAGTGTGTAGTTCTCTAATGTTTCAGACTTCAAGTTATTGGGTGAGCAATCTGATCATTTCTACAGATCAGAATACGATTCGCCGACCACCATAATCAACACTGTGGCGTGAAATTCCTGTGAAAATATATGGAAAGTAAAACTGCTGATAGCCTCTTTGACCTAGCGCTTTTTCGCACCCAAATGTATATTGGTCGTATTAAGTAAACCATTCTTCTTGGGTGAAAGACGATGGTACACACATCTCCTTAAATTAGTGAGTTAAATTATTCGGCCACATTGGCTTCGTTTATTTCTATGGCTTTTTCGTGCATTTTCAGTATTTCACTCAATGAAATGCTGTGAATAGTGGTATATTCTACAAGTGACGTGTCAGCTGTTCTATGCACAAATCCTCCCAGTGACGTTTCGAACCCAGTAACTGAAGTAAGTTGCATCGGCTCCTCGTGGGGTGGGGAGGTGTTTACCATTGTGTACGCTTGAAAAGCTCTGTCATTGTAAATATTTTGCCCATCATGCGTGACTTTGAAGGAGTTCAGCATTCATTACAGACCAAATGAATACGGACACTGTCAACATTCGGATGGAAACATATTTGTTGGCGTAACGATCTTCAACTTCGTACTTTTCTCTGTAATGTAACACAAGAATTGGAAATATACTGTCAATGCAATGCAAACAGATTAGTATAAATTTCATTATCTGGTGTAGTCTTGGCAATGTCACGGTTGTTGGTAAGTTCAAGAGAAAAAACTGTTGATTTATATCGAATGAATGATAAACTTACGTGGACGGAATGCATTGCATTTTTTAAGTGACCGACTTTGCTCATAACTGTCCTGTAAACGAAGAGGCACTTTTCCATATTATCCATATAAAGAAATGGAGTGACAACAAATGGCATTGGATAAACAGCCAGCCTAATCGAATGGAAAAGTTTTGCTAAAACCTGAAATTAGGTTTTGCTTGTGGTTTTGCATAACACATTGAGCTAGGATTTATTTTCGGAGATGTATCATTTTCCACATATAGGATCAACAATTATGTATTGACAAAATTCCATGTTTATTCAGGTAAAGTTTTGTCATATTCAATCGGAACATGGTCAATAATCCTTAGTTCTGTAGTGAATTTCTTGCAACTCGGTCTCCTGTAAAATCAGCGACCACAGATTCTTGTGTTCAGCAATAAATTTTCTCATAAATAAGCATGCATCGTTCACGTATCGTGCTGGTATTGCACTGGTAATACAGCTGTCACCGGTTCTCTCCAATGAATGTTTCACTCAGTTCACGACCTTCTAGAAACTACACCCCAATAGGTTTTTACTCTGACTTCTCAACATCCAAGTTTAAATGCTGTCACTGATTTCTGTGTACATTATCAATAACTCATCAATTGCTCTTTCTGAGAGGAAACTCCTCACTTATTGAACGCTGATTTACTTGGTTGCATCCTAGACTGAGATACATCGCTGATCATCTACCGAGTAAGTCCCATTCCTCATAAATGTTTGTGTGCACCGGCTATTTTTGGTTGCTAGAACATAGTTACCTAATTCGCATTCAATCTTACCTTCCTTATATTGGTGGTGACAAGAGCGAGACTATCCTTCTGCTCAGACTGACTGTGATACCACAAATATTCCGCGTACTTTCTCAAACAGTAGACGGAAAGTAGATTGACGAGGTACCCGTCTGATCAATGCTCCTTTCAGTTCTTTGCGCATGTTTACTAAATCCACTATCATCTAGCCCAGTCAGTATTTCCGATCGTTTTGGAGACTTTTTGTATGGCTGAAGAAAGCCATCCAGCCAGTGTTATGATGCTTTGAATACCTCGGATTTTGATTCAATTTATGGTTCCATGGCAAGAACAACAGTTTGCATATCATCCGTGACAGCAATTAAACTTTTTGCACATTTTTTGGCAATTCACTCACAGGTTATATTTTTTGTTTGCCATCCACTCTTGTAGTTGTGCAGATTTCTTACCCCCATCTGTGCATGAGGTCATACCACTATGCTCTCCTTTTTCGGGCCACCGGAACATCAAGCATCATCTCATTTTATGATGCCGTAAGATTCCTGTCACGCACATATTCACCAATATTTGCATTCGTATCGACGGAATAGCTCTTGTATTTTACACTCATCCTTACTTGATGGCAAACTCAAAAGCGAAGCCAAACTGCTGTCAGTAGGACTGGACTAATTGATTTCACCCTAGTGAAGTACGCAAGTCATGATCCACGCATATAAACTATCAGATGTGCACCAGTGTCCTCTGCACTCCAACTGGCCAATGAAAAACTCAGGACGCCACCGATTTTAAGTAGCGTGAGGATCTCATTTGTTACAAGATGAATCCAACAGAAGACGACAAACTGCAATGGTTCTGGTGTGGTCGAGTATGCATGCTACTCACTGAGTAGTAAGTGGTTGACTGCTTCAAAGTAAATTGTAGTCAACCATGGAGCGATAACGGGCTAAATTACGTCACACGGACTAAATGCAATAAGATGAAGAAAGACAATATAAGCCATCGGATGACACCCTCGATCGGATTACTACTGCTTCTTATCGACTGGACACCGAAGACGCGAATCAGCATTTTTTATTTTGCTTGGTTAATTTTGTTGATATTCAAATCAATGATTGACAAAAAAACGCCCACTCACCAGGTTCATCTTGTGGGTCATAACACTGGTCAAACTCTTCGGAACACTTGTTAGGTTGAACATGGAAAAACTATTACTTGCAAATTGTTTGTGCCGAGCAAATGTTCGGACTTGGAGACCTGGTTTACCGAAAGGTTGAAAACAATTCAAATACCATATAATGCAGTTAATGCATGGGTGAATCTGTAGGCGAAAAGGCCTGCAATTCATAATAACACTTTACTGTTCTATCAGGTTTCGGTGAATCAAACTGCAAATGCTTCACAGTCAAGCTCTGCTAACAGTTTTACTCTCATAATATTCATCAACGTTCTTCCGTCATATCAATATCACTCCGTAACTGAAGCTTTTTGTCAAGGAAGATAGTAAAAGATTCCCAAAAATGCTCCTCACGATTCGCCATTTGGATAGTTCTTAGTACCGGAAAAACAAGGTGACTGTCTCCATCTCTTACCACAAGGATGACACCATTTACTGCATTCATTCACGTTGGAGTTCCTGGGAAAATTTATTAGCTGACCTCATTTGGGACCATTGTTTTCATTGATGTCGAGAGTCGCCGTATCAGAAGGATCATTGTTTCATATCACACCTAATTCGAAAGAAAATGGTTCCCAAATAAATGGACGGCTGGTATTTAGATTGTAAAATTTATAAACAAAAAAATAACCCGTTCACCAGAACATGCTCTCGTAGCCATCATACCTCTGGCTTGTAGCTATCAAAAAGCATACGCCGACCTTCTCACATGAATCGATAATGGATGAAGCTCCTGAACAGAACTCCGTTGTTATAAAAGTGCACAGATCGAACTATCGATAGATTTCACGAACGCTCACTGCAGTATACCAACGCAAATTGGTAATTACTGTTCGTAACTGAAGTCCAACCTCCTCCTCTGCCTAACTACTCATGAGTTGCGAAAAAGTATATCGTGAGCCTCGGATGTTCGTAACGTATTTTCTCTGTTGCTATGGTATCATATTGGAATGTACTCAAGTTTTACGGTACCTAATACATGAACAGTTCACGTATTTATTCCTAACTTTGTTTCCTCAAAGGTCAGCAGGTCTGTTTTTATATGAACGTTTTGAGTAGTCCACTTGCGCAGCCGAGCTGAGGCTCGGACTTTCAACTCTGACGATTCTGTCACTGCACTCCACCAATGACCACCATACTCTGATGGCGCTAACAGATCTTGTGCCGAGTTCGTCTAATCGAGTTGGCACGTGCTCTCGTTAGCCCCACAGATTAAGCTTATTTGTATTCATTTATTCTTACCTATTTTCAGCATTGCAACTACAGCCTATTTCACGCCTTTGTACCTGATTCATTGACTTGTGATGGCAAAAGTTTTCTGGATTTTACTGTGCTACAGTTTCGTTCAGCTATTTGTCAGGCGGACTGTTTTTATTTTTTGCACTGTGCCGATTTTCGGAATGTGACTGCCCATTGTTCTTGGTTTCTCACCTGACTGTAAGTCTTTTTCTTGTTGTATATTTATGCTTATTGTATTGTTCAGAATCACGAATTATCGATAAACATGGTTATCCGATGGGAACTTGATCTACTGCCAGTAGCCGTGTTCTGATCATGGTGTGCGCAGAGCCAGTTAGACCAAGTTCCCACTAGTTTGACAGCCTTAGACATCGGGACAGTCACAACGCAAATCATGAGGATTTTCTCTAAGGAATTGAACTACTGGTATTCATGAGTATTTAGTCTTAACTGTTTTTATACGTGGGTCACTTTCGTGCAATACTTTCCTCCTAAAGAACATCAAGTCTCTCCCGGTATGAAACATGATGTTTCTCGAATAAGACATGGTCGTGCAAATATTCGAAATACTTCTGATTGCCTAAGAAAGAAAATCGTTACTTTACAGATACAAATATGTAAGTATATCCAAGAAGAGGAACACATCCGTTATGAGCATTGTACTTACCACCCGGTGCTAAACCATTTCAGATTTATCATGACCATGTGTGATATACTACTCCATCTCTCATCACTAATCGTTGTGGTTAACCAAAATTACTACAGCTGCAATGCATGTTGGTACACCGTTTCAGTTACGTCCTTACTTCTTCTACAGATGGAACAGAGATAAATCTACGCTCAGACCAGTTTAATTCCCATGACAGAAAATTCGCTTTGTTATTAGTATTTCTCGAGAACACCGTGTTACATGAAAATAGAACACACTCACAGACATTTGGGAATATTGGGTGCAAAACCTCGTGAAATGGAAGATGACAGAAAGGATTAGTAATATACGTTATGTTTTCCACAGACGATGAACAGGTATACAGAAACAACATTGCCACATATGATTAACCAACTATTAGAGCCGTTGAGGCAAGCACCGAGAACACCATTGACGAATCATTTTCATGTATGAATGAAGTCTCCCAAAGATACACTTGCGTAGATTCTTATTGGTGAATATCAGTACAAATGGATTCACACAGAAATTGGCCGATAATGCGACAACCATTTCGGTTCTCCATCCTCGAATCGTGAGTGATCTGATCACTTCGAATGCGGAGAGAACATATCCGAAATAGAATGGAAATCTGACCACGAAAAAGGCAACCATCATGACAATAATCGATTTCGATAAAGCTCTCGTGTTCTCGTCGATTGTTTTCTGTTTCGTTTGATCTGTGGATCAATGGACGACAAGCCTGTGGCACGACCTCTGTTCAGTCGGTGGAGTATAACAAGAATGTGAACTTGTGTTGCACAGATCAGAATCGATGGGCCGATGACGCAACAGAAGAACAACACTATAGAATGCGCCTTTCTAAAGATAATGATCCCTTCGGCTCCGATGATGTGCACATTCGCGCTCAAGTAGCCCAGAATAAATGTCGGCATTGTTATCACGATCATCCAGACGATCATAATTGTCATCATGGTTAAGCAATAACGACTAAAATCACGACGATATGTCCTGAACCAGACAACTGCCCGGTATCGATCAACAGACAGCAGTACCGTATTGGCTGAACTGAGTATCATGAAAATCACCACAACGTAGTAACTTGACCAAAGTGAGCTGAATACTGGATTAGTCAACATCGCCAATGGAATATCTAAATGAAACTTGATCTAGTAGATGGCCACAACGATAATTCTGATTGTGTCCCATACATATTGGAGTCGTATTAGAAGACGCGTTGCGGGAAAACCGATTTCGATGCGATAAGTCGAAATAAACCCGAACATATTTCCGATCAGTCCGAGTGTACTCATTATCCAAATGGCCACTTGGTTGAAAGTATAAACTGCTCCACCATCTCTATTATTAGCAGATTGACCCATGTTGAGTGGAAAGCGGGTCAAACTGAACAAAATATTGGCTTCTTCTTCTACCGAAGATAAACTGAACAATTATTCTACCACAATAGATTTTTAAGACGGAAGAGCAAATTTGACTGCGGGCACGGTTATTGGTCAGTTTTACGAGACAAATCAGAACTCAGCTGAATATGATTGGAGTGCGGTCACCTGATTCGAATTGCACGCGCATGTTTCTGTTACAAAGATGCACGACGGGAGGAATCGCAACAGGGTGGGTTGGATTGCCGCAGAAAAATATATGAATAACGGCGCTTGGTTTCATCGTTAATGAGAACTGCAGTCGGATTCGTCAGTTGGACCTCGTGACGAAGTGGCACTGCTATTCATGCCTGCCTCATCCCTCAACGTGAAACAAAGCTTTCCATTAGGAATGAGATTCCACATGTGCATTCGCAAGCAAAATCAAGACAAGCTGTTTTGTTTCGTCACTTTAGCTCGGGTGAGGAAACTTTTCTGCCTTCCAATCACCTCGTTTTATTACCGAAAAAGAACATGTAGTTTGCCATCGCACGTGCCCACATGTTGCACACGACGCAATGGTTAGACTGGTGTGACCGACTACGCCTTAAGGCTTGACTAATGATGACAAGATTCACCTCTGCTCTATCGATCCATCCCACCGACTTGCTGTCCTGTAACCCGAGATTCCATTGTCTCAGGCCTTGCGTTTGGTACAGAACCGGCACTGACCGCCGTTTCGTCTTCATTGTCTACGAATGCTGAGCTAACACGTTCCTCTACATATGCTGGCCCCTAGAGCAGTTAGCAAAGCCACATTGTCGTCAACACAACATAATAGACTTCAGAAAGAATAAAATTTTCTATCTCAATTCTCGCTGAGAATTTTGCGATCCCTAAAATGAAGGAAATTCTTCGTGCAGTCATAAAATTATGGGTGCAATTTTCCAACAAATTCGGTGAATTTATCTGTTAACCCTTGGATTGCGACTATAATTCATACGTTACCTTTCTTTACCATTGCGAAACTCCTAATAGCCTAATCCATATACTTCTATCATGCATTCGATGATTCAGCAATCCAGAGTTGCTCAGATAATCAGATATGAAGTAACCTCTAAACTGAGAATGTATGAAACCTCAAAAGAAACGAAAAGCTTGGGATTTTCCATCTATCCATTGACCTTCCGAACCTTGAACTCACATCCAGCTAGCAGGTCAAGCTAGCGACTGGTCATTTTCGTATTGAAACTAATGTTTTCCTTAATCGGACATCGGGTAAAAAATGACCAAAACACCGTTTTGAAAAATTTATTCCATGTTCCTTCCTCAAACATAAAAAATACTTTATATACATGCCTCTTACAGCAACCAAACAGGATTTGCTCGTCTAGTCATGAGCTATGGAATCGCACATTGAAATCTTGAAACTACTGTGCAACCTCATATGAAGACGAGCAGTTTCAAACCCGATGAGTAGTAACGTAAATTTTATGACTTTTTCGACTACAAAACACTTAAGTACATCAGGTTACAAAGTTGACCTGATCCAATATTTCATAATATTGGTACTCAATACACTAACTTTCTCAATGATGAGGTTATGCGTAGAGTGTTGGGAACCATAGATATGTATTTGGATCAAGTATTGAATCTGAACAGGTTAGGGTGACTTGGACATGTGTTACGCATGCGCACCGATAGACGTCTTCGGCGTACGCTGTTTTCCAGGTCAGATAGTGGTTTGAAAGAAAGTCGAGGTGGTCAGTCCATGACACGGCAAAAGGTATGAGGACCTTGTCCAATGGACTTGACCAAGTACTGTGTAAAAGGCCTTCAAGTTGGGTTCACGTGACGCATCTATCAGACGGTTGGAGACATTAGGTTATACGGCTCGGCGAAGCGGCAAGTGAGGTAGCTGTATTTGAACTCGTACATCCTGTGACCTATTCGACTGACAGACCCTTAAGTACATCTCATCACAAGTTGACTAAAACTATTAGTGACCTGTGTATTGATTCATATCATGATATATCAATCAATACTTTGTGCATAAAGACGCCTGATACGAAATATTTGTTTTCCTAGCAATAAACCGATTATGCCGTACATATGGTGACATGTATCACGTCCACGGATGACACAGGTAAACGAAATGCTTGCATTTCTGAAATTATCACATCTTTCGTTTCTTGTGAATAGGACCATGAGTGACCTAGTGCTGTGGGATATCCTCACATTTGCTCGATGAAACACGATAGTCTAATTAGTATGTAGTGCGATGATTGATTTCATGCACGGCTTCAAAGCAGGTGCGCAATGTGTACGTTGTGTGTTGATCCTATCTATCCATTCAGTTTGTTACAATATCTTGGAAGCAAACGAACGATTTCACCATTATCGCCACTCATTCTGTGCATGTAACCCATAATCCTTTGTCCATTCACTCGGATACGTACACACTCCGTACTTGTTTATCCAAACAATCTAATTTTTTCACATCGATCGGGAGTGGATATTCCCTTTGGAAGAGTTTATTGAAGAATTACTATTGTGATTCGCCGATTGTTAAATGTGGATTGATCCCGGCTAACCTGGAGTAAAGCAGCACTGTGGCCGCGCGTTTCGATATCCATTTCAGTTATTATCCATATAAGTGTGTGAATTGGAAACACTAGACAATTTGACAGTCTTGATTGATTTGAAATTGATATTATTTTCGTATTAGAATAACTGTTCTGGAATAAAACTTCCTCATAAAATTTTGTTGTTTTTGTGAACAACAACCCATGGTATTCAATTGGTTGCTAGAGAAATGACTTGACCTGGAAGGGGAAGTAAATCGTCTCGAGTTTTCTGTCCGGACGATTGTCTTGATTTGGAATGGTATCCAAAAATCATTTGTGTTATGAGTTCAATATTCAGGCCAAAATTAGCCTCACATCTTCTCCAAGGGTCTTATTGTGTGGTAGCATTTCACTTGTGCAATTCATCCTGACACTGCATCAGTTATTTATTTAAAGCTCTGATATCAGTGATATATTTACAACTTCACAGAATGATCAACATTCCCTGAATGGAAAATCATTTATAAACGGTATTAGGCGGTGAAGATATTTGGTCACGTATAACAAAGAATTTTTATTAATGAATATCATACATGCCAAATAAAATAACCTTTAGTTTACTTGACTTCAAGGAGTTATCAAATTATTTCTGTGAATGGACTCGGTTTATTGTTCACTTGTTGGAACAATGGGTGAATTGATGAAAACTTTCTTGGTTGGAAAATGTGACTGAGATAAATTAGAATACCTCGATGTGACACGTGAATAATGAGCTTTTGAAAATTTTGTTCTGACAGACAGAATGCGGCTCATCTGTTAGATTGAATTTCCCCCCAAAATATTATTCCGTTTGATGCCGATATATCACACTAACAAACATTATTGATTTGAATGAAAATGAAATGTTTACGTTTGTCAGTGTACTGCAGTTAGAAGCGACCAAACTGTTTTGAGGAAATTTTCGGTGGTAAAACGTTGAGGCCAAGATTCAATAGAGGTTTGTGAAAATATTGATGCAAAACAATTTATCGCTTCGTTATTCACTGAAGGAAACCATGATCAACTTCAAGGTCGAGTCCATGCAATTGCCATTTAATAACGTAGATATAAAGTCCATCGTATAATGTTCTTTGGTCTGAAGGGACTAGTCAATGGGCGACCTACAAACTGCCCATTGGATTCAATATTGCAACGTCTGTTAGAGCTTGAAATAGTGAAATATTTCATCAAAACATGGCAGACTCCACGCCGATCACATTGTAAAAAAATCCCGATGATTGAAGGCACACTCAATGTTTGATATTATGTATGCATACAGTGTTCTGAATGACGGCCTATGCGTAGTGGCAAAAATATGGCTTCGTCGGCATTTTGAGTGCAGTTATTCACCACATGCACCGAGACCACAAGCGTTTTTGTTCTGAAACCCGGCACTACTTGCTAGCTATGGAATATTTAAAAATGCAATGGTTCTGTGGTAATTCTCTCGTGTACCAGTGAGAAATGTTTTCATCGGATATAAGAATACATCAGTTTTGACAATACCTGTAGTAGTGACAGGAACTGGTATTGTGTAAATAATTTCAAAGTGTATATATCACGTGATGTCCACCTGAAACGGTTTGCAAATTTCACTGTGCTTAGTCAAAATATGATGGAAAGCGAACGAAGTATATTCTTCCATATGACCTGTACAGAGTGAGGACGATCGTGTGAAAGATATTTATGATTGTGCTTTATAATCGATTACAGCAATTTAGAAAGAAATCGTTTTAATTCAACTTCATTGTTGATAAAACAAATTAAAATTGGCTCATAACACAGTGAAAACAAGGTGAGATCGGTCATTTAACTCAGACACATTGTGGTAATTGCTTGATTGAATCTGATTGTCAGTCACAGATTGTACACAATAAGATGATCCTCACTGGTAATACAACCATCACGATCGTGACCTCTGTCGACCACCCATTTTACCAACAAATAGCACTCTTGGAGTACAGTTCACATGGAGCCAATCCAAGTTATTTCAATACTTCGGCCTCAATACATGACAAATTTATGCATTATGAAATGATCCCTTCCGTCTTGATGCATTTCCAGTGAACATAATATGATGTTAGCTTGAATTGAATTTGCCTGAATTGGTTCTATGAGAAACGTTTGCATTCAACACCTTTGTTTAGCTAATGAGCTCTAACTTGAAAAAATTTGTCATCATCATTCGATTGTGGGTTGTTCAAAGTAGATGGTCATCGAGCTTGTTTCAGATCAGAAATCATGCTTTTCAGATGATTTGAGCAATAGAGATAAACTTGCAAATGCAGTCACGAGCAACAAGATGAGGAAGTTTGGACATTTCGAGCTCTATTTGACCTGAATGTGTGATGACAAATTCTTATGGGCAGCGACATACAACGACACTCTCGGCAAACTGTGTGTCCCATGAGATTTTTATTTCAAGCCGATTTTTGTCTGGAAGAATCGAATCCTTCAGTTTATTTATTTACACTTTATTGTTAGACGTGACTCCGACTCTGGATGGTTTCCATTAAACAGACGAATAGATGTGTGAATATAGAATGAAGTACAAACAGATAGATATTCTTTTCTTGTCTTGGTATACGTAATTTTTTGACTTTTCGGTTCCTTATCATATCCGTGAATATAGAAGCACGAATAGGCTAAAGAGGTACAAACTGGACTGATTTTCTTCCATACAAACAGTTCCGGAAATATGTGATGGCTATCTTCTGATTAACAGGCTGACAAGTACAATGGAAAAAAGCAACTTTGCGACGGACAGACTTGCGTGCAAACGAAAATTGCACTTTCATATTTGCTGGATTATGATAGCTTCTGAAAGTTCATTGTGTGTTGGATCTTGAACGTCTGAAAGTATTTTGGAAGTAATCTGTTCACAATCGTTGAACTGATTGTCAATGATAGTACAGAAAGCTGCATCTCTGGATCTGCCAGCACGTTCAGTTTGATCTGACTACCATCGATACGAAACTTTTAGTGCAGAAGAACAGGAATGTTAAGTTGGCAACAGTAAAATCAGTGGGGAAGAACGCACGTAGTGACAAATTCAGAATAATTGATAGCGGAGTGAAAATATTCTTAAGCGGAGAGAGGGGAATGACAACATTCTTCCCTCAAAGTTGTCTCTGAAACTCGCGCAGACCATGACAGATTGCGCGATATTGTACTACCAAGATGTTGAGCCGTTCGTGAAATTGAACTGGGTGTATTATTTGCATATACCTAAGGAAAATAATAATCTTCTCTTGTGAAAGAATTCAATACTACAGGATGTGAGCAGGATGAGGTTTCATATTCATCTAGTTTGATCTGAATTTCTAAGTTTCGTTTGGGTCTTCTAAATTTGCGACCTAGAACAACCACGTCGGATTATTTCGTAACCACTGAGTGTCGAAGAAATTGAACATTCTTTGTTGCTTCAAATAAAATATTTCAAAATATTTGTACCTCGGAAGTAAATCAAATTTCAGTTTTTTCATATCACATGCATTTCATGAACGTTTTCTCATTGGAACTCATTCAGTACGGACTAAGAATAACTGTGTGACGCTGGCTGTCAAGATGAAACGCACAGAATAACGAAAGCCTAGAAATAAAATGCTTTGTAAATCTTTGGCAACTGTTAACCAGAATCAAAGGAATTAACAACAATTTCATTGGGAAAGGTTTCTCATTCAAAGAGATCAACATAAATACATTTCTGAGCGAAGTGTTCTTGAAAAGTGTCGTGAGGAGAATTTCGAGAAACCCTTTCAGTATTAGGAGATTTCATGTTATGTGTGGTTTAACAATGGTTCTTGAGGATGATATTCAACTCGACGAAAAACAACAAAATCCATTTCACCTCAATGTGAGCTTTGGATTAAAGAGTATTTTGATGCGTTTCGCTAACTGCTTAAGTGGTTATTGCGATGGTGATTAAATGACCTATCAAACCCGACTTCACTTGACACCTTTTTAAGGAGGACCAACATAAAATTGCAAGTGCTCACAGGTTTCAGTAATATGTTACGGGTCATGTCCCGGGGTTTTCGTGTAATTAAAAGCACAAATTACTGGATAATTCACCTCAAACCTCCAAAAAATGTATCTCAGAAAAAGATCAACACACTAAATGAGGATAAAAACTTTTGGGCGCAATACATCCAAAAAATGGTGCTTTCCATCTATGTCTCCAATCCGGCGTGAAAGTATTCTCGTGCGTTACTACTACCAGAAAAAATATCACACTGAACCAAATTGTTTATTTTGATTGAAATAAAACATGGTTAGATTTGTTAATGGACCTCTTCCCGAGGTACCTATAATAGTTAGTTACAAATCTTTACTATTTTGGCTACAGAATTTCCGAAATTAAGCTTAGGTATAACATCTGGTTGGCAGTTGTTGTTAGGATCGTTCAATCTTAATCTTTTCACCAGTGGTTTGCAGATATATTCAAGCAAAGTCATCTGTCTCTTCATTTGTAACTTTTACAATTTTGAAGCTATGCACATGTCTAAGGTTTAGTTCATACCACTACCTCCAAATAAACAACATTTGAACAAAGTCGATAAGAAGACTTTGGTTCTGAACAGAGTAGTCATTGGCACACCGGCGGTCTATCCCTTGAAATGCCAGCTTGGATGAGAACATAACGATCAGCTAATTAGAGCTCACGAGGCAGTGGAATCCGACCTAAATCAATAGGCGCGCAGTACCATGTGAATCATTTATCATGTCGGCCACGTCGCAACACGGACGAAACTTTCTCTGCACCCACAACAATCGATAAGGGACACATGAACAACTCGAAAAACGATTTCAGAGTCCATAGCCGTGTTCTATCCATATCGTGCACAGAGCTAGTGAGACTCTGTTTCCACTAGACTGACAGCCCTAGATATCGGGATAGTCGCACCATTAGCTGATCTTTATATCCCCCCAAGCTCTCAGTCTTTCCATATCTTGGGAACTTAATTGTCTGCGCCCCTCTCTAGGTGTCTTGCGATATAGCCTAGTCGTTGCTCCTGTATTATTTTATGTTTTAACCTGCACTCCCCTGGTTTGTTTCTCATAGGCTATCGACTATTGGATTTCTCCGGCAGCCGGTCTCGGCTAAACAATGCCCGTTTTTAGGTTTTCGTATGTGTCAGACGAGAGACCGACACATTGTCATTGTATCAACCGGATGGACTCTGTACCGAAGTGCCTGTGAATGATCCTGAAGAATGAAGTTAGACCCATTTTAGACATAACTGCATGGGAGTTACTGGAACAACAACCCTTCGATCTCAGTTTACATCAGTTTTCCAAAGTCGCATTATGTTACTTCTGTAATAACAAGTAGTTAGATTTGTGATCGTGTTGATTCAGCAGGGGTAAAAGAATGTTCAATACCGCCAAATGCAAATAAAAAAAATGCGCTCTTCATAATATCTTCCAGTTTCCATTTATCTCTGTGGTCTTCTGAGGGCTTGTAATATATCTTGTACAGAGAAATCGTCCCCGACATAAATCGTACTTTATTACAACTCTGGCTTTTCTCTTCAAGATTTTGTACAAGTGCTTAGTACAATAGGATGTGGTTGCTTCCTCATCTATTTCATTGAGGATTTCCAACTTTCTTATAGGTGTCCAATAATTCACAGCCTAAAATAACGACATTGGAGTATTTGCAGCTAACCATTGGCGAAGGAACTGAATATTTTCTGTTGAATAGCGTAAAAGAGGTTAACAACTAGCATCTTGACAAATTATTCAAGTACCGTCACAGATTATGGTGAGCACATGAATTTATTGAAAGTCCTCTCATTGGAATTCATTCCGTATGGACTGACGATAACTGAATGTATGTGGCCTTGGCTGTGAACATAAAATGACTAAAACAGCGGAAGTCTATAACTTAGATGATTCGCAAGTGTGTCGTACTTGTTCCCCAAAATAAAAACAATTGCCATTAGTTTCAATAATATTTTTTGCCACCAAGGAGGTCAGTAGAAATACTTTTATGACCAAGGTGTACTGTAATGTAGTCGTCAAGAGAATTTCAAAAGAGACATTTTTACAATTTTGGAGATCTCATGTTGTGTGGTTCAATATTTCGTTCCCCTCGATGACCGTTAAACTGACTGAAAAACAGCACAATCCAATTTGCTTCAATGTGAGCCTTGGAGACAAGGATATTTTAGTGCGCCTCACTAACTGCTTCTAGGGTGATGGAGATGGCGACGGAACAATTCGCCAAAGCCGATTTCATCAGGCATCTCCTTAAAGAGAATCAAAGTAGGATTGCAAATGCTCATTAGTTTTGATATTCTCTCGAGGACCTTGTACGATGTCTTCGATAAAAAACATTTCAAAAACAGAAAACGCAGCAAGCTGAAGGAAGATGATGATTTTGTGCTCGAAAACTGTGACGCGATTGGATGTGTTTACTCCAGCGTGAAAACGTTCCTAAACATTCCTGCTTCTTGTTGCAGATGGGGATGCGGCAATTTCAAATAGAGTTAGTATTAGGTAACTTAGAGCCCTAACTGAAATTTTAAAAAATCATTGAAAGAAATGATTGACTCAGTGGAAACGAATCACAAATGATGTCACTTTGGAAGTGATGTTCCTTTTTCAAGTTAAAGCACAAACCGAATTAATTTGTTGCAATAAAATCCAATTTGAGTGGATAATTATTATTATTATTACTATTATTATTATTATTTAGTATCGGCCAAGATTAGTGATTTAGATTGGAATAAATCTTAGTCAGTTTTGTCGGTGGTATTCAAATCGAGGTAACAAGAATGAATTTAAAATCTGCAACATCATGATTGCAACATTGCTTAAATAAAAATGAAGGATACCATCCTAATGATATCAGATTTACAGAGGATTGCTACATCCCATGGTTTTCACGAGAGGTTTGTAAATATACTCAGGCGAAAAAGCCTGTCAATTCATTGTTCATTTTTGAACCTTCGAAAGTTTAATTCACAAAATTACCTCGCAATAACCCCTAATCGAAAATATTCGAAAACATGTTTTGTTTCTGAAGAAAGGGATAGGCGCACACTGCGAACTGTTGCATAAGAGGAAAATATGATGAAGTGTAGGAAAAAAAGTGATTTCCTTTTCCATCTGGTGCTCTCTATCCCACATACATGTCAAAGCACCGGAAAAGTGAAGAGAGACACAAGCCAATATTAATGCTCACACCATCTGAAAAGCGTGATTTCTGATCTGAAACAAGCTCGATGACCATCTACTTTGAACAACCCACAATCGAATGATGATGACAAATTTTTTCAAGTTAGAGCTCATTAGCTAAACAAAGGTGTTGAATGCAAACGTTTCTCATAGAACCAATTCAGGCAAATTCAATTCAAGCTAACATCATATTATGTTCACTGGAAATGCATCAAGACGGAAGGGATCATTTCATAATGCATAAATTTGTCATGTATTGAGGCCGAAGTATTGAAATAACTTGGATTGGCTCCATGTGAACTGTACTCCAAGAGTGCTATTTGTTGGTAAAATGGGTGGTCGACAGAGGTCACGATCGTGATGGTTGTATTACCAGTGAGGATCATCTTATTGTGTACAATCTGTGACTGACAATCAGATTCAATCAAGCAATTACCACAATGTGTCTGAGTTAAATGACCGATCTCACCTTGTTTTCACTGTGTTATGAGCCAATTTTAATTTGTTTTATCAACAATGAAGTTGAATTAAAACGATTTCTTTCTAAATTGCTGTAATCGATTATAAAGCACAATCATAAATATCTTTCACACGATCGTCCTCACTCTGTACAGGTCATATGGAAGAATATACTTCGTTCGCTTTCCATCATATTTTGACTAAGCACAGTGAAATTTGCAAACCGTTTCAGGTGGACATCACGTGATATATACACTTTGAAATTATTTACACAATACCAGTTCCTGTCACTACTACAGGTATTGTCAAAACTGATGTATTCTTATATCCGATGAAAACATTTCTCACTGGTACACGAGAGAATTACCACAGAACCATTGCATTTTTAAATATTCCATAGCTAGCAAGTAGTGCCGGGTTTCAGAACAAAAACGCTTGTGGTCTCGGTGCATGTGGTGAATAACTGCACTCAAAATGCCGACGAAGCCATATTTTTGCCACTACGCATAGGCCGTCATTCAGAACACTGTATGCATACATAATATCAAACATTGAGTGTGCCTTCAATCATCGGGATTTTTTTACAATGTGATCGGCGTGGAGTCTGCCATGTTTTGATGAAATATTTCACTATTTCAAGCTCTAACAGACGTTGCAATATTGAATCCAATGGGCAGTTTGTAGGTCGCCCATTGACTAGTCCCTTCAGACCAAAGAACATTATACGATGGACTTTATATCTACGTTATTAAATGGCAATTGCATGGACTCGACCTTGAAGTTGATCATGGTTTCCTTCAGTGAATAACGAAGCGATAAATTGTTTTGCATCAATATTTTCACAAACCTCTATTGAATCTTGGCCTCAACGTTTTACCACCGAAAATTTCCTCAAAACAGTTTGGTCGCTTCTAACTGCAGTACACTGACAAACGTAAACATTTCATTTTCATTCAAATCAATAATGTTTGTTAGTGTGATATATCGGCATCAAACGGAATAATATTTTGGGGGGAAATTCAATCTAACAGATGAGCCGCATTCTGTCTGTCAGAACAAAATTTTCAAAAGCTCATTATTCACGTGTCACATCGAGGTATTCTAATTTATCTCAGTCACATTTTCCAACCAAGAAAGTTTTCATCAATTCACCCATTGTTCCAACAAGTGAACAATAAACCGAGTCCATTCACAGAAATAATTTGATAACTCCTTGAAGTCAAGTAAACTAAAGGTTATTTTATTTGGCATGTATGATATTCATTAATAAAAATTCTTTGTTATACGTGACCAAATATCTTCACCGCCTAATACCGTTTATAAATGATTTTCCATTCAGGGAATGTTGATCATTCTGTGAAGTTGTAAATATATCACTGATATCAGAGCTTTAAATAAATAACTGATGCAGTGTCAGGATGAATTGCACAAGTGAAATGCTACCACACAATAAGACCCTTGGAGAAGATGTGAGGCTAATTTTGGCCTGAATATTGAACTCATAACACAAATGATTTTTGGATACCATTCCAAATCAAGACAATCGTCCGGACAGAAAACTCGAGACGATTTACTTCCCCTTCCAGGTCAAGTCATTTCTCTAGCAACCAATTGAATACCATGGGTTGTTGTTCACAAAAACAACAAAATTTTATGAGGAAGTTTTATTCCAGAACAGTTATTCTAATACGAAAATAATATCAATTTCAAATCAATCAAGACTGTCAAATTGTCTAGTGTTTCCAATTCACACACTTATATGGATAATAACTGAAATGGATATCGAAACGCGCGGCCACAGTGCTGCTTTACTCCAGGTTAGCCGGGATCAATCCACATTTAACAATCGGCGAATCACAATAGTAATTCTTCAATAAACTCTTCCAAAGGGAATATCCACTCCCGATCGATGTGAAAAAATTAGATTGTTTGGATAAACAAGTACGGAGTGTGTACGTATCCGAGTGAATGGACAAAGGATTATGGGTTACATGCACAGAATGAGTGGCGATAATGGTGAAATCGTTCGTTTGCTTCCAAGATATTGTAACAAACTGAATGGATAGATAGGATCAACACACAACGTACACATTGCGCACCTGCTTTGAAGCCGTGCATGAAATCAATCATCGCACTACATACTAATTAGACTATCGTGTTTCATCGAGCAAATGTGAGGATATCCCACAGCACTAGGTCACTCATGGTCCTATTCACAAGAAACGAAAGATGTGATAATTTCAGAAATGCAAGCATTTCGTTTACCTATGTCATCCGTGGACGTGATACATGTCACCATATGTACGGCATAATCGGTTTATTGCTAGGAAAACAAATATTTCGTATCAGGCGTCTTTATGCACAAAGTATTGATTGATATATCATGATATGAATCAATACACAGGTCACTAATAGTTTTAGTCAACTTGTGATGAGATGTACTTAAGGGTCTGTCAGTCGAATAGGTCACAGGATGTACGAGTTCAAATACAGCTACCTCACTTGCCGCTTCGCCGAGCCGTATAACCTAATGTCTCCAACCGTCTGATAGATGCGTCACGTGAACCCAACTTGAAGGCCTTTTACACAGTACTTGGTCAAGTCCATTGGACAAGGTCCTCATACCTTTTGCCGTGTCATGGACTGACCACCTCGACTTTCTTTCAAACCACTATCTGACCTGGAAAACAGCGTACGCCGAAGACGTCTATCGGTGCGCATGCGTAACACATGTCCAAGTCACCCTAACCTGTTCAGATTCAATACTTGATCCAAATACATATCTATGGTTCCCAACACTCTACGCATAACCTCATCATTGAGAAAGTTAGTGTATTGAGTACCAATATTATGAAATATTGGATCAGGTCAACTTTGTAACCTGATGTACTTAAGTGTTTTGTAGTCGAAAAAGTCATAAAATTTACGTTACTACTCATCGGGTTTGAAACTGCTCGTCCTCATATGAGGTTGCACAGTAGTTTCAAGATTTCAATGTGCGATTCCATAGCTCATGACTAGACGAGCAAATCCTGTTTGGTTGCTGTAAGAGGCATGTATATAAAGTATTTTTTATGTTTGAGGAAGGAACATGGAATAAATTTTTCAAAACGGTGTTTTGGTCATTTTTTACCCGATGTCCGATTAAGGAAAACATTAGTTTCAATACGAAAATGACCAGTCGCTAGCTTGACCTGCTAGCTGGATGTGAGTTCAAGGTTCGGAAGGTCAATGGATAGATGGAAAATCCCAAGCTTTTCGTTTCTTTTGAGGTTTCATACATTCTCAGTTTAGAGGTTACTTCATATCTGATTATCTGAGCAACTCTGGATTGCTGAATCATCGAATGCATATTAGAAGTGTATGGATTAGGCTATTAGGAGTTTCGCAATGGTAAAGAAAGGTAACGTATGAATTATAGTCGCAATCCAAGGGTTAACAGATAAATTCACCGATTTGTTTTTGAAAAATGCACCCATAATTCATCTCTGTTCCTTCTGTAGAAGTGAGGACGTAACTGAAACGGTGTACCAACATGCATTGCAGCTGTAGTAATTTTGGTTCACGAGAACGTTTAGTAAGGAGAGATGGAGTAGTATATCACACATGGTAATGATAAATCTCCAGTGGTTTTGCGCCTGGTGGTAAGTACAATGCTCATAACGGATGTGTTCCTCTTCTTGGATATACTTACATATTTGTATCTGTAAAGTAACGATTTTCTTTCTTAGGCAATCAGAAGTATTTCGAATATTTGCACGACCATGTCTTATTCGAGAAACATCATGTTTCATACCGGGAGAGACTTGATGTTCTTTAGGAGGAAAGTATTGCACGAAAGTGACCCACGTATGAAAACAGTTAAGACTAAATATTCATGAATACCAGTAGTTCAATTCCTTAGAGAAAATCCTCATGATTTGCGTTGTGACTGTCCCGATGTCTAAGGCTGTCAAACTAGTGGGAACTTGGTCTAACTGGCTCTGCGCACACCATGATCAGAACACGGCTACTGGCAGTAGATCAAGTTCCCATCGGATAACCATGTTTATCGATAATTCGTGATTCTGAACAATACAATAAGCATAAATATACAACAAGAAAAAGACTTACAGTCAGGTGAGAAACCAAGAACAATGGGCAGTCACCTTCCGAAAATCGGGACAGTGCAAAAAATATAAGCGGTCCGCCTGACAAATAGCTGAACGAAACTGTAGCGCAGTAAAATCCAGAAAACTTTTGCCATCACAAGTCAATGAATCAGGTACAAAGGCGTGAATTAGGCTGTAGTTGCAATGCTGAAAATAGGTAAGAATAAATGAGTACAAATAAGCTTAATCTGTGGGGCTAACGAGAGCACGTGCCAACTTAATCAGACAAACTCGGCACAAGATCGGTTAGCGCCATCAGAGTATGGTGGTCATTGGTGGAGTGCAGTGACAGAATCGTCAGAGTTGAAAGTCCGAGCCTCAGCTCGGCTGCGCAAGTGGACTACTCAAAACGTTCATATAAAAACAGACCTGCTGACCTTTGAGGAAACAAAGTTAGGAATAAATACGTGAACTGTTCATGTATTAGGTACCGTAAAACTTGAGTACATTCCAATATGATACCATAGCAACAGAGAAAATACGTTACGAACATCCGAGGCTCACGATATACTTTTTCGCAACTCATGAGTAGTTAGGCGGAGGAGGAGGATGGACTTCAGTTACGAACAGTAATTACCAATTTGCGTTTGTATACTGCAGTGAGCGTTCGTGAAATCTATCGATAGTTCGATCTGTGCACTTTTATAACAACGGAGTTCTGTTCAGGAGCTTCATCCATTATCGATTCATGTGAGAAGGTCGGCGTATGCTTTTTGATAGCTACAAGCCAGAGGTATGATGGCTAGGAGAGCATGTTCTGGTGTACGGGTAATTTCTGTTAACAAATTTTACAATCTAAATGCCAGCCGTCCATTTATTTCGGAACCATTTTCTTTCGAATTAGGTGTGATATGAAACAATGATCCTTCTGATACGGCGACTCTCGACATCAATGAAAACAATGATCACACATGAGGTCAGCTAATAAATTTTCCTAGGAACTCCAACGTGAATGAATGTAGTAAATGATGTCATCCTTGTGGTAAGAGATGGAGACTGTCACCTTGATATTCCGGTACTAAGAACTATCCAAATTGCGAATCCTAAGAAGCAATTTTGGGAATCTTTTATTATATACCTTGACAAACAGCTTCAGCTACGGAGTGATATTGATATGACGGAAGAACGTTGATGAATATTTCGCCTACTGATTCACTCATGCATCAACTGCCCTAAATGGTAATTGAATTGTTTTCAACCTTTCGGTAAACCAGGTCTCCAAGTCCGAACATTTGCTCGGCACAAACAATTTGCAAGCAATAGATTTTCCATTTTCAACCTAACAAGTGTTTCGAAGAGTTTGACCAGTGTTATGACCCACAAGATGAACCTGGTGAGTAGGCTGTTTTTTGTCAATCATTGATTTGAATATCAACAAAATTAACCGAGAAAAATAAAAAATGCTGATTCGCGTCTTCGGTGTCCAGTCTATAAGAAGCAGTAGTAATCCGATCGAGGGTGTCATCCGACGGCTTATATTGTCTTTCTTCATCTTATTGCATTTAGTCCGTGTGACGTAATTTAGCCCATTATCGCTCCATGATTGGCTACAATTTATTTTGAAGCAGTCAACCACTTACTGCACAGTGAGTAGCATGCATACTCGACCACACCAGAACCATTGCAGTTTGTCGTCTTCTGTTGGATTCATCTTGTAAAAAATGAGGTCCTCACGTTATCTAAAAACGGTGGCGTCCTGAGGTTTTCATTGGCCAGTTGGAGTGCAGAGGACACTGGTGCACATCTGATAGGTAATATGCGTGGATCATGACTTGCATACTTCACTAGGGTGAAATCAACTAGTCCAGTCCTACTGACAGCAGTTTGGCTTCGCTTTTGAGTTTGCCATCAAGTAAGGATGAGTGTAAAATACAAGAGCTATCCCGTCGATACGAATGCAAATATTGGTGAATATGTGCGTGACAGGAATCTTACGGCATCATAAAATGAGATGATGCTTGATGTTCCGGTGGTCCGAAAAAGGAGAGCATAGATGGGGGTAATAAATTTACATAACTACAAGAGCGGATCATAAACATAGAATATAACCTGTGAGTGAATTGCCAAAAAATGTGCAAAAAGTTTAATTGCTGTCACGGATTATATGCAAACATTTGTTCTTGCCATGGAACCATAAATTGAATCAAAACAGAGGTATTCAAAGCATCATAACACTGGCTGGATGGCTTTCTTCAGCCACACAAAAAGTCTCCAAAACGATCGGAAACACTGACTGGGCTAGATGATAGTGAATTTAGTAAACATACACAAAGAACTGAAAGGAGCATTGATCAGACGGGTACCTCGTCAATCTACTTTCCGTCTACTGTTTGAGAAAGTACGTGGATCATTTGTGGTATCGCAGTCAGTCTGAGCAGAGTATAGTCTCGCTCTTGTCACCACCAATATAAGGAAGGTAAGATTGAATGCGAATTAGGTGATTATGTTCTGGCAACCAAAAATAGCCGGTGCACACAAACATTTATGAGAAGTAGGACTTACTCGGTAGATGATCAGCGATGTATCTTAGTCTGGGTTGCAGCCACGAAAAGCAGTGCTCAATAAGTGAGGAGTTTCCTCTCCGAAAGAACAATTGATGAGTTATTGATAATGTACACAGAAATCAGTGACAGCATTTAAACTTGAATGTTGAGAAGTCAGAGCAAAAGCATATTGGGGTGTAGTTTCGAGAAGGTCGTGAACTGAGTGAAACATTCATTGGAGAGAACCGGTGACAGCTCTATTACCAGTGCAATACCAGCACGATAAGTGAACGATGCATGCTCATTTATGAGAACATTTATTGCTGAACACAAACATTAGTTGTCACTCCATTTCTTGATGTGAATAATGTGGACGGTTATGAGCAAAGTCGGTCACTTAAAAATGCAATGCATTCCGTCCACGTAAGTTTATCATTCATTCGATATAAATCAACAGCTTTTTCTCTTGCACTTACCAACAACCGTGACATTGCCAAGACTACACCAGATAATGAAATTTATACTAATCTGTTTGCATTGCATTGAAAGTATATTTCCAATTCTTGTGTTACATTACAGAGAAAAGTACGAAGTTGAAGCTCGTTACACCAACAAATATGTTTCCATCCGAATTTTGACAGTGCCCGTATTCATTTGGTCTGTAATGAATGCTGAACTCCTTCAAAGTCACGCATGATGGGCAAAATATTTACAATGACAGAGCCATTCACGCGTACACAATGGTAAACACCTCCCCACCCCACGAGGAGCCGATGCAACTTACTTCAGTTACTGGGTTCGAAACGTCACTGGGAAGATTTGTGCATAGAACAGCTGACACGTCACTTGTAGAATATACCACTATTCACAGCATTTCATTGAGTGAAATACTGAAAATGCACGAAAAAGCCATAGAAATAAACGAAGCCAATGTGGCCGAATAATTTAACTCACTAATTTAAGGAGATGTGTGTACCATCGTTGTTTACCCAAGAAGAATGGTCAACTTGATACGACCGATATACATTTGGGTGCGCAAAATTCCTAGGTCAAAGAGGCTATCAGCAGTTTTACTTTCTATATATTTTCTCAGGAATTTCGCGCCACAGTGTTGATTATGGTGGTCGGCGAATCGTATTCTGATCTGTAGAAATGATCAGATTGCTCACGCAATAACTTGAAGTCTGAAACGTTACAGAACTACACACTCGATATTCATTGAAGTGACGTAATCCATGGTGGAAGATATAAAATGACTTTGAATGAGCTGAAGGGAAGGAAGCAAAGTAACATTCGATAAGAATCACGACAAGAAGCCCTAATAAGCTGTTCCAAGCATGTACAATTGTTTTACACTTGAGTTTGATGGGATATATCATAGACAAATCGACGAAGTGGAAATGGATTTTTCCTATGTTCATTCTTAGATAATATGTTTATCCATGATGAATATGATAACAGACAGCTGTGTCGAATCTTTTGAATCGCTATCGATTTGTGGACAACATTTTCTGCACAACTGAGTAAAAAACGTTTATCGACACAATCGTGGAATGTGTCAAAAAGCCTCACTTGCGCTGGCTTCAGTATGCAGTGTCAGGTACGTCCTTGACTCGCTTACTACTACATGCTGCTCGCAAACGAATCGTAGATTATGAAAAAAACGAAAGACACTTCAGACAACGTGCATCGAAAGATCAATAATCCCTGACGAACTGAGTCTCGTTAGCCGAATCAAATTTACCAACTTATGTATGGAGAACATCCGAAAAGCTAAACTGTGTGCATTCAACAAGCTTCAGGAATCCATTGTTCACAAGTTAGCTGAACCGAATTTTATGAAACAACCAGAAAAATGTGTGAAGAATTTGTTATCAGTTGCACTGAATGAACTTCAATTACGGGCTGTTTCATGTGGTCTACGTTTCTGCATATCACCGTGTAAAATAAACAGCACAGAGACACAGACGCAATTCGAATATCTATTCGAACAACTAAAAATAGCCAAACCAGCTACAAAAAATGCGGAGACTTGGTTCAAAGCAAAGCTAGTTGACTTGGAACGACAGTATCTGATGATATCGTCCAGACATAAGTCATTCCTCACACCTGAGCACATATCCGCCATTGAAGAGCTACAGTTGTGACTTGATTTGTTAATTTTACGCCATGACAAGGGCTCCGGAGCAGTGCTGATGGATCGGAATGACTATGAGAAGAAGATGGAAAGTGTTCTTGACGATCCCAGCAAATTTGTACACGAAGATAACTGTGATGACCCCAAAGAACTAAAACAACGGATATCGGTGGGAGTACAGTTTTTACTAGAAGGATACTTCATCGATGAAGACACAGCTAAAATCGGAAGCCAAAAGGAACTCAAACACCACGACTGTATGGTTTACAGAAAAAACACAAACCCGGAGTGCCGCTTCGACCAATACTATCTATGACAAATTCACCACAACACGAATTGGCGAAATGGCTGGTGAAATTGCTTGAGCCAGTTCATAAGTCAATAGTCAGACACACCATCAAAGAGAGTTTCAAAATGGTAAAGCTTTTGGACCAGATTAATAAGAAAGGGAAACATATGGCTTCATTTGATGTCAAATCACTGTTTACGAATGTTCCCGTTCGGGAGGTCCTAAGTATCATCTGTGACCATGTCGAGTAAAACCAACTCAAAATTGGTACACCAGTATCAGTTCTGGAACGACAATCACGACTGTGAACAACAAGCGTATAGTTTTCCTCCCGTGGTCGGGCTTACAGACAAATTTATGGTGTCGCAAGGGGAACTCATTGGGTCCATTCCGGCAGATATATTTATGGCTCATCTTGAGGAAAAGGCAAGAAATTCCTGGAACGTTCAGAACTTTACAAACGATACGCTGATGATCCTCTAAACATCACATAAAGTATAGAAGAGACAACAAGGATGATGGATGAACTCAATGATCTGCATCCGAATGTACGACTAACGATAGAAGCTGAAATAGAAGATACACTGCACTTCATCGACATTAATATGACTAGAAGGAATGATGGAATGATCGCCAGATCTGTTTACCGAAAAGAAACTTGGACAGGCTAATACTTGCACTTTGACAGCTTTGTGCCTGTGGAATATAAACGTGACCTGGTCCGAACACTATTTCAAAGAGCACGACGTATCTGCACAGAAGACATAATTGACAAAGAACTACAACAGCTCAAAGAAGCCTTGACTAAAAACGCTTATCCCGATGCGTTTATCGAAAGGCACACTAAGCCCTCAAGTCTTCAGCAGAACGAATTGTTCAGTAGAAAAATTACTAGTCACCCTTTGTCTTCCATTCAAAGGTGATGACGTCAATTGCTTGCTCAAACGACGACTTGGATCAGCGCTTGCCCGAACATATCATGCAGCTGACCTCAGAATTGTTCATCGGACGATTGAGATCCCCACATCCTCGGTGAAATGGCGTCCACCACTGCACACCAAATCGAATCTGATTTACCAAATTCAATGTAGTTGCGGAGCAAACTACGTGGGTCGAACCGAGCGGCAGTTACGTAACTGACACACATTTCAAACACATTACAAATAGGGCACAACGGCTTTTGATGTAATCAGAGTGATATCAAAGGCATAATGACAACGGTCGAAACCGTAACGTCCCGTCCTCGGCCGTCGCTCGCCATCTTCTGATGACGCAGCATCTAGTTGACAGAAGCACTGCTTTTCGGGTCATCTACGTGGCAAAATATGAACGGGGAAGAGAGATGGTATTGATGCATCCGTCCTGCTTTTCAATAAGGCCCTTGTTTCAGCTCATTAGTGCAAACGTGTTTTTCAGGCTCTGATGCGACACTGTTTATGTCACTGGTTCCAGAACCATTGTCAACAAACGAGCTCTATCATATGATGATGAGCTGCACATGTAGAGAATAAGTCCTACTGGGAATCCGATATTTTACAATCACAGCAATCCATACAATCTTTCAATGTTCGTTCCCTTAGGGCGTATCCGTTGGAATATGTCTGAGTCTATTGCTTCTCTTACTCTCAAAGGTGGCAGGTAATTAAGCAGAAATCGCTCCATCGGTTTTGTTGCATCTTTATTTATGATAATTTTCACGAGCTTAGATGTGTCACTCATAGTGTTATCCATTTTACCAACGAAGCGAGACTTAACATCCTATTTTTGACGAATTGCCTGTGTGACATTGATAACAGGTATTCAGTTAAGTGGATGTCAGTTTCTGTAGCTACACATATGACGACGGAAAGTGTTTTGTGCGACAGACCTACACTCTAAAAATTATCAGAGTAAGATAAAACAAAAGGAAAAGAGAAATTCTTGTCTGAACTTTCAAGAAATTTATAAAGAATGATATGTAAGACTCAGACATTTGAAGGGATACGCCCTAATAAAAAAAATATTGGACGACTTTGATAATTGCCGTGGTTGCATAAGTGTGGATTCCTCCTGAGACCTGCTTATGTGACGAACGGCGTCAAAGACATATGCGAATTCATCAACTGCGGGGAAGCCGTGAGCGGAAGAAAGACGGACGCCTTCGTTTGACTTCAGCTCACACTTCACAATTATTCTTTGACTTTATTCATGACAATACATGTGAAACACTCATTCTTTTGGTAAATCTAGAACAAAAACTGTATTTCTAATCAGGTGTACCAGTCAGATTTATCACGAATGAGGAGGTGAGGTTAGCAATGAATTCTCAAATCGGAACACTTTTTAGTAAACAAGAATATGTGTGACTTATTTATCTGAATTCTGTATCACTAGTTCGTTACGTATTCAGTGCACTCCGTCATCCTGCCGGTGATCGATTTTGGTCGAAAATGTGAATTGCATGGGAAGAAACATTTCTCAGCTTATGCATATTTCAAAAGAATCGGTGGTAAATTGGAAGTTTCTATTGATCCTGTTGGTGGTATTCACCCAACAGATGGCTTCTGATCCCGTTACTATTTTGGTGGATCTAATCGAATGAACTGATGCGAGATTTTTTCTCAGTGATTCCCACCATCTACAAAATAATCAAAAAATGGTCTTCACGTAAAAACCCTTACACAGCTGAGATAAATATTCATCTTTGATCACTAAATCAGGTGCAAGTAAGGGAATTGCAAAAACGTCTCGTAGCTATGAATTTGAAGGTAGTTGTCCAGACATGAACCGGGTAACAGGTGCAATTGTTTAGGCAATGTAGGAGTTAAGTCAGAACTGGTTTTTGAGCAAATGCGATGAATGCGAACATGTGCTTATCACCTAATTCTAGTATGAGATCTCTTCAGACTGGAACTAAAACAAGATGAATCATGCGCATACCTCTATTAAAAATGATGTACTTCATTCCATTCAGATTGGGAAAAGTTACGGGAGAACAATAGAAAACTATGGGAAATATGCACTTATGTACGAAAGAAAAACTACCAAACTACAGTTTCTTGGATTGTCCGAGTTTACTCATTCGAAAGTATGCTCGACGCAGCTATCAAACGGTAATTCGAGTAACAAAGGACCAATGCGATTTATCTAGTACATTCACACGGAAATATTTCATGGGGTTTACACGTGCTATATAGGTAGATTCACTGAAAGTATTATCGTTGATAATAATAACAATAATAATAATATTAGTAGTGTATTGGTTTCCGCTTCGTACCTGGACCTTTTCTGATGTAAGAATGATAATGACAGAACCTAACAGACAGGAATGAAGAAGAATTTAGTTGAACGGTTGCAAAATTACCCTTTTTAGTTGACAGAGAATCACCTCTTACTTGAGTACTACTGTGAAGGTGGGGCATCGGTTGCAGATGTATTGAATTTGGTGGACTTTGGGAGCTTGAAATCGTCCATCCAGTAGAACTTGTCATTCTGTGAATTTTAAATCATTGGGTCACTTTATTTAGTTGATAACAACAGGGAGAAGACATATATTGCCAACTGCAGGCAATTTATTCACTCATGTCGATCGCGTATGCAAACCATGGCATAGATGTATGTATACTTATAAACATATCAATTTACATATATATATATATATATATATATATATATATATATACATATTTATATAATGTTCAGTGAATGATCTCATTTCATTATATATAGAAAACACGAATAGCGAACAAGCTCGTTTTCGGTAACATCATCCTCGTGGCTAATACAGTTACATTTATAGGTTTGAATTGCATAAATTATGAACAACGTCTGTGTGATTGGGCGGTCATCAAAGTTGGTGTGGCGTAGTTAGGAAAGATAGGAGGGGAAATGTTGTTCTTTCGTGGTTGGGAGAGGGGCCCGTGGAAAAATGAACAAGGGCTTCGGGGATTATCCATTTCCGGTTTCGACCAAAGGGTCAACGTATGGGTCACACTGAGCTCCAGGGTCGGTCTCGGATCGCGGCCAGGGTAGTTTGAGTGCCTTAACGAAACGTTTCTGAGAACAAAGCGTTGGATTGAATAATCTGATCGCCACAGCCTCTGCCGTTGCTAGATGTTGTTTCCGAGCGGCCTTTGGCGTGTCTGTAGGGACTCTGTAGACTATTTTGAACGCGTCGTCGTTTACGCCATGTCCAGAATCCGCAAGGTGTGCCACAATCGCGTTGGTCATGGATTTTCTGTCTCCCGTCGACAGCCAAGTTGGTTTGTGCTCTTTGATCCTTTGTGATAGTTGCCGTGTCGTTCTACCTATATAGCTTGCTGCACATGAGCAAACAAACGAATAGGTTAGCATGGATGAGGTGAGGACGAGTAACTTGTATTTTAGGTTTGTCGAAATCACTGGTCGACTAGTGAAGTGGGCACGCAGTGTAGCAGCGCGAAAGATGCGAGCGAATGCCTTTTCCAAGCGTTTTATTAGTAACTCGCTTTTGTCATCTCCTTTGGAAGCGAGATGAATGTATACATTTTCCATCTTCACGGTCACTAACGCTTGTCTCCTTGCCCTTTCTGCTCTGTTCATTTGAATGAAGCGCTCGGGGTATCCGTTATCCAGTAGCGTTTGCTTCAAAATGTCTAATTCATCACTCACCGTCTCATTCGAGCAAATCATTCACACACGGGCTGCGAGTGAGCGAATAAGGTTACGTTTACGTCCGATAGGTACAAAGCTGGCAAAAGTAGTGTACTGGCCTGTTCACGTTGGTTTGCAATATACACGACGGAGCAGTTTGCCATCGCCACCTCCTAAAAGAAGCACATCTAGAAAGTGGAAATTGTTCCTTTCTTCTACTTCCGACGTAAAGTCAACCGCATTATGAGCCTTGTTGAACTCCTCCACCAATGACTCCACTCGTGTATGACCGTCAGTTAGGACAACAATATCATCAACGTATCGACAGTAGGTGGGCAGACATTCTATCGTATCGCTAAGTTTCCCGTTTTTCAGCTTAGCCATGAATATATCAGCAAGGGGCCTAGAGGCGACCCCATAGCTACTCCATCGGTCTGACGGTATGTTTCTCCTTTGAAGGTAAACTGGACATTGAAAGTACATTGTAACATAAGTTCATTCAGATTGATTACTGGAATACCAATATTGAAATCGTTTTCTACGATGAAATCGCACGAATAATTGATCGTCTCTAGAAGCGGCACGTTGGTAAACAAAGATGTCACATCCATAGAGGTCATCGTTAGATCTTCAGCATGTCGCTCACTGATCAGTCCTATGAATTGAAGGATGTCTTTTAGGCTGTAGCCGGCAATGAGACTCTGGCCTCGAATAATATGACTGTAATCCTGTTGGAAAACTGGGAGAGGGTCATTCGAGTAACGAATGAGTTGAGAATTCAGATGATCAAATCTCATGTCGTCAGAGAAGAGACCTTTCTTCTGACCGCACAGTAAGTCAATTCGGTACCAACTATGCACGATGTCACGGGAGTGCAGAAACTGGTGAGAGAAGAAATACTGCAGACAATTGATTCCATTTTTGACCAAGCATAATAATTTCCTGACCACAGGTGTGTTGCGCGCTTTGCAGCCTAATTCTTTATTACGTAACAATTTTTGTCTATGGGATGAGGCCCTTGTTTCGAAATAGTACCGAATCGTTTTCATTAGTCAGCCCATTTTAGAAATGTGGTCTCTTAATTTGGCTCGAAAAATTATACCGTATGTGTTTATACGTGACCATGTTTCAAATACATTTCCGACCGATGATGTCAGACACTATGGTCCCCAGTACTAATGGATGCAATAAATCTGTGTGAAAGTAGTTGTGGATGGTTTGTCAGCATACAGTTCAACTGAAAGTTACCACATTTGAGCTGAGACAGATAATATTGAGATTAGGAGATGGGTTGGTACTTAGGCGCATGGATCTATTTCTCTGCAAATATATGGAGATTTTTACCCGTTAGTTGTGTGAGGAAAGGTATGACTGGATTTAAGAAATAGTTTACTGAATTTTTTCGAGATTTGTGGTACATTGTGAACATTCGTGTTGTCGATGTGGTAGAACGGGAAAATTTTCATTCATAGTCACGAATTCTCCCACGTTTGCTTTGAGCTAGCTTTCCTGGAAGCATACCACACACAGACCAGGGCAATATGCACCCTGCAAAAAATCTTCTGCCAGCTTTGGAAAATCGGTTCAAATACTTTTTCACTGGAATTGTTTCATGATTTGATTTGTATGAATTTTCTGGCAGCACTGGTGACGACAATTAATTCGTAGGGCATATCCATCCAAATGTCTGAGTCTTATTGTATCTTTCTTTTAAAACCACCAAAAATATCTTGATTGGTGATTCGAGTGGGCCATTTTCCCTTTGGACCGTAAGTAACTGAACAAACCAAGTTCCGAGTTGAGAATTCATTGCTAACCTCACCTCCTCATTCGTGATAAATCTGACTGGTACACCTGATTAGAAATACAGTTTTTGTTCTAGATTTACCAAAAGAATGAGTGTTTCACATGTATTGTCATGAATAAAGTCAAAGAATAATTGTGAAGTGTGAGCTGAAGTCAAACGAAGGCGTCCGTCTTTCTTCCGCTCACGGCTTCCCCGCAGTTGATGAATTCGCATATGTCTTTGACGCCGTTCGTCACATAAGCAGGTCTCAGGAGGAATCCACACTTATGCAACCACGGCAATTATCAAAGTCGTCCAATATTTTTTTTATTAGGGCGTATCCCTTCAAATGTCTGAGTCTTACATATCATTCTTTATAAATTTCTTGAAAGTTCAGACAAGAATTTCTCTTTTCCTTTTGTTTTATCTTACTCTGATAATTTTTAGAGTGTAGGTCTGTCGCACAAAACACTTTCCGTCGTCATATGTGTAGCTACAGAAACTGACATCCACTTAACTGAATACCTGTTATCAATGTCACACAGGCAATTCGTCAAAAATAGGATGTTAAGTCTCGCTTCGTTGGTAAAATGGATAACACTATGAGTGACACATCTAAGCTCGTGAAAATTATCATAAATAAAGATGCAACAAAACCGATGGAGCGATTTCTGCTTAATTACCTGCCACCTTTGAGAGTAAGAGAAGCAATAGACTCAGACATATTCCAACGGATACGCCCTAAGGGAACGAACATTGAAAGATTGTATGGATTGCTGTGATTGTAAAATATCGGATTCCCAGTAGGACTTATTCTCTACATGTGCAGCTCATCATCATATGATAGAGCTCGTTTGTTGACAATGGTTCTGGAACCAGTGACATAAACAGTGTCGCATCAGAGCCTGAAAAACACGTTTGCACTAATGAGCTGAAACAAGGGCCTTATTGAAAAGCAGGACGGATGCATCAATACCATCTCTCTTCCCCGTTCATATTTTGCCACGTAGATGACCCGAAAAGCAGTGCTTCTGTCAACTAGATGCTGCGTCATCAGAAGATGGCGAGCGACGGCCGAGGACGGGACGTTACGGTTTCGACCGTTGTCATTATGCCTTTGATATCACTCTGATTACATCAAAAGCCGTTGTGCCCTATTTGTAATGTGTTTGAAATGTGTGTCAGTTACGTAACTGCCGCTCGGTTCGACCCACGTAGGTTGCTCCGCAACTACATTGAATTTGGTAAATCAGATTCGATTTGGTGTGCAGTGGTGGACGCCATTTCACCGAGGATGTGGGGATCTCAATCGTCCGATGAACGATTCTGAAGTCAGCTGCATGATATGTTCGGGCAAGCGCTGATCCAAGTCGTCGTTTGAGCAAGCAATTGACGTCATCACCTTTGAATGGAAGACAAAGGGTGACTAGTAATTTTTCTACTGAACAATTCGTTCTGCTGAAGACTTGAGGGCTTAGTGTGCCTTTCGATAAACGCATCGGGATAAGCGTTTTTAGTCAAGGCTTCTTTGAGCTGTTGTAGTTCTTTGTCAATTATGTCTTCTGTGCAGATACGTCGTGCTCTTTGAAATAGTGTTCGGACCAGGTCACGTTTATATTCCACAGGCACAAAGCTGTCAAAGTGCAAGTATTAGCCTGTCCAAGTTTCTTTTCGGTAAACAGATCTGGCGATCATTCCATCATTCCTTCTAGTCATATTAATGTCGATGAAGTGCAGTGTATCTTCTATTTCAGCTTCTATCGTTAGTCGTACATTCGGATGCAGATCATTGAGTTCATCCATCATCCTTGTTGTCTCTTCTATACTTTATGTGATGTTTAGAGGATCATCAGCGTATCGTTTGTAAAGTTCTGAACGTTCCAGGAATTTCTTGCCTTTTCCTCAAGATGAGCCATAAATATATCTGCCGGAATGGACCCAATGAGTTCCCCTTGCGACACCATAAATTTGTCTGTAAGCCCGACCACGGGAGGAAAACTATACGCTTGTTGTTCACAGTCGTGATTGTCGTTCCAGAACTGATACTGGTGTACCAATTTTGAGTTGGTTTTACTCGACATGGTCACAGATGATACTTAGGACCTCCCGAACGGGAACATTCGTAAACAGTGATTTGACATCAAATGAAGCCATATGTTTCCCTTTCTTATTAATCTGGTCCAAAAGCTTTACCATTTTGAAACTCTCTTTGATGGTGTGTCTGACTATTGACTTATGAACTGGCTCAAGCAATTTCACCAGCCATTTCGCCAATTCGTGTTGTGGTGAATTTGTCATAGATAGTATTGGTCGAAGCGGCACTCCGGGTTTGTGTTTTTTCTGTAAACCATACAGTCGTGGTGTTTGAGTTCCTTTTGGCTTCCGATTTTAGCTGTGTCTTCATCGATGAAGTATCCTTCTAGTAAAAACTGTACTCCCACCGATATCCGTTGTTTTAGTTCTTTGGGGTCATCACAGTTATCTTCGTGTACAAATTTGCTGGGATCGTCAAGAACACTTTCCATCTTCTTCTCATAGTCATTCCGATCCATCAGCACTGCTCCGGAGCCCTTGTCATGGCGTAAAATTAACAAATCAAGTCACAACTGTAGCTCTTCAATGGCGGATATGTGCTCAGGTGTGAGGAATGACTTATGTCTGGACGATATCATCAGATACTGTCGTTCCAAGTCAACTAGCTTTGCTTTGAACCAAGTCTCCGCATTTTTTGTAGCTGGTTTGGCTATTTTTAGTTGTTCGAATAGATATTCGAATTGCGTCTGTGTCTCTGTGCTGTTTATTTTACACGGTGATATGCAGAAACGTAGACCACATGAAACAGCCTGTAATTGAAGTTCAATCAGTGCAACTGATAACAAATTCTTCACACATTTTTCTGGTTGTTTCATAAAATTCGGTTCAGCTTACTTGTGAACAATGGATTCCTGAAGCTTGTTGAATGCACACAGTTTAGCTTTTCGGATGTTCTCCATACATAAGTTGGTAAATTTGATTCGGCTAACGAGACTCAGTTCGTCAGGGATTATTGATCTTTCGATGCACGTTGTCTGAAGTGTCTTTCGTTTTTTTCATAATCTACGATTCGTTTGCGAGCAGCATGTAGTAGTAAGCGAGTCAAGGACGTACCTGACACTGCATACTGAAGCCAGCGCAAGTGAGGCTTTTTGACACATTCCACGATTGTGTCGATAAACGTTTTTTACTCAGTTGTGCAGAAAATGTTGTCCACAAATCGATAGCGATTCAAAAGATTCGACACAGCTGTCTGTTATCATATTCATCATGGATAAACATATTATCTAAGAATGAACATAGGAAAAATCCATTTCCACTTCGTCGATTTGTCTATGATATATCCCATCAAACTCAAGTGTAAAACAATTGTACATGCTTGGAACAGCTTATTAGGGCTTCTTGTCGTGATTCTTATCGAATGTTACTTTGCTTCCTTCCCTTCAGCTCATTCAAAGTCATTTTATATCTTCCACCATGGATTACGTCACTTCAATGAATATCGAGTGTGTAGTTCTGTAACGTTTCAGACTTCAAGTTATTGCGTGAGCAATCTGATCATTTCTACAGATCAGAATACGATTCGCCGACCACCATAATCAACACTGTGGCGCGAAATTCCTGAGAAAATATATAGAAAGTAAAACTGCTGATAGCCTCTTTGACCTAGGAATTTTGCGCACCCAAATGTATATCGGTCGTATCAAGTTGACCATTCTTCTTGGGTAAACAACGATGGTACACACTTCTCCTTAAATGAATGAGTTAAACTATTCGGCCTCATTGACTTCGTTTATTTCCATGGATTGTTCATGCATTTTCAGTATTTCACTCAATAAAGTGCTGTGGATAATGGTATATCCTACAAGTGACGTGTCAGCTGTTCTATGCACAAATCTTCCCAGTGACGTTTCGAACCCAGTAACTGAAGTAAGTTGCATCGGCTCCTCGTGGGGTGGGGAGGTGTTTACCATTGTGTACGCGTGAATGGCTCTGTCATTGTAAATATTTTGCCCATCATGCGTGACTTTGAAGGAGTTCAGCATTCATTACAGACCAAATGAATACGGGCACTGTCAAAATTCGGATGGAAACATATTTGTTGGTGTAACGAGCTTCAACTTCGTACTTTTCTCTGTAATGTAACACAAGAATTGGAAATATACTTTCAATGCAATGCAAACAGATTAGTATAAATTTCATTATCTGGTGTAGTCTTGGCAATGTCACGGTTGTTGGTAAGTGCAAGAGAAAAAGCTGTTGATTTATATCGAATGAATGATAAACTTACGTGGACGGAATGCATTGCATTTTTAAGTGACCGACTTTGCTCATAACCGTCCACATTATTCACATCAAGAAATGGAGTGACAACTAATGTTTGTGTTCAGCAATAAATGTTCTCATAAATGAGCATGCATCGTTCACTTATCGTGCTGGTATTGCACTGGTAATAGAGCTGTCACCGGTTCTCTCCAATGAATGTTTCACTCAGTTCACGACCTTCTCGAAACTACACCCCAATATGCTTTTGCTCTGACTTCTCAACATTCAAGTTTAAATGCTGTCACTGATTTCTGTGTACATTATCAATAACTCATCAATTGTTCTTTCGGAGAGGAAACTCCTCACTTATTGAGCACTGCTTTTCGTGGCTGCAACCCAGACTAAGATACATCGCTGATCATCTACCGAGTAAGTCCTACTTCTCATAAATGTTTGTGTGCACCGGCTATTTTTGGTTGCCAGAACATAATCACCTAATTCGCATTCAATCTTACCTTCCTTATATTGGTGGTGACAAGAGCGAGACTATACTCTGCTCAGACTGACTGCGATACCACAAATGATCCACGTACTTTCTCAAACAGTAGACGGAAAGTAGATTGACGAGGTACCCGTCTGATCAATGCTCCTTTCAGTTCTTTGTGTATGTTTACTAAATTCACTATCATCTAGCCCAGTCAGTGTTTCCGATCGTTTTGGAGACTTTTTGTGTGGCTGAAGAAAGCCATCCAGCCAGTGTTATGATGCTTTGAATACCTCTGTTTTGATTCAATTTATGGTTCCATGGCAAGAACAAATGTTTGCATATAATCCGTGACAGCAATTAAACTTTTTGCACATTTTTTGGCAATTCACTCACAGGTTATATTCTATGTTTATGATCCGCTCTTGTAGTTATGTAAATTTATTACCCCCATCTATGCTCTCCTTTTTCGGACCACCGGAACATCAAGCATCATCTCATTTTATGATGCCGTAAGATTCCTGTCACGCACATATTCACCAATATTTGCATTCGTATCGACGGGATAGCTCTTGTATTTTACACTCATCCTTACTTGATGGCAAACTCAAAAGCGAAGCCAAACTGCTGTCAGTAGGACTGGACTAGTTGATTTCACCCTAGTGAAGTATGCAAGTCATGATCCACGCATATTACCTATCAGATGTGCACCAGTGTCCTCTGCACTCCAACTGGCCAATGAAAACCTCAGGACGCCACCGTTTTTAGATAACGCGAGGACCTCATTTTTTACAAGATGAATCCAACAGAAGACGACAAACTGCAATGGTTCTGGTGTGGTCGAGTATGCATGCTACTCACTGTGCAGTAAGTGGTTGACTGCTTCAAAATAAATTGTAGCCAATCATGGAGCGATAATGGGCTAAATTACGTCACACGGACTAAATGCAATAAGATGAAGAAAGACAATATAAGCCGTCGGATGACACCCTCGATCGGATTACTACTGCTTCTTATAGACTGGACACCGAAGACGCGAATCAGCATTTTTTATTTTTCTCGGTTAATTTTGTTGATATTCAAATCAATGATTGACAAAAAACAGCCTACTCACCAGGTTCATCTTGTGGGTCATAACACTGGTCAAACTCTTCGAAACACTTGTTAGGTTGAAAATGGAAAATCTATTGCTTGCAAATTGTTTGTGCCGAGCAAATGTTCGGACTTGGAGACCTGGTTTACCGAAAGGTTGAAAACAATTCAATTACCATTTAGGGCAGTTGATGCATGAGTGAATCAGTAGGCGAAATATTCATCAACGTTCTTCCGTCATATCAATATCACTCCGTAGCTGAAGCTGTTTGTCAAGGTATATAATAAAAGATTCCCAAAATTGCTTCTTAGGATTCGCAATTTGGATAGTTCTTAGTACCGGAATATCAAGGTGACAGTCTCCATCTCTTACCACAAGGATGACATCATTTACTACATTCATTCACGTTGGAGTTCCTAGGAAAATTTATTAGCTGACCTCATGTGTGATCATTGTTTTCATTGATGTCGAGAGTCGCCGTATCAGAAGGATCATTGTTTCATATCACACCTAATTCGAAAGAAAATGGTTCCGAAATAAATGGACGGCTGGCATTTAGATTGTAAAATTTGTTAACAGAAATTACCCGTACACCAGAACATGCTCTCCTAGCCATCATACCTCTGGCTTGTAGCTATCAAAAAGCATACGCCGACCTTCTCACATGAATCGATAATGGATGAAGCTCCTGAACAGAACTCCGTTGTTATAAAAGTGCACAGACCGAACTATCGATAGATTTCACGAACGCTCACTGCAGTATACAAACGCAAATTGGTAATTACTGTTCGTAACTGAAGTCCATCCTCCTCCTCCGCCTAACTACTCATGAGTTGCGAAAAAGTATATCGTGAGCCTCGGATGTTCGTAACGTATTTTCTCTGTTGCTATGGTATCATATTGGAATGTACTCAAGTTTTACGGTACCTAATACATGAACAGTTCACGTATTTATTCCTAACTTTGTTTCCTCAAAGGTCAGCAGGTCTGTTTTTATATGAACGTTTTGAGTAGTCCACTTGCGCAGCCGAGCTGAGGCTCGGACTTTCAACTCTGACGATTCTGTCACTGCACTCCACCAATGACCACCATACTCTGATGGCGCTAACAGATCTTGTGCCGAGTTCGTCTAATCGAGTTGGCACGTGCTCTCGTTAGTCCCACAGATTAAGCTTATTTGTACTCATTTATTCTTACCTATTTTCAGCATTGCAACTACAGCCTAATTCACGCCTTTGTACCTGATTCATTGACTTGTGATGGCAAAAGTTTTCTGGATTTTACTGCGCTACAGTTTCGTTCAGCTATTTGTCAGGCGGACTGTTTTTATTTTTTGCACTGTCCCGATTTTCGGAATGTGACTGCCCATTGTTCTTGGTTTCTCACCTGACTGTAAGTCTTTTTCTTGTTGTATATTTATGCTTATTGTATTGTTCAGAATCACGAATTATCGATAAACATGGTTTTCCGATGGGAATGTGATCCACTGCCAGTAGCCGTGTTCTGATCATGGTGTGCGCAGAGCCAGTTAGACTCAGTTCCCGCTAGTTTGACAGCCTTAGACATCGGGACAGTCACAACGCAAATCATGAGGATTTTCTCTAAGGAATTGAACTACTGGTATTCATGAGTATTTAGTCTTAACTGTTTTCATACGTGGGTCACTTTCGTGCAATACTTTCCTCCTAAAGAACATCAAGTCTCTCCCGGTATGAAACATGATGTTTCTCGAATAAGACATGGTCGTGCAAATATTCGAAATACTTCTGATTGCCTATGAAAGAAAATCGTTACTTTACAGGTACAAATATGTAAGTACATCCAAGAAGAGGAACACATCCGTTATGAGCATTGTACTTACCACCAGGCGCAAAACCACTGGAGATTTATCATTACCATGTGTGATATACTACTCCATCTCTCATCACTAATCGTTGTGGTTAACCAAAATTACTACAGCTGCAATGCATGTTGGTACACCGTTTCAGTTACGTCCTTACTTCTTCTACAGAAGGAACGAAGATAAATCTACGCTCGGACCAGTTTAATTCCCATGACAGAAAATTCGCTTTGTTATTAGTATTTCTCGAGAACACCGTGTTACATGAAAATAGAACACACTCACAGACATTCAGGAATATTGGGTGCACAACCTCGTTAAATGAAGATGACAGAAAGGATTAGTAATATACGTTATGTTTTCCACAGATGATGAACAGGTATACGGAAACAACATTGCCGCATATGATTAACCAACTATTAGAGCCGTTGAGGCAAGCACCGAGAACACCATTGACGAATCATTTTCATGTATGAATGAAGTCTCCCAAAGATACACTTGCGTAGATTCTTATTGGTGAATATCAGTACAAATGGATTCACACAGAAATTGGCCGATAATGCGACAACCATTTCGGTTCTCCATCCTCGAATCGTGAGTGATCTGATCACTTCGAATGCGGAGAGAACATATCCGAAATAGAATGGAAATCTGACCACGAAAAAGGCAACCATCATGACAATAATCGATTTCGATAAAGCTCTCGTGTTCTCGTCGATTGTTTTCTGTTTCGTTTGATCTGTGCTATCAATGGACGACAAGCCTGTGGCACGACCTCTGTTCAGTCGGTGGAGTATAACAAGAATGTGAGCTTGTGTTGCACAGATCAGAATCGATGGGCCGATGACGCAACAGAAGAACAACACTATAGAATGCGCCTTTCTAAAGATAATGATCCCTTCGGCTCCGATGATGTGCACATTCGCGCTCAAGTAGCCCAGAATAGCCGCCGGCATTGTTATCACGATCATCCAGACGAACATAATTGTGATCAAGGTTAAGCGATAACGACTAGAATCACGACGATATGTCCTGAACCAGACAACTGCCCAGTATCGATCAATAGACAGCAGTACCGTATTGGTTGAACTGAGTATCATGAAAATCACCACAACGTAGTAACTTGACCAAAGTGAGCTGAATACTGGATTGGTCAACATCGCCAATGGAATATCTAAATGAAACGTGATCCAGTAGATGGCCACAACGATAATTCCGATGGTGTCCCATACATATTGGAGTCGTATTAGAAGACGCGTTGCGGGAAAACCGATTTCGATGCGATAAGTCGAAATAAACCCGAACATATTTCCGATCAGTCCGAGTGTACTCATTATCCAAATGGCCACTTGGTTGAAAGTGTAAACTGCTCCACCATCTCTAATATTAGCAGATTGACACATGTTTAGTGGAAAGCGGATCGAGCTGAATAAAATATTGGCTCCTTCTTCTACCGAAGATAAACTGAACAATTATTCTACCACAATAGATTTCTAAGACGGAAGAGCAAATTTGACTGCGGGCACGGTTATTGGTCAGTTTTACGAGACAAATCAGAACTCAGCTGAATATGATTGGAGTGCAGTCACCTGATTCGAATTGCACGCGAATATTTCTGTTGTGTGATCGACCACGCCTTAAGGCTTGACTAATGATGACAAGATTCACCTCTGCTCTATCGATCCATCCCACCGACTTGCTGTTCTGTCAACCGAGATTGCATTGTCTCAGGTTTTGCGTTTGGTACAGAACCGGCACTGACTGCCATTTTGTCTTGATTGTCTACGAATGCTGAGCTAACACGTTTCTCTTCATATGCTGGCCCCAAGAACAGTTAACAAAGCCACATTTCCGTCAACACAACAGCATAGACCTCAGCAAGAATGAAAACTTCTATCAAAATTCTCGCTGACATTTTTGCGAACCGTAAAAGTAAAGGAAATTCTTCGTGCAGTCATAAAATTATGGGTGCAATTTTCCAACAAATTCGGTGAATTTATTTGTTAACCCTTGGATTGCGACTATAATTCACACGTAAACTTTCTTTACCGGTGCGAAACTCCTAATAGCCTAATCCACACAATTCTATTATGCATTCGATGATTCAGCAATCCAGAGTTGCTCAGATAATCAGATATGAAGTAACCTCTAAACTGAGAATGTATGAAACCTCAAAAGAAACGAAAAGCTTGGGATTTTCCATCTATCCATTGACCTTCCGAACCTTGAACTCACATCCAGCTAGCAGGTCAAGCTAGTGACCGGTCATTTTTGTATTGAATCTAGTGTTTTCCTTATTCGGACATCTGTTAAAAAATGGCCAAAACACCGTTTTGAAAAATTTATTCCATGTTCCTTCCTCAAACATGAAAAATGCCTTATATGCATGCCCTTAACACCAACCAGAATGGATTTGCTCGTCTAGTCATGAGCTATGGAATCGCACATTGAAATCTTGAAACTACAGTGCAACCTCATATGAAGACGAGCAGTTTCAAACCCGATGAGTAGTAACGTAAATTTTATGACTTTTTCGACTACAAAACACTTAAGTACATCAGGTTACAAAGTTGACCTGATCCAATATTTCATAACAGTGGTGCTCAATTCACTAACCTTCACAATGATGAGGTTATGCATAGAGTGTTGAGAACCATAGATATGTATTTGGATCAAGTATTGAATCTGAACAGGTTAGGGTGACTTGGACATGTGTTACGCATGCGCACCGATAGACGTCTTCGGCGTACGCTGTTTTCCAGGTCAGATAGTGGTTTGAAAGAAAGTCGAGGTGGTCAGTCCATGACACGGCAAAAGGTATGAGGACCTTGTCCAATGGACTTGACCAAGTACTGTGTAAAAGGCCTTCAAGTTGGGTTCACGTGACGCATCTATCAGACGGTTGGAGACATTAGGTTATACGGCTCGGCGAAGCGGCAAGTGAGGTAGCTGTATTTGAACTCGTACATCCTGTGACCTATTCGACTGACAGACCCTTAAGTACATCTCATCACAAGTTGACTAAAACTATTAGTGACCTGTGTATTGATTCATATCATGATATATCAACCAATACTTTGTGCATAAAGACGCCTGATACGAAATATTTGTTTTCCTAGCAATAAACCGATTATGCCGTACATATGGTGACATGTGTCACGTCCACGGATGACATAGGTAAACGAAATGCTTGCATTTCTGAAGTTATCACATCTTTCGTTTCTTGTGAATAGGACCATGAGTGACCTAGTGCTGTGGGATATCCTCACATTTGCTCGATGAAACACGATAGTCTAATTAGTATGTAGTGCGATGATTGATTTCATGCACGGCTTCAAAGCAGGTGCGCAATGTGTACGTTGTGTGTTGATCCTATCTATCCATTCAGTTTGTTACAATATCTTGGAAGCAAACGAACGATTTCACCATTATCGCCACTCATTCTGTGCATGTAACCCATAATCCTTTGTCCATTCACTCGGATACGTACACACTCCGTACTTGTTTATCCAAACAATCTAATTTTTTCACATCGATCGGGAGTGGATATTCCCTTTGGAAGAGTTTATTGAAGAATTACTATTGTGATTCGCCGATTGTTAAATGTGGATTGATCCCGGCTAACCTGGAGTAAAGCAGCACTGTGGCCGCGCGTTTCGATATCCATTTCAGTTATTATCCATATAAGTGTGTGAATTGGAAACACTAGACAATTTGACAGTCTTGATTGATTTGAAATTGATATTATTTTCGTATTAGAATAACTGTTCTGGAATAAAACTTCCTCATAAAATTTTGTTGTTTTTGTGAACAACAACCCATGGTATTCAATTGGTTGCTAGAGAAATGACTTGACCTGGAAGGGGAAGTAAATCGTCTCGAGTTTTCTGTCCGGACGATTGTCTTGATTTGGAATGGTATCCAAAAATCATTTGTGTTATGAGTTCAATATTCAGGCCAAAATTAGCCTCACATCTTCTCCAAGGGTCTTATTGTGTGGTAGCATTTCACTTGTGCAATTCATCTTGACACTGCATCAGTTATTTATTTGGATCTCTCATATCAGTGATATATTTACAACTTCACAGAATGATCAACATTCCCTGATCGGAAAATCATTTATAAGCGGTATTAGGCGGTGAAGATATTTGGTCACGTAGGGTGTGTCCTCTCAAGTATGTCTCATTCTATTACATATTTTTGTTTCAAAAGTCTCACAAGTTCGAACGCCGATTCTTCAATTTGTCCTGTTTCATCATTCTGTATGATAATTCTCATGAATTTAGACGCATCACTCAAAATAGTTTCCAGTTAGGCAACAAATGTTAGATCTAACAACCCATTTGTAGATGGCCCATCTACAATGTAATAATAACGCGTACTGAATTGCATGCAACCATGCTTCTGTAGATCCATACGTGGCGATGGAAATTATTGTGTATGAGACGCCTTAATTCGCCGAATGTTCCCATTGTGAGTTAAAACAAAAAGAATTTCGAATCAACTTGGAGAAAGAAACAATGGACTCAGAGACATTTGAGTGGATGAGCACCATGAACAAATCAACACAGGATTGTTTGGATTGCCAAGATCGCATTAGGATGGAGACCTTTCATAATATCTTCATGGGATGTAACATTAACCATAACATGCGAAGTACAAATTGAAAGATACATCCGAATTCATCAAGTGGGTAGACGTTCTAAGAGAAAACGAACGACGGGTGATTTCACGTATTTCTCAGTAAGTGGAAAAATGGTTATTTGTGTGACCAAATACAACATAACACACTAGGAATAATACTTCCCGTAGAAGATCTAGCACAAATGGTGTTTACTTGTTCAAGTTGTACACTCCCTTTTCTCACCAAAAGAATGGGCTAGCAATAGACTCCTTTAATGGGTCCATCGTTTTATGACAAAATTGGAAAATGGTCCACTTGAATCAATAAAATATTTTGGGGAAACGAAATGATGATGATACCAATGTGCATGACAACTAGAGGGGCTCAGCTCAGCTCAAACAACCTTACGTTTCACAATCGAAAGAGACCCACAACAACAAACTCGCCTCCCTTCCCATTCGGTTGAGTCATTGTGAAGACGGTTCACTCAACCGACAAGTACACACAAGAGAATCGTGGAATGGACAGGATATTCAGTTACACAGATTTAAATTTCTTAAGAATGCCTCATCAGCTGACATAGAGGAGCATGCACAGAGGCTGCCATTGACGATCAACAACAAGCGATGCGAAGAACCTTCGTCCACAAAGGCCACCCGAATCGATTCCATGAGATGATGCAAGTGAATGTGGAAATACCCAGAACCTCTCTGGTACAAAGGAAAGCTAGTATACATACCTTTGTCTATCACATGTAGTACCTTGGTAGAGAGTGTGCAGACAGATTTGTCAGCGGTCATCAGCAAAATGATCCACGCAGATTAGCTCCTCGTTTGCTCCAATGCAGACCTCTAGTGCTCATGCGGTTGAAAGAGAAATATTATCTAATTCTCAAACATCATTCTATGTTTATTCATTTTTATTATTCTGTAGGCCAAGGTAAATCAGCCTCAGGTCAATGCATTTGTCTGAACTCATCGTCCAACACTACCTACTAAGGTTTAACATTGGGGCAATAAATTCACCCACTATCGCAATCATCCCAATCATTGCTCAGACTATTCACACTGTGAACATGATGGAGCCTCACGTAACTTGTATTAAGTTCGAGATCAGCAGTCAAGATCTGCAGCAAAGATTGTCCAAATCTGTCTCCACGATCCGCTCGTTTTTGTTCACAAACCATTCGTCCGTATTCATCATCTACCCCAAAACGACATCTTTTCTAGAACAGGCTCCAGATCAGTTGGAAACAGAAGCACATGTGTGAAATAAACCGCGTCCGATCTAGAGTTAAATCTCTTAACCTTTGTTTGTGACCAGTTCTCCCATTCTATTCCACCTTTTTGTCTAATCAGTCCCATACCTAACGTGTCATATTTTACTGCCATGTTATTTCATGAGCATGAATCACTGAAAAATGAGCTTTCTCTATCTCCATTTTACACGGTTGTCGGAAGTTCACAGCAGGTTCCATAGTTGGTAGCTGAGATGAATTGTTCAAATCTGGCATAGAACTACATTGTCATACTGAAAAGAAGTAGGAATTGAATTTTTCAACATCAGGGCACTGCTGACAGATGACAGCACGATTGTGATTTCAGTACTGGTTACATCGGTTGTAACAAATAATATATCTAACTTGACCAGACTGCCATGTGAACAATGTCTTCGGTTCGGTGTCCTGTGTGATCGTTTTTGTATGGTATATATCTTGGTTGTAATATACACTGTTGAACTCGCTTCCACGACACAATGTCCAGATCAGCTCAGGGGTGCACATTTTTAGACAGTAAACAACTGCATCCATTTTGGGAATGTCCAGTTGTGCATCCGGTAAGGTGAGAAAACACCACATTTATCAAACCGATTGTACAGGAGAGTAAATTTGTCTCTTTCGGAATTACTGACAGATATCTAAAAGGATTCACTTATTCGTGCCTTCTTTGTTATAGACAGACATTTAGAAACACATATTTTTCTAATGAGCAATGATATGCAAGATGCCAAGTATATATTGCTCACAACTATCAGGCCAATTTCATCAGAAAATTGTGCTAACAGCTCAAAATTTGACAAATCACAAACCACATCCCTAAAAGTTAATGTCTCATGGAGATCTATTACTTCCAATAAGAAAGAGTGGTTTCATTCTATCTAAAATCGTTACACAGTGAGGCGGTAACCTAATGAATGCACAAATGTATGAGGTCAGTGGATGATCAAAAGAGGGAAATATATCGGTCAACAGTTTCCGCATTACTGGGATATCATTCGTATTTGGTACTGAGTCAACCTACCATGCGATCGGAAAAAAGATCTCTAATGTAAGCAACAATTGCTGTAAATTCAAGAATCGTTCACCATTTTGTCAATAAACAACCTAATTCAAAATGGCTTATTCCAAAATAGTTAGCTTGCTGACAAAAAATATCTTGTTCAAATCCATTCATATTATTTTTTGTGGTTTTCCATTTCCAAGGAATTGAATGTACTACAAATGGCAAATGCACGCATAATTGTTGCTTCTCATTGCACATCTTCATACTTTCAGCGGAAACCACATGAGGTTGAAAGGGTTCGGTTGTGGTAACGAGCTGTACAACAGTGGAATACTAACAAATACACATGATAATGAGATCAGTTGATGAACGGATCAAACAATGCAAGTTTTCTATACCGTCTTCCGTCCTGGACAATCTGCAGAATAGAATTCTGTTGTCACTTGCAGAGATAATTTACTGTTTACATTAGATTCAAATCCAGTTTTGAATTCTAATTATCCACGAAGCATTTGCTGACCAAGTGCATGTAGCAGATGATGATAAACTTTCAACCACACAATGCATATTGCGACTTGTAGTTTGATTCGGTAAACCAAAACTAGCTGGATCTCGATATAATTGCGCAATCTGATTGTCTTTTAGATCAGTAATTATTTTCACCATATTCGTGGAGATTTACTGCGAATCCCCTATACTCTTGTCTCGGGATGTGGACCAGATTGGATGAGCATTTTCACGAATTACCGGGCAGTGCATGACGCTCCATTTGAACTTCGCCCAAAAATATCATCAATGCTCACTGCAAAATAAGAGTTCGTCGAGTTTATCGTCAGTGAGTTCCATAAATAATTGATCCCTAATTAGGAAGAATTGTTCCCAACTGGCAAAACATTTGTTCATTGGTAATGAAGACCAATGCACAAACAAACTTATCTAAGCCTCAATTTCTGCATCAGTTCCAGTTTGATTTGTATGTTGCTTGTATATGCCAATTTGGTTCCATGGTCGATTGATTTGAACGTCAATTCTAAGAGAGAGAAAAGACAACAAAATGAATACAGACTCTCTTTAAAAAGGGATTATTTATCTGAATAGTGCACAGCGAATACTTGACAGTAATTTGGTGATAAATTGCCCACTCCTGACCTATCCTTACTAGTTACTTCATGTCTCTTTGTCGCACGTTTCTCTTGCATTGACTATCATTATCTCGACTAAAATATTTTCACGACTGTAGTATGAGTGTTTGAGTAGGCAGTTATGTAATCTTGGACACGTGGAACAAAACTAACCAATTCTGGTTGGATTTCACATTTGTGGTGGGACCGGATTGATTCCGATATTGATTCAGTCTTTGTGGCTAGTTTAGGAACCACTTTAGAAAGATTTTAAATATCCAAATCTGGCAGTTACTTGCAAGTAGTGTGGAGGATGGATCAATGTTTGTTTGGTTGAATGTCCTTTGAATTACACGCTTCACGCACAAACCTCAGCACTAGACTGGAGTTTAACTGTTGTTAGAGCTTATCAGCGGTGCATGTTCTTTGCCACACCCGCTTGTATTTAACGGGATATATACGGTGTCTTCGTCTGAAGCTGCCAGGTATTTCTGGCTCTCATAGGCGACGATATATGAATGAACTTAAGTTGATGTTTTTGATCTGCCGAACGGGAACGGGGTGGTGCAGTGGTGGCACACACAGTTTCTGGAACAAGACGATTTGAATTCAGTAACTATGGGAATTTTCAAATAAAATTCAATTTACATGACCATGGTTGAGAAGTTAGAAAGTCAGTACTGTTTGAACATCAAGGTAAAATAAAATTCACGGAATCTATGTACCAGTTAAATTTTGTATCACTCAAAAAACCAATCGTGAATTTGTACTCAAGGAAATGAATAAATCATTTGCACACGAATTGTGATTGACGAGCAATATGGTGAGCGTTTAGAATGAAAATCTTGACACAAAACGCAAGTTAACACCGGATTGTTTGGAAATACGATGACCTCCTCTTTCACGTCATGCACCGATGAATCCGAAATAAGCTAGAAATGTTTGCGTCGTGCTGGATTGTGCTTTTTCAAATCAATGAATGTGCACCTAAAACAGGGATTGATTGTAGGCCTAAGTTTCTTAGGCATACTTTTAGCATTTTATCTGCAAACTAATAATTACCTCGTCATTATTGAATGCACATTGTTGCTGGTGAAATTGCTTGAGGATGTTCAGGATGAACCCCAGTTTATTTCGTGCTCCAGCTTGATACAATTTGTATGAGATGATTTCAAATGACGGTGCGTGATTTTCGCACAGGAAGCCTTGAGGAGATTTCGTTTTGAAGATGAGTGACTAAAGCTTATGAAGGGGTGAAATGCTGATTTTAATGGATGTTCGGATGTTCACAAGTCTTGGATCATTCCCGACGGCGATTTTGGGTTCTCCGTGGAAGAGTAGATAAACGACGCGTTTTTGGCAATGGTTTACGTCACGACCGACTGATAATATAATCATTTTTTAAGCAAATGGCCCATTTACGACAGGAATGCATGTCACATGTCACCTTTGATGACTTTGAAGTGTTTTGCATTATTAAAAGTGACATATGTGAAAAAAGCCGTTACAGATGTCTTTTTGAATGTGATTCGATTTGTAACGCCAGAACTGTGCAACACTTAGCTCTGTCATGGCTGTAATAAGTCGTCATTCTATAGTTGCCACGCAAAACTTCCCCCAGTCTCGCCGTTTTCCTCTCGTGTTCATTTATCAGATGCGTCTTTTCAGGCTGCGGTCAAATATTTCACATTTACTGTCATTCACACCACGGACGTGAGTCATCAAGCTCCAGCGTGTTGTCAAGTTACGAAATGTTTTGTCCACCTATTCACTCACTGCTACGTACAGATGTATCTACATTCTCAAATATCATATGGACTCATACACAGAAAATCTGCAATGAGTGCGAACTAATCTCATGCGTTTACTTTTAAAAAGCACTTAGTTTCTTTCAGGATTAATTGAAATCATTATTGCGCAGCACCTAAAATACTACCTTTCGTATTACCTCACCTCAGATGATGTTGTATCCCGTGATCTGTATCCCTAATATTATGTGTATATTTACTAACTCTCCACAAAGTCAGAACCAAAGAAAAAGGAATAGAAAAAAATATGTAGCAGATTCAGACTCTACGGGGACAAATATTCCAAAATTGTATGCACTGCTGAGATAGCATAAGAGTTGAGTCCAATTGCGACCTATTCTCTACACGTGCAGTTCATCATTACATTAGATAGCTCAGTTATTGACAACGTTTGTTGAACCAGTGATAAAGATATTGTCGTAGCACAATCTCAAAACCACACATGTGCACTGATGACCTCTCTGAATAATCGAAGTGAAATTGGACGACGGCGATTTCCGTTAGGTGTTAGTTCACTTCTAATCTGCGTCCTGCTGGGTTAAGCTATTGATCATGTATGTGACTATAATAAAGTTAGCTCATTTGAGATACTGATTCCAGCCGACCATCTGAATTAGTCGCTTTCTCTGCCGTTCTCGGGCAACACATTTTTGAAAATTAACTGGCCAGCTCAAACCTTGATGCAATCATAGACAAATCCAAAGATATAGAAGATATTTGGTAGAAAACGTATACTCTCATCTGAAGAGAGAAGTCATTGGGATATGGATGCATCACGCACGGATGTGTGAATGGAAATGAAGATGAAGCTTTGGATGTGGTATTATTCCACCATTAAATCGGAGTACTCTGTTCCAAAGTGATTGTGGAAAATCTTGAAGAATGAGGACAGCTTAAATGTGTATGAGCGTGGTGTATCTAATTATTTATGGAATAGCTGAAAGTAATCAAACCACATTTTCGTTTCCAATTGAAGGCTCATATCTCTCACTCACTGATTACTAATGGTGGTGGCAAAAATAGTTTCCTCTGAATTCTGAGCATGAATATTCGTCACATGGGTGCATGCTTCACACAGGTGGGTTGTGAAAATGAATTCTTTGGCAGTGCAGATGTGTTGATTGGCGTGAATTGAAAACGACATTCAGTCAACGGCGAAGAATGGCAGTGATAGCATTCACAAAATAAATCAGGAAACAAAGGACTGGATGTGGTGGCCTGAAGTCTATCTTCCGTGGCAAAGAGTACGTGGCGATTTCTGTAAACAGTTTCTTGTTATAACTGATACATATTCACACATGCCTGAAATGTATCTGACTGAGAACACTAAAGCGTGTTTTGTCAAAAATGCCCTTCGTAAATGTTCGAGTCAATCAGGTGTTTTACTGGTGACTGTGATGGACAACATACCACAATTGTGTATATGAAATTAAAATCGTGGTTAAATGCAATTGGATATCATCATCTGCTTACATCACACTGACATCCACGCTGGAACGGTGCAGCTCAGAATTGTGTACGAACCTTAAGAATATTGTCGGTTCATCAAATTTACTTATATTTTTGGTTTCGGTAATTTGCAATGACTTCATATTGGAGTATCGAAATGAGGGGCTTTATACAAGCAAACATTTGTCAACTGTATTATTCAGAGCCAGAATATCAGGGGAAATACTACAGTGGCTAGATGCTAATGACTCCTATATTTAATGGGGAATGATCTTCGTTCGTCTACAGCTATCACTAAGCAACAATTAGGATTGAGAATTCCTGAGATTGTGGATGTGGAAAAGTAAATCTCTTTGTACAAAACACAATGAAGCTGAACAAATTGGCTCGGATGAACAAGCATATATGCGAATTACTACTTGCAACAATGGGCAACGATTTGAAGCGAAAATCTTCTCCAATAAACAGGAAGAAGTGAGTCATCAAATTTGACCATGCAATTGCTTTATTTATCTCATTCAGAAATGCTTTCGGAGATCTCATTATAAAAAAGAATATAAATGAGGTGTGAGAAATCAAATGCACAGTCTGGATGAGCACTGCTCTCATATTCAAAGAGGCAAACTATTTGAAGTGTCGTCTTGAATAAAGTCATAGAATAACTGTGAAATGTGAGCTGAAGTCAAACGAAGGCGTCCGTCTTTTTTCCACTTACGGCTTCCACGCAGTTGCTGAATTCGCATATGTCTTTGACGCTGTTCGTCGCATAAACAGGTCTCAAGAGGAATCCACGCCTATGCAGCAACGGCAATTATCAAAATCGTCCAATAATTTTTCATTAGGGCGTATCCCTCCAAATGTCTGAGTCTAACATATCATTCTTTATAAATCTCTTGGAAGTTTAGACAAGAATTTCTCTTTTCCTTTTGTTTTATCTTACTCTGATAAATTTGAGAGTGTAGGTCTGTCGCACAAAACGCTTTCCGTCGTCATATGTGTAGCTACAGAAACTGACATCCACTTAACTGAATACCTGTTATCAATGTCACACAGGCAATTCGTCAAAAATAGGATGTTAAGTCTCGCTTCGTTGGTAAAATGGATAACACTATGAGTGACACATCTAAGCTCGTGAAAATTATCATAAAGAAAGATGCAACAAAACAGATGGAGCAATTTCTGCCTTATTTTCTGGCACCTTTGAGAGTAAGAGATGCAATAGATGCAATAGACTCAGACATATTCCAACGGATACGCCCTAAGGGAACGAACATTGAAAGATTGTATGGATTGCTGAGATTGTAAAATATCGGATTCCCAGTAGGACTTATTCTCTACATGTGCAGCTCATCATCATATGATAGAGCTCGTTTGTTGACAATGGTTCTGGAACCAGTGACATAAACAGTGTCGCATCAGAGCCTGAAAAACACGTTTGCACTAATGAGCTGAAAGAAGGGCCTTACTGGAAAGGACGACGGATGCATCAATACCACCTCTCTTCCTCGTTTATTTTTATCTATTTCGACGTAAGCACAATGTATTCCATTCTTTTTCACGAACTATACCACGTTTCCATTCAGACATCTTTCCTACATGCATATTACACACACACTTTTGAATTGGAGGATAGGAAAATAATAAATAGTGTCCCGAAGTTCGTCGAACAGGGAATGTCTTTTTGTGAACGTTTTGCGGGTTACTCTCACATAGTCCGCAGAGATGTGTCTACTGCGGTGTTGTCGCGCAGTCTGAGCAATTAAATCTCTCCGGAAGCTCTCACAGTGAGCAGTAAGTTGAACTTGTTTACTACCCCATATTCCGCGAAGATAATTTTGAGAAGAAAAGCCAGAGTTGCAACATAGCACGATTCATGTCCGGGACGATTTCGCTGCATCTCAACATGGGGCATACTGCAGAACGATACTGTTTATATAAGTTCATTCAAAACCGTAATGTTCGACAAATCATGCTCTATGTAAATGTATGAGGCTTCACTTGTATATTCCAGAGGTAGAAGACCTATTAAATCGAATGAATAGAACAACTTTACGTGTGTCACGCCCAGTACAGTGCCGGAAATCCCTGTTCCTATGCTAATGCAACGTTTTTTCCGGGCACTGTAACTTCATGTTCCAAATAAGACAGCGCACATTTTCAATGGGGCCAATATCACGAGATACGAATGCTTCATTTCGAGCCCAACTGGTGGGAGGACACATACCAATGGCATCATGGGATTCAAATCATGAAGCCTGTCATTTTCGGGATGGGTGTGATACTTAGAGGAGCATCTGACATGTGGTGAGCCGTGGAAGGGTAAGAGGGAAGTCATTTGACGTGAGAATTTTCCCGAAATATTATTCTATCGGATGTTGATGTATGAAACCAACAAACATTATTGGTTTTAATCGGAATAAAATAAAATCCCATTTGTTGATGTACTGCAATTGGAGGTGCCTAACTGTTGAAGAACTTTTCAATGTTGAAAAAGATGACGTTCTTCTGTAGCTGCCATCGTGGTGCAATGGTTAACGCACGCTGTTTTCCACCTTAGCGATAAACCAAAGGACCTTATACTCACCACCACAAACTGTATTAGATTATTCAGTGCTCCATAAAAAAGTGTTAAGTAATTAGGCAAATGTATGAAATGAATGATCACACTTTCTATGCTCATTCTTGATGAGAGTAGATGGAATGCCTGCATTTCGTGAACTACTTATTGGTCCTATTCCTAAGAACTAGATGAAGCATACTCAGTACTTTATGCTACTGTGAGATTTGCCTGCCGGAACGCGATGCAGACGTTAGCATATATTTTCCAATTTCCACCAGCTGCCTTAAGTAAGTGTTGTTTGGTGATCCGGTCTCTTCGTTAGATTGCTCATAGTTTCTCGGAAATAAACGAGCAACTTCAGAATTACTACCACTCATCAGGTGTATATATATGCAGACATGTAATATGTTTGGTTTGGAGGACAATAAAAATCAGTCCACTGAGTAGACCTCGTTCTTTGCTTAGTAGTGTATTCACAAATCTCTACTTACGGAAGAAAACATGGAACTGTCAGTAAGCAGTCAGCTGCATGGAATTATTGCTCTAATCCAGTATTCGATAAAAGGATAATACTGTCCGAATTGTCGTATATTTCGTCACGTACAATATCACGAAATTATTTTGAAGACAAATAAAACAGCACCAGTTCCGTCCATGAGTCATGATCAGCTAGCGATTACATGTAGTTAAAATTTATCTACACGATATGTGATAGAAAGAGTAGTAGTCACTGGAAATGGTAGTTTCCTTCCTTCATCGTTGTTGCAATATGACCTCAAAAGTCAGGAGTCAATTAGTTTCGGTACAATAATAATACAGGAGCATAAGAGAGAAACGTTTTTATAAGCAGTCATTATTTCCATATGAGCAATTTTATTGAAGTTAATATAATAATCATATGATGTGGGTTAGACTAGGAATCAAATTTTCTGAAACGTTTTACCAAAAGGCGTATAAAAAATGGAAAATAAACTTCACTTTGCTAGCCAACAGACAAATCTGTTACGATCAGTCCCCTCGGCTGATGATACCTCCGGTTTTGAACCCTTTTATCAATTTGGACTGTCCATTAGTTTTCGGACTTTCTTCCTAACTTGAGTGGAAATAATTAGACGTACACAGAATCCGCTGTTCGATAGTGAATTTCACTTTTGCTGATATTGTCTTTTTTGAAAATTGATTCAAACAGCAATCACGATTCAGTCTTCTGAAGCATACTGAGCTCATTTTTAAAACATAATAATGAGTATGTCAACTCAGTAACGTACGTGACGAACAAACAAATCTTTCCTGAGTGAACCGACTAGGTATACATGTCACCTGGACAATTCCGATTGCAAACAACATAAATGCCTCATTCACGTTCAATTTTATGTTTCTTCCTTTCAAAGAAGAACAACCACCTGGCTTTCTTTCTGTCCAGATTATCTGCGAAAATACAATTAGTCCATGTATTTTCTTAACGGATGAACTAAGTTTAGATCGGCGAAGCATCCGTCACTTGAACTATCGTTTCCGATCCTAGTGTACATCATGAAATTCAGTATCTTCCAATTTGAGCAGCATTGGCGATCGTCTTGAATACCGTTTATATAGCTGAGTAACGCCATCCAGCCAGTTTTGTTCTGATTGGCTGTTTCAAAATGTGGTGCCCGTAAAAGAACAAAAGTTTCCGTACTAGCCTTGTGCACAACGAAATTCCTTGTTCTCTTTTTTCAGTAATCCACTTACAGATAATATCTCCCAGTTCAAAAATTATTGGTTACAGATTTGATGTACCCTCGTACAGCTTAGCATTTCCTTCTTTAAACTGGTATTTGACGTTGTCGCACTCTTCTCTCTATTTTCGAACCATTGGGAAACCAAGGTTTTACACATTGCAGAAAGTTGTATGATGCTTATCTCGAAACATTCAATTATGCCCTTCTTGTAATTGACGGGACATAACTTTCCCTTTGCACTCATCTATACTTGGTGATAAAGGCGAAAACGAGGGCAAAATACCAGACACGTTCATCTTGAAGTACTTAAGACTTGTAAAGTGCTGTTGTCGAGCAGATATCCAGGTTCAGCGTCATTTTGTTGAGAAAGCGGTGAAAACGAGTCAGATGAACTGTGTTGCAGTTGATGTATGTGTAAACCAGTGGGCATGAAATTTCGCACTTAGTGGTCATGTTTTACGATTTGGTCAGGTTTCGGAAAACCAAACTGCTAGGACTTCACGATTATATTCAGTTGACATTCATGACCTCACAAAACTCGTCAACGGGTTTCCGTTTATTTGAGTCACTTTGTAATTGATGCTGCTAACTCGGGCTTATTTTCGTAGTGAAACATATCCTTGAATAATCCAGAAAATGTCACCAAGAACTACTATTTTGATGGGTCTTATTATCAAAAAACACGGGAATTATATCTACCTCTCAGCGGAATGCTATATCATCTACATTCTGGATTCATTTTAGAATTCCCAGGTAGTAAATCAAATCAATTGATTTAGGAGCCTAATCACCCTTGATGTCGGGAGTTGCCGGAGCCATAGTATCACCGTTTCATGTCTAAAATAATTCGGCAGCGAGCTCTTCCCTTGAAACATTTTGTAAATGAACTTATTCAAGCATCGGAAGATTAGTTTTCAACACTTTATCAATGACCGGCAGCGATCAAAGGGCTCAGATCAACCCTCATCAATGACTCGATAACACCATATGCTTCAGAACAGAGGTCTTTGATCGTAACTTTCCAAATACAAATTTATCTACATATTTCACCACCATTCACCACTGAATGCGAACGTAAATTCAAAAGTTTTCATTGACTGGGATAACAGTCATGAAAGAGGATCGACTAGTTTGTGTCATTCGGGCTAACATTTCCCCTTGGAAAACATAGAATCTTTTCAATTCTCGAATCATAATATCTGAATTGTCTTGTGAATATTCGAAATTCAGCTCAATGACTACCACGTAAAGGCCATGCTTAAGTGGCGCGAGGATTCTCATTGGCTTATCACGAGGCTCAAGTGCGCTATGAGCACCCTGATTGCCATCCGGTTTGGAACCAAAAACGACCTACCATGACCACGTGTGGTTCCCCAAACTCAGCAGCAGTGCACACTGGTGCACTCTCCCAATTACGCGTGGTTTGCAGTATCATGAAACCAAAGTAATTCTAGCCTGAGAAAGGGCGAATCCCCGTAACAAAATCGTCGGTTATTTGGGAGTAGTTTTGACATTACTATGTTATATAAAGTTGAAACACACTGGCAAACATTCGCAAATAGTTGATACATAACACAGTGGGAGTGAAACACACAGTTGCATGTTATGTAGGTGGTAGTCGAACAAAGTGAATCAGTAGAAATGATCATTGTGTTGTCCACAGATGACGAACAGGTAAACGGGAACAATAGGATGATACATGCATATCTAACTAATTAAGCCGTTGAAACAAGCACCGAGAACACCAGTGACGAATCATGTTCACGTATGAATGAAGTCTCTGAAAGATTCATCCACGTGAACCCTTAATGGTAAATATCAGAGCAAAAGGATTTATACAGAAATTAACGGGCAATGAAACAATCGTCTGAATTTTCCATCCTTGAACAGTGAGTGGTCTGAACATTCCAAAAGCTGTGAGAATATATCCGAAATAGGATGGAAATCTGACCACGAAAAATGCTACCATCATGATGATAATCGACTTTGATAAGGCTCTCATGTCATCGTCAACTGTGTTCTCTTTCGGTCGATCTGTACCATCCGTGGACGACAAGCCAATGCCTCGACCTCTGTTCAGTCGGTGAAGTATAATGAGAATGTGAATTTGCGTCGCGCAGATCAGAATCGATGGAGCGATGAGGAAAAGGAAAAACTGTAATATGGATTGCGCCTTTCTATGGATAGTGATCCCTTCAGCACCGATAAGGTGCACATTCACGCTCAAGTAGCCCAGAATAGCTGTCGGCATTGTTTTCACGATCGTCCAGACAAAAATAATTATGATCAAGATTGAGAGATAGTAGAGGGAGTCACAACGATATGTCTTGAAGCATACTATTGCCCAGTATCGATCAACAGACAGGAGCATCGTATTGGTTAAATTGAGTATAATGGGAATCGCGGCAACATAGTAACTTGACCAAAGGGAGCTGAATACTGGATTGGTCAAGATCTCCGGTGGAATATTTAAATTAAATGTGACCCAGTATATGGCCACAATGATAATTCCGATGGTGTCCCATACATACTGAAGTCGAATTAGGAGACCAGTTGCGGGAAATCCGATGTGAATGCGATAAGTTGAAATAAACCCATCGAGATTTCCAGTTAGTCCAAGTATACTGACAATCCAAATGGCCACATGGTTGAAGGGCGTAAGTACTTTGTCATCCTTACCATTCACTGTTTGATTCATCGAGAATGGAAAATGGACCAAGATAAATGAATTTGTGCCTCCTTTTCATGCCGAAGATAAACAGAACAATTGTCCATTTTTAATACATTCTCAAAATAAAAGGAAGAGCAACACGCATTACCGTACGCTTACTGGCCATTTTTAAGAGACAAATGAGAATTTAGCTGAATATGATTTGAGTGCAGTCACCTGATTCGAAGTGCACGTGAATGTCACAAGTGAAGTGTAGCGAAGCCGGAATAACAACAGTAGACTGATTGGAGAGCCGTAGAGAATCCTCGGAATAATGTCTCATTTCGTTTCATCAAGACATAATTCGGAGTAACACTTGTACTTTGTGTGCATCATTCGAAAAGCAGAAATTGTTTGCTGGTATGGGAGAAAATACATCTTAGGATTCCATCAGAAGAATCCGTTTGCATGTCACTTCCACTTCCAATAGAGAAGGATCAATCTTCAGTGACTACCAAAAATATCAAAATACGTCAATCCACAACAATTATGCAATGAAGGCTTCTGTCGGACTCAGCACTGGGAAGTTGTCATATACCATTACAGCTTTTCATTCTTGGTTCATTAGTCGATATGAAGTGAGCGTTTCCCAGTTCGAAAATGAGAACCAATTTATGTATCCTCAGTCAGAAGAGGAATAAGATGCCAACTGCCAAAAGCCGTACACACTGAAATTGTGTTTCTACCACCATAAGACAGACTCCCATACGAGGAGCTATTTCTCTTCAGGGTAGCTGGGAAAGTTATAGGGGCACTGAATCACACCAATCTTTTGAAGCAGCAATCATACCCACGACAAATGATTCAAATTCATTCAGGGAACTGATAGGTTAACCCTTTGTTTGCGAATATGCTGCAGAAATCAACATTCTTGTTCACTCCGAACACGATTACACCAACCCCACATGGTTTGCTACTTTCAATTCCCCATAACTTCATTGACACACTGCTGATAACTTTTGTATTTTTGGCTAAAATACTGGGAAATTCCTAATTCGGTTTCGCACATATGTGATAAACACGTGAAAGAGTCCGTTTCATTTATTGAAAAGATCTTTGTGAGTTGTTCACACTCATTGACCGGTTCCGTGTTTCGACTGCCTCCTTCCCAGTTATCGCTGTGCAGAACTTCCGTAGTTCCTTTTCCTGCTCGTATTTTAACAAACAAAGGCGAAGTTTCATCAGAAGTGTTTACATGTTTCGACAAGCAAATGTTTCCCTTATTTCCTCGACATGTGAAAAGCACTGTAAGATGTACTCAAGTCAGTGTAATAATAAATAAGTAATAAATAAACAACCTGGAGAAAGCCTTCTTCATTGAAATTACGACTGAGGGAAATCTGATCAGCTCGATTGAAACTCGTGAAAACAGAGTCTTGAAAAGTGTTTTTGTAACAGGCAGAATGTGTCTCATTCACTGGATATTGAATTTAATTACCCAATAATTGATAGACGAAATTGCTGAACCAATGATGAGAAATTCAAAATAAATATTCAAAGAAAATAGTTGTTGTCACTAATAGTTGCCATTGGCTTGGAATTTCTCATCGGTTCAGTATTTGAGAGGAGAATTCATAAGCGAAAATACCGGATTCAAATTGGATGAGGTCAATGAGCGTATGGTTTCCGCAGTGCACCAGATAGTATCGAACCTTTTCAAAAATAAAATCACAATGTCGATTTGGAAGTGAAAACCGTCAGGAATCTCCTGTTTGAATTCAAACATTTATTTTCAAAGACAGATCAAATGGATTGAAATGGTGTACAAGTAAAACGTATAACACTCATTCCCGCTCAATCCTGTTCTTCTTATCATCGCGTTTTGCGCTCCATTTCTCATTTGAAACAGGTTGTCTCCCTGTTTGTATATTGCTTTACACCATCGAGCATTTGAAATCCCTTGTTTCAATTGGGAGATCGGTGTGCGATACTGGACTTTGCTGTGTGATAACCTGGATTAGGCTTAATTACAACGTCGTATGAATAAAACACACATGTTGAAATGGTAGTACCAAATTATCGTTCTTGTTTGATTGCATTTTTAGAAAACCAATGATGGGCAAACGGAATTGATCTGATGCTAAATACCACAAAATCAGAGCTTTGATCATCACTGTTGTAATCCTTCACGCTTATGTTTCCTTCGACCGATATTTTCGAAGATCAGTAAGTAGTGTTAGAGTTTTCCACTGATTTACTAATGTTGAAAAATAGGACAGGAATCTACGAGAAATATCTTCCAAGATATTTATATTATTTCATGTATTATTCGACTTCGGTTCAAGAGTTAGACACCAAAATCGTCTAAGCATCTATATACTTGCTGTAAAAAGGGCTATTTGTTTGAAGCGTATCGGTTTGGGGTACAGAAGCGATGTATGACCCCTGTGAGTGCACATTTCATGCCTAAGATGTTATATGTATTGATCACTAGTGCTAATGTCTGTACCTAGCCTGACAGAAGAGGAAAGTTCTGAGTGGTTGGTCGTGTTGTGATCTAATTGTGAGTTGCCACGGTTGGAGCATGAAAAGTGTGGAGAAGATTGGAAGATGAAAGGGAATGGTTGCTGTTTGTGAAGATTCTCATCAAGTACAGGTTCAGTGAAAGGAACAAATAGTCGTGGGAATTGTAAGCCTAGTTTTGTGAGTACTGTGGGGCTATGTAAATATTGGTCATGACGAGGGAAGCGATAGAATCCAGGGTGGCTTCATACAGATGAACAGTTGTTACCATCATAACAGTAAAGACAATTAATGCAATACGTTCTGTATCATACAGAATAGATGTAGGAAGCAATACTTTCCCCCAATTTTCCAAGTGCATTGCACATGGTCTTTCTGGAAATGTGTCATCTTCCACTGGGACCATGGTGTCATCCTTATTGTCATTCGGCCAAGTAATTCGGAAGTGAGGGGTTCCAGAGTTGGAGCAAAGCGTAGATCGGTCATTCAAGGGGCGCGAGTGATCTACTTTAACTGGATGGAACAGTTTTCGACAACATACTCTAGGTCTCCTCGTGAAATAAGAAAGAGGAGGTTTGCTTTTGACCTTTGTCCCCAACACGCTTGGTAAGGGGTTCTGAAATTCACAACTCCCGACAGATCAAATCTCTCAACTGGGTAAAACATACACATGAAAATGACAATATGACCTTTGTGTAGTTGGAGTTTATCTGTATGACATAGTGTCCAGTGTATTCAATGCAGTTTTTAATCGCCTTGAAAAGCAATTACCAGAAATCATTTGTTTGGTTGATTGCTACTTTTATTTGAATTCATGACGTGGTTTACAGTAAAAAGAGTAAGGCCCATAGCCAAAAGAAATACTATAACGGAGAAATGTGTGGGGACCTTTCCAGTAAGATTTAGGTTGAACGCACTGATTTTCAGTTCAGAAAATTGTTGTTGGTTGGAGATATGGAAAGAGAATGTTCCGGAGCTACACAGTATGCAGAATAAAGGAAGGCTGACACAACGAAGTTCGGTAGCTGGCGACGGAGACCTGATACGTGTGACTGGCCAAAAGGTGAATGAAGGATGGTCATGGGAAGGGAGCTGATGAAGCCAAAATGTAACGATGGAAAAGATATAATGAATCAATTTACGGGCGATGGGCAAGTGACTGTATGTTGGAGACTAGGGAGGGATTATTGATTATCCGGACAGTATGAGTTTCACATATCAGTGGATGCGAATTCCTTCTTTCTGAGAGGGTTTGGTTCCGCACCTAACAAATTACAATAAATACATTGGACTGGGTTGATCCAAGTATTTGGCGCCAGCAAGCATCACAAGATATTCCAATGTAATTTGCGCATATCAGTAATACTTACTTGCTAGAAAAATTAATCTGATCTGCCTCTTCTTACGTGAAGCTCTAAATATGTGGAATTCTGCAAATTATCAGATGGCATTGTGTCCGTGATAGAGTGTAGGTTGCCAGTTTTGCAAGGATTGAAAATGCCTCGAGGCACAACTGATTTGCTGACGAGTCCGCATTTCAACAAAGTTCCAATTGAATCTATGTTACAGAGTAGTCACCGGTGATTTATGGTAAACACTTGGTTGAATCCTGTTTCTCATCACCTTTTTGTATCGATGCTATAGTTCACGACAGGTACTAGTGCTAATACAATCAAGATTTTACCTTCTATCGACCAGTATTTCTTACTAATACAAGTTGTGCATGATGTGTACTGAGAAGGGGACAGTTTCAAAATACTTCCATTTTTCGCAGATCATGTTATAACAAACCAATGTACAAGAAAATGATCATTTCTTCTGACGGAATGTTAAGTGAACACAATATAATTTTGACCTTGAGGAATGGGTTGCTTGAATGAGTATGATGGCATTTTCCTTTATTCAGACGATTGACCAGATATCACCCACGTCAGTTGAGAAACCAACTTGTTATATGGGTACCAAAATGACCATCTGTGTTCGTCTTCAGACCTTCAGTTTTTCAAATGCGATAGAACATACGGTTGTTCTAGATCAGAAGACAATCCATTTTATAGCTTCAGCAGTGAGAATAAAATTACAAACCAGTCAACAATAAAAATAAGAAGAAGAAAATGATAGAATATTTTGAGCTCTGCTTAGCCTGAAAAGATAGTCACATACTTCTTTACTTAACGGAACATATGAAACTCTCATTAGGCCGTTCACTGTACGAAGTTATTCCCCTAAACGGGATTTGCACTTTGTCAACAAAACCTTCAATTTATTCTTCTATACATCATTACCCGAAGCAGCATATGTCTCACTACACAGAATATCACAAACTAAGTGTTAGGAGAATGAATAGGTATCTCCAGTTTCAATACCCGATCACGATCAGCTGCCGAGTAGATATATCCGAAAAGTGCACAAAATAGAGGAGGGGGGAGGGAACGACGGAGTTCTTCGTTAAAACGGCTAAGAAATTAGGTATCTGAATAATTGGGAGTTCCTTTTACCGTGTTCTTCAATACTTCGAATGGGACAGCTCTTTATTTAAAATACGTTTATGGGTAGTAAAGAATAAATTTCGCACATTATGAGATTCATCATGCAGAATGAGGGTTTGACACCAGTGAAAACCATGAAGTCGCTGTACATCTATTTCATCCCTTTTGGGAATCACCATCAGCAGTGCACATTCAACGAGACGCACCTGCAAATGGAGGCTAGGGCGAATGGCTTTGAACCAAACACTTCCACCAGAAGGCAATCAGGGTTGGTTCTCAACGGTTCATTGAACCTATACACAACATGACATAAAGCTCTTCACACACTAGCTTTGAATATAAAGTTGGTTAGCTGGAGGATTGCCTTATACTTGGACCCCTATTGTGAAGTCGACCATCGTAGACGTCGCCTGATGTGCGAGAAATGCTCTGCTGAAATTTAAAGCCATGCAAAGTACTTTTTGTTCTCGCCAATCGAAGTAAAGTCTTTTAGTTAAAATTCTCAGAGACAACCGTACTCAGTGAATGGGCAACTGAATTGTGTCCATTGCGTCAACCTGAACGAGTTCAAGGACCAATATCAATTGAATATTCCAACGAGCGAGATGATTCGTCAGTAGACTAGGTAAGGTTCACAATCCGGTAGGGGAGGGGAACCATGTAGAGTGTACAGACAGACGGGATCTATCAGTGACTGAAAGGAGGTCACCTCTGTCCCCCATTCACTAGATGTACTGTGTGGATTGAATAATTTGTGTGTATATGCGGTAAGCGTCAGTGGTACAGATATGACGTAACGACTGCCGTTGAGAACTTCGAAAATACAGCAGTTTCATAGGCATACACATATGCACGTGTACATGCATGCGTACTACAATAGTCAATATACACGTGAATCATACGCACACGTTGTATTTGTTTGCTCATGGAAATGCGGGCGTGCTGATTGGAGTGTTAGCCGACAAAATTGAACACGGATTGTTCCAAATGGATTATCTCTAACTGGATATGAATAACACAGAATCACAACACATTCTCCTCTCTTTGTTTTGAGCCCGTAACGCCGTCGGCTTGAATCACTGACGATGGGTTTAGGCGAGTGTTCTGCGCAGTTGAACTGGCTCGCCATCTTGTAGGATTCCCTCCTCTTCATCGTTTTCTTCTCTAACTGGATTTCATTGTTAAAATTTATAATATCCTGAATTCTCCAAGTACCTTAGTTACAATCTCAGGTTTCTGGTTTATAATAATAATGCTGGTGTATATTTGTTGGTAAATGCTTCGCATTCCAACATTGCAACAGTAAGTCATTACCGAAACCACCAAGATCAAAAAATTGTGTAAATTTGATGAACTCACAGCATACTTGAGTGCCTCAAGATGAAATATCGGGCTACACCCTTCGAATGCGGACGTCGGGATGAAGTACACAGATGATGATGCCCCATTCCGTCAAACCTTGATTTTATTTCCGTCAAAGAAACTGTGATCCGTTGTCTGTCACAATCACTCGTAGAATGGCCTCTCAACTCAAGCAATTACAAAATCCATTTCTGACAAACGATAGACTAGTGTTCTCATTCAGATACGATTCGGAACAGTGTGAATATGTAACATTTATCCCAACAGCATACAACGTACTGAGAAAAGGTTCACTAAAATCGGCATGCACTTCCTGCCATGGAAGACGGCTTTCAGACCATGGTGTCCAGTTCTTTATTTTCTGATGCATTTTATGACTGCACTGATTGTATTTCGTCGCTGTTGGTTGATTGTCGTTTTAATTCACGGCAATCAGCCCGTTTCCTTGTAAAAGAATTCATTTTCTCGATACTCCTGTGGTCTTCGTTTAACTCTTCGAGATCAGGTCTCATGAAGGTTGTTGGTATAATAAATTGATTTTTATCTTCCAGCGTTTTCTCCGGAGATAATGGAAGTTGATCCTTCCACTTGTATTTCTGAGGAAAGCTTTTTCTTGCTTCACATTCCCACCCAACATTTTAAGCTGAGAGGATCAAGTTATGATAATTGTTCGTTTAGAGCGTTATGCCACTCTTGGAAATAGGAAGTGGCTCAACGAAACCGCAGTTCCTTGGTTCAATAGCGTTTTCCGAAAAATGGAACAAAGTGTGTCTATGGGAAATCTGTGAACCAGAACGAAATTTGATAACATTATTATGTTAGCTGAGGTAAATTCCCCATCTCTGAACCATTGCTGTCTGTTTTTTATTGGTGGCGTTCTTGGATTATTTTTGTTACTCAGTGCCTGACGGTCGGTCGCTATTTGGAGTGAGTACCTAATAGCAGTCCTGCAAAAACGTATTAGAGCAAGACAATGATCAAGAACTCCGTGTGAGTCAATACGAATCTCATTTCCATTTTGGTGAGTATTGGAGAAATACACAGTTCCTGCTATTCATCTTCTTCAGGAATGGCACCAATCCACACACGAGGAGCATATTTCAACAAAGTGATTGTTAGTGGAAATTAACTTTTGCAATCCTCAATTTGACATCCTCGCTTGTCTTACTCATGAGTAGCGTGTGCATGCGGTTATACGTCTGGAATTATTCTGCTGTCCGTAGCTGTATACAGGCCACTTCGTGCGTATAGCTAGTGAGACTACGTTTTCTGCTATACTGACAGTCCAAGTTATCAGGACTGTTTCTGCAGACATTGAAACCAAAATATGACTTTAGTGATGGTCATTCCCTAAAATAAATGACGCGATTTGCTAGAAGTCTGTTTATGCTGGCTAATCTATTAACATGGAGATGAATTTTGTAAAGTAAAATGCGTTGGAGCTTTGATAGGTCAATCAAGATTAAACTGCAAACAGTGCTGCGTACATCCTAGAATTGGCCGAAGTTCTGCCCCGTTCCTTGATGATGGAGATTCTGATAGGCGTTCGAATACATTCAGGTCTGTTATACAGCTTTCATCAGAAACCGTGAAACACAAGTATTCTTGTTCAGTGGTTCGAGAAATTTATCTTGAAGTTGTGATAGCCACATTGCGGTCCCCCAATCTTTGTAGCAGTTTCAGTAATCGTTGGTCCAGATACTAACGGTAGTTGCACAGTGATACTTTGTTTGTCCAGCAACAGAGCGAATTTTCCACACTAAACATCACTCCAGACTATGAAAGTAAATTTTGCCCGTTTGGTTGTTTGAAAATTATCCGCAAGAAGAATATGGTCCTCCTGATTTTTCATCTCCTTGGATGATAATTTTGCTCTGTTTGTCTACTTGCATAAAGTCTGGATTCTGAATGGAATATAAACTGAACAAAGGAGCACGGATTGGTCCAAATGGATTTTCTCGTATTTCGTTTGAATAGGACAGAATCGGGGCATCCAGCTTATCGCCCAAGGCAATAACCCTAGTTATTTCGATAAATATACAAAACTACCACGTTATTTGTGATATGCCAACATGAAACGGAATACCATTTTGATGTTCACAATTCTCGGATACGTTTCGATGGAAATTTTGGATTCCCTAAGGAGTAGATGTACGACGCATTTTCCTAAATTGCTTGCACTGGTGAATGCTGACTGCATACTCCTGTTTTGTCCAAGTGGCGCAATTACCACAGGAGGGCGCAATGCATGACAATGTTGATTAATTTGAATCGTTTTACATCAAACATGGCATGTAGGGAAAATCTCTGTCAGTACGTATTTCAATGTGATTGTGTTGTTCATCCAGGTTGTGAATTTGATATTCTTTGATTTTTGTCTGTGATCCATAACATCGTGCGTTCCCCACCCCGGTTGATTGCACCACTTGAAAATGTGAGACGGAGTCCTTGAGGGCGCGGAATGATAATTTCAGTGTGAACGACAGTATTTGTGAGAATTATGTGAGAAAGGTGTAGAAAACACCGCGACTAAGCGCGGTTTTTACATGTGAATTACCATTTCTCGTTCTTCGGTAGCCTACTCGCGAATAGCATAAAATATTCAATAAATATGAACCATTCTTATTTCATCGATACGGCTTGAAGTTCAGTGCAGAAAATATCCCGATTACTTGGACTGTCAGTAAAGCAGAAAACTTAGTCTCATTAGCTCTACGCACGATATGGGCTGTATACAGCTAAGGACAGCAGAACAAATTCCAAACGTATAACTGTTCTTACCATAAATCCGTGGTTCTAAATAATACAATGCATAGAAATACCTAAACTCAAATGACATACAGGCAGGTGTGCAACCAAGAACAACAGTACAGAAGGTTATCCAATAAATCGGGACAGTGCGGTCATAAACGGTCCAATCAGCAAGGAGTCAAGCGAAACTGTCGCGCAACACAGCTACGGTACAGATGGTGCATCAAGAGGCTTTCGGGCTAATATGAAGTTCAGTTTCAGTCAAAGGATCAAAATATAATTTATAATTAGCATATACAAATTAGTATACTCTAAGGCATCACCAATGTGAAAGTACAAATAGTAGCAACTGGAAATGACGGAAGTGATGTGTGTCGACGTGAACGGATGGACTTGGCAAAAGACTTGTTTGCATCACAGATCTTCTCTGTGGTCTATCGGTTTAAGGCGCGAAAAGCGGGGTAGAGGTCGGGAAATCGAACTTCCGGTGGCCAGTTTTTATGCGTGATTGAAACGTTCGGGAAAACTTGCTTGCAAGGGAAATGTACATTCGTATAACAACAGAGTCGGGAAGACAACTGTAAAATGTTCACGCACTATACGTCAAAATTCGTAAATCTGGAATGTGTCGGTGCAGCAGAGACGGAGAATTGGACCATTAATATTGGAGTTTCATGAAGCATGTACACGCTACTGATGAGTAGGACAAACGAGAATGTCATCAAATAACAAATTACAGAAGGTACTTTCACTCAGCATTATCAGTGTCTTGCCTGTTCTACTCACGGATTCTCACTAAGGGTTTCTCAAAGTTGAATTTTTTCCAGTGATTGGAAACGTTCGTGAATTATTGAGCTCAGTGAGAATTCCGCTGCATCTGGGGGCGGAATTTCCAGTCCTACTGTCGGTGCAACCACACTACATCACACCACCACATGGCTACGAACGACGACCGCTGCTCCACAGACATTTTATCTGATCCCTGCACTTCACTCAACACCTGGCTTTTCTTTTTTATTCCATAAACGAAAAAATTAACTCATTATTCTTATTCGATCACGATCATGCTGTGTACAATTGGGCTGACTGGCTACCCAGTGGACTTTTTCAGAACTACGTTATCTCGACCTAACTGGTTGTCCTGTACAGCTGTTTTGACTGTTCAGTTAACAGTGAGTCATGTTTATTTATGTTTTGTGACTGAAGTATTATTCAGAATACCAAACGTCAGTGAACTTACAATAAATACGGCTATTTTATTGGATATTGTTCTATTGACTATGGCTATACACTGCCTCCAACAAGTGTGTCATTCACTGGGACCTAGTTTCTGCCAGACCGCAACCTAAGTTATTTTGTTATCTTCTACGTGAACTGTAGAATTATCACTCATTGCGGCCTTGGCAGCAACATCTGTTGCTCAGTTCTGACTTGATTGATCGAAGAGCTATAACTTCTTTCGTGTTATTGTTGCACCTTCTCGGTTTACTGTCGTTCACACTGCGGATACGGATATCTATGCTACTGAATGCAGTCAAGTTACCGGAGTCCTTGAGCACTTATTGACTCTCTACTACCTACAGATGCACTCACAGTCTCATTCGTCCAATACCAAATGTGACCTATCGAAAAGAAATCTATTCCTCCCACATGGTTAGCGTTTCATTATTTCCAGCAAGAGTAAATTGAATGAAGGATGCTTAGACTTTGTTTTCTCTTTCACTAGAACGACTGGTGATAAGTAAAACCCCAGTGCATAATTTGAGGCTCTGTCCGATGAAACACAAATCTAAATTAACCTAAGCATGATTGATGCATCATTTCTAACCATGGAAAATTTCCTTCAGGTAATTGAAGAACATCAACCGAATTAGGATTGACCCTGTGAACCACCACCTCTTGAAACTGTTCCGTGATGAAATCGGAAGTTAGTATATGGCTTTATTTTTCCACACGGAATTCTGCTAGTTGTTATGTGGGAATGCTTTGACGTGCTTTTATGAACTGCGAGAAATCGATGCATTTCTAGAGGATCGAAACTCCGATCTGATTTGAGAAATGGAATTACAAGAATTTAAACAAATGCCATCCCATTTCAGTTATATTTTGACTAGTGTGAATGACCTGAATACATATTTATCCAGTGGAAGATTTTAAAGGAGAACAGGTAGCTAATTCGGAAAAAGAATCATAATCCAAAAATCTTTCAATTCGGCTGATGTGTCAAATGATGAAGAAAAAAAGAGAGATTTTTTTGAACTGCACACAAATCCAGCTGTCGGAGGGCCGAGAAATTGCAACATTCTTAGGAACATTATGGGTGTTTGCTAATGAACATGTTCCCAAACAATACTGACAAGGCCTTAGCTGTGTCTATCTCATTCAGGAGGACATACTCAGCAGAGTATGAAATCCGTGCCGTATTTTCAATCAGAATAAAATGTAGAATTTGTTCGATTAGGCAAGCAGGATTGCCAATTACTGTTTCCAACAAAGTGCCACCAGTTTGAACCTTTTGTCCAATAAACAGGAACCAATATGTTATCAGGGGATGTCATTATATAATGCAATATTTTTCGGAATGGGGGGTATGAAAACTTTGGAATCCGGCATTTAGTACGATTTATTGCAACAAGGGACAGCCCATATACGTAGTCAGCGTCAAAAGGAATATTTCTCAGTGTTCCTGGGTTGAACTTCGAGCAGGTGTTCAAAAATGGGACCGCCCAATTTTTATCGAATATTGAAATCACGTGATATCTCAAATCACCTAAAGCTAGCCATTTAGATAAAGTAAACGACCGTATACTAAATTTCTGAACGAACTGTTTTTATGCATCAATACACGGCCAAAAGCTAATGGATCTTCGGTCAATACAGTTTTTGGCAGAGCAGAAAATATTATTTAGCTACAAGCCTCGAGACTCCCCGAGAGTCCTCGGCCACTAATACCTACTGGTGAATGAAGTATCGTAAAACTTTTCTGAGTTTAGTAAGTCGCGTTGGAATTGAATAATTGTTGTTTCTTTACATTCACTAAATGTTTCGACTTAAACACACTTTAGGAAATGTTTGCTCATAGATTGCTCGATGTTCAGTTCTTAATTGGTCTCCATTGGACCGACACAGTCTTCCACGTACGATCTGGATAGATAATTTCGTGGAGTGTGCTTGAGTGGCATTAGATGGGCCCATTAACTCCAAGTGTTTTGGGTCTTTCCCAGTGTTTATTTTCATGTACACCTAATATATAAAAGGACTAACATAAAGATGTGCAGATCCGGCTCTAAGGAAGGCAGGCTGAATTAACCGATCCCTGTTGTCCGTAGTTCACTCTGGGCTCTTAGCTTTCCTCCAGCTTCCGGAGTCAAGCCTTTTTGCATGCTCCTTTCTGATATTTCAGGAAATTATTTAGATAACTTAGAAAGGCCGCAGATATCCCCTGAAGAAAAATACTTTTCAGTGCATTCATCACACAACCACTGATCAATACTGAACTGGTATGAATTAATGCTCCACCAATGTTCATACCATTTTCCTTCTCCGTCCACGTGTTTTCAGTTAATCCTATTGGATAACTTCCGCGCTGTAGTGGAAATTGGGGCTAATATCGTTCCGTTAATTACACAACACAATGGCAATTGATTTATGGAAATGTTTACCGGAAACGGAAATCAAGCATTGAATAACGTGATTGAACGTGATTGGGAATTAAAACTTACACGTATAAATTTTGAGTTAAAACGTGATCTTCGGTTCAATTTCCGCATCAATAAAAAGATGCACACAGTGAACATGTGAACTAACACAACGAAACTGATCAGCTTACCAAGTACTCAACGCCATACATTGCGAAAATGTTAGCCACAGCAACAAATTCCAGTCCAACATGTTTTTGCATAGTGGCACAAACATCAAATATCTGTTGTGAGCTTGATTTAATTGGTTGATAAATTTAGATTCGGCATTATCCCATCACCAACTGGGGCTTGGTGGTGCGCTGCTAACCTTTACCATACACGTGTCTTTTGTGGTTTAATTATTTCAAGTCCTTCGAAGAATACAGAGATAATTGGAAAGTGGAAGACATGGCGGTACTTTGGAACACTGATAGCGTGAGATTTGGGAACATAAAGATCAGCTAATCAGAGCAGACTGGGCATAGTTCCAGGTGAGTCATACGTCATGTCGGCCACGTCGCACAGCGGAATAAACAGTCAAGGCTCGCACAAAAACCCAAAAGATACTCATGAACAGCTCGAACAACGATTTGAATGCTGCAACCTCCAGTACACATTTCAACGCGAAGTAAGAGAATGAGGCACCGAATACCACCAAATACACGTGCAAACAACCAGACCGCGAAGATGTGGCTATGTACGGAAACCCTTGCTAGCAGCACGCATTGAGTTCCCAAGAAAACCACAGGTTGCTAGAAAATACTGTCATAAGCGTGATACACGCATGACTGATCCATGGTGCAATATTGCGACGACCTCCAGCACTCAGCCGACGGAAAGCCATAAATCCAGAGATATTGCACAGATTATACAACTGTATGAACAAAGTGCACCAACTGAATAACTGGCAGAGTACTTCTGTATACAACTACCCGTAAATGCAATGACATCCTTCAGATGTTGGGCCTGATTTGCCACAAAATGTGTATATCCATATGCAGAAATATCTTCTACTCTCAGAACACATACCATCCTTCTGAGTATATGTAGCTACTGTTGACAGGACGTCACGTGGACTGAATATCTAATTTTCTGCCCCATTCTACATTCAACCCTTAACATCTAACCATCTGTTTAATGGGAACCGTTTGCATTATTCTTCCAACTGGATTATGAGGATCAGACTCATGTCTAACATTAAAGTGTAGATGAATAAACTGAAGGATTTGACTCTTGCAGACCAAAACCGATTTAGAAAATAAATCTCGTTGGACACAGTTTGCCGAGAGTGTCATTGTATGTCGCTGCTCTTCTTGTTGTTCGTGACTGTATTTGTAATTTTATCTTTATTGCTCAAATCATCTGAAAAGCGTGGTTTCTGATCTAAAACAAAGTCGATGACCATCTACTTTGAACAACCCACAATCGAATGATGATGACAAATTTCTTCACGTTGGAGCTCAACTGACGTGAGAGATATCCAACAAAGGGGCCGAATGCAAAAGTTTCTCATAGAACCAATTCAGGCAAATTTACTTCAAGACTAACATCACATTATGAGATCATTTCATAATGCATGAATTTATCATGTCATGAGGTGGAAGGATTGAAATAATTTGGATTGGCTCCATGTGCACTATACTTCAAGAATGCTATTATTTGGTAAAATGGGTGGTCGATAGAAATCAAAATCCTGATGGTTGTATTACCAGTGAGGATCATCTTATTGTGTACAATCTGTGACTGACAATCAGATTCAACCAAGCGATTACCACAATGTATCTGAGTTAAATGACCGATCTCACCTTGTTTTCACTGTTATGAGCCAATTGTAATTTGTTTCATTACCAATGAATTTCAATTAAATCGATTTCTTTCTAAATTGCTGAAATCGATTATCATGCACAATCATAAATACCTTTCACACGATCATCCTCACTCTGTACAGGTCATATGAAAGAATATATTTCGTTTGCTTTCCATCATATTTTGACTAAGCACAGTGAAATTTGCAAACATTTTCAGTGTATCTTTGGGAGACTTCATTCATACATGAAAATGATTCGTCAATGGTGTTCTCGGTGCTTGCCTCAACGGCTCTAATAGTTGGTTATTCTAATGTGGCAATATTGTTTCCGTATACCTGTTCATCATTTGTGGTTCAATTCCTCAGAGAAAATCCTCATGATTTGCTTTGTGACTGTCCCGATGTCTAAGGCTGTCAAACTAGTGGGAACTTAGTCTAACTGGCTCTGCGCACACCATGATCAGAACACGGCTACTGGCAGTGGACCAAATTCCCATCGCATAACCATGTTTATCGATGATTCGTGGTTCTGAACAATACAATAAGCATAAATATACAACAAGAAAACGACTTACAGTCAGGTGAGAAACCAAGAACAATGGGCAGTCGCTTTCCGAAAATCGGGACGGTGCAGAAAATAAAAACGGTCCGCCTAACAAATAGCTGAACGAAACTGTAGCACAGTAAAATCCAGAAACCTTTTGTAGTCACGAGTCAATAAATCAGGTACAAAGGCGTGAATTAGGCTGTAGTTGCAATGCTGAAAATAGGTGAGAATAAATGAGTACAAATAAGCTAAATCTGTGGGGCTAACGTGAGCACGTGCCAACTTGATTAGACGAACTCGGCACAAGATCTGTTAGCGCCATCAGAGTATGGTGGTCAATGGTGGAGTGCAGTGACAGGAACGTTAGGGTTGAGAGTCCGAGCCTCAGCTCGGCTGTGCAAGTGGAACACTCAGAAAGATCATATAACAACAGACCTGCTGACCTTCGAGGAAACAAAGTTAGGAATAAATACGTGAACTGTTCATGTATTAGGTACCGTAAAACTTGAGTACATACCAATATGATACCATAGCAACAGAGAAAATACGTTACGAACATCCGAAGCTCACAATGTACTTTTTCGCAACTCATGAGTAGCTAGGCGGAGGAGGAGGATGGACTTCAGTTACGAACAGCAATTACAAATTTGCGTTTGTGTACTGCAGTGAGCGTTCGTGAAATCTATCGATAGTTCGATCTGTGCACATTTATAATAACGGAGTTCTGTTCAGGAGCTTCATCCATTATCGATTCATGTGAGAAGGTCGGCGCATGCTTTTTGATCACTACTATCCAGAGGTATGATGGCTGGGAGAGTATGTTCTGGTGTACGGGTAATTTCTTTTACCAAATTTTACAATCTAAATGCCAGCCGTCCATTTATTTCGGAACTATTTTCTTTCGAATTGGGTGTGATATGAAACAATGATCCTTCTGATACGGGGACTCTCGACATCAATGAAAACAATGATCCCACATGAGGTCCGCTAATAAATTTTCCTACGAACTTCAACGTGAATGAATGTAGTAAATGATGTCATCCTTGTGGTAAGAGATGAAGACAGCCACCTTGTTTTCCGGTACTAAGAACTATCCAAATGGCAAATACTAAGATGCATTTTCGGGAATCTTTTACTAAATACCTTGACAAAAAGCTTCAGTTACGGAGTGATATTGATATGACGGAAGCACGTTGATGAATATTATGAGAGTAAAGCTGTCAGCAGAGCTTGACTGTGAAGCATTTGCAGTTTAATTTACCGAAACCTGATCGAACATTAAAGTATTATTATGACGTGAAGGCATTTTCGCCTACTGATTCACTCATGCATCAACTGCATTATATAGTAATTGAATTGTTTTCAACCTTTCGGTAAACCAGGTCTCTAGGTCCGAACACTTGCTCGGCGTAAACAATTTGCAAGTATTAGTTTTTCCATGTTCAACCTAACAAGTGTTTCGAAGAGTTTGACCAGTGTTATGACCCACAAGATGAACCTGGTGAGTAGGCTGTTTTTTGTCATTGATTTGAATATCAGTAAAATTAACCAAACAAAACAAAAAATGCTGATTTGCGTCTTCGGTTTCCAGTCGATGAGAAGCAGTAGTAATTCGATCGAGGGTGTCATCCGACGGCTTATATTGCCTTTCTTCATCTCTTTGCATTTAGTCCCTGTGACGTAATTTAGCCCGTTATCGTTCCATGGTTGACTACAATTTACTTTGAAGCATTCAACCACTTACTACTCAGTGAGTAGCATGCATACTCTTCCACACCAGAACCATTGCAGTTTGTCGTCATCTGTTGGATTCATCTTGTAACAAATGAGGTCCTCACGTTATCTAAAAACGGTGGCGTCCTGAGTTTTTCATTGGCCAGTTGGAGTGCAGAGGACACTGGTGCACATCTGATAGGTAATATGCGTGGATCATGACTTGCATACTTCACTAGGGTGAAATCAACTAGTCCAGTCCTACTGACAGCAGTTTGACTTCGCTTTTGAGTTTGCCATCAAGTAAGGATGAGTGTAAAATACAAGAGCTATTCCGTCGATACGAAGGCAAATATTGATGAATATGTGCGTGACAGGAATCTTACGGCATCATAAAATGAGATGATGCTTGATGTTCCGGTGGTCCGAAAAAGGAGAGCATAGATGGGGGTAATAAATTTACATAACTACAAGAGCGGATCATAAACATAGAATATAACCTGTGAGTGAATTGCCAAAAAATGTGCAAAAAGTTTAATTGCTGTCACGGATTATATGCAAACATTTGTTCTTGCCATGGAACCATAAATTGAATCAAAATCCGAGGTATTCAAAGCATCATAACACTGGCTGGATGGCTCTCTTCAGCCATACAAAAAGTCTCCAAAACGATCGGAAACAATGACTGGGCTAGATGATAGTGAATTTAGTAAACATACACAAAGAACTGAAAGAAGCATTGATCAGACGGGTACCTCGTCAATCTACTTTCCGTCTACTGTTTGAGAAAGTACGTGGATTATTTGTGGTATCGCAGTCAGTCTGAGCAGAAGGATAGTCTCGCTTTTGTCACCACCAATATAAGGAAGGTAAGATTGAATGCGAATTAGGTGATTATGTTCTGGCAACCGAAAATAGCCGGTGCACACAAACATTTTTGAGGAATAGGACTTACTCGGTAGATGATCAGCGATGTATCTTATTCTGGGATGCAGCCAAGAAAAGCAGTGCTCAATAAGTGAGGAGTTTCCTCTCCGAAAGAACAATTGATGAGTTATTGATAATATACACAGAAATCAGTGACAGCATTTAAACTTGGATGTTGAGAAGTCAGAGTAAAAATGTATTGGGGTGTAGTTTCGAGAAGGTCGTGCACTGAGTGAAACATTCATTGGAGAGAACCGGTGACAGCTGTATTACCAGTGCAATACCAGCACGATACGTGAACGATGCATGCTCATTTATGAGAACATTTATTGCTGAACACAAGAATCTGTGGTCGCTGATTTTGCAGGAGACCGAGTTGCAAGAAATACACTACAGAAATAAGGATTATGGACCATGTTCCGATTGAATATGACAAAACTTTACCTGAATAAACATGGAATTTTGTCAATACATAATTGTCGATCCTATATCTGGAAAACAATACATCTCCGAAAGTAAATCCTAGCGCAATGTAATAAGCAGAACCACAAGCAAAACCTAATTTTAGGCTGGCTGTTTATCCAATGCTATTTATTGTCACCCCATTTCTGTGTATGGATAATGTGGAAAAGTGCTTCTTCGTTTACAGGACAGTTATGGGCAAAGTCGGTCACTTAAAAAATGCAATGCATTCCGTCCACGTAAGTTTATCATCCATTCGAAATAAATCAACAGTTTTCTCTCTTGAACTTACCAACAACCGTGATATTGCCAAGACTACAACAGATAATGAAATTTATACTAATCTGTTTGCATTGCATTGAAAGTATATTTCCAATTCTTGTGTTACATTACAGAGAAAAGTACGAAGTTGAAGATCGTTACACCAACAAATATGTTTTCATCCGAATTTTGACAGTGCCCGTATTCATTTGGTCTGTAATGAATGCTGAACTTCTTCAAAGTCACGCATGATGGGCAAAATATTTACGATGACAAAGCTATTCACGCGTACACAATTGTAAACACCTCCCCACCCCACGAGGAGCCGATGCAACTTACTTCAGTTACTGGGTTCGAAACGTCACCGGGAAGATTTGTGCATAGAACAGCTGACACGTCACTTGTAGGATATACCATGATCCACAGCACTTTATTGAGTGAAATACTGAAAATGCATGAAAAATCCATGGAAATAAACGAAGTCAATGTGGACGAATAATTCAACTCACTCATTTAAGGAGAAGTGTGTACCATCTTTGTTTACTCAAGAAGAATGGTTTACTTAATACGACCAATGTACATCTGGGTGCGAAAATGTCCTAGGTCAAAGAGGTTATCCGCAATTTTACTTTCCATATATTTTTTAGGGAAGTTCGCTCCACAGTGTTGATTCCGGTGGTCGGCGAATCGTATTCTGATCTGTAGAAATGAGCAGATTGCTCACCCAATAACTTGAAGTCTGAAACATTATAGAACTACACACTCGACATTCATTAAAGTGATGTAATCCATGGTGGAATATATAAAATGACTTTGAATGAGCTGAAGGGATGAAAGCAAAATAACATTCGATAAGAATCAAGACAAGAAGCCCTTAAGAGCTGTTCCAAGTATGCGATGGGATATATCATAGATAAATCGACGAAGTGGAAATGGATTTTTCCTATGTTCATTCCTAGATAATATGTTTATCTAAGATGAATATGACAACAGACAGCTGTGTCGAATCTTTTGAATCGCTATCGATTTGTGGACAACATTTTCTGCACAACTGAGTAAAAAGCGTTTATCGACACAATCGTGGAATGCGTTAAAAAGCCTCACTTGAGCTGGCTTCAGTATGCAGGGTCAGGTACGTCCTTGACTCGCTTACTACTACATGCTGCTCGCAAACGAATCGTAAGGTACTAGGAGCTGAAAGTTGAAAATGATCATGTGATGAGTATGCGAGTTCTCGAACGTATTCTATGCCGATACTGGAAGCTAGTGCAGCCCTAGGAGAGTGAGCCTTCGTGACGAAAGAGGGATGACACCACTTGCGTAAACTTTGACGATCTGTCTGACAAGATGTCGAACACGGTGAAGCCTACCATATCACCTCCCTCTCGTGTTCAAACCAATCTTCTATCGGATAACCAATTTATGAATTCACAATGTAAACAGATGGTGCATTGCCGCACAAGATCCGCTGATTATCGACAATGTGGTCGTTGCAACAGATACCCGATTACATTTTGTAAACGCTTACGGAGTAGTAGGATCTTTTCCTCTACCATGAATTTGAGACTTTTGGTGCGATGTTCGATTGAAGATTATGAAAAAAACAAAAGACACTTCAGACAACGTGCATCGAAAGATCAATAATCCTTGACGAACTGAGCCTCGTTAGCCGAATCAAATTTACCAACTTATGTATGGAGAACATCCGAAAAGCTAAACTGTGTGCATTCAACAAGCTTCAGAAATCCATTGTTCACAAGTTAGCTGAACCGAATTTTCTGAAACAACCAGAAAAATGTGTGAAGAATTTGTTATCAGTTGCACTGAATGAACTTCAATTACGGGCTGTTTCATGTGGTCTACGTTTCTGCATACCACCGTGTAAAATAAACAGCACAGAGACACAGGCGCAATTCGAATATCTACTCGAACAACTGAAAATAGCCAAACAAACTACAAAAAATGCGGAGACTTGGTTCAAAGCAGAGCTAGTTGACTTGGAACGACAGTACCTGATGACATCATTCAGACATAAGTCACTCCTCACACCTGAGCACATAACCGCCATTGAAGAGCTACAGTTGTCACCTGATTTGTTAATTTTACGTCGTGACAAGGGCTCCGGAGCAGTGCTGATGGATCGGAATGATTATGAGAAGAAGATGGAAAGTGTTCTTGACGATCGCAGCAAATTTGTACACGAAGATAACTGTGATGACCCAAAAGAACTAGAACAACGGATATCGATTGAAGTACAGTTTTTACTAGAAGGATACTTCATTAATGAAGACACAGCTGAAATCTGAAGCCAAAAGGAACTCAAACTCCACGACTGTATGGTTTACAGAAAATACACAAACCCGGAGTGCCACTTCGACCAATACTATCTATGACAAATTCACCACAACACGGATTGGCGAAATGGCTGGTGAAATTGCTTGAACCAGTTATTAAGTCAATAGTCAGACACACCATCAAAGAGAGTTTCAAAATGGTAAAGCTTTTGGACCAGATTAATAAGAAAGGGAAACATATGGCTTCATTTGATGTCAAATCACTGTTTACGAATGTTCCCGTTCGGGAGGTCCTAAGTATCATCTGTGACCATGTCGAGTAAAACCAACTCAAAATTGGTACACCAGTATCAGTTCTGGAACGACAATCACGACTGTGAACAACAAGCGTATAGTTTTCCTCCCGTGGTCGGGCTTAGAGGCAAATTGACGGTGTCGCAAGGGGAATTCATTGGGTCCATTCTGGCAGATATATTTATGGTTCATCCTGAGGTAAAGGCAAGAAATTCATGGAACGTTCAGAACTTTACAAACGATACGCTGATGATCCTCTAAACATCACATAAAGTATAGAAGAGACAACAAGGATGATGGATGAACTCAATGGTCTGCATCCGAATATACGACTAACAATAGAAGCAGAAATACAAGATACACTGCACTTCCTCGACATTAATATGACTAGAAGGAATGATGGAATAATCGCCTGATCTGTTTACCGAAAAGAAACTTGGACAGGCTAATACTTGCACTTTGACAGCTTTGTGCCTGTGGAATATAAACGTGACCTGGTCCGAACACTATTTCAAAGAGCACGACGTATCTGCACAGAAGACATAATTGACAAAGAACTACGACAGCTCAAAGAAGCCTTGACTAAAAAAGCTTATCCCGATGCGTTTATCGAAAGGCACACTAAGCCTAAAGTCATCAGTCAAATGAAATGTTCAGTAGAAAAATTACTAGTCACCCTTTGTCTTTCATTCAAAGGTGATGACGTCAATTGCTTGCTCAAACGACGACTTGGATCAGCGCTTGCCCGAACATATTATGCAGCTGACCTCAGAATTGTTCATCGGACGATTGAGATCCCCACATCCTCGATGAAATGACGTCCACCACTGCACACCAAATCAAATCTGACTTACCAAATTCAATGTAGTTGCGGAGCAACCTACGTGGGTCGAACCGAGCGGCAGTTACGTAACTGACACACATTTCAAACACATTTCACATTGGGTACAACGCCTTGTGAAGCAATCAGAGTGAGATCAAAGGCATAATGACAACGGTCGAAACCATAACGTCCCGTCCTCGGCCGTCGCTCGCCATCTTCTGATGACGCAACATCTAGCCGAACGAAGCACTGCGTTTCGGGTAATTTACGTGGTAAAGAATACCAGAACTTTGAGGTTTGCTGGAGCTATTGCCATGTACCGATGGAAACCAACATTGTTTCAGCAGAAAGAGCTCTTTATTATTGTGAATTTATCGTGGCGACGTAACAGGACTATTGGAATTTCCCCTATCTTGAACGTATATAGACAATATCGTTCTGCAGTATGCACCATGTTGAGATGCAGCGAAATCGTCCCGGACATGAATCGTGCTATGTTGCAACTCTGGCTTTTCTTCTCAAAATTATCTTCGCGGAATATGGGGTAGTAAACAATTTCAACTTACTACTCACTGTGAGAGCTTCCGGAGAGATTTAATTGCTCAGACTGCGCGACAAAACCGCAGTAGACACATCTCTGCGAACTATGTGAGAGTAACCCGCAAAACGTTCACAAAAAGACATTCCCTGTTCGACGAACTTCGGGACACTATTTATTATTTTCCTATCCTCCAATTCAAAAGTGTGTGTGTAATATGCATGTAGGAAAGATGTCTGAATGGAAACGTGGTATAGTTCGTGAAAAAGAATGGAATACATTGTGCTTACGTCGAAATAGATAAAAATAAACGAGGAAGAGAGGTGGTATTGATGCATCCGTCGTCCTTTCCAGTAAGGACCTTCTTTCAGCTTATTAGTGCCAACGTGTTTTTCAGGCTCTGATGCGACACTGTTTATGTCACGGGTTCCAGAACCATTGTCAACAAACGAGCTCTATCATATGATGAGGAACTGCACATGTAGAGAATATGTCCTACTAGGAATCCAATCTTATACAATCTCAGCAATCCATGCAATCTTTCAATGTTCGTTCCCTTAGGGCGTATCCGTTGGAGAATGTCTGAGTCTATTGCATCTATTGCATCTCTTACTCTCAAAGGTGCCAGAAAATAAGGCAGAAATTGCTCCATCGGTTTTGTTGCATCTTTCTTTATGATAGTTTCACGAGTTTAGATGTGTCACTCATAGTGTTATCCATTTTACCAACGAAGCGAGACTTAACATCCTATTTCTGACGGCTTACCTGTGTGACATTGATAACAGATATTCAGTTAAGTGGATGTCAGTTTCTGTAGCTACACATATGACGACGGAAAGTGATTTGTGCGACAGACTTACACTCTAAAAATTATCAGAGTAAGATAAAACAAAAGGAAAAGAGAAATTCTTGTCTGAACTTCCAAGAAATTAATAAACAATGATATGTTAGACTCAGACATTTGAACGGATACGCCCTAATGAAAAATTATTGGACGATTTTGATAATTGTCGTTGCTGCATAGGCGTGGATTCCTCTTGAGACCTGTTTATGCGACGAACAGCGTCAAAGACATATGCGAATTCAGCAACTGCGTGGACGCCGTAAGTGCAAAAATGACGGACACCTTCGTTTGACTTCAGCTCACATTTCACAATTATTCTATAACTTTATTCATGACAATACATGTGAAACACTCATTCTTTTGGTAAATCTAGAACAAAACTGTATTTCTAATCAGGTGTACCAGTCAGATTTATCATGAACGAGGAGGTGGGGGTAGCAATGAATTCTCAACTCGGAACACTATTTAGTAAACAAGAATATGTGTGACTTATCTACCTGAATTCTGTATCACTAGTTCGTTACGTATTCAGTGCACTCCGTCACTCCTGCCGGTCATCGATTTTGGTCGAAAATGTGTATTGAATGGGAAGAAATATTTCCCAGCTAATGTATACTTCAAAAGAATCGGTGGTAAATTGGAAGTCTCGATTGATCTCGTTGGTGGAATTCACCGTACAGATTGCTTCTGATCCCGGTACTATTCTGGTGGATCCAGTCGAATGAGCTGATGCGAGATTTTTTCTCGGTGATTTCCACCATCTAGAAAAGAAATTAAAAAATAGTTTCCACGTAAAACCCCTCACAAAGCTCAGATAAATATTCATCTTTGTTCACTAAATCAGGAGCAAGTAAGAGAACTGTAAAAACTTCTCGTAGCTATAACTTTGAAGGAAGTTGTCCAGACATGGACCGGGTAACAGGTGCAATTGTGTAGGCTGTGAGGGGGTAAAGTCAGAACTGTTTTTTTGAGCAAATGCGATGAATGCGAACATGTGCTTATCACCTAATTCTAGTATGAGATCTCTTCAGACTGGAACTCAAACAAGAAGAATTATGCGCATACCTCTACTAAAAATGATGTACTTCATTCCATTCAGATTGGGAAAAGTTACGGGAGAACAATAGAAAACTATGGGAAATATGCACTTCTGTACGAAAGAAAAACTACCAAACTACAGTTTCTTGGATTGTCCGAGTTTACTCATTCGAAAGTATGCTCGATGCAGCTATCAAACGGTAATTCGAGTTAAAAGGACCAATGCGATTTATCTAGTACATTCACACGGAAATATTTCATGGGGTTTACACGTGCTATATACGTAGATTCACTGAAAGTATTATCGTTGATAATAATAACAATAATAATAATATTAGTAGTGTATTGGTTTCCGCTTCGTTCCTGGACCTTTTCTGATGTAAGAATGATAATGACAGAACCTAACAGACAGGAATGAAGAAGAATTTAGTTGAACGGTTGCAAAATTACCCTTTTTAGTTGACAGAGAATCACCTCTTACTTGAGTACTACTGTGAAGGTGGGGCATCGGTTGCGGATGCATTGATTTTGGTGGACTTTGGGAGCTTAAAATCGTCCATCCAGTAGAACTTGTCATTCTGTGAATTTTAAATCATTGGGTCACTTTATTTAGTTGATAACAACAAGGAGAATACATATATTGCCAACTGCAGGCAATTTATTCACTCATGTCGATCGCGTACGCGAACCATGGCATAGATGTACGTATACTTATGAACATATAAATTTACATATATATATATATATATATACGTATATGTGTATATATATATTCACTTAATAATCCCATTTCATTATATATAGAAAACACGAATAGCGAACAAGCTCGTTTTCGGTAACACCATCCTCGTGGCTAATACAGTTACGTTTATAGGTTTGAATTGCATAAATTATGAACAACGTCTGTGTGCTAAAGTTTGATTGGATGGTCTTCAAAGTTGGTGTTGCGTAGTTAGGAAAGGTAGGAGGGGATGTTTTGTTGTTTCGTGGTTGAGAAAGGGGCCCGTGAAAAAATGAACAAGGGTTTCGGGGATTATCCACTTCTGGCTTCAATCAAAGGGTCAACGTATGGGTCACACTGAGCTCCAGGGTCGGTCTCGGATCGCGGCCAGGGTAGTTTGAGTGCCTTAACGAAACGTTTCTGAGAACAAAGCGATGGATTGAATAATCTGATCGCCGCAGCCTCTGCCGTTGCTAGATGTTGTTTCCGAGCGGCCTTTGGCGTGTCTGTAGGGACTCTAGACTATTTTGAACGCGTCGTCGTTTACGCCATGTCCAGAATCCGCAAGGTGTGCCACAATCGCGTTGGTCATGGATTTTCTGTCTCCCGTCGACAGCCAAGTTGGTTTGTGCTCTTTGATCTTTTGTGATAGTTGCCGTGTCGTTCTACCTATATAGCTTGCTGCACATGAGCAAACAAACGAATAGGTTAGCATGGATGAGGTGAGGACAAGTAACTTGTATTTTAGGTTTGTCGAAATCACTGGTCGACTGGTGAAGTGGGCACGCAGTGTAGCAGCGGGAAAGATGCGAGCGAATGCCTTTTCCAAGCGTTTTATTAGTAACTCGCTTTTGTCATCTCCTTTGAAAGGGAGATGAATGTATGAATCGTTATTCTTCACGGTCACTAACACTTGTCTCGTTGCCCTTTCTTCTATGTTCTTTTGTATGAAGCGCTCGGGGTATCCGTTATCCAGGAGCGTTTGCTTCAAAATGTCTAATTCATCACTCACCGTCTCATTCGGGCAAATCATTCGCACACGGGCTGCGAGTGAGCGAATAAGGTTACGTTTACGTCCGATAGGTACAAAGCTGGCGAAATTGGTCTTTGTTGTGTGAGGAAAGGTATGATTGGACTTTAGAAATAGTTCACTGAATTTTGTGAGATTTGTGGTACATTGTGAACAGCCGTGTTGTCCACATAGTGGAACGGGAAAATCTACATTCACAGTCACGAATTCTCCCACGTTTGCTTTAAGCTAGCTTTCCTGGATGCATGCCACACACAGACCAGGGAAATATGCACCCTGCAAAAAAATCTCCTGCCAGCTTTGGAAAATTAGTTCAGATATTTTTTCACTGGAATTGTTTCATGATTTGATTTGTAAGCTTCTTTTGGCAGCACTGATGACGATAAATAATTCGTAGGGCATATTCATCCAAAAGTCTGAGTTTATTATATCTTTCTTTTACAACCGCCAAAAAAAATTTCGATTGGTGATTCGAGTGGGCTATTTTCCAATTTTATTGTAAGTACGTGGACAAACAATGTTCCGAGTTGGGAATGCATTGCTACCCCAACCTCCTCGTTCATGATAAATCTGACTGGTACACCTGATTGGAAATACAGTTTTGTTCTAGATTTACCAGAAGAATGAGTGTTTCAAATGTATTGTCATGAATAAAGTTATAGAATAATTGTGAAATGTGAGCTGAAGTCAAACGAAGGTGTCCGTCATTTTTGCACTTACGGCGTCCACGCAGTTGCTGAATTCTGACATCTGACATCCACTTAACTGAATACCTGTTATCAATGTCACACAGGTAAGCCGTCAGAAATAGGATGTTAAGTCTCGCTTCGTTGGTAAAATGGATAACACTATGAGTGACACATCTAAACTCGTGAAACTATCATAAAGAAAGATGCAACAAAACCGATGGAGCAATTTCTGCCTTATTTTCTGGCACCTTTGAGAGTAAGAGATGCAATAGATGCAATAGACTCAGACATTCTCCAACGGATACGCCCTAAGGGAACGAACATTGAAAGATTGCATGGATTGCTGAGGTTGTATAAGATTGGATTCCTAGTAGGACATATTCTCTACATGTGCAGTTCCTCATCATATGATAGAGCTCGTTTGTTGACAATGGTTCTGGAACCAGTGACATAAACAGTGTCGCATCAGAGCCTGAAAAACACGTTTGCACTAATGAGCTGAAAGAAGGTCCTTACTGGAAAGGACGACGGATGCATCAATACCACCTCTCTTCCTCGTTTATTTTTATCTATTTCGACGTAAGCACAATGTATTCCATTCTTTTTCACGAACTATACCACGTTTCCATTCAGACATCTTTCCTACATGCATATTACACACACACTTTTGAATTGGAGGATAGGAAAATAATAAATAGTGTCCCGAAGTTCGTCGAACAGGGAATGTCTTTTTGTGAACGTTTTGCGGGTTACTCTCACATAGTTCGCAGAGATGTGTCTACTGCGGTTTTGTCGCGCAGTCTGAGCAATTAAATCTCTCCGGAAGCTCTCACAGTGAGTAGTAAGTTGAAATTGTTTACTACCCCATATTCCGCGAAGATAATTTTGAGAAGAAAAGCCAGAGTTGCAACATAGCACGATTCATGTCCGGGACGATTTCGCTGCATCTCAACATGGTGCATACTGCAGAACGATACTGTTTATATAAGTTCATTCAAAACCGTAATGTTCGACAAATCATGCTCTATGTAAATGTATGAGGCTTCACTTGTGTATTCCAGAGGTAGAAGACCTTTTAAATCGAATGTATAGAACAACTTTACGTGTGTTGCGCCCAGTACAGTGCCGGAAAACCCCGGTTCTTATGCTAATGCAAGGTTTTTTCCGGGCACTGTAACTTCATGTTCCAAATAAGACAGCGCACATTTTCAATGGGGCCAATATCACAAGATAAGAGGGCTGCATTGCGAGCCCAACTGGTGGGAGGACACATGCCAACGGCATCATGGGATTCAAATCATGAAGCCTGTCATTTTCGGGATGGGTGTGATACTTAGATGAGCATCTGACATGTGGCGAGCCGTGGAAGGGTAAGAGGAAAGTCATTTGACGTGAGAATTTCCCAGAAATATTATTCTATTGGATGTTGATGTATGAAACCAACAAACATTATTGGTATCAATCGGAATAAAATAAAATCCCATTTGTTGATGTACTGCAATTGGAGGTGCCTAACTGTTGAGGAACTTTTCAATGTTGAAACAGACAATGTTCTTGAAGTGAGAAAAGGAAGAATCTTCACGCTATTTTTCACGAGAAAAACGATTTGTCCGTTCGTTGTTCACTATAAGACTTGTGAAACACACGCGACGTTAAGGTATAGTCCATTTAATTGTCGTCTGATAATGTAGAAATGAATTCAATCGTAAAAATTTAGGCTAGGCCTGAACGAAGTTCGGAGTGTATCGAAAAAACGAAACGCCACGTGGTGTGTTAAAGATGAGAAAATTTCGCATTCAGCTCCTGTGTTGGATATCTCTCACGTCAGTTGAGCTCCAACGTGAAGAAATTTGTCATCATCATTCGATTGTGGGTTGTTCAAAGTAGATGGTCATCGAGCTTGTTTCAGATCAGAAATCTTGCTTTTCAGATAATTTGAGCAATAAAGATAAAATTGCAAATGCAGTCACGAACAACAAGAAGAGCAAGTTTGGAAATTTAGACCTCTAGTTGATTTGAATGTATGATGACAAATTCCTATTGGCAGCGACATACAATGACACTCTCGGCAAACTGTGTGTCCAACGAGATTCATTTTCTAAATCGGTTTCGGTCTGCGAGGGTCAAATCCTTCAGTTTATTCATCTACACTTTAGTGTTAGATGTGAGTCTGACACTCATAATCCAGTTGGAAGAATAATGCAAACGGTTCCCATTAAACAGATGGTTAGATGTTAAGGGTTGAATATAGAATGGGGCAGAAAATGAGATATTCAGTCCACGTGAAGTCCTGTCAACAGTAGCTACATATACTCAGAAGGGTGGTATGTGTTCAGCGAATAGAAGATATTTCTGGATATGGATATACGCATTACGGAAATATGTTAGAAATGGGATATTCGGCGCCAATTCTAACAGTTCTGTAAGTCTGTGATGATTATCGTCAGATTATCAAGCAGACGAGTGAAATGAGACAAAGCTGAATTGAGGTAAACAAAATCACGAGTAAGTATGAATTTGAAATTCGAGTGCTTGCAGGATTCAGACAGTTTCTGAAAGTTAATTAGGTGGCAGATGATAAATGTCTCTAGGTATTTTTGACATAATCTGGTCACCAGCGTTGTAGTGTTTATGAACGATAGTAAAGACAGCTGCATCTCTGGATCTGCCACCACTTTGAGAAACACATTTATTGGATCTTATCACTAACGGGAAACCCTTATTTCATATGAACAACGATAATAGTTGAATACTAGTAGAATTATTGATAACTGACAGTTTCCATTGGAAGAGCATTACCACATGGTGGAAATTTTACAAACAAGAGGATGCTTCCAGTTTCGGCCTGATTTTTGGCAGCGGTAGCTTTCCGAAGTCATGAATGTCCCCAAGTCCATCAAGCCTCGGTTTTCTCCGTGCGTTGTTTTTTGTGGCAAATCAGGCCCAACATCTGAAGGATGTCGTTGCATTTACGGGTAGTTGTGTACAGAAGTACTCTGCCAGTTATTTAGTGGGTGCACTTTGTTCATACAGTTGCATAATCAGTGCAATATCTCTGGATTTATGGCTTTCCGTCGGCTGAGTATTGGAGGTCGTCGCAATATTGTACCATGGATCAGCCATGCGTGTATCAGGCTTTTGGCAGTATTTTCCTGCCATCTGTGTTACCCTTGCGAATTGAATTTGTGTTGCATCTTCGCGGTCTGGTTGTTTGCAGATAGATTTGATAGTGTTCGGTTCACGGTTCTACTACTTTGCGTTGGTATATGTGCTGCGTTTTGTAGCATTTTAGTCGTTGTTCGGCTTGATCGTGGGTCTCTTGGGGATTGTTGTATATGCACAGAAAATTCCGTCCTTGGTGCGACGATGCCAACATGTGAAATGATTCATCTGGTACTGTGAATTCATTGATATAGTCCGAATTCTCGGCCCAGTCTCCTCTGATTAGCTGATCGTCTTGTCCTCACACCCCTCGTTGTCACTCTTTCCACGTCTCGTGAATTTGAATTGTCTGTGGTTTAGTAACTTTTCCTCTATTAGGAGATGTATGAACCGCCTCATTTATTTTTCACAGTTGATCGACTAATTTGATGTGGAAAATGAACCGAAGATCACGTTTTGGCTTACAATTAGGCGTATAAGTTTTAATTATCAATCACCGCTCAAAAGGTACGATTACCATCATCACACAGAATATGGAATAGGTGATCGACGTACGAACCATAGCAATTTTGTTTACCAGGTGAATGGAGTACAGGCGAATGTTACGTTGTCGAGCAGAGTTTTGGGCAGATTTTAAAATGGAAAGCGGGCTTTTGGTTCAAAAGAATCTCAGTTCTCTTATGCCCTAATCAAATCACACAAGTCAATACGTTATTCAATACTTGGTTTCCATTTCCGGCAAACATTTCCATAAATCACTTGCCATTGTAATGTATGAATAACAGAACGTTTTTGGCCGCAATTTCCACTACAGCGCGGAGGTTAACCAATACGATTGGCTGAAACAAAAGTGATACGCATCTGCGGAACTCGTGGACGGAGAAAGGATGATGGTGTGATCATTGGTGGAGCTTCAAGTTATGCCAGTTCAGCATTGATCAGTGGCTGTGTGTTGAATGCACGAAAAAAACGTACTTTTCTTCAGGCAACATCTACGGCCGTTCTAGGGTATCTAAATAAGTAGTGATAACTTTCGAAAATATCGGAATCGAGCGTGCAGAAAGGTTTGCCTCCGGAATCTGGAGAAAAGTTGAGAGCTCACAAATTTGCCAACGTCATTTGCAAACAGAATCTAGTTTCCAAATCATTCGAGTTTATTTTCAGATGCGACATGTGATTTTCTTCGCAGAGCTCTCATTGCTCAGATCTAAATACATTCCAAGGAATGTTTGTGAGGTTACCACATACCTTATGCATTTTCACGATCTTGTTTTGCGTCAATATGCAAGAAGGAGGATTTTCTTCATAGTTGGATGACTTGAGTGTGAATTGGATCGATCATGAGAGGAAGAGTAAAATTTGCAAATGGCAGACAGCGCTTATCCGTACACCACTGGAATAACCGATAGTTCACTGAAGAGGGTGCAATAATGTACGTTCCGTGTTCAACAATTACTCGAATATAATTCATTTACTTATAGTTCATGCCTTTCAAAATGCCTGTGTGCTATACTCCTAGGAAAGCCGGCTGAATGGAGACATGGAGACATTTCTGGTCGACATTGCAAAATATGCATGCTTCCTGCACGATAGAAAGAATGTACCCACTCAGCATTCACTCCCATTGATATTTGCCTTACTCCGAATGTGAAGACTCTCAGTTCAATTGTATTTTGTCAAATCATCCACATTGGTTTATCCATATCATTGTAAGAAGCCATACTATAATAAACCGTCTAGAAATAATATACTCCGAGCACAGTCGCCTAATTATACACACTCACTGAACACATCCATGTTCCATCGTCAAAAATCATCCAAAAATACCTGCCATTGTTTACCCGTTCATTGTTTCTTGATATCTCCGAGTAACGATGTAAATTTTACCATTAACGTTTGGTATACTTCACGAAACAAATTGTAAATCACATCCTTAAAACTGCATGTCTCATGGAAATCACTTACTTCCAATAAGTGAGAGTGGCCTCATCCTATCTACGATTGATGGCAGTGACGCGGTAATCTAATAAACGCACAACACACATAAAGTTAGTGCACTGTTCAATGTCTACACCATATCTGTCAACAGATTCTGCGTATCCGGAATATCATTCGTATTTTGGTAGTTCATCGACCTACCATGTGATCGGAAGAAAAGTCTTCCCATTGATGACACGAATGTTGAGCATCAGAATTCTCAGATCATTCGGCTCTCAAATAAATATATCCTGGTTTTTTCCATGGGATAACCATTTCCAAATTTTTCGTTAATGCAGCAGTGTATATATTTGTTCATTCCCTGCATATCTCTCGTAGACTTACCAAATTCATTTCACTGTTGTAATAAACAAGAAAAACATTCTATTCAAAAGGTTTGGCGTGTAAAAATGCTATTCATTCCTCATTCGATGGCTGAAAATTAGGGTGGAATCATGCTGACACTAAGAAATAATACATCAGAAAACCAATAATTATTGACATAATTCGAGACGCGTTGTTTGAATGGCTGTGTCATAATTCTTGTCCATTTCTTTTGGAATTAATTTCGTCATCATAATCATCTATCGCAATGAGGTCCTCTCAGGAACATCCAAAACAATTCATGATATCAGCACAAGAGATATACCGGAAAATCACGGATCAGTCACTCTCAATGTCTAGTTATGTGAATCGGAGCTTTTTCATAGAAATATGAGATTTTTCACACGATGGACATCTATCTTAATTCGTATCAAGCGAATTAGATGAGGATAGCACGAGACTACATACTAGACGAATAAATGCAATTAAATGACTTGCCCACGTTCTCAAATCCACGCTCATCCGACTGGATCCACGGGAATAATAACGGGATCAGAAGCAACATATTGGAAACATTCCATCAACAACATCAGTGGAAACTTCAAGTAATTCGTTGATTATCTTGAAGGATAGATTGGTTGAGAAATACTTTTCCCATTTATTACACATCTCCGACCAAAATTATTGACCGGAGGTGGTCATTGCATGCACCGACTACAAAAGCAACTAGTAAAAACCAATTCGGATGTACGGTTGGCGAATCAATCTTTCTTCGTCGAATAGCCACTGTTGCGACTATCCCGATGTCTAGGGCTGTGAATCTAGCAGTAACTTAGTTTCACTAGCTACACGCACGATATGGGCAGAACACGATTACGGGCAGCAGAGCAAATTCCAATCGAATAACCGTGTTTATCGATGATTCGTGGTTCTAAATAATGCAATAAGCATAAATATACAGCAAATAGAAGACTTACAGCCGGGTGAGAAACCAAGAACAATGGGCAGTAAGCTTCCGAAAATCGGGACAGTGCAGAAAATAAAAACGGTCCACTTAGCAAGCAGCTGAACGAAACTGTAGCGCAGTTCGGTTGCGGTACAATAAATAATTCAAGAACCTTTACCGTCACAAAACAATAAATCAATTACAAACGCGTGAATTGGACTGTGGTTGCAATGGTAAGAAGTGCCATCAACAAATAAGTACAAATAAGCTAAGTCTGTGGAGTTAACAAAGGCACGTGCCAACATGAATGGGCGAATCCGGCACTAGATCTGTTGATGCCGTTGACGTGTGACGGCCAATGGTGGAGTGCACTGACAGAAACGCTAAGACTGGGAGTTCGAGCCTCTGGTCGGCGGTACAAATGAAACACTCAAAAAGATTATATAACAGTAGAAGTGTGGACCTTTGAGGAAACAAGGTTATGAATAAATACGTGAACTGTTTATGTAATAAGCACCATGAAACTCAAGTATAAACTGATGTGATACATTAGAAACAGGGAAAATACATTACGAATGTCCGGGGTTCACGATGCATGTAGTCACTACTAATAAGTAACTAAACAGAAGGCAGAAGGACAAATTCTAAGTACGATTCGTAATTACCAACCACTATGCATTTCACTCAAAGAAATAGTTCACAAATGAGGGCATACAGATCAGTTACACGTGCACTTGTGGGCACTATTCCTAAAAATGTACAAAGATAATATATCTGCTGGGTTTTTTGCGTTATTCGTGTTAATCAGAAACTTAGTTGCTAGGAAATTGTAGTCGCATAGAGCAGGACGCAGATTAGAAGTGAAATAACACCTAACGAAAATCGCCGTCGTCCAATTTCACTTCGATTATTCAGAGAGGTCATCAGAGCATATGTGCGGTTTTGACATTGTGCTACGACAATATCTATATCACTGGTTCAACAAACGTTGACAATAACTGAGCTATCTAATGTAATGATGAACTGCACATGTAGAGAATAGGTCTCAATGAGACTCAACTCTTATGCTATCTCAGCAGTGCATACAATCTTGGAATATTTGTTCTCGTAGGGTGTATCCGCTTTAATATGTCTCATTCTATTACATATTTTTGTTTCAAAAGTCTCACAAGTTCGAACGACGAGTCTTCAATTTGTCGTGTTTCATCATTCTGTATGATAATTCTCATGAATTTAGACGCATCACTCAAAATGGTTTCCAGTTAGGCAACAAATGTTAGATCTAACAACCCATTTGTAGATGGCCCATCTACAATGTAATAATAACGCGTACTGAATTGCATGCAACCATGCTTCTGTAGATCCATACGTGGCGATGGAAATTATTGTGTATGAGACGCCTTAATTCGCCGAATGTTCCCATTGTGAGTTAAAACAAAAAGAATTTCGAATCAACTTGGAGAAAGAAACAATGGACTCAGACACATTTGAGTGGATGCGCACCATGAACAAAGCAACACAGGATTGTTTGGATTGCCAAGATTGCATAGGAATGGAGACCCTTCATAATATCTTCATGGGATGTAACATTAACCATAACATGCGAAGTACAACCTGAAAGATACATCCGAACTCATCAAGTGGGTACACTTTCTCAAAGAAAACGAACGACGGATGCTTTCGTTAGACGTCAGTTGACCTTTCACGGATGTCTCAGTAAGTGGAAAAATGTTTATTTGTGTGACCAAATACAACATAACACACTAGGAATAATACTGCCCGTAGAAGATCTAGCACAAATGGTGTTTACTTGTTCAAGTTGCACACTCGCATTTCTCACCAAAAGAATCGGCTAGCAATGGACTCCCGAAATTCATCCGTCGGTTTATGACAGAATTAGAAAATGGCCCACTTGAATCAATAAAATATTTTGTGGAAACGAAATGATGTACGGCTCAGCTCAGCTCAAACAATCCTACGTTTCACAATCGAAAGAGACCCACAACAACAAACTCGCCTCCTTTCTCATTCGGTTGAGTCATTGTGAAGACGGTTCACTCAACCGACAAGTACAAACAGGAGAATCGTGGAATGGACAGGATATTCAGTTACACAGATTTAAATTTCTTGAGAATAATGGGAAACTAATTAGATGCCTCACGAGCTGACGTAGAAGAACATGCATAGAGGCTGTCATTGACGATCAACAACAAGCGATGCGAAGAACCTTCGTCCACAAAGGCCACCCGAATCGATTCCATGAGATGATGCAAGTGAATGTGGAAATACCCAGAACCTCATCGTCGAACACTACCTACTAAGGTTTAACGTTGGGGCAATAAAGTCACCCACTATCGCAATCATCCCAATCATTGCTCAGACTATTCACACTGTGAACATGATGGAGCCTCACGTAACTTGTATTAAGTTCGAGATCAGCAGTCAAGTTGTGCAGCAAAGATTGTCCAAATCTGTCTCCACGATCCGCTCGTTTTTGCTCACAAACCATTCGTCCGTATTCATCATCTACCCCAAGACGACATCTTTTCTAGAACAGGCTCCAGATCAATTGGAAACAGGAGCACATGTGTGAAATAAACCGCGCCCGATCTAGAGTTAAATCTCTTAACCTTTGTTTGTGACCAGTTCTCCCATTCTATTCCACCTTTTTGTCTAATCAGTCCCATACCTAACGTGTCATATTATACTGCCATGTTATTTCATGAGCATGAATCACTGAAAAATGAGCTTTCTCTATCTCCCTTTTACACGGTTGTCGGAAGTTCACAGCAGGTTCCATAGTTGGTAACTGAGATGAATTGTTCAAATCTGGCATAGAACTACATTGTCATACTGAAAAGAAGTAGGAATTGAATTTTTCAACATCAGGGCACTGCTGACAGATGACAGCACGATTGTGATTTCAGTGCTGGTTAAAACGTTTGTAACAAATAATATCTCTAACTTGACCAGACTGCCATGTGAACAATGTCTTCGGTTCGGTGTCCTGTGTGATCGTTTTTGTATGGTGTATATCTTGGTCGTGATATACACTGTTGAACTCGCTTTCACGACACAATGATCAGATCAGCTCAGGGGTGCACATTTTTAGACAGTAAACAACTGCATCCATTTTGGGAATGTCTAGTTGTGCATCCGGTAAGGTGAGAAAACACCACATTTATCAAACCGATTGTACAGGAGAGTAAATTTGTCCCTTTCGGAATTACTGACAGATATCTAACAGGATTCACTTATTCGTGCCTTCTTTGTTATAGACAGACATTTAGAAACACATATTTTTCTAATGAGCAATGATATGCAAGATGCCAAGTATATATTGCTCACAACTATCAGGCCAATTTCATCAGAAAATTGTGCTAACAGCTCAAAATTTGACAAATCACAAACCACATCCCTAAAAGTTAATGTATCATGGAGATCTATTACTTTCAATAAGAAAGAGTGGTCTCATTCTATCTAAAATCGTTACACAGTGAGGCGGTAACCTAATGAATGCACAAATGTATGAGGTCAGTGGATGATCAAAAGGGGGAAATATATCGGTCAACAGTTTCCGCATTACTGGGATATCATTCGTATTTGGTACTGCGTCAACCTACCATGCGATCGGAAGAAAGATCTCTAATGTAAGCAACAATTGCTGTAAATTCAAGAATAGTTCACCATTTTGTCAATAAACAACCTAATTCAAAATGGCTTATTCCAAAAAAGTTAGCTTGCTGACAAAAAATATTATGCTCAAATCCATTCATATTATTTTTCGTGGTTTTCCATTTCCAAGGGAGTGAATGTACTGGAAATGGCAAATGCACGCATAATTGTTGCTTTTCATTGCACATCTTCATACTTTCAGCGGAAACCACATAAGGTTGAAAGTGTTCGGTTGTGGTTACGAGCTGTACAACAGTGGAATACTAACAAATACACATGATAATGAGATCAGTTGATGAACGGATCAAACAATGCAAGTTTTCTATACCGTCTTCCGTCCTGGAAAATCTGCACAATATAATTCTGTTGTCACTTGCAGAGATAATTTACTGGCTCACTGTACTGTTTACATTAGATTCAAATCCAGTTTTAAATTATAATTACCCACGAAGCATTTCCTGACCAAGTGCATGTAGCAGATGATGATGAACTTTCAACCACACAATGCATATTGCGACTTGTAGTTTGATTCGGTAAACCAAAACTAGCTGGATCTCGATATAATTGTGCAATCCGATTGTCTTTAAACTCGGTATTTGTTTTCACTATATTCGTGGTGATTTACTGCGAATCCCCTATACTCTTGTCTCGGGATGTGGACCAGATTGGATGAGCATTCTCACGAATTACCGGGCAGTGCATGACACTCCATATGAACGTCGCCCAAAAGTATCATCAATGCTCACTGCAAAATTAGATTTCGTCGAGTTTATCGTCAGTGAGTTCCATAAATAATTGATCCCTAATTAGGAAGAATTGTTCCCAACTGGCAAAACATTTGTTCTTTACTAATGAAGACCAATGCACAAAGCAACTTATCTAAGCCTCAATTTCTGCATCAGTTCCAGTTTAATCTGTATGTTGCTTGTAAATACCAATTTGGTTCCATGGTCGATTGATTTGAACGTCAATTATAAGAGAGAGAAAAGACAACAAAATGAATACAGACTCTCTTTAAAAAGGGATCTTTTATCTGAATAGTGCACAGCGAATACTTAACAGTAATTTGGTGATAAATTGCCCACTCCTGACCTATCCTTACTAGTTACTTCATGTCTCTTTGTCGCACGTTTCTCTCGCATTGACCAAGATTATTTCGACTAAAATATTTTCATGACTGTTGTATGAGTGTTTGAGTATGCAGTTATGTAATCTTGGACACGTGGAACAAAACTAACCAATTCTGGTTGGATTTCACATTTGTGGTGGGACCGGATTGATTCCGACATTGATTCAGTCTTTGTGGCTAGTTTAGGAGCCAGTTTAGAAAGATTTTAAATATCCAAATCTGGCAGTTACTTGCAAGTAGTGTGGAGGATGGATCAATGTTTGTTTGGTTGAATGTCCTTTGAATTACACGCTTCACGCACAAACCTCATGTCATCCGACCAACCCTGCAATCCGAAGCACCAGACTGGTGTTTCACTCGTGTTAGAGAAGTCATCAGCAGTGCATGTCCTTTGCCACACCCGCTTGTGTTTAACGGGAGATATACGGTGTGTTCGTCTGAAGTTGCCAGGTATTTCTGGCTCCCATACGCGACGACATATGAATGAACTTAAGTTGATGTTTTTGATCTGCCGAACAGGAACGGGGTGGCGCAGTGGTGGCACACACACACACACATTATTGATTTGAGATGGTCGGAGTTCAAACCATGGGTGCAAAGGAGGATTCAGTTTAGATAAATGCATGGCGCGTAGAATCGATTACCTTAAAATTCCATACAATTTCGAAGTCTCTAATAATAGTGCTGTGTCATCAGTAACCACATTCAAGTTGGTCGCATACCAGTCATCCAATGAGTCTCGTGTTACCCCGATTAAACACAGTTTCTGGAACAAGACGATTTGAATTCAGTAACTATGGAAATTTTCAAATAAAATTCAATTTACATGACCATGGTTGAGAAGTCAGAAAGTCAGTACTGTTTTAACACCGAGGTAAAATAAAATACACGGAATCTTTGTACAAGTTAAATTTTGTATCACTCAAAAAACCAATGGTGAATTTGTACTCAAGGAAATGAATAAATCGTTTGCACACGAATTGAGATTGACGAGCAATATAGTGGGCGTTTAGAATGAAAATCTTGACACAAAACGCAAGTTAACACCGGACTGTTTGGAAATACGATGACCTCCTCTTTCACATCATGCACCGATGAATCCGAAATAAGCTAGAAATGTTTGCGTCGTGCTGGATTGTGCTTTTTCGAATCAATGAATGTGCACCTAAAACAGGGATTGATTGTAGGCCTAAGATTCTTAGGCATACTTTTAGCATTTTATCAGCGAACTAATAATCACTTTGTCAGTATTGTAAGCACATTGTTGCTGGTGAAATTGCCTGAAGATGATCAGGATGCATCCCAGTTTATTTCGTGCTCCAGCTTGGTACAATTTGTATGAGATGATTTCAAATGACGGCGCGTGGTTTTCGCACAGGAAGCCTTGAGGAGATTTCGTTTTGAAGATGAGTGACTAAAACTGATGAAGGGTTAAAATGTTCAGTTCAATGGATATTCGGATGTTCACAAGTCTTGGATCATTCCCGACGGCGAATTTGGGTTCTCCATGGAAGAGTAGATAAACGACGCGTTTTTGGCAATGGCTTACGTCGCGACCGACCGATGATATAGTCATTTTTTTAAGCAAATGGCCCATTTACGACAGGAATTCATGTCACATGTCACCTTTGATGACTTTGAAGTGTTTTGCATTAATAAAAGTGACATATGAGAGAAAATCCGTTACAGATGTCTTTTTGAATGTGATTCGATTAGTAACGCCAGAACTGCGCAACAGTTTGCTCTACCGTGGCCGTAACAAGTGGTCATTCTATAGTTCCCACACAAAACTTCCCCCAGTCTCGCCGTTTTCCTCTCATATTCATTTATCAGATACGTCAAATATTTCACATTTACTGTCATTCACACCACGGACGTGACTCATCAAGCTCCAGCGTGTTGTCAAGTTACGAAATGTTTTGTCCACTTTTTCACTCACAGCTACGTACAGATGTATCTACATTCTCAAATATCATATGGACTCCTATACGGGAAATATGCAATGAGTGCGAAATAATCTCATGCGTTTACTTTTAAAAAGCACTTAGTTTCTTTCAGGATTAATTTAAGCCATTATTGCGCACCACCTAATATCTACCTTTCGTATTACCTCTCTGGTGAATGCTCCGATGATGTTATATCCGGTGATCTGGAGCTCTAATATTATATGTTTATTTACACACTTTCCACAAAGTCAGCACCGAAGAAAAATGAATAGAAGAAATATGTAACAGATTCAGACCCTACGGGGACAAATATTCCAAGATTGTATGCACTGCTGAGATAGCATGAGTTGAGTTCCATTGTGACCTATTCTCTACATGTGCAGTTCATCATTATATTGGATATCTCAGTTATTGACAACGTTTGTTGAACCAGTGATAAAGATATTGTCGTAGCACAATGTCAAAACCGCACATATGCACTGATGACCTCTCTTAATAATCGAAGTGAAATTGGACGACAGCAATTTCCGTTAGGTGCCATTTCAATTCTAATCTGAATCTTGCTGGGTTAAGTTATTGATCATGTATGCGACTACAATAAAGTTAGCTCATTTGAGATTCTGATTCCAGCAGACCATCTGAATTAGTCGCTTTCTCTGCCGTTCTCGGGCAACACATTTTTGGGAATTACCGGGCCGGCTCAAACCTTGATGCAATCATGAACAAATTCACAGATATTGATGATGTTTGGTATTCCAGAGGCATGGCTTGGTCAGCAGCAATGACCCCTCCATGAATTCATTATTGCCACCTATTTCGCTGTTGTAATGTTGAAAATCCCAGATGAACACCATGCATGGGACTATTATATAATCCAGAGGTGTACGACCAAGCGTTGTCTGCCATCAGCACATTTTACTCTTCCTCTCATGATCGATCCAATGCCCACGCAAGTCATGCAACTATAAAGAAAATCTACCAGAATTATGGAAAACGAAATGGTGAGAATGCATAAGGTATATGGTAACCTCACAAACATTCTTCGGAATCTATTCGGACATTAGCAATGAGCGTTCTGAGAAGAAAACCACGTGGCACATGAGAAAATCAACTCACATAATGTGGCAACTAGGTTCTGCTTATAATTTACTTTGGCGAATTTGTGAATAATATAAGCGACGTCCAGTAGTAACAGTTTCTCCATGCTTCTTCATGTCTTTCATGGTCTCGACAAGCTAATAGCTATCACGCCGATTGTGCCTAGTAGTCACTTTCTGCACATGCTCGAGAAATTCTACGGGCTATATCTCTCTGGTTTGATAATCTGAGTTAGTCATGCAAGGAATGGGACATAAATGGAAGCCTATCGCGTGAATACTGAGCATCCATCAAGTCGTTGTTCGTTTGATCCTTCAGGATTCATGTTTTCAAATCCAGTGGATAATATTTTCCCACTGAACCCAGGGGTCTTCAATATATCTGCCATTCCTCTCTCGACATCGGAAGCTAAGAAATGACAGTTACGCAGATGTGAATTTAGTGGTGAATAGGATCTATCTGATTGCCATGAGTTTGATTAGAATGAATTCCCATTCAGTTAAATCAATAAAATCACTGTTCGAGTGAATACGTTTTGTAAATGTGCGATTGGAGAATCGCAAGAGGAACATTTTCATAATTGGGAGATTATATATTTTATGTGACATATTATTGGTTCTTTACAATGACGGCCAAAATGACTGAAAAACAGCAAATTTCAGTTCACAGCAACGTGGAGGTTGGAGTCAAGCACTTCGATAACCATTTCCATGGTTATCGCGATAGTGATGAAATGACCCATAAAAACTGAATTCACTCAGCATCTCCCTTAAGAGGATCAAACTAGAACTGCAAATGCTTATAAGTTTTAATTTTCCAACATGTATCCTGTCCGATGTTTTCGTGTAAATAACAGCACAAATTATTAGATAATTCACGCAAAGCTGGGAACAAAATATTTTCCGGAAGCACAAGAGCCAGCACGCTGGTGGAAGGTGGTGGGGCGTGAGCAATACGTTCAAAACACAGTGTGCCACATATGAAGTGGAATCACGAAAGACGTCATTTTGGTGATGAATCTCCATTTTTAGGATATGATTATTATGTGACAAGTCGTCGGAAGCACACACGAAATTCATTTGTCGTAAAAAATTCTATTGGGAATACATCCCATTGAATCAGAGCATTTCACATAAACCAAGATTAGCGATTTAGGTTGGAATAATTGTTGGTCAGCTTTCTTGGTGGTCTTCAAATTAAGGTAACTGAGATGGTTTGAAAACCTTCACCAGTATGGCTAGAAAATTCCCCGAATACAACCAAAGCTACCAACCGGGTGGGAGAAGTTCATACAATTACCATCCAATAACCAAAACTTCAAAACAATAGAAAACGTATACTCTCATCTGAAGATAGAAGTCATTGGGATATGGATGCATCACGCACGGATGTGTGAATGGAAAAGAAGATGAAGCTTTGGATGTGATATTATTCCACCATCAAATCGGAATACTCTGTTCCAAAGTGATTGTCGAAAATCTTGCAGAATGAGGACAGCTTAAATGTGTATGAGCGTGGTTTATCTAATTATAGATGGAATAACTGAAAGTAATCAAACCGCATTTTCGTTTCCAATTGAAGGCACATATCTCTCACTCACTGAGTACTAATGGTGGTGGGAAAAATAGTTTCCTCTGAATTCTGAGCATAAATATTCGTCACATGGGTGCATGCTTCACACAGGTGGGTTGTGAAAATGAATTCTTTGGCAGTGCAGATGTGTTGATTGGCGTGAATTGAAAACGACATTCAGTCAACGGCGAAGAATGGCAGTGATAGCATTCACAAAACAAATCAGAAACCAAAGGACTGGATGTGGTGGCCTGAAGTCTATCTTCCGTGGCAAAGAGTACGTGGCGATTTCTGTAGACAGTTTCTTCTTATAACTGATACATATTCACACATGCCTGAAATGTATCTGACTGAGAATACTAAAGCATGTTTTGTCAAAAATGCACTTCGTAAATGTTCGAGTCAATCAGGTGTTTTACTGGTGACTGTGATGGACAACATACCACAATTGTGTAAATGAAATTAAAATCGTGGTTAAATGCATTTGGATATCATCATCTGCTTACATCACCCCGACATCCACATTGGAACGGTGCAGCTCACAATTATGTACCAACCTTAAGAATATTGTCATTTCATCAAATTTACTTGCATTTTTGGTTTCGGTTATTTTGCAATGTCTTCCTATTGCAGTATCGAAATGAGGGGCTTTATACAAGCAGACATTTGTCAACTGTATTATTCAGAGCCAGAATATCAGGGGAAATGCTACAGTGGTTAGATGTTACTGACTCCTATATTTAATGGGGAATGATCTTCGTTCGTCTACAACTATCACTAAGCAACAATTAGGATTGAGAATTCAGGAGATCGTGGATGTGGAAAAGTGAATCTCTTTGTACAAAACACAATGAAGCTGAACAAATTGGCTCGGATGAACAAGCATATATGCGAATTACTACTTGCAACAATGGGCAACGATTTGAAACGAAAATCTTCTCCAATAAACAGGAAGAAGTGAGTCATCAAATTTGACCATACATTTGCTTTATTTATCTCATTCAGAGATGCTTTCGGAGATCTCATTAAATGAAGGAATATAAATGAGTTGCGAGAAATCGAATGCGCAGTCTGGATGAGCACTGCTCTCATATTCAAACAGGCAAATTATTGGAAGCGTTTTCTTCAATAATGTCATCGAATAATTTTGAAATGTGAGCTGAAGTCAAACGAAGGCGCCCGTCATTTTGCACTTACGGCGTCCACGCAGTTGCTGAATTCGCATATGTCTTTGACGGTGTTCGTCACATAAACAGGTTTCAAGATGAATCCACGGTTATGTGACCACGGCAATTATCAAAATCGTCCAATTATTTTTTCATTAGGGCGTATCCCTTCAAATGTCTGAGTCTAACATATCATTCTTTATAAATTTCTTGGACGTTTAGACAAGAATTTCTCTTTTCCTTTTGTTTTATCTTACTCTGATAAATTTGAGAGTGTAGGTCTGTCGCACAAATCACTTTCCGTCGTCATATGTGTAGCTACAGAAATTGACATCCACTTAACTGAATACCTGTTATCAATGTCACACAGGCAAGCCGTCGAAATAGGACGGTAAGTCTCACTTCGTTAGTAAAATGGATAACACCATGAGTGACACATCTAAGCTCGTGAAAATTATCATAAAGAAAGATGCAACAAAACCGATGGAGCAATTTCTGCTTAATTTTCTGGCACCTTTGAGAGTAAGAGGTGCAATAGATGCAATAGACTCAGACATATTCCAACGGATACGCCCTAAGGGAACGAACATTGAAAGATTGCATGGATTGCTGAGATTGTATAAGATTGGATTCCTAGTAGGACATATTCTCTACATGTGCAGTTCCTCATCATATGATAGAGCTCGTTTGTTGACAATGGTTCTGGAACCAGTGACATAAACAGTGTCGCATCAGAGCCTGAAAAACACGTTTGCACTAATGAGCTGAAAGAAGGGCCTTACTGGAAAGGACGACGGATGCATCAATACCACCTCTCTTCCTCGTTTATTTTTATCTATTTCGACGTAAGCACAATGTATTCCATTCTTTTTCACGAACTATACCACGTTTCCATTCAGACATCTTTCCTACATGCATATTACACACACACTTTTGAATTGGAGGATAGGAAAATAATAAATAGTGTCCCGAAGTTCGTCGAACAGGGAATGTCTTTTTGTGAACGTTTTGCGGGTTACTCTCACATAGTTCGCAGAGATGTGTCTACTGCGGTTTTGTCGCGCAGTCTGAGCAATTAAATCTCTCCGGAAGCTCTCACAGTGAGTAGTAAGTTGAAATTGTTTACTACCCCATATTCCGCGAAGATAATTTTGAGAAGAAAAGCCAGAGTTGCAACATAGCACGATTCATGTCCGGGACGATTTCGCTGCATCTCAACATGGTGCATACTGCAGAACGATACTGTTTATATAAGTTCATTCAAAACCGTAATGTTCGACAAATCATGCTCTATGTAAATGTATGAGGCTTCACTTGTGTATTCCAGAGGTAGAATACCTATTAAATCGAATGAATAGAACAACTTAACGTGTGTTACGCCCAGTACAGTGCCGGAAAACCCCGGTTCCTATGCTAATGCAAGGTTTTTTCCGGGCACTGTAACTTCATGTTCCAAATAAGACAACGCAAATTTTCAACGGGGCCAATGTCACAAGAGACGAGGGCTGCATTGCGAGCCCAACTGGTGGGAGGACACATACCAATGGCATCATGGGATTCAAATCATGAAGCCTGTCATTTTCGGGATGGGTGTGATACTTAGATGAGCATCTGACATGTGGCGAGCCGTGGAAGGGTAAGAGGGAAGTCATTTGACGTGAGAATTTCCCAGAAATATTATTCTATTGGATGTTGATGTATGAAACCAACCAACATTATTGGTATCAATCGGAATAAAATAAAATCCCATTTTTTGATGTACTGCAATTGGAGGTGCCTAACTGTTGAGGAACTTTTCAATGTTGAAAAAGATGACGTTCTTCCGTAGCTGCCATCGTGGTGCAATGGTTAACACACGCTGTTTTCCACCTTAGCGATAAACCAAAGGACCTTATACTCACCAACGCAAACTTTATCAGATTATTCAGTGCTCCATACGAAAGTGTTTAGTAATTAAGCAAATGTATGAAATGTATGATCACACTTTCTATGCTCATTGGTAATGAGAGTGAATAGAGTGCCTGCCTTCGTAAACAACTTATTCGTCATATTCCTAAGAACTAGATGAAGCATACTCAGTACTTTATGCTACTGTGAGATTTGCCTGCCGGAACGCGATGCAGACGTTAGCAAGTATTTTCCAATTTCCACCAGCTGCCTTAAGTAAGTGTTGTTTGGTGATCCGGTCTCTTCGTTAGATTGCTCATAGTTTCTCGGAAATAAACGAGCAACTTCAGAATTACTACCACTCATCAGGTGTATATATGCAGACATGTAGTATGTTTGGTTTGGAGGACAATAAAAATCAGTCCAGTGAGTAGACCTCGTTCTTTGCTTGGTAGTGTGATCGGTGTTTATTGTGACGAAAATTTCCTTGGTTGAAGAATATGAATGGCGGATATGAGATTACCTCCAAGTGTGAAGCAGGAGTTTTTACAAACTGTTGTTTTGACGAACGAAGTGTTTCTCATTCTTCAGATCTTTCTGAGGTTCTCACTTGCAGGACGCGAAGTAAATTGTTGCGCATGCTATTTGAACTGAGGTCCATTACATCAGACCAGTAGGTTCTCCCAAGTCCTACTAGTTTTCGGTTCATTTAAGTTGCATCTACGTATGCAACCTCTTGGTGAATGCAGTATCCGTTTTGGATAAACCAAGGGGGATCGTAATAATAATAGATACACACTTACTTCACCTGTGCCATACTGGGTAACACTTCATGTTTATACTGCTTCCAATTTTGCTGATCTTATACAAATAAGTAAATCTCAGGGTCAGTATTTGTATGCTATAGAGACTGCTGAAGCAATGAGGATGAGGAAGTTCACCCTTGAATTTTGAGCTCGATAAGAACCTCGCGGTATATTTTAGGCCAATTCCGGTAGCATAGTAATTCGAACACATAAAAATGACAATACGACAGTGACAAAACCGACACAGTGGTGGTGTTTATCTGCACAATTCGTATCCACTGTCTCCTGTGCAATCTGTGACCACAATGATGTGAAATGACAGGAGAAAAAATGTTTTGCCGTATGTTAATTTCGATTATTACTATTATTCCATTTGTGAGTTTCACTTAATCGTGATTGTGGTTTCTCTCTTTCTGGGAGTGCCCAGTTACTTACTTAACCCATTCCAATGAATACACTGGACAGTGTTGATCCAGGTGTTCGACTCTAACCAGTGTCACAGAATACTCCCATTCTGACGCAAAATAAAAATAATTAACAGAGCAGTGTTTTCTGTCTTTTTTGAAAATGATCCAACCCTCGTTTTCTAATGTGAAAACTCGAAGTTCTACTTGTAATTTGTTGGTGTATAACCACAGCAAATGTTACTGTTTCGGTTGCTAGTGACGCAAAGATAGAACATGTTACATCACCGGAAGTCTACTCGAAGGAAAATTTGTGTGTCGATACATTTGTATCTAGTAGTAATAGAAAATGGTATTGTCTAAGTAAATTTTAACGTTGTATATCGCATTATTTTCCCTTTGAGATTATTCACAATTTTCACCTCCATTTGTCAAGACATGTTAGGATGAGAACCGTTAGTGTTCGTTCATATGACTAATACCGAAAGAGGAGAGTAATGAGGAAGGATTCACCGTTGTGTTTTATGGTCATCTTCAGTGAGTCAGAAGAATCGTACCGATTGGGTTTCACGGCTTTCAACCAACTTACGATTGGTTCGATTTTGCATTTTTGTCAAGTCGAGCTCTATCATTCAAATCACATTGACTGTAGTACTCACTTGATTTGATCTGTTTACTCCTGTCCGTTTTGAACATTGTTTACGGATCACGATGATTCTTTAACTTAGTACCATACTGAAGATGTTGGCCACTCTCGGCTAGTGTTTCTAATCAATGCAGATTGTTCACCTTGTTTACTGACCTTGGAATAGTTCGAAAATATCTCCAAATGTATTCACAAATCTCTACTTACGGAAGAAAACATGGAACTGTCAGTAAGCAGTCAGCTGCATGGAATTATTGCTCTAATCCAGTATTCGATAAAAGGATAATACTGTCCGAATTGTCGTATATTTCGTCACGTACAATATCACGAAATTATTTTGAAGACAAATAAAACAGCACCAGTTCCGTCCATGAGTCATGATCAGCTAGCGATTACATGTATTTAAAATGTATGTACACGAAATGTGATAGAAAGAGTAGTAGTCACTGGAAATGGTCGTTTCCTTCCTTCATTGTTGTTGCAATATGACCTCAAAAGTCAGGAGTCAATTAGTTTTGAAGTTAATATAATAATCATATGATGTGGGTCAGACTAGAAATCAAATTTTCGGAAATGTTTTACCAAAAAGCGTTCAAAAAATGGAAAATAAACTTCACTTTGCTAGCCAACAGACAAATCTGTTACGATCAGTCCCCTCGGCTGATGATACCTCCGGTTTTGAACCCTTTTATCAATTTGGACTGTCCATTAGTTTTCGGACTTTCTTTCCTAACTTGAGTGGAAATAATTAGACATACAAAGAATCCGCTGTTCGATAGTGAATTTCACTTTTGCTGATATTGTCTTTTTTGAAAATTGATTCAAACAGCAATCACGATTCAGTATTCTGAAGCATACTGAGCTCATTTTTAAAACATATTAATGAGTATGTCAACTCAGTAACGTACGTGAGAAAGAAATATGTCTTTTCTGGGTGAATCGACTTGTCTGGTGCTTCCAAACGTAGATATCCATGTCATCTGGACCATTCTGATTGCAAACAACATAAATGCCTCATTCACGTTCAATTTTAAGTTTCTTCCTTTCAAAGAAGAACAACCACCTGGCTTTCTTTCTGTCCAGATTATCTGCGAAAATACAATTAGTCCATGTATTTTCTTAACGGATGAACTAAGTTTAGATCGGCGAAGCATCCGTCACTTGAACTATCGTTTCCGATCCTAGTGTACCTCATGAAATTCAGTATCTTCCAATTTGAGCAGCATTGGCGATCGTCTTGAATACCGTTTATATAGCTGAGTAACGCCATCCAGCCAGTTTTGTTCTCATTGGCTGTTTCAAAATGTGGTGCCCGTAAAAGAACAAAAGTTTCCGTACTAGCCTTGTGCACAACGAAATTCCTTGTTCTCTTTTTTCAGTAATCCACTTACAGATAATATCTCCCAGTTCAAAAATTATTGGTCACAGATTTGATGTACCCTCGTACAGCTTAGCATTTCCTTCTTTAAACTGGTATTTGTAGTTGTAGCACTCTTCTCTCTATTTTCGACCCATTGGGAAACCAAGGTTTTACACATTGCAGAAAGTTGTATGATGCTTATCTCGAAACATTCAATTATGCCCTTCTTGTAATTGACGGGACATAACTTTCTCTTTGCACTCATCTATACTTAGTGATAAAAGCGAAAACGAGGGCAAAATACCAGACACGTTCATCTTGAAGTACTTAAGACTTGTAAAGTGCTGTTGTCGAGCAGATATCCAGGTTCAGCGTCCTTTTGTTGAGAAAGCGGTGAAAACGAGTCAGATGAACAGTGTTGCAGTTGATGTATGTGTAAACCAGTGGGCATGAAATTTCGCACTTAGTGGTCATGTTTTACGATTTGGTCAGGTTTCGGAAAATCAAACTGCTGGACTTCACGATTATATTCAGTTGACATTCATGACCTCACAAAACTCGTCAACGGGTTTCCGTTTATTTGAGTCACTTTGTAATTGATGCTGCTAACTCGGGCTTATTTTCGTAGTAAAACATATCTTTGAATAATCCAGAAAATGTCACCGAGAACTACTATTTTGATGGGTCTTATTATCAAAAAACACGGGAATTATATCTACCTCTCAGCGGAATGCTATATCATCTACATTCTGAATTCATTTTAGAATTCCCAGGTAGTAAATCAAGTCAATTGATTTAGGAGCCTAATCACCCTTGATGTCGGGAGTTGCCGGAGCCATAGTATCACCGTTTCATGTCTAAAATAATTCGGCAGCGAGCTCTTCCCTTGAAACATTTTGTAAATGAACTTATTCAAGCATCGGAAGATTAGTTTTCAACACTTTATCAATGACCGGTAGCGATCAAAGGGCTCGGATCAACCTTCATCAATGACTCGATAATACCATATGCTTCAGAACAGAGGTCTTTGATCGTAACTTTCCATATGCAGATTTATCTACATATTTCACCACCATTCACCACTGAATGCGAACGTAAATTCAAAAGTTTTCATTGACTGGGATAACAGTCATGAAAGAGGATCGACTAGTTTGTGTCATTCGGGCTAACATTTCCCCTTGGAAAACATAGAATCTTTTCAATTCTCGAATCATAATATTTGAATTGTCTTGCGAATATTCGAATTTCAGCTCAGTGACTAACTCGTGAAGGCTATACTTAGTTGGTGCAAGGATTCCCATTGGCTTATCACGAGGCTCAAATTCGCTATGAGCACCCTGATCGCCATCCGATTTGGAACCAAAAACGACCTGCCATGACCACGTGTGGTTCCCCAAACTCAGCAGCAGTGCGCACTGGTGCATTCTTCCAATTACGCGTGGTCTGCAGTATCATGAAACCAAAGTAATTCTAGCCTGAGAAAGGGCGAATCCCCGTAACGAAAACGTCAGTTGTGTGGGAGTAGTTTTGACAATACTATGTTATATAAAATGTTGACACTTTGGCAAACATTCGCAAATAGTTGATACATAACACAGTGGGAGTGAAACACACAGTTGCATGTTATGTAGGTGGTAGTCGAAGAAAGTGAATCAGTAGAAATGATCATTGTGTTGTCCACAGATGACGAACAGGTAAACGGGAACAATAGGATGATACATGCATATCTAACTAATTAAGCCGTTGAAACAAGCACCGAGAACACCAGTGACGAATCATGTTCACGAATGAATGAAATCTCTGAAAGATACACCCACGTGAACCCTTAATGATAAATATCAGAGCAAAAGGATTTATACAGAAATTAACGGGCAATGAAACAGTCGTCTGAATTTTCCATCCTTGAACAGTGAGTGGTCTGACTATTCCAAAAGCTGTGAGAATATACCCGAAATAAGATGGAAATCTGACCACGAAAAATGCTACCATCATGATGATAATCGACTTTGATAAGGCTCTCATGTCATCGTCAACTGTGTTCTCTTTCGGTCGATCTGTACCGTCCGTGGACGACAGGTCAGTGCCTCGACCTCTGTTCAGTCGGTGAAGTATAATGAGAATGTGAATTTGCGTCGCGCAGATCAGAATCGATGGAGCGATGAGGAAAAGGAAAAACTGTAATATGGATTGCGCCTTTCTATAGATAGTGATCCGTTCAGCACCGATAAGGTGCACATTCACGCTCAAGTAGCTCAGAATAGCTATCGGCATTGTTTTCACGATCGTCCAGACAAAAATAATTATGATCAAGATTGAGAGATAGTAGAGGGAGTCACAACGATATGTCTTGAAGCATACTATTGCCCAGTATCGATCAACAGACAGGAGCATCGTATTGGTTAAATTGAGTATAATGGGAATCGCGGCAACATAGTAACTTGACCAAAGGGAGCTGAATACTGGATTGGTCAAGATCTCCGGTGGAATATTTAAATTAAATGTGACCCAGTATATGGCCACAATGATAATTCCGATTGTGTCCCATACATACTGAAGTCGAATTAGGAGACCAGTTGCGGGAAATCCGATGTGAATGCGATAAGTTGAAATAAACCCATCGAGATTTCCAGTTAGTCCAAGTATACTGACAATCCAAATGGCCACATGGTTGAAGGGCGTAAGTACTTTATCATCCTTACCATTCACTGTTTGATTCATCGAGAATGGAAAATGGACCAAGATAAATGAATTTGTGCCTGCTTTTCATGCCGAAGATAAACAGAACAATTGTCCATTTTTAATACATTCTCAAAATAAAAGGAAGAGCAACACGCATTACCGTACGCTTACTGGCCATTTTTAGGAGACAAATGAGAATTCAGCTGAATATGACTGGAGTGCAGTCACCTGATTCGAAGGGCACGTGAATGTCACAAGTGAAGTGTAGCGAAGCCGGAATAACAACAGTAGACTGATTGGAGAGCCGTAGAGAATCCTCGGAATAATGTCTCATTTCGTTTCATCAAGACGTAATTCGGAGTAACACTTGTACTTTGCGTGCACCATACGAAGAGCAGAAATTGTATGCTAGTCTGGGAGAATATACATCTTAGAATTCCATCAGAAGAATCCGTTTGCATGTCACTTCCAATTCCGAAAGAGAAGGATCAATCTTCAGTGACTACCAAAAATATCAAAATACGTCCATCCACAACAATTATGCAATGAAAGCTTCTGTCGGACTCAGCACTGGGAAGTTGTCATGTACCATTACAGCTTTTCATTCTTATTTCATTACTCAATATGAAATGAGCGTTTCCCAGTTCGAAAATGAGAACCAATTTATGTATCCTCAGTCAGAAGGGGAATCAGATACAAACTGCCAAAAGCCGTACACACTGGGATTGTGTTTCTACCACTTTAAGACAGACTCCCATACGAGGAGCTATTTCCCTTCAGGGTAGCTGGGAAAGTTATGTGGGCACTGGATCATACCAATCTTTTGAAGCAGTAATCGAACTCACGACATATGATTCAAATTCATTCAGGGAACTGATAGGTTAACCCTTTGTTTGCGAATATGCTGCAGAAATCAACGTTCTTGTTCACTCCGAACAGAATTACACCAACCCCACATGGTTTGCTACTTTCAATTCCCAATAACTTCATTGACACACTGCTGATAACGTTTGTATTTTTGGCTAAAATACTGGGAAATTCCTAAATCGGTTTCGCACATATGTGATAAACGCATGAAAGAGTCCGTTTCATTTAATGAAAAGATATTTGTGAGTTGTTCATACTCATTGACCGGTTCCGTGTTTCGACTGCCTCCTTCCCAGTTATCGCTGTGCAGAACTTCCGTAGTTCCTTTTCCTGCTCGTATTTTAACAAACAAAGGCGAAGTTTCATCAGAAGTGTTTACATGTTTCGACAAGCAAATGTTTCCCTTATTTCCTCGACATGTGAAAAGCACTGTAAGATGTACTCAAGTCAGTGTAATAATAAATAAGTAATAAATAAACAACCTGGAGAAAGCCTTCTTCATTGAAATTACGACTGAGGGAAATCTGATCAGCTCGATTGAAACTCGTGAAAACAGAGTCTTGAAAAGTGTTTTTGTAACAGGCAGAATGTGTCTCATTCACTGGATATTGAATTTAATTACCCAATAATTGATAGACGAAATTGCTGAACCAATGATGAGAAATTCAAAATAAATATTCAAAGAAAATAGTTATTGTCACTAATAGTTACCATTGGCTTGGAATTTCTCATCGGTTCAGTATTTGAGAGGAGACTTCATAAGCGAAAATACCGGATTCAAATTGGATGAGGTCAACGAGCGTGTGGTTTCCGCAATGCACCAGATAGTATCGAACATTTTCAAAAATAAAATCACAATGTCGATTTGGAAGTGAAAACCGTCAGGAATCTCCTGTTTGAATTCAAACATTTCTTTTCAAAGACAGATCAAATGGATTGAAATGGTGTACAAGTAAAACGTATAACACTCATTCCCGCTCAATCCTGTTCTTCTTATCATCGCGTTTTGCGCTCCATTTCTCATTTGAAACAGGTTGTCTCCCTGTTTGTATATTGTATTATACCATCGAGCATTTGACATCCCCTGTTTCAATTGGCAGATCGGTGTGCGATACTGGACTTTGCTGTGTGATAACCTGGTTCAGGCTTAATTACAACTTCGTATGAATAAAACACTCATGTTGAAATGGTAGTACCAAATTATCGTTCTTGTTTGATTGCATATTTAGAAAACCAATCATGGGCAAACGGACTTGATCTGATGCTAAACACCACAGAATCAGAGCTTTGATCATCACTGTTGTAATCCTTTACGCTTATGTTTCCTTCGACCGATACTTTCGAAGATCAGCAAGTAGTGTTAGAGTTTTTCCAGTAATTTACTAATGTCGAAAAATAGGACTGGAATCTACGAGAAATATCTTCCAAGATACTTATATTATTTCATGTATTATTCCACTTCGGTTCAAGAGTTAGACACCAAAATCGTCTAAGCATCTATATATTTGCTGTAAAAATGGCTATTTGTTTGAAGCTTATATGTTTGGGATATGGATGCGACGTATGACTCCTGTGAGTGCATATTTCAAGCCTAACGTGCAATATGTAGTGATCACAGGTGCTAATGTGTGTACCTAGTCTGACAGAGGAAAGTTCTGAGTGGTTGGTCGTGTTATGATCTAATTGTGAGTTGCCACGGTTGGAGCATGACAAGTGTGGAGAAGATTGGAAGATTACAGGGAATGGTTGATGTCTGTGAAGATTCTCATCAAGTACATGTTTAGTGAAAGGAACAAATAGTCGTGGGAATTGTAAGCCTAGTTTTGTGAGTACTGTGGGGCTATGTAAAAATTGGTCATGAGGAGGGAAGCGATAGAATCTAGGGTGACATGATACAGATGAACAGTCGTTTCCATCACAACAGTAAAGACAATTATTACAATACGTGCTGTACCACCCAGAACAGATGAAGGAAGCAATACTTTCCCCCAATTTTCCAAGTGCAACTCACATGGTCTTTATCGAGGTATGGCATCATCCACTGGGACCATGGTGTCATCCTTATTGTCATTCGGCCAAGTAATTCGGAAGTGCGGGATTCCATAGGTCGACCAACGCGTAGAGCGGTCCTTCAAAGGACGCGAGTGATCGACAACACACTCTAGGTCTTCCTCGCGAAATAAGAAAGAGGAGGTTTGCTTTTGACCTTTGTCCCCAACACGCTTGGTTAGGGGTCCTGAAATTCGTAGCTTCGGATAAATCAAATCTCTCAACTGTGTAAAACATACACATAAAAATTACAATATGACCTTTGTGTAGTTGGAGTTTATCTGTATGACATAGTGCCCAGTGTATTCAATGCAGTTTGTAATCGCCTTGATAAGCAATTACTAGAAATCATTTGTTTGGTTGATTGTTACTTTTATTTGAATTCATGTCGTGATTTACAGTAAAAAGAGTAAGGCCCATAGTCAAAAGAAATACTGTAACGGAGAAATGTGTGGGGAACTTTCCAGTAAGATTTAGGTTGTACGCACTAATTTTCAGTTCAGAAAGATTGTTGTTGGTTGGAGATATGGAAAGAGAATGTTCCGGAGCTGCACAGTTTACAGAATAAAGGAAGGCTGACACAACGAAGTTCGGTAGCTGGCGACGGAGACCTGATACATGTGATTGGCCAAAAGGTGAATGAAGGATGGTCATGGGAAGGGAGCTGACGAAGCCAAAATGTAACGATGGAAAAGATATAATGAATCAATTTACGGGCGATGGGCAAGTGACTGTACGTTGGAGACTAGGGAGGGATTAATGATTATACGGACAGTGTGAGTTTCACATATCAAGACAAAGATCAAGAACTCCGTGTGAGTCACTACGAATCTCATTTACATTTTGGTGAGTATTGGAGAAATACATAGTGCCGGCTATTCATCTTATTCAATAATGGCACCATCCACATACACGAAGCATATTTCAACAAACTGAGTGGTAGGGTAAATTAACATTTGCAATTTGTAATTTGATGACATCCTCGATTGTCATGAGTAGCTTGTACATGCATCATGATCCTCACCTCGCTGTAAGTCATTTGAGTTTATGTATTTCTGTGTATTGCATTATTTAGAACCACGAATTTATGGTAAAAACGGTTATACGTTTGGAATATGTTCTGCTGTCCGTAGCTGTATACAGCCCATATCGTGCGTATAGCTAGTGAGACTAAGTTTTCTGCTATACTGACAGTCCAAGTAATCGGGATTGTTTCTACAGGCATTGAAATCAAAAAACGATTTTAGTGATGGTCATGACCTAAGATTAATGGCGAGATTTGTTAGAAGTCTGTTTATGCTGGCTATTCTATCACCATGGAGATGAATTTTGTAAAGTAAAATGCGTTGGAGCTTTGATAGGTCAATCAAGATTAAACTGCAAACAGTGCTGCATACATCCTAGAATTGGCCGAAGTTCTGCCCCGTTCCTTGATGATGGAGATTCTGATAGGCGTTCGAATACTTTCAGGTCTGTTATACAGCTTTCATTAGAAACCGTGAAACACAAGTATTCTTGTTCAGTGGTTCGGGAAATTTATCTTGAAGTTGTGATAGCCACATTGCGGTCCCTCAATCTTTGTAGCAGTTTCAGTAATCGTTGGTCGAGATACTAACGGTAGTTGCACAGTGATACTTTGTTTGTCCAGCAACAGAGCGAATTTTCCACACTACACATCACTCCAGACTATGAAAGTAAATTTTGCCCGTTTGGTTGTTTGAAAATTATCCGCAAGAAGAATATGGTCCTGCTGATTTTTCAACTCCTTGGATGATAATTTTTTGGGTAAACATAGGAATTCAGGGTTCTTCAACAATGAACACAAATCACGGACACCTGCAGAGAGAGAGAACACCGAGTGATCCTGCATCACTCATTCACGGATAATGCACTGAAGTTCAAATCGCTTCATACTTGCCTCAATCTGGGATGGATCACTTTGCAAAATCAGATGTTCTATTGGCAACATTTCCATGTCGCCATGCCAATCGAGCTGACCGAATTGCCTGAAATAGAATTAGAGGATACTTCAGCTGGTACTGAAATGTACTGGTGTATTTGGATACAAGCCTTGGCATTTTTATGGGTACCAAATACATTACGGATATCATGTGCACACAGATGTTGATGCATGAACAATGTGATCAGTGAGTGCAAGTTGACAAAGCACTCTCACATGATGTGGTGGCAGATAAATGCGCGAGATATACTGCTATACTCAGTACTTAGTGTTGCACTGCAATTAGTCATACGCACATGCTCTGTTCGTCTACTTGCAAAAAGTCTGGATTCTGAATGAAATGTAAACTGAACAAAGGAGCACGGATTGGTCCAAATGGATTTTCTCGTATTTCGTTTGAATAGGACAGAATAGGGGCATCCAGCTTATCGCCCAAGGCAATAACCTTAGTTATTTCGATAAATATACATCACTTTACCACATTATTTGTGATATGCCACCATGAAACGGAATACCATTTTGATGTTCACAATTCTCGGATACGTTTTGAGGGAAATTTTGGATTCCCAAAGGAGTAGATGTAGGACGCATTTTCCGAAATTGCTTACACTCGTGAATGCTGACTACACACTCCTGTCTAGTCCAAGTGGCGCACTTACCACAGAAGGGCGCAATACATGACAATGTTGATTTGTTTCACATCAAACATGGCACGTAGAGAAAATCACTGTCAGTGCGTATTTCAATGTGATAGCGGTGTTCATCCAGGTTGTGGATTTGATATTCTTTGATTTTTGCCTGTAACACTTAACACCGTGCGTTCCCCAACACGGTTGATTGCACCACTTGAAAATGTGAGACAGACTCCTAGCGGGCGCAAAATGAAAATTGCAGTGCTCCCTGAGGAAAGTATATGATTTGTTTTCCAGGCACACGCAGGAAATTGCTGCTTACGCAATGCAGGTTTGCTGTGAATGATTCCATAAAAGATTTGAGAGTATATGTGCATTTACACATTGAATAGGGAGGTTAAAAATTAAGTAACTTGACAACATGCTGTTTCCAAATGACCCATGTCTGTGGTGTGAACGACAGTATATGTGAGATTTATTTGAGAAGGTGTGGAAAATCAGGGCGCCTGGGCGCGGTTTTTACATGGAAGCTGTGAAGAACCATTTCTAATTCATGCTCATTCTCGTTCTTCCGTAGCCTACTGGCGAGTAGCATAAAAGATTTAATATATATGAACCATTTCTGTTTCATCCATAGGGCTTGAAGTTCAGTGCAGAAAATATCCCGATTACTTGGACTGTCAGTATAGCAGAAAACGTAGTCTCACTAGCTTTACGCACGATATGGGCTGTATACAGCTAAGGACAGCAGAACATATTCCAAACGTATAACCGTTTTTACCATAAGTTCGTGGTTCTAAATAAGACAATGCATAGAAATACATCAACTCAAATGACTTACACCCAGATGAGCAACCAAGAACAACAGTACGGGACGTTATCCGATAAATCGGGACAGTTCGGTCATAAACGGTCCACTCAGCAAAGAGTCAAGCGAAACTGTAGCGCAACACAGTTACGGTACAGATGGTGTAGCAAGAAGCTTTCGGCCTAGTATGAAATTAAGCTTCAGTCAGAGGGTCAGAAAATAATCTTTAATTAGAATATACAAATTTGTATACTCTAAGGCATCGCCAATGTGAAAGTACAAATAGTAGCAACTGGAAATGACAGAAGTGATGTGTGTCGACGTGAACGGATAGACCTGGCAAAAGACTTGTTTGAATCACAGATCTTCTCTGTGGTCTATCGGTTTAGGGCGCGAATAGTGGGGCAGAGTTCGGGAAATCGAATCTCCGGTGGGCAGTTTTTATGCGTGAGTGAAACTTTCGGCAAACATGCTTACAAGGGAAATGTACATTCGTATAACAACAGAGTCGGGAAGACAACTGTAAAATGTTCACGCACTATACGTCAAAAATCGTAAATCTGGACTGTGTCGGTACAGCAGAGACGGAGAATTGGACCAGTAATATTGGAGTTTCATTATGCATGTACACGCCAATCATGAGTAGGACAAGCGAGGATGTCATCAATTTAAAAATTGCAGAAGGTACTTTCATTCAGTCAAGTCAACCCAACCAGCTTTGCTTTGAACCAAGTCTCCGCATTTTTTGAAGTTGGTTTGGCTATTTTCAGTTGTTCGAGTAGATATTCGAATTGCGCCTGTGTCTCTGTGCTGTTTATTTTACACGGTGGTATGCAGAAACGTAGACCACATGAAACAGCCCGTAATTGAAGTTCATTCATTGCAACTGATAACAAATTCTTCACACATTTTTCTGGTTGTTTCATAAAATTCGGTTCAGCTAACTTGTGAACAATGGATTCCTGAAGCTTGTTGAATGCACACAGTTTAGCTTTTCGGATGTTCTCCATACATAAGTTGGTAAATTTGATTCGGCTAACGAGGCTCAGTTCGTCAAGAATTGTTGATCTTTCGATGCACGTTGTCTGAAGTGTCTTTTGTTTTTTTCATGATCTTCAATCGGACATCCTACCTAACGTCACAAATTCCTGGTAGAGGAACAGATCTTACTACTCCGTAAGCGTTTACAAAATGTAATCGGGTATCTGTTGCAACGACCACATTGTCGATAATCAGCGGATCTTGTGCGGCAATGCACCATCTGTTTACATTGTGAATTCATAAATTGGTTATCCAATAGAAGATTGGTTTAAATACGACAGGGAGGCGATATCGTGAGCTTCACCGTGTTCGAAATCTTGTCAGACAGGTCGTCAAAGTTTACGCAAGTGGTGTCATCCGTCTTTCGTCACGAAGGCTCACTCACCGAGGGCTGCACTAGCTTCCAGTATCGTCACAGAATACATTCGAGAACTCGCATACTCATCACATGATCATTTATCAACTTTCAGCTCCTAGTACCTTACGATTCGTTTGCGAGCAGCATGTAGTAGTAAGTGAGTCAAGGACGTACCTGACCCTGCATACTGAAGCCAGCTCAAGTGAGGCTTTTTAACGCATTCCACGATTGTGTCGATAAACGCTTTTTACTCAGTTGTGCAGAAAATGTTGTCCACAAATCGATAGCGATTCAAAAGATTCGACACAGCTGTCTGTTGTCAGATTCATCATAGATAAACATATTATCTAAGAATGAACATAGGAAAAATCCATTTCCACTTCGTCGATTTGTCTATGATATATCCCATCGCATACTTGGAACAGCTCTTAAGGGCTTCTTGTCGTGATTCTTATCGAATGTTATTTTGCTTCCATCCCTTCAGCTCATTCAAAGTCATTTTATATATTCCACCATGGATTACATCACTTTAATGAATGTCGAGTGTGTAGTTCTATAATGTTTCAGACTTCAAGTTATTGGGTGAGCAATCTGCTCATTTCTACAGATCAGAATACGATTCGCCGACCACCGGAATCAACACTGTGGCGCGAAATTCCTGAAAAAATATATGGAAAGTAGAATTGCGGATAAACTCTTTGACCTAGGAATTTTTCGCACCCAGATGTACATTGGTCGTATTAAGTAAACCATTCTTCTTGAGTAAACAAAGATGGTACACACTTCTCCTTAAATGAGTGAGTTGAATTATTCGGCCACATTGACTTCGTTTATTTCTATGGATTTTTCATGCATTTTCAGTATTTCACTCAGTAAAGTGCTGTGGATAATGGTATATCCTACAAGTGACGTGTCAGCTGTTCTGGGCAAAAATCTTCCCGGTGACGTTTTGAACCCAGTAACTGAAATAAGTTGCATCGGCTCCTCGTGGGGTGGGGAGGTGTTTACAATTGTGTACGCGTAAATAGCTCTGTCATCGTAAATATTTTGCCCATCATGCGTGACTTTGAAGGAGTTCAGCATTCATTACAGACCAAATGAATACGGGCACTGTCAAAATTCGGATGGAAACATATTTGTTAGCGTAACGATCTTCAAATTCGTACTTTTCTCTGTAATGTAACACAATAATTGGAAATATACTGTCAATGCAATGCAAACAGATTAGTATAAATTTCATTATCTGGTGTAATCTTGACAATGTCACGTTTGTTGGTAAGTTCAAGAGAAAAAAACTGTTGATTTATTTCGAATGAATGATAAACTTACGTGGACGGAATGCATTGCATTTTTAAGTGACCGACGTTGCTCATAACTGTCCTGTAAACGAAGAGGCACTTTTCCACATTATCCGTATACAGAAACGGAGTGACAACAAATGGCATTGGATAAACAGCCAACCTAATCGAATGGACAAGTTATACCAAAACCTGAAATTAGGTTTTGCTTCTGGTTTTGCCTAATACGTTGCGCTAGGATTTACTTTTGGATATGTATTGTTCTCCAGATATAGGATCAAAAATTATGTATTGACAAAATTCCATGTTTATTCAGGTAAATGTTTGTCATATTCAATCGGAACATGGTCCATAATCCGTAGTTCTGGAGTGAATTTTATGCAACTCGGTCTCCTGTAAAACCAGCGACCACAGATTCTTGTGTTCAGCAATAAATGTTCTCATAAATAGGCATGCATCGTTCACGTATCGTGCTGGTATTGCACTGGTAATACAGCTGTCACCGGTTCTCTCCAATGGATGTTTCACTCAGTGCACGACCTTCTAGAAACTACACCCCAACAACATTCAAGTTTAAATGCTGTCACTGATTTCTGTGTATATTATCAATAACTCATCAATTAATATTTCTGAGAGGAAACTCCTCACGTATTGAGCACTGCTTTTCTTGGCTGCATCCCAGACTAAGATACATCGCTGATCATCTACCGAGTAAGTCCCATTCCTCATAAATGTTTGTGTGCAACGGCTATTTTCGGTTGCTAGAACATAGTTACCTAATTCACATTCAATCTTACCTTCCTTATATTGGTGGTGACAAGAGCGAGACTATTCTTCTGCTCAGACTGACTGTGATACCACAAATATTCCGCGTACTTTCTCAAACAGTAGACGGAAAGTAGATTGACGAGGTACCCGTCTGATCAATGCTTATTTCAGTTCCTTGCGTATGTTTACTAAATTCACTATCATCTAGCCCAGTCAGTGTTTCCGATCGTTTTGGAGACTTTTTGTATGGCTGAAGAAAGCCATCCAGCCAGTGTTATGATGCTTTGAATATCTCTGTTTTTGATTCAATTTATGGTTCCATGGCAAGAACAAATGTTTGCATATAATCCGTGACAGCAATTAAACATTTTGAACATTCTTTGGCAATCCACTCATAGGTTATATTTGCTGTTTGTGATCCACTCTTGTAGTTGTGTAAATCGTGAGTGGATATTCCCTTTGGAAGAGTTCATTGAAGAATTACTATTGTGATTCGCCGATTGGTAAATGTGGATTGATCCCAGCTAACCTGGAGTAAAGCAGCACTGTGGCCGCGCGTTTCGATATCCATTTCAGTTATTATCCATATAAGTGTGTGAATTGGAAACACAAGACAATTTGACAATACTGATTGATTTGAAATTGATATTATTTTCGTATTAGAATAACTGTTCCGGAATAAAACTTCCTCATAAAATTTTGTTGTTTTTGTGAACAACAGCCCATGGTGTTCAATTGGTTGCTAGAGAAATGACTTGACCTGGAAGGGGAAGTAAATCGTCTCGAGTTTTCTGTCCGGACGATTGTCTTGATTTGGAATGGTATCCAAAAATCATTTGTGTTATGAGTTCAATATTCAGGCCAAAATTAGCCTCACATCTTCTCCAAGGGTCTAATTGTGTGGAGGCATTTCACTTGTGCAATTCGTCCTGACACTGCATCAGTTATTTATTTAAAGCTCTGATATCAGTGATATATTTACAACTTCACCGAATGATCAACACTCCCTGAATGGAAAATCATTTATAAACGGTATTAAGCGGTGAAGATATTTGGTCACTTATGACAAAGAATTTTCATCAATGAATATCATACATGCCGAATAGAATAACTTTTAATGTACTTGAGTTCAAGGAGTTAGCAAATTATTTCTGTGAATGGACTCGGTTGATTGTTCACTTGTGTGAACAGTGAGTAAATTGATGAAAACTTTCTTGGTTGGAAAATGTGACTGAGATATATTAGAATACCTCGATGTGACACGTGAATAATGAGCTTTTGAAAATTTTGTTCTGACAGACAGAATGCGGCTCATCTGTTAGATTGAATTTCCCCCCAAAATATTATTCCGTTTGATGCCGATATATCACACTAACAAACATTATTGATTTGAATGAAAATGAAATGTTTACGTTTGTCAGTGTACTGCAGTTAGAAGCGACCAAACTGTTTTGAGGAAATTTTCGGTGGTAAAACGTTGAGGCCAAGATTCAATAGAGGTTTGTGAAAATATTGATGCAAAACAATTTATCGCTTCGTTATTCACTGAAGGAAACCATGATCAACTTCAAGGTCGAGTCCATGCAATTGCCATTTAATAACGTAGATATAACGTCCATCGTATATTGTTCTTTGGTCTGAAGGGACTAGTCAATGGGCGACCTGCAAACTGCCTATTGGATTCAATATTGCAACGTCTGATAGAGCTTGAAATAGTAAAATATATCATCACAACATGGCAGACTCCACGCCGATCACATTGTAAAAAAAATCCCGATGATTGAAGGCACACTCAATGTTTGATATTATGTATGCATACAGTGTTCTGAGTGACGGTTTACGCGTAGTGGCAAAAGTATGGTTTCGTCGGCATTTTGAGTGCAGTTATTCACCACAAACACCGAGACCACAAGCAACCTCTACTACTTTGCGTTGATATATGTGCTGTGGTTTGTAGCATTTTAGTCGTTGTTCGGGTTGATCGTAGGTCTCTTGGGGATTGTTATAGATGCACAGAAAATTCCGTCCTTGATGCGACGAGTCCGACATGAAAAATGATTCATCTGGTACTGTGGATTCATTGATATAGGTCAGATTCCTCGGCCCAGTCTCTTCTGATTAGCTGATCGTCTTGTCCACAAACCCCTCGTGGTCAGTCTTTAGACTTCTCGCGAATTTTAATTGTCTGTTTCTCTTTCTGGACTCTACTTAAAGTGGTTTAGTAACTTCTCCTGTATCAGGATATGTATGAACCACCTGGTTTATTTTTCATAGTTGATCGAATAATGTGCTGTGGAAAATGAACCGAAGATCACGTTTTGGCTTACAATTAGGCGTATAAGTTTTAATTATCAATCACCGCTCAAAAGGTACGATTACCATCATCACACAGAATACGGAATAGGTGATCGACGTACGAACCATAGCAATTTCGTTTACCAGGTGAATGGAGTACAGGTGAATGTTACGTTGTCGAGCAGAGTTTTGGGCAGATTTTAAAATGGAAAGCGGGCTTTTGGTTCAAATGAATCTCAGTTCCTTTCTGCCTTAATCAAATCACATGAGTCAATACGTTATTCAATACTTGGTCCCATTTCCGGCAAACATTTCCATGAATCATTTGTCATTGTAATGCATGAATAACAGAACGTTATTAGGCGCAATTTCCACTACAGCGCGGAAGTTAACCAATAGGATCGGCTGGAACAAAAGTGATACGCATCTGCAGAACACGTGGACGGAGAAAGGAAGATGGTATGATCACTGGTGGAGCTTCAAGTTATGCCAGTTCAGCACTGACCTGTGGCTGTGTGTTGAATGCACGGAATGCCCACAAATTCGCCAACGTCATTTGCAAACAGAATTTAGTTTCCAAATCATTCGAGTTTATTTTCAGATGCGACATGTGATTTTCTTCGCAGAGCTCTCATTGCTCAGATCTAAATACATTCCAAGGAATGTTTGTGAGGTTACCACATACCTTATGCATTTTCACGATCTTGTTTTGCGTCAATATGCAAGAAGGAGGATTTTCTTCATAGTTGGATGACTTGAGTGTGAATTGGATCGATCATGAGAGGAAGAGTACAATTTGCAAATGGCAGACAGCACTTAGCCGTACACCACTGGAATAACCGATAGTTCCCTGAATATTGCACATGACTGTACGTTCCGTGTTCAACAAGCATTCAAATATAATTCATTCACTTCTAGTTCATGCCTTTCAGAATGCCTGTGTGCTATATTCCCAGAGAAGCCGGCTGAATGGAGAAATGGAGGCAGTTCTGGTCGACATTGCAAAATATGCATGCTTCCTGCACGATAGAAAGAATGTACTCACTCAGCATTCACTCCCATTGATATTTGCCTTACTCCGAATGTGAAGACACTCAGATGAATTGGAATATGACAAATATCCACAGTGGTTTATCCATACCATTGTAAGAAGCCATACTATAATAAACCGTCTAGAAATAATATACTCCGAGCACAGTCGCCTAATTATACACACTCACTAAACACATCCATGTTCCATCATCGGAAATCATCCAAAAAACACCTGGCATTATTTACCCATCCGTTGTTTATTGATATCTCCGAGTAACGATGTAAATTTTACCATTCGCTTTCGGTATACTTCAGGAAAAAAATTGCAAATCACTTTCTTGAAACTTGATGCTTCATGGAAATCAGTTACTTCCAATAAGTATGAGTGGCCTCATCCTATCTACGATTGTTACGCAGTGAGGCGGTTACCTGATAAACGCACAACACACAAAGTTAGTGCACTATTCAATATCCAGACCACATCTATCAACAGTTTCTGCATATCCGGAATATCATTCGTATTTTGGTAGTGCATGGACCTACCATGTGATCGAAAGAAAAGTCTTCCCATTGATGACACGGATGTTGAGCATCAGAATTCTCAGCTCATTCAATTAGCAAATAAATATCTCCTATTGTTCCAACGGGATAACCATTTCCAAATTGGAAGCTTGTACAACATAGACAACGGCGTCGAAGATACCTTGAAATTTGTAAACTACGACCATTCAGTCCGCCGCAGTCTAATCAAGTTTTCTTTAATGCAGCAGTGTATATATTTGTTCATTCCCTGCAGATCTCTCGTAGACTTACCAAATTCATTTCACTGTTGTAATAAACAAGAAAAAAGTTTTATTCAAAAGGTGTAAAAATGCAATTCATTCCTCATTCGTTGGCTGAAAATTAGGGTGGAATCATGCTGACACCACGAAATAATACATCAGGAAATCAATAATAAAAATGACATAATCCCAAGCGCGTTGTTTGAATGACTGTGTCATAATTCTTGCCCACTTCTTTTAAAATTAATTTCGTCCTCATAATCATCGATCGCAATGAGGTCCTCCCAGGAACATGCAAAACAATTTGTGATATCAGCATAAGAGATATGCCGGAAAATCACGGATCAGTCACTTTCAATCTCTAGTTTTGCGAACTGGATATTTTTCATAGAAATGTGACATTTTTCACACGATGGACATTGGTTGAGAAATACTTTTCCCATTTATTACACATCTCCGACCAAAATTATTGACCGGAGGTGGTCATTGCATGCACCGAATACAAAAGCATCTAGTAAAAACCAATTCGGATAGACGGTTGGCGTATCATTCTTCGTCGAATAACCACTGTTGCGACTATCCCGATGTCTAGGGCTGTGAATCTAGCAGTAACTTAGTTTCACTAGCTACACGCACGATACGGGCAGAACACGATTACGGGCAGCAGAACAAATTCCAATCGAATAACCGTGTTTATCGATGATTCGTGGTTCTAAATAATGCAATAAGCATAAATATACAGCAAATAGAAGACTTACAGCCGGGTGAGAAACCAAGAACAATGGGCAGTAAGCTTCCGAAAATCGGGACAGTGCAGAAAATAAAAACGGTCCACTTAGCAAGCAGCTGAACGAAACTGTAGCGCAGTTCGGTTGCGGTACAATAAATAATTCAAGAACCTTTACCGTCACAAAACAATAAATCAATTACAAACGCGTGAATTGGACTGTGGTTGCAATGGTAAGAAGTGCCATCAACAAATAAGTACAAATAAGCTAAGTCTGTGGAGTTAACAAAGGCACGTGCCAACATGAATGGGCGAATCCGGCACTAGATCTGTTGATGCCGTTGACGTGTGACGGCCAATGGTGGAGTGCACTGACAGAAACGCTAAGACTGGGAGTTCGAGCCTCTGGTCGGCGGTACAAATGAAACACTCAAAAAGATTATATAACAGTAGAAGTGTGGACCTTTGTGGAAACAAGGTTATGAATAAATACGTGAACTGTTTATGTAATAAGCACCATGAAACTCAAGTATAAACTGATGTGATACATTAGAAACAGGGAAAATACATTACGAATGTCCGGGGTTCACGATGCATGTAGTCACTACTAATAAGTAACTAAACAGAAGGCAGAAGGACAAATTCTAAGTACGATTCCTAATTACCAACCACTATAAATTTCACTCAAAGAACTAGTTCACAAATGAGGGCATACAGATCAGTTACACGTGCACTTGTGGGCACTATTCCTAAAAATGTACAAAGATAATATATCTGCTGGGTTTTTTGCGTTATTCGTGTTAATCAGAAACTTAGTTGCTAGGAAATTGTAGTCGCATAGAGCAGGACGCAGATTAGAAGTGAAATAACACCTAACGGAAATCGCCGTCGTCTAATTTCACTTCGATTATTCAGAGAGGTCATCAGAGCATATATGCGGTTTTGACATTCTGCTACGACAATATCTATATCACTGGTTCAACAAACGTTGTCAATAACTGAGCTATCTAATGTAATGATGAACTGCACATGTAGAGAATAGGTCGCAATGGAACTCAACTCTTATGCTATCTCAGCAGTGCATACAATCTTGGAATATTTGTTCTCGTAGGGTGTATCCGCCTAAATATGTCTCATTCTATTACATATTTTTGTTTCAAAAGTCTCACAAGTTCAAACGATGATTCTTCAATTTGTCGTGTTTCATCATTCTGTATAATAATTCTCATGAATTTAGACGCATCACTCAAAATGGTTTCCAGTTAGGCAACAAATGTTAGATCTAACAACCCATTTGTAGATGGCCCATCTACAATGTAATAATAACGCGTACTGAATTGCATGCAACCATGCTTCTGTAGATCCATACGTGGCGATGGAAATTATTGTGTATGAGACGCCTTAATTCGCCGAATGTTCCCATTGTGAGTTAAAACAAAAAGAATTTCGAATCAACTTGGAGAAAGAAACAATGGACTCAGACACATTTGAGTGGATGCGCACCATGAACAAATCAACACAGGATTGTTTGGATTGCCAAGATTGCATAGGAATGGAGACCCTTCATAATATCTTCATGGGATGTAACATTAACCATAACATGCGAAGTACAACCTGAAAGATACATCCGAATTCATCAAGTGGGTACACTTTCTAAAAGAAAACGAACGACGGATGCCTTCGTTAGACGTCAGGGAAACGAAATGATGTATGGCTCAGCTCAGCTCAAACAATCCTACGTTTCACAATCGAAAGAGACCCACAACAACAAACTCGCCTCCCTTCCCATTCGGTTGAGTCATTGTGAAGACGGTTCACTCAACCGACAAGTACACACAAGAGAATCGTGGAATGGACAGGATATTCAGTTACACAGATTTAAATTTCTTAAGAATAATGGGAAACTAATTACATGCCTCACGAGCTGACATAGAAGAGCATGCATAGAGGCTGTCATTGACGATCAACAACAAGCGATGCGAAGAACCTTCGTCCACAGGGGCTACCCGAATCGATTCCATGAGATGATGCCAGTGAATGTGGAAATACCCAGAACCTCTCTGGTACAAGGAAAGCTAGTATACATACCTTTGTCTATCACATGTAGTACGTTCTCAGAGACTGTGCAGACAGATTTGTTAGCGGTCATCAGCAAAATGATCCACGCAGATTAGCACCTCGTTTGCTCCAATGCAGACCTCTAGTGCTCATGCGGTTGAAAGAGAAAAAATTACTAATTCTCAAACATCATTCTATGTTTATTCATTTTTATTATTCTGTAGGCCAGTGTAAATCAGCCTCAGGTCAATGCATTTGTCTGAACTCATCGTCGAACACTACCTACTAAGGTTTAACATTGGGGCAATAAAGTCACCCACTATCGCAATCATCCCAATCATTGCTCAGACTATTCACACTGTGAACATGATGGAGCCTCACGTAACTTGTATTAAGTTCGAGATCAGCAGTCAAGTTGTGCAGAAAAGATTGTCCAAATCTGTCTCCACGATCCGCTCATTTTTGCTCACAAACCATTCGTCCGTATTCATCATCTACCCCAAGACGACATCTTTTCTAGAACAGGCTCCAGATCAGTTGGAAACAGGAGCACATGTGTGAAATAAACCGCGTCCGATCTAGAGGTAAATCTCTTAACCTTTGTTTGTGACCAGTTCTCCCTTTCTGTTTCACCTTTTTGTCTAATCAGTCCCATACCTAACGTGTCATATTATACTGCCATGTTATTTCATGAGCATGAATCACTGAAAAATGAGCTTTCTCTATCTCCATTTTACACGGTTGTCGGAAGTTCACAGCAGGTTCGATAGTTGGTAGCTGAATATAACTGTTCAAATCTGGCATATAACTACATTGTCATACTGAAAAGAAGTATGAATTGAATTTTTCAACATCAGGGCACTGGTGATAGTTGACAGAACGATTGTGATTTCCGTACTGGTTAAATCGTTTGTAACAAGTAATATCTCCAACTTGACCACACTGCCATGTGAACAATGTCCTCGGTTCGTTGTCCTGTGTGATCGTTTTTGTATGGTATATATCTTGGTCGTAATATACACTGTTGAACTCGCTTTCACGACTCAATGATCAAATCAGCTCAGAGGTGCCCGTTGTTAGACGGTAAACAATAGCATCCAATTTGTGAATATCTAGTTGTGCATCCGGTAAGGCGAAAAAACATCAAATTTATCAAACCGATTGTTATAGACAGCACATTAGAAACATATATTTTTCCAATGAGCAATGATATGCAACATGCCAAGTAAATATTTCTCATAACAATCAGGCCAATTTCATTGGAAAATTGTGCTAACAACACAAAATTTAAAAAATCACAAACCACATTCCTAAAAGTTAATGTCTCATGGAAATCTTTTACTTCCAATAAGAGAAAGTGGTCTCATTCTGCATTACTAGGATATCATTCGTATTTGGCACTGCGTCAACCTACCATGCGATCGGAAGAAAGATCTCTAATGTAAGCAACATTTGCTGCAAATTCAAGAATCGTTCACCATTTTGTCAATAAACAACCCAACTCAAAATGGCTTATTCCAAAATAGTCAGCTTGCTGACAAAAAATATCTTGTTCAAATCCATTCATATTATTCTTTGTGGTTTTCCATTTCCAAGGAATTGAATGTACTACAAATGGCAAATGCACGCATAATTAATGCTTCTCACTGTACATCTTCATACTTTCAGGGGAAACCACATGAGGTTGAAAGGGTTCGGTTGTGGTAACGAGCTGTACAACAGTGGAATACTAACAAATACACATGATAATGCGATCAGTTGATGAACGGATCGAACAATGCAAGTTTTTTTATACCGTCTTCCGTCCTGGATAATCTGGAGAATAGAATTCTGTTGTCACTTGCAGAGATGATTTACTGGCTCACTGTACTGTTTACATTAGATTCAAATCCAGTTTTAAATTCCAATTACCAACGAAGCATTTCCTGACCAAGTGCATGTAGCAGATGATGATGAACTTTCAACCACACAATGCATATTGCGAATGTAGTTTGATTCGGTAAACCAAAACTAGCTGGATCTCGATATAATTGTGCAATCTGATTGTCTTCAAGATCGGTATTCATTTTCACTATATTCGTGGTGATTTACTGCGAATCCCTTATACTCTTGTCTCGGGATGTGGACCAGATTGCATGAGCATTCTCACGAAACACCGGGCAGTGCATGACACTCCATATGAACTTCGCCGAAAAATGTCATCAATGGTCGCTGAAAAATTAGAGTTCATCGAGTTTATCGTCAGTGAGTTCCATAAATAATTGATCCCTAATTAGGAAGAATTGTTCCCAACTGGCAAAACATTTGTTCCTTACTAATGAAGACCAATGCACAAACAAACTTATCTAAGCCTCAATTTCTGCATCAGATCCAGTTTAATCTGTATGTTGCTTGTATATGCCAATTTGGATCCATGGTCGATTGATTTGAACGTCAATTCTAAGAGAGAGAAAAGACAACAAAATGAATACAGACTCTCTTTAAAAAGGGATCTTTTATCTGAATAGTGCACAGCGAATACTTAACAGTAATTTGGTGATAAATTGCCCACTCCTGACCTATCCTTACTAGTTACTTCATGTCTCTTTGTCGCACGTTTCTCTCGCATTGACTATCATTATCTCGACTAAAATATTTTCACGACTTCAGTATGAATGTTTGAGTAGGCAGTTATGTAATCTTGGACACGTGGAACACAACTAACAACTTCTGGTTGGATTTCACATTTGTGGTGGGACCGGATTGATTCCGACATTGATTCAATTTTTGTGGCTAGTTTAGGAACCAGTTTAGAAAGATTTTAAATATCCGAATCTGGCAGTTACTTGCAAGTAGTGTGGAGGATCGATCAATGTTTGTTTGGTTGAATGTCCTTTGAATTACACGCTTCACGCACAAACCTCATGTCATCCGACCAACCCTGCAATCCGAAGCACCAGACTGGTGTTTCACTCGTGTTAGAGAATTTATCAGCAGTGCATTTCCTTTGGCACACCCGCTTGTGTTTAACGGGAGATATACGGTGTCTTCGTCTGAAGCTGCCAGGTATTTTTGGCTCTCATAGGCGACGATATATGAATGAACTTAAGTTGATGTTTTTGATCTGCCGAACAGGAACGGGGTGGTGCAGTGGTGGCACACACACACACATTATTGATTTGAGATGGTCGGAGTTCAAACCATGGGTGCAAAGGAGGATTCAGTTTAGATATATGCATGGTGCGTAGAATCGATTACCTTAAAATTCCATACAATTTCGAAGTCTCTCATAATAGTGCTGTGTCATTAGCAACCACATTCAAGTTGCTCGCATACCAGTCATCCAATGAGTCTCGTGTTACCCCGATTAAACACAGTTTCTGGAACAAGACGATTTGAAATCAGTAACTATGGAAATTTTCAAATAAAATTCAATTTACATGACCATGGTTGAGAAGTTAGAAAGTCAGTACTGTTTGAACACCGAGGTAAAATAAAATACACGGAATCTTTGTACGAGTTACATTTTGTATCACTCAAAAAACCAATGGTGAATTTGTACTCAAGGAAATGAATAAATCGTTTGCACACGAATTGAGATTGACGAGCAATATAGTGGGCGTTTAGAATGAAAATCTTGACACAAAACGCAAGTTAACACCGGACTGTTTGGAAATACGATGACCTCCTCTTTCACATCATGCACCGATGAATCCGAAATAAGCTAGAAATGTTTGCGTCGTGCTGGATTGTGCTTTTTCGAATCAATGAATGTGCACCTATAACAGGGATTGATTGTGGGCCTAAGATTCTTAGACATACTTTTAGCATTTTATCAGCAAACTAATAATCACTTTGTCAGTATTGAAAGCACATTGTTGCTGGTGAAATTGCCTGAGGATGATCAGGATTCACCCAAGCTTATTTCGTGCTCCAGCTTGATACAATTTGTATGAGATGGTTTCAAATGACGGTGCGTGATTTTCGCACAGGAAGCCATGAGGAGATTTTGCTTTGAAGATGAGTGACTAAGGCTTATGAAGGGGTGAAATGCTGATTTTAATGGATATTCGGATGTTCACAAGTCTTGGATCATTCCCGACGGCGATTTTGGGTTCTCCATGGAAGAGTAGATAAACGACGCGTTTTTGGCAATGGCTTACGTCGCGACCGACTGATAATATAGTCATTTTTAAGCAAATGGCCCATTTCGACAGGAATGCACGTAACATGTCACCTTTGATGACTTTGAAGTGTTTTGTATTAATAATGGTAACATATGTAAAAAAAGACGTTACAGATGTTTTTTGAACGTGAAACATTTTGTTCTGCCATGGCCGTACCAAATGGTCATTTTGTAGTTCCCACACAAAACGTTCCCCAGTCTCGCCGTTTTACTCTCATATTCATTTATCAGATACGTCTTTTCAGGCTGCGGTCAAACATTTCACATTCACTTTCATTCACACCATGGACATGAGTCATCAAGCTCCAGCGTGTTGTCAAGTTACGAAATGTTTTGTCCACCTATTCACTCACTGCTACGTACAGATGTATCTTCATTCCTAAATATCTGCGATGAGTGCTAACTAATCTCATGCGTTTACTTTTAAAAAGCACTGAGTTTCCTTGAGGAACAATTGAAATCATTATTGCGCACCACCTAAAATCTACCTTTCGTATTACCTCACTTGTGAATGTTCAGATGATGTTATATCCGGAGCTCTAATATTATATGTATATTTACAAACTTTCCACAAAGTCAGAACCAAAGAAAAATCAATAGAAAAAATATGTAACAGATTCAGACCCTACGGGGACAAATATTCCAAGATTGTATGCACTGCTGAGATAGCATAAGAGGTGAGTTCCATTGCGACCTATTCTCTACATGTGCAGTTCATCATTACATTAGATAGCTCAGTTATTGACAACGTTTGTTGAACCAGTGATATAGATATTGTCGTAGCAGAATGTCAAAACCGCATATATGCTCTGATGACCTCTCTGAATAATCGAAGTGAAATTGGACGACGGCGATTTCCGTTAGGTGTTATTTCACTTCTAATCTGCGTCCTGCTGGGTTAAGCTATTGATCAAGTATGTGACTATAATAAAGTCAGCTCATTTGAGATATTGATTCCAACAGACCATCTGAATTAGTCACTTTCTCTGACGTTTTTCGGCAACACATCTTTGATGCAATCATAGACAAATCCACAGATATTGATGATATTTTGTATTCCAGAGTCAAGGCTTGGTCAGCAGCAATGACCCCTCCATGAAGTCACTACTGCCACCTATTGCACTGTTGTAATGTTGAAAATCTCAGATGAACACCATGCATGGGACTATTATATAATCCAGAGGTGTACGACCAAGCGCTGTCTGCCATCAGCACATTTTACTCTTCCTCTCATGATCGATCCAATGCCCACGCAATTCATGCAACTATAAAGAAAATCTACCAGAATTATGGAAAACGAAATGGTGAGAATGCATAAGGTATATGATAACCGCACAAACATTCTTCGGAATCTATTTACGATATGAACAATGAGCGTTCTGCGAAGAAACCACGTGGCACATGAGGAAATCAACTCACATAATGTGACAACTGGGTTCTGCTTATAATTGTCTTTGGCGAATTTGTGAATAATATAAGCCCCGTCCAGTAGGAAAAGTTTCTCCATGCTTCTTCATGTCTCTCATGGTCTCGACAAGCTAATAGCTATTACACCGATTGTGCCCAGTAGTCTAGTTTTGCACGTGCTCGCGAAATTCTACGGGCTATATCTCCCTAGTTTGATAATCTGAGTTAGTCATGCAAAGAATGGGAAATAAATGGAAGCCTATCTCGTGAATATTGAGCATCCATCAAGTCGTTGTTCGTTTGATCCTTCAGGATTCATGTTTTCAAATCCAGTGGATAATATTTTCCCACTGAACTTAGGGGTCCTCAGTATATCTGCCATTCCTCTCTCGACATCGAAAGCTAAGAAGTGACAGTTACACAGCTGTGAATTTAGTGGTGAATAGGATCTATCTGATTACCATGAGTTTGATTAGAATGAATTCCCATTCAGTGAAATCAATAAAATCACTGTTCGAGTGAATACGTTTTGTAATTGTGCCGATAGGAGAATCGCAAGAGGAACACTTTCATAATTGGGAGATTATATATTTTATATGGCATACTATTGGTTCTTTACAATGACGGCCAAAATGACTGAAAAACAGCAAATTCCAGTTCACAGCAATGTGGAGGTTGGAGTCAAGCACATTTTGGTTCAATTCGAAAACCATTTCCATGGTTATCGCGATAGCAATGAAATGACCCATAAAAACTGAATTCACTTAGCATCTCGCTAAAAAGGATCAAACTAGAATTGCAAATGCTAAATAATTTGAATTTTATAACATGTGTCTTGTCCAATGTTTTCGTGTAAATAACAGCACAAATTATTAGATAATTCACGCAAAGCCCCCAAAAACATATTTTCCGGAAGCACAAGAGCCAGCATGCTGGTGGAACGTGGCGAGGCATGAGCACTGCGCTCAAAACACTGTGTGCCACCCATGAAGTGAAATCACGGAAGACGTCATTTTGGTGATGAATCTCCATTTTTAGGATATGATTATTATGTGACAAGTCGTCGGAAGCACACACGAAATTCATTTGTCGTAAAAAATTCTATTGGGAATACATCCCATTGAATCAGAGCATTTCACATAAACCAAGATTAGCGATTTAGGTTGGAATAATTGTTGGTCAGCTTTCTTGGTGGTCTTCAAATCAAGGTAACTGAGATGGCTTGAAAATCTTCACCAGTATGGCTAAAAAAATTCCCCGAATACAACTAACGCTACCAACCGGGTGGGAGAAGATTTTCGGGATAACTCTACATTCCATCCTGTTCATCAGAGTGTTGCAAATATATTCATGCAAAACAATTTTTCCTTTCATCATCCACCTTTGAATATTTGGAGGTCTGGACAATTTCAAGTTCAAGTTCAAGTTCAATTCATACAATTACCATCCAATAACCAAAACTTCAACACAATAGAAAACGTATACTCTCATCTGAAGATAGAAGTCATTCGGATATGGATGCATCACGCACGGATGTGGGAATGGAAATGAAGATGAAGCTTTGGATGTGATATTATTCCACCATCAAATCGGAGTACTCTGTTCCAAAGTGATTGTGGAAAATCTTGAGTAATGAGGACAGCTTAAATGTGTATGAGCGTGGTGTACTTAATTATATGTGGAATAACTGAAAGTAATCAAACCACATTTTCGTTTCCAATTAAGGGCTCATATTTCTCATTCATTAAGTACTAATGGTGGTGGCAAAAATAGTTTCCTCTGAATTCTGAGCATAAATATTCGTCACATGGGTGCATACTTCACACAGGTGGATTGTGAAAATGAATTCTTTGGCAGTGCAGATGTGTTGATTGGCGTGAATTGAAAACGACATTCAGTCAACAGCGAAGAATGGCAGTGAATGCATTCACAAAACAAATCAGAAACCAAAGGACTGGATGTGGTGGCCTGAAGTCCATTTTCCATGGCAAAGAGTACGTGACGATTTTTGTAAACAGTTTCTTGTTATAACTGATACATATTCACACTTGCCTGAAATGTATCTGACTGAGAATACTAAAGCGTGTTTTGTCAAAAATGCACTTCGTAAATGTTCGAGTCAATCAGGTGTTTTACTTGTGACTGTGATGGACAACAGACCACAATTGTGTATATGAAATTAAAATCGTGGTTAAATGCAATCAAAATCATCATCTGCTTACATCACCCCGACATCCACATTGGAACGGTGCAGCTCACAATTATGTACCAACCTTAAGAATATTGTCATTTCATCCAATTTACTTGCATTTTTGGTTTCGGTTATTTTGCAATGTCTTCCTATTGCAGTATCGAAATGAGGGGCTTTATACAAGCAGACATTTGTCAACTGTATTATTCAGAGCCAGAATATCAGGGGAAATACTACAGTGGTTAGATGTTACTGACTCCTATTTTAATGAGGGTATGATCTTCGTTCGTCTACAACTATCACTAAGCAACAATTAAGATTGAGAATTCAGGAGATCGTGGATGTGGAAAAGTGAATCTCTTTGTACAAAACACAATGAAGCTGAACAAATTGGCTCGGATGAACAAGCATATATGCGAATTACTACTTGCAACAATGGGCAACGATTTGAAACGAAAATCTTCTCCAATAAACAGGTAGAAGTGAGTCATCAAATTTGACCATGCAATTGCTTTATTTATCTCATTCAGAAATGCTTTCGGAGATCGCATTATATGAAGGAATATAAATGAGGTTCGAGAAATCAAATGCACAGTATGGATGAGCACCGCTCTCATACTCAAAGAGGCAAAGTATTGGAAGTGTTGTCTTTCATAAATTCATAGAAAAATCCTGAAATGTGAGCTGAAGTCAAACGAAGGCGTCCGTCTTTTTTCCACTTAGGGCTTCCACGCAGTTTGTGAATTCGCATATGTCTCTGACCGTGTTCGTCGCATATACAGATCTCAAGAGGAATCCACGGTTATGTGACCACGGCAATTATCAAAATAGTCCAATTATTTTTTAATTAGGGCGTATCCGTTCAAATGTCTGAGTCTGACGTATCATTCATTATAAATTTCTTGCAAGTTTAGACAAGAATTTCTCTTTTCCTTTTGTTTTATCTTACTCTGATAATTTTTAGAGTGTAGGCCTGTGGCACAAAACACTTTCCGTCGTCATATGTGTAGCTACAGAAACTGACATCCACTTAACTGAATACTTGTTATCAATGTCACACAGGCAATTCGTCAAAAATAGGATGTTAAGTCTCGCTTCGTTGGTAAAATGGATAACACCATGAGTGAGACATCTAAGCTCGTGAAAATTATCATAAAGAAAGATGCAACAAAACCGATGGAGCAATTTCTGCTTAATTTTCTGGCACCTTTGCGAGTAAGAGATACAATAGATGCAATAGACTCAGACATATTCCAACGGATACGCCCTAAGGGAACGAACATTGAAAGATTGTATGGATTGCTGAGATTGTATAAGATTGGATTCCTAGTAGGACTTATTCTCTACATATGCAGTTCATCAACATATGATAGAGCTCGTTTGTTGACAATGGTTCTGGAACCCGTGACATAAACAGTGTCGCATCAGAGCCTGAAAAACACGTTGGCACTAATAAGCTGAAAGAAGGGCCTTACTGGAAAGGACAACGGATGCATCAATACCACCTCACTTCCTTGTTTATTTTTATCTATTTCGACGTAAGCACAATGTATTCCATTCTTTTTCACAAACCATACCACGTTTTTATTCAGACATGTTTCGTATATGCATAATACACACACTTTTGAATTGGCGGATAGGAAAATATTAAATAGTGTCCCGAAGTTCGTCGAACAGAGAGTGCCTTTTTGTGAACGTTTTGCCGGTTTTCTCACATAGTCCGCAGAGATGTGTCTACTGCGGCTTTGTCGCGCAGTCTGAGCAATTAAATCTCTCTGGAAGCTCTCACAGTGAGTAGTATGTTGAACTTATGTACTACCCCGTATTCTGCAAAGATAATTTTGATAAGAAAAGCCAGAACTGCAACATTGCACGATTCATGTCCGGGACGATTTCGCTGCAACACAACATGGTGCATACTGCAGCACGATATTGTTTATATAAGTTCATGTAAAACCATAATATTCGACAAATACAGGGGAAATTATAATAGTCAAGTTTCGTCGCCACGGTTAATTCACATTAACAAAGAGCTGTTTCTGCCGACACAATGTTGGTTTCCATCGATACATGGCACTAGCTTCAGCTATCTCCAAAAGCCTGGTATTCTTCGCCACGTAAATGACCCGAAACGCAGTGCTTCGATCAGCTAGATGTTGCGTCATCAGAAGATGACGAGCGACGGCCGAGGACGGGACGTTACGGTTTCGATCGTTGTCATTATGCCTTTGATCTGACTCTGATTGCATCAAAACGTTGTACCAAATATGAAAAGCCGCTCGGTTCGACCCACGTAGGTTGCTCCGCAACTACATTGTATTTGGTAAATCAGATTTGATTTGGTGTGCAGTGGTGGACGTCATTTCACCGAGTATGTGAGGATCTCAATCGTCCGATGAACAATTCTGAGGTCAGCTGCATAATATGTTCGGGCCAGCGCTGATCCAAGCCGTTGTTTGAGCAAGCAATTGACGTCATCACCTTTGAATGGAAGACAAAGGGTGACTAGTAATTTTTCTACTAAACACTTCGTTCTGCTGAAGACTTTAGGTTTATTGTGCCTTTCGATAAACGCATCGGGATAAGCGTTTTTAGTCAAGGCTTCTTTGAGCTGTCGTAGTTCTTTGTCAATTATGTCTTCTGTGCAGATACGTCGTGCTCTTTGAAATAGTTTTTGGACCAGGTCACGTTTATATTCCACAGGCACAAAGATGTCAAAGTGCAAGTATTAGCCTGTCCAAGTTTCTTTTCGGTAAACAGATCTGGCGATTATTCCATCATTAGTTCTAGTCATATTAATGTCGAGGAAGTGCAGTGTGTCTTCTATTTCTGCCTCCATCGTAAATCGTATATTCGGATGCAGACGATTGAGTTCATCCATAATCCATGTTGTCTCTTCTAGACTTTATGTGACTATAAGTGGATCATCAACGTATCGTTTGTAAAGTTCTGAACTTTCCAGGAATTTCTTGCTTTTTCCTCAAGATGACCCATAAATATATCTGCCAGAATGGGACCCAACGAATTCCCCTTGCGACACCGTCAATTTATCTCTAAGCCCGAACACGGGAGGAAAACTATACTTTTGTTGTACACAGTCGTGATTGTCATTCCAGAACTGATACTGGTGTACCAATTTTGAGTTGGTTTTACTCGACATGGTCACAGATGATACTTATGACCTCCCGGACGGGAACATTCGTAAACAGTGATTTGACATCAAATGAAGCCATATGTTTCCTTTTCTTTTTAATCTGGTCCAAAAGCTTTACCATTTTGAAACTCTCTTTGATGGTGTGTCTGACTATTGACTTAATAACTGGTTCAAGCAATTTCACCAGCCATTTCGCCAATTCGTGTTGTGGTGAATTTGTCATTCATGGCATTGGTCGAAGTGGCACCCCGGGTTTGTGTTTTTTCTGTAAACCATACAGTCGTGGAGTTTGAGTTCATTTTGGCTTCCGATTTTAGCTGTGCCTCCATTGATGAAGTATCCTTCTAGTAGAAACTGTACTTCCATCGATATCCGTTGTTCTAGTTCTTTGGGGTCATCATAGTTATCTTCGTGTACAAATTTGCTGCGATCGTCAAGAACACTTTCCATCTTCTTCTCATAATCATTCCGATCCATCAGCACTGCTCCGGACCCCTTGTCATAGCGTAAAATTAACAAATCAGGTCACAACTGTAGCTCTTTAATGGCGGATATGTGCTCAGGTGTGAGGAGTGACTTATTTCTGGACGATGTCATCAGGTACTGTCGTTCCAAGTCAACTAGCTCTGCTTTGAACCAAGTCTCCGCATGTTTCGAAGCTGGTTTGGCTATTTTTAGTTGTTCGAATAGATATTCGAATTGCTCCTGTGTCTCTGTGCTTTTTATTTTACACGGTGGTATGCAGAAACGTAGACTACATGAAACAGCCCGTAATCGAAGTTCATTCAGTGCAACTGATAACAAATTCTTCACACATTTTTCTGGTTGTTTCAGAAAATTCGGTTCAGCTAACTTGTGAACAATGGATTCCTGAAGCTTGTTGAATGCACACAGTTTAGCTTTTCGGATGTTCTCCATACATAAGTTGGTAAATTTGATTCGGCTAACGAGGCTCATTTCGTCAAGGTTTATTGATCTTTCGATGCACGTTGTCTGAAGTGTCTTCCTATTTTCCATAATATTCAATCTGACATCGCACCAAACGTCTCAAATTCCTGGTAGAGGAACAGATCTTACTACTCCGTAAGCGTTTACAAAATGTAATCGGGTATCTGTTGCAACGACCACATTGTCGATAATCAGCGGATCTTGTGCGGCAATGCACCATCTGTTTACATTGTGAATTCGGAAATTGGTTATCCGATAGAAGATTGGTTTGAACATGAGAGGGAGGTGATATGGTAGGCTTTACCGTGTTCGAAATCTTGTCAGACAGATCGTCACATTTTACGCAAGTGGTATCATCCGTCTTTCGTCACGAAGGCTCACTCTCCTAGGGCTGCACTAGCTTCCAGTATCGGCACAGAATACGTTCCAGAGTTCGCATACTCATCACATGATCATTTATCAACTTTCAGCTCCTAGTACCTTACGATTCGTTTGCGAGCAGCATGTAGTAGTGAGCGAGTCAAGGATGTACCTGACCCTGCATATTAAAGCCAGCTCAAGTTAGGCTTTTTAACGCATTCCACGATTGTGTCGATAAACGCTTTTTACTCAGTTGTGCAGAAAATGTTGTCCACAAATCGATAGCGATTCAAAAGATTCGACACAGCTGTCTGTTATCAAATTCATCATAGATAAACATATTATCTAAGAATGAACATAGGAAAAATCCATTTCCACTTCGTCGATTTATCTATGATACATCCCATTACATGCTTGGAACAGCTTATTAGGGCTTCTTGTCTTGATTCTTATCGAATGTTATTTTGCTTTCATCCCTTCAGGTCATTCAAAGTCATTTTATATATTCCACCATGGATTACGTCACTTTAATGAATGTCGAGTGTGTAGTTCTCTAATGTTTCAGACTTCAAGTTATTACGTGAGCAATCTGATCATTTCTACAGATCAGAATACGACTCGCCGACCACCGGAATCAACACTGTGGCGCGAAATTCCTGAAAAAAATATATGGAAAGTAAAACTGCTGACAGCCTCTTTGACCTAGCAATTTTGCGCACCCAGATGTACATTGGTCGTATTAAGTAAACCATTCTTCTTGAGTAAACAAAGATGGTACACACTTCTCCTTAAATGAGTGAGTTGAATTATTCGGCCACATTGGCTTCATTTATTTCTATGGATTTTTCATGCATTTTCAGTATTTCACTCAATAATGTGCTGTAGATAATGGTATATTCTACAAGTGACGTGTCAGCTGTTCTGGGCAAAAATCTTCCCAGTGACGTTTCGAACCCAGTAACTGAAGTAAGTTGCATCGGCTCCTCGTGGGGTGGGGAGGTGTTTACAATTGTGTACGCGTGAATAGCTCTGTCATTGTAAATATTGTGCCCATCATGCGTGACTTTGAAGGAGTTAAGCATTCATTACAGACGAAATAAATACGGACCCTGTCAAAATTCGGATGGAAGCATATTTTTGGCGTAACGAGCTTCAAATTCGTACTTTTCTCAGTAATATAACACAAGAATTAGAAATATAATGTCAATGCTGTTCGAAGATTGCTCAAAATTTCTCATAAATAAACGAGCGATTTCATTATTATTATCACTCATCAGAATATATATATATATATATATATATATATATATATATATATATATATATATATATATATATATATATATATATATATATATATATATATATAGATATGTTTTATGTTCGGTTTGGAGGTGATCGGTGTTTATTGTGAGGAAAATGTCCTTGGTTGATGACTATGAATGGCGGATATGGGATTGCCTCTAAGTGTGAAGCGGAAACTGAGTTTTTACAATTTGTTGTTTTGACGAACGAAGTGTTTCTCATTCTTCAGATCTTTCTGAGGTTCTCACTTGCAGGACGCGAAGTAAATTGTTGCGCATGCTATTTGAACTGAGTTCCATTACATCAAACTAGTAGGTTCTCCCAAGTTCTACTAGTTTTCGGTTCATTTTAGTTGCATCTATTAATGCAACCTTTTGGTGATTGAAGTATCCATTTTTGATAATCCAATGAGGATCGTTATAATAATGGATACAGACTGAATTCACCTGTTTCATACAGCGGAAAACTTCAATGTTTATACTGCTTCCAATTTTGCTGATCTTATACATATTAGTAAATCTCAGAGTCAGTATTTGTACGCTATATACATTGCTGAGGCGATGAGGATGAGTAATTTCACCCTTCAACATTGAGCTCGATAAGAACCTCGCGGTATATTATAGGCCAATTCCGGTAGCTAAGTAATTCGAACACACGAAAATGACAATCTGACCGTAGCAAAACCGACACAGTGGTAGTGTTTATCTGCACAATTCGTATCCAGTGTTTCCTGTGCAATCTGTGACCACAATTATGTGAAACGACAGGATAAAAAATGTTTTGCCGTATGTTATTTTCGATTATTACTATTATTCCATTTGTGAGTTTCACTTAATCGTGATTGTGGTTTCCCTCTTTCTGGGAGTGCCCAGTTTCCTACTTGACACATTCCAACGAATACACTGGACAGTGCATATCCAGGTGTTCGACTCTAGCCAGTGTCACAGAATACTACCATTCTGACGCAAAATAAAAATAATTAACAGAGCAGTGTTTTCTGTCTATTTTGAAAATGACCCAACCCTCGTTTTCTAATGTGAAAACTCGAAGTTCTACTTATAATTTGGTGGTGTATAACCACAGAAAATGTTACTGTTTCGGTTGCTAGTGACGCAAAGATAGAACATGTTACATCGCCGGAAGTCTACTCGAGGGAAAACGTGTGAGTCAATACATTTGTATCCAATAGTGATGGAAAATGGTATTGTCTAAGTAAATTTTAACTTTGTATATCGCATTATTTTCCCTTTGAGATTATTCACAATTTTCACCTCCATTTGTCAAGACATGTTAGGATGAGAACCGTTAGTGTTCGTTCATATGACCAATACCGAAAGAGGAGAGTAATGAAGAAGGATTCACCGTTGTGTTTTATGGTCATCTTCAGTGAGTCAGAAGAATCGTACCGATTGGGTTTCACGGCTTTCAACCAACTTACGATTGGTTCGATTTTGCATTTTTGTCAAGTCGAGCTCTATCATTCAAATCACATTGATTGTAGTACTCACTTGATTTGATCTGTTTACTCCTGTCCGTTTTGTACATTGTGTACGGATCACGATGTGTGTTTCTCTTAGTAACACACTGAAGATGTTAGCCAAACTCGACTAGAGTTTCCAATCAATGCAGATTGTTCACGTTGTTTACTGACCTTGGAATAGTTCGAAAATATTTCCAAATGTATTCACAAATCTCTACTTACGGAAGAAAACATGAAACTGTCAGTAAGCAGTTAGTTGTCATATACCTCGTCACGTACAACATCACGAAATTATTTTGAAGACAAATAAAACAGCACCAGTTCTGTCCATGAGTCATGATCAGATAGCTAGCACATGTAGTTAAAATGTATCTACACTATATGTGTTAGAAAGAGTAGTAGTCACTGGAAATGGTCGTTTCCTTCCTTCATTGTTGTTGCAATATGACCTCAAAAGTCAGGAGTCAATTAGTTTCGGTATAATATTAATACAGGAAAAAAGGGACAAACATTCGTAAAAGTAGCCATTCTATCCATATGAGCAGATATAGAAGTTGATGTAATATTCATATGAAGTGGGTCAGACTAGGAATCAAATTTTCGGAAACGTTTCACCAAAAAGCGTTCAAAAAATAGAAAATAAACTTCACTTTGCTAGCCAACAGACAAATCTGTTACGATCAGTCCCCTCGGCTGATGATACCTCCGGTTTTGAACCCTTTTATCAATTTGGACTGTCCATTAGTTTTCGGACTTTCTTTCCTAACTTGAGTGGAAATAATTAGACATACAAAGAATCCGCTGTTCGATAGTGAATTTCACTTTTGCTGATATTGTCTTTTTTGAAAATTGATTCAAACAGCAATCACGATTCAGTATTCTGAAGCATACTGAGCTCATTTTTAAAACATAATAATGAGTATGTCAACTCAGTAACCTACGTGACGAAATAACAAGTCTTTTCTGGGCGAACCGACTTGTCTGGTGCTTCCAAACGTAGATATCCATGTCATCTGGACCATTCTGATTGCAAAAAAACATAAATGCCTCATTCACGTTCAATTTTATGTTTCTTCCTTTCAAAGAAGAAAAACCACCTGGCTTTCTTTCTGTCCAGATTATCTGCGAAAATACAATTAGTCCATGTATTTTCTTAACGGATGAACTAAGTGTAGATTGACGAGGCACCCGTCACTTCAACTATCGTTTCCGATCCTAGTGTACATCATGAAATTCAGTATCTTCCAATTTGAGCAGCATTGGCGATCGTCTTGAATACCGTTTATATAGCTGAGTAACGCCATCCAGCCAGTTTTGTTCTGATTGGCTGTTTCAAAATGTAGTGCCCGTAAAAGAACAAATGATTCCGTACTAGCCTTGTGCACAACGAAATTCCTTGTTCTCTTTTTTCAGTAATCCACTTACAGATAATATCACCCAGTTCAGAAATTATTGGTTACAGATTTGATGTACCCTCGTACAGCTTAGCATTTCCTTCTTTAAACTGGTATTTGACGTTGTAGCACTCTTCTCTCTATTTTCGACCCATTGGGAAACCAAGGTTTTACACATTGCAGAGAGTTATATGATGCTTATCCCGAGACCTTCTATTATGCCCTTCTTGACGGGACATAACTTTCCCTTTGCACTCATCTATACTTAGTGATAAACGCAAAAATGAGGGCAAAAACCGGTGCTGGAATTCTACTTCATCATTTTACCCTAGTGACTTATTAAAATCCCGATCCACATCCGATGCGCACCAGTATCCTTTGTCCTCTGACTGGTCCACTGACGACCCAGGAAGCAGGGCCTGACAGTTCAGACAGGAGAGAAAAATGAATCTCAGTTGTTGCAAGATGAATCTATTAGAGGATGACAAACTGCAATGGTTTTGGCTGAACGCTTCAGTTCATCATAAGCCATGTTCATCTTGAAATACTTAAGACTTGTAAAGTGCTTCTGTCGAGCAGCTATCCAGGTTCAGCGTCCTTTGTTGAGAAAGCGGTGAAAACGAGTCGGATGAACTGTGTTGCAGTTGATGAATGTGTAAACCGGTGGGCATGTAATTTCGCACTTAGTGGTCATGTTTTACGATTTGGTCAGGTTTCGGAAAATCAAACTGCTAGGACTTCACGATTATATTCAGTTGACATTCATAACCTCACAAAACTCGTCAACGGGTTTCCGTTTATTTGAGTCACTTTGTAATTGATGCTGCTAACTCGGGCTTATTTTCTTAGTAAAACATATCTTTGAATAATCCAGAAAGTGTCATCAGTAATTACTACTATGATGGGTCTGGTTATCAAAAAAAACACGGGACTTATATCTAACTCTCAGCAGAATGCTATATCATCCACATTCTAGATTCACTCTAGAATTCCAATGAAGTAAATCAAGTCAATTGATTTAGGAGCTTAATCACCCTTGATGTCGGGAGTTGCCGGAGCCATAGTATCCCCGTTTCATGTCTCAAATAATTCGACGGTGAGTTCTTCCCTTGAAACGTTTCGTAAATGAACTTATTCAAACATCGGAAGATTAGTTTTCAACACTTTACCAATTACCGGTAGCGATCAGAGGGCTCAGATCAACCTTCATCAATGACTCGATAATACCATATGCTTCAGAACAGAGGTCTTTGATGGTAACTTTCCATATGCAGATTTATCTACATATTTCACCACCATTCACCACTGAATGCGAACGTAAATTCAAAAGTTTTCATTGACTGGGATAACAGTCATGAAAGAGGATCGACTAGTTTGTGTCATTCGGGCTAACATTTCCCCTTGGAAAACATAGAAGCTTTTCAAATCTCGAATCATAATATTTGAATTGTCTTGTGAATATTCGAAATTCAGCTCAATGACTACCACGTAAAGGCCATGCTTAAGTGGCGCGAGGATTCTCATTGGCTTATCACGAGGCTCAATTGCGCTATGAGCACCCTGATCGCCAACCGGTTTGGAACCAAAATCGACCTGCCATGACCACGTGTGGTTCCCCAAACTCAGCAGCAGTGCACACTGGTGCATTCTTCCAATTACGCGTGGTCTGCAGTATCATGAAACCAAAGTAATTCTAGCCTGAGAAAGGGCGAATCCCCGTAACGAAAACGTCAGTTGTGTGGGAGTAGTTTTGACAATGCTATGTTATACAAAATGTGAACACTTTGGCAAACATTCGCAAATAGTTGATACATAACACAGTGGGAGTGAAACACACAGTTGCATGTTATAAAGGTGGTAGTCGAACAAAGTGAATCAGTAGAAATGATCATTGTGTTGTCCACAGATGACGAACAGGTAAACGGGAACAATAGGATGATATGTGCATATCTAACCAATTGAACAGTTGAAACAAGCACCGAGAACACCAGTGACGAATTGTTTTCACGTATGAATGAAGTCTCTGAAAGATACACCCACGTGAATCCTTAATGATAAATATCAGAGCGAATGGATTCAAGATCTCCGGTGGAATATTTAAATTAAATGTGACCCTGTAGATGGCCACAATGATAGTTCCGATGGTGTCCCATACTTACTGAAGTCGAATTAGGAGACGAGTTGCGGGAAATCCGATATGAATGCGATAAGTTGAAATAAACCCATCGAGATTTCCAGTTAGTCCAAGTATACTGACAATCCAAATGGCCACATGGTTGAAGGGCGTAAGTACTTTGTCATCCTTACCATTCACTGTTTGATTCATCGAGAATGGAAAATGGACCAAGCTGAATTAGTGCCTCCTCTTCATGCCGAAGATAAGCGGAACAACTGTCCAATTTTAATACATTCTCAAAATAAAAGGAAGAGCAACATGCATTACCGTACGCTTACTGGCCAATTTTAAGATACAAATGAGAATTCAGCTGAATATGATTGGAGTGCAGTCACCTGATTCGAAGTGCACGTGAATGTCACAAGTGAAGTGTAGCGAAGCCGGAATAACAACAGTAGACTGATCGGAAAGACGTAGTGAATCCTCTGAATAATATCTCATTTAGATTCATCAAGAAAGTAATTCGGAGTAACATTTGTACTTTGCGTGCACCATACGAAGAGCAGAAATTGTATGCTAGTCTGGGAGAATAATCATATCAGAATTCCATCAGAAGAATCCGTTTGCATGTCATTTTCACTTCCAATGGAGAAGAATCATTCTTCAGTCACTACCAAAAATATCAAAATACGTCAATACACAAAAATTATGCAATGAAAGCTTCTGTCGGACTCAGCACTGGGAAGTTGTCATGTACCATTACAGCTTTTCATTCCCAGTTCGAGGAACTATTTCTCTTCAAGGTAGCAGGGAAAGTTATAGGGGCACTGAATCATACCAATCTTTTGAAGCAGCAATCATACTCACGACAAATGATTCCAATTCATTCAAGGAACTGAAAGGTTAACCTTTTGTTTCCGAATACGCTGCAGAAATCAACATTCTTGTTCACTCCGAACAGAATTGCACCAACCCCACATGGTTCGCTACTTTCAATTCCCAATAACTTCATTGACACACTGCTGATAACTTTGTATTCTTGGCTAAAATACGAAAATAAAAATACTGGGAAATTCCTAATTCGGTTTCGCACATATGTGATAAACGCATGAAAGAGTCCGTTTCATTTAATGAAAAGATATTTGTGAGTTGTTCACACTCATTGACCGTTTCCGTGTTTCGACTGCCTCCTTCCCAGTTATTGCTGTGCAGAACTTCCGTAGTTCATTTTCCTGCTCGTATTTTAACAAACAAAGGCGAAGTTTCATCAGAACTGTTTACATGTTTCGACATGCAAATGTTTCCCTTATTTTCTCGACATGTGAAAAGCACTGTAAGATGTACTCAAGTCAGTGTAATAATAAATAAGTAATAAATAAACAACCTGGAGAAAGCCTTCTTCATTGAAATTACGACTGAGGGAAATCTGATCAGCTCGATTGAAACTCGTGAAAACAGAGTCTTGAAAAGTGTTTTTGTAACAGGCAGAATGTGTCTCATTCACTGGATATTGAATTTAATTACCCAATAATTGATAGACGAAATTGCTGAACCAATGATGAGAAATTCAAAATAAATATTCAAAGAAAATAGTTTTTGTCACTAATAAATAACATTGGCTTGGAATTTCTCATCGGTTCAGTATTTGAGAGGAGACTTCATAGGCGAAAAAACCGGATTCAAATTGGATGAGGTCAATGAGCGTATGGTTTCCGCAATGCACCTGATAGTATCGAACATTTTCAAAAATAAAATCACAATGTCGATTTGGAAGTGAAAACCGTCAGGAATCTCCTGTTTGAATTCAAACATTTCTTTTCAAAGACGGATCAAATGGATTGAAATGGTGTACAAGTAAAACGAATAACACTCATTCCCGCTCAATTCTGTTCTTCTTATCACCGCGCATATGCTTCATTTTTCATTTGAAACAGGTTGTGTCCCTGTTTGTATATTGTATTATACCTTCGAGCATTTGACATCCCCTGTTCCAATTGGCCGATCGGTGTGCGATAATGGACTTTGCTGTGTGATAACCTGGTTCAGGCTTAATTACAACGTCGCATGAATGAAACACTCATGTTGAAATGGTAGTACCAAATTATCGTTCTTGTTTGATTGCATTTTTAGAAAACCAATGATGGGCAAACGGAATTGTTCTGATGCTAAATACCACAAAATCAGAGCTTTGATCATCACTGTTGTAATCCTTCACGCTTATGTTTCCTTCGATCGATATTTTCGAAGATCAGTAAGTAGTGTTAGGGTTTTCTAGTAATTTACTAATGTCGAAAAATAGGACTGGAATCTACGTGATATATCTTCCAAGATATTTATAATATTTCATGTATTATTCCACTTCGGTTCAAGAGTTAGACACCAAAATCGTCTAAGCATCTATATATTTGCTGTAAAAATGGCTATTTGTTTGAAGCTTATCTGTTTGGGATATGGAAGCGATGTATGACCCCTGTGAGTGCGCATGTCATGCCTAAGATGTTATATGTAGTGATCACTGGTGCTAATGTGTGTACCTAGTCTGACAGAGGAAAGTTCTGAGTGGTTGGTCGTGTTATGATCTAATTGTGAGTTGCCACGGTTGGAGCATGACAAGTGTGGAGAAGATTGGAAGATTACAGGGAATGGTTGATGTTTGTGAAGATTCTCATCAAGCACAGGTTCAGTGAAAGGAACAAATAGTCGTGGGAATTGTAAGCCTAGTTTTGTGAGTACTGTGTGGCTATGAAAATATTGGTCATGAGGAGGGAAGCGATAGAATCCAGGGTGACATGATACAGACGAACAGTCGTTACCATCACTACAGTAAAGACAACTATTAAAATACGTGCTGTACCACCCAGAACAGATGTAGGAAGCAATACTTTCCCCCAATTTTCCAAGTGCAACTCACATGGTCTTTATCGAGGTGTGGCATCATCCACTGGGACCATGGTGTCATCCTTATTGTCATTCGGCCAAGTAATTCGGAAGTGAGGGATTCCATAGGTGGACTAACGCGTAGGGCGGTCCTTCAAAGGACGCGAGTGATCTACTTTAACTGGATGGAACAGTTTTCGACAACACACTCTAGGTCTTCCCCGTGAAATAAGAAAGAGGAGGTTTGCTTTTGACCTTTGTCCCCAACACGCTTGGTTAGGGGTCCTGAAATTCGTAGCTTCGGATAAATCAAATCTCTCAACTGGGTAAAACATACACATAAAAATTACAATATGACCTTTGTGTAGTTGGAGTTTATCTGTATGACATAGTGCCCAGTGTATTCAATGCAGTTTGTAATCGCCTTGATAAGCAATTACTAGAAATCATTTGTTTGGTTGAGTGTTACTTTTATTTGAATTCATGTCGTGATTTACAGTAAAAAGAGTAAGGCCCATAGTCAAAAGAAATACTGTAACGGAGAAATGTGTGGGGACCTTTCTACTGAGATTTAGGTTGTACGCACTGATTTTCAGTTCAGAAAATTGTTGTTGGTTGGAGATATGGAAAGAGAATGTTCCGGAGCTGCACAGTTTGCAGAATAAAGGAAGGCTGACACAACGAAGTTCGGTAGCTGACGACGGAGACCTGATACGTGTGATTGGCCAAAAGGTGAATGAAGGATGGTCATGGGAAGGGAGCTGATGAAGCCAAAATGTAACGATGGAAAAGATATAATGAATCAATTTACGGGCGATGGGCAAGTGACTGTACGTTGGAGACTAGGGAGGGATTAATGATTATACGGACAGTGTGAGTTTCACTTATCAGTGGATGCGAATTCCTTCTTTCTGGGAGGGTTTGGTTCCGCACCTAACAAATTACAATAAATACATTGGACTGGGTTGATCCAAGTATTTAGCGCCAGCAAACATCAGTAATTTGCGCACATCAGTAATACTTACTTGCTAGGAAAATTAGTCTGATCTTCCTCTTCTTACGTGAAGCTTTCAAATATGTGGAATTCTGCAAATTATCAGGTGGCGTTGTGACCGTGATAGAATGTAGGTTGCCAGTTTTGCAAGGATTGAAAATGCCTCATCTAGTGAAAGAGACTCGAGGCACAACTGATTTGCTGACGAGTCTGCATTTCAACCAAGTTCCAATTGAATCTGTTACAGAATAGTCACCGGTGATTTATGGTAAACACTTCGTTGAATCCTGTGTTCCATCACCTTTTTGTATCGATTCTATAGTTCACGACCGACACTAGTGCTTATACAATTAAGATTTTACCGTCTATCGACCAGTATTTCTTACTAATACAAGTTGAGCATGGTGTGTACTGAGAAAGGGGACAGTTTCAAAATACTTCCATTTTTCGCAGATCATGTTATAACAAACCAATGTACTAGAAAATGTTCATTTCTTTTGACGGAATGTTAAGTGAACACAATATAATTTTGACCTTGAGGAATGAGTTGCTTGAATGAGTATGATGGCATTTTCCTTTATTGAGACGATTGACCAGATATCACCCACGCCAGTTGAGAATCCAACTTGTCACATGGGTATCAAAATTATCATAGGTGTTCGTCTTCAGACCTTCGGTTGTTCAAATGCGATAGAACATACGCTTGTTCTAGATCAGAAGACAATCCCTCTTATAGCTTCAGCAAAGAGAATAAAATTACAAACCAGTCAACAACAAAAAAATATCAAGAAAATGATAGAATATTTCGAGCTCTGTTTAGCCTGAAAAGATAGTCACATACTTCTTTACTTAGCGGAACATATGAAACTCTCATTAGGCCGTTCACTGTACAAAGTTATTCCCCTAAACCGGATTTGCACTTTGTCAACAAAACCTTCAATTTATTCTTCTATACATCATTACCCGAAGCGGCATATGTCTCACTACACAGAATATCACAAACTAACCGTTGGGAGAATGAATAGGTAGCTCCAGTTTCAACACTCGATCACGATCAGCTGCCGAGTAGATATATCCGAAAATTGCACAAAAGGCAGGTCAATACAATTTCTGTTCCTTCTGGAGGTGAGGGGAGGGAACGACGGCGTTCTTCGTTAAAACGGCTAACAAATTAGGTATCTGAATTATTGTGAGTTCTGTTTGAGGTGTTCTTCAATACCTAATCTATTCCATCCCTTTTGGGAATCACCATCAGCAGTGCACATTCAACGAGACGCACCTGCAAATGGAGGCTAAGGCGAATGGCTTTGAACCAAACACTTCCACCAGAAGACAATCAGGGTTGGTTCTCAACGGTTCATTGAACCTATACACAACATGGCATAAAGCTCTTCAGACACTAGCTTTCAATATAAAGTTGGTTAACGAGAGGCTTGCCTCTTATTTGGACCCCTTTAGCGAAGCCGACCATCGTAGAAGTCGCCTGATGTGCGAGAAATGCTATGCTGAAATGTAAAGCCATGCAAAGTACTTTTTGTTCTCGCCAACCGAAGTAAAGTCTTTTAGTCAAAATGCTCAGAGACAACCGTTCTCAGTGAATGGGCAACTGAATTGTGTCCATAGCGTCAACCTGAACGAGTTCAAGGACCAATATCAATTGAATATTCCAACGAGCGAGATGATTCGTCAGTAGACTAAGTAAGGTTCACAATCCGGTAGGGGAGGGGAACCATGTAGAGTGTACAGACAGACGGGATCTATCAGTGACTGAAATGAGGTCACCTCTGGCCCATATTCACTAGATGTACGGTATGGATTGGTGAATTTGTGTGTGTATGCGGTAAGCATCAGTGGTACAGATATGACGTAACGACTGCCGTTGAGAACTTCGAAAATACAAAAGTTTCATAGGCATATACATATGCATGTATACATATACAAACAGATATTGATCCATGAGCAATGTGATTAATGGGCACACGTTTACCAAACACTGTCAGGAGGCAGGTAATACGCGCGAGACATGCGTACTACAATAGTCAATATCCACGTGAATCATACGCACACGTTGTATTTGTTTGCTCGTGGAAATGCGGGCATGCTGATCGGAGTGTTAGCCGAGAAAATTGAACACAGATTGGTCCAAATGGATTATCTCTAACTGGATATGAATAGAACAGAATCACCACACATTCTGCTCTCTTTGTTTTGAGCCCGTAACGCTGTCTGCTTGAATCACTGACGATGGGTTTAGGCAAGTCTTCTGCGCAATAGAACTGGCTCGCCATCTTGTAGGATTCCCTCCTCTTCATCGTTTTGTTCTCTAACTGGATTTCATTGTTAAAATTCATAATATCCTGAATTCTCCATCCCAACTGTTGCCTAAAGATACGTGTAAACGGTCGGATATCACTTCCTCAGAAATGAGAGAAGTCAATGGAATCCAAGTACCTTAGTTACAATCTTAGTTTTATGGTTGATGATAATATTGCTGGCGTATGTTTGTTGGTAAATGCTTCGCATTCCAACACTGCAACAGTAAGTCATTACCAAAACCACCAAGATCAACAAATTTGTGTGAAGATGATGAACTCACAACATATTTGAATGCCCTTAAGATGGAATTTCGGGCTACACCCTTCGAATGCGGATGTTGGGTTGGAGTAAACAGATGATGATGTCCCATTCCATCAAACCTTGATTTTATTTCCATCAACGAAACTGTGATCCGTTGTCTGTCACAATCACTCGTAGAATGGCTTCTCAAATCGAGCATTTACGAAATCCATTTCTGACAAACGATACACTAGTGTTCTCATTCAGATACGATTCGGAACAGTGTGAATATGTATCATTTATCCCAACAGCATACAACTTACTGAGAAAAGGTTCACCAAAGTCGGCATGCACTTTCTGCCATGGAAGATGGCTTTCAGACCATGTGTCCAGTTCTTTATTTTCTGATGCATTTTATGACTGCACTGATTGCATTTCGTCGCTATTGGTTTATTGTTGTTTTAACTCACGGCAATCAGCCCGTTTCCTTGTAAAAGAATTCTTTTTCTCGATACTCTTGTGGTCTTCGTTTAACTCTTCGTGATCAGGTTTCATGAAGGTTGTTGGTATAAGAACTTGATCTTCATCTTCCAGCGATTTATCCGGAGATAATGGAAGTTGATCTGAGGAAAGCAAATTCTTGCTTCACAATCCCACCCAAGATTGTAAGCTGAGAGGATCAAGTTATGATAGTTGTTTGTTTAGAGCGTTATGCCACTCTTGGAAATAGGAAGTCGCTCAACGAAACTGCAGTTCCTTGGTTCATCAGCGTGTTCAGAAAAAATGGAACAAAATTTGTCTACGGGAAATCTGCGAACCAGAACTAAATTTGATAACATTATCATGTCAGCTGTGATCAATTCCCCATCTCTGAACCATTGCTGTCAGTGTTTTACTGGTGGCGTTGTTGGATAATTTTGGTTACTCAGTGCCTGACGGTCGGTGGCTATTTGGAGTGGGTACCTAATCGCAGTCCTGCAAAAACGTTTGAGAGCAAAACAACGATCAAGACCTCCGTGAGAAACAATATACATCTTATCTCCGTTTTGGTGAGTATTGGAGAAATACACAGTGCCGGCAATTCATCTTATTCAAGAATGGCACCAATCCACATACGAGAAGCATATTTCAACAAGGTGATTGGCAGTGTAAATTCACTTTTGCAATTTGTAATTTGTATATAATAGAATTCGTCATATTATATACAAACCTAATCTCCTACTACTCAATTGCAAACAGTAACCAAGCTATGTATGTTGTTCATAACGGAATGCCTTCGTTGTATTTGGGCCCCTGCAGAGAAGTCATCTATCATAGGAGTCGATCGCAATGTGGGAAGCTGGTTGTTACCGTTCAAAAGCCAGTTTAGGAAGGGTTTTATATCATGTAGTGTAGATGTTGAACAAATCGTTGAGAGCCATCGTGGATAGACTTCGGTTAAGGTGTTCGATTCATACTTGTTCACCCGGTGTTCGAGTCCCCGTGGGGGCTCGGTGCATGTGAGCTGCACATGATTTCCAACAAGGATGAAACAGCTGTGCAGTGCTACCATCATTTTCAATGGTGATTTGAGCGTTCAAGCTGCATGGTAATTCATAGTATAAACAGATCTAATCTCCGACTACTCAATTGCAAATTTGTTTTGTGATGACATCATCGATTGTCCTACTCATGAATGGCGTGTACACTCACCATGATCCTCGAAAATGTATGGTCACATTCTCCGTCTCTACTATACCGACACAGTCCCGATTCACGATTTTTTACGTATAGTGCGTGAACATTTTACAATTGTGCTCCCGACTCTGTTGTTATACGAATGTACATTTCCCTTGTAAACAAGTTTTGCCAAACGTTTCACACACGCATAAAATCTGCCCGCCGGAGGTTCGATTTCCAGACATCTGCTCCGCTATTCGAGCCCTAAATAGATAGACCGTAGAGAAGATCTGTGATACAAACAAAGTCCATCCATTCACATCAACACACATCACTTCTGTCATTTCCAGTTGCTACTATTTGTACTTTCACATTGGTGATGCCTTAGAGTATACTAATTTGTATATTCTAATTATAAATTATATTCTGATCCTTTAACTGAAACTGAATTTCATATTAGCCCGAAAGCTTCTTGATACACCATCTGTACCGTAACAGTGCTGCGCTACAGTATCGCTCGACTCCTTGCTGAGTGGACCGTTTATGACCGAACTGTCCCGATTTATCGGATAACGTCCCGTACTGTTGTTCTTGGTTGCTCATCTGGGTGTAAGTCATTTGAGTTGATGTATTTCTATGCATTGTCTTATTTAGAACCACGAACGTATGGTAAAAACGGTTAAACGTTTGGAATTTGTTCTGCTGTCCGTAGCTGTATACAGCCCATATCGTGCGTGGAGCTAGTGAGACTACGTTTTCTGCTATACTGACAGTCCAAGTAATCGGGATATTTTCCGCACTGAACTTCAAGCCGCATCGATGAAACAGAAACCTCCATTGCATAAGCTGCAAATTTGTGCGTGCATCTGGAAAAAGATCGTATTCTTTCCCCAGGGACCACTGAAACTATCATTCCGCACTCTCTAGGACTCTGTCTCACATTTTCAAGTGGTGCAATCAACCGTGTTGGGGAACGCACGATGTTAAGTGTTACAGGCAAAAATCAAAGAATATCAAATCCACAACCTGGATGAACACCGCTATCACATTGAAATACGCACTGACAGTGATTTTCTCTACGTGCCATGTTTGATGTGAAACTAATCAACTGGTACTGAAATGTACTGGTTTATTTGGATACAAACCTTGGCATTTTTATGGGTACCAAATACATAACGGATATCATGTGCACACAGATGTTGATGCATGAGCAATGTGATCAGTGGGTGCAAGTTGACAAAGCACTCCCACACGATGTGGTGGCAGATAAATGCGCGAGATATACTGCTATACTCAGTACTTAGTGTTGCACTGCAATTAGTCATACGCACATGTTCTGTTCGTCTACTTGCATAAAGTCTGGATTCTGAATGAAATGTAAACTGAACAAAGGAGCACGGATTGGTCCAAATGGATTTTCTCGTATTTCGTTTGAATAGGACAGAATCGGGGCATCCAGCTTATCGCCCAAGGCAATAACCTTAGATATTTCGATAAATATACATCGCTTTACCACGTTATTTGTGATACGCCAACATGAAACGGAATACAATTTTGATGTTCACAATTCTCGGATACGTTTCGATGGAAATATTGGATTCCCAAAGGAGTAGATGTAGGACGCATTTTCCGAAATTGCTTACACTCGTGAATGCTGACTACACACTCCTGTCTTGTCCAAGTGGCGCACTTACCACAGAAGGGCGCGATACATGACAATGTTGATTTGTTTCACATCAAACATGGCACGTAGAGAAAATCACTGTCAGTGCGTATTTCAATGTGATAGCGGTGTTCATCCAGGTTGTGGATTTGATATTCTTTGATTTTTGCCTGTAACACTTAACATCGTGCGTTCCCCAACACGGTTGATTGCACCACTTGAAAATGTGAGACAGAGTCCTAGAGAGTGCGGAATGATAGTTTCAGTGGTCCCTGAGGAAAGAATACGATTTTTTTCCAGATGCACGCACAAATATGCAGCTTATGCAATGGAGGTTTCTGTTTCATCGATGCGGCTTGAAGTTCAGTGCGGAAAATATCCCGATTACTTGGACTGTCAGTATAGCAGAAAACTTAGTCTCACTAGCTCCACGCACGATATGGGCTGTATACAGCTACGGACAGCAGAACAAATTCCAAACGTTTAACCGTTTTTACCATACGTTCGTGGTTCTAAATAAGACAATGCATAGAAATACATCAACTCAAATGACTTACACCCAGATGAGCAACCAAGAACAACAGTACGGGACGTTATCCGATAAATCGGGACAGTTCGGTCATAAACGGTCCACTCAGCAAGGAGTCGAGCGATACTGTAGCGCAGCACTGTTACGGTACAGATGGTGTATCAAGAAGCTTTCGGGCTAATATGAAATTCAGTTTCAGTTAAAGGATCAGAATATAATTTATAATTAGAATATACAAATTAGTATACTCTAAGGCATCACCAATGTGAAAGTACAAATAGTAGCAACTGGAAATGACAGAAGTGATGTGTGTTGATGTGAATGGATGGACTTTGTTTGTATCACAGATCTTCTCTACGGTCTATCTATTTAGGGCTCGAATAGCGGAGCAGATGTCTGGAAATCGAACCTCCGGCGGGCAGATTTTATGCGTGTGTGAAACGTTTGGCAAAACTTGTTTACAAGGGAAATGTACATTCGTATAACAACAGAGTCGGGAGCACAATTGTAAAATGTTCACGCACTATACGTAAAAAATCGTGAATCGGGACTGTGTCGGTATAGTAGAGACGGAGAATGTGACCATACATTTTCGAGGATCATGATGAGTGTACACGCCACTCATGAGTAAGACATTCGAGGAAGTCATCAATTTAAAAAATACAGAAGTTAATTTCATTCAGCATTATCGCCCTCCTAAAGTACCTGTTTTACTCTTGGATTCTCACTTTTGGCTTCTCAAAGTTGAATTGTTTCCAGTGGTTGAAACCTTCGTGAATTATTGAGTGCAATGTGAATTCCGCTGCATCTGGAGGCGGATTTTCCAGTCCTACTCTCAGTGCAACCACACTGCATCACACCACCACATGGCTACGAACGACGACCGCTGCTCCACAGACATTTTATCTGATCCCTGCACTCCACTCAACACCTGGCTTTTCTTTTGTATTCCATAGACGAAATACTTTTACTTATTATTGCTATTCGTCTTGTGTGTCACGAATACATTTGCTTCGCATTCCGCGACTGCAGTTATAACACCTTCTTTGTCATAACTTTCCTCGATTGCCAATTGTGGCACGACTACGATCACGATCATACTGTGTACAATTGGGCTGACTGGCTACCCAGTGGACGTTTTCAGAACTATGTTATCTCGACCTAACTGGTTGTCCTGTACAGCTGTTTTGACTGTTCAGTTAACAATGAGTCATGTTTATTTATGTTTTGTGACTGAAGTATTATTCAGAATGCCAAACTTCAGTGAACTTACAATAAATACGGCTATTTTATTGGATATTGTTCTATTGACTATGGCTATACACTGCCTTTATCAAGTGTGTCATTCACTGGGACCTAGTTTCTGCCAGACCGCAACCTAAGTTATTTTGTTATCTTCTACGTGAACTGTAGAATTATCACTCGTTGCGGCCTTGGCAGCAACATCTGTTGATCGAAGAGCTATAACTTCTTTCGTGATATTGTTGCACCTTCTCGGTTTACTGTCATTCACACCGCGGATACGGATATCTATGCTGCTGAATGCAGTCCAGTTACCTGAGTCGTTGAGCACTTATTGACTCCCTACTACCCACAGATGCACTCACAGTCTCATTCGTCCAATACCAAATGTGACCTATCGAAAAGAAATCTATTCCTCCCACATGGTTAGCGTTTCATTATTTCCAGCAAGAGTAAATTGAATAAAGGATGCTTAGACTGTGTTTTCTCTTTCACTAGAACGACTGGTGATAAGTAAAAACCCCAGTGCATAATTTGAGGCCATGTCCGATGAAACACAAATCTAAATTAACCTAAGCATGCTTGATGCATCATTTCTAACCATGGACAATTTCCTTCAGGTAATTGAAGAACATCAACCGAATTAGGATTGACCCCGTGAACCACCACCTCTTGAAACTGTTCCGTGATGAAATCGGAAGTGAATATTTGGTTTTATTTTTCCACACGGAATTCTGCTAGTTGTTATGTGGGAATGTTTTGACGTGCTTTTATGAACTGCGAGAAAAATCGATGCATTTCTAGAGGATCGAAACTCCGATCTGATTTAAGAAATGAAATTACAAGAATTTAAACAAATGCCATCCTATTTCAGTGATATTTTGACTCGTGTGAATGACTTAAATGCATATCTATCCAGTAGGAGATTGTAAAGGAGAACAGATTGCTAATTCGGAAGAAGAATCATAATCCAACAATCAATTAATTCGGCTGATGTGTCAAATGATGAAGAACAAAAGAGAGATTTTTTTTGAACTGCACACAAATCCTGCTGTCGGAGGGCCGAGCAAATGCAACATACTTCGGAACAGTATAGGTGTTTGCTAATGAACAAAGTCTCAAACAATAATGACAAGGCATTGGCTGTGTCTATCTCATTCATGAGGACATACTCAGGAGAGTATGAAGTCCGTGCCGTATTTTCAATCAGAACAAAATGTAGAATTTGTTCGATTAAGCAAGCAGGATTGCCAATTACTATTCACAACAAACTGCCACCAGTTTTTTATCAATTTTTCTAATAAACAAGAACCAATGTGTTATCAAACTTCATCACACAACTTTGTTTTCATTCTACTTAGAAACTGCTTCAGGGTATGTCATTACATGTAGCAATATGTTTTGGAGGGCGGGAAATGAAAGGTTTATAATCCGGCATCGCCAAAGGCTAATGGATGTACTTTTTTACAGTTTCCGGCAGAACAGAAAATAATAGTTAGCTACAAGCCTCGAGACTTCCCGAGAGTCCTCGGCCACTAATACCTCCTGGTGAATAAGGTAACGTAAAGTCCTTTCTGAGTTTAGTAAGTCGCGTTGGGATTGAAAAATTGACGTTACTTTACATTCACCAAGTGTTCCTACTTGTTGACACTTCAGGAAATGTTTTCTCATAGATTTCTCGATGTTCAGTTTTTAATTGGTCTCGATTTGGTCGATACAGTCTTCCACGTACAATTTGGATAGATAATTTAGTGGAGTGTGCTTGAGTGGCATTAGATGGGCCCAATAACTTCAAGTGATTTAGGTCTTTTCCACGGTTTCCTTTCATGCACACCTAATATATAAAAGGGCTAAGATAAAGATGTGCAGATTCGGCTGTGAGGAAGGCAGGCTGAATTAACCGATCCCTGTTGTCCGTAGTTCACTCTGGGCTCTTAGCTTTCCTTCAGCTTCCGGAGTCAAGCCTTTTTGCATGCTCCTTTCTGATGTTTCAGGAAGTTATTTAGATAACTTAGAAAGGCCGCAGATGTTTCCTGAAGAAAAACACGTTTTCAGTGCATTCATCACACAACCACTGAGCAATACTGAACTGGTATGAATTATTGCTCCACCAATGTTCATACCATTTTCCTTCTCCGTCCACGTGTTTTCAGTCAATCCTACTGGATAACTTCCGCGCTGTAGTGGAAATTGCGGCTAATATCGTTCTGTTAATTACACATTACAATGGCAATTGATTTATGGAAATGTTTACCGGAAACGGAAATCAAGCATTGAATTACGTGTTGACTCGTATGAGTTGACCATGTCGTACACGAAACGGGATCCATTTGAACCAAGCTTTACTTTTCCAAATCTGCCCAAACTCTGATCGTTAACACAACGTTCTCCTACATTCCATCCACCTTGTAAACGAAATTGCCATGGTTCATACGTCAGTCACCTTTCCCATATATTATTTGATGATGGTAAATCTCAACTTTTGAACGGTTATTGAGAATTAACACTTATACGCGTAAATTGTTAGTCAAAACGTGATCTTCGGTTAAATTTCCGCATCAGCATAAAGATGCACACAGTGAGCACGTGCGCTAACAGAAAGAAAGTGATTAGGTTTTCAAGTGCTCAACGCCATACATTGCGAAGTTTTAGCCTCAGCAAAACATTTCAGTCCAATATGTGCTTGCATAGTGGCACAGACATCAAATATCTAACACGATCTGTTGTGGTGTTGTTAGCCTGATCTAATTGTTTGATGCACTTGGATTCGGCATCATCCCATCACCAACTGGGGCTTAGTGGTGCGCTGGTAACCTTTACCATAAACGCGTCTATTTTCGTTTAATTATTCCAAGCCCTCCGTAGAATACAGAGATAACTGGAAAATTGAAGACATTATGAAGAGCGCATTTTTTAATTTGCATTTGGCGGTATTGAACATTCTTTTACCCCTGCTGAATCAACACGATCACAGACCTAACTATTTATTACAGAAGTAACAAATTCTGATTTCTTAAAACCGGTACAAATGGAGAGCGAATTGTTGTTGTTTCAGTAACTCCCATGCAGTTATGTCTAAAATGGGTCTAACTTCATTCTTCAGGATCATTCACAGGCACTTCGGTATAGGGTCCATCCGGTTGATACAATGACAATGTGTCGGTCTCTCGTCTGACACATACGAAAACCTAGCGACGGGCATTGTTTAGCCGACACCGGCAGCCGGAGAACTCCAATTAATCGATCGCCTATGAGAAAAATTAAAAGGGGTGTTCATACGTATCCTAAAACGGGAGCAATGACTACGCTATATCGCACCTAGACAGATACAATGAAAATTCGCAAGACTTTGGAACACTGATAGCGTGAGATTTGGGAACATAAAGATCAACTAATCAGAGCAGACTGGGCGGCGGACACTGACCCGTAAAAATAAACGAATAGTACCAGGTGAACCATTCGTCATGTCGGCCACGTCGCACAGCGGAATGAACAGTCAAGGCTCGCACAAAAACCCAAAAGATATACATGAACAGCTCGAACAACGATTTGAATACTGCAACCTCCAGCACACATTTCAACGCGAAGTAAGAGAATCAGGCACCGAATACCACCAAATACACGTGCAAACAACCAGACCGCGAAGATGTGGCTATGTACGAAAGTCCTTGCCAACAGCACGCATTGAGTTCCCAAGAAAACCACAGGTTGCTAGAAAATACTGTCATAAGCGTGATACACGCATGACTGATCCATGGTGCAATATTGCGAAGACCTTCAGCACTCAGCTGACGGAACGCCATAAAACCAGAGATATTGCACAGATTATACAACTGTATGAACAAAGCGCACCAACTGAATGACTGGCAGAGTATTTTTGTACACAACTACCCGTAAATGCAATGACATCCTCCAGAAGTTGGGCCTGATTTTCCACAAAAACAACGCACGGACAAAACCGAGGATTGATGGACTTGGGGACATTCAAGACTCATTAACTTTCAGAAACTGTCTGAATCCTGCAAGCACGCGAATTTCAAATTCACACCTACTCGTGATTTTGTTTACCTCAGTTCAGCTTTGTCTCACTTCACTCGTCTGCTTGATAATCTGACGATAATCATCACAGACTTACGGAACTGTTAGCGTGGGCGCCGATTATTCCATTTCTAACATATTTTCAGAATGCGTATATCCATATCCAGAAATATCTTCTATTCGCTGAACACATACCACCCTTCTGAGTATATGTAGCTACTGTTGACAGTCCTTGACGTGGAATGAATATCTCATTTTCTGCCCCATTCTATATTCAACCCTTAACATCTAACCATCTGTTTAATGGAAACCGTTTGCATTATTCTTCCAACTGGATTATGAGTGTCAGACTCACATATAACACTAAAGTGTAGATGAACAAATTGAAGGATTTGTCTCTTGCAGACCAAAACCGGTTTATAAAATAAATCTCGTTGGACACACCGTTTGCCGAGAATGTCATTGTATGTCGCTCCCATAAAAATTTGTCATCACACATTCAGGTCAACTAGAGCTCCAAATGTCCAAACATGCAGTTATTGTTGTTCGTGACTGCATTTGCAATTTATCTTTATTGCTCAAATCATTTGAAAAGCATGATTTCTGATTTGAAACAAGCTCGATGACCATCTACTTTGAACAACCCACAATCGAATGATGATGACAAATTTCTCCAAGTTAGAGCTCAACAGCTAAACAAAGGTGTTGAATGCAGAATTTCTCACAGAACCAATTCAGGTAAATTTACTTCAAGACTGACATCATATTATGTTCACTGGAAATGCATCAAGACGAAAGGGATCATTTCATAGTACATATATTTGTCATGCCGTGAAGCCAAAGTATTGAAATAACTTGTATTGGCTCCATGTGCACTATACTCCATGAATGCTATTAATTGGTAAAATGGGTGGTCGACAGAGGTCACAATCCTGATGGTTGTATTACCAGTGAGGAACATTTTATTGTGTACAATCTGTGACTGACAATCAAATTCAATCAAGCGATTACCACAATGTGTCTGAGTTGAATGACCGATCTCACTCGTTTTCACTGTGTTATGAGCCAATTGTAATTTGTTTTGTTTGAAGTTGAGTTAAAACGATTTCTTTCTAAATTGCTGAAATCGATTATAAAGCACAATCATAAATACCTTCCACTCGATCGTCCTCACTCTGTATAGGTCATTTGGAAGAATATACTTCGTTTTATTTCCATCATATTTTGACTAAGCACAGTGAAATTCGCAAACCGTTTCAGGTGGACATCACGTGATATGTACACTTTGAACTTAATTACCCAATGCCAGTTCCTGTCACTATTACAGGTATTGTCTAAACTGATGTATTCTTTTATCCGATGAAAACATTTCTCACTGGTAAACGAGAGAATTACCACAGAACCATTGCATTTTTAAATATTCCATAGCTAGCAAGTAGTGTCGGGATTTCAGAACAAAAACGCTTGTGGTCTCGGTGTTTGTGGTGAATAACTGCACTCAAAATGCCGACGAAACCATATTTTTGCCACTACGCGTAGGCCGCAATTGTAATTGAATACGAGCCTCTGAGGGAAAATACAACGCGGTAACTGTACACTGAATCATCACAGTATGTATACACGAAATTAAACACGATCTGTCTTCAATAATAGGGATTTTTTCACAATTTGATCGGCGTGGAGTCAAAAATATTGTCAGGGAATATTTTTCTATCCTAAGCTCAAACACAAGTTGCACTTTTGAATCCAATAGCCAGAGTGTACGTAGTCCCTTATGTACTATTTCCGGACCAAGGAACAGTTTACGACTTAACGAGAACATATAATGTCAGTAACACGGCGTTTTCGGCGAAAAAATGAGCCGACTACTCGGTTATCGTGGGTAACCATTTTCAAGACAGCTTTACGATCAGCTTCTCTGATAATGGTTCCCACGACAACCGAAAGGTCGGATTATAATTTTGCACCCGTCAACGCCGTGTTAGTGACATCATATCTTCTTCTTTAACACACCACATGGTGCATCGTTTTTTCGATACACTCTAAACATCGTTCGGGCCTGGCTTACTGAATTGTACGATTGAATTTATTTATACATCGTCAGACGACAATTAAATGGACTGTATCTTAAAGTTGCGTGTGTTCCACAAGTCTTATAGTAAACAACGAACGGACAAATCGTTTTGCATCTTTTTATGTACAAAATTTCCGTGAAAAGTAGCGTGAAGCGTCATCGGTAAGTAATATCACCCATTCAACAGACTTCGTTTTTACACTTCGAGAACATTGCCTATTTCAACATTGGAAAGTTCCTCAACAGTCAGGCACCTCCAATTGCAGTACATCAACAAATGAGAACTAATTTTATTCCGATTAAAATCGATAATGTTGGTTGGTTTCATGCATCAGCATCCGATAGAATGATATTTCTGGGAAATTCCCGCGTCAAACGACTTCCCTCTCACCCTTCCACGGCTCACCACATGTCAGACGCTCATCTAAGTATCACACCCACCCCGAAAATGACAGGCCTCGTGATTTGAATCCCAGGATGCTATTAGCATGTGTCCTCCCAACTGCTGGGCTCGCAATGCAGCCTTCGTATCTCGTGATTTTGGCCCAGTTGAAAATTGGCGCTGTCTTATTTCTAACATGAAGTGACAGTGATCGGAGATATTCTTGCATTGGATTAGGAACAGGGATTATCGGTACTGTATTGGGCGTAACACATGTAAAGTTGTTCTGTTCATTCGAATAATATAGTGGTAACCAATGAGAAGTAAAATGATCAGACTGCACGAGAAGACCGCCTTAGACCTCCACCAGCGGACTAAACGACTGTACCCCGCATTACAAAAAATGTGCATTCCCTGTTAGACGAACTTTGTGCTTCCGTCATGATATATAGAAATAAACGCCGAAGGGAGGTGGTATTGATCCATCCGTCGTCCTTTTCATTTAGGCCCTCACTCCAGCTCATTAGTGCAAAAATTGGAAAATAGCCCACTTGAATCACCAATGGAGATCTTTTTGGTGGTTGTAAAAGAATGTACTAGTGATACAGAATTCAGATAGATAAGTCACACACATGTTTTTGTTTACTGAATAGTGTTTCGAGCTGAGAATTCATTTCTACTCCCACCTCCTCATTTGTGATGAATCTGACTGGTATACCTGATTAGATATAGAGTATTTGTTCTAGATTTACCAAAGGAATAAGTGTCTCAAATGTATTGCCTTGATTATAATCATATGACTATTCATTTGTTTCACCTATTAGAACATTTGTGAAAGGTGAACTAAAGTCAAACGAAGGCATCTTTTTTTCCACTTACGGCTTCCACGCAGTTGATGAACTCGCATGTAACTTTGATGCTATTCTCCGCTTGAATAGGTCCACGCTTATGCGACCATGGTAATTCTCAAAATCTTCCAATAGTTTTTCCATTAGGGCGTATCCCTCCAAATGTCTGAGTCTATTGTAACATTCTTTATAAATTTCTTGAAAGTGCAGACAAGAATTTCTCTTTTCGTTCTGTTGTATCTTAATTTGATAAGTTCGAGAGTGTAGACCTGTCGCACAAAACACTTTCCGTCGACGTATTGTAACATGCGAGCAGCAGTAATCTTCCGCCGGGGGGGTTGAGCGTTTTCGATTTGCAAAAGCAGAAAAGAAGGAAAATCTCTATGAGCCGAAGTCCAATAAGTGTATCAATTGCACCAACACTTACAATACTCGAACAAAAATATGGCGGCTTACAACCTGGCCATCACAATATGTGGGGCAACCGAAACTGATATCCACTTAACTGAATACCTGTTATCAATGTCATACGGGCAAGCCGTCAAAAAATAGGATGGTAAGTCTAGCTTCGTTTGTAAAATGGATAACACTATGAGTGACACATCTAAGCACGTCGGTCAGCAGGCGTGCCTAGCGCTCACAATAAATTCTCTGAAGATTGATGTCTGCTGCTTAAGCGAAACGCGTATCCACGATTCGAGCAGTGTAATTCAACCAACTGCTCCTGGTATCTCATCGAGGTATATTCTGCGCACCTCAAGAGACGAAGCAGTTAAAGCTCTGGGTCAACGTGGTGTAGGAATTGTCTTGACTGACGAGGCTGAGGCTACCCTTTTAGACTGGATTCCTGGTAACAGTCGTGTATGTGCTGTGAGACTCCAAGGGTCAGTCGGCGTTCGAAAGGATAGTTAAGTTAAACGCAATTTGTTTGTGACCTCGGCGTACGCCCAAACGGACTGCAGCTCAGACTTGCAGAAAGATGAGTTCTATGATGCTCTCGCCACTCTAGTTCGCAGCAGTAAAGGTTCTGACATAGTAGTGCTAGCTGGTGGCTTCAATGCACAAGTTGGCAAACAGTGTGTCAGAAGCCTGTTTAGGTGAGCGCTGTGCTTTACTTGCTGAGCGTACAGATAACGGGGATAGGCTTCTCCAGTTTTGTGCAGACAATCGATTGTTCTTGTCTAGCACCAATTTCCGACACAGCTCGCGTCGCACAGCGATATGGCGCTCTAACTCTGCAGGTGCTATAAGCCAGATTGGTCATATCGCCGTAAGCTACCGGTGGCGCAGTTCTGTTCAGAACTGTAGATTTTACTGGTCCACGTACGTAGAGTCGGACCATGCATTAGTTTAAATGAGATTATCTCTCTACCTCCATGGTCATCGTGGCAAACCGCAAACCTGGTTAGCTGTGCAACGTTTGTGTGATCCAGAAGTACGCACTCGGTATGAGCAGAGATTAGCGCATGAGCTAGGATCTACGATGAATAGTAATGTAGATGATCATTGGGCTCATATCAAACAGGCGATGCACGTTGCAGCAGGTTTCGCCTGTGGTCCTCGATCCGTTGTCCATCAGAGACACTGGATCTCGCAAGAGTCGTTGAGTATAATGGGGCAAAAACGTCAGCTTTCGAACCGTAAGGAGATGAATAAGATGCGGAGAAAGCTGCAAAGACAAGTTACGAAAAGCCTTAAGAATGATCGCGAAAATTTGTGGGTCAAGGTAGCCGAAGAAATGGAAGTAGCAGCTGCTTCAGGTAACAGTCAAAGACTGTTCAAACTTATTCGTGACACCGGTGGACGGCGAACTCCGGTCAGTGAAACGATTTGGGATAGAAATGGAGAACCCATCCATGCCAAACAACAAAGGCTTGAAAGTTGGGCCGAATACTTCAAGGAACAGTTTAGCTGGCCGCTTGCTAGTGCAGTTACTCCCCTGTCAACAACTGTGACTCCTTGGGTGGGATCACTTGAGCCTCCATCGGAAGTGGAAGTAGAGTCATATATTCAATTACTAAGGCGGGGGAAAGCGGCAGGTCCCGACGAACTTCCTCCAGTTCTTTTCGAAGTGGGTGGTGAGGCACTGATAAAATCACTTACCGTCTTGCTCCGTGACATTTGGAACGGGGAGCGTACTCCGGTAATATGGATTGAGTCGTTGATTGTTCCCATCTTCAAGAAGGGAATACGCAATGACTGTAGTAATCATCGTGGAATAAGCTCAATTCCGATAGTCCGATAGCCTTAATTCTATTGCACCATCTTACACCGGCTCGCGAGAGGAATGCCCGCGAACAGCAGGCTGGATTCCGCCCAGGTCGAGGATGCATCGACCAGATTTTTATTCTTCGCCCACTACTTGAAACGCGTCACACGCACTGCCGACCGAAAATAATGCTTTTCTTAGACCTGGAAGGTGCCTTTCGATTCAGTTGATCGAACATCGCTTTTCAGTGTTCTTCATCGAAAAGGTATGCCCCAGAATTTCGTGAACCTAATGAGATCATTGTATTCTCATACTTCTGGCCGCGTTAGGGTTTACGGTGAATTATCCGGTCGGTTCGAAACAACCAGCGGTGTTCGACAGGGATGTCCTTTGTCTCCATTCCTGTTCAACGTCGTCATGGACGAAATAATGGAGAGTGCGCTGCAAAATCTTCAGGATGTAGGCGTCGAACTAGGAAATAGTGGAAAGCTGTGTGACCTAGATAACGCGGACAACATTGTCTGCTTGTTTGAATGCACGGAAAATGCTCAGCGTGCACTAGATAATCTCACAAGAGCTGCAGCTTCATTCGGCATGCGCTTTGCACTTTCAAAGTGCAAGGTGATGTTACAAGACTGGACGTCAACGATTTCAAGATTGATGTTCGATGGGGAGGTGCTGGCAGTTGTCGACCACTTCACTTACCTCGGTAGCTGCGTGACGACGGATGGGAGCACAGTAGTAAAGGTGAGAACCCGGATATCCAAGGCTCGACTGGCGTGCGCTGGACTGAAGCACTTGTGGCGCCGACCTGATATTTCACTGAAGTTGAAAAGTCGTGTATACTGTGCTGCAGTGCGTTCAGTTTTGTTGTATGGTTGCGAAACTTGGAGTCTGCATGCTGAAGATATTCGTCGTCTTGAGGTTTTCGACTATCGATGTTTACGTAGTATCGCTAGGATTGGGTGGAGTAGCCGAGTAAGCAACGATGAGTTGAGAAAGCGAGTATTGGGTACTAATTCAGAGAACGTTCTGTCACAGCGTATCCGGCTTAGTGGACTTCGTTGGTTGGGACACGTGTTACGTATGACAAACACACGTCTAACGTACCGTGTCCTATTCTCCGCCCCTCTTAGGGAGTGGAAGAGACCATGTGGAGGTTAACAGATGACGTGGCAGCGAGGAATGAGAAAAGGTACAGCAAACTTAGGAAAAGTAGGTGCTTCACGTCTTCGTGGTTGGGGTCCAATAGATCCGTCTACCAGTTGGCTGGAGACACTGAAGGATATGGCAGCGAACCGCGAACAGTGGCGATCGTGTTGTCACTTTCTGTCGAATCAGAATGACTGATCGATGTGCGTTTGTACAGTTAGACTGTGTATTCTGTGTGTTGGCTATTAAGGCATTCTTTCCTTTTCCCACCCATGTAGGTCCAGTCCCTGTCCATCTTGTATATTCATACTTTTTAATTCAACGTGAAACATGGTGAGAAAGGCAGTGATCACTGGGGCTTGTCCTACTGTGTAACGCTGTACGATGATGATGATGATGACAGCCTGAAAAACACATTTGCACTAATGTGCTGGAGGAAGGACCTAAATGAAAAGGACGACGGATGCATCATTACCACCTCCCTTCGGCGTTTATTTCTATATATCATGACGGAAGCACAAAGTTCGTCTAACAGGGAATGCACATTTTGTGTAATGCGGGGTATAGTCCTTTAGACCGCTGGTGGAGGTCTAAGGCGGTCATCTCGTGCAGTCTGATCATTTTCTTCTCATTGAATAACAATATATTCGAAGTCAAATTGAACTTGTTTACTGCCCCATATTATGTGAAGGTAATTGTCGATAATCGACGGATCTTGTGCGGCAATGCGCCATCTGTTTACATTGTGAATTCGGAAATTGGTTATCCAATAGAAGATTGGTTTAAATATGACAGGGAGGCGATATCGTGAGCTTCACCGTGTTCGAAATCTTGTCAGACAGATCGTCACATTTTACGCTAGTGGTATCATCCGTCTTTCGTCACGAAGGCTCACTCACCGAGGGCTGCACTAGCTTCCAGTATCGGCACAGAATACATTCGAGAACTCGCATACTCATCACATGATCATTTATCAACTTTCAGCTCCTAGTACCTTACGATTCGTTCGCGAGCAGCACGTAGTAGTGAGCGAGTCAAGGACGTACCTGACCCTGCATATTTAAGCCAGCATAAGTGAGGCTTTTTGATGCTTTCCAAGATTGTGTCGATAAACTTCGTCGATTTATCTATGATACAGCCCATTACATGCTTGGAACAGCTTATTAGGGCTTCTTGTCGTGATTCTTATCGAATGTTATTTCGCTTTCATCCCTTCAGCTCATTCAAAGTCATTTTATATCTTCCACCATGGATTACGTCACTTTAATGAATGTCGAGTGTGTAGTTCTCTAATGTTTCAGACTTCAAGTTATTGGGTGAGCATTCTGATCATTTCTACAGATCAGAATACGATTCGCCGACCACCGGAATCAACACTGTGGCGCAAAATTCCTGAAAAAAATATATGGAAAGTAAAACTGCTGATAGCCTTTTTGACCTAGCGATTTTGCGCACCCAGATGTACATTGGTCGTATTAAGTAAACCATTCTTCTTGAGTAAACAAAGGTGGTACACACTTCTTCTTAAATGAGTGAGTTAAACTATTCGGCCACATTGGCATCATTTATTTCTATGGATTTTTCATGCATTTTCAGTATTTCACTCAATAAAGTGCTGTGGATAATGGTAAATTCTACAAGTGACGTGTCAGCTGTTCTGGGCCCAAATCTTCCCAATGACTTTTCGAACCCAGTAACTGAAGTAAGTTGCATCGGCTCCTCGTGGGGGGAGGTGTTTACAGTTGTGTACGCGTGAATAGCTCTGTCATTGTAAATATTGTGCCCATCATGCGTGACTTTGAAGGAGGTCAGCATTCAATACAGACGAAATGAATACGGACACTGTCAAAATTCGGATGGAAGCATATTTTTGGCGTAACGAGCTTCAAATTCGTACTTTTCTCAGTAATGTAACACAAGAATTGGAAATATAATGTTAATGCAATGCAAACAGATTAGTATAAATTTCATTATCTGGTGTAATCTTGACAATGTCACGGTTGTTGGTAAGTTCAAGAGAAAAAAACTGTTGATTTATTTCGAATGAATGATAAAATTACGTGGACGGAATGCATTGCATTTTTAAGTGACCGACGTTGCTCATAACTGTCCTGTAAACGAAGAGGCACTTTTCCACATTATCTATTTACAGAAACGGAGTGACAACAAATTGCATTGGATAAACAGCCAGCCTAATCGAATGGACAAGTTATACCAAAACCTGAAATTAGGTTTTGCTTCTGGTTTTGCTTAATACATTGCGCTAGGATTTACTTTCGGAGATGTCTAATTTTCCACATATAGGATCAACAATCATTTATTGACAAAATTCCATGTTTATTCAAGTAAAGCTTTGTCATATTCAATCGGAACATGGTCCATAATCCTTAGTTCTGTAGTGAAATTCTTGCAACTCGGTCTTCTGTAAAATCAGCGACCCCAAATTCTTGTGTTCAGCAATAAATGTTCTCATAAATAAGCATGCATCGTTCACGTATCGTGCTGGTATTGCACTGGTATTACAGCTGTCACCGGTTCTCTCCAATGAATGTTTCACTCAGTTCACGACCTTCTAGAAACTACACCCCAATATATTTTTACTCTGACTTCTCAACATCCAAGTTTAAATGCTGTCACTGATTTCTGTGTACATTATCAATAACTCATCAATTGTTCGTTCTGAGAGGAAACTCCTCACTTATTGAGCACTGCTTTTCTTGGCTGCATCCCAGACTAAGATACATCGCTGATCATCTACCGAGTAAGTCCCATTCCTCATAAATGTTTGTGTGCAACGGCTATTTTCGGTTGCTAGAACATGGTTACCTAATTCACATTCAATCTTACCTTCCTTATATTGGTGGTGACAAGAGCGAGACTATTCTTCTGCTCAGACTGACTGTGATACCACAAATATTCCGCGTACTTTCTCAAACAGTAGACAGAAAGTAGATTGACGAGGTACCCGTCTGATCAATGCTTATTTCAGTTCCTTGCGTATGTTTACTAAATTCACTATCATCTAGCCCAGTCAGTGTTTCCGATCGTTTTGGAGACTTTTTGTATGGCTGAAGAAAGCCATCCAGCCAGTGTTATGATCCTTTGAATATCTCTGTTTTTGATTCAATTTATGGTTCCATGGCAAGAACAAATGTTTGCATATAATCCGTGACAGCAATTAAACATTTTGAACATTCTTTGGCAATCCACTCATAGGTTATATTTGCTGTTTGTGATCCACTCTTGTAGTTGTGTAAATCGTGAGTGGATATTCCCTTTGGAAGAGTTCATTGAAGAATTACTATTGTGATTCGCCGATTGGTAAATGTGGATTGATCCCGGCTAACCTGGAGTAAAGCAGCACTGCGACCGCGCGTTTCGATATCCATTTCAGTTATTATCCATATAAGTGTGTGAATTAGAAACACAATCAAATTTGGCGATATTGATTGATTTGAAATTGATAATATTTTCGTATTAGAATAACTGTTCTGGAATAAACCTTCTTCATAAAATTTTGTTGTTTTTGTGAACACCAGCCCATGGTGTTCAATTGGTTGCTATCCATAGATTTCACGAACGCTCACTGCAGTATACAAACGCAAATTGGTAATTACTGTTCGTAACTGAAGTCCATCCTCCTTCTCTGCCTAACTACTCATGAGTTGCGAAAACGTACATCGTGAGCCTCGGATGTTCGTAACGTATTTTTTCTGTTGCTATGGTATCATATTGGTATGTGCTCAAGTTTTACGGTAACTTTTACATGAAAAGCTCACGTATTTATTCATAACTTTGTTTCCTCGAAGGTCAGCAGGTCTGTTGTTATATGATCTTTCTGAGTGTTCCACTTGCACAGCCGAGCTGAGGCTCGGACTCTCAACCCTGACGTTTCTGTCACTGCACTCCACCATTGACCACCATACTCTGATGGCGCTAACAGATCTTGTGCCGAGTTCGTCTAACCAAGTTGGCACGTGCTCACGTTAGCCCCACAGATTTAACTTATTTGTACTCATCTATTCTCACCTATTTTCCGCATTGCAACTACAGCCTAATTCACGCCTTTGTACCTGATTTATTGACTTGTGATGGCAAACGTTTTCTGGATTTTACTGTGCTACATATTCGTTCAGCTATTTGTTAGGCGGACCGTTTTTATTTTCTGCGCTGTCCCGATTTTCGGAAAGTGACTGCCCATTGTTCTTGGTCTCTCACCTGACTGTAAGTCGTTTTCTTGTTGTATATTTATGCTTATTGTATTGTTCAGAATCACGAATAATCGATAAACATGGTTTTCCGATGGGAATTTGGTCCACTGCCAGTAGCCGTGTTCTGATCTTGGCGTGCGCAGAGCCAGTTAGACTAATTTCCCACTAGTTTGACGGCCTTAGACATCGGGACAGTCACAACGCAACTCATGAGGATTTTCTCTGAGGAATTGAACCACTGGTACTCATGAATATTTAGTCTTAACTGTTTTTATACGTGGGTCACCTTCGTGCAATATTTTCCTCCTAAAGAACATCAAGTCTCTCCCAGTATAAAACATGAGGTTTCTCGAATAAGACATGGTCGTGCAAATATTCGAAATACTTCTGATTGCCTAAGAAAGAAAATCGTTACGTAACAGGTACAAATATGTAGGTAGATCCAAGAAGAGGAACACATCCGTTATGAGCATTGTACTTACCACCCGGCGCAAAACCACTGGAGATTTATCATGACCATGTGTGATTTACTACTCCATCTCTCATTACTAAACGTTCTGGTTAACCAGAATTACTACAGCCGCAATGCATGTTGGTGCACCGTTTCAGTTACGTCCTTACTTCTTCTACAGAAGGAACAGAGATAAATCTACGCTCAGACCAGTGTAATTCCCATGACAGAAAATTAGCTTTGTTATTAGTATTTCTTGAGAACACTGTGTTACATGAAAATAGAACACACTCACAGACATTCAGGATTATTGTGTGCACAACCTCGTTAAATAGAAGATGACAGAAAGGATTAGTAATATACGTTATTTTTTCCACAGATGATGCACAGGTATACGGAAACAACATTGCCACATATGATTAACCAACTATTAGAGCCGTCGAGGCAAGCACCGAGAACATCATTGCCGAGTCATTTTCATGTGTGATTAAAGTCTCCCAAAGATACACTTGCGTAGATTCTTATGGGTGAATATCAGTACAAATGGATTCACACAGAAATTAGCCGATAAAGTCACAACCATTTCGGTTCTCCATCCTCGAATCGTGAATGATCTGATCACTTCAAATGCGGAGAAAACATATCCCAAATAGAATGGAAATCTAACCACGAAAAAGGCTACCATCATGACAATAATCGATTTCGATAAAGCTCTCATGTTCTCGTCGATTGTTTTCTGTTTCGTTCGATCTGTGCCATAAATGGACGACAAGCCTGTGGCACGACCTCTGTTCAGTCGATGGAGTATAACGAGAATGTGAACTTGCGTTGCACAGATCAGAATCGATGGGCCGATGACGCAACAGAAGAACAACAATATAGAATGCGCCTTTCTAAAGATAATGATCCCTTTAGCTCCGATGATGTGCACATTCGCGCTCAAGTAGCCCAGAATAGCTGTCGGCATTGTTATCACGATCATCCAGACGAAAATAATTGTGATCAAGGTTAAGCGATAACAACTAGAATCACGACGATATGTCCTGAACCACACAATTGCCCAGTATCGATCAATAGTCAGCAGTACCGTATTGGTTGAACTGAGTATCATGAAAATCACCACAACGTAGTAACTTGACCAAAGTGAACTGAATACTGGATTGGTCAACATCGCCAATGGAATATCTAAATGAAACGTGATCCAGTAGGTGGTCACAACGATAAATCTGATTGTGTCCCATACATATTGGAGTCGTATTAGAAGACGCGTTGCGGGAAAACCGATTTCGATAAGATAAGTCGGAATAAACCCGAAGATATTTCCGATCAGTCCGAGTGTACTCATAATCCAAATAACCACTTGGTTGAAAGTGTAAACTGCTCCACCATCTCTAATATTAGCAGATTGACCCATGTTGAGTGGAAAGCGGGTCGAACTGAACAAAATATTGGCTTCTTCTTCTACCGAAGATAAACTGAACAATTATTCTACCACAATAGATTTCTAAGACGGAAGAGCAAATTTGACTGCGGGCACAGTTATTGGTCAGTTTTACGAGACAAATCAGAACTCAGCTGAATATGATTGGAGTGCGGTCACCTGATTCGAATTGCACGCGCATGTTTCTGTTACAAAGATGCACGACGGGAGGAATCGCAACAGGGTGGGTTGGACTGCCGCAGAAAAATATATGAATAACACGGCGCTTGGTTTCATCGTAAACTAAATTTTAACGTATCTCCTTACTTTGCTTTCGTAGTATGGGTACCAGAAATTGCCAGCGAGTGTGGAAAATAAAAAATTGTAAAACCCACAGAAAAGGCTCCGTTTGCATGTCAATTTACTTCTAGTAGAGAGGAAGAAATGTTCAGTCGCTGAAAAAAATGAACAAATTTCAGTTTACTGCAACAAGGGTAATTGTTGTGTCAATGAATGCTACACTTACTCCAAGCGTATAATGAGAACTCCGGCCGGAATCAACAGTTGGACCCCGTGACGAAGTGGCACTGCTTTTCATTCGTGCCTCATCATTCAACGTGAAACAAAGCTTCCCATAAGGAATCTGAGATTCCACATGTGCATTCTCAAGCAAAGTCAAGACAACCTGTTTTGTTTCGTCACACTAGCTCTGGTTAGGAAACATTTCTGCCTTCGAATCACCTCAATTTATTACCGAAAAAAGAACATGTAGTTTGCCATCACACGTGCCCACATGTTGCACACGACGCAATGGTTCGACTGGTGTGAACGACCACGCCTTAATGCTTGATCAATGATGATAAGATTCATCTCTGATCCATCAATCCATCCATCCAACTTGCTGTCCTGTCACCCGACATTCCATTATCTCAGGCCTTGCGTTTGGTACAGAACCGGCACTGACTGCCATTTTGTCTTGATTGTCCACCAATGTTGAGCTAACACGTTTCTCTACAAATGCTGGCCCCTAGAGCAGTTAGCAAAGCCACATTTTCGTCAACACAACATAATAGACTTCAGAAAGAATAAAATCTTCTATCCAAATTCTCGCTGAAATTTTTGCGAACCCTAAAATTAAAAGAAATTCTTCGTGCAGTCATAAAATTATGGGTGCATTTTTCCAACCAATTCAGTGAAATGATTTGTTAACCCTTGGATTGTGACTATAATTCATACGTTAACTTTCTTTACCATTGCGAAACTCCTAATAGCCTAATCCATATACTTCTATCATGCATTCGATGATCCAGCAGATATGAAGTAACCTCTAAACTTAGAATGTATGAAACCTCACAATAAACGCAAAGCTTGGGATTTTCCATCTATCCATTGACCTTCCGAACCTTGGACTCACATCCAGCTAGCAGGTCAAGATACCTACCGGTCATTTTCGTATTGAAACTAATGTTTTCCTTAATCGGACATCTGTTAAAAAATGGCCAAAACGCCGTTTTGAAAAATTTATTCCGTGTTTCTTCCTCAAACATGAAAAAATACCTTATATACATGCCCCTTACACCAACCAAAAAGGATTTGCTCGTCTAGTCATGAGCTATGGAATCGCACGTCAAAATCTTGAAACTACTGTGCAACCTCATATGAAGACGAGCAGTTTCAAACCCGAAGAGTAGTAACGTAAATTTCGTGACTTCTTCGACTGCCAGACACTCAAGTACATCAGGTCACAAAGTTGACCTGATCCAATATTTCATAATAGTGGTACTCAATACACTTACTTTCACAATGATGAGGTTAAGCATAGAGTGTTGGGAACCATAGATATGTATCTGGATCAAGTACTGAATCTGAACAGGTTAGGATGACTGGGACATGTGTTACGCATGCGCACCGATAGACTTCTTCGGAGTATGCTGTTTTCCAGGTCACATAATGGTTTGAAAGAAAGTCGAGGTGGTCAGTCCATGACACGGCAAAAGGTATGAGAACCTTGTCCAATGGACTTGACCAAGTATTGTGTGAAAGGCCTTCAAGTTGGGTTCACGTGCCGATTTCATGCACGGTTTAAACCAGGTGCGCAATGTGTACGTTGTGTGTTGATCCGATCTATCCAGTCGGTTTGTTACAATATCTTGGAAGCAAACGAACGATTTCACCATTATCGCCACTCATTCTGTACACGTAACCCTTAATCCTCTGTCCCGTCACTCGGATACATACACACTCCGCATTTGCTTATCCAAACAATTTAATTTTTTCACATCTATCGTGGGGGGATATTCCCTTCGGAAGAGTTCATTGAAGAATTACTAGTGTGATTCGCCGATTGGTAAATGTGGATTGATCCCGGCTAACCTGGAGTAAAGCAGCACTGCGACCGCGCGTTTCGATATCCATTTCAGTTATTATCCATATAAGTGTGTGAATTAGAAACACAAGACAATTTGGCGATAGTGATTGATTTGAAATTGATAATATTTTCGTATTAGAATAACTGTTCTGGAATAAACCTTCTTCATAAAATTTTGTTGTTTTTGTGAACACCAGCCCATGGTGTTCAATTGGTTGCTAGAGAGAAGACTTGACCTGGAAGCGGAAGTAAATTGTCTCGAGTTTTCTGTCCGGGCGATTGTCTTGATTCGGAATGGTATCCAAAAAAAATGTCTGTGGGATGAGTTCAATATCCAGGCCAAAATTAGCCTCACGTCTCCTTCAAGGGTCTTATTGTGTGGAGGCATTTCACTTGTGCAATTCATCCTGACACTGCATCAGTTATTTATTTAAAGCTCTGATATCAGTGATATATTTACAACTCCACACAATGGTCAACATTCCCTGAATGGAAATCATTTATAAACAGTATTAGGCGGTGAAGATATTTGGTCACGTATAACAAAGAATTTTCATTAATGAATATCATACATGTCGAATAAAATAACTTTTAATTTACTTGAGTTCAAGGAGTTATCAAATTTTTTCTGTGAATGGACTCGGTTTATTGTTCATTTGTTGGAACAGTGAGTGAATTGATGAAAACTTTCTTGGTTGGAAAATGTGACTGAGATATATTAGAATACCTCGATGTGACATGTGAATAATGAGCTTTTGAAAATTTTGTTCTGACAGACAGAATGCGTCTCATCTGTTAGATGGAATTTACCCCAAAATATTATTCCGTTTGATGCCGATATATCCTACTAACAAACAATATTGATTTGAATGAAAATGAAATGTTTACGTTTGTCAGTGTGCTGCATTTAGAAGCGACCAAACTGTTTTGAGGACATTTTCGGTGGTAAAACATTCAGGCCAAGATTCAATAGAGGTTTGTGAAAATATTGATGCAAAACAATTTATCGCTTCGTTATTCACTGAAGGAAACCATGATCAACTTCAATGTCGAGTCCATGCAATTGCCATTTATTAACGTAGATATAAAGTCCATCGTATAATGTTCTTTGGTCTGAAGGGACTAGTCAATGGGCGACCTACAAACTGCCCATTGGATTCAATATTGCAACGTCTGATAGAGCTTGAAATAGTGAAATATTTCATCAAAACATGGCAGACTCCACGCCGATCACATTGTAAAAAAAATCCCGATGATTGAAGGCACACTCAATGCTTCATATTGTGTATGCATACAGTGTTCTGAGTGACGGCCTACGCGTAGTGGCAAAAGTATGGTTTCGTCGGCATTTTGAGTGCAGTTATTCACCACAAACACCGAAACCACAAGCGTTTTTGTTCTGAAATCCCGACACTACTTGCTAGCTATGGAATATTTAAAAATGCAATGGTTCTGTGGTAATTCTCTCGTTTACCAGTGAGAAATGTTTTCATCGGATATAAGAATGCATCAGTTTAGACAATATCTGTAATAGTGACATTAATTGGTGTTGTGTAATTAAGTTCAAAGTGTATATATCACGTGATGTCCACCTGAAACGGTTTGCGAAATTTCACTGTGCTTAGTCAAAATATGATGCAAAGCAAACGGAATATATTCTTTCATATGACCTGTACAGAGTGAGGACGATCGTGTGAAAGGTATTTGTGATTGTGCTTGATAATCGATTTCAGAAATTTAGAAAGAAATCGATTTAATTGAACTGCACTGTTAATGAAAAAAATTACAATTGGCTCATAACACAATGAAAACAAGGTGAGATCGGTCATTTAACTCAGACACATTGTGGTAATCGCTTGATTGAATCTGATTGTCAGTCACAAATTGTACACAATAAAATGATCCTCACTGGTAATACAACCATCAGGATTGTGATCTCTGTCGACCACCCATTTTACCAAATAATAGCATTCATGGAGTATAGTGCACATGGAGCCAATCCAAGTTATTTTAATACTTTGGCCTCATGACATGACAAATTTATGTACTATGAAATGATCCCTTTCGTCTTGATGCATTTCCAGTGAACATAATATGATGTTAGTCTTGAAGTAAATATGCCCGAATCGGTTCTATGAAAATGTTTGCATTCAACACCTTCGTTGGATATCTCTCACGTCAGTTGAGCTCTAACTTGGAGAAATTTGTCATCATCATTTGATTGTGGGTTGTTCAAAGTAGATGGTCATCGAGCTTGTTTCAGATCAGAAATCATGCTTTTCAGATGGTTTGAGCAATAATATTTGCTTGGGTCTCTCTTCATTTTTCCGGTGCTTTGACATCTATGTGGGATAGAAAGCACCAGATGGACAAGGAAATCACTTATTTTCTTACACTTCATCATATTTTCCTCCTATTCATCGGTTCGCGGTGTGCGTGTATTCCTTTCTTCAGAAACAGAACATGTTTTTGAATATCATCGATTATGGGTTATTGCGAGGTAATTTTGTGAAATAAACTTTCGAAGGTTGAAAAATGAACACTGAATAGACAAGTTTTTTTTGCGTGAGTATATTTACAAACCTTACGTGAAAACCATGGGATGTAGCAATCCCCTGTATATCTGATATCATTAGAATGGTATACTTTATTTGTATTTAAGAAATTTCGCAATCATAATTTTGCAGATTTTAAATTCATTCTTGATACCTCGATTTGAATACCACTAACGAAACTGACTAAGATTTATTCCAGTCTAAATCACTAATCTTGGCCGATACTAAATAATAATAATAATAATAATAATAATAATAATAATAATAATCCATTCAAAATTGATTTTATTGCAACAAATAAATTCGGTATGAGCTTCAACCTGAAAAAGGAATAACACCACCAAAATGACATCATTTGTGATTCATATCCACTGAGTAAACCATTTCGTTCAATAATTTTTTGAAATTTCAATTAGGTCCCTAAGTTACCCAATGTTAACCCTATTTGAAATTGCCGCATCCCTGATCTGCAACAAGAAGCAGGAATGTTCAGGAACGTTTTCACGCTGGATTAAGCGCATTCATTTGTGTCACCGTTTTTGAACACAAAATCATCATCTTCCTTCAGCTTGCTGCGACTTCTGTTTTTGAAATGTATTTTATCGAAGACATCGTACAAGGTCCTCAAGAGAACATCCAAACTAATGAGCATTTGCAATCTTACTTTGATTATCTTTGAAGAGGTGCCCGATGAAATCGGCTTTTGCGAATCGTTCCGTCGCTGGGTTGGTAAAAGTAGATGGTCATCGAGCTTGTTTCAGATCAGAAATCATGCTTTTCAGGTTATTTGAGCAATGATGATGAATTGCAAATGCAGTCACGAACAACAGTAAGTTCAAGTTTGGACATTTAATGCTCTAGTTGACCTGAATGTGTGATGACAAATTTTTATGGGAGCGACATACAACTGCACTCTCGGCAAACTGTGTGTCCAACGAGATTTATTTTCTCAACCGATTTTTGTCCTGAAGGATCGAATCTTTCAGTCTATTTATTTACACTTTATTGTTAGACATGACCCCGAATCCCAATTGTTTCCATTAAACAGACGAATAAATATGGGAATATAGAATGAAGTACAAACAGATAGACATTCTTTGCTTGTCCTGGTATACGTAATTCGGTGGCTTTTCGGTTCCTTATCATATCCGTGAATATAGAAGCACGAATAGGCTAAAGAGGTACAAACTGGACTGATTTTCTTCCATACAAACAGTTCCGGAAATATGTGATGGCTATCTTCTGATTAACAGGCTGACAAGTACAATGGAAAAAAGCAGCTTTGCGACGGACAGACTTGCGTGCAAACGGAAATTGCTCTTTCATATTTGCGAGATTAAGATCGCCTCTGAAAGTTCATTGTGTGTTGGATCTTGAACGTCTAAAAGTATTTTGGAAGTAATCTGTTCACAATCGTTAAAGTGGTTGTCAATGATAGTACAGAAAGCTGCATCTCAGGATCTGCCAGTACTTTGAGATTGATCTGACTACTATCGATACGAAGTTTCTATTGCTGATGAACAGGAATTATAAGTTGGCAACAGTAAAATCAGCGGGGAGGATCGCACGCAGTGACAAATTCAGAATAATTGATAGCGAAATGAAAATATTCTTAAGCGGAGAGAGGGGAATGACAACATTCTTCCTTCATATTTTTCTCTGAAAGGCGCAGAACATGACATATTTTGCGATATTGTACTACCAAGATGTTGAGACGTTCGTGAAGTTGAACTAGGTGTATTATTTGCATATAACTATGGGAAACCTGGTAGTTTAAGCTCTGTGGTTCATTAGCACGTAAGGAAAATAATTCATCTTATCTTGTGAAAGAATTCAGTACTACAGGACGTGAGCAGGATGAGATTTCATATTCATCTAGTTTGATCTGAATTTCTAAGTTTCGTTTGGGTCTCCAAATTTTGCAACCTAGAACAACCATGTCAGATTATTTCGTAGCGATTGAGTGTCGAAGAAGTTGAACATTCTTTGTTGCTTCAAATAAAATATTTCAAAATATTTGCACCTCGGAAGTAAATCAAATTCCATCACAGTTTTTTTCAGATCACATGCATTTCATGAAAGTTTTCTTATTGGAACTCATTCAGTACGGACTAAGAATAACTGTGTGACGCTGGCTGTCAAGATGAAACGCACAGAATAACGAAAGCCTAGAAATAAAATGCTTTGTAAATCTTTGGCAACTGTTAACCAGAATCAAAGGAATTAACAACAATTTCATTGGGAAAGGTTTCTCATTCAAAGAGATCAACATAAATACATTTCTGAGCGAAGTGTTCTTGAAAAGTGTCGTGAGGAGAATTTCGAGAAACCCTTTCAGTTTTAGGAGATTTCATGTTATGTGTGGTTTAACAATGGTTCTTGAGGATGATATTCAAACCGACGAAAAACAACAAAATCCATTTCACCTCAATATGAGCTTTGGATTAAGGAGTATTTTGATGCTTTTCGCTAAATGCTTAAGTGGCTATTGCGATGGTGATTGAATGGCCTATCAAACCCGACTTCACTTGACACCCTTTTAAAGAGGATCACCTTAGAATTGCAAGTGCTCACAGGTTTCAATAATATGTCACCGGTCACGTCCCGAGGTTTTTGTGTAATTAAAAGCACGAATTACCTGATAATTCACCTCAAACCTAAAAAAATGTATCTCAGAAAAAGATCAACGCACTAAATGAGGAAAAGAACTTTTGGGCGCAATACATTCAAGAAATGGTTCCTTAAATCAATGTCTTCACTCCGGCGTGAAATTGTTCTCGTGCGTTACTACTACCAGAAAAAATATCACACTGAACCAAATTGTTTATTTTGACTGGAATAAAACATGGTTAGGTTTGTTCCCGATGTACCTATACTAACTAGAAATCTTTACTATTTTGGCTACAGAATTTCCGAAATTAAGCTTAGGTATAACATCTGGTTGGCAATTGTTGTTAGGATATCGTTCAATCCACCCAAAGTCATCTGTCTCTTCATTTATAACTTTTACAATTTTGAAGCTATGCACATGTCTAAGGATTAGTGCATACCATTACCTCCAAATAAACAACATTTGAACAAAGTCGATAAGAAGACTTTGGTTATGAACAGAGTAGTCATTAGCACACTGGGGCTTTATCCTCTGAAATGCCAGCTTGGATGAGAACATAACGATCAGCTAATTAGAGCTCACCAGGCGGTGGAATCCGATCTAAATCAATAGGCGCGCAGTACCATGTGAATCATTTGTCATGTCGGCCAAAGTCGCAACACGGACGAAACTTTCTCTGTACCGACAACAATCGGTAAGGGACACATGAACAACTCGAAAAACGATTTCAGAGTCCGTAGCCGTGTTCTATCCATATCGTGCACAGAGCTAGTAAGATTCTGTTTCCACTAGATTGACAGCCCTAGATATCGGGATAGTCGCAACATTAGCTGAACTTTATATCCCCCCAAGCTCTCACTCTTCCCATATATTGGGAATTTATTTGTCTGCGCCCCTTTCTAGGTGTCTTGCGATATAGTGTAGTCGTTGCTTCTGTAATATTTTATGTTTTAACCTGCACTCCCCTGGTTTGTTTCTCATAGGCTATCGACTATTGGAGTTCTCCGGCAGCCGGTCTCGGCTAAACAATGCCAGTTTTTAGGTTTTCGTATGTGTCAGACGAGAGACCGACACATTGTCATTGTATCAACCGGATGGACTCTATACCGAAGTGCCTGTGAATGACCCTGAAGAATGAAGTTAGACCCATTTTAGACATAACTGCATGGGAGTTACTGGAACAACAACCCTTCGATCACAGTTTACATCAGTTTTCCAAAGTCGCATTATGTTACTTCTGTAATAACAAGTAGTTAGATTTGTGATCGTGTTGATTCAGCACGGGTAAAAGAACGTTCAATACCGCCAAATGCAAATTAAAAAAAATGCGCTCTTCATAATATCTTCCAGTTTCCATTTATCTCTGTGGTCTTCTGAGGGCTTGTAACATATCTTGTACAGATAAATCGTCCCCGACATAAATCGTACTATATTACAACTCTGGCTTTTCTCTTCAAGATTTTGTACAAGTGCTTAGTACAATAGGATGTGGTTGCTTCCTCATCTATTTCATTGAGGATTTCCAACTTTCTTATAGGTGTCCAATAATTCACAGCCTAAAATAACGACATTGGAGTATTTGCAGCTAACCATTGGCGAAGGAACTGAATATTTTCTGTTGAATAGCGTAAAAGAGGTTAACAACTAGCATCTTGACAAATTATTCAAGTAACGTCACAGATCATAGTGAGCACATGAATTTATTGAAAGTCCTCTCATTGGAATTCATTCCGTACGGACTGACGATGAATGAATGTATGTGGCCTTGGCTGTGAACGTAAAATGACTGAAACAACGGGAATCTATAACTTGAATGATTCGCAAGTGTGTCGTACTTGTTCTCCAAAATAAAAATAATTGCCATTAGTTTCATTAGGATTTTTTCCCATCAAGGAGGTCAGTAGAAATACGTTTATGACCAAGGCGTACTGTAATGTAGTCATCAAGATAATTTCAAAAGAGACAATTTTACAATTTTGGAGATCTCATGTAATGTGGTTCAATATTCATTCCCCACGATGACCGTCAAACTGACTGAAAAACAGCACATTCCAATTTGCTTCAATGTGAGCCTTGGAGACAAGGACATTTGAGTGCGCCTCGCGAACTGCTTCTATGGTGATGGCGATAGCGACGGAACAATTCGCCAAAGCCGATTTCATCAGGCATCTCCTTAAAGAGAATCAAAGTAGGATTGCAAATGCTCATTAGTTTTGATATTCTCTCGAGGACCTTGTACGATGTCTTCGATAAAATACATTTCAAAAACAGAAGTCGCAGCAAGCTGAAGGAAGATGATGATTTTGTGTTCAAAAACGGTGACACAAATGAATGCGCTTAATCCAGCGTGAAAACGTTCCTGAACATTCCTGCTTCTTGTTGCAGATCAGGGATGCGGCAATTTCAAATAGGGTTAACATTGGGTAACTTAGGGACCTAATTGAAATTTCAAAAAATTATTGAACGAAATGGTTTACTCAGTGGATATGAATCACAAATGATGTCATTTTGGTGGTGTTATTCCTTTTTCAGGTTGAAGCTCATACCGAATTTATTTGTTGCAATAAAATCAATTTTGAATGGATTATTATTATTATTATTATTATTATTATTATTATTATTATTTAGTATCGGCCAAGATTAGTGATTTAGACTGGAATAAATCTTAGTCAGTTTCGTTAGTGGTATTCAAATCGAGGTATCAAGAATGAATTTAAAATCTGCAAAATTATGATTGCGAAATTTCTTAAATACAAATAAAGTATACCATCCTAATGATATCAGATATACAGGGGATTGCTACATCCCATGGTTTTCACGTAAGGTTTGTAAATATACTCACGCAAAAAAAACTTGTCTATTCAGTGTTCATTTTTCAACCTTCGAAAGTTTATTTCACAAAATTACCTCGCAATAACCCATAATCGATGATATTCAAAAACATGTTCTGTTTCTGAAGAAAGGAATACACGCACACCGCGAACCGATGAATAGGAGGAAAATATGATGAAGTGTAAGAAAATAAGTGATTTCCTTGTCCATCTGGTGCTTTCTATCCCACATAGATGTCAAAGCACCGGAAAAATGAAGAGAGACCCAAGCAAATATTATTGCTCAAACCATCTGAAAAGCATGATTTCTGATCTGAAACAAGCTCGATGACCATCTACTTTGAACAACCCACAATCAAATGATGATGACAAATTTCTCCAAGTTAGAGCTCAACTGACGTGAGAGATATCCAACGAAGGTGTTGAATGCAAACATTTTCATAGAACCGATTCGGGCATATTTACTTCAAGACTAACATCATATTATGTTCACTGGAAATGCATCAAGACGAAAGGGATCATTTCATAGTACATATATTTGTCATGTCATGAGGCCAAAGTATTGAAATAACTTGGATTGGCTCCATGTGCACTATACTCCATGAATGCTATTATTTGGTAAAATGGGTGGTCGACAGAGATCACAATCCTGATGGTTGTATTACCAGTGAGGATCATTTTATTGTGTACAATTTGTGACTGACAATCAGATTCAATCAAGCGATTACCACAATGTGTCTGAGTTAAATGACCGATCTCACCTTGTTTTCATTGTGTTATGAGCCAATTGTAATTTTTTTCATTAACAGTGCAGTTCAATTAAATCGATTTCTTTCTAAATTTCTGAAATCGATTATCAAGCACAATCACAAATACCTTTCACACGATCGTCCTCACTCTGTACAGGTCATATGAAAGAATATATTCCGTTTGCTTTGCATCATATTTTGACTAAGCACAGTGAAATTTGCAAACCGTTTCAGTGTATCTTTGGGAGACTTCATTCATACATGAAAATGATTCATCAGTGGTGTTCTCGGTGCTCGCCTCCACGGCTCTAATAGTTGGTTTCCGAAAACCTGTTCATCATCTGTGGAAAACATAACGTATATCACTAATCCTTTCTGTCATCTTCATTTAACGAGGTTGTGCACGCAATGTTTCTAAATGTCTGTGAGTGTGTTCTATTTTCATGTAACACAGGGTTCTCAAGAAATACTGTTAACAAAGCGAATTTTCTGTCATGGGAATTAAACTGGTCTGAGCGTAGATTTATCTCTGTTCCTTCTGTAGAAGAAGTAAGGACATAACTGAAACGGTGCACCAAGATGCATTGTAGCTGTAGTAATTTTGGTTAACCAGAACGTTTAGTGGTGACAGATGGAGTAGTAAATCACACATGGTCATGATAAATCTCCAGTGGTTTTGCGCCGGGTGGCAAGTACAATGCTCATAACGGATGTGATCCTCTTATTGGATATACTTACGTATTTGTACCTGTTACGTTACGATTTTCTTTCTTAGGCAATCAGAAGTATTTCGAATATTTGCACGACCATGTCTCATTCGAGAAACTTCATGTTTTACACTGGGAGAGACTCGATGTTCTTTAGGAGGAAAATATTGCACGAAGGCGACCCATGTATAAAAACAGTTAGGACTAAATATTCATGAATATCAGTGGTTCAATTCCTCAGAGAAAATCCTCATGAGTTGCGTTGTGACTGTCCCGATGTCTCAGGCCGTCAAACTAATGGTAACTTAGGCTAACTGGCTCTGCGCACGCCATGATCAGAACACGGCTACTGGCAGTGGACCAAAGTCCCATCGGATAACCATGTTTATCGATAATTCGTGGTTCTGAACAGTACAATAAGCATAAATATACAACAAGAAAACGACTTACAGTCAGGTGAGAAACCAAGAACAATGGGCAGTCACTTTCCGAAAATCGGGACAGTGCAGAAAATAAAAACGGTCCGCCTAACAAATAGCTGAACGAAACTGTAGCACAGTAAAATCCAGAAAACGTTTGTCATCACAAGTCAATAAATCAGGTACAAAGGCGTGAATTAGGCTGTAGTGGCAATGCTGAAAATAGGTAATAATAAATAAGCACAAATAAGCTAACGTGAGCACGTGCCAACTTGATTAGACGGACTCGGCACAAGATCTGTTAGCGCCATCAGAGTATGGTGGTCAATGGTGGAGTGCAGTGACAGAAACGTCAGGGTTGAGAGTCCGAGCCTCAGCTCGGCTGTGCAAGTGGAACACTCAGAAAGATCATATAACAACAGACCTGCTGACCTTTGAGGAAACAAAGTTATGAATAAATACGTGAACTGTTCCTGTAATAGTTACCGTAAAACTTGAGTACATACCAATATGATACCATAGCAACAGAGAAAATACGTCACGAACATCCGAGGCTCACGATGTACTTTTTCGCAACTCATGAGTAGTTAGGCAGAGGGGGAGGATGGACTTCAGTTACGAACAGTAATTACTAATTTGCGTTTGTATACTGCAGTGAGCGTTCGTGAAATCTATGGATAGTTCGGTCTGTGCACTTTTTAAACAACGGAGTTCTGTTCAGGAGCTTCATCCATTATCGATTCATGTGAGAAGTTAGGCATATGCTTTTTGATCGCTACTAGCCAGAGGTATGATGGCTAGGAGAGCATGTTCTGGTGTACGGCTAATGAGGTCAGCTAATAAATATTCCTAGGAACCCCAACGTGAATGAATGTAGTAAATGATGTCATCGTTGTGGTAAGAGATGGAGACAGTCAGCTTGATTTCCGGTACTAAGAACTATCCAAATGCCGAATCGTAAAATGCATTTTCGGGAATCTTTTATTATATACCTTGACAAAAAGCTTCAGTTAAGGAGTGATATTGATATGACGGAAGCACGTTGATGAATATTATGAGAGTGAAGCTGTCAGCAGAGCGTGACTGTGAAGCATTTGCAGTTTGATTTACGGAAACCTGATCGAACAGTAAAGTATTATTATGAAGTGCAGGCATTTTCGTCTACTGATTCACTCATGCATCAACTGCGCTATATGGTAATTGAATTGTTTCCAACCTTTCGGTAAACCAGGTCTCTAGGTCTGAACACTTGCTCGGCGTAAACAATTTGCAAGTAATAGTTTTCCATGTTCAACCTAACAAGTGTTTCGAAGAGTTTGACCAGTATTATGACCCACAAGATGTACCTGGTGAGTAGGTTGTATTTTGTCATTGATTTGAATATCAGTAAAATTAACCAAACAAAACAAAAAATGCTGATTTGCGTCTTCGGTTTCCAGTCGATGAGAAGCAGTAGTAATTCGATCGAGGGTGTCATCCGATGTCTTATATTACCTTTCTTCATCTCTTTGCATTTAGTCCGTGTGACGTAATTTAGCCCGTTATCGTTCCATGGTTGACTACAATTTACTTTGAAACAGTCAACCACTTACAACTCAGTGAGTAGCATGCATACTCGACCACACCAGAACCATTGCAGTTTGTCGTCATCTGTTGGATTCATCTTGTAACAAATGAGGTCCTCACGTTATCTAAAAACGGTGGCGTCCTGAGTTTTTCATTGGCCAGTTGGAGTGCAGAGGACACTGGTGCACTCCTGATAGTTAATATGCGTGGATCATGACTTCCATACTTCACTAGGGTGAAATCAATTAGTCCAGTCCAACTGACAGCAGTTTGGCTTTGCTTTTGAGTTTGCCATCAAGTAAGGATGAGTGTAAAATACAAGAGCTATTCCGTCGATACGAATGCAAATATTGGTGAATATGTGCGTGACAGGAATCTTACGGCATCATAAAATGAGATGATGCTTGATGTTCCGGTGGTCCGAAAAAGGAGAGCATAGATGGGGGTAATAAATTTACATAACTACAAGAGCGGATCATAAACATAGAATATAACCTGTGAGTGAATTGCCAAAAAATGTGCAAAAACTTTAATTGCTGTCACGGATTATATGCAAAACAAAAAATGCTGATTTTCGTCTTCGGTGTCCAGTCGATAAGAAGCAGTAGTAATCCGATCTAGGGTGTCATCCGATGGCTTATATTGCCTTTCTTCATCTTATTGCATTTAGTCCGTGTGACGTAATTTAGCCCGTTATCGCTGAACACAAGAATTTGTGGCCGTTGATTTTACAGGAGACCGAGTTGCAAGAAATCCACTACAGAACTAAGGATTATTGACCATGTTCCGATTGAATATGACAAACATTTACCTGAATAAACACGGAAGTTTGTCAATACATAATGGTTGATCCTATATGTGAAAAAACAATAAATCTCCGAAAGTAAATCCTAGCTCAATGTGTTAAGCAAAACCACAAGCAAAACCTAATTTCAGGTTTTGGCAAAACTTGTCCATTCGATTAGGCTGGCTGTTTATCCAATGCCATTTGTTGTCACTCCATTTCTTTATATGGATAATGTGGAAAAGTGCCTCTTCGTTTACAGGACAGTTATGAGCAAAGTCGGTCACTGAAGAATGCAAAGATTTCCGTCTACGTAAGTTTATCATTCATTCGAAATAAATCAACAATTTTTTTCTCTTGAACTTACCAACAACCATGACATTGCCAAGACTACACCAGATAATGAAATTTATACTAATCTGTTTGCATTGCATTGACATTATATTTCCAATTCTTGTAATACATTACAGAGAAAAGTACGAATTTGAAGCTCGTTACGCCAACAAACATGCTTCCATCCGAATTCTGACAGTACCCGTATTTATTTGGTCTGTAATGAATGCTGAACTCCTTCAAAGTCACGCATGATGGGCAAAATATTTACAATGACAGAGCTATTCACGCGTACACAATTGTGAACACCTCCCCCCACGAGGAGCCGATGCAACTTACTTCAGTTACTGGGTTCGAAAAGGCACTGGGAAGATTTGTGCATAGAACAGCTGACACGTCACTTGTAGAACATACCATTATTCACGGCACTTTATTGAGTGAAATACTGAAAATGCATGAAAAATCCATAGAAATAAACGAAGCCAACATGGCCGAATAATTCAACTCACTCATTTAAGGAGAAGTTTGTACCATCTTTGTTTACTCAAGAAGAATGTTTTACTGAATACGACCAATATACATTTGGGTGCGCAAAATCGCTAGGTCAAAGAGACTATCAGCAGTTTTACTTTCTTTATATCATTTCAGGAATTTCGCGCCACAGTGTTGATTCCGGTGTTCGGCGAATCGTATTCTGATCTGAAGAAATGACCAGATCTCTCACGTAATAACCTGAAATCTGAAACATTATAGAACTACACACTCGACATTCATTAAAGTGACGTAATCCATGGTGGAAGATATAAAATGACTTTGAATGAGCTGAAGGGATGGAAGCAAAATAACATTCGATAAGAATCACGACAAGAAACCCTAATAAGCTGTTCCAAGCGTGTACATTTGTTTTACACTTGAGTTTGATGGGATATATCATAGACAAATCGACGAAGTGGAAATGGATTTTTCTTATGTTCATTCTTAGATAATATGTTTATCCATGATGAATATTACAACAGGCAGCTGTGTCGAAACTTTTGAATCGCTATCGGTTTGTGGACAACATTTTCAGCACAACTGAGTAAAAAACGTTTATGGACACAATCGTGGAATGCGTTAAAAAGCCTCACTTGCGCTGGCTTCAATATGCAGTGTCAGGTACGTCCTTGACTCACTTACTACTACATGCTGCTCGTAAACGAATCGTAAGGTACTAGGAGCTGAAAGTTGATAAATGATCATGTGATGAGTATGCGAGTTCTCGAACGTATTCTGTGCCGATACTGGAAGCTAGTGCAGCCCTCGGTGAGTGAGCCTTCGTGACGAAAGAGGGATGACACCACTTGCGTAAACTTTGTCGATCTGTCTGACAAGATTTCGAACACCGTGAAGCTCACGATATCGCCTCCCTGTCGTATTTAAACCAATCTTCTATTGGATAACCAATTTCCGAATTCACAATGTAAACAGATGGTGCATTGCCGCACAAGATCCGCTGATTATCGAAATGTGGTCTTTGCAACAGATACCCGATTACATTTTGTAAACGCTTACGGAGTAGTAAGATCTTTTCCCCTACCAGGAATTTGAGAAGTTAGGTGCGATGTCATATTGAAGATTATGAAAAAAAAACGGATAATACATAAGACAACGTGCATCGAAAATCAATAATTCTTGACGAACTGAGCCTCGTTAGCCGAATCAAATTGACCAACTTATGTATGGAGAACATCCGAAAAGCTAAACTTCGTGCATTCAACAAGCTTCAGAAACCCATTGTTCACAAGTGAGCTGAACCGAATTTTCTGAAACAACCAGAAAAATGTGTGAAGAATTTGTTATCAGTTGCATTGAATGAACGTCAATTACGGGCTGTTTCATGTGGTCTACGTTTCTGCATACAACCGTGTAAAATAAACAGCACAGAGACACAGGCGCAATTCGAATATCTATTCGAACAACTGAAAATAGCCAAACAAACTACAAAAAATGCGGAGACTTGGTTCAAAGCAAAGCTAGTTGACTTGGAACGACAGTACCGGATGGCATCATTCAGACATAAGTCACTCCTCACACCTGAGCACATTTCCGCCATTAAAGAGCTACAGCGGTGACCTGATTTGTTAATTTTACGCCATGACAAGAGGTCCGGAGCAGTGCTGATGGATCGGAATGATTATGAGAAGAAGATGGGAAGTGTTCTTGATGATCCCAGCAAATTTGTACACGAAGATAACTGTGATGACCCCAAAGAACTAGAACAACGGATATCGATGGAAGTACAGTTTATACTAGAAGGATACTTCATCAATGGAGGCACAGCTAAAAACTGAAGACAAAAGGAACTCAAACTCCATGACTGTATGGTTGACAGAAAATACACAAACCCGGAGTGCCACTTCGACCAATACTATCTATGACTAATTCACCACAACACGAATTGGCGAAATGGCTGGTGAAATTGCTTGAACCAGTTCATAAGTCAATAGTCAGACACACCATCAAAGAGAGTTTCAAAATAGTAAAGCTTTTGGACCAGATTATTAAAAAAACGAGAAACATGTGGCTTCATTTGATGTCAAATCACTGTTTATGAATGTTCCCGTTCGGGAGGTCATAAGTATCATCTGTGACCACGTCGAGTAAAACCAAATCAAAATTGGTACATCAGTATCAGTTCTGGAACGACAGTTACGACTGTGCAAAACAAACGTATAGTTTTCTTCCCTGGTCGGGCTTACAAATTGACGGTGTCGCAAGGGTAATTCATTGGGTCCCATTCTGGCAGATATATTTATGGCTCATCTTGAGCAAAAGGTAAGAAATTCCTGGAACGTTCAGAACTTTACAAACGATACGTTGATGATCATCTAATCATCTCATAAAGTATAGAAGAGACAACAAGGTTGATGGATGAACTCAATGGTCTGCATCGGAATAAACGACTAACGATAGAAGCAGAAATACAAGATACACTCCATCTCCTCAACAATAATATGACTAGAAGGAATGCTGGAATAATCGCCAGATCTGTTTACCGAAAAGAAACGTGGACAGGCTAATACTTGCACTTTGACAACTTTGTGCCTGTGGAATATAAACGTGGCCTGGTTCGAACACTATTTCAAAGAGCACGACGTATCTGCACAGAAGACATAATTTGCAAAGAACTACGACAGCTCAAAGAAGCCTTGACTAGAAACGCTTATCCCGATGCGTTTATCGAATGGCACACCAAGCTTAAAGTTCTCAGACAAACAAACTGTTCAGTAGAAAAATTACTAGTCACCCTTTGTCTGACAATTCAAAGGTGATGACGTCAATTGCTTGCTCAAACAACGACTTGGATCACCGCTGGCCCGAACATATTATGCAGCTGACCTCAGAATTGGTCATCGGACGATTGAGATCCCCACATCATCGAAGAAATGACGTCCACCACTGCGCACCAAATCAAATCTGATTTACCAAATTCAATGTAGTTGCGGAGCAACCTACGCGGGTCGAACCGAGCGGCAGTTACGTAACTGACACACATTTCAAACACATTTCAAATTTTGTACAACGTTTTTTGATGAAATCAGAGTCAGATCAAAGGCATAATGACAACGGTCGAAACCATAACGTCCCGTCGTCGGCCGTCGCTCGTCATCTTCTGATGACGCTGAATCTAGCTGACCGAAGCACTGCGTTTCGAGTCATTTACGTGGCAAAGAATACCAGGCTTTTGAGGTTTGTGAAGCTATTGCAATTTATCGATGGAAACCAACATCGTGTCGGCAGAACCAGCTCTTTCTTAATGTGATTTTACCGTGGCGACGAAACTTGACTATTAGAATTTCCCCTATATTTGTCGAATATCATGGTTTTACCTGAACTTATATAAACAGTATCGTTCTGAAGTATGCACCATGTTGAGATGCAGCGAAATCGTCCCAGACATGAATCGTGCTACGTTGAAACTCTGGCTTTTCTTCTCAAAATTATCTTCGCAGACTATGGGGTAGTAAACAATTTCAACTTACTACTCACTGTGAGAGCTTCCGGAGAGATTTAATTTCTCAGACTGCGCGACAAAACCGCAGTAGACACATCTCTGCGGACTATGTGAGAGTAACCCGCAAAACGTTCACAAAAAGACATTCCCTGTTCGACGAACTTCGGGACACTATTTATTATTCTGCCATCCTCTAATGCAAGAGTGGGTGTGTAATATGCATGTAGGAAAGATGTCTGAATGGAAACGTGGTATAGTTCGTGAAAAAAATGGACTACATTGTGCTTACGTCGAAATAGATAAAAATAAACGAGGAAGAGAGGTGGTATTGATGCATCTGTCGTCCTTCTCATTTAGGACCTTCTTTCAGCTCATTAGTGCAAACGTGTTTTTCAGGCTCTGATGCGACACTGTTTATGTCACTGGTTCCAGAACCATTGTCAACAAACGAGCTCTATCATATGATGATGAATCGCATATGTAGAGAATAAGTCCTACTAGGAATCCAGTCTTATACAATCTCAGCAATCCATACAATCTTTCAATGTTCGTTCCTTTAGGGCGTATCCGTTAGAATATGTCTGAGTCTATTGCATCTATTGCATCTCTTACTCTCAAAGGTGCCAGAAAATTAAGCAGAAATTGCTCCATCGGTTTTGTTGCATCTTTCTTTATGATAATTTTCACGAGTTTAGATGTGTCACTCATAGTGTTATCCATTTTACCAACGAAGCGAAACTTAACATCCTATTTTTGACGGCTTGCCTGTGTGACATTGATAACAGGTATTCAGTTAAGTGGATGTCAATTTCTGTAGCTACACATATGACGACGGAAAGTGTTTTGTGCGACAGACCTACACTGTCAAAATTATCAGAGTAAGTAAAACAAAAGGAAAAGAGAAATTCTTGTCTAAACTTCCAAGAAATTTATAAGGAATGATATGTTAGACTCAGACATTTGAAGGGATACGCCCTAATGAAAAATTATTGGACGATTTTGATAATTGCCTTGGTTGCATAGGCGTGGATTCCTCTTGAGAACTGTTTATGTGACGAACAGCCTTAAAGACATGCGAATTCAGCAACTGCGTGGACGCCGTAAGTGCAAAAATGACGGACACCTTCGTTTGACTTCAGCTCACATTTCACAATTATTCTATAACTTTATTCAAGACAATACATGTGAAACACTCATTCTTTTGGTAAATCTAGAACAAAAACTGTATTTCTAATCAGGTGTACCAGTCAGATTTATCACTGAACTCGGAACACTATTCAGTAAACAAGAATATGTGTGACTTATCTATCTGAATTCTGTATCACTAGTTCGTTACTTATTCAGTGCACTCCGTCACTCCTGCCGGTCATCGATTTAGGTCGAAAATGTGTATTGAATGAGAAAAAACATTTCTAAGGTTAATGTATATTTCAAAAGAATCGGTGGTAAATTGGAAGTTTCTATTGATCCTGTTGGTGGAATTCACCCAACAGATTGCTTCTGATCCCGTTACTATTCTGGTAGATCCAATCGAATGAACTGCTGCGAGATTTTTATCGCGGTGATTTCCACTCCCTACAAAGAAATCAAAAAAATAGTCTTCACGTAAAAACCCTTAAAAGCTTCGATAAATAGTCATTTTTGTTCACTTAATCACGAGCAAGTAATGAACTGCAAAAACTTCTCGTGGCGATAACTTTGAAGGAAGTTGTCCAGACATGGACCGGGTAACAGGTGCAATTGTTTAGGCAATGTGGGAGTGAAGTCAGAACTGGTTTTTTGAGCAAATGCAATGAATGCGAACATGTGCTTATCACCTAAGTCTAGTATGAGATCTCTTCAGACTGCAACTAAAACAAGAAGAATTATGCGCATACCTCTAATAAAAATGATGTACTTCACTCCATTCAGATTGGGAAATGTTACGGGAGAACAATAGAAAACTATGGGAAATATGCGCTTCTGTACGAAAGAAAAAATACCAAACTACAGTTTCTTGGATTTTCCGAGTTTACTAATTCGAAAGTTTACTCGACGCAGCTATCAAACGGTAATTCGAGTAACAAAAGACCAATGCGATTTCTCTAGTAAATTCACACGGAAATATTTCATGGGGTTTGCACGTGCCATATAGGTGGATTCAGTGAAAGTAGTGTCGTTGATAATAATAACAATAATAATAATATTAGTAGTGTATTGGTTTCCGCTTCGTACCTGGGCCTTTTCTGATGTAAGAATGATAATGACAGAATCTAACAGACAGGAATGAAGAAGAATTTAGTTGAACGGTTGCTTCATTAAATTTTTTAGTTGACAGAGAATCACCTCTCACTTGAGTACTACTGTGAAGGTAGGGCATCGGTTGCAGATGTATTGAATTTGGTGGACTTTGGGAGCTTGAAATCGTCCATCCAGTAGAACTTGTCATTCTGTGAATTTAAATCATTGGGTCACTTCATTTATTTGATAACAACAGGGAGAAGACATATATTGCCAACTGCAGGCACGTTATTCACTCATGTCGATCGCGTACGCGAACCATAGCATAGATGAATGTATACGTAAAAACATATAAATTTATATATATATATATATATATATATATATATATATATATATATATTCACTGAATAATCCCATTTCATTATATATAGAAAACACGAATAGCGAACAAGCTCGTTTTCGGTAACATCATCCTCGTGGCTAATACAGTTACATTTATAGGTTTGAAATGCATAAATTATGAACAACGTCTGTGTGCTAAAAAGTGTGATTTGATGGTCATCAGAGTTGATGTTGCGTAGTTAGGAAAGATAGGAGGGGATGTTTTGTTGTTTCGTGGTTGAGAAAGGGGCCCGTGAAACCATGAACAAGGGTTTCGGGGATTATCCACTTCTGGCTTCAACCAAACGGTCAACGTTTGGGTCACACTGAGCTCCAGGGTTGGTCTCGCATCGCGGCCAGGATAGTTTGAGTGCCTTGACGAAACGTTTCTGAGAACAAAGCGATGGATTGAATAATCTGATCGCCGCAGCCTCTGCCGTTGCTAGATGTTGTTTCCGAGCGGCCTTTGGCGCATTTGTAGGGACTCTGTAGACTATTTTGAACGCGTCGTCGTTTACGGGATGTCCAGTGTCCGCAAGGTGTGCCACAATCGCGTTAGTGATGGATTTTCTGTCTCCCGTCGACAGCCAAGTTAGTTTGTGCTCTTTGATCCTTTGTGATAGTTGCCGTGTCGTTCTACCTATATAGATTGCCAAACATGAGCAAACAAACGAATAGGTTAGCATGGATGAGGTGAGGACAAGTTACTTGTAATTTAGGTTTGTCGAGATCACTGGTCGACTGATGAAGTGGGCACGCAGTGTAGCAGCGGGAAAGGTGCGACCGTTTGCCTTTTCCAAGCGTGTAATTAGTAACTCGCTTTTGTCATCTCCTTTGAAAGGGAGATGAATGTATGAATCGTTATTCTTCACGGTCACTAACACTTGTCTCGTTGCCCTTTCTTCTATGTTCTTTTGTATAAAGCGCTCGGGGTATCCGTTATCCAATAGCGTTTGCTTCAAAATGTCTAATTCCTCACTCACCGTCTCATTCGGGCAAATCATTCACACACGAATAGGGTTTCGTTTACGTCCGATAGGTACAAAGCTGGCGAAATCGGTCTTAGTTGTGTGAGGAAAGGTTTTCATTGGACTTTATAAATAGTTTACTGAATTTTGTGAGATTTGTGGTACATTGTGAACAGTCGTGTTGTCGATGTGGTAGAACGGGAAAATCTACATTCACAGTCAAGAATTCTCCCACGTTTGCTTTAAGCTAGCTTTCCTGGAAGCATGCCACACACAGACCAGGGCAATATGCACCGTGCAAAAAATCTCCTGCCAGCTTTGGAAAATTAGTTCAGATATTTTTCAATGGAATTGTTTCATGATTTGATTTGTACGCTTTTTTCTAGCGGCACTGATGACGATAAATAATTCGTAGGGCATATTCGTCCAAAAGTCTGAGTTTACTATATCTTTCTTTTACAACCACCAAAAAGATCTCGATTGGTGATTCGAGTGGGCCATTTTCCAATTTCATTGAACGTGAGTGGACACACAGTGTTCAGAATTGAGAATTCATTGCTACCCCCACCTCCTCATTCGTGATAAATCTGACGGGTACACCTGATTAGAAATACAGTTTATGTTCTAGATTTACCAAAAGAATGAGTGTTTCACATGTATTGTCTTGAATAAAGTTATAGAATAATTGTGAAATGTGAGCTGAAGTCAAACGAAGGTGTCCGTCATTTTTGCACTTACGGCGTCCACGCAGTTGCTGAATTCGCATGTCTTTAAGGCTGTTCGTCACATAAACAGTTCTCAAGAGGAATCCACGCCTATGCAACCAAGGCAATTATCAAAATCGTCCAATAATTTTTCATTAGGGCGTATCCCTTCAAATGTCTGAGTCTAACATATCATTCCTTATAAATTTCTTGGAAGTTTAGACAAGAATTTCTCTTTTCCTTTTGTTTTACTTACTCTGATAATTTTGACAGTGTAGGTCTGTCGCACAAAACACTTTCCGTCGTCATATGTGTAGCTACAGAAATTGACATCCACTTAACTGAATACCTGTTATCAATGTCACACAGGCAAGCCGTCAAAAATAGGATGTTAAGTTTCGCTTCGTTGGTAAAATGGATAACACTATGAGTGACACATCTAAACTCGTGAAAATTATCATAAAGAAAGATGCAACAAAACCGATGGAGCAATTTCTGCCTAATTTTCTGGCACCTTTGAGAGTAAGAGATGCAATAGATGCCATAGACTCAGACATATTCTAACGGATACGCCCTAAAGGAACAAACATTGAAAGATTGTATGGATTGCTGAGATTGTATAAGACTGGATTCCTAGTAGGACTTATTCTCTACATATGCGGTTCATCATCATATGATAGAGCTCTTTTGTTGACAATGGTTCTGGAACCAGTGACATAAACAGTGTCGCATCAGAGCCTGAAAAACACGTTTGCACTAATGAGCTGAAAGAAGGTCCTAAATGAGAAGGACGACGGATGCATCAATACCACCTCTCTTCCTCGTTTATTTTTATCTATTTCGACGTAAGCTCAATGTAGTCCATTTTTTTCACGAACTATACCACGTTTCCATTCAGACATCTTTCCTACATGCATATTACACACCCACTCTTGCATTAGAGGATGGCAGAATAATAAATAGTGTCCCGAAGTTCGTCGAACAGGGAATGTCTTTCTGTGAACGTTTTGCGGGTTACTCTCACATAGTCCGCAGAGATGTGTCTACTGCGGTTTTGTCGCGCAGCCTGAGCAATTAAATCTCTCCGGAAGCTCTCACAGTGAGTAGTAAGTTGAACTTGTTTACTACCCCATATTCCGCGAAGATAATGATCTCAACATGGTGCATACTGCAGAACGATACTGTTTATATAAGTTCATTCAAAACCGTTATGTTCGAGAAATCCTGCTCTATGTAAATGTATGAGGCTTCACTTGTGTATTCCAGAGGTAGATGACCTAATAAATCGAATGAATAGAACAATTTTACGTCTGTTACGCCCAGTACAGTGCCGGACATCCCTGTTCCTATGCTAATGCAAGGTTTTTTCCGGGCACTGTAACTTCATGTTCCAAATAATACAGCGCCAATTTTCAACAGGGGCCAATATCACAAGATAAGAGGGCTGCATTGCGAGCCCAACTGGTGGGAGGACACATGCCAACGGCATCATGGGATTCAAATCAAGAGGCCTGCCATTTTCGGGATGGGTGTGATACTTAGATGAGCATCTGACATGTGGTGAGCCGTGGAAGGGTAAGAGGGAAGTCATTTGACGTGAGTATTTTCCCAAAATATTATTCTATCGGATGTTGATGCATGAAACCAACAAACATTATTGGTATCAATCGGAATAAAATAAAATCCCATTTGTTGATATACTGCAATTGGATGTGCCTAACTGTTGAGGAACGTTTCAAAGTTGAAACAGACAGTGTTCTTGAAGTGAGAAAAGGATGTCTCTTGAATGTGTGATATGACATACCGATGAAGCTTCACGCTACTTTTCACGAGAATTTTGCAGATAAAGTGATGCCAAACGATTTGTCCGTTCGTTGTTTACTACGAGACTTGTGAAACACACGCGACGTTAAGGTATAGTCCATTTAATTGTCGTCTGATAATGTAGAAATGAATGCAATCGTAAAATACAATACGCCAGGCCTGAACGAGGCTCGAAGTATGTCGAATAAACGATGCGCCGTGTTGTGTGTTGAAGATGAGAAACTTTGCATTCGGTCATCGAGCTTGTTTCAGATCAGAAATCATGCTTTTCAGATGATTTGAGCAATAAAGATAAAATTACAAATACAGTCACGAACAACAAGAAGAGCTAGTTTGGACATTTAGACATCTAGTTGATTTGAATGTATGATGATAAATTCTTGTGGGCAGCGACATACAATGACACTCTCGGCAAACTGTGTGTCCAGCGAGATTTATTTTCCAAATCGGTTTTGGTCTGCAAGAGTCAAATTCTTCAGTTTATTCACCTACACTATAATGTTAGACGTGAATCTGATCCTCATAATCCAGTTGGAAGAATAATGCAAACGGTTCCCATTAAACAGATGGTTAGATGTGAAGGGTTGAGTATAGAATGGGGCAGAAAATGAGATATTCATTCCAAGTCAAGTCCTGTCAACAGTAGCTACATATACTCAGAAGGATGGTGTGTGTTCAGCGAATAGAAGATATTTCTGGATATGGATATACGCATTCTGAAAATATGTTAGAAATGGGATAATCGGCGCCAATTCTAACAGTTCCGTAAGTCTGTGATGATTATCGTCAAATTATCAAGCAGACGAGTGAAATGAGACAAAGCTGAATTGAGGTAAACAAAATCACGAGTAAGTATGAATTTGAAATTCGAGTGTTTGCAGGATTCAGACAGTTTCTGAAAGTTAATTAGATGGCAGACGATGAATGTCTCTAGGTATTTTTGACATAATCTGGTCACAAGCGTTGTAGTGTTTATCAACGATAGCACAGACAGCTGCATCTGGAAAAGGCAATGGCTCGCACCTTTCCCGCTGCTACACTGCGTGCCCACTTCATCAGTCGACCAGTGATCTCGACAAACCTAAATTACAAGTAACTTGTCCTCACCTCATCCATGCTAACCTATTCGTTTGTTTGCTCATGTTTGGCAATCTATATCGGTAGAACGACACGGCAACTATCACAAAGGATCAAAGAGCACAAACCAACTTGGCTGTCGACGGGAGACAGAAAATCCATCACTAACGCGATTGTGGCACACCTTGCGGACACTGGACATCCCGTAAACGACGACGCGTTCAAAATAGTCTACAGAGTCCCTACAAATGCGCCAAAGGCCGCTCGGAAACAACATCTAGCAACGGCAGAGGCTGCGGCGATCAGATTATTCAATCCATCGCTTTGTTCTCAGAAACGTTTCGTCAAGGCACTCAAACTATCCTGGCCGCGATGCGAGACCAACCCTGGAGCTCAGTGTGACCCAAACGTTGACCGTTTGGTTGAAGCCAGAAGTGGATAATCCCCGAAACCCTTGTTCATGGTTTCACGGGCCCCTTTCTCAACCACGAAACAACAAAACATCCCCTCCTATCTTTCCTAACTACGCAACATCAACTCTGATGACCATCAAATCACACTTTTTAGCACACAGACGTTGTTCATAATTTATGCATTTCAAACCTATAAATGTAACTGTATTAGCCACGAGGATGATGTTACCGAAAACGAGCTTGTTCGCTATTCGTGTTTTCTATATATAATGAAATGGGATTATTCAGTAAATATATATATATATATATATATATATATGTAAATTTATGTGTTCATAATTATACATACATCTATGCAGTACAGACAGCTGCATCTCTGGATCTGCCACCACTTTGAGGGACACATTTTTTGGATCTTATCACTAAGGGCAAACACTTATTTCATATGAACAACGATAATAATTGGATACCAGTAAAAGTATTGATAACTGACAGTTTCCATTGGAAGAGCATAAACACATGGTAGAAATTTTACAAACAAGAGGATGATTCCAGTTTCGGCCTGATTTTTGGCAGCGGTAGCTTTCCGAAGACATGAATGTCCAAAAGCCCATCAAGCCTCGGTTTTGTCCGTGCGTTGTTTTTTGTGGCAAATCAGGCCCAACATCTGAAGGATGTCGTTGCATTTACGAGTAGTTGTGTACAAAAGTACTCTGCCAGTTATTCAGTTGGTGCACTTTGCTCATACAGTTGTATAATCTGTGCAATATCTCTGGTTTCACTGCTTGCCGTCGGCTGAGTGCTTGAGGTCGTCGCAATATTGTACCATGGATCAGCCATGCGTGTATCAGGGTTTTGGCGGTATTTACCTACCATTTGTGTTACCCTTGCGAATTGAATTTGTGTTGCATCTTCGAGGTCTGGTTGTTTGCAGATAGTTTTGATAGTGTTTGGTTCATGGTTGCACTACTTTGCGTTGATATGTGTGCTGGGGGTTGTAGCATTTTAGTCATTGTTTGGGTTGATTGTGGGTCTCTTGGGAATTGTTATAGATGCACAGAAATGTCCGTCCTTGTTGCGACGAGGCCGACATGTAAAATGATTCATCTGTTACTGTGAATTCATTGATATAGGTCAGATTCCTCGGCCCAGTCTCCTCTGATTAGCTGATCGTCTTGTCCTCACACAACGCGTGGTCACTCTTTCCCCGTCTCGTGAATTTGAATTGTCTGTGGTTTAGTAACGTTTCCTCTATTAGGAGATGTATAAACCGCCTCATTTATTTTTCACAGTTGATCGACTAATTTGATGTGGAAAATGAACCGAAGATCACGTTTTGGCTCACAATTAGGTGTATACGTTTTGTATATCAATCACCGCTCAAAAGGTAAGATTATCATCATCAAACAGTATATGGAATAGGTGACAGACATATGAACCATGGCAATTTCGTTTCCCAGGTGGATGGAATGTAGGAGGACGTTGTGTTATCGAGCAAAGTTTTGGGCAGATTTTAAAATGGAAAGCGGGCTTTTGGTTCAAATAAATCTCAGTTCCCTTATGCCTTGATCAAATCACATGAGTCAATACGTTATTCAATACTTGGTTTCCATTTCCGGCAAACATTTCCATAAATCACTTGCCATTGTAATGTATAATTAACAGAACGTTATTGGCCGCAATTTCCATTACAGCGCGGAAGTTATCCAATAGGATTGGCTGAAACAAAAGTGATACGCATCTGCGGAACACGTGGACGGAGAAAGGATGATGGTGTGATCATTGGTGGAGCTTCAAGTTATGCCAGTTCAGCATTGATCAGTGGCTGTGTGTTGAATGCACGGAAAACGTGCTTTTCTTCAGGCAACATCAACGGCCGTTCTAGGGTATCTAACTAAGTGGTGGTAACTTTCCAAAACATCGGAATCGAGCGTGCAGAAAAGTTTGCCTCCGGAATCTGGAGGAAAGTTAAGAGCCCACAAATTTGCCAACGTCATTTGCAAACAGAATCTAGTTTCCAAATTATTCGAGTTTATCTTCAGATGCGACATGTGATTTTCTTCACAGAGCTCTCGTTGCTCAGATCTATATACATTTCAAGGAATGTTTGTGAGGTTACCACATAACTTATGCATTTTCACGATCTTGTTTTGCGTCATCATGCAACAAGATTTTCTTCATAACTAGATGATTTGAGTGTGAATTGGATCGATCATGAGAAGAAGAGCAAAATTTGCAGATTATAGACAGCGCTTAGCCGTACACCACTGGAATAATTGATAGTTCATTGAATAGGGTGCAATAGTGTACGTTCCGTGTTCAACAATTACTCGAATGTAATTCATTTACTAATATTTCATGCCTTTCAAAATGCCTGTGTGCTATACTCCTAGGAAAGCCGGCTGAATGGAGACATGGAGGCATTTCTGGTCGATATTGCAAAATATGCATGCTTCCTGCACGATAGGAATAACTTACCCACTCATCATTCACCCCCACTGACATTCGCCCTACTCCGAATGTGAAGACCCTCTGTTGAATTGTATTTTGACAAATCATCCACATTGGTTTATCCATATCATTGTAAGAAGCCATACTATCTTGAACCGTCTAGAAATAATATACTCCGAACGTAGTCGCCTAATTATACAATTCAAAGAGGTGAGAGTGACCTCATCCTATCTACGATTGTTACGCAGTGAGGCGGTTACCTGATAAACGCACAACACACATAAATTCAGTGCACTGTTCAATGTCTAGACCACATCTCTCAACAGTTTCAGCGTATCCGGAATATCATTCGTATTTTGGTAGTGCATCGACCTACCATGTGATCGGAAGAAAGGTCTTCTCATTGAGGACACGAATGTTGAGCATCAGAATTCTCAGCTCATTCAGTTCTCAAATAAATATATCCTGGTTTTTCAACGGGATAACCATTTCCAAATTGGAAACTTGTACAACAGAGACAACGGCGTCCAGGATACTTTGAAATTTGTCAACTTCGACCATTTAGTCCACCGCAGTATAATAGAGTTTTCTTCCATGCAGCAGTGTATATATTTGTTCATTAGCTGCAGATCTGTCGTAGACTTACCAAATTCATTTCACTGTTGTAATAAACAAGAAAAAATTTTTATTCAAAAGGTTTGGCGTGCAAAAATGCTATTCATTCCTCATTCTATGGCTGAAAATTAGGGTGGATTCGTGCTGACACCAAGAAATAATACATCAGAAAACCAATAATTATTGACGTAATTCGAGGCGCGTTGTTTGAATGGCTGTGTCATAATTCTTGTCCACTTCTTTTAAAATTAATTTCGTCATCATAATCATCTATCGCAATGAGGTCCTCTCAGGAACATCCAAAACAATTCATAATATCAGCATAAGAGATATGCCGGAAAATCACGGATCAGTCACTCTCAATGTCTAGTTATATGAATCGGAGATTTTTCATAGAAATTTGAGATTTTTCACACGATGGACATCTATCTTAATTCGTATCAAGCGAATGAGATAAGGATAGCACGAGACTACATACTAGACGAATAAATGCAATTAAATGACTTGCCCACATTCTCAAATCCACGCTAATCCGACTGGATCCACGAGAATAATAACGGGATCAGAAGCAACATATTGGAAAAATTCCATCAATAACATGATCGGAAACTTCAAATAATTTGTTTATTATCTTGAAGGATACATTGATTGAGAAATACTTCTTCCCATTTATTACACATCTCCGACTAAAATTATTGACCGGATGAAATCATTGCGTGCACCGAATACAAAACCAACTAGTAAAAACCAATTCGGATGTACGGTTGGCGCATCAATCTTTCTTCGTCGAATAACCACTGTTGCGACTATCCCGATGTCTAGGGCTGTGAATCTAGCAGTAACTTAGTTTCACTAGCTACACGCACGATATGGGCAGAACACGATTACGGGCAGCAGAACGAATTCCAACCGAATAACCGTGTTTATCGATGATTCGTGGTTCTAAATAATACAATAAACATAAATATACAGCAAATAAAAGACTTACAGCCAGGTGAGAATCAAAGAACAATGGGCAGTAAGCTTCCGAAAATCGGGACTGCGCAGAAAATAAAAACGGTCCACTTAGCTAGCAGCTGAACGAAACTGTAGCGCAGTTCGGTTGCGGTACAATCAATAATTCAAGAACCTTTACCGTCACAAATCAATAAATCAATTAGAAACGCGTGAATTGCATTTTGGTTGCAATGGTAAGAAGTGCCATTAACAAATAAGTAAAAATAAGCTAAGTCTGTGGAGTTAACAAGGGCACGTGCCAACATGAATGGGTGAATCCGGCATTAGATCTGTTATTGCCAATCACGTGTGACGGCCAATGGTGGAGTGCACTGACAGAAACGCTAAGACTGGGAGTTGGAGCCTCTGGTCGGCAGTACAAACGAAACACTCAGAAAGGTTATATAACAGTAGTAGTGTGGAAGTTTGAGAAACAAGGGTATGAATAAATACGTGAACTGTTCATGTAATAAGCACCATGAAACTCAAGTATAAACTGATGTGATACATTAGAAACAGGGAAAATACATAACGAATGTCCGGGGTTCACGATGCATGCACTCACTACTAATAAATAACTAAACAGAAGTCAGAAAGACAAACTCTAATTACGATTCGTAATTACCAACCACTATAAATTTCACTCAAAGAAATAGTTCACAAATGAGAGCATACAGATCAGTTACACGTGCACTTGTGGGCACTATTCCTAAAAGTGTTCAAAGATAATATATCTGCTGGGATTTTTGAGTTATTCGTGTTATTCACAACGTTAGTTGCTACGAAATTGTAGTCGCATAGAGCAGGATGCAGATTAGAAGTGAAATACCACCTAACGGAAATCGCCGTCGTCCAATTTCACTTCGATTATTCAGAGAGGTCATCAGAGCATATGTGCGGTTTTGACATTGTGCTACGACGATATCTATATCACTGGTTCAACAAACGTTGTCAATAACTGAGCTATTTAATGTAATGATGAACTGCACATGTGGAGAATAGGTCGCAATGGAACTCAACTCTTATGCTATCTCAGCAGTGCGTTCAATCTTGGAATATTTGTTCCGCAGGGTGTATCCGATTAAATATGTCTCATTCCTTTTCATATTTTTATTTCAAAAGTCTCACAAGTTCGAACGACGAGTCTTCAATTTGTCCTGTTTCATCATTCTCTGTGATAATTCTCATGAATTTAGACGCATCACTCAAAATGGTTTCCAGTTAGGCAACAAATGTTAGATCTAACAACCCATTTGTAGATGGCCCATCTACAATGTAATAATAACGCGTACTGAATTGCATGCAACCATGCTTCTGTAGATCCATACGTGGCGATGGAAATTATTGTGTATGAGACGCCTTAATTCGCCGAATGTTCCCATTGTGAGTTAAAACAAAAAGAATTTCGAATCAACTTGGAGAAAGAAACAATGGACTCAGACACATTTGAGTGGATGCGCACCATGAACAAATCAACACAGGATTGTTTGGATTGCCAAGATTGCATAGGAATGGAGACCCTTCATAATATCTTCATGGGATGTAGCATTAACCATAACATGCGAAGTACAAACTCAAAGATACATCCGAACTCATCAAGTGGGTACACGTTCTAAAAGAAAACGAACGACGGATGCTTTCGTTAGAAGTCAGTTGACCTTTCACGGATGTCTCAGTAAGTGGAAAAATGATTATTTGTGTGACGATATACAAGATAACACACTAGGAATAATACTGCCCGTAGAAGATCTAGCACAAATGGTGTTTACTTGTTCAACTTGTACACTCGCATTTCTCACCAAAAGAATCGGCTAGCAATGGACTCCCGAAATTCGTCCGTCAGTTTATGACAGAATAAGAAAATGGCCCACTTGATGCAATAAAATATTTTGGGGAAACGAAGTGATGTATGACTCAGCTTACCTCAAACAATCTTACGTTTCACAATCGAAAGAGACCCACAACAACAAACTCGCCTCCCTTATCATTCGGTTGATTCATTGTGAAGACAGTTCACTCAACCGACAAGTACACACAAGAGAATCGTGGAATGGACAGGATATTCAGTTACACAGATTTAAATTTCTTAAGAATGCCTCATCAGCTGACATAGAGGAGCATGCACAGAGGCTGCCATTGACGATCAACAACAAGCGATGCGAAGAACCTTCGTCCACGGGGGCTACCCGAATCGATTCCATGAGATGATGCAAGTGAATGTGGAATTACCCAGAACCTCTCTGGTACAAAGGAAAGCTAGTATACATACCCTAGTGTATCACATGTAGTACGTTGTTAGAGAGTGTGCAGACAGATTTGTTCGCGGTCATCAGTAAAATGATCCACGCAGATTGGCCCCTCGTTTGTTCCAATGCAGACCACTAGTGCTCATGCGGTTGAAAGAGAAATATTATCTAATTCTCAAACATCATTCTATGTTTATTCATTTTTATTATTCTGTAGGCCAGTGTAAATCAGCCTCAGGTCAATGCATTTGTCTGAACTCATCGTCGAACACTACCTACTAAGGTTTAACATTGGGGCAATAAAGTCACCCACTATCGCAATCTACCCAATCATTGCTCAGACTATTCACACTGTGAACATGATGGAGCCTCACGTAACTTGTATTAAGTTCGAGATCAGCAGTCAAGATTTGCAGAAAAGATTGTCCAAATCTGTCTCCACGATCCGCTCGTTTTTGCTCACAAACCATTCGTCCGTATTCATCATCTTCCCCAAATTGACATCTTTTCTAGAACAGGCTCCAGGTCAGTTGGAAACAGAAGCACATGTGTGAAATAAACCGCGTCCGATCTAGAGTTAAATCTCTTAACCTTTGTTTGTGACCAGTTCTCCCTTTCTATTCCACCTTTTTGTCTAATCAGTCCCATACCTAACGTGTCATATTATACTGCCATGTTATTTCATGAGCATGAATCACTGAAAAATGAGCTTTCTCTATCTCCATTTTACACGGTCGTCGGAAGTTCACATCAGGTTCCATAGTTGGTAGCTGAGATGAATTGTTCAAATCTGGCATAGAACTACATTGTAATATTGGACTGAAGTAGGAATTGAATTTTTCAACATCAGGGCACTGGTGACAGATGACAGAACCATTGTGATTTCAGTACTGGTTAAATCGGTTGTAACAAATAATATCTCTAACTTGACCAGACTGCCATGTGAACAATGTCTTCGGTTCGTTGTCCTGTGTGATCGTTTTTGTATGGTATATATCTTGGTCGTGATATACACTGTTGAACTCGCTTTCACGACACAATGATCAGATCAGCTCAGAGGTGCACATTTTTAGACAGTAAAGAACTGCATCCAATTTGGGAATGTCTAGTTGTGCATCCGGTAACACCACATTTATCAAACCGATTGTACAGGAGAGTAAATTCGTCTCCTTCGGAATCACCGACAGGTATCTAGAGGATTTCACTTATTCGTGCTTTCTTTGTTATAGACAGAACATTAAAAACACATATTTTTCTAATGAGCAATGATATGCAAGATGCCGAGTATATATTGCTCACAAATATTAGGCCAATTTCAATAGAAAATTGTGCTAACAGCTCAAAATTTAAAAAATCAGAAACCGCATTCCTAAAAGTGAATGTCTCATGGAAATCTATTTGTTCCAATAAGAAAGTGTGGTCTCATTCTATCTAAAATCGTTACACAGTGAGGCGGTAACCTAATGAATGCACAAATGTATGAGGTCAGTGGATGATCAAACGGGTGAAATATATCGGTCAACAGGTTCCGCATTACTGGGATATCATTCGTATGTGGTACTGCGTCAACCTACCATGCAATCGGAAGAAAGATCTCTAATGTAAGCAACACTTGCTGTAAATTCAAGAATCGTTCGCCATTTTGTCAATAAACAACCTAATTCGAAATGGCTTATTCCGAAATAGTTAGCTTGCTGACAAAAATATCTTGCTCAAATCCATTCATATTATTTTTTGTGGTTTTCCATTTCCAAGGGAGTGAATGTACTGGAAATGGCAAATGCACGCATAATTATTGCTTCTCATTGTACATCTTCATACTTTCAGCGGAAACCACATAAGGTTGAAAGGGTTCGGTTGTGGTAACGAGCTGTACAACAGTGGAATACTAACAAATACACATAATAATGAGATCAGTAGATGAACGGATCAAACAATGCAAGTTTTCTATACCGTCTTCCGTCCTAGACGATCTGCAGAATAGAATTCTGTTGTCACTTGCAGAGATAATTTACTGGCTCACTGTACTGTTTACATTAGATTCAAATCCAGTTTTAAATTCTGATTATCCACGAAGCATTTGCTGACCAAGTGCATGTAGCAGATGATGATGAACTTTCAACCACACAATGCATATTGCGACTTGTAGTTTGATTCAGTAAACCAAAACTAGCTGGATCTCGATATAATTGTGCAATCCGATTGTCTTTAAACTCGGTATTTATTTTCACTATATTTGTGGGGATTCAATGCGAATCCCATTATACTCTTGTCTCGGGATGTGGACCAGATTGGATGAGCATTCTCACGAATTACCGGGCAGTGCATGACACTCCATATGAACTTCGCCCAAAAATATCGTCAATGCTCACTGAAAAATTAGATTTCGTCGAGTTTATCGTCAGTGAGTTCCATAAATAACTGATCCCTAATTAAGAAGAATTGTTCCCAACTGGCAAAACATTTGTTCGTTACTAATGAAGACCAATGCACAAACAAACTTATCTAAGTCTCAATTTCTGCATCAGTTCCAGTTTAATGTGTATGTCGCTTGTATATGCCAATTTGGATCCATGGTCGATTGCTTTGTACGTCAATTCTAAGACAGAGAAAAGACAACAAAATGAATACAGACTCTCTTTAAAAATAGATCTTCTATCTGAATAGTGCACAGCGAATACTTGACAGTAATTTGGTGATAAATTGCTCACTCCTGACCTATCCCTACCAGTTACTTCATGTCTCTTTGTCGCACTTTCTCTTGCATTGACCATTATTATTTCGACTGAAATATTTTCACGACTGTAGTATGAGTGTTTGAGTAGGCAGTTATGTAATCTTGGACACGTGGAACAAAACTAACCACTTCTGGTTGGATTTCACATTTGTGGTGGAACCGGATTGATTCCGATATTGATTCATTCTTTGTGGCTAGTTTAGGAACCAGTTTAGAAAGATTTTGAATATCCAAATCTGGCAGTTTCTTGCAAGTAGTGTGGAGGATGGATCAATATTTGTTTGGTAGAATGTCCTTTGAACTCCACGCATCACGCACAAACCTCATGTCATCCGATCAACCCTGCAATCGGAAGCACTAGACTGGAGTTTAACTGTTGTTAGAGCTTATCAGCGGTGTATGTCCTTTGCCACACCCGCTTGTATTTAACGGGGGATTTACCGTGTCTTCCTCTGAAGCTGCCAGGTATTTCTGACTCTCATAGGCGACGACATATGAACGAACTTAAGTTGATGTTTTTGAACTGCCGAACGGGATCGGGGTGGTGGTGGTGGTGGATTCAGTCTAGATATATGCATGGCGCGTAGAATCGATTACCTTAGAATTGCATACAATTTTGAAGTCTCTCATAATAATGTTGTGTCATTAGCAACTACATTCAAGTTGCTCGCATACCAGTCATCCAATGAGTCCCGTGTTACCCCCATTAAACATGGTTTCAGTAACTATGGAAATTTTCAAATAAAATACAACTTACATGACCATGGTTGAGAATTTAGAAAGTCAGTACTGTTTGAACACCGAGGTAAAATAAAATACACGGAATCTTTGTACCAATACCATTTTGTATAACTCGAAAACCAATCGTAAATTTGCGTTTAAGGAAATGAATAAATCGTTTGCACACGAATTGTGATTGACGAGCAATATGGTTGGCGTTTAGAATGAAAATCTTGACGCAAAACGCAAGTTAACACCGGATTGTTTGGAAATACGATGACCTCCTCTTTCATATCATGCACCGATGAATCCTAAATAAGCTAGAAATGTTTGCGTCGTGCTGGATTGTGCTTTTTCGAATCAATGAATGTGCACCTATAACAGGGATTGATTGTGGGCCTAAGATTCTTAGACATACTTTTAGCATTTTATCAGCAAACTAATAATCACTTTGTCAGTATTGTAAGCACATTGTTGCTGGCGAAGTTTCCTGCGGATGATCAGGATGCACCCCAGTTTATTTCGTGCTCCAACTTGATACAATTTGAATGAGACGATTTCAAATGACGGTGTGTGATTTTCGCACAGGAAGCCATGAGGAGATTTCGGTTCGAAGATGAGTGACTAAGGCTTATGAAGGGGTGAAATGCTGATTTTAATGGATGTTCGGATGTTCACAAGTCTTGGATCATTCCCGACGGAGATTTTGGGTTCTCCATGGAAGAGTAGATAAACGACGCGTTTTTGGCAACGGTTTACGTCGCGACCGACTGATAATATAGTCATTTTTTTAAGCAAATGGCCCATTTACGACAGGAATTCATGTCACATGTCACCTTTGATGACTTTGAAGTGTTTTGCATTAATAAAAGTGACATATGAGAGAAAAGCCGTTACATATGTCTTTTTGAATGTGATTCGATTAGTAACGCCAGAACTGTGCAACAGTTAGCTCTACCGTGGCCGTACCAAATGGTCATTCTATAGTTCCCACACAAAACCTCCCCCAGTCTCGCCGTTTTCCTCTCATATTCATTTATCAGATACGTCTTTTCAGGCTGCGGCCAAACATTTCACATTTATTGTCATTCACACCACGGACGTGAGTTATCAAGCTCCAGCGTGTTGTCAAGTTACGAAATGTTTTGTCCACTTTTTCACTCACAGCTACGTACAGATGTATCTACATTCTCAAATAGCATATGGACTCCTATACGGGAAATATGCAAGGAGTGCGAAATAATCTCATGCGTTTACTTTTAAAAAGCACTGAGTTTCTTTCAGGATTAATTTAAGTCATTATTGCGCACCACCTAATATCTACCTTTCGTATTACCTCTCTGGTGAATGCTCCGATGATGTTGTATCCGGTGATCTGGAGCTCTAATATTATATGTTTATTTACACACTTTCCACAAAGTCAGCACCGAAGACAAATGAATAGAAAAAATATGTAACAGATTCAGACACTACGGGGACAAATATTCCAAGATTGTATGCACTGCTGAGATAGCATGAGTTGAGTTCCATTGCGACCTATTCTCTACATGTGCAGTTCATCATTATATTAGATATCTCAGTTATTGACAACGTTTGTTGAACCAGTGATATAGATATCGTCGTAGCACAATGTCAAAACCGCACATATGCTCTGATGACCTCTCTGAATAATCGAAGTGAAATTGGACGACAGCAATTTCCGTTAGGTGCCATTTCAATTCTAATCTGAGTCTTGCTGGGTTAAGTTATTGATCATGTATGCGACTACAATAAAGTTAGCTCATTTGAGATACTGATTCCAGCAGACCATCTGAATTAGTCGCTTTCTCTGATTTTCTCGGGCAACACATTTTTGAAATTTAACTGCCAGCTAAAACCTTGATGTAATCATAGACAAATCCACAGATATTGATTATATTTGGTATTCCAGAGTCAAGGCTTGGTCAGCAGCAATGACCCCACCATGAAGTCACTACTGCCACCTATTGCACCGCTGTATTGTTGAAAATGTCAGATGAACACCATGCATGGGACTATTATTTAATCCAGAGGTGTACGACCAAGCGCTGTCTGCCATCAGCACATTTTACTCTTCCTCTCATGATCGATCGAATGCCCACGCAAGTCGTGCAACTATAAAGAAAATCTACCAGAATTACGGAAACGAAATCGTGAGAATGCATAAGGTATATGGTAACCTCACAAACATTCTTCGGAATCTATTCGGATCTGGGTAATGAGCGTTCTGCGAAGAAAACCACGTGGCACATGAGAAAATCCACTCACATAATGTGACAACTAGGTTCTGCTTATAATTCACTTTGGCGAATTTGTGAATAATATAAGCAACGTCCAGTAGTACTAGTTTCTCCATGCTTGTTCATGTCTTTCATGGTCTCGACAAGCTAATAGCTATCACGCCGATTGTGCCTAGTAGTCACTTTCTGCACATGTTCGAGAAATTCTACGGGCTATATCGCCGTGGTTTGATAATCTGAGTTAGTCATGCAAGGAATGGGACATAAATGGAAACCTATCTCGTGAATATTGAGCATCCATCAAGTCGTTGTTTGCTTGATCCTTCAAGATTCATGTTTTCAAATCCAGTGCATAATATTTTCCCACTGAACTTAGGGGTCCTCATTATATCTGCCATTCCTCTCTCGACATCGGAAGCCAAGAAATGACAGTTACGCAGATGTGAATTTAGTGATGAATAGGATCTATCTGATTACTATGAATTGGATTAGAATGAATTCCCATTCAGTGAAATCATAAAAATCACTGTTCGAGTGAATACAATTTGTAATTGTGCCGATATAAGAATCGCAGGAGGAACACTTTCATAATTGGTAGATTATATATTTTATGTGACATTATTGGTTCTTTACAATGACGGCCGAAATTACTGAAAAACAGCAAATTCCAGTTCACCTCAATGTGGAGGTTGGAGTCAAGCACTTCGATAACCATTTCCATGGTTATCGCGATAGTGATGAAATGACCCATAAAAACTGAATTCACTCAGCATCTCCCTAAAGAGGATCAAACTAGAACTGCAAATGCTTATAAGTTTTAATTTTCCAACATGTATCTTGTCCAATGATTTCGTGTAAGTAGCAGCACAAATTATTAGATAATTCACGCAAAGCCCAAACAAAATATTTTTCGGAAGCACAAGAGCCAGCACGCTGGTGGAAGGTGGTGAGGCGTGAGCAATACGCTCAAAACACAGTGTGCCACATATGAAGTGGAATCACGAAGGATGTCATTGTGGTGATGAATCTCCATTTTGAGGATATGATTATTATGTGACAAGTCGTCGGAAGCTCGCACAAAATTCATTTGTCGTAAGAAATTCTATTAGGAATACATCCCATTGAATCAGAGCATTTCACATAAACCAAGATTAGCGATTTAGGTTGGAATAATTGTCGGTCAGCTTTCTTGGTGGTCTTCAAATCAAGGTAACTGAGATGGTTTGAAAATCTTCACCAGTGTGGCTAAAAAAATTCCCCGAATACAACTAACGCTACCAACCGGGTGGGAGAAGTTCATACAATTACCATCCAATAACGAAAACTTCAACACAATAGAAAACGTATACTCTCATCTGAAGAGAGAAGTCATTGGGATATGGATGCATCACGCACAGATGTGTAAATGGAAAAGAAGATGAAGCTTTGGATGTGATATTATTCCACCATCAAATCCGATTACTCTGTTCCAAAGTGATTGTGGAAAATCTTGAGTAATGAGGACAGCTTAAATGTGTATGAGCGTGGTTTATCTAATTATAGATGGAATAACTGAAAGGATTCAAACCATATTTTCGTTTCCAATTGAAGGCTCATATCTCTCACTCACTGAGTACTAATGGTGGTGGTAAAAATAGTTTCCTCTGAATTCTGAGCATAAATATTCGTCACATGGGTGCATGTTTCACACAGGTGGATTGTGAAAATGAATTTTTTGGCAGTGCAGATGTGTTGATTGGCGTGAATTGAAAACGACATTCAGTCAACAGCGAAGAATGGCAGTGAATGCATTCACAAAATAAATCAGGAACCAAAGGATTGGATGTGGTGGCCTGAAGTCTATCTTCCGTGGCAAAAAGTACGTGGCGATTTCTGTAAAGAGTTTCTTGTTATAACTGATACATATTCACACTTGCCTGAAATGTATCTTACTGAGAATACGAAAGCGTGTTTTGTCAAAACTGCACTTCGTAAATGTTCGAATCAATCAGGTGACTGTGATGGACAACAGACCACAGTTGTGTAAATGAAATTAAAATCGTGGTTAAATGCAATCGATATCATCATCTGCTTACATCACCCCGACATCCATACTGGAACGGTGCAGCTCACAATTATGTACCGACTTTAAGAATATTTTCAGTTCATCACATTTACTTATATTTTTGGTTTCGGTAATTTGGCAATGACTTCATATTGGAGTATCGAAATGAGAGGCTTTCTACAAGCAAACATTTGTCAACTGTATTATTCAGAGCCAGAATATCAGGGGAATTACTACAGTGGTTAGATGTTACTGACTCCTATTTTTAATGGGGTATGATCTTCGTTCGTCTACAACTATCACTAAGCGACAGTTAGGATTGAAAATTCCTGAGATTGTGGATGTGGAAAAGTAAATCTCTTTGTACAAAACACAATGAAGCTGAACAAATTGGCTCGGATGAACAAGCAGACATGCGAGTTACTACTTGCAACAAAGGGCAACGATTTGAAACGAAAATCTTCTCCAAAAAACAGGAGGGATGGGTCATCAAATTTGACCATGCAATTGCATTATTTATCTCATTCAGAAATGCGTTCAGAGACCTCATTATATAAGGGAATATAAATGAGGTGCGAGAAATCAAATGCGCAGTCTGGATGAGCACTGCTCTCATATTCAAACAGGCAAATTATTGGAAGAGTTTTCTTGAATGAAGTCATAGAATAATTGTAAAATGTGAGCTGAAGTCAAACGAACGCGTCCGTCATTTTTCCAATTACGGTGTCCACGCAGTTGCTGAATCCGCATATGTCTTTGACGCTGTTCGTCGCATAAACAGGTATCAAGAGGAATCCACGCCTATGCAACCAAGGCAGTTATCAATATCGTCCAATAATTTTTCATTAGGGCGTATCCCTTCAAATGTCTGAGTCTCACATATCATTCTTTATAAATTTCTTGGAAGTTTAGACAAGAATTTCTCTTTTCCTTTTGTTTTACGTACTCTGATAATTTTTAGAGTGTAGGTCTGTCGCACAAATCACTTTCCGTCGTCATATGTGTAGCTACAGAAATTGACATCCACTTAACTGAATACCTGTTATCAATGTCACACAGGCAATTCGTCAAAAATAGGATGGTAAGTCTCACTTCGTTAGTAAAATGGATAACACCATGAGTGACACATCTAAGCTCGTGAAAATTATCATAAAGAAAGATGCAACAAAACCGATGGAGCAATTTCTGCTTAATTTTCTGGCACCTTTGAGAGTAAGAGATGCAATAGATGCAATAGACTCAGACATATTCTAACGGATACGCCCTAAGGGAACGAACATTGAAAGATTGTATGGATTGCTGAGATTGTATAAGATTGGATTCCTAGTAGGACTTATTCTCTACATATGCAGTTCATCAACATATGATAGAGCTCGTTTGTTGACAATGGTTCTGGAACCAGTGACATAAACAGTGTCGCATCAGAGCCTGAAAAACACGTTTGCACTAATGAGCTGAAAGAAGGGCCTAAATGAGAAGGACGAGGGATGCATCAATACCACCTCTCCTCCTCGTTTATTTTTATCTTTTTCGACGTAAGCACAATGTAGTCCATTTTTTTCACAAACTATACCACGTTTCCATTCAGACATCTTTCCTACATGCATATTACACACCCACTCTTGCATTAGAGGATGGCAAAATAATAAATAGTGTCCCGAAGTTCGTCGAACAGGGAATGTCTTTCTGTGAACGTTTTGCGGGTTACTCTCACATAGTCCGCAGATATGTGTCTACTGCGGTTTTGTCGCGCAGTCTGAGAAATTAAATCTCTCCGGAAGCTCTCACAGTGAGTAGTAAGTTGAAATTGTTTACTACCCCATATTCTGCGAAGATAATTTTGAGAAGAAAATCCAGAGTTGCAACATAGCACGATTCATGTCCGGGACGATTTCGCTGCATCTCAACATGGTGCATACTGTAGAACGATACTGTTTATATAAGTTCATTCAAAACCGTTATGTTCGAGAAATCCTGCTCTATGTAAATGAGGTGGAAGACCTAATAAATCGAATGAATAGAACAACTTTACGTGTGTTACGCCCAGTACAGTGCCGGACATCCCTGTTCCTATGTTAATGCAAGGTTTTTTCCGGGCACTGTAGCTTTATGTTCCAAATAAGACAGCGCCAATTTTCAACAGGGGCCAATATCACAAGATAAGAGGGCTGCATTGCGAGCCCAACTGGTGGGAGGACACATGCCAACGGCATCATGGGATTCAAACCAAGAGGCCTGTCATTTTCGGGATGGGTGTGGTACTTAGATGAGCATCTGACATGTGGTGAGCCGTGGAAGGGTAAGAGGGAAGTCATTTGACGTGAGAATTTCCCCAAAATATTATTCTACCGCATGCTGATGTATGAAACCAACCAACATTATTGGTATCAATCGGAATAAAATAAAATCCCATTTGTTGATATACTGCAATTGGATGTGCCTAACTGTTGAGGAACGTTTCAAAGTTGAAACAGACAGTGTTCTTGAAGTGAGAAAAGGATGTCTCTTGAATGTGTGATATGACATACCGATGAAGCTTCACGCTACTTTTCACGAGAATTTTGCAGATAAAGTGATGCCAAACGATTTGTCCGTTCGTTGTTTACTACGACACTTGTGAAACACACGCGACGTTAAGGTATAGTCCATTTAATTGTCGTCTGATAATGTAGAAAAGAATGCAATCGTAAAGTAAAATACGCCAGGCCTGAACGAGGCTCGAAGTATGTCGAATAAACGATGCGCCGTGTGGTGTGGTAAAGATGAGAAACTTTGCATTCGGCCCCTTTGTTGGATATCTCTCACGTCAGTTGAGCTCCAACGTGAATGAATTTGTCATCATCATTCGATTGTGGGTTGTTCAAAGTAGATGGTCATCGAGCTTGTTTCAGATCAGAAATCATGCTTTTCAGATGATTTGAGCAATAAAGATAAAATTACAAGTACAGTCACGAACAACAAGAAGAGCTAGTTTGGACATTTAGACATCTAGTTGATTTGAATGTATGATGATAAATTCTTGTGGGCAGCGACATACAATGACACTCTCGGCAAACTGTGTGTCCAGCGAGATTAATTTTCTAAATCGGTTTTGGTCTGCAAGAGTCAAATGCTTCAGTTTATTCATCTACACTTTAATGTTAGACGTGAATCTGACCCTCATAATCCAGTTGGAAGAATAATGCAAACGGTTCCCATTAAACAGATGGTTAGGTGTGAAGGGTTGAATATAGAATGGGGCAGAAAATGAGATATTCATTCCAAGTCAAGGACTGTCAACAGTAGCTACATATACTCAGAAGGATGGTGTGTGTTCAGCGAATAGAAGATATTTCTGGATATGGATATACGCATTCTGAAAATATGTTCGAAATGGGATATTCGGCGCCCATGCTAACGGTTCCGTAAGTCTGTGATGATTATCGTCAGATTATCAAGCAGACGAGTGAAATGAGACAAAGCTGAATTGAGGTAAACAAAATCACGAGTAGGTATGAATTTGAAATTCGAGTGTTTGCAGGATTCAGACAGTTTCTGAAAGGTAATTAGATGGCAGACTATGAATGTCTCCAGGTATTTTTGACATAATCTGGTCACAAGCGTTGTAGTGTTTATCAACGATTGCACAGACAGCTGCATCTGGAAAAGGCAATGGCTCGCACCTTTCCCGCTGCTACACTGCGTGCCCACTTCATCAGTCGACCAGTGATCTCGACAAACCTAAAAGACAAGTTTCTTGTCCTCACCTCATCCATGCTAACAGCATCATGGGATTCAAATCAAGAGGCCTGTCATTTTCGGGATGGGTGTGATACTTAGATTAGCATCTGACATGTGGTGAGCCGTGGAAGGGTAAGAGGGAAGTCATTTGACGTGAGAATTTCCCCAAAATATTATTCTATCGCATGCTGATGTATGAAACCAACCAACATTATTGGTATCAATCGGAATAAAATAAAATCCCATTTGTTGATATACTGCAATTGGATGTGTCTAACTGTTGAGGGACTTTTCAAAGTTGAAAAAGATAACGTTCTTCTGCAGCTGCCATCATGGTGCAATGGTTAACACACGCTGTTTTCCACCTTAGCGATAAACCAAAGGACCTTATACTCACCAACACAAACTGTATGAGATTATTCAGTGCCCCATAAAAAAGTGTTAAGTAAGTAGGCAAATGTATGAAATGAATGATCACACTTTCTATGCTCATTCTTGATGAGAGTAGACGGAATGCCTGCCTTTCTTGAACTACTTATTCATCCTATTCCTAAAAACTAGATGAAGCATACTCAATGCTTTATGCTACTGTGAGATTTGCCTGCGGAACGCGATGCAGACGTTAGCAAGTATTTTCCAATTTCCACCAGCTGCCTTAAGTAAGTGTTGTTTGGTGATCCGGTCTCTTCGTTAGATTGCTCACAGTTTCTCGGAAATAAACGAGCAACTTCAGAATTACTACCACTCATCAGGTGTATATATATGCAGACATGTAGTATGTTTGGTTTGGAGGACAATAAAAATCAGTCCACTGAGTAGACCTCGTTCTTTGCTTAGTAGTGTGATCGGTGTTTATTGTGACGAAAATTTCCTTGGTTGAGGAATATGAATGGCGGAAATGGGATTCCCTCCAAGTGTGAAGCGGAAACTGAGTTTTTACAATCTGTTGTTTTGACGAACGATGTGTTTCTCATCCATCAGATCTTTCTGAGGTTTTCACTTGCAGGACGCGAAGTAAATTGTTGCGCATGCTATTTGAACTGAGTTCCATCACATCAGACCAGTAGGTTCTCCCAAGTTCTACTAGTTTTCGGTTCATTTTAGTTGTATCTACTTATGCAACCTAGTGGTGAATGCAATATCCGTTTTGGATAAACCAAAAGGGATCGTAATAATAATGGATACAGACTGAATTCACCTGTGTCATACTGGGTAACACTTGAATGTTTATACTGCTTCCAATTTTGCTGATCCTGTACATATAAGTAAATCTCAGAGTCAGTATTTGTATGCTATAGAGATTGCTGAGGCAATGGAGATGAGGAAGTTCACCCTTGAACTTTGAGCTCGCTACGAACCTCGCGGTATAGCATAGGCCAATTCCGGTAGCTAAGTAATTCGAACACACGAAAATGACAATATGACCGTAGCAAAACCGACACAGTGGTAGTGTTTATCTGCGCAATTCGTATCCAGTGTTTCCTGTGCAATCTGTGACCACATTATTGTGAAATGACAGGAGAAAAAATGTGTTTCCGTATGTTACTTTCGATTATTACTATTATTCCATTTGTGAGTTTCACATAATCGTGATTGTGGTTTCTCTCTTTCTGGGAGTGCCCAGTTTCCTACTAGACCCATTCCAACGAATACACTGGACAGTGCATATCCAGGTGTTCGACTCTAGCCAGTGTCACAGAATACTACCATTCTGACGCAAAATAAAAATAATTAACAGAGCAGTGTTTTCTGTCTATTTTGAAAATGATGCAGCCCTCGTTTTCTAATGTGAAAACTCGAAGTTCTACTTATAATTTGGTGGTGTATAACCACAGCAAATATTACTGTCTCGGTTGCTACTGATGCAAAGATAAGAAATGGTATATCACCGAAAGGCTACTCGAAGGAAAACTTGTGTGCCGATACATTAGTATCTAATAGTGATGAAAAATGGTATTGTCTAAGTAAATTTTAACTTTCTATATCACATTATTTTCACTTTGAGATTATTTACAATTTTCACCTCCATTTTTCAAGATATGTTAGGATGAAACCAGTCAGTGTTTGTTCATATGACTAATACCGAAAGAGGAGAGTAATGATGAAGGATTCACCGTTGTGCTTTATGGTCATCTTCAGTGAGTCAGAGGAATATTACCGATTGCGTTTCAGGGCTGTCAACCAACTTATGATTGATTCGATTTTACAATTTTGCCAAGTCGAGCTCTATCATTCAAATCACATTGACTGTAGTACTCACTTGATTAGATATGGTCACTCCTCTCCGTTTTGTTCATTGTGTACGGATCACGATGTGTGTTTCTCTTAGTAACATACTGAAGATGTTAGCCACACTCGACTAGAGTTTCCAATCAATGCAGATTGTTCACGTTGTTTACTGACCTTGGAATAGTTCGAAAATATTTCCAAATGTATTCACAAATCTCTACTTACGGAAGAAAACATGAAACTGTCAATAAGCAGTTAGTTGCATGAAATTATTGCTCTAATCCAGTATTCGATAATAGGATAATACAGTCCGAATTGTCATGTAGTTCGTCACGTACAACATCACGAAGATATTTTGAAGACAAATAAAACAGCACCAGTTCCGTCCATGAGTCATGATCAGCTAGCGATTACATGTAGTTAAAATTTATCTACACGAAATGTGATAGAAAGAGTAGTAGTCACTGGAAATGGTAGTTTCCTTCCTTCATTGTTATTGCAATATGACCTCAAAAGTCAGGAGTCAATTAGTTTCGGTACAATACAAAATCCGGCAGCATAAGTTAGAAACATCCCTAAAAGTATTCATTATTTCCAAATGAGCAAATTTATTGAAGGTAATATAATAATCATATGACGTGGGTCAGACTAGGAATCAAATATTCTGAAACGTTTTACCAAAAAGCGAAAATAAACTTCACTTTGCTAGCCAGCAGACAAGTCTGTTACGATGAGCCCCCTCGGCTGATGATACCTCCGGTTTCGAATCCTTCTACCAAATGGACTGTTCATTTGTTTACGGACTTTTTCTCCTAACTTGAGTGAAAATAATCAGACGTACGCAAAATCCGCTGTTCGATAGTGAATTTCACTTTTGCTGATATTTCCATTTTTGAAAATCGATTCAAACAGCAATCACGATTCAGTATTCTCAAGCATACTGAGCTCGTTTTTAAAACATATTCACGAGTATGTCAACTCAGTAACGTACGTGACAAAGAAACAAGTCTCATCTGGGTGAACCAACTTGTCTGGTGCTTCCAAACGTAGATATCCATGTCACCTGGACCATTCAGATTGCAAACAACATAAATGCCACATTCACGTTCAATTTTATGTTTCTTTCTTTTAAAGACGAAGAACCACCTGGCTTTTTTTCTGTCCAGAATATCTGCGAAAATACAATTAGTCCATGTATTTTCTTGACGGATGAACTAAGTGTAGATTGACGAGGCACCCGTCACTTCAACTATCGTTTCCGATCCTAGTGTACATCATGAAATTCAGTATCTTCCAATTTGAGCAGCATTGGCGATCGTCTTGAATACCGTTTATATAGTTGAGTAACGCCATCCAGCCAGTTTTGTTCTGATTGGCTGTTTCAAAATGTGGTGCCCGTAAAAGAACAAAAGTTTCCGTACTAGCCCCGCGCACAACGAAATTCCTTGTTCTCTTATGCAGTAATCCACTTACAGATAATATATTCCATCTCAGAAATTATTGGTTACAGATTTGATGTACACTCGTACATCTTAGCATTTCCTTCTTTAAACTGGTATTTGACGTTGTCGCACTCTTCTCTCTATTTTCGAACCATTGGGAAACCAAGGTTTTACACATTGCAGAAAGTTTTATGATGCTTATCCCGAGACCTTCAACTATCCCCTTCTTGTAATTGACGGGACATAACTTTCTCTTTGTACGCATCTATACTTAGTGATAAAAGCAAAAACGAGGGCAAAATACCAGACACGTTCAAAAAAACCGGTGCTGGAATTCTACTTCATCATTTTACCCTAGTGACTTATTCAAATCCCGATCCACATCCGTTCATTACCCGATGCGCACCAGTATCCTTTGTCCTCTGACTGGTCCACTGACGACCCAGGAAGCAGGGCCTGACAGTTCAGACAGGAGAGAAAAATGAATCTCAGTTGTTGCAAGATGAATCTATTAGAGGATGACAAACTGCAATGGTTTTGGCTGAACGCTTCAGTTCACCTTTAGCCATGTTCATCTTGAAATACTTAAGACTTGTAAAGTGCTTTTGTCGAGCAGATATCCAGGTTCAGCGTCCTTTGTTGAGAAAGCGGGGAAAACGAGTCAGATGAAATGTGTTGCAGTTGATGTTTGTGTAAACCGGTTTGGCATGAAATTTCGCACTTAGTGGTCATGTTTTACGATTTGGTCAGGTTTCGGAAAACCAAACTGCTAGGACTTCACGATTATATTCAGTTGACATTCATAACCTCACAAAACTCGTCAACGGGTTTCCGTTTATTTGAGTCACTTTGTAATTGATGCTGCTAACTCGGGCTTATTTTCGTAGTAAAACATATCTTTGAATAATCCAGAAAATGTCACCAGGAACTACTATTTTGATGGGTCTTATTATAAAAAAACACGGGAATTCTATCTACCTCTCAGCAGAATGCTATATCATCCACATTCTGGATTCATCTTAGAGTTCCCAGGAAGTAAATCAAGTCAATTGATTGAGGAGCTTAATCACCCTTGATGTCGGGAGTTGCCGGAGCCACAGTATCACTGTTTCATGTCTGAAATAATTCGATAGTGAGTTCTTCCCTTGAAAAGTTTCGTAAATGAACTTATTCGAACATCGGAGGATTAGTTTTTAACACTTTATCAATGACCGGTAGCAATCAAAGGGCTCAGATCAACCCTCATCAATGACTCGTTAATACCATATGCCTCAGAACAGAGATCTTTGATCGTGACTTTCCATCAACAGATTTATCTACATATTTCACCACCATTCACCACCGAATGCGAACGTAAATTCACAAGTTTTCTTTCACTGGGATTACAGTCACGAAAGCGGATCGACTAGTTCGTGCCATTCGTGTTAACATTTCCCATTGGAAAACATAGAATCTTTACAATTCTCGAATCATTATATTTGAATTGTCTTGTGAATATTCGAATTTCAGCTCAACGACTACCTCGTAAAGGCCACACTTATTTGGTGCAAGGATTGCCATTGGCTTATCACGAGGCTCAAGTGCGCTATGAGCACCCTGATCGCCATCCGGTTTGGAACCAAAAACGACCTACCATGACCACGTGTGGTTCCCCAAACTCAGCAGCAGTGCACACTGGTGCATTCTTCCAATTACGCGTGGTCTGCAGTATCATGAAACCAAAGATAATCTACCATGAGAAAGGGCGAATCCCCGTAACGCAAACATCAGTTGTTCGGGAGTAGTTTTGACAATACTATGTTATATAAAATGTAAACACTTTGGCAAAAATTCGCAAATAGTTGATACATAACACAGTGGGAGTGAAACACACAGTTGCATGTTATGTAGGTGGTAGTCGAACAAAGTGAATCAGTAGAAATGATCATTGTGTTGTCCACAGATGACGAACAAGTAAACGGGAACAATAGGATGTTATATGCATATCTAACTAATTGAACCGTTGAAACAAGCACCGAGAACACCAGTGACGAATCATTTTCACGTATGAATGAAGTCTCTGAAAGATACACCCACGTGAACCCTTAATGGTAAATATCAGAGCAAAAGGATTTATACAGAAATTAACGGATAATGAGACAATCGTCTGAATTTTCCATCCTTGAACAGTGAGTGGTCTAACTATTCCAAAAGCACTGAGAATATATCCGAAATAAGATGGAAATCTGACGACGAAAAATGCTACCATCATGATGATAATCGACTTTGACAAGGCTCTCATGTCATCGTCAACTGTGTTCTCTTTCGGTCGATCTGTACCATCCGTGGACGACAGGTCAGTGCCTCGACCTCTGTTCAGTCGATAAAGTATAATGAGAATGTGAATTTGCGTCGCGCAGATCAGAATCGATGGAGCGATGAGGAAAAGGAAAAACTGTAATATGGATTGCGCCTTTCTATAGATAGTGATCCGTTCAGCACCGATAAGGTGCACATTCACGCTCAAGTAGCCCAGAATAGCTGTCGGCATTGTTATCACGATCGTCCAGACGAAAATAATTGTGATCAAGGTTGAGCGATAGTAGAGGGAGTCACAACGATATGTCTTGAACCATACAATTGCCCAGTATCGATCAACAGACAGGAGCATCGTATTGGTTAAACTGAGTATAATGGGAATCGCGGCAACATAGTAACTTGACCAAAGGGAGCTGAATACTGGATTGGTCAAGATCTCCGGTGGAATATTTAAATTAAATGTGACCCTGTAGATGGCCACAATGATAATTCCGATGGTGTCCCATACATACTGAAGTCGAATTAGGAGACGAGTTGCGGGAAATCCGATATGAATACGATAGGTTGAAATAAACCCAGCGAGGTTTCCAGTTAGTCCAAGTATACTGACAATCCAAATGGCCACGTGGTTGAAGGGCGTAAGTACTTTGTCATCCTCACCATTCACTGTTTGATTCATCGGGAATGGAAAATGGACCAAGCTAAACGAATTAGTGCCTCCTTTTCATGCCGAAGATAAGCGAAACAATTGTCCATTTTTATTACATTCTCAAAATAAAAGGAAGAGCAACTCGCATTACCGTACGCTTACTGGCCATTTTTAAGAGACAAATGAGAATTCAGCTGAATATGATTTGAGTGCAGTCACCTGATTGGAAGTGCACGTGAATGTCACAAGTGAATTGTAGCGAAGCCGGAATAACAACAGTAGACTGATTGGAGAGCCGTAGAGAATCGTCTGAATAATATCTCATTTCGTTTCATCGAGAAAGTAATTCGGAGTAACACTTGTAATTTGCGTGCACCATACGAACAGCAGAAATTGTATGCTAGTCTGGGAGAAAATACATAACAGAATTCCATCAGAAGAATCCGTTTGCATGTCATTTTTACTTCCGATAGAGAAGAATCCATCTTCAGTGACTACCAAAAATATCAAAATACGTCAATGCACAACAATTATGCAATGAAAGCTTCTGTCGCACTCAGCACTGGGAAGTTGTCATATACCATTACAGCTTTTCTTTCTTGGTTCTTTAGTCAATATGAAATGAGCGTTTCCCAGTTCGAAAATGAGAACCAGATTATGTATCCTCAGTCAGAAGGGGAATCTGATGCCAACTGCCAAAAGCCGTACACACTGGAATTGTGTTTCTACCACTTCAAGACAGACCCCCATACGAGGAGCTATTTCTCTTCAAGGTAGCAGGGAAAGTTATGTGGGCACTGAATCATACCAATCCTTTGAAGCAGTAATCAAACTCACGACATACGATTCAAATTCATTCAGGGAACTGATAGGTTAACCTCTTGTTTCCGAATGCGCTGCAGAAATCAATATTCTTGTTCACTCCGAACACAATTACACCAACCCCACAAGGTTTGCTACTGTCAATTCCCAATAACTTCATTGACACACTGCTGATAACGTTCGTATTTTTGGTTAAAAGAATACGAAAATAAGAAATACTGGGAAATTCCTAATTCGGTTTCGCACATATGTGATCAACACGTGAAAGAGTCTGTTTCATTTAATGAGAAGATCTTTGTGAGTTGTTCACACTCATTGACCAGTTCCGTGTTTCGACTGCCTACTTCCCAGTTATCGCTGTGCAGAACTTCCGTAGTTCCTTTTCCTGCTCGTATTTTAACAAACAAAGGCGAAGTTTTATCAGAACTGTGTACATATTTCGACATGCAAATGTTTCCCTTATTTTCTTGACATGTGAAAAGCACTGTGAGATGTACTCAAGTCAGTGTAATAATAAATAAGTAATAAATAAACAAACAGGAGAAAGCCTTCTTCATTGAAATTACGACTGAGGGAAATCTGATCAGCTCGATTTAAACTCGTGAAAACAGAGTCTTGCAAGGTGTTGTTGTAATAGGCAGAATGTGTCTCATTCACTGGATATTGAATTTAATTATCCAATAACTGATAGACGAAATTGCTGAACCAATGGTGAGAAACCCAAAATAAATATCGAAAGAAAATAGTTGTTGTCACTAATAGTTACCATTGGCTTGGAATTTCTAATTGGTTCAGTATTTGAGAGGAGACTTCATAAGCGAAAATACTGGATTCAAATTGGATGAGGTCAATGAGCGTATGGTTTCCGCAATGCACCAGATAGTATCGAACGTTTTCAAAAATAAAATCACAGTGTCGATTTGGAAGTGAAAACCGTCAGAAATCTTGTGTTCGAATTGAAACATTTCTTTTCAAAGGCAGATCAAGTGGAATGAAATGGTGTACAAGTAAAACGAATAACACTCATTCCCGCTCAATCCTGTTCTTCTTATCATCGCGTTTTGCGCTCCATTTTTCATTTGAAATAGGTTGTCTCCCTGTTTGTATATTGCATTATGCCATCGAGCATTTGACATCCCTTGTTTCAATGGTCAGATCGGTGTGCGATACTGGACTTTGCTGTGTGATAACCTGGTTCAGGCTTAATTACAACGTCGTATGAATAAAACACTCATGTTGAAATGGTAATACCAAATTATCGTTCTTGTTTGATTGCATTTTTAGAAAACCAATGATGGGCAAACGGAATTGATCTGATGCTAAATACCACAAAATCAGAGCTTTGATCATCACTGTTGCAATGCTTCACGCTTATGTTTCCTTCGACCGATATTTTCGAAGATCAGTAAGTAGTGTTAGAGTTTTCCACTGATTTACTAATGTTGAAAAATAGGACAGGAATCTACGAGAAATATCTTCCAAGATATTTATAATATTTCATGTATTATTCCACTTCGGTTCAAGAGTTAGACACCAAAATCGTCTAAGCATCTATATATTTGCTGTAAAAATTGCTATTTGTTTGAAGCTTATCTGTTTGGGATATGGAAGCGATGTATGACCCCTGTGAGTGCGCATGTCATGCCTAAGATGTTATATGTAGTGATCACTGGTGCTAATGTGTGTACTTAGCCTGACAGAAGAGGAAAGTTCTGAGTGGTTGGTCGTGTAATGATCTAATTGTGAGTTGCCACGGTTGGAGCATGACAGGTGTGGAGAAGATTGGAAGATGAAAGGGAATGGTTGATGTTTGTGAAGATTCTCATCAAGTACAGGTTCAGTGAAAGGAACAAATAGTCGTGGGATTTGCAAGCCTAGTTTTGTGAGTACTGTGGGGCTATGTAAATATTGGTCATGACGATTGAAGCTATAGAATCCAGGGTGACATGATACAGATGAACAGTCGTTACCATCACAACAGTAAAGACAATTATTGCAATACGTGCTGTACCACCCAGAATAGATGTAGGAAGCAATACTTTCCCCCAATTTTCCTAGTGCAACGCACATGGTCTTTGTGGAAGTGTGGAATCATCCACTGGTACCATGGTGTCATCCTTATTGTCATTCGGCCAAGTAATTCGGAAGTGAGGGATTCCAAAGGTGGACCAACGCGTAGAGCGGTCCTTCAAAGGACGCGAGTGATCTACTTTAACTAAATAAAACCGTTTTCGACAACACACTCTAGCCCTTCCCCATCAAATAAGAAAGAGGAGGTTTGCTTTCGACCTTTGTTCCCAACACGCTTGGCAAGGGGTTCTGAAATTCACAGCTCCGGATAGATCAAATCTCTCAACTGGGTAAAACATACACATGAAAATGAGAATTTGATCTTTGTGTAGTTGGAGTTTATCTGTGTGACATAGTGCCCAGTGTATTCAATGCAGTTTTTAATCGCCTTGATAAGCAATTACTGGAAATCATTTGTTTGCTTGATTGTTACTTTTATTTGAATTCATGAGGTGATTTACAGTAAAATGAGTAAGGTCCATAGTCAAAAGAAATGCTGTAAAGGGGAAATGTGTGTGGAACTTTCCAGTAAGATTTAGGTTGTACGCACTAATTTTCAGTTCAGAAAGATTAGTAGTGTTTGGAGATACGGAAAGAAAATGTTCCGGAGCTGCAAAGTATGCAGAATAAAGGAAGGCTGATACAACGAAGTTCGGTAGCTGGTGACGGAGACCTGATACGTTTGACTGGCCAAAAGGTGAATGAAGGACGGTCATGGGAAGGGAGCTGATGAAGCGAGTTCTGATGATCAAAAGTCAAAATATAATGATGGAAAAGATCTAATGAAGCAATTTACTGGCAATAGGCAAGTGACTGTACGTTGGAGACTAGGGAGGGATTATTGATTATCCTGATAGTGTGAGTTTCACATATTATTGGATGCGAATTCCCTCTTACTGGGAGGGTTTGGTTCCGCATCTAACAAATTACAATAAATACATTGGACTGGGTTGATCCAAGTATTTAGCGCCAGCAAACATCACAAGATATTCCAATGTAATTTGCGCATATCAGTAATACTTACTTCCTGGAAAGATTACTCTGATCTGCCTCTTCTTACGTGAAGCTTTCAAATGTGTGGAATTCTGCAAATTATCAGGTGGCGTTGTGACTGTGATGGAATGTAGGTTGCAAGTTTTGCGAGGATTGAAAATGCCTCATCAAGGGAAACAGACTCGAGGCACAACTGATTTGCTGACGAGTCCGCACTTCAACCAAGTTTCAATTGAATCTGTTACAGAATAGTCACCAGTGATTTATGGTAAACACTTGGTTGAATCCTGTTTTCCATCACCTTTTTGTATTGACTGTATAGTTCACGACCGACACTAGTGCTTATACAATTAAGATTTCACCGTCTATCAACCAGTATTTCCTACTAAATACAAGTTGTGCATGGTGTGTACTGAGATAGAGACAGTTTCAAAATACTTCCATTTTTCGCAGATCATGTTATAACAAACCAATGAACTGGAAAATAATCATTTCTTTTGACGGAATTTTAAGTGAACACAATATAATTTTGACCTTGAGGAATGGATTGCTTGAATGAGTATGATGGCATTTTCCTTTATTCAGACGATTGACCAGATATCACCCACGTCAGTTGAGAAACCAACTTGTCATATGGGTACCAAAATGACCATCTGTGTTCGTCTTCAGACCTTCGGTTGTTCAAATGCGATAGAACATACGGTTGTTCTAGATCAGAAGACAATCCCTTTTTCAGCTTCAGCAGTGAGAATAAAATTACAAACCAGTCAACAACAAAAATATCAAGAAGAAAATGATAGAATATTTCGAACTCTCTTAATTCTGAAAGGATAGTCACATACTTCTTTACGTAGCAGAACATATGAAACTCTCATTAGGCCGTTCACTGTACGAAGTTATTCCGCTAAACAGGATTTTCACTTTGTCAACATAACCTTCAATTTATTCTTCTATACATCATTACCCGAAGCGGCATATGTCTCACTACACAGAATATCACAAACTAACCGTTGGGAGAATGAATAGGTAGCTCCAGTTGCAATACTCGATCACGATCAGCTGCCGAGTAGATATATAAGAAAAGTGCACAAAACGAAGGTCGATACAATTTTTGTTCCTTCTGGAGGAAGGGGGAAAGAACGACGGCGTTCTTCGTTAAAACGGCTAACAAATTAGCTATCTGAATAATTGTGAGTTCTGTTTGAGGTGTTCTTCAATACTTCATCTATTCCATCCCTTTTGGGAATCACCATCAGAAGTGCACATTCAACGAGACGATACTGCAAATCAAGGCCAGGGCGAATGGCTTTGAACCAAACACTTCCACCAGAAGGCTATCAGGGTTGGTTCTCAACGGTTCATTGAACCTATACACAACATGGCATAAAGCTTTTCAGACACTAGCTTTGAATATAAAGTTGGTTAACGAGAGGCTTGCCCCTTTAGCGAAGCCGACCATCGTAGAAGTCGCCTGATGTGCGAGAAATGCTATGCTGAAATGTAAAGCCATGCAAAGTACTTTTTGTTCTCGCCAACCGAAGTAAAGTCTTTTAATCAAAATTCTCAGAGACAACCGTACTCAGTGAATGGGCAACTGAATTGTGTCCATAGCGTCAAGCTGAACGAGTTTATTGACCAATATCAATTGAATATTCCAACCAGCGAGATGATTCGTCAGTAGACTAGGTAAGGTTGGCAATCCGGTAAGGGAGGGGAACCATGTAGAGTGTACAGACAGACGGGATCAATCAGTGACGGAAAGGAGGTCACCTCTGGTCCACATTCACTAGATGTACGATATGGATTGAAGCATTTTTGTGTGAATGCGGTAAGCATCAGTGGTACAGATATGACGTAACGACTGCCGTTGAGAACTTCGAAAATACAAAAGTTTCATAGGCATATACATATGCATGTATACATATACACACAGATATTGATCCACGAGCAATGTGATTAATGGGCACACGTTTACCAAACACTGTCAGGAGGCAGGTAATACGCGCGAGACATGCGTACTACAATAATCAATATCCACGTGAATCATACGCACACGTTGTATTTGTTTGCTCGTGGAAATGCGGGCATGCTGGTTGGAGTGTTAGACGACATAAGTGAACACGGATTGGTCCAAATGGATTATCTCTAACTGGATATGAATAGGACAAAATCACCACACATTCTCCTCTCTTTGTTTTGAGCCCGTAACGCTGTCGGCTTGAATCACTGACGATGGGTCTAGGCAAGTCTTCTGCGCAATAGAACTGGCTCGCCATCTTGTAGGATTCCCTCCTCTTCATCGTTTTGTTCTCTAACTGGATTTCATTGTTAAAATTCATAATATCCTGAATCCTCCATCCCAAATGTTGCCTAAAGAGAGTTGTAAACGGTCGAATATCACTTCCGCAGAAATGAGAGAAGTCAATGGAATCCAAGTACCTTAGTTACAATCTCAGTTTTCTGGTTTATAATAATACTGCTGGTGTATGTTTGTTGGTAAATGCTTCGCATTCCAACACTGCAACAGTAAGTCATTAAGAAAACCACCAAGATCAAAAAATTGTGTGAATTTGATGAACTCACAGCATATTTGAGTTTCTCTAATATGAAATTTCGGGATACACCCTTCGAATGCGGATGTCGGGATGGAGTAAACAGATGATGATGTCCCATTCCATCAAACCTTGAATTTATTTCCATTAACAAAACTGTGATCCGTTGTCTGTCACAATCACTCGTAGAATGGCTTCTCAAATCGAGCATTTACGAAATCCATTTCTGACAAACGATACACTAGCGTTCTCATTCAGATACGATTCGGAACAGTGTGAATATGTATCATTTATCCCAACAGCATACTACCTACGGAGAAAAGGTTCACTAAAATCAGCATGCACTTTCTGCCATGGAGGATGGCTTTCAGACCATGTGTCCAGTTCTTTTGTTTCTGATGCATTTTAAGATTGCACTGATTGCATTTCGTCGCTGTTGTTTGATTGCCGTTTTTTATTCACGGCAATCAGACCGTTTTCTTGTAAAAGAATTCATTTTTCTCGATACTCTCGTGGTCCTCGTTTAACTCTTCGTGATCAGGTTTCATGAAGGTTGTTGGTATAATAACTTGATCTTTATCTTCCAGCGTCTTATCCGGAGATAATGGAAGTTGATCCTTCCACTTGTATATCTGAGAAAAGCATTTTCTTCCTTCACATTCCCACCCAAGATTGTAAGCTGAAAGGATCACGTTATGATAATTGTTTGTTTAGAGCGTATTGCCACTCTTTGAAGTAGGAAGTGTCTCAACGAAACTGCAGTTCCTTGGTCTATCAGCGTGTTCAGAAAAATGGAACAAAATTTGTCTATGGGAAATCTGCGAACCGGAACGAAATTTGATAATATTATCATGTCCGCTGAGGTGGATTCCCCATATCTGAACCATTGCTGTCGGTGTTTTATTGGTGGCGTTCTTGGATTAGTTTGGTTACTCAGTGCCCGACGGTCGGTCGCTATTTGGAGTGAGTACCTAATAGCAGTCCTGCAAAAATGTTTTGGAGTAAGACAACAATCAAGAAGTCCTTGTGAATCATTACGAATCTCATTTCCATTTTGGTGAGTATTGGATAAATACACAGTTCCGGCTATTCATCGTATTCAAGAATGGCACCAATCCACATACGAGGAGCATATTTCAACAAAGTGATTGATAGTGGAAAAATAAGTTTTGCAATTTGTAATTTGATGACATCCTCGATTGTTATGAGTAGCGTGTACATGCATCATGAAACTCGAAAATGTATGGTCCAATTCTCCGACTCTGCAGCACCGACACAGTCGAGATTTGCGATTTTCGACGTTTAGTGCGTGAACATTTTACGTTCGTATTTCCGACTCTGTTGTTATAGGAATGTACATTTCCCTTGTAAGGAAATTTTGCCGAACGTTCCACTCACGCATAAAAACTGCCCACCGGAAGTTCGATTTCCCGAACTCTGCCCCACTATTCGCGCCTTAAACCGATAGACCACAGAGAAGATCTGTGATGCAAACAAGTCTTTTGCCAGGTCCATCCGTTCACGTCGATACACATCACTTCTGCCATTTGCAGCTGCAACTATTTGTACTTTCATGTTGGTGATGCCTTAGAGTATACTAATTTGTATATTCTAATTATAAATTATATTCTGATCCTTTAACTGAAACTGAATTTCATATTAGCCCGAAAGCTTCTTGATACACCATCTGTACCGTAACAGTGCTGCGCTACAGTATCGCTCGACTCCTTGCTGAGTGGACCGTTTATGACCGCACTGTGCCGATTTATTGGATAACCTTCTGTACTGTTGTTCTTGGTTGCTCACCTGGCTGTAAGTCATTTGAGTTTAGGTATTCCTATGCATTGTATTATTTAGAACCCCGAATTTATGGTAAAAACGGTTTTACGTTTGGAATTTGTTCTGCTGTCCGTAGCTGTATACAGCCCACATCGTGCGTAGAGCTAATGAGACTACGTTTTCTGCGATACTGACAGTCAAAATATTCAGGATTGTTTCTGCAGACATTGAAACCAAAAAATGACTTTAGTGATGGTCATTCCGTAAAATAAATGATTGGATTTTTTAGAAGTCTGTTTACCATGGACATGGATTTTGTAAAGTAAAATAGCTTTGGAACTTTGATAGGTTAATCAAGATTAAACTGCGAACAGTGCTGCAGACATCCTAGAATTGGCCGAAGTTCTGCCCCGTTCCTTGATGATGCAGATTCTGCTAGGCGTTCGAATGCTTTCAGGTCTGTCATTAGAAACCGTGAAACACAGTATTTTTTTTTCGGTGGTTCGGGAAAAACTATCTTGAAGTTTTGATAGCCACATTGCGGTCCCTCAATCTTTGTATCAAATTCGGTAATCGTTGGTCGAGATACTAACGGTAGTTGCACAGTGATACTTTGTTTGTCCGGCAACAGAGCGAATTTTTCACACTACAAATCACTCCAGACTATGAAAGCAAATTTTGCCCGTTTGGTTGTTTGAAAATTAGCCGCAAAAAGAATATGGTCCTGCTGATTTTTCAACTCCTTGGATGATAATTTTGCGGGTAAATATGTGAATTCAGGGTTCTTCAACAATGAACACAAATCACGGACACCTGCAGAGAGGAAGAATACCGAGTGATCCCGCATCACTCATTCACGGATACTGCACTAAAGTACAATTCGCTTCCTGCTTTCCTCAATCTGGGATGGATCACTTTTCAAAATCAGATGTTCGATTGGCAACGTTTACCTGTCGCCATACCAATTGAGCTGACTGAATTGCCCGAATACATAACGGATATCATGTGATATCATGTGAATATATGGCTTTATTTTCGTTTTACTGTCGTTCACACCGCGAATACAGATATCTATGCTACTGAATGCAGTCAAGTTACCGGAGTCGTTGAGCACTTATTGACTCCCTACTACCTATAGATGCACTCACAGTCTCATTCGTCCAATACCAAATGTGATTGTCGAAAAGAAATCTATTCCTTTCACATGGCTAGCGTTTCATTATTTCCAGCAGGAGTAAATTGAATAAAGGATGCTTAGACTGTGTTTTCTCTCTCACTAGAACGACTGGTGATAAGTAAAACCCCAGTGCATAATTTGAGGATCTGTCCGTTGAAATACAAATCAAAATTAACCTAAACATGCATGATGCATCATTTCTCACAATGGAAAATTTCCTTCAGGTAATTGAAGAACATCAACCGCATTAGGATTGACCCTGTGAACAACCCCCTCTTGAAACTGTTCCGTGAAGAAATCGGAAGTGAATATTTGGCTTTATTTTTCCACACGGAATTCTGCTAGTTGTTATGTGGGAATGTTTTGACGTGCTTTTATGAACTGCGAGAAATCGATGCATTTCTAGGGGATCGAAAATCCGATCTGATTTGAGAAATGGAATTACAAGAATTTAAACAAATGCCATCCCATTTCAGTTATATTTTGACTCGTGTGAATGACCTGAATACATATCTATCCAGTGGAAGATTGTAAAGGAGAACAGATAGCTAATTCGGAAAAAGAATAATAATCCAACAATGATGAACATAGTCTCAAACAATAATGACAAGGCATTAGCTGTGTCTATCCCATTCACGAGAACATACTCAGAAGAGTATGAAATCCGTGCCGTATTTTCAATCAGTACAAAATATAGAATTTGTTCGATTAAGCAAGCAGGATTGCCAATTACTATTCACTACAAAGTGCCACCAGTTTGAACCCTTTGTCCAATAAACAGGAACCAATGTGTTATCAGGGGATGTCATTATATAGTGCAATATTTTTCGGAATGGGGGACATGAAAAGTTTGGAATCCGGCATTTAGTACGATTTATTGCAACAAGGGACAGCCCATATACGTAGTCAGCGTCAAAAGAAATATTTATCAGTGTTCCTGGGTTGAACTTCGAGCAGGTGTTCAAAAATAGGACCGCCTAATTATTATTGAATATTGAAATCACGTGATATCTCAAATCACCTAAAGCTAGCCATTTAGATAAAGTAAGCGACCGTATACTACATTTATGAACGAACTGTTTTTGTGCAACAATACACGGCCAAAAGCTAAGGGATGTTCGGTTGTTACAGCTTTTGGCAGAGCAGAAAATATTATTTAGCTACAAGCCTCGAGACTTCCCGAGAGTCCTCGGCCACTAATACCTACTGGTGAATGAAGTATCGTTAAACATTTCTGAGTTTAGAAAGTCGCGTTGGGATTGAATAATTGATGTTACTTTACATTCACTAAGTGTTTCGACTTATTCACAGTTTAGGAAATGTTAGCTCATAGATTTCTCGATGTTCAGTTTTTAATTGGTCTCGATTTGACCGATACAGTCTTCCACGTACGACCTGGATAGATAATTTAGTGCAGTGTGCTTGAGTGGCATTAGATGAGCCCATTAACCCCAAGCGTTTTGCGTCTTTTCCAGGGTTTACTTTCATGTTCACCTAATATATAAAAGAACTAACATACAGATGTGCAGATTCGGCTCTAAGGAAGGCAGGCTGAATTAACCGATCCCTGTTGTCCGTAGTTCACTCTGGGCTCTTAGCTTTCCTCCAGCTTCCGGAGTCAAGCCTTTTCGCATGCTCTTTTCTGATGTTTCAGGAAGATATTCAGATAACTTAGAAAGGCGGTAGATATCGCCCGAAGAAAAACACTTTTTCAGTGCATTCATCACACAACCACTGAGCAATACTGAACTGGTATGAATTATTGCTCCACCAATGTTCATACCATTTTCCTTCTCCGTCCACGTGTTTTCAGTAAATCCTACTGGATAACTTCCGCGCTGTAGTGGAAATTGCGGCTAATATCGTTCTGTTAATTACACATTACAATGGCAATTGATTTATGGAAATGTTTACCAGAAACGGAAATCAAGCATTGAATTACGTGTTGACTCGTATGAGTTGACCATGTCGTAGACGAAACGGGATCCATCTGAACCAAAAGCCTGTTTCCCGTTTTCAAATCTGCCCAAAACTCTGCTCGATAACACAACGTTCTCCTACATTTCATCCACCTGGTAAACGAAATTGCCATGGTTCATATGTCAATCACCTTTCCCATATCTTGATGCATTTCCAGTGAACATAATATGATGTTTGTCTTGAAGTAAATTTGCCTGAATTGGTTCTATGAGAAACATTTGCATTCGGCCCCTTTGTTGGATATCTCTTACGTCAGTTGAGCTCCAACGTGAAGAAATTTGTCATCATCATTCGATTGTGGGTTGTTCAAAGTAGATGGTCATCGAGCTTGTTTCAGATCAGAAATCATGCTTTTCAGATGATTTGAGCAATAAAGCTAAAATTACAAATACAGTCACGAACAACAAGAAGAGCAAGTTTGGACATTTAGACCTCTAGTTGACTTGAATGTATGATGACAAATTCTTATGGGCAGCGACATACAATGACACTCTCGGCAAACTGTGTCCAACGAGATTTATTTTCTAAATCGGTTTTGGTCTGCAAGAGTCGAATTCTTCAGTTTATTCACCTACACTATAATGTTAGACGTGAATCTGATCCTCATAATCCAGTTGGAAAAAATAATACAAAGGGTTCCCATTAAACAGATGGTTAGATGTTAGGGGTTGAATATAGAATGGGGCAGAAAATGAGATATTCATTCCACGTCAAGGACTGTCAACAGTAGCTACATATACTCAGAAGGGTGGTATGTGTTCAGCGAATAGAACATATTTCTGGATATGGATGTACGTATTCTGAAAATATGTTAGAAATGGGATATTCGGCGCCCATGCTAACGGTTCCGTAAGTCTGTGATGATTATCGTCAGATTATCAAGCAGACGAGTGAAATGAGACAAAGCTGAATTGAGGTAAACAAAATCACGAGTAAGTGTGAATTTGAAATTCGAGTGTTTGCATGATTCAGACAGTTTCTGAAAGTTAATTAGATGGCAGACAATGAATGTCTGCAGGTATTTTTGACAAAATCTGGTCACAAGCGCTGAAGTGTTTATCAACGATAGTAAAGACAGCTGCATCTCTGGATCTGCCAACACTTTGAGATACACATTTATTGGATCTTATCACTAACGGGAAACCCTTATTTCATAAGAAAAACGATATTAATTGGATACCAGTAAAATTATTGATAACTGACAGTTTCCATTGGAAGAGCATAACCACATGGTAGAAATTTTACAAACAAGAGGATGATTCCAGTTTCGGCCTGATTTTTGGCAGCGATAGCTTTCCGAAGACATGAATGTCCCCTAGTCCATCATACCTCTGTTTTCTCCGTGCGTTGTTTTTGTGGCAAATCAGGCCCAACATCTGAAGGATGTCGTTGCATTTACGAGTAGTTGTGTACAAAAGTACTCCGCCAGTTATTCAGTTGGTGCACTTTGTTCATACAGTTGTATAATCTGTGCAATATCTATGGTCTTATGGCTTTCCGTCGGCTGAGTGCTGGAGGTCGTCGCAATATTGTACCATGGATCAGTCATGCGTGTATCACGCTTATGACAGTATTTTCTAGCAACCTGTGGTTTTCTTGGGAACTCATTGCGTGCTGCTTACAAGGGTTTCCTTACATAGCCACATCTTCGCGGTCTGGTTGTTTGCACGTGTATTTGGTGGTATTCGGTGCCTGATTCTCTTACTTCGCGTTGAAATGTGTACTGGAGGTTGCAGCACAAAAATGGTTGTTTGAGCTGTTCATGAGTATCATTTGGGTTTTTGTGCGTACCTTGACTGTTCATTCTGCTGTGCGACGTGGCCGACATGACGAATGATTCACCTGGTACTATGCGTTTATTTTTACAGGTCGGATTCCACAGCCCAGTCTGCTCTGATTAGCTGATCTTTATGTTCCCAAATCTCACGCTATCAGTGTTCCAATGTACCGCCAAATGCAAATCAAAAAAAAAAATGCGCGCTTCATAATGTCTTCCACTTTCCAATTATCTCTGTATTCTTCTCATAGCTTGGAATAAATAAACCACAAAAGACACGTTTATGGTACAGGTTAGCAGCGCACCACCAAGCCCCAGTTGGCGATGGGATCATGACGAATCCAAATTCATCAACCAATTAAATCAAGCTCACAAAATATATTTGATGTTTGTGCCACTATGCAAGAACATGTTGGACTGGAATTTATTGCTGTGGCTGAAATGTTCGCAATGTATGGCGTTGAGTACTTGGTAAGTTGATCAGTTTCGTTATGTTAGTTCACATGTTCACTGTTTGCATCTTTTTATTGATGCGGAAATTGAACCGAAGATCACGTTTTAACTCAAAATTCATCCGTGTAAGTTTTAATTCCCAATCACCGTTCAAAAGGTAAGATTTACCATCATCACACAATATATGGGAAAGGTGATTGACATATGAACCATGGCAATTTCGTTTACCAGGTGGATGGAATGTAGGAGAACGTTGTGTTATCGAGCAGAGTTTTGGGCAGATTTGAAAATGGGAAACAGGCTTTTGGTTCAAATGGATCCCGTTTCGTCTACGACATGGTCAACTCATACGAGTCAACACGTAATTCAATGCTTGATTTCCGTTTCCGGTAAACATTTCCATAAATCAATTGCCATTGTAATGTGTAATTAACAGAACGATATTAGCCGCAATTTCCACTACAGCGCGGAAGTTATCCAGTAGGATTTACTGAAAACACGTGGACGGAGAAGGAAAATGGTATGAACATTGGTGGAGCAATAATTCATACCAGTTCAGTATTGCTCAGTGGTTGTGTGATGAATGCACTGAAAAAGTGTTTTTCTTCGGGCGATATCTACCGCCTTTCTAAGTTATCTGAATATCTTCCTGAAACATCAGAAAAGAGCATGCGAAAAGGCTTGACTCCGGAAGCTGGAGGAAAGCTAAGAGCCCAGAGTGAACTACGGACAACAGGGATCGGTTAATTCAGCCTGCCTTCCTTAGAGCCGAATCTGCACATCTTTATGTTAGTTCTTTTATATATTAGGTGAACATGAAAGTAAACCCTGGAGAAGACGCAAAACGCTTGGGGTTAATGGGCTCATCTAATGCCACTCAAGCACACTGCACTAAATTATCTATCCAGGTCGTACGTGGAAGACTGTATCGGTCAAATCGAGACCAATTAAAAACTGAACATCGAGAAATCTATGAGCAAACATTTCCTAAACTGTGAATAAGTCGAAACACTTAGTGAATGTAAAGTAACATCAATTATTCAATCCCAACGCGACTTTCTAAACTCAGAAATGTTTAACGATACTTCATTCACCAGTAGGTATTAGTGGCCGAGGACTCTCGGGAAGTCTCGAGGCTTGTAGCTAAATAATATTTTCTGCTCTGCCAAAAGCTGTAACAACCGAACATCCCTTAGCTTTTGGCCGTGTATTGTTGCACAAAAACAGTTCGTTCATAAATGTAGTATACGGTCGCTTACTTTATCTAAATGGCTAGCTTTAGGTGATTTGAGATATCACGTGATTTCAATATTCAATAATAATTAGGCGGTCCTATTTTTGAATACCTGCTCGAAGTTCAACCCAGGAACACTGATAAATATTTCTTTTGACGCTGACTACGTATATGGGCTGTCCCTTGTTGCAATAAATCGTACTAAATGCCGGATTCCAAACTTTTCATGTCCCCCATTCCGAAAAATATTGCACTATATAATGACATCCCCTGATAACACATTGGTTCCTGTTTATTGGACAAAGGGTTCAAACTGGTGGCACTTTGTAGTGAATAGTAATTGGCAATCCTGCTTGCTTAATCGAACAAATTCTATATTTTGTACTGATTGAAAATACGGCACGGATTTCATACTCTTCTGAGTATGTTCTCGTGAATGGGATAGACACAGCTAATGCCTTGTCATTATTGTTTGAGACTATGTTCATCATTGTTGGATTATTATTCTTTTTCCGAATTAGCTATCTGTTCTCCTTTACAATCTTCCACTGGATAGATATGTATTCAGGTCATTCACACGAGTCAAAATATAACTGAAATGGGATGGCATTTGTTTAAATTCTTGTAATTCCATTTCTCAAATCAGATCGGATTTTCGATCCCCTAGAAATGCATCGATTTCTCGCAGTTCATAAAAGCACGTCAAAACATTCCCACATAACAACTAGCAGAATTCCGTGTGGAAAAATAAAGCCAAATATTCACTTCCGATTTCTTCACGGAACAGTTTCAAGAGGGGGTTGTTCACAGGGTCAATCCTAATGCGGTTGATGTTCTTCAATTACCTGAAGGAAATTTTCCATTGTGAGAAATGATGCATCATGCATGTTTAGGTTAATTTTGATTTGTATTTCAACGGACAGATCCTCAAATTATGCACTGGGGTTTTACTTATCACCAGTCGTTCTAGTGAGAGAGAAAACACAGTCTAAGCATCCTTTATTCAATTTACTCCTGCTGGAAATAATGAAACGCTAGCCATGTGAAAGGAATAGATTTCTTTTCGACAATCACATTTGGTATTGGACGAATGAGACTGTGAGTGCATCTATAGGTAGTAGGGAGTCAATAAGTGCTCAACGACTCCGGTAACTTGACTGCATTCAGTAGCATAGATATCTGTATTCGCGGTGTGAACGACAGTAAAACGAAAAGGTGCAACAATATCACGAAAGAAGTTATAGCTCTTCAATCAATCAAGTCAGAACTGAGCAACAGATTTTGCTGCCAAGACCGCAATGAGTGATAATTGTACAGTTCCCGTAGAAGATAACAAAATAATTTAGGTTGTGGTCTGGCAGTGACACACTTGATGGAGGCAATGTATAGCCATAGTCAACAGAACAATATCCAATAAAATAGCCGTATTTTTTGTAAGTTCACTGACGTTTGGCATTCTGAATATTACTTTAGTCACAAAACGTAAATAAACATGACTCACAGTTAAGTGAACAGTCAAAACAGCTGTACAGGACAACCAGCTCATGTATCAACATCTGTGTGCACATGATATCCGTTATGTATTTGGTACCCATAAAAATTCCAAGGTTTGTATCCAAATACACCAGTACATTTCAGTACCAGCTGACTCTATTTCGGGCAATTCGGTCAGCTCAATTGGCATGGCGACATGGAAACGTTGCCAATCGAACATCTGATTTTGAAAAGTGATCCATCCCAGATTGAGGCAAGTATGAAGCGATTTGAACTTCAGTACATTATCCGTGAATGAGTGATGCAGGATCACTCGATCAGTCCAGATTTGCGATTTTCGACGTATAGTGCGTGAACATTTTACGTTTGTATTTCCGACTCTGTTGTTATAGGAATGTACATTTCCCTTGTAAGGAAATTTTGCCGAACGTTCCACTCACGCATAAAAACTGCCCACCGGAAGTTCGATTTCCCGAACTCTGCCCCACTATTCGCGCCTTAAACCGATAGACCACAGAGAAGATCTGTGATGCAAACAAGTCTTTTGCCAGGTCCATCCGTTCACGTCGATACACATCACTTCTGCCATTTGCAGCTGCAACTATTTGTACTTTCATGTTGGTGATGCCTTAGAGTATACTAATTTGTATATTCTAATTATAAATTATATTCTGATCCTTTAACTGAAACTGAATTTCATATTAGCCCGAAAGCTTCTTGATACACCATCTGTACCGTAACAGTGCTGCGCTACAGTATCGCTCGACTCCTTGCTGAGTGGACCGTTTATGACCGCACTGTGCCGATTTATTGGATAACCTTCTGTACTGTTGTTCTTGGTTGCTCACCTGGCTGTAAGTCATTTGAGTTTAGGTATTCCTATGCATTGTATTATTTAGAACCCCGAATTTATGGTAAAAACGGTTTTACGTTTGGAATTTGTTCTGCTGTCCGTAGCTGTATACAGCCCATATCGTGCGTAGAGCTAATGAGACTACGTTTTCTGCGATACTGACAGTCAAAATATTCAGGATTGTTTCTGCAGACATTGAAACCAAAAAATGACTTTAGTGATGGTCATTCCGTAAAATAAATGATTGGATTTTTTAGAAGTCTGTTTACCATGGACATGGATTTTGTAAAGTAAAATAGCTTTGGAACTTTGATAGGTTAATCAAGATTAAACTGCGAACAGTGCTGCAGACATCCTAGAATTGGCCGAAGTTCTGCCCCGTTCCTTGATGATGCAGATTCTGCTAGGCGTTCGAATGCTTTCAGGTCTGTCATTAGAAACCGTGAAACACAGTATTTTTTTTTCGGTGGTTCGGGAAAAACTATCTTGAAGTTTTGATAGCCACATTGCGGTCCCTCAATCTTTGTATCAAATTCGGTAATCGTTGGTCGAGATACTAACGGTAGTTGCACAGTGATACTTTGTTTGTCCGGCAACAGAGCGAATTTTTCACACTACAAATCACTCCAGACTATGAAAGCAAATTTTGCCCGTTTGGTTGTTTGAAAATTAGCCGCAAAAAGAATATGGTCCTGCTGATTTTTCAACTCCTTGGATGATAATTTTGCGGGTAAATATGTGAATTCAGGGTTCTTCAACAATGAACACAAATCACGGACACCTGCAGAGAGGAAGAATACCGAGTGATCCCGCATCACTCATTCACGGATACTGCACTAAAGTACAATTCGCTTCCTACTTTCCTCAATCTGGGATGGATCACTTTTCAAAATCAGATGTTCGATTGGCAACGTTTACCTGTCGCCATACCAATTGAGCTGACTGAATTGCCCGAATACATAACGGATATCATGTGATATCATGTGAATATATGGCTTTATTTTCGTTTTACTGTCGTTCACACCGCGAATACAGATATCTATGCTACTGAATGCAGTCAAGTTACCGGAGTCGTTGAGCACTTATTGACTCCCTACTACCTATAGATGCACTCACAGTCTCATTCGTCCAATACCAAATGTGATTGTCGAAAAGAAATCTATTCCTTTCACATGGCTAGCGTTTCATTATTTCCAGCAGGAGTAAATTGAATAAAGGATGCTTAGACTGTGTTTTCTCTCTCACTAGAACGACTGGTGATAAGTAAAACCCCAGTGCATAATTTGAGGATCTGTCCGTTGAAATACAAATCAAAATTAACCTAAACATGCATGATGCATCATTTCTCACAATGGAAAATTTCCTTCAGGTAATTGAAGAACATCAACCGCATTAGGATTGACCCTGTGAACAACCCCCTCTTGAAACTGTTCCGTGAAGAAATCGGAAGTGAATATTTGGCTTTATTTTTCCACACGGAATTCTGCTAGTTGTTATGTGGGAATGTTTTGACGTGCTTTTATGAACTGCGAGAAATCGATGCATTTCTAGGGGATCGAAAATCCGATCTGATTTGAGAAATGGAATTACAAGAATTTAAACAAATGCCATCCCATTTCAGTTATATTTTGACTCGTGTGAATGACCTGAATACATATCTATCCAGTGGAAGATTGTAGAGGAGAACAGATAGCTAATTCGGAAAAAGAATAATAATCCAACAATGATGAACATAGTCTCAAACAATAATGACAAGGCATTAGCTGTGTCTATCCCATTCACGAGAACATACTCAGAAGAGTATGAAATCCGTGCCGTATTTTCAATCAGTACAAAATATAGAATTTGTTCGATTAAGCAAGCAGGATTGCCAATTACTATTCACTACAAAGTGCCACCAGTTTGAACCCTTTGTCCAATAAACAGGAACCAATGTGTTATCAGGGGATGTCATTATATAGTGCAATATTTTTCGGAATGGGGGACATGAAAAGTTTGGAATCCGGCATTTAGTACGATTTATTGCAACAAGGGACAGCCCATATACGTAGTCAGCGTCAAAAGAAATATTTATCAGTGTTCCTGGGTTGAACTTCGAGCAGGTATTCAAAAATAGGACCGCCTAATTATTATTGAATATTGAAATCACGTGATATCTCAAATCACCTAAAGCTAGCCATTTAGATAAAGTAAGCGACCGTATACTACATTTATGAACGAACTGTTTTTGTGCAACAATACACGGCCAAAAGCTAAGGGATGTTCGGTTGTTACAGCTTTTGGCAGAGCAGAAAATATTATTTAGCTACAAGCCTCGAGACTTCCCGAGAGTCCTCGGCCACTAATACCTACTGGTGAATGAAGTATCGTTAAACATTTCTGAGTTTAGTAAGTCGCGTTGGGATTGAATAATTGATGTTACTTTACATTCACTAAGTGTTTCGACTTATTCACAGTTTAGGAAATGTTTGCTCATAGATTTCTCGATGTTCAATTTTTAATTGGTCTCGATTTGACCGATACAGTCTTCCACGTACGACCTGGATAGATAATTTAGTGCAGTGTGCTTGAGTGGCATTAGATGAGCCCATTAACCCCAAGCGTTTTGCGTCTTTTCCAGGGTTTACTTTCATGTTCACCTAATATATAAAAGAACTAACATAAAGATGTGCAGATTCGGCTCTAAGGAAGGCAGGCTGAATTAACCGATCCCTGTTGTCCGTAGTTCACTCTGGGCTCTTAGCTTTCCTCCAGCTTCCGGAGTCAAGCCTTTTCGCATGCTCTTTTCTGATGTTTCAGGAAGATATTCAGATAACTTAGAAAGGCGGTAGATATCGCCCGAAGAAAAACACTTTTTCAGTGCATTCATCACACAACCACTGAGCAATACTGAACTGGTATGAATTATTGCTCCACCAATGTTCATACCATTTTCCTTCTCCGTCCACGTGTTTTCAGTCAATCCTACTGGATAACTTCCGCGCTGTAGTGGAAATTGCGACTAATATCGTTCTGTTAATTACACATTACAATGGCAATTGATTTATGGAAATGTTTACCGGAAACGGAAATCAAGCATTGAATTACGTGTTGACTCGTATGAGTTGACCATGTCGTAGACGAAACGGGATCCATTTGAACCAAGAGCCTGTTTCCCATTTTCAAATCTGCCCAAAACTCTGCTCGATAACACAACGTTCTCCTACATTCCATCCACCTGGTAAACGAAATTGCCATGGTTCATATGTCAATCACCTTTCCCATATATTGTGTGATGATGGTAAATCTTACCTTTTGAACGGTGATTGGGAATTAAAACTTACACGGATGAATTTTGAGTTAAAACGTGATCTTCGGTTCAATTTCCGCATCAATAAAAAGATGCAAACAGTGAACATGTGAACTAACATAACGAAACTGATCAACTTACCAAGTACTCAACGCCATACATTGCGAACATTTCAGCCACAGCAATAAATTCCAGTCCAACATGTTCTTGCATAGTGGCACAAACATCAAATATATTTTGTGAGCTTGATTTAATTGGTTGATGAATTTGGATTCGTCATGATCCCATCGCCAACTGGGGCTTGGTGGTGCGCTGCTAACCTTTACCATAAACGTGTCTTTTGTGGTTTATTTATTCCAAGCTATGAGAAGAATACAGAGATAATTGGAAAGTGGAAGACATTATGAAGCGCGCGTTTTTTTTTGATTTGCATTTGGCGGTACATTGGAACACTGATAGCGTGAGATTTGGGAACATAAAGATCAGCTAATCAGAGCAGACTGGGCTGTGGAATCCGACCTGTAAAAATAAACGCATAGTACCAGGTGAATCATTCGTCATGTCGGCCACGTCGCACAGCAGAATGAACAGTCAAGGTACGCACAAAAACCCAAATGATACTCATGAACAGCTCAAACAACCATTTTTGTGCTGCAACCTCCAGTACACATTTCAACGCGAAGTAAGAGAATCAGGCACCGAATACCACCAAATACACGTGCAAACAACCAGACCGCGAAGATGTGGCTATGTAAGGAAACCCTTGTAAGCAGCACGCAATGAGTTCCCAAGAAAACCACAGGTTGCTAGAAAATACTGTCATAAGCGTGATACACGCATGACTGATCCATGGTACAATATTGCGACGACCTCCAGCACTCAGCCGACGGAAAGCCATAAGACCATAGATATTGCACAGATTATACAACTGTATGAACAAAGTGCACCAACTGAATAACTGGCGGAGTACTTTTGTACACAACTACTCGTAAATGCAACGACATCCTTCAGATGTTGGGCCTGATTTGCCACAAAAACAACGCACGGAGAAAACAGAGGTATGATGGACTAGGGGACATTCATGTCTTCGGAAAGCTATCGCTGCCAAAAATCAGGCCGAAACTGGAATCATCCTCTTGTTTGTAAAATTTCTACCATGTGGTTATGCTCTTCCAATGGAAACTGTCAGTTATCAATAATTTTACTGGTATCCAATTAATATCGTTTTTCTTATGAAATAAGGGTTTCCCGTTAGTGATAAGATCCAATAAATGTGTATCTCAAAGTGTTGGCAGATCCAGAGATGCAGCTGTCTTTACTATCGTTGATAAACACTTCAGCGCTTGTGACCAGATTTTGTCAAAAATACCTGCAGACATTCATTGTCTGCCATCTAATTAACTTTCAGAAACTGTCTGAATCATGCAAACACTCGAATTTCAAATTCACACTTACTCGTGATTTTGTTTACCTCAATTCAGCTTTGTCTCATTTCACTCGTCTGCTTGATAATCTGACGATAATCATCACAGACTTACGGAACCGTTAGCATGGGCGCCGAATATCCCATTTCTAACATATTTTCAGAATACGTACATCCATATCCAGAAATATGTTCTATTCGCTGAACACATACCACCCTTCTGAGTATATGTAGCTACTGTTGACAGTCCTTGACGTGGAATGAATATCTCATTTTCTGCCCCATTCTATATTCAACCCCTAACATCTAACCATCTGTTTAATGGGAACCCTTTGTATTATTTTTTCCAACTGGATTATGAGGATCAGATTCACGTCTAACATTATAGTGTAGGTGAATAAACTGAAGAATTCGACTCTTGCAGACCAAAACCGATTTAGAAAATAAATCTCGTTGGACACAGTTTGCCGAGAGTGTCATTGTATGTCGCTGCCCATAAGAATTTGTCATCATACATTCAAGTCAACTAGAGGTCTAAATGTCCAAACTTGCTCTTCTTGTTGTTCGTGACTGTATTTGTAATTTTAGCTTTATTGCTCAAATCATCTGAAAAGCATGATTTCTGATCTGAAACAAGCTCGATGACCATCTACTTTGAACAACCCACAATCGAATGATGATGACAAATTTCTTCACGTTGGAGCTCAACTGACGTAAGAGATATCCAACAAAGGGGCCGAATGCAAATGTTTCTCATAGAACCAATTCAGGCAAATTTACTTCAAGACAAACATCATATTATGTTCACTGGAAATGCATCAAGATATGGGAAAGGTGATTGACATATGAACCATGGCAATTTCGTTTACCAGGTGGATGGAATGTAGGAGAACGTTGTGTTATCGAGCAGAGTTTTGGGCAGATTTGAAAACGGGAAACAGGCTTTTGGTTCAGATGGATCCCGTTTCGTCTACGACATGGTCAACTCATACGAGTCAACACGTAATTCAATGCTTGATTTCCGTTTCTGGTGAACATTTCCATAAATCAATTGCCATTGTAATGTGTAATTAACAGAACGATATTAGCCGCGATTTCCACTAAAGCGCGGAAGTTATCCAGTAGGATTTACTGAAAACACGTAGACGGAGAAGGAAAATGGTATGAACATTGGTGGAGCAATAATTCATACCAGTTCAGTATTGCTCAGTGGTTGTGTGATGAATGCACTGAAAAAGTGTTTTTCTTCGGGCGATATCTACCGCCTTTCTAAGTTATCTGAATATCTTCCTGAAACATCAGAAAAGAGCATGCGAAAAGGCTTGACTCCGGAAGCTGGAGGAAAGCTAAGAGCCCAGAGTGAACTACGGACAACAGGGATCGGTTAATTCAGCCTGCCTTCCTTAGAGCCGAATCTGCACATCTTTATGTTAGTTCTTTTATATATTAGGTGAACATGAAAGTAAACCCTGGAAAAGACGCAAAACGCTTGGGGTTAATGGGCTCATCAAATGCCACTCAAGCACACTGCACTAAATTATCTATCCAGGTCGTACGTGGAAGACTGTATCGGTCAAATCGAGACCAATTAAAAACTGAACATCGAGAAATCTATGAGCTAACATTTTCTAAACTGTGAATAAGTCGAAACACTTAGTGAATGTAAAGTAACATCAATTATTCAATCCCAACGCGACTTTCTAAACTCAGAAATGTTTAACGATACTTCATTCACCAGTAGGTATTAGTGGCCGAGGACTCTCGGGAAGTCTCGAGGCTTGTAGCTAAATAATATTTTCTGCTCTGCCAAAAGCTGTAACAACCGAACATCCCTTAGCTTTTGGCCGTGTATTGTTGCACAAAAACAGTTCGTTCATAAATGTAGTATACGGTCGCTTACTTTATCTAAATGGCTAGCTTTAGGTGATTTGAGATATCACGTGATTTCAATATTCAATAATAATTAGGCGGTCCTATTTTTGAACACCTGCTCGAAGTTCAACCCAGGAACACTGATAAATATTTCTTTTGACGCTGACTACGTATATGGGCTGTCCCTTGTTGCAATAAATCGTACTAAATGCCGGATTCCAAACTTTTCTTAGCCCCCATTCCGAAAAATATTGCACTATATAATGACTATGTTCATCATTGTTGGATTATTATTCTTTTTCCGAATTAGCTATCTGTTCACCTTTACAATCTTCCTCTGGATAGATATGTATTCAGGTCATTCACACGAGTCAAAATATAACTGAAATGGGATGGCATTTGTTTAAATTCTTGTAATTCCATTTCTCAAATCAGATCGGATTTTCGATCCCCTAGAAATGCATCGATTTCTCGCAGTTCATAAAAGCACGTCAAAACATTCCCACATAACAACTAGCAGAATTCCGTGTGGAAAAATAAAGCCAAATATTCACTTCCGATTTCTTCACGGAACAGTTTCAAGAGGGGGTTGTTCACAGGGTCAATCCTAATGCGGTTGATGTTCTTCAATTACCTGAAGGAAATTTTCCATTGTGAGAAATGATGCATCATGCATGTTTAGGTTAATTTTGATTTGTATTTCAACGGACAGATCCTCAAATTATGCACTGGGGTTTTACTTATCACCAGTCGTTCTAGTGAAAGAGAAAACACAGTCTAAGCATCCTTTATTCAATTTACTCCTGCTGGAAATAATGAAACGCTAGCCATGTGAAAGGAATAGATTTCTTTTCGACAATCACATTTGGTATTGGACGAATGAGACTGTGAGTGCATCTATAGGTAGTAGGGAGTCAATAAGTGCTCAACGACTCCGGTAACTTGACTGCATTCAGTAGCATAGATATCTGTATTCGCGGTGTGAACGACAGTAAAACGAAAATAAAGCCATATATTCACATGATATCACATGATATCCGTTATGTATTCGGGCAATTCAGTCAGCTCAATTGGTATGGCGACAGGTAAACGTTGCCAATCGAACATCTGATTTTGAAAAGTGATCCATCCCAGATTGAGGAAAGCAGGAAGCGAATTGTACTTTAGTGCAGTATCCGTGAATGAGTGATGCGGGATCACTCGGTATTCTTCCTCTCTGCAGGTGTCCGTGATTTGTGTTCATTGTTGAAGAACCCTGAATTCACATATTTACCCGCAAAATTATCATCCAAGGAGTTGAAAAATCAGCAGGACCATATTCTTTTTGCGGCTAATTTTCAAACAACCAAACGGGCAAAATTTGCTTTCATAGTCTGGAGTGATTTGTAGTGTGAAAAATTCGCTCTGTTGCCGGACAAACAAAGTATCACTGTGCAACTACCGTTAGTATCTCGACCAACGATTACCGAATTTGATACAAAGATTGAGGGACCGCAATGTGGCTATCAAAACTTCAAGATAGTTTTTCCCGAACCACCGAAAAAAAAATACTGTGTTTCACGGTTTCTAATGACAGACCTGAAAGCATTCGAACGCCTAGCAGAATCTGCATCATCAAGGAACGGGGCAGAACTTCGGCCAATTCTAGGATGTCTGCAGCACTGTTCGCAGTTTAATCTTGATTAACCTATCAAAGTTCCAAAGCTATTTTACTTTACAAAATCCATGTCCATGGTAAACAGACTTCTAAAAAATCCAATCATTTATTTTACGGAATGACCATCACTAAAGTCATTTTTTGGTTTCAATGTCTGCAGAAACAATCCTGAATATTTTGACTGTCAGTATCGCAGAAAACGTAGTCTCATTAGCTCTACGCACGATGTGGGCTGTATACAGCTACGGACAGCAGAACAAATTCCAAACGTAAAACCGTTTTTACCATAAATTCGGGGTTCTAAATAATACAATGCATAGGAATACCTAAACTCAAATGACTTACAGCCAGGTGAGCAACCAAGAACAACAGTACAGAAGGTTATCCAATAAATCGGCACAGTGCGGTCATAAACGGTCCACTCAGCAAGGAGTCGAGCGATACTGTAGCGCAGCACTGTTACGGTACAGATGGTGTATCAAGAAGCTTTCGGGCTAATATGAAATTCAGTTTCAGTTAAAGGATCAGAATATAATTTATAATTAGAATATACAAATTAGTATACTCTAAGGCATCACCAACATGAAAGTACAAATAGTTGCAGCTGCAAATGGCAGAAGTGATGTGTATCGACGTGAACGGATGGACCTGGCAAAAGACTTGTTTGCATCACAGATCTTCTCTGTTGTCTATCGGTTTAAGGCGCGAATAGTGGGGCAGAGTTCGGGAAATCGAACTTCCGGTGGGCAGTTTTTATGCGTGAGTGGAACGTTCGGCAAAATTTCCTTACAAGGGAAATGTACATTCCTATAACAACAGAGTCGGAAATACAAACGTAAAATGTTCACGCACTATACGTCGAAAATCGCAAATCTGGACTGATCGAGTGATCCTGCATCACTCATTCACGGATAATGTACTGAAGTTCAAATCGCTTCATACTTGCCTCAATCTGGGATGGATCACTTTTCAAAATCAGATGTTCGATTGGCAACGTTTCCATGTCGCCATGCCAATTGAGCTGACCGAATTGCCCGAAATAGAGTCAGCTGGTACTGAAATGTACTGGTGTATTTGGATACAAACCTTGGAATTTTTATGGGTACCAAATACATAACGGATATCATGTGCACACAGATGTTGATACATGAGCTGGTTGTCCTGTACAGCTGTTTTGACTGTTCACTTAACTGTGAGTCATGTTTATTTACGTTTTGTGACTAAAGTAATATTCAGAATGCCAAACGTCAGTGAACTTACAAAAAATACGGCTATTTTATTGGATATTGTTCTGTTGACTATGGCTATACATTGCCTCCATCAAGTGTGTCACTGCCAGACCACAACCTAAATTATTTTGTTATCTTCTACGGGAACTGTACAATTATCACTCATTGCGGTCTTGGCAGCAAAATCTGTTGCTCAGTTCTGACTTGATTGATTGAAGAGCTATAACTTCTTTCGTGATATTGTTGCACCTTTTCGTTTTACTGTCGTTCACACCGCGAATACAGATATCTATGCTACTGAATGCAGTCAAGTTACCGGAGTCGTTGAGCACTTATTGACTCCCTACTACCTATAGATGCACTCACAGTCTCATTCGTCTAATACCAAATGTGATTGTCGAAAAGAAATCTATTCCTTTCACATGGCTAGCGTTTCATTATTTCCAGCAGGAGTAAATTGAATAAAGGATGCTTAGACTGTGTTTTCTCTTTCACTAGAACGACTGGTGATAAGTAAAACCCCAGTGCATAATTTGAGGATCTGTCCGTTGAAATACAAATCAAAATTAACCTAAACATGCATGATGCATCATTTCTCACAATGGAAAATTTCCTTCAGGTAATTGAAGAACATCAACCGCATTAGGATTGACCCTGTGAACAACCCCCTCTTGAAACTGTTCCGTGAAGAAATCGGAAGTGAATATTTGGCTTTATTTTTCCACACGGAATTCTGCTAGTTGTTATGTGGGAATGTTTTGACGTGCTTTTATGAACTGCGAGAAATCGATGCATTTCTAGGGGATCGAAAATCCGATCTGATTTGAGAAATGGAATTACAAGAATTTAAACAAATGCCATCCCATTTCAGTTATATTTTGACTCGTGTGAATGACCTGTAACATATCTATCCAGTGGAAGATTGTAAAGGTGAACAGATAGCTAATTCGGAAAAAGAATAATAATCCAACAATGATGAACATAGTCTCAAACAATAATGACAAGGCATTAGCTGTGTCTATCCCATTCACGAGAACATACTCAGAAGAGTATGAAATCCGTGCCGTATTTTCAATCAGTACAAAATATAGAATTTGTTCGATTAAGCAAGCAGGATTGCCAATTACTATTCACTACAAAGTGCCACCAGTTTGAACCCTTTGTCCAATAAACAGGAACCAATGTGTTATCAGGGAATGTCATTATATAGTGCAATATTTTTCGGAATGGGGGACATGAACAGTTTGGAATCCGGCATTTAGTACGATTTATTGCAACAAGGGACAGCCCATATACGTAGTCAGCGTCAAAAGAAATATTTATCAGTGTTCCTGGGTTGAACTTCGAGCAGGTGTTCAAAAATAGGACCGCCTAATTATTATTGAATATTGAAATCACGTGATATCTCAAATCACCTAAAGCTAGCCATTTAGATAAAGTAAGCGACCGTATACTACATTTATGAACGAACTGTTTTTGTGCAACAATACACGGCCAAAAGCTAAGGGATGTTCGGTTGTTACAGCTTTTGGCAGAGCAGAAAATATTATTTAGCTACAAGCCTCGAGACTTCCCGAGAGTCCTCGGCCACTAATACCTACTGGTGAATGAAGTATCGTTAAACATTTCTGAGTTTAGAAAGTCGCGTTGGGATTGAATAATTGATGTTACTTTACATTCACTAAGTGTTTCGACTTATTCACAGTTTAGAAAATGTTAGCTCATAGATTTCTCGATGTTCAGTTTTTAATTGGTCTCGATTTGACCGATACAGTCTTCCACGTACGACCTGGATAGATAATTTAGTGCAGTGTGCTTGAGTGGCATTAGATGAGCCCATTAACCCCAAGCGTTTTGCGTCTTTTCCAGGGTTTACTTTCATGTTCACCTAATATATAAAAGAACTAACATAAAGATGTGCAGATTCGGCTCTAAGGAAGGCAGGCTGAATTAACCGATCCCTGTTGTCCGTAGTTCACTCTGGGCTCTTAGCTTTCCTCCAGCTTCCGGAGTCAAGCCTTTTCGCATGCTCTTTTCTGATGTTTCAGGAAGATATTCAGATAACTTAGAAAGGCGGTAGATATCGCCCGAAGAAAAACACTTTTTCAGTGCATTCATCACACAACCACTGAGCAATACTGAACTGGTATGAATTATTGCTCCACCAATGTTCATACCATTTTCCTTCTCCGTCCACGTGTTTTCAGTAAATCCTATTGGATAACTTCCGCGCTTTAGTGGAAATTGCGACTAATATCGTTCTGTTAATTACACATTACAATGGCAATTGATTTATGGGAATGTTTACCAGAAACGGAAATCAAGCATTGAATTACGTGTTGACTCGTATGAGTTGACCATGTCGTAGACGAAACGGGATCCATTTGAACCAAGAGCCTATTTCCCATTTTCAAATATGCCCAAAACTCTGCTCGATAACACAACGTTCTCCTACATTCCATCCACCTGGTAAACGAAATTGCCATGGTTCATATGTCAATCACCTTTCCCATATATTGTGTGATGATGGTAAATCTTACCTTTTGAACGATGATTGGGAATTAAAACTTACACGGATGAATTTTGAGTTAAAACGTGATCTTCGGTTCAATTTCCGCATCAATAAAAAGATGCAAACAGTGAACATGTGAACTAACATAACGAAACTGATCAACTTATCAAGTACTCAACGCCATACATTGCGAACATTTCAGCCACAGCAATAAATTCCAGTCCAACATGTTCTTGCATAGTGGCACAAACATCAAATATATTTTGTGAGCTTGATTTAATTGGTTGATGAATTTGGATTCGTCATGATCCCATCGCCAACTGGGGCTTGGTGGTGCGCTGCTAACCTTTACCATAAACGTGTCTTTTGTGGTTTATTTATTCCAAGCTATGAGAAGAATACAGAGATAATTGGAAAGTGGAAGACATTATGAAGCGCGCATTTTTTTTGATTTGCATTTGGCGGTACATTGGAACACTGATAGCGTGAGATTTGGGAACATAAAGATCAGCTAATCAGAGCAGACTGGGCTGTGGAATCCGACCTGTAAAAATAAACGCATAGTACCAGGTGAATCATTCGTCATGTCGGCCACGTCGCACAGCAGAATGAACAGTCAAGGTACGCACAAAAACCCAAATGATACTCATGAACAGCTCAAACAACCATTTTTGTGCTGCAACCTCCAGTACACATTTCAACGCGAAGTAAGAGAATCAGGCACCGAATACCACCAAATACACGTGCAAACAACCAGACCGCGAAGATGTGGCTATGTAAGGAAACCCTTGTAAGCAGCACGCAATGAGTTCCCAAGAAAACCACAGGTTGCTAGAAAATACTGTCATAAGCGTGATACACGCATGACTGATCCATGGTACAATATTGCGACGACCTCCAGCACTCAGCCGACGGAAAGCCATAAGACCATAGATATTGCACAGATTATACAACTGTATGAACAAAGTGCACCAACTGAATAACTGGCGGAGTACTTTTGTACACAACTACTCGTAAATGCAACGACATCCTTCAGATGTTGGGCCTGATTTGCCACAAAAACAACGCACGGAGAAAACAGAGGTATGATGGACTAGGGGACATTCATGTCTTCGGAAAGCTATCGCTGCCAAAAATCAGGCCGAAACTGGAATCATCCTCTTGTTTGTAAAATTTCTACCATGTGGTTATGCTCTTCCAATGGAAACTGTCAGTTATCAATAATTTTACTGGTATCCAATTAATATCGTTTTTCTTATGAAATAAGGGTTTCCCGTTAGTGATAAGATCCAATAAATGTGTATCTCAAAGTGTTGGCAGATCCAGAGATGCAGCTGTCTTTACTATCGTTGATAAACACTTCAGCGCTTGTGACCAGATTTTGTCAAAAATACCTGCAGACATTCATTGTCTGCCATCTAATTAACTTTCAGAAACTGTCTGAATCATGCAAACACTCGAATTTCAAATTCACACTTACTCGTGATTTTGTTTACCTCAATTCAGCTTTGTCTCATTTCACTCGTCTGCTTGATAATCTGACGATAATCATCACAGACTTACGGAACCGTTAGCATGGGCGCCGAATATCCCATTTCTAACATATTTTCAGAATACGTACATCCATATCCAGAAATATGTTCTATTCGCTGAACACATACCACCCTTCTGAGTATATGTAGCTACTGTTGACAGTCCTTGACGTGGAATGAATATCTCATTTTCTGCCCCATTCTATATTCAACCCCTAACATCTAACCATCTGTTTAATGGGAACCCTTTGTATTATTTTTTCCAACTGGATTATGAGGATCAGATTCACGTCTAACATTATAGTGTAGGTGAATAAACTGAAGAATTCGACTCTTGCAGACCAAAACCGATTTAGAAAATAAATCTCGTTGGACACAGTTTGCCGAGAGTGTCATTGTATGTCGCTGCCCATAAGAATTTGTCATCATACATTCAAGTCAACTAGAGGTCTAAATGTCCAAACTTGCTCTTCTTGTTGTTCGTGACTGTATTTGTAATTTTAGCTTTATTGCTCAAATCATCTGAAAAGCATGATTTCTGATCTGAAACAAGCTCGATGACCATCTACTTTGAACAACCCACAATCGAATGATGATGACAAATTTCTTCACGTTGGAGCTCAACTGACGTAAGAGATATCCAACAAAGGGGCCGAATGCAAAAGTTTCTCATAGAACCAATTCAGGCAAATTTACTTCAAGACAAACATCATATTATGTTCACTGGAAATGCATCAAGATATGGGAAAGGTGATTGACATATGAACCATGGCAATTTCGTTTACCAGGTGGATGGAATGTAGGAGAACGTTGTGTTATCGAGCAGAGTTTTGGGCAGATTTGAAAACGGGAAACAGGCTTTTGGTTCAGATGGATCCCGTTTCGTCTACGACATGGTCAACTCATACGAGTCAACACGTAATTCAATGCTTGATTTCCGTTTCTGGTGAACATTTCCATAAATCAATTGCCATTGTAATGTGTAATTAACAGAACGATATTAGCCGCGATTTCCACTAAAGCGCGGAAGTTATCCAGTAGGATTGACTGAAAACACGTAGACGGAGAAGGAAAATGGTATGAACATTGGTGGAGCAATAATTCATACCAGTTCAGTATTGCTCAGTGGTTGTGTGATGAATGCACTGAAAAAGTGTTTTTCTTCGGGCGATATCTACCGCCTTTCTAAGTTATCTGAATATCTTCCTGAAACATCAGAAAAGAGCATGCGAAAAGGCTTGACTCCGGAAGCTGGAGGAAAGCTAAGAGCCCAGAGTGAACTACGGACAACAGGGATCGGTTAATTCAGCCTGCCTTCCTTAGAGCCGAATCTGCACATCTTTATGTTAGTTCTTTTATATATTAGGTGAACATGAAAGTAAACCCTGGAAAAGACGCAAAACGCTTGGGGTTAATGGGCTCATCAAATGCCACTCAAGCACACTGCACTAAATTATCTATCCAGGTCGTACGTGGAAGACTGTATCGGTCAAATCGAGACCAATTAAAAACTGAACATCGAGAAATCTATGAGCTAACATTTTCTAAACTGTGAATAAGTCGAAACACTTAGTGAATGTAAAGTAACATCAATTATTCAATCCCAACGCGACTTTCTAAACTCAGAAATGTTTAACGATACTTCATTCACCAGTAGGTATTAGTGGCCGAGGACTCTCGGGAAGTCTCGAGGCTTGTAGCTAAATAATATTTTCTGCTCTGCCAAAAGCTGTAACAACCGAACATCCCTTAGCTTTTGGCCGTGTATTGTTGCACAAAAACAGTTCGTTCATAAATGTAGTATACGGTCGCTTACTTTATCTAAATGGCTAGCTTTAGGTGATTTGAGATATCACGTGATTTCAATATTCAATAATAATTAGGCGGTCCTATTTTTGAACACCTGCTCGAAGTTCAACCCAGGAACACTGATAAATATTTCTTTTGACGCTGACTACGTATATGGGCTGTCCCTTGTTGCAATAAATCGTACTAAATGCCGGATTCCAAACTTTTCTTAGCCCCCATTCCGAAAAATATTGCACTATATAATGACTATGTTCATCATTGTTGGATTATTATTCTTTTTCCGAATTAGCTATCTGTTCACCTTTACAATCTTCCACTGGATAGATATGTTACAGGTCATTCACACGAGTCAAAATATAACTGAAATGGGATGGCATTTGTTTAAATTCTTGTAATTCCATTTCTCAAATCAGATCGGATTTTCGATCCCCTAGAAATGCATCGATTTCTCGCAGTTCATAAAAGCACGTCAAAACATTCCCACATAACAACTAGCAGAATTCCGTGTGGAAAAATAAAGCCAAATATTCACTTCCGATTTCTTCACGGGACAGTTTCAAGAGGGGGTTGTTCACAGGGTCAATCCTAATGCGGTTGATGTTCTTCAATTACCTGAAGGAAATTTTCCATTGTGAGAAATGATGCATCATGCATGTTTAGGTTAATTTTGATTTGTATTTCAACGGACAGATCCTCAAATTATGCACTGGGGTTTTACTTATCACCAGTCGTTCTAGTGAAAGAGAAAACACAGTCTAAGCATCCTTTATTCAATTTACTCCTGCTGGAAATAATGAAACGCTAGCCATGTGAAAGGAATAGATTTCTTTTCGACAATCACATTTGGTATTGGACGAATGAGACTGTGAGTGCATCTATAGGTAGTAGGGAGTCAATAAGTGCTCAACGACTCCGGTAACTTGACTGCATTCAGTAGCATAGATATCTGTATTCGCGGTGTGAACGACAGTAAAACGAAAATAAAGCCATATATTCACATGATATCACATGATATCCGTTATGTATTCGGGCAATTCAGTCAGCTCAATTGGTATGGCGACAGGTAAACGTTGCCAATCGAACATCTGATTTTGAAAAGTGATCCATCCCAGATTGAGGAAAGCAGGAAGCGAATTGTACTTTAGTGCAGTATCCGTGAATGAGTGATGCGGGATCACTCGGTATTCTTCCTCTCTGCAGGTGTCCGTGATTTGTGTTCATTGTTGAAGAACCCTGAATTCACATATTTACCCGCAAAATTATCATCCAAGGAGTTGAAAAATCAGCAGGACCATATTCTTTTTGCGGCTAATTTTCAAACAACCAAACGGGCAAAATTTGCTTTCATAGTCTGGAGTGATTTGTAGTGTGAAAAATTCGCTCTGTTGCCGGACAAACAAAGTATCACTGTGCAACTACCGTTAGTATCTCGACCAACGATTACCGAATTTGATACAAAGATTGAGGGACCGCAATGTGGCTATCAAAACTTCAAGATAGTTTTTCCCGAACCACCGAAAAAAAAATACTGTGTTTCACGGTTTCTAATGACAGACCTGAAAGCATTCGAACGCCTAGCAGAATCTGCATCATCAAGGAACGGGGCAGAACTTCGGCCAATTCTAGGATGTCTGCAGCACTGTTCGCAGTTTAATCTTGATTAACCTATCAAAGTTCCAAAGCTATTTTAATTGGTTGATGAATTTGGATTCGTCATGATCCCATCGCCAACTGGGGCTTGGTGGTGCGCTGCTAACCTTTACCATAAACGTGTCTTTTGTGGTTTATTTATTCCAAGCTATGAGAAGAATACAGAGATAATTGGAAAGTGGAAGACATTATGAAGCGCGCGTTTTTTTTTGATTTGCATTTGGCGGTACATTGGAACACTGATAGCGTGAGATTTGGGAACATAAAGATCAGCTAATCAGAGCAGACTGGGCTGTGGAATCCGACCTGTAAAAATAAACGCATAGTACCAGGTGAATCATTCGTCATGTCGGCCACGTCGCACAGCAGAATGAACAGTCAAGGTACGCACAAAAACCCAAATGATACTCATGAACAGCTCAAACAACCATTTTTGTGCTGCCGAAACTGGAATCATCCTCTTGTTTGTAAAATTTCTACCATGTGGTTATGCTCTTCCAATGGAAACTGTCAGTTATCAATAATTTTACTGGTATCCAATTAATATCGTTTTTCTTATGAAATAAGGGTTTCCCGTTAGTGATAAGATCCAATAAATGTGTATCTCAAAGTGTTGGCAGATCCAGAGATGCAGCTGTCTTTACTATCGTTGATAAACACTTCAGCGCTTGTGACCAGATTTTGTCAAAAATACCTGCAGACATTCATTGTCTGCCATCTAATTAACTTTCAGAAACTGTCTGAATCATGCAAACACTCGAATTTCAAATTCACACTTACTCGTGATTTTGTTTACCTCAATTCAGCTTTGTCTCATTTCACTCGTCTGCTTGATAATCTGACGATAATCATCACAGACTTACGGAACCGTTAGCATGGGCGCCGAATATCCCATTTCTAACATATTTTCAGAATGCGTATATCCATATCCAGAAATATGTTCTATTCGCTGAACACATACCACCCTTCTGAGTATACGTAGCTACTGTTGACAGTCCTTGACGTGGAATGAATATCTCATTTTCTGCCCCATTCTATATTCAACCCCTAACATCTAACCATCTGTTTAATGGGAACCCTTTGTATTATTTTTTCCAACTGGATTATGAAGATCAGATTCACGTCTAACATTATAGTGTAGGTGAATAAACTGAAGAATTCGACTCTTGCAGACCAAAACCGATTTAGAAAATAAATCTCGTTGGACACAGTTTGCCGAGAGTGTCATTGTATGTCGCTGCCCATAAGAATTTGTCATCATACATTCAAGTCAACTAGAGGTCTAAATGTCCAAACTTGCTCTTCTTGTTGTTCGTGACTGTATTTGTAATTTTAGCTTTATTGCTCAAATCATCTGAAAAGCATGATTTCTGATCTGAAACAAGCTCGATGACCATCTACTTTGAACAACCCACAATCGAATGATGATGACAAATTTCTCCACGTTGGAGCTCAACTGACGTGAGAGATATCCAACAAAGGGGCCGAATGCAAAAGTTTCTCATAGAACCAATTCAGGCAAATTTACTTCAAGACAAACATCATATTATGTTCACTGGAAATGCATCAAGACGAAAGGGATCATTTCGTAATACATAAGTTTATCATGTCATGAGGTGGAAGTATTGAAATAACTTGGATTGGCTCCATGTGCACTATACCCCAAGAATGCTATTGATTGGCAAAATGGGTGGTCGACAGAAATCAAAATCCTGATGGTTGTATTATCAGTGAGGATCATCTTATTGTGTACAATCTGTGACTGACAATCAGATTCAATCAAGCGATTACCACAATGTGTCTGAGTTGAATGACCGATCTCACCTTGTTTTCACTGCTATGAGCCAATTGTAATTTGTTTCATTACCAATGAAGTTCAATTAAACCAATTTCTTTAAAAATTGCTGAAATCTATTATCAAGCACAATCATAAATACCTTTCACACGATCAAATGAAAGAATACACTTCGTTTGCTTTCCATCATATTTTGACTAAGCACAGTGAAATTAGCAAACCGTTTCAGTATATCTTTGGGAGACTTCATTCATACATGAAAATGATTAATCAGTGGTGTTCTCGGTGCTCGCCACAATGGCTCTAATAGTTGGTTAATCTAATGTGGCACTGTTGTTTCCGTATACCTGTTCATCATCTGTGGAAAACATAACGTATATTACTAATCCTTTCTGTCATCTTCCATTTAACGAGGTTGTGCACCCAATATTCCTAAATGTCTGTGAGTGTGTTCTATTTTCATGTAACACAGTGTTCTCAAGAAATACCTTTAGCAAAGCAAATTTTCTGTCATGGGAATTAAACTGGTCTGAGCGTAGATTTATCTCTGTTCCATCTGTAGAAGAAGTAAGGACGTAACTGAAACGGTGCACCAACATGCATTGCAGCTGTAGTAATTTTGGTTAACCAGAACGTTTAGTGGTGAGAGATGGAGTAGTAAATCACACATGGTCATGATAAATCTCCAGTGGTTTAGCGCCGGGTGGTAAGTACAATGCTCATAACGGATGTGATCCTCTTATTGGATCTACCTACATATTTGTACCTGTTACGTAACGATTTTCTTTCTTAGGCAATCAGAAGTATTTCGAATATTTGCACGACCATGTCTTATTCGAGAAACTTCAAGTTTTAAACTGGGGGAGACTTGATGTTCTTTAGGAGGAAAATATTGCACGAAGGCGACCCACGTATAAAACCGTTAGGACTTAATATTCATGAATATCAGTGGTTCAATTCCTCAGCGAAAATCTTCATGATTTGCGTTGTGACTGTCCCGATGTCTCAGGCCGTCAAACTAGTGGGAACTTAGTCTAACTGGCTCTGCGCACGCCAAGATCAGAACACGGCTACTGGCAGTGGACCAAATTCCCATCGGATAACCGTGTTTATCGATTATTCGTGGTTCTGAACAATACAATAAGCATAAATTAGCAACCAGTAAAATACATACAGTCACGTGAGAAACAAAGAGCAATGGGCAGTCACATTCCGAAAATCGGCACAGTGCAGAAAATAAAAACGGTCCGCCTAACAAATAGCTGAACGAAACTGTAGCACAGTAAAGCCCAGAAAACGTTTGTCGTCACAAGTCAATAAATCAGGTACAAAGGCGTGAAATAGGCTGTACTTGCAATATTGAAAGTAGGTATTAATTATTAAGTACAAATAAGCTAAATCTGTGGGGCTAACAAGAGCACGTGCCAACTCGATTAGACGAACTCGGCACAAGATCTGTTAGCGCCATCAGAGTATGGTGGTCAATGGTGGAGTGCAGTGACAGAAACGTCAGGGTTGAGAGTCCGAGCCTCAGCTCGGCTGTCCAATTGGACTACTCAGAAAGATCATATATCAACAGACCTGCTGACCTTCGAGGAAACAAAGTTATGAATAAATACGTGAATTGTTCATGTAATAGTTACCGTAAAACGTGAGTACATACCAATATGATACCATAGCAACAGAGAAAATACGTCACGAACATCCGAGGCTCACGATGTACTTTTTCGCAACTCATGAGTAGTTAGGCAGAGGAGGAGGATGGACTTCAGTTACGAACAGCAATTACCAATTTGCGTGTGTAAAATGCAGTGAGCGTTCGTGAAATCTATGGATAGTTAGGTCTGTGCACTTTTATAACAACAGAGTTCTGTTCAGGAGCTTCATCCATTATCGATTCATGTGAGAAGGTCGGCATATGCTTTTTGATCGCTACTAGCCAGAGGTATGATGGCTAGGAGAGAATGTTCTGGTGTACGGGTAATTTCTTTTACCAAATTTTACAATCTGATTACCAGCCGTCCATTTATTTCGGAACTATTTTCTTTCGAATTAGGTGTGATATTAAACAATGATCCTTCTGATACGGTGACTCTCTCTCGACATCAATGAAAACAATGGTCCCACATGAGGTCAGGTAAAAAATATTCTTAGAAACTCCAACGTGAATGAATGTAGTAAAAGATGTCATCGTTGTGGTAAGAGATGGAGACAGTCCCCTCTTTCTTCCGGTACTAAGAACTATCCAAATTGCGAATCCTGAGATGCATTTTCGGGAATCTTTTGCTATATACTTTGACAAAAAGCTTCAGTTACGGAGTGATATTGATATGACGGAAGCACGTTGATGAATATTATGAGAGTGAAGCTGTCAGCAGAGCGTGACTGTGAAGCATTTGCAGTTTGATTCAACGAAACCTGATCGAACAGTAAAGTATTATTCTGAAGTGCAGGCCATTTTGCCTACTGATTCACTCATGCATCAACTGCCCTAAATGCTAATTGAATTGTTTTCAACCTTTCGGTAAATTGGGTCTCTAGGTCCGAACACTTGCTCCGCGTAAACAATTTGCAAGTAATAGTTTTCCATGTTCAACCTAACAAGTGTTTCGAAGAGTTTGACCAGTGTTATGACCCACAAGATGTACCTGGTGAGTAGGCTGTTTTTTGTCAATCATTGATTTGAATATCAACAAATTTAACCAAGCAAAACGAAAAATGCTGATTTGCATCTTCAGTGTCCAGTCGATAAGAAGCATAAGTAATCCGATCTAGGGTGTCATCCAATGTCTTATATTGCCTTTCTTCATCTTATTGCATTCAGTCCGTGTGACGTGATTTAGCCCGTTATTGCTCCATGATTGACTACAATTTACTTTGAAGCAGTCAACCACTTACTACTCAGTGAGTAGCATGCATACTCGACCACACCAGAACCGTTGCAGTTTGTCTTCATCTGATGGATTCATCTTGTAACAAATAAAATCCTCACATTATCTAAAAACGGTGGCGTCCTGAGTTTTCCATCGGCCAGTTGGAGTGCAGAGGATACTGGTGCACTCCTGATAGTTTATATGCGTGGATCATGATTTGCATTCCTCGCCAGGGTGAAATCAATTAGTCCAGTCCTACTGACGGCAGTTTGGCTTCGCTTTTGAGTTTGCCATCAAGTAAGGATGAGTGTAAAAAGGAAGAGCTATTCCGTCGTTACAAAGGCAACTATTGGTGAATATTTGCGTGACAGGAATCTAACGGCATCATAAAATGAGATGATGCTTTATGTTCCCGTGGCCCGAAAAAGGAGAGCATAGTGGTATGACCTCAGGCAAAGATAGGGGTTATACATTTACATAACTACAAGAGTGGATCGCAAACAGAAAATATAACCTGTGAGTGAATTGCCAAAAAATGTGCAAAACGTTTAATTGCTGTCACGGATGATATGCAAACATTTGTTCTTGCCATGGAACCATAAATTGAATCAAAATCAGAGATATTCAAAGCATCATAACACTGGCTGGATGGCTTTCTTCAGCTATACAAAAAGTCTCCAAAATGACCGGAAACACTGACTGGGCTATATGATAGTGAATTTAGTAAACATACACAAAGAACTGAAACGTGCATTGATCAGACGAGTACCTCGTCAATCTACTTTCCGTCTATTGTTTGAGGAAGTACGCGGATTATTTGTGGTATCACAGTCAGTCTGAGCAGAAGGATAGTCTCGCTCTTGTCACCATCAATATAAGGAAGGTAAGATTGAACGCGAATTAGGTATTTATGTTCTGGCAACCGAAAATGGCCAGTGCACACAAACATTTATGAGGAATGGGACTTAATCGGTAGATAATCAGCGATAAATCTCAGTCTAGGATGCAAACAAGAAAAGCAGCGCTCAATAAGTGAAGAGTTTCCTCTCCGAAAGAACAATTGATGAGTTATTGATAATGTACACAGACATCAGTGACAGCATTTAAACTTGAATGTTGAGAAGTCAGAGTAAATATATATTGGGGTGTAGTTTCTAGAAGGTCGTAAACTGAATGAAACATTCATTGGAGAGAACCGTTGACAGCTATATTACCAGTGCAATACCAGCACGATACGTGAACGATGCATGCTTATTTATGAGAACATTTATTGCTGAACACAAGAATTTGGGGTCGCTGATTTTACAGAAGACCGAGTTGCAAGAATTTCACTACAGAACTAAGGATTATTGACCATGTTCCGATTGAATATGACAAAGCTTTACCTGAATAAACACGGAATTTTGTCAATACATAATGGTTGATTCTATATCTGGAGAACAATACATCTCCGAAAGTAAATCCTAGCGCAATGCGTTAAGCAAAACCACAAGCAAAACCTAATTTCAGGTTTTCGCAAGACTTGTCCATTCGATTAGGCTGGCTGTTTATCCAATGCCATTTGTTGTCACTCCATTTCTTTATATGGATAATGCTGAAAAGTGCCTCTTCGTTTACAGGACAGTTATGAGCAAAGTCGGTCACTTAAAAATGCAATGCATTCCGTCCACGTAATTTTGTCATTCATTCAAAATAAATCAACAATTTTTTTCTCTTGAACTTACAAACAACCGTGACATTGCCAAGATTACACCGGATAATGAAATTTATACTAATCTGTTTGCATTGCATTGACATTATATTTTCAATTCTTGTGTTACATTACAGAGAAAAGTACGAATTTGAAGCTCGTTACGCCAACAGATATACTTCCATCCGAATTTCGACAGGGCCTGTACTCATTTGGTCTGTAATGAATGCTGAACTCCTTCAAAGTCACGCATGATGGGCACAATATTTACAATGACAGAGCTATTCACGCGTACACAACTGTAAACACCTCCCCCCACGAGGAGCCGATGCAACTTACTTCAGTTACTGGGTTCGAAAAGGCACTGGGAAGATTTGTGCATAGAACAGCTGACACGTCACTTGTAGAATATACCATTATTCAGAGCATTTTATTGAGCGAAATACTGAAAATGCATGAAAAATCCATAGAAATAAACGAAACCAATGTGGCCGAATAATTTAACTCACTCATTTAAGGAGAAGTGTGTACCATCGTTGTTTACCCAAGAAGAATGGATTACCTGATACGACCAATTTACATTTGGGTGCGCAAAATTCCTTGGTCAAAGAGGCTATCAGCAGTTTTACTTTCCATATATTATTTCAGGAATTTCGCGCCACAGTGTTGATTCCGGTAGACGGCGAATCGTATTCTGATCTGTAGAAATGATCAGATTGCTCACGTAATAACTTGAAGTCTGAAACATTATAGAACTACACACTCGATGTTCATTGAAGTGACGTAATCCATGGTGGAAGATATAAAATGACTTTGAATGAGCTGAAGGGATGGAAGCAAAATAACATTTGATAAGAATCACGACAAGAAGCCCTAATAGGCTGTTCCAAGCACGTACAATTGTTTTACACTTGAGTTTGATGGGATATATCATAGACAAATCGACGAAGTGGAAATGGAATTTTCCTATGTTCATTCTTAGATAATATGTATATCCATGATGAATATGACAACCGACAGCAGTGTCGAATCTCTTGAATCGCTATCGATTTGTGGACAACATTTTCTGCATGAGCTGTGTCTATCTCATTCAGGAGAACATACTCAGAAGAGTATGAAATCCGTGCCGTATTTTCAATCAGTACAAAATATAGAATTTGTTCGATTAAGCAAGCAGGATTGCCAATTACTATTCACTACAAAGTGCCACCAGTTTGAACCCTTTGTCCAATAAACAGGAACCAATGTGTTATCAGGGGATGTCATTATATAGTGCAATATTTTTCGGAATGGGGGACATGAACAGTTTGGAATCCGGCATTTAGTACGATTTATTGCAACAAGGGACAGCCCATATACGTAGTCAGCGTCAAAAGAAATATTTATCAGTGTTCCTGGGTTGAACTTCGAGCAGGTGTTCAAAAATAGGACCGCCAATTATTATTGAATATTGAAATCACGTGATATCTCAAATCACCTAAAGCTAGCCATTTAGATAAAGTAAGCGACCGTATACTACATTTATGAACGAACTGTTTTTGTGCAACAATACACGGCCAAAAGCTAAGGGATGTTCGGTTGTTACAGCTTTTGGCAGAGCAGAAAATATTATTTAGCTACAAGCCTCGAGACTTCCCGAGAGTCCTCGGCCACTAATACCTACTGGTGAATGAAGTATCGTTAAACATTTCTGAGTTTAGTAAGTCGCGTTGGGATTGAATAACTGATGTTACTTTACATTCACTAAGTGTTTCGACTTATTCACAGTTTAGGAAATGTTAGCTCATAGATTTCTCGATGTTCAGTTTTTAATTGGTCTCGATTTGACCGATACAGTCTTCCACGTACGACCTGGATAGATAATTTAGTGCAGTGTGCTTGAGTGGCATTAGATGAGCCCATTAACCCCAAGCGTTTTGCGTCTTCTCCAGGGTTTACTTTCATGTTCACCTAATATATAAAAGAACTAACATAAAGATGTGCAGATTCGGCTCTAAGGAAGGCAGGCTGAATTAACCGATCCCTGTTGTCCGTAGTTCACTCTGGGCTCTTAGCTTTCCTCCAGCTTCCGGAGTCAAGCCTTTTCGCATGCTCTTTTCTGATGTTTCAGGAAGATATTCAGATAACTTAGAAAGGCGGTAGATATCGCCCGAAGAAAAACACTTTTTCAGTGCATTCATCACACAACCACTGAGCAATACTGAACTGGTATGAATTATTGCTCCACCAATGTTCATACCATTTTCCTTCTCCGTCCACGTGTTTTCAGTAAATCCTACTGGATAACTTCCGCGCTGTAGTGGAAATTGCGGCTAATATCGTTCTGTTAATTACACATTACAATGGCAATTGATTTATGGAAATGTTTACCGGAAACGGAAATCAAGCATTGAATTACGTGTTGACTCGTATGAGTTGACCATGTCGTAGACGAAACGGGATCCATTTGAACCAAAAGCCTGTTTCCCATTTTCAAATCTGCCCAAAACTCTGCTCGATAACACAACGTTCTCCTACATTCCATCCACCTGGTAAACGAAATTGCCATGGTTCATATGTCAATCACCTTTCCCATATATTGTGTGATGATGGTAAATCTTACCTTTTGAACGGTGATTGGGAATTAAAACTTACACGGATGAATTTTGAGTTAAAACGTGATCTTCGGTTCAATTTCCGCATCAATAAAAAGATGCAAACAGTGAACATGTGAACATGTGAACTAACATAACGAAACTGATCAACTTATCAAGTACTCAACGCCATACATTGCGAACATTTCAGCCACAGCAATAAATTCCAGTCCAACATGTTCTTGCATAGTGGCACAAACATCAAATATCTGACATAATCTGCTGTGGTTTTGTGAGCTTGATTTAATTGCTTGATGAATTTGGATTCGTCATGATCCCATCGCCAACTGGGGCTTGGTGGTGCGCTGCTAACCTTTACCATAAACGTGTCTTTTGTGGTTTATTTATTCCAAGCTATGAGAAGAATACAGAGATAATTGGAAAGTGGAAGACATTATGAAGCGCGCATTTTTTTGATTTGCATTTGGCGGTACATTGGAACACTGATAGCGTGAGATTTGGGAACATAAAGATCAGCTAATCAGAGCAGACTGGGCTGTGGAATCCGACCTGTAAAAATAAACGCATAGTACCAGGTGAATCATTCGTCATGTCGGCCACGTCGCACAGCAGAATAAACAGTCAAGGCTCACACAAAAACCCAAAAGATACTCATGAACAGCTCGAACAACCATTTTAATGCTGCAACCTCCAGTATACATTTCAACGCGAAGTAAGAGAATCAGGCACTGAATACCACCAAATACACGTGCAAACAACCAGACCGCGAAGATGTGGCTATGTAAGGAAACCCTTGTAAGCAGCACGCAATGAGTTCCCAAGAAAACCACAGGTTGCTAGAAAATACTGTCATAAGCGTGATACACGTATGACTGATCCATGGTACAATATTGCGACGACCACCAGCACTCAGCCGACGGAAAGCCATAAGACCATAGATATTGCACAGATTATACAACTGTATGAACAAAGTGCACCAACTGAATAACTGGCGGAGTACTTTTGTACACAACTACTCGTAAATGCAACGACATCCTTCAGATGTTGGGCCTGATTTGCCACAAAAACAACGCACGGAGAAAACCGAGGTTTGATGGACTTGGGAACCTTCAAGATTTCGGAAAGCTACCGCTGCCAAAAATCAGGGTGAAACTGGAATCATCCTCTTGTTTGTAAAATTTCCACCACGTGATAATGCCTTTCCATTGGAAACTGTCAGTTATCAATAATTTTACTGGTATCCAATTATTATCGTTGTTCATATGAAATAAGGGTTTCCCGTTAGTGATAAGATCCAAAAAATGTGTCCCTCAAAGTGGTGGCAGATCCAGAGATGCAGCTGCCTGTACTATCGTTAATAAACACTTCAACGCTTGTGACCAGATTATGTCAAAAATACCTGCAGACAATAATTAACTCTCAGAAATGGATTTTTACTATGTTCATTCTTAGATAATATGTTTATCCATGATGAATATGACAACAGACAGCTGTGTCGAATCTTTTGAATCGCTATCGATTTGTGGACAACATTTTCTGCACAACTGAGTAAAAAACGTGTATCAACACAATCGTGGAATGCGTCAAGAGCCTCACTTGAGCTGGCTTCAGTATCCAGGGTCAGGTACGTCCTTGACTCACTTACTACTACATGCTGCTCGTAAACGAATCGTAAGGTACTAGGAGCTGAAAGTTGATAAATGATCATGTTATGAGTATGCGAGTTCTCGAACGTATTCTGTGCCGATACTGGAACCTAGTGCAGCCCTCGGTGAGTGAACCTTCGTGACGAAAGAGGGATGACACCATTTGCGCTAACTTTATCGATCTTTCTGACAAGTTTTCGAACACCGTGAAGCTCACGATTACGCCTCCCTGTCGTATTTAAACCAATCTTCTATTGGATAACCAATTTCCGAATTCACAATGTAAACAGATGGTGCATTGCCGCACAAGATCCGCTGATTATCGAAATGTGGTCTTTGCAACAGATACCCGATTACATTTTGTAAACGCTTACGGAGTAGTAAGATCTTTTCCCCTACCAGGAATTTGCGACGTTAGGCGCGATGTCAGATTGGATATTATGGAAAAAAACAAAAGACACTTCAGACAACGTGCATCGAAAGATCAATAATTCTTGACGAACTGAGCCTCGTTAGCCGAATACAATTGACCAACTTATGTATGGAGAACATCCGAAAAGCTAAACTTCGTGCATTCAACAAGCTTCAGAAATCCATTGTTCACAAGTGAGCTGAACCGAATTTTCTGAAACAACCAGAAAAATGTGTGAAGAATTTGTTATCAGTTGCATTGAATGAACTTCAATTACGGGCTGTTTCATGTGGTCTACGTTTCTGTATACCACCGTGTAAAATAAACAGCACAGAGACACAGGCGCAATTCGAATATCTATTCGAACAACTAAAAATAGCCAAACCAACTTCAAAAATGCGGAGACTTGGTTCAAAGTAAAGCTAGTTGACTTGGAACGACAGTACCGGATGGCATCATTCAGACATAAGTCACTCCTCACACCTGAGCACATATCCGCCATTGAAGAACTACAGTTGTGATCGGATTTGTTAATTTTACGCCACGACAAGGGGTCCGGAGCAGTGCTGATGGATCGGAATTATTATGAGAAGAAGATGGAAAGTGTTCTTGACGATCCCAGCAAATTTGTACACAAAGATAGCTGTAATGACCCCAAAGAACTAGAACAACGGATATCGATGGAAGTACAGTTTCTACTAGAAGGATACTTCATCAATGGAGGCACAGCTAAAAACTGAAGACAAAAGGAACTCAAACTCCACGACTGTATGGTTGACAGAAAATACACAAACCCGGAGTGCCACTTCGACCAATACTATCTATGACAAATTCACCACAACACGAATTGGCGAAATGGCTGGTGAAATTGCTTGAGCCAGTTCATAAGTCAATAGTCAGACACACCATCAAAGAGAGTTTAAAAATAGTAAAGCTTTTGGACCAGAATAATAAGAAAGGGAAATATATGGCTTCATTTGATGTCAAATCACTGTTTACGAATGTTCCCGTTCGGGAGGTCCTCAGTATCATCTGTGACCATGTCGAGTAAAACCAACTCAAAATTGGTACATCAGTATCAGTTCTGGAACGACAATTACGACTGTTCAAAACAAACGTATATTTTTTCTCCCTTGGTCGGGCTTACAGACAAATTGACGGTATCGCAAGGGGAATTCATTGGGTCCATTCTGGCAGATATATTTATGGCTCATCTTGAGCAAAAGGTAAGAAATTCCTGGAACGTTCGGAACTTTACAAACGATACGTTGATGATCCTCCAATCATCACAGAAAGTCTAGAACTGACAACAAGGATGATGGATGAACTAAATGGTATGCATCCGAATATACGACTAACGATCGAAGCAGAAATACAAGATACACTGCACTTCCGCGACATTTATATGACTAAAAGGAATGATGGAATAATCGCCAGATCTGTTTACCGAAAAGAAACTTGGACAGGCTAATACTTGCAGATTGACAGCTTTGTGCCTGTGGAATATAAACGTGGCCTGGTCCGAACACTCTTCCAAAGAGCACAACGTATCTGCACAGAAGACATAATTGACAAAGAACTACGACAGCTCAAAGAAGCCTTGACTGAAAACGCTTATCCCGATGCGTTTATCGAAAGGCACACTAAGCCTAAAGTCTTCAGCAGAACGAAGTGTTTAGTAGAAAAATTACTAGTCACCCTTTGTCTGACAATTCAAAGGTGATGACGTCAATTGCTTGCTCAAACAACGACTTGGATCAGCGCTTGCTCGAACATATTATGCAGCTGACCTCAGAATTGTTCATCGGACGATTGAGATCCCCACATTCTCGGTGGAATGACTTCCACCATTGCACACCAAATCGAATCTGATTTACCAAATTCAATGTAGTTGCGGAGCAACCCACGTGGGTCGAACCGAGCGGCAGTTACGTAACTGACAAACATTTCAAACACATTTCAAATTGGGTACAACGTTTTTTGATGCAATCAGAGTCAGATCATAGGCATAATGACAACGGTCGAAACCATAACGTCCCGTCGTCGGCCGTCGCTCGTCATCTTCTGATGACGCTGAATCTAGCTGACCGAAGCACTGCTTTTCGGGTCATTTACGTGGCAAAGAATGCCAGGCTTTTGAGGTTTGCTGAAGCTATTGCCATGTATCGATGGAAACCAACATTGTTTCAGCAGAAACAGCTCTTTGTTAGTGTGACTTTACCGTGGCGACGTAACTTGACTATTGTAAGTTCCCCTATATTTGTCGAATATCATGGTTTTACATGAACTTATATAAACAGTATCGTTCTGAAGTATGCACCATGTTGAGATGCAGCGAAATCGTCCCAGACATGAATCGTGCTACGTTGAAAATCTGGCTTTTCTTCTCAAAATTATCTTCGCAGAATATGGGGTAGTAAACAATTTCAACTTACTACTCACTGTGAGAGCTTCCGGAGAGATTTAATTGCTCAGGATGCGCGACAAAACCGCAGTAGACACATCTCTGCGGACTATGTGAGAGTAACCCGCAAAACGTTCACAAAAAGACATTCCATGATCGATAAACTTCGGGACACTATTTTTTATTTTGCTATCCGCCAATTCAAAAGTGTGTGTGTAATATGCATATAAGAATGATATCTGAATGGAAACGTGGTATAGTTCGTGAAAAAAAATGGAATACATTGTGCTTACGTCGAAATAGACAAAAATAACCGAGGTTGAAAGGTGGTATTGATGCATTCCTCGTCGTTTTCATTAAGGCCCTTCTTTCAGCTCATTAGTGCAAACGTGTTTTCCAGGCTCTGATGCGACACTGTTTATGTCACTGGTTCCAGAACCATTGTCAACAAACGAGCTCTATCATATGATGTTGAACTGCATATGTAGAGAATATGTCCTACTAGGAATCCAATCTTATACAATCTCAGCAATCCATACAATCTTTCAATGTTCGTTCCCTTAGGGCGTATCCGTTGGAAAATGTCTGAGTCTATTGCATCTATTGCATCTCTTACTCTCAAAGGTGCCAGAAAATTAAGCAGAAATTGCTCCATCGGTTTTGTTGCATCTTCTTTTATGATAACTTTCACGAGCTTAGATGTGTCACTCATAGTGTTATCCATTTTACCAACTAAGCGAGACTTGGCATCCTATTTTTGACGGCTTGCCTGTGTGACATTGATAACAGGTATTCAGTTAAGTGGATGTCAGTTTCTGTAGCTAAACATATGACGACAGAAAGTGATTTGTGCGACAGACCTACACTGTCAAAATTATCGGAGTAAGATACAACAAAAGGAAAAGAGAAATTCTTGTCTAAACTTGCAAGAAATTTATAAAGAATGATATGTTAGACTCAGACATTTGAAGGGATACGCCCTAATGAGAAAACTATTGGACGATATTGATAATTGCCTTGGTTGCATAGGCGTGGATTCCTCTTGAGGCCTGCTTATGCGACGAACAGCGTCAAAGACATATGCGGATTCAGCAACTGCGTGGACGCCGTAATTGGAAAAATGACGGACGCCTTCGTTTGACTTCAGCTCACATTTCACAATTATTCTATGACATTATTCAAGACAATACATGTGAAACAATCATTCTTTTGGTAAATCTAGAACATAAACTGTATTTTTAATCAGGTGTACCAGTCAGATTTATCACGAATGAGGAGGTGGGGGTAGCAATGAATTCTGAACTGGGAACACCATTTAGTAAACATGAATATATGTGTGACTTATCTTTCTGAATTCTGTATCACTAGTTCGTTACGTATTCGTTGCACTCCGTCACTCCTGTCGGTCATCGATTTTGGTCGGAAATGTGTATTAAATGGGAAGAAACACTTCCCAGATATGGTATATTTCAAAAGAATCGGTGGTAAATGGGAAGTCTCGATTGTTCTCGTTGGTGGAATTCACCCAACAGATTGCTTCTGATCCCGTTACTATTCTGGTGGATCCATTCAAATGAGCTGATGCGAGATTTTTTTTCTCGGTGATTTCCACCATCTACAAAAGAAAATAAAAAATAGTTTCCACGTAAAAACCCTTACAAAGCTACGATAAATATTCATCTTTGTTCACTTAATCACGAGCAAGTAAGTGAACTGCAAGATGTTCTCGTGGCGATAACTTTGAAGGAAGTTGTCCAGACATGGACCGGGTAACAGTTGCAATTGTGTAGGCTGTGAGGGAATAAAGTCAGAACTGATTTTTTGATTAAATGCGATGAATGCGAACATGTGCTTATCACCTAAGTCTAGTATGAGATCTCTTCAGACTGTAACTAAAACAAAAAGAATTATGCGTATACCTACACCAAAAACGATGTACTTCATTCCATTCCGATTGGGAAATGTTACGGGAGAACAATAGAAAACTATGGGAAATATGCACTTCTGTACGGAAGAAAAAATACCAAACTAAAGTTTCTTGGATTTTCCGAGTTTACTAATTTGAATGTTTACTCGACGCAGCTATCAAACGGTAATTCGAGTAACAAATAACTAATGCGATTTCTCTAGTACATTCCCACGGAAATATTTCATGGGGTTTGCACGTGCCATATAGGTGGATTCAGTGAAAGTAGTGTCGTTGATAATAATAACAATAATAATAATATTAGTAGTGTATTGGTTTCCGCTTCCTTCCTGGACCCTTTCTGATGTAAGAATGATAATGACAGATTCTAACAGACAGGAATGAAGAAGAATTTAGTTGAACGGTTGCTCAATTAAATTTTTTAGTTGACAGAGAATCACCTCTCACTTGAGTACTACTGTGAAGGTAGGGCATCGGTTGCAGATGTATTGAATTTGGTGGATTTGTGAGCTTGAAATCGTCCATCCAGTAGGTCTTGTCATTCTATGAATTTTAAATCATTGGGTCACTTTTTTAGTTGATAACAACAGAGAGAAGACATATATTGCCAACTGCAGGCACTTTATACACTCATGTCGATCGCCTACGCGAACCATGGCATAAATGTATGTATTCTCCTGAACATATAAATTTACATATACATATATATATATATATGTATATATATATATTCACTGAATAATCCCATTTCATTATATATAGAAAACACGAATAGCGAACAAGCTCGTTTTCGGTAACACCATCCTCGTGGCTAATACAGTTACATTTATATGTTTGAAATGCATAAATTAGGAACAACGTCTGTGTGCTAAAGTGTGATTTGATGGTCATCAAAATTGATGTTGCGTAGTTAGGAAAGCTACGAGGGGAAGTTTTGTTGTTTACTGGTTGGGAAAGGGGCCCGTGAAAAAATGAACAAGGGTTTCGGGGATTATCCACTTCTGGCTTCAACCAAAGGGTCAACGTATGGGTCACACTGAGCTCCAGGGTTGGTCTCGCATCGCGGCCAGGATAGTTTGAGTGCCTTGACGAAACGTTTCTGAGAACAAAGCGATGGATTGAACAATATGATCGCCACAGCCTCTGCCGTTGCTAGATGTTGTTTCCGAGCGGCCTTTGGCGCATTTGTAGGGACTCTGTAGACTATTGTGAACGCGTCGTCGTTTACGGGATGTCCAGTGTCCGCAAGGTGAGCCACAATCGCGTTGGTGATGGATTTTCTGTCTCCCGTCGACAGCCAAGTTGGTTTGTGCTCTTTGATCCTTTGTGATAGTTGCCGTGTCGTTCTACCTATATAGATTGCCAAACATGAGCAAACAAACGAATAGGTTAGCATGGATGAGGTGAGGACAAGTAACTTGTCTTCTAGGTTTGTCGAGATCACTGGTCGACTGGTGAACTGGGCACGCAGTGTAGCAGCGGGAAAGGTGCGACCGTTTGCCTTTTCCAAGCGTTTTATCAGTAACTCGCTTTTGTCATCTCCTTTGAAAGGGAGATGAATGTATAAATCTTTCTTCTTCACGGTCACCAACACTTGTCTTGTTGCCCTTTCTGCTATGTTCTTTTGAATGAAACGCTCGGGGTATCCGTTATCCAATAGCGTTTGCTTCAAAATGTCTAATTCCTCACTCACCGTCTCATTCGGGCAAATCATTCGCACACGGGCTGCAAGTGAGCGAATAAGGTTACGTTTACGTCCGATGGGTACAAAGCTGGCGAAATTGGTCTTAGTTGTGTGAGGAAAGGTATGATTGGACTTTATAAATATTTTACAGAATTTTGTGAGATTTGTGATACATTGTGAACAGTCGTGTTGTCGACATAGTAAAACGGGAAAATCTGCATTCCCAGTCCCGAATTCTCCCACGTTTGCTTTAAGCTAGCTTTCCTGGATGCATGCCACACACAGACCAGGGCAATATGCACCGTGCAAAAAAATCCGCTGCCAGCTTTGGAAAATTAGTTCAAATACTTCTTCACTGGAATTGTTTCATGATTTGATTTGTATGCTTTTTCTGGCAGCACTGGTGACGACAATTAATTCTTAGGGCATATCCATCCAAAGGTCTGAGTCTTATTGTATCTTTCTTTTAAAACCACCAAAAATATCTCGATTGGTGATTCGAGTGGGCCATTTTCCCTTTGGACCGTAAGTAACTGAACAAACTGAGTTCACAGTGTTTCTTCCCATTTAATACACATTTCCGACCAAAATCGATGACCGACAGGAGTGACGGAGTGCAACGAATACGTAACGAACTAGTGATACAGAATTCAGAAAGATAAGTCACACATATATTCATGTTTACTAAATGGTGTTCCCAGTTCAGAATTCATTGCTACCCCCACCTCCTCATTCGTGATAAATCTGACTGGTACACCTGATTAAAAATACAGTTTATGTTCTAGATTTACCAAAAGAATGATTGTTTCACATGTATTGTCTTGAATAATGTCATAGAATAATTGTGAAATGTGAGCTGAAGTCAAACGAAGGCGTCCGTCATTTTTCCAATTACGGCGTCCACGCAGTTGCTGAATCCGCATATGTCTTTGACGCTGTTCGTCGCATAAGCAGGCCTCAAGAGGAATCCACGCCTATGCAACCAAGGCAATTATCAATATCGTCCAATAATTTTCTCATTAGGGCGTATCCCTTCAAATGTCTGAGTCTAACATATCATTCTTTATAAATTTCTTGCAAGTTTAGACAAGAATTTCTCTTTTCCTTTTGTTGTATCTTACTCCGATAATTTTGACAGTGTAGGTCTGTCGCACAAATCACTTTCTGTCGTCATATGTTTAGCTACAGAAACTGACATCCACTTAACTGAATACCTGTTATCAATGTCACACAGGCAAGCCGTCAAAAATAGGATGCCAAGTCTCGCTTAGTTGGTAAAATGGATAACACTATGAGTGACACATCTAAGCTCGTGAAAGTTATCATAAAAGAAGATGCAACAAAACCGATGGAGCAATTTCTGCTTAATTTTCTGGCACCTTTGAGAGTAAGAGATGCAATAGATGCAATAGACTCAGACATTTTCCAACGGATACGCCCTAAGGGAACGAACATTGAAAGATTGTATGGATTGCTGAGATTGTATAAGATTGGATTCCTAGTAGGACATATTCTCTACATATGCAGTTCAACATCATATGATAGAGCTCGTTTGTTGACAATGGTTCTGGAACCAGTGACATAAACAGTGTCGCATCAGAGCCTGGAAAACACGTTTGCACTAATGAGCTGAAAGAAGGGCCTTAATGAAAACGACGAGGAATGCATCAATACCACCTTTCAACCTCGGTTATTTTTGTCTATTTCGACGTAAGCACAATGTATTCCATTTTTTTTCACGAACTATACCACGTTTCCATTCAGATATCATTCTTATATGCATATTACACACACACTTTTGAATTGGCGGATAGCAAAATAAAAAATAGTGTCCCGAAGTTTATCGATCATGGAATGTCTTTTTGTGAACGTTTTGCGGGTTACTCTCACATAGTCCGCAGAGATGTGTCTACTGCGGTTTTGTCGCGCATCCTGAGCAATTAAATCTCTCCGGAAGCTCTCACAGTGAGTAGTAAGTTGAAATTGTTTACTACCCCATATTCTGCGAAGATAATTTTGAGAAGAAAAGCCAGAGTTTCAACGTAGCACGATTCATGTCTGGGACGATTTCGCTGCATCTCAACATGGTGCATACTTCAGAACGATACTGTTTATATAAGTTCATGTAAAACCATGATATTCGACAAATATAGGGGAACTTACAATAGTCAAGTTACGTCGCCACGGTAAAGTCACACTAACAAAGAGCTGTTTCTGCTGAAACAATGTTGGTTTCCATCGATACATGGCAATAGCTTCAGCAAACCTCAAAAGCCTGGCATTCTTTGCCACGTAAATGACCCGAAAAGCAGTGCTTCGGTCAGCTAGATTCAGCGTCATCAGAAGATGACGAGCGACGGCCGACGACGGGACGTTATGGTTTCGACCGTTGTCATTATGCCTATGATCTGACTCTGATTGCATCAAAAAACGTTGTACCCAATTTGAAATGTGTTTGAAATGTTTGTCAGTTACGTAACTGCCGCTCGGTTCGACCCACGTGGGTTGCTCCGCAACTACATTGAATTTGGTAAATCAGATTCGATTTGGTGTGCAATGGTGGAAGTCATTCCACCGAGAATGTGGGGATCTCAATCGTCCGATGAACAATTCTGAGGTCAGCTGCATAATATGTTCGAGCAAGCGCTGATCCAAGTCGTTGTTTGAGCAAGCAATTGACGTCATCACCTTTGAATTGTCAGACAAAGGGTGACTAGTAATTTTTCTACTAAACACTTCGTTCTGCTGAAGACTTTAGGCTTAGTGTGCCTTTCGATAAACGCATCGGGATAAGCGTTTTCAGTCAAGGCTTCTTTGAGCTGTCGTAGTTCTTTGTCAATTATGTCTTCTGTGCAGATACGTTGTGCTCTTTGGAAGAGTGTTCGGACCAGGCCACGTTTATATTCCACAGGCACAAAGCTGTCAATCTGCAAGTATTAGCCTGTCCAAGTTTCTTTTCGGTAAACAGATCTGGCGATTATTCCATCATTCCTTTTAGTCATATAAATGTCGCGGAAGTGCAGTGTATCTTGTATTTCTGCTTCGATCGTTAGTCGTATATTCGGATGCATACCATTTAGTTCATCCATCATCCTTGTTGTCAGTTCTAGACTTTCTGTGATGATTGGAGGATCATCAACGTATCGTTTGTAAAGTTCCGAACGTTCCAGGAATTTCTTACCTTTTGCTCAAGATGAGCCATAAATATATCTGCCAGAATGGACCCAATGAATTCCCCTTGCGATACCGTCAATTTGTCTGTAAGCCCGACCAAGGGAGAAAAAATATACGTTTGTTTTGAACAGTCGTAATTGTCGTTCCAGAACTGATACTGATGTACCAATTTTGAGTTGGTTTTACTCGACATGGTCACAGATGATACTGAGGACCTCCCGAACGGGAACATTCGTAAACAGTGATTTGACATCAAATGAAGCCATATATTTCCCTTTCTTATTATTCTGGTCCAAAAGCTTTACTATTTTTAAACTCTCTTTGATGGTGTGTCTGACTATTGACTTATGAACTGGCTCAAGCAATTTCACCAGCCATTTCGCCAATTCGTGTTGTGGTGAATTTGTCATAGATAGTATTGGTCGAAGTGGCACTCCGGGTTTGTGTATTTTCTGTCAACCATACAGTCGTGGAGTTTGAGTTCCTTTTGTCTTCAGTTTTTAGCTGTGCCTCCATTGATGAAGTATCCTTCTAGTAGAAACTGTACTTCCATCGATATCCGTTGTTCTAGTTCTTTGGGGTCATTACAGCTATCTTTGTGTACAAATTTGCTGGGATCGTCAAGAACACTTTCCATCTTCTTCTCATAATAATTCCGATCCATCAGCACTGCTCCGGACCCCTTGTCGTGGCGTAAAATTAACAAATCCGATCACAACTGTAGTTCTTCAATGGCGGATATGTGCTCAGGTGTGAGGAGTGACTTATGTCTGAATGATGCCATCCGGTACTGTCGTTCCAAGTCAACTAGCTTTACTTTGAACCAAGTCTCCGCATTTTTGAAGTTGGTTTGGCTATTTTTAGTTGTTCGAATAGATATTCGAATTGCGCCTGTGTCTCTGTGCTGTTTATTTTACACGGTGGTATACAGAAACGTAGACCACATGAAACAGCCCGTAATTGAAGTTCATTCAATGCAACTGATAACAAATTCTTCACACATTTTTCTGGTTGTTTCAGAAAATTCGGTTCAGCTCACTTGTGAACAATGGATTTCTGAAGCTTGTTGAATGCACGAAGTTTAGCTTTTCGGATGTTCTCCATACATAAGTTGGTCAATTGTATTCGGCTAACGAGGCTCAGTTCGTCAAGAATTATTGATCTTTCGATGCACGTTGTCTGAAGTGTCTTTTGTTTTTTTCCATAATATCCAATCTGACATCGCGCCTAACGTCGCAAATTCCTGGTAGGGGAAAAGATCTTACTACTCCGTAAGCGTTTACAAAATGTAATCGGGTATCTGTTGCAAAGACCACATTTCGATAATCAGCGGATCTTGTGCGGCAATGCACCATCTGTTTACATTGTGAATTCGGAAATTGGTTATCCAATAGAAGATTGGTTTAAATACGACAGGGAGGCGTAATCGTGAGCTTCACGGTGTTCGAAAACTTGTCAGAAAGATCGATAAAGTTAGCGCAAATGGTGTCATCCCTCTTTCGTCACGAAGGTTCACTCACCGAGGGCTGCACTAGGTTCCAGTATCGGCACAGAATACGTTCGAGAACTCGCATACTCATAACATGATCATTTATCAACTTTCAGCTCCTAGTACCTTACGATTCGTTTACGAGCAGCATGTAGTAGTAAGTGAGTCAAGGACGTACCTGACCCTGGATACTGAAGCCAGCTCAAGTGAGGCTCTTGACGCATTCCACGATTGTGTTGATACACGTTTTTTACTCAGTTGTGCAGAAAATGTTGTCCACAAATCGATAGCGATTCAAAAGATTCGACACAGCTGTCTGTTGTCATATTCATCATGGATAAACATATTATCTAAGAATGAACATAGTAAAAATCCATTTCTGAGAGTTAATTATTGTCTGCAGGTATTTTTGACATAATCTGGTCACAAGCGTTGAAGTGTTTATTAACGATAGTACAGACAGCTGCATCTCTGGATCTGCCACCACTTTGAGGGACACATTTTTTGGATCTTATCACTAACGGGAAACCCTTATTTCATATGAACAACGATAATAATTGGATACCAGTAAAATTATTGATAACTGACAGTTTCCAATGGAAAGGCATTATCACGTGGTGGAAATTTTACAAACAAGAGGATGATTCCAGTTTCACCCTGATTTTTGGCAGCGGTAGCTTTCCGAAATCTTGAAGGTTCCCAAGTCCATCAAACCTCGGTTTTCTCCGTGCGTTGTTTTTGTGGCAAATCAGGCCCAACATCTGAAGGATGTCGTTGCATTTACGAGTAGTTGTGTACAAAAGTACTCTGCCAGTTATTCAGTTGGTGCCTTTTATTCATACAGTTGTATAATCTGTGCAATATCTATGGTCTTATGGCTTTCCGTCGGCTGAGTGCTGGTGGTCGTCGCAATATTGTACCATGGATCAGTCATACGTGTATCACGCTTATGACAGTATTTTCTAGCAACCTGTGGTTTTCTTGGGAACTCATTGCGTGCTGCTTACAAGGGTTTCCTTACATAGCCACATCTTCGCGGTCTGGTTGTTTGCACGTGTATTTGGTGGTATTCAGTGCCTGATTCTCTTACTTCGCGTTGAAATGTATACTGGAGGTTGCAGCATTAAAATGGTTGTTCGAGCTGTTCATGAGTATCTTTTGGGTTTTTGTGTGAGCCTTGACTGTTTATTCTGCTGTGCGACGTGGCCGACATGACGAATGATTCACCTGGTACTATGCGTTTATTTTTACAGGTCGGATTCCACAGCCCAGTCTGCTCTGATTAGCTGATCTTTATGTTCCCAAATCTCACGCTATCAGTGTTCCAATGTACCGCCAAATGCAAATCAAAAAAATGCGCGCTTCATAATGTCTTCCACTTTCCAATTATCTCTGTATTCTTCTCATAGCTTGGAATAAATAAACCACAAAAGACACGTTTATGGTAAAGGTTAGCAGCGCACCACCAAGCCCCAGTTGGCGATGGGATCATGACGAATCCAAATTCATCAAGCAATTAAATCAAGCTCACAAAACCACAGCAGATTATGTCAGATATTTGATGTTTGTGCCACTATGCAAGAACATGTTGGACTGGAATTTATTGCTGTGGCTGAAATGTTCGCAATGTATGGCGTTGAGTACTTGATAAGTTGATCAGTTTCGTTATGTTAGTTCACATGTTCACATGTTCACTGTTTGCATCTTTTTATTGATGCGGAAATTGAACCGAAGATCACGTTTTAACTCAAAATTCATCCGTGTAAGTTTTAATTCCCAATCACCGTTCAAAAGGTAAGATTTACCATCATCACACAATATATGGGAAAGGTGATTGACATATGAACCATGGCAATTTCGTTTACCAGGTGGATGGAATGTAGGAGAACGTTGTGTTATCGAGCAGAGTTTTGGGCAGATTTGAAAATGGGAAACAGGCTTTTGGTTCAAATGGATCCCGTTTCGTCTACGACATGGTCAACTCATACGAGTCAACACGTAATTCAATGCTTGATTTCCGTTTCCGGTAAACATTTCCATAAATCAATTGCCATTGTAATGTGTAATTAACAGAACGATATTAGCCGCAATTTCCACTACAGCGCGGAAGTTATCCAGTAGGATTTACTGAAAACACGTGGACGGAGAAGGAAAATGGTATGAACATTGGTGGAGCAATAATTCATACCAGTTCAGTATTGCTCAGTGGTTGTGTGATGAATGCACTGAAAAAGTGTTTTTCTTCGGGCGATATCTACCGCCTTTCTAAGTTATCTGAATATCTTCCTGAAACATCAGAAAAGAGCATGCGAAAAGGCTTGACTCCGGAAGCTGGAGGAAAGCTAAGAGCCCAGAGTGAACTACGGACAACAGGGATCGGTTAATTCAGCCTGCCTTCCTTAGAGCCGAATCTGCACATCTTTATGTTAGTTCTTTTATATATTAGGTGAACATGAAAGTAAACCCTGGAGAAGACGCAAAACGCTTGGGGTTAATGGGCTCATCTAATGCCACTCAAGCACACTGCACTAAATTATCTATCCAGGTCGTACGTGGAAGACTGTATCGGTCAAATCGAGACCAACTAAAAACTGAACATCGAGAAATCTATGAGCTAACATTTCCTAAACTGTGAATAAGTCGAAACACTTAGTGAATGTAAAGTAACATCAGTTATTCAATCCCAACGCGACTTACTAAACTCAGAAATGTTTAACGATACTTCATTCACCAGTAGGTATTAGTGGCCGAGGACTCTCGGGAAGTCTCGAGGCTTGTAGCTAAATAATATTTTCTGCTCTGCCAAAAGCTGTAACAACCGAACATCCCTTAGCTTTTGGCCGTGTATTGTTGCACAAAAACAGTTCGTTCATAAATGTAGTATACGGTCGCTTACTTTATCTAAATGGCTAGCTTTAGGTGATTTGAGATATCACGTGATTTCAATATTCAATAATAATTGGCGGTCCTATTTTTGAACACCTGCTCGAAGTTCAACCCAGGAACACTGATAAATATTTCTTTTGACGCTGACTACGTATATGGGCTGTCCCTTGTTGCAATAAATCGTACTAAATGCCGGATTCCAAACTGTTCATGTCCCCCATTCCGAAAAATATTGCACTATATAATGACATTCCCTGATAACACATTGGTTCCTGTTTATTGGACAAAGGGTTCAAACTGGTGGCACTTTGTAGTGAATAGTAATTGGCAATCCTGCTTGCTTAATCGAACAAATTCTATATTTTGTACTGATTGAAAATACGGCACGGATTTCATACTCTTCTGAGTATGTTCTCCTGAATGAGATAGACACAGCTCATGCAGAAAATGTTGTCCACAAATCGATAGCGATTCAAGAGATTCGACACTGCTGTCGGTTGTCATATTCATCATGGATATACATATTATCTAAGAATGAACATAGGAAAATTCCATTTCCACTTCGTCGATTTGTCTATGATATATCCCATCAAACTCAAGTGTAAAACAATTGTACGTGCTTGGAACAGCCTATTAGGGCTTCTTGTCGTGATTCTTATCAAATGTTATTTTGCTTCCATCCCTTCAGCTCATTCAAAGTCATTTTATATCTTCCACCATGGATTACGTCACTTCAATGAACATCGAGTGTGTAGTTCTATAATGTTTCAGACTTCAAGTTATTACGTGAGCAATCTGATCATTTCTACAGATCAGAATACGATTCGCCGTCTACCGGAATCAACACTGTGGCGCGAAATTCCTGAAATAATATATGGAAAGTAAAACTGCTGATAGCCTCTTTGACCTAGCAATTTTGCGCACCCAAATGTAAATTGGTCGTATCAGGTAATCCATTCTTCTTGGGTAAACAACGATGGTACACACTTCTCCTTAAATGAGTGAGTTAAATTATTCGGCCACATTGGTTTCGTTTATTTCTATGGATTTTTCATGCATTTTCAGTATTTCGCTCAATAAAATGCTCTGAATAATGGTATATTCTACAAGTGACGTGTCAGCTGTTCTATGCACAAATCTTCCCAGTGCCTTTTCGAACCCAGTAACTGAAGTAAGTTGCATCGGCTCCTCGTGGGGGGAGGTGTTTACAATTGTGTACGCGTGAATAGCTCTGTCATTGTAAATATTGTGCCCATCATGCGTGACTTTGAAGGAGTTCAGCATTCATTACAGACCAAATGAGTACAGGCCCTGTCGAAATTCGGATGGAAGTATATCTGTTGGCGTAACGAGCTTCAACTTCGTACTTTTCTCTGTAATGTAACACAAGAATTGAAAATATAATGTCAATGCAATGCAAACAGATTAGTATAAATTTCATTATCCGGTGTAATCTTGGCAATGTCACGGTTGTTTGTAAGTTCAAGAGAAAAAAATTGTTGATTTATTTTGAATGAATGACAAAATTACGTGGACGGAATGCATTGCATTTTTAAGTGACCGACTTTGCTCATAACTGTCCTGTAAACGAAGAGGCACTTTTCAGCATTATCCATATAAAGAAATGGAGTGACAACAAATGGCATTGGATAAACAGCCAGCCTAATCGAATGGACAAGTCTTGCGAAAACCTGAAATTAGGTTTTGCTTGTGGTTTTGCTTAACGCATTGCGCTAGGATTTACTTTCGGAGATGTATTGTTCTCCAGATATAGAATCAACCATTATGTATTGACAAAATTCCGTGTTTATTCAGGTAAAGCTTTGTCATATTCAATCGGAACATGGTCAATAATCCTTAGTTCTGTAGTGAAATTCTTGCAACTCGGTCTTCTGTAAAATCAGCGACCCCAAATTCTTGTGTTCAGCAATAAATGTTCTCATAAATAAGCATGCATCGTTCACGTATCGTGCTGGTATTGCACTGGTAATATAGCTGTCAACGGTTCTCTCCAATGAATGTTTCATTCAGTTTACGACCTTCTAGAAACTACACCCCAATATATATTTACTCTGACTTCTCAACATTCAAGTTTAAATGCTGTCACTGATGTCTGTGTACATTATCAATAACTCATCAATTGTTCTTTCGGAGAGGAAACTCTTCACTTATTGAGCGCTGCTTTTCTTGTTTGCATCCTAGACTGAGATTTATCGCTGATTATCTACCGATTAAGTCCCATTCCTCATAAATGTTTGTGTGCACTGGCCATTTTCGGTTGCCAGAACATAAATACCTAATTCGCGTTCAATCTTACCTTCCTTATATTGATGGTGACAAGAGCGAGACTATCCTTCTGCTCAGACTGACTGTGATACCACAAATAATCCGCGTACTTCCTCAAACAATAGACGGAAAGTAGATTGACGAGGTACTCGTCTGATCAATGCACGTTTCAGTTCTTTGTGTATGTTTACTAAATTCACTATCATATAGCCCAGTCAGTGTTTCCGGTCATTTTGGAGACTTTTTGTATAGCTGAAGAAAGCCATCCAGCCAGTGTTATGATGCTTTGAATATCTCTGATTTTGATTCAATTTATGGTTCCATGGCAAGAACAAATGTTTGCATATCATCCGTGACAGCAATTAAACGTTTTGCACATTTTTTGGCAATTCACTCACAGGTTATATTTTCTGTTTGCGATCCACTCTTGTAGTTATGTAAATGTATAACCCCTATCTTTGCCTGAGGTCATACCACTATGCTCTCCTTTTTCGGGCCACGGGAACATAAAGCATCATCTCATTTTATGATGCCGTTAGATTCCTGTCACGCAAATATTCACCAATAGTTGCCTTTGTAACGACGGAATAGCTCTTCCTTTTTACACTCATCCTTACTTGATGGCAAACTCAAAAGCGAAGCCAAACTGCCGTCAGTAGGACTGGACTAATTGATTTCACCCTGGTGAGGAATGCAAATCATGATCCACGCATATAAACTATCAGGAGTGCACCAGTATCCTCTGCACTCCAACTGGCCGATGGAAAACTCAGGACGCCACCGTTTTTAGATAATGTGAGGATTTTATTTGTTACAAGATGAATCCATCAGATGAAGACAAACTGCAACGGTTCTGGTGTGGTCGAGTATGCATGCTACTCACTGAGTAGTAAGTGGTTGACTGCTTCAAAGTAAATTGTAGTCAATCATGGAGCAATAACGGGCTAAATCACGTCACACGGACTGAATGCAATAAGATGAAGAAAGGCAATATAAGACATTGGATGACACCCTAGATCGGATTACTTATGCTTCTTATCGACTGGACACTGAAGATGCAAATCAGCATTTTTCGTTTTGCTTGGTTAAATTTGTTGATATTCAAATCAATGATTGACAAAAAACAGCCTACTCACCAGGTACATCTTGTGGGTCATAACACTGGTCAAACTCTTCGAAACACTTGTTAGGTTGAACATGGAAAACTATTACTTGCAAATTGTTTACGCGGAGCAAGTGTTCGGACCTAGAGACCCAATTTACCGAAAGGTTGAAAACAATTCAATTAGCATTTAGGGCAGTTGATGCATGAGTGAATCAGTAGGCAAAATGGCCTGCACTTCAGAATAATACTTTACTGTTCGATCAGGTTTCGTTGAATCAAACTGCAAATGCTTCACAGTCACGCTCTGCTGACAGCTTCACTCTCATAATATTCATCAACGTGCTTCCGTCATATCAATATCACTCCGTAACTGAAGCTTTTTGTCAAAGTATATAGCAAAAGATTCCCGAAAATGCATCTCAGGATTCGCAATTTGGATAGTTCTTAGTACCGGAAAAAAGAGGGGACTGTCTCCATCTCTTACCACAACGATGACATCTTTTACTACATTCATTCACGTTGGAGTTTCTAAGAATATTTTTTACCTGACCTCATGTGGGACCATTGTTTTCATTGATGTCGAGAGAGAGTCACCGTATCAGAAGGATCATTGTTTCATATCACACCTAATTCGAAAGAAAATAGTTCCGAAATAAATGGACGGCTGGTAATCAGATTGTAAAATTTGGTAAAAGAAATTACCCGTACACCAGAACATTCTCTCCTAGCCATCATACCTCTGGCTAGTAGCGATCAAAAAGCATATGCCGACCTTCTCACATGAATCGATAATGGATGAAGCTCCTGAACAGAACTCTGTTGTTATAAAAGTGCACAGACCTAACTATCCATAGATTTCACGAACGCTCACTGCATTTTACACACGCAAATTGGTAATTGCTGTTCGTAACTGAAGTCCATCCTCCTCCTCTGCCTAACTACTCATGAGTTGCGAAAAAGTACATCGTGAGCCTCGGATGTTCGTGACGTATTTTCTCTGTTGCTATGGTATCATATTGGTATGTACTCACGTTTTACGGTAACTATTACATGAACAGTTCACGTATTTATTCATAACTTTGTTTCCTCGAAGGTCAGCAGGTCTGTTGATATATGATCTTTCTGAGTAGTCCAATTGGACAGCCGAGCTGAGGCTCGGACTCTCAACCCTGACGTTTCTGTCACTGCACTCCACCATTGACCACCATACTCTGATGGCGCTAAAAGATCTTGTGCCGAGTTCGTCTAATCGAGTTGGCACGTGCTCTTGTTAGCCCCACAGATTTAGCTTATTTGTACTTAATAATTAATACCTACTTTCAATATTGCAAGTACAGCCTATTTCACGCCTTTGTACCTGATTTATTGACTTGTGACGACAAACGTTTTCTGGGCTTTACTGTGCTACAGTTTCGTTCAGCTATTTGTTAGGCGGACCGTTTTTATTTTCTGCACTGTGCCGATTTTCGGAATGTGACTGCCCATTGCTCTTTGTTTCTCACGTGACTGTATGTATTTTACTGGTTGCTAATTTATGCTTATTGTATTGTTCAGAACCACGAATAATCGATAAACACGGTTATCCGATGGGAATTTGGTCCACTGCCAGTAGCCGTGTTCTGATCTTGGCGTGCGCAGAGCCAGTTAGACTAAGTTCCCACTAGTTTGACGGCCTGAGACATCGGGACAGTCACAACGCAAATCATGAAGATTTTCGCTGAGGAATTGAACCACTGATATTCATGAATATTAAGTCCTAACGGTTTTATACGTGGGTCGCCTTCGTGCAATATTTTCCTCCTAAAGAACATCAAGTCTCCCCCAGTTTAAAACTTGAAGTTTCTCGAATAAGACATGGTCGTGCAAATATTCGAAATACTTCTGATTGCCTAAGAAAGAAAATCGTTACGTAACAGGTACAAATATGTAAGTAGATCCAATAAGAGGATCACATCCGTTATGAGCATTGTACTTACCACCCGGCGCTAAACCACTGGAGATTTATCATGACCATGTGTGATTTACTACTCCATCTCTCACCACTAAACGTTCTGGTTAACCAAAATTACTACAGCTGCAATGCATGTTGGTGCACCGTTTCAGTTACGTCCTTACTTCTTCTACAGATGGAACAGAGATAAATCTACGCTCAGACCAGTTTAATTCCCATGACAGAAAATTTGCTTTGCTAAAGGTATTTCTTGAGAACACTGTGTTACATGAAAATAGAACACACTCACAGACATTTAGGAATATTGGGTGCACAACCTCGTGAAATGGAAGATGACAGAAAGGATTAGTAATATACGTTATGTTTTCCACAGATGATGAACAGGTATACGGAAACAACAGTGCCACATTAGATTAACCAACTATTAGAGCCATTGTGGCGAGCACCGAGAACACCACTGATTAATCATTTTCATGTATGAATGAAGTCTCCCAAAGATATACTGAAACGGTTTGCTAATTTCACTGTGCTTAGTCAAAATATGATGGAAAGCAAACGAAGTATATTCTTTCATTTGATCGTGTGAAAGGTATTTATGATTGTGCTTGATAATAGATTTCAGCAATTTTTAAAGAAATTGGTTTAATTGAACTTCATTGGTAATGAAACAAATTACAATTGGCTCATAGCAGTGAAAACAAGGTGAGATCGGTCATTCAACTCAGACACATTGTGGTAATCGCTTGATTGAATCTGATTGTCAGTCACAGATTGTACACAATAAGATGATCCTCACTGATAATACAACCATCAGGATTTTGATTTCTGTCGACCACCCATTTTGCCAATCAACAGCATTCTTGGGGTATAGTGCACATGGAGCCAATCCAAGTTATTTCAATACTTCCACCTCATGACATGATAAACTTATGTATTACGAAATGATCCCTTTCGTCTTGATGCATTTCCAGTGAACATAATATGATGTTTGTCTTGAAGTAAATTTGCCTGAATTGGTTCTATGAGAAACTTTTGCATTCGGCCCCTTTGTTGGATATCTCTCACGTCAGTTGAGCTCCAACGTGGAGAAATTTGTCATCATCATTCGATTGTGGGTTGTTCAAAGTAGATGGTCATCGAGCTTGTTTCAGATCAGAAATCATGCTTTTCAGATGATTTGAGCAATAAAGCTAAAATTACAAATACAGTCACGAACAACAAGAAGAGCAAGTTTGGACATTTAGACCTCTAGTTGACTTGAATGTATGATGACAAATTCTTATGGGCAGCGACATACAATGACACTCTCGGCAAACTGTGTCCAACGAGATTTATTTTCTAAATCGGTTTTGGTCTGCAAGAGTCGAATTCTTCAGTTTATTCACCTACACTATAATGTTAGACGTGAATCTGATCTTCATAATCCAGTTGGAAAAAATAATACAAAGGGTTCCCATTAAACAGATGGTTAGATGTGAAGGGTTGAATATAGAATGGGGCAGAAAATGAGATATTCATTCCACGTCAAGGACTGTCAACAGTAGCTACATATACTCAGAAGGGTGGTATGTGTTCAGCGAATAGAACATATTTCTGGATATGGATATACGCATTCTGAAAATATGTTAGAAATGGGATATTCGGCGCCCATGCTAACGGTTCCGTAAGTCTGTGATGATTATCGTCAGATTATCAAGCAGACGAGTGAAATGAGACAAAGCTGAATTGAGGTAAACAAAATCACGAGTAAGTGTGAATTTGAAATTCGAGTGTTTGCATGATTCAGACAGTTTCTGAAAGTTAATTAGATGGCAGACAATGAATGTCTGCAGGTATTTTTGACAAAATCTGGTCACAAGCGCTGAAGTGTTTATCAACGATAGTAAAGACAGCTGCATCTCTGGATCTGCCAACACTTTGAGATACACATTTATTGGATCTTATCACTAACGGGAAACCCTTATTTCATAAGAAAAACGATATTAATTGGATACCAGTAAAATTATTGATAACTGACAGTTTCCATTGGAAGAGCATAACCACATGGTAGAAATTTTACAAACAAGAGGATGATTCCAGTTTCGGCAGCACAAAAATGGTTGTTTGAGCTGTTCATGAGTATCATTTGGGTTTTTGTGCGTACCTTGACTGTTCATTCTGCTGTGCGACGTGGCCGACATGACGAATGATTCACCTGGTACTATGCGTTTATTTTTACAGGTCGGATTCCACAGCCCAGTCTGCTCTGATTAGCTGATCTTTATGTTCCCAAATCTCACGCTATCAGTGTTCCAATGTACCGCCAAATGCAAATCAAAAAAAATGCGCGCTTCATAATGTCTTCCACTTTCCAATTATCTCTGTATTCTTCTCATAGCTTGGAATAAATAAACCACAAAAGACACGTTTATGGTAAAGGTTAGCAGCGCACCACCAAGCCCCAGTTGGCGATGGGATCATGACGAATCCAAATTCATCAACCAATTAAATCAAGCTCACAAAATATATTTGATGTTTGTGCCACTATGCAAGAACATGTTGGACTGGAATTTATTGCTGTGGCTGAAATGTTCGCAATGTATGGCGTTGAGTACTTGATAAGTTGATCAGTTTCGTTATGTTAGTTCACATGTTCACATGTTCACTGTTTGCATCTTTTTATTGATGCGGAAATTGAACCGAAGATCACGTTTTAACTCAAAATTCATCCGTGTAAGTTTTAATTCCCAATCACCGTTCAAAAGGTAAGATTTACCATCATCACACAATATATGGGAAAGGTGATTGACATATGAACCATGGCAATTTCGTTTACCAGGTGGATGGAATGTAGGAGAACGTTGTGTTATCGAGCAGAGTTTTGGGCAGATTTGAAAATGGGAAACAGGCTTTTGGTTCAAATGGATCCCGTTTCGTCTACGACATGGTCAACTCATACGAGTCAACACGTAATTCAATGCTTGATTTCCGTTTCCGGTAAACATTTCCATAAATCAATTGCCATTGTAATGTGTAATTAACAGAACGATATTAGCCGCGATTTCCACTACAGCGCGGAAGTTATCCAGTAGGATTGACTGAAAACACGTGGACGGAGAAGGAAAATGGTATGAACATTGGTGGAGCAATAATTCATACCAGTTCAGTATTGCTCAGTGGTTGTGTGATGAATGCACTGAAAAAGTGTTTTTCTTCGGGCGATATCTACCGCCTTTCTAAGTTATCTGAATATCTTCCTGAAACATCAGAAAAGAGCATGCGAAAAGGCTTGACTCCGGAAGCTGGAGGAAAGCTAAGAGCCCAGAGTGAACTACGGACAACAGGGATCGGTTAATTCAGCCTGCCTTCCTTAGAGCCGAATCTGCACATCTTTATGTTAGTTCTTTTATATATTAGGTGAACATGAAAGTAAACCCTGGAGAAGACGCAAAACGCTTGGGGTTAATGGGCTCATCTAATGCCACTCAAGCACACTGCACTAAATTATCTATCCAGGTCGTACGTGGAAGACTGTATCGGTCAAATCGAGACCAATTAAAAACTGAACATCGAGAAATCTATGAGCAAACATTTCCTAAACTGTGAATAATTCTAAACAATTAGTGAATGTAAAGTAACATCAATTATTCAATCCCAACGCGACTTACTAAACTCAGAAATGTTTAACGATACTTCATTCACCAGTAGGTATTAGTGGCCGAGGACTCTCGGGAAGTCTCGAGGCTTGTAGCTAAATAATATTTTCTGCTCTGCCAAAAGCTGTAACAACCGAACATCCCTTAGCTTTTGGCCGTGTATTGTTGCACAAAAACAGTTCGTTCATAAATGTAGTATACGGTCGCTTACTTTATCTAAATGGCTAGCTTTAGGTGATTTGAGATATCACGTGATTTCAATATTCAATAATAATTAGGCGGTCCTATTTTTGAACACCTGCTCGAAGTTCAACCCAGGAACACTGATAAATATTTCTTTTGACGCTGACTACGTATATGGGCTGTCCCTTGTTGCAATAAATCGTACTAAATGCCGGATTCCAAACTGTTCATGTCCCCCATTCCGAAAAATATTGCACTATATAATGACATTCCCTGATAACACATTGGTTCCTGTTTATTGGACAAAGGGTTCAAACTGGTGGCACTTTGTAGTGAATAGTAATTGGCAATCCTGCTTGCTTAATCGAACAAATTCTATATTTTGTACTGATTGAAAATACGGCACGGATTTCATACTCTTCTGAGTATGTTCTCGTGAATGGGATAGACACAGCTAATGCATTGTCATTATTGTTTGAGACTATGTTCATCATTGTTGGATTATTATTCTTTTTCCGAATTAGCTATCTGTTCACCTTTACAATCTTCCACTGGATAGATATGTTACAGGTCATTCACACGAGTCAAAATATAACTGAAATGGGATGGCATTTGTTTAAATTCTTGTAATTCCATTTCTCAAATCAGATCGGATTTTCGATCCCCTAGAAATGCATCGATTTCTCGCAGTTCATAAAAGCACGTCAAAACATTCCCACATAACAACTAGCAGAATTCCGTGTGGAAAAATAAAGCCAAATATTCACTTCCGATTTCTTCACGGAACAGTTTCAAGAGGGGGTTGTTCACAGGGTCAATCCTAATGCGGTTGATGTTCTTCAATTACCTGAAGGAAATTTTCCATTGTGAGAAATGATGCATCATGCATGTTTAGGTTAATTTTGATTTGTATTTCAACGGACAGATCCTCAAATTATGCACTGGGGTTTTACTTATCACCAGTCGTTCTAGTGAGAGAGAAAACACAGTCTAAGCATCCTTTATTCAATTTACTCCTGCTGGAAATAATGAAACGCTAGCCATGTGAAAGGAATATATTTCTTTTCGACAATCACATTTGGTATTGGACGAATGAGACTGTGAGTGCATCTATAAGTAGTAGGGAGTCAATAAGTGCTCAACGACTCCGGTAACTTGACTGCATTCAGTAGCATAGATATCTGTATTCGCGGTGTGAACGACAGTAAAACGAAAAGGTGCAACAATATCACGAAAGAAGTTATAGCTCTTCAATCAATCAAGTCAGAACTGAGCAACAGATTTTGCTGCCAAGACCGCAATGAGTGATAATTGTACAGTTCCCGTAGAAGATAACAAAATAATTTAGGTTGTGGTCTGGCAGTGACACACTTGATGGAGGCAATGTATAGCCATAGTCAACAGAACAATATCCAATAAAATAGCCGTATTTTTTGTAAGTTCACTGACGTTTGGCATTCTGAATATTACTTTAGTCACAAAACGTAAATAAACATGACTCACAGTTAAGTGAACAGTCAAAACAGCTGTACAGGACAACCAGCTCATGTATCAACATCTGTGTGCACATGATATCCGTTATGTATTTGGTACCCATAAAAATTCCAAGGTTTGTATCCAAATATACCAGTACATTTCAGTACCAGCTGACTCTATTTCGGGCAATTCGGTCAGCTCAATTGGTATGGCGACATGGAAACGTTGCCAATCGAACATCTGATTTTGAAAAGTGATCCATCCCAGATTGAGGCAAGTATGAAGCGATTTGAACTTTAGTACATTATCCGTGAATGAGTGATGCAGGATCACTCGATGTTCTCTCTCTTTGCAGGTGTCCGTGATTTGTGTTCATTGTGGAATAACCCTGAATTCCTATGTTTATCCACAAAATTATCATCCAAGGAGTTGAAAAATCAGCAGAACCATATTATTCTGGCTAATTTTCAAACAACCAAACGGGCAAAATGTGCTTTCATAGTCTGGAGTGATTTGTAGTGTGGAAAATTCGCTCTGTTGCCGGACAAACAAAGTATCACTGTGCAACTACCGTTAGTATCTCGACCAACGATTACCGAATTTGATACAAAGATTGAGGGACCGCAATGTGGCTATCAAAACTTCAAGATAGTTTTTCCCGAACCACCGAAAAAAAATACTGTGTTTCACGGTTTCTAATGACAGACCTGAAAGCATTCAAACGCCTATCAGAATCTGCATCATCAAGGAACGGGGCAGAACTTCGGCCAATTCTAGGATGTATGCAGCACTGTTCGCAGTTTAATCTTGATTAACCTATCAAAGTTCCAAAGCTTTTTTTACTTTACAACATTCCTCTCCATGGTAATAGAATAGCCAGTATAAACAGACTTCTAACAAATCCCGTCATTTATTTCACGGAATGACCATCACTAAAGTCATTTTTTGGTTTCAATGTCTGCAGAAACAATCCTGAATATTTTGACTGTCAGTATCGCAGAAAACGTAGTCTCATTAGCTCTACGCACGATGTGGGCTGTATACAGCTACGGACAGCAGAACAAATTCCAAACGTAAAACCGTTTTTACCATAAATTCGGGGTTCTAAATAATACAATGCATAGGAATACCTAAACTCAAATGACTTACAGCCAGGTGAGCAACCAAGAACAACAGTACAGAAGGTTATCCAATAAATCGGCACAGTGCGGTCATAAACGGTCCACTCAGCAAGGAGTCGAGCGATACTGTAGCGCAGCACTGTTACGGTACAGATGGTGTATCAAGAAGCTTTCGGGCTAATATGAAATTCAGTTTCAGTTAAAGGATCAGAATATAATTTATGTGTGTCGACGTGAACGGATGGACCTGGCAAAAGACTTGTTTGCATCACAGATCTTCTCTGTGGTCTATCGGTTTAAGGCGCGAATAGTGGGGCAGAGTTCGGGAAATCGAACTTCCGGTGGGAAGTTTTTATGCGTGAGTGGAACGTTCGGCAAAACTTGCTTACAAGGGAAATGTACATTCCTATAACAACAGAGTCGGGAACACGAACGTAAAATGTTCACGCACTATACGTCGAAAATCGGAAATCTGGACTGTGTCGGTACTGCAGAGTCGGAGAATTGGACCATAAATTTTCGAGTTTCATGATGCATGTACACGCTACTGATGAGTAGGAAAAACGAGGATGTCAAATTATAAATTGCAAAAGTTATTTTTCTACTGCCAATCACTTGGTTGAAATATGCTCCTCTTATGTGGATTGGTGCCATTCTTGAATAAGATGAATTGCCGGCACTGTGTATTTATCCAATACTCACCAAAATGGAAATGAGATTCGTAGTGACTCACACGGACTTCTTGATCGTTGTCTTGCTCTAAAACGTTTTTGCAGGACTGCTATTAGGTACCCACTACAAATGGCGACCGGCCGTCAGGCACTGAGTAACCAAAATAATCCAAGAACGCCACCAATAAAACACCGACAGCAATGGTTCAGATATGGGGAATCCACCTCAGCGGACATGATAATATTATCAAATTTCGTTCCGGTTCGCAGATTTCCCATAGACAAATTTTGTTCCATTTTTCTGAACACGCTGATAGACCAAGGAACTGCAGTTTCGTTGAGACACTTCCTACTTCAAAGAGTGGCATAACGCTCTAAACGAACAATTATCATAACGTGATCCTTTCAGCTTACAATCTTGGGTGGGAATGTGAAGGAAGAAAATGCTTTTCTCAGATATACAAGTGGAAGGATCAACTTCCATTATCTCCGGATAAGACGCTGGAAGATAAAGATCAAGTTATTATACCAACAACCTTCATGAAACCTGATCTCGAAGAATTAAACGAAGACCACGAGAGTATCGAGAAAATGAAAACATTTTACGGGGAAACGGGCTGATTGCCGTGAATTAAAACGGCAATCAAACAACAGCGACGAAATGCAATCAGTGCAATCATAAAATGCATCAGAAAATAAAGAACTGGACACATGGTCTGAAAGCCATCTTCCATGGCAGAAAGTGCATGCCGACTTTGGTGAACCTTTTCTCAGTAAGTTGTATGCTGTTGGGATAAATGATACATATTCACACTGTTCCGAATCGTATCTGAATGAGAACACTAGTGTATCGTTTGTCAGAAATGGATTTCGTAAATGCTCGATTTGAGAAGCCATTCTACGAGTGATTGTGACAGACAACGGATCACAGTTTCGTTGATGGAAATAAATTCAAGGTTTGATGGAATGGGACATCATCATCTGTTTACTCCATCCCGACATCCGCATTCGAAGGGTGTAGCCCGAAATTCCATCTTAAGGGCAATCAAATATGTTGTGAGTTCATCATCTTCACACAAATTTGTTGATCTTGGTGGTTTTGGTAATGACTTACTGTTGCAGTGTTGGAATGCGAAGCATTTACCAACAAACATACACCAGCAGTATTATTATAAACCAGAAAACTGAGATTGTAACTAAGGTACTTGGATTCCATTGACTTCTCTCATTTCTGAGGAAGTGATATTCGACCGTTTACAACTCTCTTTAGGCAACAGTTGGGATGGAGGATTCAGGATATTATGAATTTTAACAATGAAATCCAGTTAGAGAGTAAAACGATGAAGAGGAGGGAATCCTACAAAATGGCGAGCCGGTTCCATTGCGCAGAAGACTTGCCTAAACCCATCGTCAGTGATTGAAGCCGACAGCGTTACGGGCTCAAAACAAAGAGAGGAGAATGTGTGGTGATTCTGTTCTATTCATATCCAGTTAGAGATAATCCATTTGGACCAATCCGTGCTCGCTTTTCTCGGCTAACACTCCAACCAGCATGCCCGCATTTCCACGAGCAAACAAATACAACGTGTGCGTATGATTCACGTGGATATTGATTATTGTAGTACACATGACTCGCGCGTATTATCTGCCTCCACATTATGTGACAGTGTTTGGTAAACTTATGCCCATTAGTCACATTGCTTATGGATCAATATCTGTTTGTATATGTATACATGCATATGTATATGCCTATGAAACTTTTGTATTTTCGAAGTTCTCAACGGCAGTCGTTACGTCATATCTGTACCACTGATGCTTACCGCATACACACACAAATTCACCAATCCATACCGTACATCTAGTGAGTATGGGCCAGAGGTGACCTCATTTCAGTCACTGATAGATCCCGTCTGTCTGTACACTCTACATGGTTCCCCTCCCCTACCGGATTGTGAACCTTACCTAGTCTACTGACGAATCATCTCCTTGAACTCGTTCAGGTTGACGCTATGGACACAATTCAGTTGCCCATTCACTGAGTACGGTTGTCTCTGAGAATTTTAATTAAAAGACTTTACTTCAATTGGCGAGAACAAAAAGTACTTTGCATGGCTTTACATTTCGGCAGAGCATTTCTTGTACATCAGGCGACTTCTACGATGGTCGGCTTCGCTATAGGGGTCCAAGTGAGAGGCAAGCCTCCCGCTAACCAACTTTATATTCAAAGCTAGTGTCTGAAGAGCTTTATGCCATATTGTGTATAGGTTCAATGAACCGTTGAGAACCAACCCTGATAGCCTTCTGGTGGAAGTGTTTGGTTCAAAGCCATTCGCCCTGGCCTTGATTTGCAGTATCGTCTCGTTGAATGTGCACTTCTGATGGTGATTCCCGAAAGGGATGTAATAGATGTACAGCGACTTCGTGGTTTTCACTGGTATGAAACCCTCATTCTGCATGATGAATCTCATAATGTGCGAAATTTAATCTTCACTACTCATAAACGTATTTTCAATAAACAGTCGTCCCATTGGAGGTATTGAAGAACACCTTAAAGAGAACTCACAATTATTCAGGTACCTAATTTCTTAGCCGTTTTAACGAAGAACTCCGTCGTTCCCTCCCCTCTCTTCCAGAAGGAACAAAAATTGTATTTACCTATATTTTGTGCACTTATGGGATATATCTACTCGGCAGGTGATCGTGATCGGGTATTGAAACTGGAGCTACCTATTCATTCTCCCAACGGTTAGTTTGTGATATTCTGTGTAGTGAGACATATGCCGCTTCGGGTAATGATGCATGGAAGAATAAATTGGAGGTTATGTTGACAAAGTGCAAATCCTGTTTAGGGGAATAACTTCGTACAGTGAACGGCCTAATGAGAGTTTCATATGTTCTGCTACGTAAAGAAGTATGTGACTATCTTTCCAGGCCTAACAGAGCTCGAAATATTCTATCATTTTCTTCTCATTTTTGTTGTTGACTGGTTTGTAATTCTATTGTCACTGCCGAAGCTATAAAAGGGATTGTCTTCTGGTTTGTGAGAAATACTGCTGTAAGAAATACTGGTTGATAAACGGTAAAATCTTGAATGTATTAGCACCAGTATCTGTCGTGAACTAAACAATCAATACAAAATGGTGATGAACAACAGGATTCAACCAAATGTTTACCATAAACCAACGGTGACTACTCTGTAACATAGATTCAATTGGGACTTGGTTGAAATGCGGACTCGTCAGCAAATCAGTTGTGCCTCGAGTCTGTTTCCCTTGATGAGGCATTTTCAATCCTCGCAAAACTGGCAACCTACATTCTATCACGGTCACAACGCCACCTGATAATTTGCAGAATTCCATATATTTGAAAGCTTCACGTAAGAAGAGGAAGATCAGAAAAATTTTCCTAGCAAGTAAGTATTACTGATATGCGAAAATTACATTTGCTGGCGCTAAATACTTGGATCAACCCAGTCCAATGCATTTATTGTAATTTGTTAGGTGCGGAACCAAACCCTTTCAGAAAGAAGGAATTCGCACCCACTGATATATGAAATTCACACTCTCCGGATAATCATTAATCCCTCCCTAGTCTCCAACGTACAGTCAATTGCCTATTGCCAGTAAATTGCTTCATTAGATCTTTTCCATCATTATATTTTGACTTTTGATCATCAGAACTCGCTTCATCAGCTCCCTTCCCATGACCGTCCTTCATTCACCTTTTGGCCAGTCACACGTATCAGGTCTCCGTCACCAGCTACCGAACTTCGTTGTATCAGCCTTCCTTTATTCTGCATACTGTGCAGCTCCGGAACATTCTCTTTCCGTATCTCCAAACACTAACAATCTTTCTGAACTGAAAATTGGTGCGTACAACCTAAACCTTACTGGAAAGTTCCACACACATTTCCCCTTTACAGCATTTCTTTTGACTATGGACCTTACTCTTTTTACTGTAGATCACCTCATGAAATCAAATAAAAGTAGCAATCAAGCAAACAAATGATTTCCAGTAATTGCTTTTCAAGGCCATTAAAAACTGCATTGAATACAACGGGCACTATGTCATACAGATAAACTCCAACTACACAAAGATCAAATTCTCATTTTCATGTGTATGTTTTACCCAGTTGAGAGATTCGATCTGTCGGAACCCCTTGCCAAGCGTGTTGCGGACAAAGGTCGAAAGCAAACCTCCTCTTTCTTATTTCATGGGGAAGAGTTAGAGTGTGTTGTTGAAAAAGGGTCCCATTCCTTTGAAGGACCGCTCTACGCGTTGGTCCACCTATGGAATCCCTCACTTCCGAATTACTTGGCCGAATGACAATTAGGATGACACCATAGTCCCAGTGGATGATGCCACACTTCCACAAAGACCATGTGCGTTGCACTAGGAAAATTGGGGGAAAGTATTGCTTCCTACATCTATTCTGGGTGGTACAGCACGTATTGCAATAATTGTCTTTACTGTTGTGATGGTAACGACTGTTCATCTGTATCATGTCATCCTGGATTCTATAGCTTCAATCGTCATGACCAATATTTACATAGCCCCACAGTACTCACAAAACTAGGCTTACAATTCCCACGACTATTTGTTCCTTTCACTGAACCTGTACTTGATGAGAATCTTCACAAACATCAACCATTCCCTTTCATCTTCCAATCTTCTTCACACTTGTCATGCTCCAACCGTGGCAACTTACAATTAGATCATAACACGACCAACCGCTCAGAACCTTCCTCTCCTGTCAGGCTAGGTACACACATTAGCACCAGTGATCACTACATATAACATCTTAGGCATGACATGCGCACTCACAGGGGTCATACATCGCTTCTTTATCCCAAACAGATAAGCTTCAAACAAATAGCAATTTTTACAGCAAATATATAGATGCTTAGACGATTTTGGTGTCTAACTCTTGAACCGAAGTGGAATAATACATGAAATAATATAAATATCTTGGAAGATATTTCTCGTAGATTCCTGTCCTATTTTTCAACATTAGTAAATCAGTGGAAAACTCTAACACTACTTACTGATCTTCGAAAATATCGGTCGAAGGAAACATAAGCGTGAAGGATTACAACAGTGATGATCAAAGCTCTGATTTTGTGGTATTTAGCATCAGATCAATTCCGTTTGCCCATCATTGGTTTTCTAAAAATGCAATCAAACAAGAACGATAATTTGGTACTACCATTTCAACATGAGTGTTTCATTCATGCGACGTTGTAATTAAGCCTGAACCAGGTTATCACACTGCAAAGTCCAGTATCGCACACCATTCTGACCATTGAAACAAGGGATGTCAAATGCTCGATGGCATAATGCAATATACAAACAGGGAGACAACCTATTTCAAATGAAAAATGGAGCGCAAAACGCGATGATAAGAAGAACAGGATTGAGCGGGAATGAGTGTTATTCGTTTTACTTTCCATTTCGATCCATTTGATCCGTCTTTGAAAAGAAATGTTTCATTTCAAACAGAAGTTTCCTGACGGTTTTCACTTCCAAATCGACATTGAAATCTTATTTTTGAAAACGTTCGATACTATCTGGTGCATTGCGGAAACCATACGCTCATTGACCTCATCCAAATTGAATCCGGTATTTTCGCTTATGAATTCTCCTCTCAAACTTATCAGTTCCCTGAATGAATTGGAATCATTTGTCGTGAGTATGATTACTGCTTCAAAGGATTGGTATGATTCAGTGCCCACATAAACTTCCCTGCTACCTTGAAGAGAAATAGCTCCTCGTATGGGAGTCTGTCTTATGGTGGTAGAAACACAATTCCAGTGTGTACGGCTTTTGGCAGTTGGCATCTGATTCCCCTTCTGACTGAGGATACATAAATTGGTTCTCATTTTCGAACTGGGAAACGCTCATTTCATATTGACTAAAGAACCAAGAAAGAAAAGCTGTAATGGTATATGACAACTTCCCAGTGCTGAGTGCGACAGAAGCTTTCATTGCATAATTGTTGTGGATTGACGTATTTTGATATTTTTGGTAGAGACTGAAGATGGATTCTTCTCTATCGGAAGTGAAAATGACATGAAAACGGATTCTTCTGATGGAATTCTGTTATGTATTTTCTCCCACACTAGCATACAATTTCTGCTGTTCGTATGGTGCACGCAATGTACAAGTGTTACTCCGAATTACTTTCTCGATGAAACGAAATGAGATATTATTCAGACGATTCTCTACGGCTCTCCAATCAGTCTACTGTTGTTATTCCGGCTTCGCTACACTTTACTTGTGACATTCACGTGCACTTCCAATCAGGTGACTGCACTCAAATCATATTCAGCTGAATTCTCATTTGTCTCTTAAAAATGGCCAGTAAGCGTACGGTAATGCGTGTTGCTCTTCCTTTTATTTTGAGAATGTAATAAAAATGGACAATTGTTTCGCTTATCTTCGGCATGAAAAGGAGGCACTAATTCATTTAGCTTGGTTCATTTTCCATTCCCGATGAATCAAACAGTGAATGGTAAGGATGACAAAGTACTTACGCCCTTCAACCACGTGGCCATTTGGATTGTCAGTATACTTGGACTAACTGGAAACCTCGCTGGGTTTATTTCAACTTATAACATTCATATCAGATTTCCCGCAACTCGTCTCCTAATTCGACTTCAGTATGTATGGGACACCATCGGAATTATCATTGTGGCCATCTACTGGGTCACATTTAATTTAAATATTCCACCGGTGATTTTGACTTATCCAGTATTCAGCTCCCTTTGGTCAAGTTACTATGTTGCCGCGATTCCCATTATACTCAGTTTAACCAATACGATGCTCCTGTCTGTTGATCGATGCTCGGCAATTGTATGGTTCAAGACATATCGTCGTGACTCCCTCTAATATCGCTCAACCTTGATCACAATTATTTTCATCTGGACGATCGTGATAACAATGCTGACAGCTATTCTGGGCTACGTGAGCGTGAATGTGCACCTTATCGGTGCTGAAGGGATCACTATCTATAGAAAGGCGCAATCCATATTACAGTTTGTACTTTGCCTGATCGGTCCATCGATTCTGATCTGTACGACGCAAACTCACATTCTCATTATTCTTCACCGACTGAACAGAGGTCGAGGCACTGACCTATCGTCCACGGATGGTACAGATCGACCGAAAGAGAACACAGTTGATGATGACATGAGAGACTTGTCAAAGTCGATTATTGTCATGAAGAGGGCATTATTTGTGGTCAGATTTCCATCTTATTTCGGATATATTTGCACAGCTTTTGGAATGGTCAGACCACTGACTGTCATGGTAGGTCGTTTTTGAATCCATACCGGATGGCGATCAGGGTGCTCATAGCGCACTTGAGCCTCGCGATAAGCCAATGGCAATCCTTGCACAAAATAAGTGTGGCCTTTACGAGGTGGTCGTTGAGATGAAATTCGAATATTGACAAGACAATTCAAATATAATGATTCGAGAATTGAAAAGATTCTATGTTTTCCAATGGGAAATGTTAACACGAATGGTATGAACTAGTCGATCCTCTTTCATGACTGTAATCCCAGTGAAAGAAAACTTTTGAATTTACGTTCGCATTCGGTAGTGAAGGGTGGTGAAATATGTAGATAAATCTGTTGATGGAAAGTCACGATCAAAGACCTCTGTTCTGAGGCATATGGTATTAACGAGTCATTGATGAGGGTTGATCTGAGCCCTTTGATTGCTACCGGTAATTGATAAAGTGTTAAAAACTAATCTTCCTCTGTTTGAATAAGTTTATTTACGAAACGTTTCAAGGGAAGAACTGACTGTCGAAATATTTCAGACATGAAACGGTGATACTGTGGCTCCGGCAACTCCCGACATCAAGGGTGATTAAGCTCCTAAATCAATTGACTTGATTTACTACCTGGGAATTCTAAAATGAATCAAGAATGTGGATGATATAGCATTCTGCTGAGAGGTAGATAGAATTCCCGTGTTTTTTGATAACCAGATCCATCATAGTAGTAATTACTGATGACACTTTCTGGATTATTCAAAGATATGTTTCACTATGGAAATAAGCCCCAGTTAGAAGCATCAGTTACAGAGTGACTCAAATAAATGCTAACCCGTTGACGGGTTTTGTGAGGTCACGAATGTCAACTGAATATAATCGTGAAGTCCTAGCAGCTTGATTTTCCGAAACCTGACCAAATCGTAAAACATGACCACGAAGTGCGAAATTACATGCCCACCGGCTTACACATTCATCAACTGCAACATAGTTCATCTGACTCGTTTTCACCGCTTTCTCAACAAAGGACGCTGAACCTGGATATCTGCTCGACGAAAGCACTTTACAAGTCTTAAGTGTTTAAAGATGAAAATGTCTAAAGATGAACTGAAGCGTTCAGCCAAAACCATTGCAGTTTGTCATCCTCTGTTGGATTCATCATGCAACAACTGAGATTCTTTTTTCTCTCCTGTCTGGACTGTTAGGCCCTGCTTCCGGGATCGTCCATTGACCAGTCAGAGGACAGAGGATACTGGTGCGCATCGGTTAATGAAAGGATGTGGATCGTGAATTGAATAAGTCACTAGGGTGAAATGAAGAAGTAGAATTCCAGCACGGGCATTTTGCCCTCGTTTTTGCTTTAATCACTAAGTATAGATGAGTTTAAAAGAGGAAATGCTAATCTGTACGAGGGTACATCAAATCTGTAACCAATAATTTCTGAACTGGAATATATTATCTGTAAGTGGATTACTGAAAAAAGAGAACAAGGAATTTCGTTGTGCACAGGGCTAGTACGGAAACTTTTCTTCTTTTACGGGCACCACATTTTGAAACAGCCAATCAGAACAAAACTGGCTGGATGGCGTTACTCAGCTATATAAACGGTATTCAAGACGATCGCCAATGCTGCTCAAATTGGAAGATACTGAATTTCATGATGTACACTAGGATCGGAAACGATAGTTCAAGTGACGGATGCCTCGTCAGTCTACACTTAGTTCATTCGTTAAGTGAATACATGGACTAATTGTATTTTCGCAGATAATCTGGACAGAAAGAAAGCCAGGTGAATGTTCTTCTTTAAAAGAAAGAAACATAAAATTGAACGTAAATGTGGCATTTATGTTGTTTGCAATCGGAATGGTCCAGGTGACATGGATATCTACGTTTGGAAGCACCAGACAATTCGATTCACTCAGGAAAGACTTGTTTGTTTCTCACGTAGGTTACTGAGTTGACATACTCATTAATATGTTTTAAAAATGAGCTCAGTATGCTTCAGAATACTGAATCGTGATTGCTGTTTGAATCAATTTTCAAAAAAGACAATATCAGCAAAAGTGAAATTCACTATCGACCAGCGGATTCTGTGTATGCCTAATTATTTCCACTCAAATTAGGAAAGAAAGTCAAAAAACTAATGGACAGTCCAAATTGATAAAAGGATTCGAAACCGGAGGTATCATCAGCCGAGGGGACTGATCGTAACAGGCTTGTCTGTTGGCTACATAAATATATATGTATATATATATGTAAATATATGCATATATATAGGAATGTTTTTTCCTGTATTATTATCATACCGAAACTAATTGAGTCCTGACTTTTGAGGTCATTTGCAACAACAATGAAGGAAGGAAACGACCATTTCCAGTGACTACTATTCTTTCTATCACATTTCGTGTAGATAAATTTTAACTACATGTAATCGCTAGCTGATCATGACTCATGGACGGAACTGGTGCTGTTTTATTTGTCTAACTAACTGCTTACTGACACTTTCATGTTTTATTCCGTAAGTAGAGATTTGTGAATACATTTGGAAATATTTTCGAACTATTCCAAAGTCAGTAAACAACGTGAACAACCTGCATTGTTTGGAAACTCTAGTCGAGTGGGGCTAAAATCTTCAGTATGGTACTAAGAGAAAGAACCATCGTGATCCGTACACAATGTACAAAACGGAGAGGTGTTACCAGATCTAATCAGGTGTGTTCTACAGCCAATGTGATTTGAATGATAGAGTTTGACTTGCAAAATTACAAAATAGAATGAATCATAAGTTGGTTGAAAGCCCTGAAACCCAATCGACACGATTCTTTTGGCTCACTGAAGATGACCATAAAACACAACGGTGAATCCTTCATCACTACTCTCCTCTTTCGGTATTGGTCATATGAACGAACACTAACTGTTTTCATCCCTAAATATCTTGACAAATGGAGGTAAAAATTGTAAATAATTTCAAAGTGAAAATAATGTGATATACAAAAATGGAATTTATGTAGACGATACCTTTTTCTAGATACAAATGTATCGGCACACAAGTTTTCCTTTGAGTAGCCTTTCGGTGATATACCATTTCTTATCTTTGCATCAGTAGCAACCGAGACAGTATTATTTGCTGTGGTTATACACCACCAAATTATAAGTAGAACTTCGAGTTTTCCCATTGGAAAACGAGGGCTGCATCATTTTCAAAATAGACAGACAACACTGCTCTGTTATTTATTTCCATTTTTGCGTTAGAATGCGAGTATTCCATGAGACTGGTTAGAGTCAAACACCTGGATCAACACTGTCCAGTGTACTCATTGGAATGGGTCAAGTAAGAAACTGGGCAATCCCAGAAAGAGGGAAACCACAATCACGATCATGTGAAACTCACAAATGAAATAATAGTAATAATCGAAAGTAACATACGGCAAAACATTTTTTCTCCTGTCATTTCATATTATTGTGGTCACAGATTGCACAGGAAACACTGGATACGAATCGCGAAAATAAACACCACCACTGTCTCGGTTTTGCTACGGTCATATTGTCATTTTCGTGTGTTCGAATTACTTAGCTACCGGAATTGGCCTATGCTATACCGCGAGGTTCTTAGAGAGCTCAAAGTTCAAGGGTGAACTTCCTCATCCCCATTGTCTCAGCAATCTCTATAGCATACAAATACTGACTCTGAGATTTACTTATATGTACAGGATCAGCAAAATTGGAAGCAGTATAAACATTCAAGTGTTACCCAGTATGAAACAGGTGAATTCAGTCTGTATCCATTATTATTACGATCCCTTTTGGTTTATCCAAAACGGATATTGCATTCACCAAGAGGTTGCATAAGTAGATGCAACTAAAATGAATCGAAAACTAGTAGAACATGGGAGAACCTACTGGTCTGATGTAATGGAACTCAGTTCAAATAGCATGCGCAACAATTCACTTCGCGTCCTGCAAGTGAAAACCTCAGAAAGATCTGATGGATGAGAAACACATCGTTCGTCAAAACAACAGATTGTAAAAACTCAGTTTCCGCTTCACACTTGGAGGTAATCTTATATCCGCCATTCGTATTCTTCAACCAAGAACATTTTCCTCATAATAAACACCGATCACACTACTCAGCAAAGAACGAGGTCTACTCTACATATATAAATGTATATATATATATATATATATATATATATATATATATCTGATGTGTGGTAGTAATTCTGAAGGCAAATATCACAGTAACATAGAGCACTGAGTATGCTTCGTCAAATTCTTAGGAATAGGACGAATAAGTAGTTCACGAAATACTGGCATTTCGTCTATTCTATCATTGCAACACGATGTGTGTATCCAAGTTTCAAAAGCCCTCAAGCCTTCCTGGTCAAAAACTGATGACATCACTCGGGGAAAACTTTGTTCATCCGCATGATTGATTGTCCGTACGGTGTCACTCACGAAATCACCTCTCTCCCATTTCCAAACTATCGATTGACATAATAAATATGGTATGGTTAAGGTACACGGTTCGGATAAATTTAACCCTGGTTCGGTTAGACTCATATGAGTGATTCAAGTTAAATCATGCGTTTCACGGTGCGTAATGTCGAACGCAGTTATGGCCATTGTATAACTGGATGATGTGCCGGAGTCGTCGAAACTCCGAAGACCTTTTAACTGTTTCGGATTAGTGGAACCATAAAGAACAACATCTGATGTTCTTTTAGCCAGGTTCACCTATTGCAGGCACTTTATAAAGTATAATTATTTGTCCTGGGATCCGAATCCATTCACCCGCGATCAAGATCAACTTCATACACGATATCATACCAATGTTCCACCTTCGAGCTCCGGAGAAATTCGTCGTCATTGCCAACTTAGAACATCTTCATTGGCCTCCAGATCACTTCAGTAATAAACCAATAAAATGAGAAGCTATGCATATTCTCACATTAGTCATTCAGATAAAAATGCAGTCACAACAAGTGACATGTAAACCCAATCATCTTCATTCAGCTTTACAAAAACAAAATATAATTTCACGAGTCAGTAAGTCATAAATCTATCGGCATAGCAAAATTCATAAGGCGATGATTGAGATTTTAAAAGAAAACACTATTTAAATACTGGGGTAAAGTTTTGTACGGAGAAATTCAGCAACAAATAGGATTCACGTCAGCAAATACATCAGTTACTAAGTTGCACACAACTGAAAATGGATCGTAGACACCACTTTCGACCAACCAGAAATGTCTCCATTTCCAATATGAAATCGCTTATACGCACCACTTGAGTGGCTGTATCACAGTTCTAATTCGTCTGTGATGGAATTATATAATTATCACAGTTATTCATCATATTGTTGTCCTCACGATACCATTTAAAACAAATGTGTGTCATCAACGGAATACATATTCAGAACTCCCGTGTGATCCATTATGAAATGATCCAAGTATGAGTCGGATCATTGACGTGATGAAACTTAGCACAGCCTGTTAACACAAAAGCCCTTAGTTGCACGTAACCGGATTTTGTGGCCGTCCCCTTTATGTGTACCAGTTTGCGTGCTCTATTTAACACGCCTCCGAACTTAACCTATTCACTCATGGCTCATCCTTTCCGAAATGCCTGTTTCTTAGGCCTCCAGGAAGCTTAGCTGAATGTAGACGAGTGTGAATCTATTGTTCACATCAGAATCTATTCGTGCTTCAATCAGGATGGACATGATTCCATAAATGAAGTAGGTGATAACCACGTCACATATATGAACTACATCTGGTGAAGCGAGTAAATTGTCTTTCTTCCCAATCGTCCGATGGGATTGACTATCCAACTGGCAAAAGTCGTCGCGGATTTCTCTTTTCAACCACATCATTATTACGAATATTTGTATAATATTTGTATATAAAAGCTCACAAAAATTGGTTATCTTGTTGATTGATTCAATCCTAATTTTCTTCGACCACTGATGAATGGCAGTCTCCATATGACTGTAGGAGAGTATATATCTACATCCCTAATCTATTCTTTCCATCTTAGTGATATTCCTCCCAACAAACCATGGGAAGTCTCATTTGGACTGTATCCTAACAAGCCATCCAGAACTCATTCTCCTCAAACGCAGTGCACCTGTCGGGATCGGTGATCGTACTATCTCACATCTACTACTATTTACTTGTTCCTTATTCATTGACGTATCCTAGTTACGACGCAGCTTCAAACGGTCTCTCTTGTTATATATAACGAACGAAGTATTACACTTTATATTTAATAATAACTGCATTATGCGGACGGTTGAATTCCATTCACGAAGTATCGTCTCATCCTATCTAAAACTATTACGCTGGGAAAACGATTTCACCTACAAAAAGCTCAACACATCTGGGATTAGTAGACTATCAAGCTCGGTGAAAATGTAAATCTGGTATCTGGATAATACTTCCTCTCAAAAGATTCTGAAATTCCGGAAGAATAAACGGAGTTGCCATAGGATCAGCGTACACTGTAGTCAGACTGATATTCCCCCATCTGAATCCACACATGTTGGTCGTTTGAACGGTCATTTCATTCGTCACTCGAAGGACCCTCTCCTAGTTTCCCAACAGACTAACAACTCACAAGTTGAGAACTGGCATAGTGAAAAATTTCATGCTCCTCAAGTCTACAAGTAACATTAGCGTTCTGAATCAGGCGACCTACCTTCGGTAGCGTCAAGTAGGGGGCTAGACCACTCTGAGGAAATCACAACCGTCTTCAATCACTTCAATCCTTACTGGTGGCTTACCGTCACAAACATTCAAATATTTTAGTCCGATTTCCCAAAATGAATGGGATTATTCCAGTCCATATACATTTCTTCGTCCGTGTTGAAGCTGTTTGCATGTGCTCTAAGTCGGCGCATTCCGTAACACTGTCGTAAGTCCCATTTCCAAAACCCAATAAAGTGCGTAGTCCATTTCACTGAAAAATTACTCAGTTAAATTTGCATTTCTTAATTACATATAGACGTTTTTTGTTTGTGACACATAGCAGCTCGTTGGAGGTAGACTTCTCCATTTGCTGTATTTTTTCTCTCCCCGGGATCCCCCATTTTCGCGAAATCAGACATGCCATTCAAACTGGTTTCCATCGTCACAACTGAAAAAAAGGAAACGTGAATCCCCCTGGTTGAATACAACTTATCAATATCATGCAGACAAACCGTCAACAATTGGGTAACCAAGGACAGATTATACGCAGCATTTGAGATAACGGAAATGGTGACATCGCTACATCGAAACCGGACGAGGAAACAGATACAATGCGTCTCAACAAATCAGACTTTGTCGCCAAAATGGATATCACTTTGAATGATGCATCTAAATTCGCAAAAACGATGGCTGATAAAACGTGAGGCTCAACGAACAGATGAGTATCTGTCGAACCTGCTGCATATTTTGAAAACAAAATTTCAATAGACGAGAAGAAGTGCATTGCCCTTGAGACCCATCCAAGACGTGTTCAGTTAAACATTACAAGCTGTGGATGAATGACTGGCCACGTTACCGTAACCCGTGAAATAGACAAATGTGAAGCACAGCCTGAAATACACAGTTCAATTCGTAAAGTGCGTGAAAGATTAAGGCGCAAAAGGACAACGGTTCCTTTCGTTAGGTTTCAGTTCACTTTTCATCAACGTCCCAATAGTTGAAATCATCGATTACTTATGTGACTACATTGGAATTACCGCCATTGCGACAGACATTCCCTTAGAGTGTCTGGAACAATTGCCTCATTTCTGCACATACAACTTTTATTTGAAGTTTACCAATGGGCCCCTCTGTCGGACCACTATTTGCCAATGTTCTTACGGAGAAGTTAGAAAATGGCCCTCGGGAATTATCCATTCCAACCCGTCGTGTATATAAACGCTACGCAGATGATATTTTATGTGTAATGAAATCATCAGACCACATTTGTCAACAGCTACACAGGTGTAAATCTGATCGTGCAAAAATAAAAAATAGAAACCATAGAAATAGATTCCGTCAACAAAGTCACCTTCCCTTCTGTTCTGATGAGCTGTTGTGAAGACGGTTCAATTAGCCAGTTATTACACAGAAGGGCAACATGGAATCGACAATACCTGCAGTTCCACAGTTTTGTTCCTCTGAATAATGAACGGAACCTAATGCAATGCACCACAAAGAGGAAATGAATAATATCCGCGAAGGACACCTTCCAAGAATACCACTGGACAGGGCGAAGCATCTACATCCATAGCAGCTATTTGGATCCATTGGTTGAAAGATGATGTGAACGGAAGTGGAAATTCCAACATGTGTAGTGGGAACAAAGCAAGTTTTCATCTGTTACCCATTCGAGGGTTAGACGTTTGCAGAGACTGTACAACGAAGATTATCAGGGATGATCAGCAAAATGTTCTACGCAGGTAATCTCCAGAATCGTTCTGTGAATATTCATTCCCTTGTTCCTGCGGGACAATGTACAGCGGTTGAACAACCCGGTATTTGTTTGAACTCGTCTGTGACCACAACCTTGAATATATAAATACTGGAGCAAATGAATCAATCTTTGTCCTCCTGGTTCCACACATTGCCCGGACTAACCACACACTAAATTAGGCTGAAGCTCACGTAACTTGTATGAGGTTCTGTATCGTCAATCCGTATTGACACAAAGTTGGAATAGTGTCGGAATCCGTTTCTACGGCTACGGGCAGCAGAACGAATTCCAATTGAATAGCCGTGTTTATTGTTATTTCATGGTTCCATATAATGCAACACATATAAATATATAAATGTAAATGACTTACAGCTAGGCGAGCAACCAAGAACAACAGTACAGAAAGCTATTTGATAAACCGGGACAGTGTACCCATTAACGGTCCACTTAGCACGGAGTCAAACGAAACTGTCGCACAGCACGTTCGCGGTCACAGTACATATAGTGAATCAAGAATACTTCTAACTAACATGAAATGATAATCTGAGTAACAGATAAAGAAAATAACCTATAGTTAGAATACACAAATTTGTAGTTCCTAAGGAGTTACGAGTGTGAAAGTCCAAATAGAAGCAGTCATAAGACAGGGGAAATGATGTGTCAGCGTGGACGAATAAATCTGGCAATAAGTTTGTCAGAATTGCATCATTTCACGATTTATGATCGGGAAGATTTCACTGCATCTACACATCGTTTCTACCACTAACGACAACTAAGCCACCTTCTAAGAATGAGCGAAAGCATGGTGACAGAATGGAGCAGATGTATTTCTCACTATGGTACATATATTGTCACATGAAGTTCCGTCTGTTTGCACAGTGGTGGTTTTCATCGAATAATTGCTATTGCCTCAGCCAATCTGAGCAGTTTCGTCATTTCTGTTGCGTATTTCACCAGAAAAGCTCCTTCCGTGTTAACTGGGTATCGCGTAACCAGTGAGTGTTTAGCTGACTGTGTCTCATCCATTCCTCAGCCGTTTATGTTTGATACTTAAGGTTCAGTTGCGCGTTGAACTCCATTGGGAAACCTTTTCAAAATTTGATTAAGTAACTGCTTCTCTGTTCGATTGATGTAGGTGACTCGACGCCAAAATTCGTATTAGGGAATAAAATTTGAAGTGGTGCAGAGATATAGAGTTTCCTTCGCGAGCAAAATAGGCATGCTCGTCTTTGGTTGAGCAACATTGTCAGTTACTTTATCAGCTGACCTAAATCACCTTTGTTGCACTGTGCACGGAGGCATCTAAATCGTCCTGAGAATAAATCGTGCAACACTGTGATTTCGACGTTGCAAACAAATGTGACCAAATATCATTAGGAGCCACATCAGTCATGTGCCTGAAACCCTGAAACAACACTCGAGTACGGTGATTAGGTGGGGTATGATATCAGTGAATGACGACCACGTTATCAGTTCCCAGTTACGTATCTGCAGACTGGGTGAAAAATGAAAAAAATCGGTGGTCGTATTTAGTGTGACATCGCCAAGATTTTGAAATATGAGAGACTGTTTAGAAGAGTGGAAACCCTACACTCTACACAGATTTTGGTTTTGTGTTCTGAATAATGGAACGAGTGAATCACGGTAGATGAATACTTGGTCACCTAACACTATAGTAAAAACCCACAGTAAGATGCATAACAACTGTGACACTTTTCTAGCCAAAATCATTGAAGGCTGAATGGGATATATTTAGATTACTCTGGAACATGCAAGTGAGTCATTATTCATGGATAATCAATAGGTCATACGTTCGTGGTAGTGAGGCATTGGAATGTCAAACTGAACATGCCCCGGCAATTCAAATCACGTATTTTATTTCGGCTGTTTGTCAGAGTGGTTCGCTGTAGCAGAAAATCTGAAGCAACATCATCAGTCTTCAAATGTGGTCGATTCAGTCACCCACCGAATCAGGATTGCAGATTACCAGTTGGTATGTGAAGATGCCGTTGATTTGATTCTGTGTGACCTTTCCCACCAAATACTTTTATAATTTCTTTTCGGCGAACGATGATAGTATTGTAAATTCAATTTCCATATGAGTTCCCAGAACCCGTTCTCAACTGAAGATTTCGGGTTCCAAGAACTCCAGGTTTAAATCGTCCGACGACCAGAAATATATTGAGGTTGAAAAGATAGCAACGATTAGGACTTAGTAAAGGACCAGGGAAAATTTCTGCTTCTGTTTGTGTGATCCATGAAAGAGAAACCTGCATGTTAGTTGCCGATAAGTTTTAGGTGCCTTATCTCAGTCATAACTGACATCCCTGTGTGTCTAAATTATTCGCCCATGTGTATAATCTGCTGTAACTGGCCAATGGAGGCAGCATTTAGGTGAACCTTGTTCGCCAACTTGTTGTTACTCCAAAGAACCTATCGTGATTGGTAACTTAGTCGAATTTCTGATGCTGACATTTGGATAGGGAATAATCATCCCAGTACACAAAGAAACCGCTGTACGCTTTACTGTCTGCGTCTGTCCTAGTTTATTCTGTGTATAACCACGACATATTCCATGATGAATTGCTTTGTACGTAAAATCTAAGTTAGAGGAAAGAAATCAAACGAGATGCAATTGTTTTGAATAACTCTCAAAGTGGACTGAGTTGTGTTTCGGTGAAAAACTGGCACTTTTTTTCTGGTTACCCTATTTATTTCTTAGTATAATTTTTCTCTTGCATTGTTCTTCGTCATTCTGACAATAAAACAATCATCGTGACTGTGGTATGCACCTTTGAATAGGCTGTGAGGAAAAGCCAGACACATTGTGCAAAACCGACGATTTCTATTTGGTGTTTTTCATTTGTGCCAGGATCAAACAGATTCCGACTTTAGTTCAGAAACATTATCCACTGGATTTGAAAACATGAATCCTGAAGGATCAAACAAACAACGACTTGATGGATGCTCAATATTCACGAGATAGGCTTCCATTTGTGTCCCATTCCTTGCATTACTAACTCAGATTATCAAACCACGGCGATATAGCCCGTAGAATTTCTCGAACATGTGCAGAAAGTGACTACTAGGCACAATCGGCGTGATAGCTATTAGCTTGTCGAGACCATGAAAGACATGAAGAAGCATGGAGAAACTGTTACTACTGGCCGTTTCTTATATTATTCACAAATTCGCCAAATTGAATTATAAGCAGAACCTAGTTACCGCATTATTTGAGATGACTTTCTCATGTGCCACGTGGTTTTCTTCCTAGATCGCTCATTTTCACGATCCGAATAGATTCCGAAGAATGTTTGTGAGGTTACCATATACCTTATGCATTCCCACGATTTCGTTTTCCGTAATTCTGGTAGATTTTCTTCATAGTTGCATGACTTGCGTGGGCATTCGATCGATCATGAGAGGAAGAGTAAAATGTGCTGATGGCAGACAGCGCTTGGTCGTACACCTCTGGATTATATAATAGTCCCATGCATGGTGTTCATCTGACATTTTCAACAATACAACGGTGCAATAGGTGGCAGTAGTGACTTCATGGGGGGTCATTGCTTCTGACCAAGCCTTGCCTCTGGAATACCAAATATAATCAATATCTGTGGATTTGTCTATGATTGCATCAAGGTTTGTGCTGGCAGTTAATTTTCAAAAATGTGTTGTTGGAAAAAATCAGAGAAAACGACCAATTCTGCTGAAATCAATATCACAAATGAACTAACTTTATTCTAGTCACATACATGATCAATAGTTTACCCCAGCAAGATTCAGATTAGAAGTGAAATAATAACGCACCGTCATTTGAAATCATCTCATACAAATTGTATCAAGTTGGAGCACGAAATAAACTGGGGTGCATCCTGATCATCCTCAGGCAATTTCACCAGCAACAATGTGCTTTCAATACTGACAAAGTGATTATTAGTTTGCTGATAAAATGCCAAAAGTATGCCTAAGAAACTTAGGCCTACAATCAATCCCTCTTTTAGGTGCACATCCATTGATTCGAAAAAGCACAATCCAGCACGACGCAAACCTTTCTAGCTTATTTCCGATTCATCGGTGCATGATGTGAAAGAGGAGGTCATCGTATTTCCAAACAATCCGGTGTTAACTTGCGTTTTGTTTCAAGATTTTTCATTCTAAACGCCCACCATGTTCCTCGTCGATCACAATTCCTGTGCAAACGATTTATTCATTTCCTTGAATACAAATTCACCATTGGTTTTTGAGTGATACAAAATTTAACTGGTACAAAGATTCCGTGTATTTTATTTTACCTCGGTGTTCAAACAGTACTGACGTTCAAACTTCTCAACCATGGTCATGTAAGTTGTATTTTATTTGAAAATTTCCATAGCTACTGAATTCAAATCATGTTATTCCAAAAACTACATTTAAACTGGGTAACACGGGACTCATTGTATGACTGGTATGCGAGCAACTTGAATGTGGTTGCTAATGACACAGCACTATTATGAGAGACTTCGAAATTGTATGGAATTTTAAGGTAATCGATTCTACGCACCATGCATATATCTAAACTGAATCCTCCTTGCACCCATGGTTTGAACTCCGACCATCTCAAATCAAAGATGTGTGTGTGTGTGTCACCACTGCACCACCCCGTTCCCGTTCGGCGGATCAAAAACATCAACTTAAGTTCGTTCATATGTCGTCGCCTATGAGAGTCAGAAATACCTGGCAGCTTCAGAGGAAGACACGGTAAATCCCCCGTTAAATACAAGCGGGTGTGGCAAAGGACATGCACCGCTGATAAGCTCTAACAACAGTTAAACTCCAGTCTAGTGCTTCCGATTGCAGGGTTGATCGGATGACATGAGGTTTGTGCGTGATGCGTGGAGTTCAAAGGACATTCTACCAAACAAACATTGATCCATCCTCCACACTACTTGCAAGAAACTGCCAGATTTGGATATTAAAAATCTTTCTAAACTGGTTCCTAAACTAGCCACAAAGAATGAATCAATATCGGAATCAATCCGGTTCCACCACAAATGTGAAATCCAACCAGAAGTGGTTAGTTTTGTTCCACGTGTCCAAGATTACATAACTGCCTACTCAAACACTCATACTACAGTCGTGAAAATATTTCAGTCGAAATAATAATGGTCAATGCAAGAGAAAGTGCGACAAAGAGACATGAAGTAACTGGTAGGGATAGGTCAGGAGTGAGCAATTTATCACCAAATTACTGTCAAGTATTCGCTGTGCACTATTCAGATAGAAGATCCATTTTTAAAGAGAGTCTGTATTCATTCTGTTGTCTTTTCTCTGTCTTAGAATTGACGTACAAAGCAATCGACCATGGATCCAAATTGGCATATACAAGCAACATACAGATTAAACTAGAACTGATGCAGAAATTGAGACTTAGATAAGTTTGTTTGTGCATTGGTCTTCATTAGTAACGAACAAATGTTTTGCCAGTTGGGAACAATTCTTCTCATTTAAGCATCAATTATTTATGGAACTCACTGACGATAAACTCGACGAAAACTAATTTTGCAGTGAGCATTGATGATATTTTTGGGCGAAGTTCATATGGAGTGTCATGCACTGCCCGGTAATTCGTGAGAATGCTCATCCAATCTGGTCCACATCCCGAGGCAAGAGTATGAGGGATTCGCATTAAATCCCCACGAATATAGTGAAAATAAATACCGAGTTTAAAGACAATCAGATTGCACAGTTATATCGATATCCAGCTAGTTTTGGTTTACTGAATCAAACTACAAGTCGCAATATGCGTTGTGTGGTTGAAAGTTCATCATCATCTGCTACATGCACTTGGTCAGGAAATGCTTCGTGGATAATTAGAATTCAAAACTGGATTTGAATCTAATGTAAACAGTAAATTATCTCTGCAAGTGACAACAGAATTCTATTCTGCAGATTGTCCAGGACGGAAGACGGTATAGAAAACTTGCATTGTTTGATCCGTTCATCAACTGATCACATTATCATGTGTATTTGTTAGTATTCCACTGTTGTACAGCTCGTTACCACAACCGAACCCTTTCAACCTTATGTGGTTTCCGCTGAAAGTATGAAGATGTACAATGAGAAGCAACAATTATGCGTGCATTTGCCATTTGTAGTACATTCAATCCCTTGGAAATGGAAAACCACAAAAAATAATATGAATGGATTTGAGCAAGATATTTTTGTCAGCATGCTAACTATTTCGGAATGAGCCATTTTGAATTAAGTTGTTTATTGACAAAATGGTGAACGATTCTTGAATTTACAGCAATTGTTGCTTACATTAGAGATCTTTTTTCCGATCGCATGGTAGGTTGACGCAGTACCAAATACGAATGATATCCCAGTATTGCGGAAACTGTTGACCGATATATTTCACCCGTTTGATCATCCACTGACCTCATATATTTGTGCATTCATCAGGTTACCGCCTCACTGTGTAACGATTTTAGATAGAATGAGACAGCTCTTTTTTATTGGAAGCAGTAGATTTCCATTAGACATTCACTTCTAGGGATGTGGTTTGTGATTTTTTAAATTTTGAGCTGTTGGCACAATTTTCTAATGAAATTGGTCTGATAGTTGTGAGCAATATTCACTCGGAATCTCGCATATCATTGCTGATTAGAAAAATTTGTTTCTAATGTTCTGTCTATAACAAAGAAGGCACGAATAAGTGAATCCTTTTAGATATCTGTCAGTAATTCCGAAAGAGACGAATTTACTCTCCTGTACAATCGGTTTGATAAATGTGGTGTTTTCTCAAATAATCGGATGCACAACTAGACATTCCCAAATTGGATGCAGTTGTTTACTGTCTAAAAATGTGCACCTCTGAGCTGATCTGATCATTGTGTCGTGAAAGCGAGTTCAACAGTGTATATTACAACCAAGATATATACCAAACAAGAAGGATCACACAGGACAACGAACCGAAGACATTGTTCACATGGCAGTCTGGTCAAGTTAGAGATATTATTTGTTACAACCGATGTAACCAGTACTGAAATCAAAATCATTCTGTCATCTGTCAGCAGTGCCCTGATGTTGAAAAATTCAATTCCTACTTCTTTTCAGTATGACAATGTAGTTCTATGCCAGATTTGAACAATTCATCTCAGCTACCAACTATGGAACCTGCTGTGAACTTCCGACAACCGTGTAAAATGGAGGTAGAGAAAGCTCATTTTTCAGTGATTCATGCTCATGAAATAACATGGCAGTATAATATGACACGTTAGGTATGGGACTGATTAGACAAAAAGGTGAAACAGAAAGGGAGAACTGGTCACAAACAAAGGTTAAGAGATGTAACTCTAGATCGGACGCGGTTTATTTCACACATGTGCTCCTGTTTCCAACTGATCTGGAGCCTGTTCTAGAAAAAATGTCATTTTGGGGAAGATGATGAATACGGACGAATGGTTTGTGAGCAAAAATGAGCGGATCTTGGAGACAGATTTGGACAATCTTTGCTGCAGATCTTGACTGCTGATCTCGAACTTAATACAAGTTACGTGAGGCTCCATCATGTTCACCGTGTGAATAGTCTGAGCAATGATTGGGATGATTGCGATAGTGGGTGACTTTATTGCCCCAATGTTAAACATTAGTAGGTAGTGTTCGACGATGAGTTCAGACAAATGCATTGACCTGAGGCTGATTTACACTGGCCTACAGAATAATAAAAATGAATAAACATAGAATGATGTTTGAGAATTAGATAGTTTTTCTCTTTCAACGCATGAGCACTAGAGGTCTGCATTGGAACAAACGAGGAGCTAATCTGCGTGGATCATTTTGCTGATGACCGCTGACAAATCTGTCTGCACACTCTCTACCAAGGTACTACATGTGATAGACTAAGGTATGTATACTAGCTTTCCTTGTACGAGAGAGGTTCTGGGTATTTCCACATTCACTGGCATCATCTCATGGAATCGACTCGGGTAGCCTTTGTGGACGAAGGTTCTTCGCATCGCTTGTTGTTGATCGTCAATGGCAGCCTCTATGCATGTTCTTCTACGTCAGCTCGTGAGGCATCTAATTAGTTTCCCATTATTCTTGAGAAATTTAAATCTGTGTAACTAAATATCCTGTCCATTCCACGATTCTCTTGTGTGTACTTGTCGGTTGAGTGAACCGTCTTCGCAATGACTGAACCGAATGCGAAGGGAGGCGAGTTTGTTATTGTGGGTCTCTTTCGATTGTGAAACGTAAGATTGTTTGAGCTGAGCTGAGCCACAGATTATTTCGTTTCCCCAAAATATTTTATTGATTCAAGTGGGCCATTTCCTAATTCTGTCATAAACTGACGGACGAATTTCGGGAGTCCATTGCTAGCCGATTCTTTTGGTGAGAAATGCGAGTGTACAAGTTGAACAAGTAAACACCATTTGTGCTAGATCTTCTACGGGCAGTATTATTCCTAGTGTGTTATCTTGTATATCGTCACACAAATAATCATTTTTCCACTTACTGAGACATCCGTGAAAGGTCAACTGACTTCTAACGAAAGCATCCGTCGTTCGTTTTCTTTTAGAACGTGTACCCACTTGATGAGTTCGGATGTATCTTTGAGTTTGTACTTCGCATGTTATGGTTAATGCTACATCCCATGAAGATATTATGAAGGGTCTCCATTCCTATGCAATCTTGGCAATCCAAACAATTCTGTGTTGATTTGTTCATGGTGCGTATCCACTCAAATGTGTCTGAGTCCATTGTTTCTTTCTCCAAGTTGTAAATACATGCATCGTGAACCCCGGACATTCGTTATGTATTTTCCCTGTTTCTAATGTATCACATCAGTTTATACTTGAGTTTCATGGTGCTTATTACATGAACAGTTCACGTATTTCTTCATAACCTTGTTTCTCAAACTTCCACATTACTACTGTTATATAACCTTTTGAGTGTTTCGTTTGTACCGCCGACCAGAGGCTCGAACTCCCAGTCTTAGCGTTTCTGTCAGTGCACTCCACCATTGGCCGTCACACGTGATTGGCATTAACAGATCTAATGCCGGATTCACCCATTCATGTTGGCACGTGCCCTTGTTAACTCCACAGACTTAGCTTATTTGTACTTATTAGTTAATGGCACTTCTTACCATTGCAACCACCATCCGATTCACGCGTTTGTAATTGATTTATTTATTTGTGTCGGTAAAGGTTCTTGAATTATTGATTGTACCGCAACCGAACTGCGCTACAGTTTCGTTCAGCTGCTTAATAAGTGGACCTTTTTTATTTTCTGCGCTGTCCCGATTTTTGGAAGCTTACTGCCCATTGTTCTTTGATTCTCACCTGGCTGTAAGTCTTTTATTTGCTGTATATTTATGCTTATTGCATTATTTAGAACCACGAATCATCGATAAACACGGTTATTCGATTGGAATTTGTTCTGCTGCCCGTAATCGTGTTCTGCCCATATCGTGCGTGTAGCTAGTGAAACTAAGTTACTGCTAGATTCACAGCCCTAGACATCGGGATAGTCGCAACAGTGGTTATTCGACGAAGAAAGATTGATACGCCAACCGTCTATCCGAATTGGTTTTTACTAGTTGCTTTTGTAGTCCGTGCATGCAATGACCACCTCCGGTCAATAATTTTGGTCGGAGATGTGTAATAAATGGGAACAAGTATTTCTCAATCAATGTATCCTTCAAGATAATAAACAAATTATTTAAAGTTTCCGGTCATGGTATTGATGTAATTTTTCCAATATGTTGCTTCTGATCCCGTTGTCGCACTTTTCTCTCTATTTTCGAACCATTGGGAAACCAAGGTTTTACACATTGCAGAAAGATGTATGATGCTTATTCCGAGACTATCAACTATCCCCTTCTTGTAATTGACGGGACATAACTTTCCCTTTGCACTCATCTATACCTAATGATAAACGCAAAAATGAAGGCAAAAAACCGGTGCTGGAATTTTACTTCATCATTTTACCCTAGTGACTTATTCAAATCCCGATCCACATCCATTCAATAACCGATGCGCACCAGTATACTTTGTCCTCCGACTGGTCAATGGACGACCCAGGAAGCAGGGCCTGACAGTTCAGACTGGAGAGAAAAATGAATCTCAGTTGTTGCAAGATGAATCCAACTGAGGATGACAAACTGCAATGGTTTTGGCTGAACGCTTCAGTTCACCTTTAGCCATGTTCATCTTGAAATACTTAAGACTTGTAAAGTGCTTTCGTCGAGCAGATATCCAGGTTCAGCGTCCTTTGTTGAGAAAGCGGTGAAAACGAGTCAGATGAACTGTGTTGCAGTTGATGAATGTGTAAACCGGTGGGCATGTAATTTCGCACTTCGTGGTCATGTTTTACGATTTGGTCAGGTTTCGGAAAATCAAGCTGCTAGGACTTCACGATTATATTCAGTTGACATTCGTGACCTCACAAAACTCGTCAACGGGTTTCCGTTTATTTGAGTCACTCTGTAACTGATGCTTCTAACTGGGGCTTATTTTCGTAGTAAAACATATCTTTGAATAATCCAGAAAGTGTCATCAGTAATTACTACTATGATGGATCTGGTTATCAAAAAACACGGGAATTCTATCTACCTCTCAGCAGAATGCTATATCATCCACATTCTGGATTCACTCTAGAATTCCAATGAAGTAAATCAAGTCAATTGATTTAGGAGCTTAATCACCCTTGATGTCGGGAGTTGCCGGAGCCACAGTATCACCGTTTCATGTCTAAAATAATTCGACAGTCAGTTCTTCCCTTGAAACATTTCGTAACTGAACTTATTCAAACATCGGAAGGTTAGTTTTCAACACTTTACCATTTACCGGTAGCGATCAGAGGGCTCAGATCAACCTTCATCAATGATTCGATAATACCATATGCTTTAGAACAGAGGTCTTTGATGGTAACTTTCCATCTGCAGATTTATCTACATATTTCACCACCCTTCACCACCGAATGCGAACGTAAATTCAAAAGTTTTCTTTCACTGGGATTACAGTCACGAAAGCGGATCGACTAGTTCAAACCATTCGTGCTAACATTTCCCCTTGGAAACATAGAAGCTTTTCAATTCTCGAATCATTATATTTGAATTGTCTTGTGAATATTCGAATTTCATCTCAACGACCACCTCGTAAAGGCCACGCCTAAGTGGTGCAAGGATTCTCATTGGCTTATCACGAGGCTCAAGTGCTCTATGAGCACCCTGATCGCCAACCGGTTTGGAACCAAAAACGACCTACCATGACCGCGTGTGGTTCCCCAAACCCAGCAGCAGTGCACACTGATGCACTCTTCCAATTACGCGTGGTCTGCAGTATCATGAAACCAAAGATAATCTACCCTGAGAAAGGGCGAATCCCCGTAACGGAAACTTCAGTTGTTCGGGAGTAGTTTTGACAATACTATGTTATATAAAATGTAAACATTCGCAACTAGTTGATATAAACACAGTGGGAGTGAAACACACAGTTGTTGTTATGTAGGTAGTAGTCGAAGAAAGTGACACAGTAGAAATGATCATTGTGTTGTCCACAGATGACGAACAGGCAAACGGGAAAAATAGGATGATATATGCATATCTAACTAATTGAACTGTTGAAACAAGCACCGAGAACACCAGTGACGAATCATGTTCACGTATGAATGAATTCTCTGAAAGATACGCCCACGTGAACCCTTAATGGTAAATATAAGAGCGAATGGATTGAAGATCTCCGGTGGAATATTTAAATTAAATGTGACTCAGTAGATGGCCACATTGATAATTCCGATGATGTCCCATACATACTGAAGTCGAATTAGGAGACGAGTGGCGGGAAATCCGATATGAATGCGATAAGTTGAAATAAACCCAGCGAGGTTTCCATTTAGTCCAAGTATACTGACAATCCAAATGGCAACATGATTGAAAGGCGTAAGTACTTTGTCATCCTTACCATTCACTGTTTGATTCATCGGGAATGGAAAATGAACCAAGCTAAATGAATTAGTGCCTCCTTTTCATGCCGAAGATAAGCGAAACAATTGTCCATTTTTATTACATTCTCAAAATAAAAGGAAGAGCAACACGCATTACCGTACGCTTACTGGCCATTTTTAAGAGACAAATGAGAATGCAGCTGAATATGATTTGAGTGCAGTCACCTGATTGGAAGTGCACGTGAATGTCACAAGTAAAGTGTAGCGAAGCCGGAATAACAACAGTAGACTGATTGGAGAGCCGTAGAGAATCGTCTGAATAATATCTCATTTCGTTTCATCGAGAAAGTAATTCGGAGTAACACTTGTACATTGCGTGCACCATACGAACAGCAGAAATTGTATGCTAGTCTGGGAGAAAATACATAACAGAATTCCATCAGAAGAATCCGTTTTCATGTCATTTTCACTTCCGATAGAGAAGAATCAATCTTCAGTCACTACCAAAAATATCAAAATACGTCAATCCACAACAATTATGCAATGAAAGCTTCTGTCGCACTCAGCACTGGGAAGTTGTCATATACCATTACAGCTTTTCTTTCTTGGTTCTTTAGTCAATATGAAATGAGCGTTTCCCAGTTCGAAAATGAGAACCAATTTATGTATCCTCAGTCAGAAGGGGAATCAGATGCCAACTGCCAAAAGCCGTACACACTGGAATTGTGTTTCTACCACTTCAAGACAGACTCCCATACGAGGAGCTATTTCTCTTCAAGGTAGCAGGGAAAGTTATGTGGGCATTGAATCATACCAATCTTTTGAAGCAGTAATCAAACTCACGACATATGATTCAAATTCATTCAGGGAACTGATAGGTTAACCTCTTGTTTCCGAATATGCTGCAGAAATCAACATTCTTGTTCACTCCGAACACAATCACACCAATCCCACATGGTTTGCTACTGTCAATTCCCAATAACTTCATTGACACACTGCTGATAACGTTCGTATTTTTGGTTAAAAGAATACGAAAATAAGAAATACTGGGAAATTCCTAATTCGGTTTCGCACATATGTGATCAACACATGAAAGAGTCTGTTTCATTTAATGAAAAGATATTTGTGAGTTGTTCACACTCATTGACCAGTTCCGTGTTTCGGCTGCCTCCTTCCCAGTTATCGCTGTGCAGACCTTCCGTAGTTCCTTTTCCTGCTCGTTTTTTAACAAACAAAGGCGAAGTTGCATCAGAACTGTTTACATATTTTGGCATGCAAATGTTTCCCTTATTTTCTCGACATCCGAAAAGCACTGTGAGATGTACTCAAGTCAGTGTAATAATAAATAAGTAATAAATGAATAAACTGGAGAAAGCCTTCTTCATTGAAAGTACGACTGAGGGAAATCTGATCGGCTCGGTTGAAACTCGTGAAAACAGAGTCTTGCAAAGTGTTGTTGTAACAGGCAGAATGTGTCTCATTCACTGGATATTGAATTTAATTACCCAATAATTGATCGACAAAATTGCTGAACCAATGATGAGAAATTCAAAATAAATATCGAAACAAAATAGTTGTTGTCACTAATAGTTACCATTGGCTTGGAATTTCTCATCGGTTCAGTATTTGAGAGGAGACTTCATAAGCGAAAATACCGGATTCAAATTGGATGAGGTCAATGAGCGTATGGTTTCCGCAATGCACCAGATAGTATCGAACATTTTCAAAAATAAAATCACAATGTCGATTTGGAAGTGAAAACCGTCAGGAAACTTCTGTTTGAAATGAAACATTTCTTTTCAAAGACGGATCAAATGGATTGAAATGGAAAGTAAAACGAATAACACTCATTCCCGCTCAATCCTGTTCTTCTTATCATCGCGTTTTGCGCTCCATTTTTCATTTGAAATAGGTTGTCTCCCTGTTTGTATATTGCATTATGCCATCGAGCATTTGACATCCCTTGTTTCAATGGTCAGAATGGTGTGCGATACTGGACTTTGCAGTGTGATAACCTGGTTCAGGCTTAATTACAACGTCGCATGAATGAAACACTCATGTTGAAATGGTAGTACCAAATTATCGTTCTTGTTTGATTGCATTTTTAGAAAACCAATGATGGGCAAACGGAATTGATCTGATGCTAAATACCACAAAATCAGAGCTTTGATCATCACTGTTGTAATCCTTCACGCTTATGTTTCCTTCGATCGATATTTTCGAAGATCAGCAAGTAGTGTTAGAGTTTTCTAGTAATTTACTAATGTTGAAAAATAGGACAGGAATCTACGAGAAATATCTTCCAAGATATTTATATTATTTCATGTATTATTCCACTTCGGTTCAAGAGTTAGACACCAAAATCGTCTATGTATTTATATACTTGCGGTAAAAATGGCTATTTGTTTGAAGCTTATCTGTTTGGGATATGGAAGCGATGTATGACCCCTGTGAGTGCATATTTCAAGCCTAACGTGTAATATGTAGTGATCACTGGTGCTAATGTAGGTACCTAGTCTGACAGAGGAAAGTTCTCAGTGGTTGGTCGTGTTATGATCTAATTGTGAGTTGCCACGGTTGGAGCATGACAAGTGTGAAGAAGATTGGAAGATGAAAGGGAATGGTTGATGTTCGTTAAGATTCTCATCAAGTACAGGTTCAGTGAAAGGAACAAATAGTCGTGGGAATTGTAAGCCTAGTTTTGTGAGTACTGTGGGACTATGTAAATATTGGTCATGACGAGGGAAGCGATAGAATCCAGGGTGACATGATACAGATGAACAGTCGTTACCATCACAACAGTAAAGACAATTAATGCAATACGTTCTGTACCACCCAGAATAGATGTAGGAAGCAATACTTTCCCCCAATTTTCCTAGTGCAACGCACATGGTCTTTGTGAAAGTGTGGCATCATCCACTGGGACCATGGTGTCATCCTTATTGTCATTCGGCTAAGTAATTTGGAAGTGAGGGATTCCATAGGTGGACCAACGCGTAGATCGGTCCTTCAAAGGACGCGAGTGATCTACTTTAACTGGATGGAACAGGTTTCAACAACACACTCTAGCCCTTCCCCATAAAATAAGAAAGAGGACGTTTGCTTTCGACCTTTGTCCCAAACACGCCTGGTTAGAGGTTACGAAATTCCTAGCACCGGATAGATCAAATCTCTCAACTGGGTAAAACATACACACGAAAATGACAATATGACCTTTGTGTAGTTGGAGTTTATCTGTATGACATAGTGCCCAGTGTATTCAATGCAATTTTTATTCGCCTTGATAAGCAATCACTAGAAATCATTTGTTTGGTTGATTATTACTTTTATTTGAATTCATGACGTGATTTACAGTAAAAAGAGTAAGATCCATAGTCACAAGAAATACTGTAAAGCGGAAATGTGTGGGGACCTTTCCAGTAAGATTTAGGTTGTACGCACTAATTTTCAGTTCAGAAAATTGTTGTTGGTTGGAGATATGGAAAGAGATTGTTCCGGAGCTGCACAGTATGCAGAATAAAGGAAGGCTGACACAACGAAGTTCGGTAGCTGGTGACGGAGACCTGATACGTGTGATTGGCAAAAAGGTGAATGAAGGATGGTCATGGGAAGGGAGCTGATGAAGCGAGTTCTGATGATCAAAAGTCAAAATGTAATGATGGAAAAGATATAATGAATGAATTTACCGTCGATGAGCAAGTGACTGTCCGTTGGAGACTAGGGAGGGATTAATGATTATCCGGACAGTGTGAATTTCACATATCAGTGGGTGCGAATTCCTTCTTTCTGAAAGGGTTTGGTTCCGCACCTAACAAATTACAATAAATACATTAGACTGGGTTGATCCAAGTATTTAGCGCCAGCAAACATCACAAGATATTCCAATGTAATTTGCGCATATCAGTAATACTTACTTCCTGGAAAGATTACTCTGATCTGCCTTTTCCGTACGTGAAGCTTTCAAATAAATTGGAATTCTGCAAATTATGAGGTGGCGTTGTGACCGTGATAGAATGTAGGTTGCCAGTTTTGCGAGCACTGAAAATGCTTTATCAAGGGAAACAGACTCGAGGCACAACTGATGTGCTGACGAGTCCGCATTTCAACCAAGTCCCAATTGAATCTATGTTACAGAGTAGTCACCGTTGGTTTATGGTAAACACTTGATTGAATCCTGTTGTTCATCACCTTTTTGTATTGATTGTATAGTTCACGACAGATACTAGTGCTAATACAATCACGATTTTACCGTCTATCGACCAGTATTTCTTACTTATACAAGTTGAGCATGGTGTGTACTGAGAAAGGGGACAGTTTCAAAATACTTCCATTTTTCGCAGATCATGTTATAACAAACCAATGTACTAGAAAATGATTATTTCTTCTGACGGAATTTTAAGTGACCACAAATAATTTTGACCTTGAGGAATGGGTTGCTTGAATGAGTATGATGGCATTTTCCTTTTTTCAGACGATTGACCAGATATCACCCACGTCAGTTGGGAAACCAACTGGTCACATGGGTATTAAAATCATCATATGTGTCCATCTTCAGACCTTCGGTTGTTCAAATGCGATAGAACATACGCTTGTTATATATCAGAAGAAAATCCCTCTTATAGCTTCAGCAGTGAGAATAAAATTACAAACCAGTCAACAACAAAAATATCAAGAAGAAAATGATAGAATATTTCGAGCTCTGTTTAGCCTGAAAAGATAGTCACATACTTCTTTACGTAGCAGAACATATGAAACTTCATTAGGCCGTTCACTGTACGAAGTTATTCCGCTAAACAGGTATTGCACTTTGTCAACATAACCGCCAATTTATTCTTCTATATATCATTAGCCGAAGCGGCATATATCTCACTACACAGAATATCACAAACTAAATGTTAGGATAATGAATAGGTAGCTCCAGTTTCAATACCCGATCACGATCAGCTGCCGAGTAGATATATCCGAAAAGTGCACAAAAGGCAGGTCAATACAATTTTTGTTCCTTCTGTAGGAGAGGGGAGGGAACGATGGAGTTCTTCGTTAAAACGGCTAAGAAATTAGGTATCTGAATAATTGTGAGTTCTGTTCGAGGTGTTCTTCAATACTCCATCTATTCCATCCCTTTTGGGAATCACCATCAGCAGTGCACATTCAACGAGACGATAATGCAAATGACGGCTAGGGCGAATGGCTTTGAACGAAACACTTCCACCAGAAGGCTATCAGGGTTGGTTCTCAACGGTTCATTGAACCTATACACAATATGGCATAAAGCTCTTCAGTCACTAGCTTTCAATATAAAGTTGGTTAACGAGAGGCTTGCCTCTTTAGCGAAGCCGACCATCGTAGAAGTCGCCTGATGTGCGAGAAATGCTCTGCCGAATTGTAAAGCCATGCAAAGTACTTTTTGTTCTCACCAACCGAAGTAAAGTCTTTTAATTAAAAATCTCAGAGACAACCGTACTCAGTGAATGGGCAACTGAATTGTGTCCATAGCGTCAACCTGAACGAGTTCAAGGAGATGATTCGTCAGTAGACTAGGTAAGGTTCACAATCCGGTAGGGGAGGGGAACCATGTAGAGTGTACAGACAGACGGGATCTATCAGTGACTGAAATGAGGTCACCTCTGGCCCATACTCACTAGATGTACGGTATGGATTGGTGAATTTGTGTGTGTATGCGGTAAGCATCAGTGGTACAGATATGACGTAACGACTGCCGTTGAGAACTTCGAAAATACAAACGTTTCATAGGCATATACATATGCCGATAAGAGCGAACTCGGATTGGTCCAAATGGATTATCTCTAACTGGATATGAATAGGACAGAATTACCACACATTCTTCCCTCTTTGTTTTGAGTCCGTAACGCTGTCGGCCTGAATTACTGACGATGGGTTTAGGCGAGTCTTCTGCGCAATGGAACTGGCTCGCTATCTTGTAGGATTCCCTCCTCTTCATCGTTTTGTTCTCTAACTGGATTTCATTGTTAAAATTCATAATATCCTGAATTCTCCATCCCAACTGTTGCCTAAAGAGAGTTGTAAACGGTCGAATATCACTTCCTCAGAAATGAGAGAAGTCAATGGAATCCAAGTACCTTAGTTACAATCTCAGTTTTCTGGTTTATAATAATAATGCTGGTGTATGTTTGTTGGTAAATGCTTCGCATTCCAACATTGCAACAGTAAGTCATTACCAAAACCACCAAGATCAAAAGATTGTGTGAATTTGATGAACTCACAACATATTTGAGTTCCCCTAATATGAAATTTCGGTCTACACCGTTCGAATGCGGATGTCGGGATGGAGTACACAGATGATGATGCCCCATTCCATCAAACCCTGAATTTATTTCAAATTGAGTAGTAGGAGATTAGATTTGTATATAATATGATTCATCATGCAGCTTGAACGCTCAACTCACCATTAACAAAACTGTGATCCGTTGTCTGTCACAATCACTCGTAGAATGGCCTCTCAACTCAAGCGTTTACGAAATCCATTTCTGACAAACGATACACTAGTGTTCTCATTCAGACACGATTCGGAACAGTGTGAATATGTATCATTTATCCCAACAGCATACGACTTACTGAGAAAAGGTTCACTAAAACCGGCATGCACTTTCTGCCATGGAAGATGGCTTTCAGACTATGGTGTCCAGTTCTTTAGTTTGTGATGCATTTTTCGACTGCACTGATTGCATTTCCTCGCTGTTGGTTGATTGTCGTTTTAATTCACTGCAATCAGCCCGTTTCCTTGTAAAATAATTCATTTTCTCGATCGTCATGTGGTCTTCGTTTAACTCTTTGAGATCAGGTTTCATGAAGGTTGCTAGTATAATAACTTGATCTTCATCTTCCAGCATTCAATCCGGAGATAATGGAAGTTGATCCTTCCACTTGTATATCTGAGGAAAGGATTTTCTTGCTTCACATTCCCACCCAAAATTGTAAGCTGAGAGGATCAAGTTATGATAGTTGTTTGTTTAGAGCGTTATGCCACTCCTGGAAATAGGAAGTGTCTCAACGAAACTGCAGTTCCTTGGTTCATCAGCGTGTTCAGAAAAAATGGAACAAAATTTGTCTACGGGAAATCTGCGAACCAGAACTAAATTTGATAAAATTATCATGTCCGCTGAGGTGAATTCCCAATCTCTGAACCATTGTTGTCGGTGCTTTATTGGTGGCATTCTTAGATTATTTTGGTTACTCAGTGCCTGATGGTCGGTCGCTGTTTGGAGTGAGTACCTAATAGCAGTCCTGCACAAACGTTTTAGCGCAAGACAACGATCAAGACCTCCGTGAGAAACAATATACATCTTATTTCCGTTTTGGTGAGTATTGGAGAAATACACAGTGCCGGCTATTCATTTTCTTCAAGAATGGCACCAATCCACATACGAGAAGCATATTTCAACAAAGTGATTGGCAGTGTAAGTTAACTTTTGCAATTTGTAATTTGTATATAATATGATTCGTCATATTATAAACAAACCTAATCTCCTACTACTCAATTGCAAATAGTAACCAAGCTCTGTAGGTTGTTCATAACGGAATGCCTTCGTTGTACTTAGGCCCCTCTAGAGAGAGTTCATCTACCATAGGAGTCGATCGCAATGTGGGAAGCTGGTTGTTACCGTTCAAAAGCCAGTTTAGGAAGGATGTTATATCATGTAGTGTAGATGTTGAACAAATCGTTGAGAGCCATCGTGGATAGCCTTCGGTTAAGATGTTCGATTCATACTTGTTCACCCGGTGTTCCAGTCCCCGTGGGGGCTCGGTGCATGTGAGCTGCACATGGTTTCCAACAAGGATGAAACAGCTGTGCAGTGCTACCATGATTATCAATGGTGATTTGAGCGTTCAAGCTGCATGGTGATTCATATTATATACAGATCTAATCTCCTTATAATGAATTGCAAATTTGTATTGTGAGGACATCCTCGATTGTCCTACTCATGAGGGGCGTGTACACTCATCATGATCGTCGAAAATTTATGGTCACATTCGCCGTCTCTACTATACCGACACAGTCCCGATTTACGATTTTTCACGTATAGTGCGTGAACATTTTACAATTGTGCTCCCGACTCTGTTGTTATACGAATGTACATTTCCCTTGTAAGCAAGTTTTGCCGAACGTTTCACTCACGCATAAAATCTGCCCGCCGGAGGTTCGATTTCCAGACCTCTGCTCCGCTATTCGCGCCCTAAATAGATAGACCATAGAGAAGATCTGTGATTCAAACAAAGTCCATACATTCACGTCGACACACATCACTTCTGTCATTTCCAGTTGCTACTATTTGTACTTTCACATTGGTGATGCCTTAGAGTACACAAATTTGTATATTCTAATTATAGATTATTTTCTGATCCTGTGACTGAAGCTGAATTTCACGTTAGCCCGAAAGCTTATTGCTACACCATCTGTACCGTAACTGTGTTGCGCTACAGTTTCGCTTGACTCTTTGCTGAGTGGACCGTTTCTGACCGAACTGTCCCGATTTATCGGATAACGTTCTGTACTGTTGTTCTTGGTTTCTCATCTGGGTGTAAGTCATTTGAGTTTAGGTATTTCTATGCATTGTATTATTTAGAACCACGTATTTATGTTAAAAACGGTTAAACGTTTGGAATTTGTTCTGCTGTCCTTAGCTGTATACAGCCCATATCGTGCGTAGAGTTAGTGAGACTACGTTTTCTACTATACTGACAGTCCAAGTAATCGGGATTGTTTCTACAGGCATTGAAATCCAAAAACGCATCAGTGATGGTGGTTCCCTAAAATGAATGACGCGATTCGCTAGAAGTCTGTTTATGCTGGCTATTCTATTACCATGGAGATGAATTCTGTAAAGTAAAATGCGTTGGAGCTTTGATAGGTGAATCAAGATTAAACTGCAAACAATGCTGCGAACATCCTAGAATTGGCCGAAGTTCTGCCCCGTTCCTTGATGATGGAGATTCCGATAGGCTTTTGAATACTTTCAGGTCTGTTATACAGCTTTCATTAGAAACCGTGAAACACAAGTATTCTTGTTCAGTGGTTCGAGAAATTTATCTTGAAGTTTTGATAGCCACATTGCGGTCCCCCAATCTTTGTAGCAGTTTCAGTAATCGTTGGTCCAGATACTAACGGTAGTTGCACAGTGACACTTTGTTTGTCCGGCAACAGAGCGAATTTTCCCCACTACACATCACTCCAGACTGTGAAAGTAAATTTTGCCCGTTTGGTTGTTTGAAAGTTAGCCGCAAGAAGAATATGGTCCTGCTGATTTTTCAACTCATTGGATGATAATTTTGTGGATAAACATAGGAATTCAGGGTTCTTCAACAATGAACACAAATCACGGCTACCTGCAGGGAGAGAGAGAACACCGAGTGATCCTGCATCACTTATTCACGGATAATGCACTAAAGTTCAAATCGCTTCATACGTTCCTCAATCTGGGATGGATCACTTTGCAACATTTCCATGTCGCCAAGCCAATCGAGCTGACTGAATTGACTGAAATAGAATTAGAGGATACTTCAGCTGGTACTGAAATGTACTGGTGTATTAGGATACAAACCTTGGCATTTTTATGGGTACCAAATACATAACGGATATCATGTGCACACAGATGTTGATGCATGAGCAATGTGATCAGTGGGTGCAATTTTACAAAGCACACTCACACGATGTGGTGGCAGATAAATGCGCGAGATATACTGCTATACTCAGTACTTAGTGTTGCACTGCAATTCGTCATACGCACATGCTCTGTTCGTCTACTTGCATAAAGTCTGGATTCTGAATGAAATGTAAACTGAACAAAGGAGCACGGATTGGTCCAAATGGATTTTCTCGTATTTCGTTTGAATAGGACAGAATCGAGGCATCCAGCTTATCGCCCAAGGCAATAACCCTAGTTATTTCGATAAACATACATCGCTTTACCACGTTATTTGTGATATGCCACCATGAAACGGAATACAATTTTGATGTTCACAATTCTCGGATACGTTTCGATGGAAATATTGGATTCCCAAAAGAGTAGATGTACGACGCGTTTTCCGAAATTGCTTACACTCGTGAATGCTGACTACACACTCCTGTTTTGTCCAAGTGGTGCAGATACCACAGGAGGGCGCAATACATGACAATGTTGATTAGTTCGAATCGTTTTACATCAAACATGCCATGTAGGGAAAATCACTGTGGGTGCGTTTTTCCATGTAATGGCGGTGTTCATCCGGGAAGTGCATTTGATATTCTTTGATTCTTGCATGTAACCCTTAACATTATGCGTAATGATAGTTTCAGTGGTCCCTGAGGAAAGTTTACCATTTTTTTCCAGATACACGCACAAATATGCAGCTTATGCAATGGAGGTTTCTGTTTCATCGATGCGGCTTGAAGGTCAGTGCGGAAAATATCCCGATTACTTGGACTGTCAGTATAGTAGAAAACGTAGTCTCACTAACTCTACGCACGATATGGGCTGTATACAGCTAAGGACAGCAGAACAAATTCCAAACGTTTAACCGTTTTTAACATAAATACGTGGTTCTAAATAATACAATGCATAGAAATACCTAAACTCAAATGACTTACACCCAGATGAGAAACCAAGAACAACAGTACAGAACGTTATCCGATAAATCGGGACAGTTCGGTCAGAAACGGTCCACTCAGCAAAGAGTCAAGCGAAACTGTAGCGCAACACAGTTACGGTACAGATGGTGTAGCAATAAGCTTTCGGGCTAACGTGAAATTCAGCTTCAGTCACAGGATCAGAAAATAATCTATAATTAGAATATACAAATTTGTGTACTCTAAGGCATCACCAATGTGAAAGTACAAATAGTAGCAACTGGAAATGACAGAAGTGATGTGTGTCGACGTGAATGTATGGACTTTGTTTGAATCACAGATCTTCTCTATGGTCTATCTATTTAGGGCGCGAATAGCGGAGCAGAGGTCTGGAAATCGAACCTCCGGCGGGCAGATTTTATGCGTGAGTGAAACGTTCGGCAAAACTTGCTTACAAGGGAAATGTACATTCGTATAACAACAGAGTCGGGAGCACAATTGTAAAATGTTCACGCACTATACGTGAAAAATCGTAAATCGGGACTGTGTCGGTATAGTAGAGACGGCGAATGTGACCATAAATTTTCGACGATCATGATGAGTGTACACGCCCCTCATGAGTAGGACAATCGAGGATGTCATCACAATAAAAATACAGAAGGTAATTTTATTCGGCATTTTCGCCGTCCTAAAGTACCTGTTTTACTCTTGGATTTTACTTTAGGCTTCTGAAAGTTGAATTTTTTCCACTGATTGAAAACGTTCGTGAATTATTGAGTGCAGTGTGAAAACCACTGCATCTGGAGGCGGATTTTCCAGTCCTACTGTCAGTGCAACCGCACTACATCACACCATCACATGGCTACGAACGACGACCGCTGCTCGACAGACATTTTATCTGATCCCTGCACTCCACTCAACACCTGGCTTTTCATTGTATTCCATAAACGAAAAACTTTTACTCATTATTGTTATTCGTCTTATGTGTCACGAATACAATTGCTTCGCATTCCGCGACTGCAGTTATAACACCTTCTTTGTCATAACTTCCCTCGATTGCCAATTGTGGCACGACTACGATCACGATCATACTGTGTACAATTGGGCTGACTGGCTACCCAGTGGACTTTTTCAGAACTACGTTATCTCGACCTAGCTGGTTGTCCTGTACAGCTGTTTTGATTGTTCACTTAACTGTGCGTCATGTTTATTTATTTTTTGTGACTAAAGTATTATTCAGAATACCAAACTTCAGTGAACTTACAATAAATACGGCTATTTCATTGGATATTGTTCTGTTGACTATGGCTATACACTGCCTCCATCAAGCGTGTAATTCACTGGAACCTAGTTTCTGCCAAAACAATCTAAGTTACTTTGTTATCTTCTACGTGAACTGTAGAATTATCACTCGTTGCGGTCTTGGCAGTAACATCTGTTGCTCAGTCCTGACTTGATTGATTGAAGAGCTATAACTTCTTTCGTGTTATTGTTGCACCTTCTCGGTTTACTGTTATTCACACTGCGGATACGGATATCTATGCTACTGAATGCAGTCAAGTTACCGGAGTCGTTGAGCACGTATTGACTTACTACTACCTATAGATGCACTCACAGTCTCACTCGTCCAATACCAAATGTGATTGTCGAAAAGAAATATATTCCTTTCACATGGCTAGCGTTTCATTATTTCCAGCAGGAGTAAATTGAATAAAGGATGCTTAGACTGTGTTTTCTCTTTCACTAGAACGACTGGTGATAAGTAAAACCCCAGTGCATAATTTGAGGCTCTGTCCGTTGAAACACAAATCTAAATTAACCTAAGCATGCTTGATGCATTATTTCTAACCATGGAAAATTTCCTTCAGGTAATTGAAGAACATCAACCGAATTAGGATTGACCCTGTGAACCACCACCTCTTGAAACTGTTCCGTGAAGAAATCGGAAGTGAATATTTGGCTTTATTTTTCCACACGGAATTCTGCTAGTTGTTATGTGGGAATGTTTTGACGTGCTTTTATGAACTGCGAGAAATCGATGCATTTCTAGAGGATCGAAACTCGGATCTTATTTGAGAAATGAAATTACAAGAATTTAAACAAATGCCATCCCATTTCAGTTATATTTTGACTCGTGTGAATGATCTGAATATAGATCTATCCAGTGGAAGATTGTAAAGGAGAACAGATAGCTAATTTGGAAGAAGAATCATAATCCAACAATCTTTCAATTCGGCTGATATGTCAAATGATGAAGAAAAAAAGAGATTTTTTTGAACTGCACACAGATCCTGCTGTCGGATGGCCGAGCAAATGCAACATACTTAGGAACAGTATAGGTGTTTGCTAATGAACATAGTCTCAAACAATAATGACATGCATTAGCTGTGTCCTTCTCTTTCAGGAGGACATACTCAGGAGATTATGAAATCCGTGCCGTATTTTGAATCAGAACATATTTTGAATTTGTTCGATTAAGCAAGCAGGATTGCCAATTACTATTCACTACAAAGTGCCACCAGTTTGAACCCTTTGTCCAATAAACAGGAACCAATGTGTTATCAGGGGATGTCATTATATAATGCAATATTTTTCGGAATGGGGGACATGAACAGTTTGGAATCCGGCATTTAGTACGATTTATTGCAACAAGGGACAGCCCATATACGTAGTCAGCGTCAAAAGAAATATTTATCAGTGTTCCTGGGTTGAACTTCGAGCAGGTGTTCAAAAATAGGACCGCCTAATTATTATTGAATATTGAAATCACGTGATATCTCAAATCACCTAAAGCTAGCCATTTAGATAAAGTAAGCGACCGTATACTACATTTATGAACGAACTGTTTTTGTGCAACAATACACGGCCAAAAGCTAAGGGATGTTCGGTTGTTACAGCTTTTGGCAGAGCAGAAAATATTATTTAGCTACAAGCCTCGAGACTTCCCGAGAGTCCTCGGCCACTAATACCTACTGGTGAATGAAGTATCGGTAAACATTTCTGAGTTTAGTAAGTTGCGTTGGGATGGAAAAATTGACGTTACTTTACATTCACTAAGTGTTTCTACTTCATGACACTTCAAGAAATGTTTGCTCATAGATTTCTCGATGTTCAGTTTTTAATTGGTCTCGATTTGGTCGATAACGTCTTCCACGTACGACCTGGATAGATAATTTAGTGCAGTGTGCTTGAGTGGCATTAGATGAGCCCATTAACCCCAAGCGTTTTGCGTCTTTTCCAGGGTTTACGTTCATGTTCACCTGATATATAAAAGAACTAACATAAAGATGTGCAGATTCGGCTCTAAGGAAGGCAGGCTGAATTAACCGATCCCTGTTGTCCGTAGTTCACTCTGGGCTCTTAACTTTCATTCAGATTCCGGAGTCAAGCCTTTTTGCATGCTCCTTTCTGATGTTTCAGGAAATTGTTTAGATAACTTAGAAAGGCCGCAGATATTGACTGATAAAAAACATTTTTTCAGTGCCTTCATCACACAACCACTGATCCATACTGAACTGGTATGAATTAATGCTCTACCAATGTTCATACCATTTTCCTTCTCCGTCCACGTGTTTTCAGTCAATCCTACTGGATAACTTCCGCGCTATAGTGGAAATTGCGGCTAATATCGTTCTGTTAATTACACATTACAATGGCAATTGATTTATGGGAATGTTTACCAGAAACGGAAATCAAGCATTGAATAACGTGTTGACTCGTATGAGTTGACCATGTCGTAGACGAAACGGGATCCATTTGAACCAAAAGCCTGTTTCCCATTTTCAAATCTGCCCAAACTTTGATCGATAACACAACGTTCTCCTACATTCTATCCACCTTGTAAACGAAATTGCCATGGTTCACACGTCAATCACCTTTCCCATATATTGTTTGATGATGGTAAATATCAACTTTTGAACGGTTATTGAGAATTAAAACTTATACGCGTAAATTGTTAATCAAAACGTGATCTTCGGTTCAATTTCCGCATCAATAAAAAGATGCACACAGTGAGCACGTGCGCTAACAGAAAGAAAGTGATTAAGTTATCAAGTACTCAACGCCATACATTGCGTAGTTTTTAGCCTCAGCAAAACATTCCAACAAACATACACCAGCAGTATTATTATAAACCAGAAAACTGAGATTGTAACTAAGGTACTTGGATTCCATTGACTTCTCTCATTTCTGAGGAAGTGATATTCGACCGTTTACAACTCTCTTTAGGCAACAGTTGGGATGGAGAATTCAGGATATTATGAATTTTAACAATGAAATCCAGTTAGAGAACAAAACGATGAAGAGGAGGGAATCCTACAAAATGGCGAGCCGGTTCCATTGCGCAGAAGACTTGCCTAAACCCATCGTCAGTGATTGAAGCCGACAGCGTTACGGGCTCAAAACAAAGAGAGGAGAATGTGTGGTAATTCTGTCCTATTCATATCCAGTTAGAGATAATCCATTTGGACCAATCCTTGTTCACTTTTGTCGGGTAACACTCCAATCAGCATGCCCGTATTTCCACGAGCAAACAAATACAAAGTGTGCGTATGATTCACGTGGGTATTGACTATTGTAGTACACATGTCTCGCGCGTATTATCTGCCTCCACATTATGTGACAGTGTTTGGTAAACTTGTGCCCATTATTCACATTGTTTATGGATCAGTATCTGTGTGTATATGTATATATGCATATGTATATGCCTATGAAACTTTTGTATTTTCGAAGTTCTCAACGGCAGTCGTTACGTCATATCTGTGCCACTGACGACGAACTGCAATGGTTCTGGTGTGGTCGAGTATGCATGCTACTCACTGAGTAGTATGTGGTTGACTGCTTCAAAGTAAATTGTAGTCAATCATGGAGCGATAACGTCACACGGACTAAATGCAATAAGATGAAGAAAGGCAATATAAGCCATCGGATGACACCTTAGATCGGATTACTTATGCTTCTTATCGGCTGGACACCGAAGACGCAAATCAACATTTTTTATTTTGTTTGGTTAATTTTACTGATATTCAAATCAATGATTGACAGAAAACAGCCCACTCACCAGGTACATCTTGTGGGTCATAAAACTGGTCGAACTCTTCGAAACACTTGTTAGGTCGAACATGGAAAATCTATTACTTGCAAATTGTTTACGCCGAGCAAATGTTCGGACCTAGAGACCCAGTTTACCGAAAGGTTGAAAACAATTCAATTACCATATAATGCAGTTGATGCATGAGTGAATCAGAAGGCGAAAAAGCCTGCACTTCATAATAATGCTCTACTGATCGATCAGGTTTCGGTGAATGAAACTGCAAATGCTTCACAGTCACGCTCTGCTGACAGCTTTTCTCTCACAATATTCATCAACGTGCTTCCGTCATATCAATATCACTCCGTAACTGAAGCTTTTTGTCAAAGTATATAGTAAAAGATTCCCGAAAATGATTCTTAGGATTTGCCATTTGGATAGTTCTTAGTACCGGAAAAACAAGGTGAGTGTATCCATCTCTCACCACAAGGATGACATCATTTACTACATTCATTCACGTTGGAGTTCTTGGGAAAATGTATTAGCTGACCTCATGTGGGACCATTGTTTTCATTGATGTCGAGAGTCGCCGTATCAGAAGGACCATTGTTTAATTTCACACCTAATTCGAAAGAGAACAGTTCCGAAATAAATGGACTGCTGGCATTTAGATTGTAAAATTTGTTAAAAGAAATTACCCGTACACCAGAACATTCTCTCTTGGCAGTCATACCTCTGGCTAGTGGCAATCAAAAAGCATAGGCCGACCTTCTCGCATGAATCGATAATGGATGAAGCTCGTGAACAGAACTCCGTTGTTATAAAAGTGCACAGACCGAACTATCCATAGATTTCACGAACGCTCACTGCAGTATACAAATTAACGATCTCACCTTGTTTCCACTGTGTTATGAGCCAATTGTAATTTGTTTTATTACCAATAAAGTTGAATTAAAACGATTTCTTTCTAAATTGCTGAAATCGATTATCAAGCACAATCATAAATACCTTTTACACGATCGTCCTCACTCTGTACAGGTCATATGGAAGAATATACTTCGTTTGCTTTCCATCATATTTTGACTAAGCACAATGAAATTTGCAAACCGTTTCAGGTGGACATCACGTGATATGTACAATTTGAACTTACTTACACAATGCCAGTTCCTGTCACTGATACAGGTATTGTCTAAACTGATGTATTGTTATATCCGAAGAAGACATTTCTCACTGGTAAACGAGAGAATTACCACAGAACCATTGCGTTTTCAAATATTCCATAGCTAGCAAATAGTGCTGGGGTTTCAGAACAAAAACGCTTGTGGTCTCAGGGTTTGTGGTGAACAACAGCCTTCAAAATGCCGACGAAACCATATTTTTGCCATCACGCGTAGGCTGTCACTCAGAACACTGTATGCATACACAATATGAAACATTGCGTGTGCCTTCAATCATCGGGATTTTTTTTACAATGTGATCGGTGTGGAGTCTACCATGTTTTGATGAAATATTTTACTATTTCAAGCTTTATCAGACGTTGCAATATTGAATACAAAGGGCAGTTTGTAGGTCGCCCATTGACTAGTCCCTTCAGACCAAAGAACATTATACGATAGACTTTATATCTACGTTATTAAATGGCAATTGCATGGACTCGACCCTGAAGTTGATCACGGTTTCCTTCAGTGAATAACAAAGCGATAAATTGCTTTGCATCAATATTTCCACAAACCTCTATTGAATCGTGGCCTGAATGTTGTACCACCAAAAATTTCCTCAAAACACTTAGGTCGCTTCTGAATGCAGTATACTTAAAAAAGTAAACATTTCATTTTCATTCAAATCAATAATGTTTGTAAGTAGGATATATCGGCATCAAACGGAATAATATTTTGGGAGAAATTCCATCTAACAGATGAGACGCATTCTGTCTGTCAGAACAAAATTTTCAAAAGCTCAGTAATCATGTGTCACATTGAGGTATTCTAATTTATCTCAGTCACATTTTTTAACCAAGAAAGTTTTCATCAATTCACCCACTGTTCCAACAGATGAACAATGAACCGAGTCCATTCGCAGAAATAATTTGAAAACTCCTTCAACTCAAGTAAATTAAAAGTTATTTTATTCGGCATGTATGATATTCATTAATGAAAATTCTTTGTTATACGTGACCAAATATCTTCACCGCCTAATACTGTCTATAAATGATTTCCATTCAGGGAATGTTGATCATTATGTGAAGTTGTAAATATAAAGCTGATATCAGAGCTTTAAATAAATAACTGATGCAGTGTCACGATGAATTGCACAAGTGAAATGCCTCCACACAATACGACCCTTGGAGAAGATGTGAGGCTAATTTTGGCCTGGACATTGAACTCATAACACAAACATTTTTTTTTGGATACCATTCCGAATCAAGACAATCGTCCGGACAGAAAACTCGAGACATTTTACTTCCCCTTCCAGGTCAAGTCATTTCTCTAGCAACCAATTGAACATCATGGGCTGTTGTTCACAAAAACAACAAAATTTTATGAAGAAGGTTTATTTCAGAACAGTTATTCTAATACGAAAATATTATCAATTTCAAATCAATCAGTATTGTCAAATTGTCAGGTGTTTCCAATTCACACACTTATATGGATAATAACTGAAATGGATATCGAAACGCGCGGTTGCAGTGCTGCTTTATTCCAGGTTAGCCGGGATCAATCCACATTTACCAATCGGCGAATCACAATAGTAATTCTTCAATAAACTCTTCGAAAGGGAACATCCACCCCCGATAGATGTGAAAAAATTAAATTGTTTGGATAAACAAATGCGGAGTGTGTACGTAACCGAGTGACGGGACAGAAGATTATGGGTTACGTGTACAGAATGAGTGGCGATAATGGTGAAATCGTTCGTTTACTTCCAATATATTGTAACAAACCGAATGGATAGATCGGATCAACACACAACGTACACATTGCGCACCTGGTTGAAACCGTGCATCAAATCAATCCTCGCACTACATACTAATTAGATTATCGTGTTTCATCGAGCAAATGTGAGGATATCCCACCGCACTAGGTCACTCATAGTCCTATTCATAAGAAACGAAAAATGAGATAATTTCAGAAATGCAAGCATTTTGTTCACCCCTGTCATCCGTGGACGTGCTACATGTCACTATATGTATGGTATACTCAGTTTATTGGTAGGAAAACAAACATTTCGCATCACGGGTCTTTATGCACAGAGTATTGGTTGATATATCATGATATGAATCAATTCACTGGTCACTAATAGTTTTAGTCAACCTGTGACGTGATGTACTTAGGTGTCTGTCAGTCAAATAGGTCACATGATTTACGAGTCCAAGTACAGCTACCTCACTTGCCGCTACGCCGAGCCGTCTGATAGGTGCGTCCCGTGAACCCAACTTGAAGTCCTTTCACACAGTACTTGGTCAAGTCCATTGGACAAGGTTCTCATACCTTTTGCCATGTCATGGACTGGCCACCTTGACTTTCTTTCAAACCACTATCTGACCTGGAAAACAGCATACTCCGAAGAAGTCTATCGGTGCGCATGCGTAACACATGTCCAAGTCACCCTAACCTGTTCAGATTCAATACTTGATCCAAATACATATCTATGGTTCCCAACACTCTATGCATAACCTCATCATTGTGAAAGTAAGTGTATTGAGTACCACTATTATGAAATATTGAACCAGGTCAACTTTGTAACCTGATGTACTTAAGTGTCTGGCAGTCGAAGAAGTCACAAAATTTACGTTACTACTCTTCGGGTTTGAAACTGCTCGTCTTCATATGAGGTTGCACAGTAGTTTCAAGATTTTGATGTGCGATTCCATAGCTCATGACTAGACGAGCAAATCCTTTTTGGTTGGTGTAAGGGGCATGTATATAAGGTATTTTTTCATGTTTGAGGAAGAAACACGGAATAAATTTTTCAAAACGGCGTTTTGGCCATTTTTTAACAGATGTCCGATTAAGGAAAACATTAGTTTCAATACGAAAATGACCGGTGGGTAGCTTGACCTGCTAGTTGGATGTGAGTCCAAGGTTCAGAAGGTCAATGGATAGATGGAAAATCCCAAGCTTTGCGTTTCTTTTGAGGTTCCATACATTCTCAGTTTAGAGGTTACTTCATATCTGATTATCTGAACAACTCTGGATTGCTGAATCATCGAATGCATGATAGAAGTATATGGATTAGGCTATTAGGAGTTTCGCAATGGTAAAGAAAGTTAACGTATGAATTATAGTCGCAATCCAAGGGTTAACAAATCAGTTCACTGAATTGGTTGGAAAAATGCACCCATAATTTTATGACTGCACGAAGAATTTCTTTTAATTTTAGGGTTCGCTAAAATTTCAGCGAGAATTGAGATAGAAGATTTTATTCTTTCTGAAGTCTATCATGTTGTGTTGACGAAAATGTGGCTTTGCTAACTGCTTTAGGGGCCAGCATTTGTAGAGAAACGTGTTAGCTCAACATTGGTGGACAATCAAGACAAAATGGTAGTCAGTGCCGGTTCTGTACCAAACGCAAGACCTGAGACAATGGAATGTCGGGTGACAGGACAGCAAGTCGGTGGGATGGATTGATGGATCAGAGATGAATCTTGTCATCATTGATCAAGCCTTAAAGCGTGGTCATTCACACCAGTCTAACCATTGCGTCGTGTGCAACATGTAACAGAAGTAATCGCGTGCAATTCGAATCAGGCGACTGCACTCCAACGATATTCAGCTGAGTTCTGATTTGTCTCGTAAAACTGACCAATAACCGTGCCCGCAGTCAAATTTGCTCTTCCGTCTTAGAAATCTATTGTGGTAGAATAATTGTTCAGTTTATCTTCGGTAGAAGAAGGAGCCAATATTTTATTCAGCTTGATCCACTTTCCACTCAACATGAGTCAATTTGCTACTATTAGAGATGGTGGGGCAGTTTACACTTTCAACCAAGTGGCCATTTGGATTATGAGTACACTCGGACTGATCGGAAATATGTTCGGGTTTATTCCGACTTATCTTATCGAAATCGGTTTTCCCGCTACGCGTCTTCTATTACGACTCCAATATGTATGGGACACAATCAGATTTATCGTTGTGGCCATCTACTGGATCACGTTTCATTTAGATATTCCATTGGCGATGTTGACCAATCCAGTATTCAGTTCACTTTGGTCAAGTTACTAGGTTGTGGTGATTTTCATGATACTCAGTTCAACCAGTACGGCACTGCTGTCTGTTGATCGATACTGGGCAGTTGTGTGGTTCAGGACATATCGTCGTGACTCTAGTTGTTATCGCTTAACCTTGATCACAATTATGTTCGTCTGGATGATCGTGATAACAATGCCGACATTTATTCTGGGCTACTTAGACGCGGATAAACACATCATCGGAGCTGAAGGGATCACTGTCTATAGAAAGGCACATTCTATAGTGTTGTTCTTCTGTTGCGTCATCGGCCCATCGATTCTGATCTGTGCAACGCAAGTTCACATTCTCGTTATACTCCACCGACTGAACAGAGGTCGTGCCACAGGCTTGTCGTCCATTTATGGCACAGATCGAACGAAACAGAAAACAATCGACGAGAACACGAGAGCTTTATCGAAATCGATTATTGTCATGATGGTAGCCTTTTTCGTGGTCAGATTTCCATTCTTTTTCTGATATGTTCTCTCCACATTTGAAGTGATCAGATCATTCACGATTCGGGGATGGAGAACGGAAATGGTTGTCTCATTTTCGGCCAGTTTCTGTGTGAATCCATTTGTACTGATATTCACAAATAAGAAATTACGCAAGTGTGTCTTTGGGAGACTTCATTCATACATGAAAATGATTCGTCAATGGTGTTCTCGGTGCTTGCCTCGACGGCTCTAATAGTTGGTTATTCATGTGTGGCAATGTTGTTTCCGTATACCTGTTCATCATCTGTGGAAAACATAACGTATATTACTAATCCTTTCTGTCGTCTTCCATTTAACGAGGTTGCACACCCAATGTTCCTGAATGTCTGTGAGTGTGTTCTGTTTTCATGTAACATAGTGTTCTCAAGAAATACTCTTAACAAAGGGAATTTTCTGTCATGGGAATTAAACTGGTCTGAGCGTAGATTTATCTCTGTTCCATCTGTAGAAGAAGTAAGGACGTAACTGAAACGGTGCACCAACATGCATTGCAGCTGTAGTAATTTTGGTTAACCAGAACGTTTAGTGGTGAGAGATGAAGTGGTAAATCACACATGGTCATGATAAATCTCCAGTGGTTTAGCGCCGGGTGGTAAGTACAATGCTCATAACGGATGTGATCCTCTTATTGGATCAGCCTACATATTTGTACCTGTTACGTAACGATTTTCTTTCTTAGGCAATCAGAAGTATTTCGAATATTTGCACGACCATGTCTTATTCGAGAAACCTCATGTTTTATACTGGGGAAGACTTGATGTTCTTTAGGAGGAAAATATTGCACGAAGGTGACCCACGTATAAAAACAGTTAGGACTAAATATTCATGAATATCAGTGGTTCAATTCCTCAGAGAAAATCCTCATGATTTGCGTTGTGACTGTCCCGATGTCTCAGGCCGTCAAACTAGCGGGAACTTAGTGTAACTGGCTCTGCGCACACCATGATCAGAACACGGCTACTGGCAGTGGACCACATTCCCATCTGATAACCATGTTTATCGATAATTCGTGGTTCTGAACAATACAATAAGCATAAATATACAACCAGTAAAAGAAGTACAGTCAGGTGAGTAACCAAGACCAATGGGCAGTCACCTTCCGAAAATCGGGACAGTGCAGAAAATAAAAACGGTCCGCCTAACAAATAGCTGAACGAAACTGTAGCGCAGTAAAATCCAGAAAACGTTTGCCGTCACAAGTCAATAAATCAGGTACAAAGGCGTGAATTGGGCTGTAGTTGCAAAGCTGGAAATAGGTAATCATAAATAAGTACAAATAAGCTAACGTGAGCACGTGCCAACTTGATTAGACGAACTCGGCACAATAGCTGTTAGCGCCATCAGAGTAACAGTAACAGAATCGTCAGGCTTGACAGTCCAAGCCTCAGCTCGACTGTGCAAGTGGAACACTCAGAAAGATCATATAATAACAGACCTGCTGACCTATGAGGAAACAAAGTTGTGAATAAATACGTGAACTGTTCATGTAATAGTTACCGTAAAACTTGAGTACATACCAATATGATACCATAGCAACAGAGAAAATACGTCACGAACATCCGAGGCTCACGATGAACTTTTTCGCAACTCATGAGTAGTTAGGCAGAGTGGGAGGATGGACTTCAGTTACGAACAGTAATTACCAATTTGCGTTTGTACACTGCAGTGAGCGTTCGTGAAATCTATGGATAGTTCGGTCTGTGCACTTTTATAACAACGGAGTTCTGTTCACGAGCTTCATCCATTATCGATTCATGTGAGAAGGTCGGCCTATGCTTTTTGATTGCCACTAGCCAGAGGTATGACTGCCAAGAGAGAATGTTCTGGTGTACGGGTAATTTCTTTTAACAAATTTTACAATCTAAATGCCAGCAGTCCATTTATTTCGGAACTGTTCTCTTTCGAATTAGGTGTGAAATTAAACAATGGTCCTTCTGATACGGCGACTCTCGACATCAATGAAAACAATGGTCCCACATGAGGTCAGCTAATACATTTTCCCAAGAACTCCAACGTGAATGAATGTAGTAAATGATGTCATCCTTGTGGTGAGAGATGGATACACTCACCTTGTTTTTCCGGTACTAAGAACTATCCAAATGGCAAATCCTAAGAATCATTTTCGGGAATCTTTTACTATATACTTTGACAAAAAGCTTCAGTTACGGAGTGATATTGATATGACGGAAGCACGTTGATGAATATTGTGAGAGAAACGCTGTCAGCAGAGCGTGACTGTGAAGCATTTGCAGTTTCATTCACCGAAACCTGATCGATCAGTAGAGCATTATTATGAAGTGCAGGCTTTTTCGCCTTCTGATTCACTCATGCATCAATTGCATTATATGGTAATTGAATTGTTTTCAACCTTTCGGTAAACTGGGTCTCTAGGTCCGAACATTTGCTCGGCGTAAACAATTTGCAAGTAATAGATTTTCCATGTTCAACCTAACAAGTGTTTCGAGTAGTTTGACCAGTGTTATGACCCACAAGATGAACCTGGTGAGTAGGCTGTTCTATGTCAATCATTGATTTGAATATCAGTAAAATTAACCAAACAAAATAAAAAATGCTGATTTGCGCTTCGGTGTCCAGCCGATAAGAAGCATAAGTAATCCGATCTAAGGTGTCATCCGATGGCTTATATTGCCTTTCTTCATCTTATTGCATTTAGTCCGTGTGACGTTATCGCTCCATGATTGACTACAATTTACTTTGAAGCAGTCAACCACTTACTACTCAGTGAGTAGCATGCATACTCGACCACACCAGAACCATTGCAGTTTGTCGTCATCTGATGGATTCATTTTGTAACAAATGAGATCCTCACGCTATCTAAATCGGTGGCGTCCTGAGTTTTTCATTGGCCAGTTGGAGTGCAGAGGGCACTGGTGCACACCAGATAGTACTTCACGAGGGTGAAATCAATTAGTCCAGTCCTACTGACAGCAGTTTGCCTTCGCTTTTGAGTTTGCCATCAAGTAAGGATGAGTGTAAAAAGCAAGAACTATTCCGTCGTTACGAAGGCAAATATTGGTGAATATTTGCGTGACAGGAATTTTACGGCATCATAAAATGAGATGATGCTTGATTTTCCGGTGGCCCGAAAAAGGAGAGCATAGTGGTATGACTTCAGGTACAGATGGGGTAATAAATTTATATAACTACAAGAGTGGATCACAAACAGCAAATATAACCTGTGAGTGAATTGCCAAAGAATGTTCAAAAAGTTTAAGGGCTGTCACGGATGATATGCAAACATTTCTTCATGCCATGGAACCATAAATTGAATCAAAAACAGAGGTATTCAAAGGATCATAACACTGGCTGGATGGCTTTCTTGAGCCATACAAAAAGTCTCCAAAACGATCGGAAACACTGACTGGGCTAGATGATAGTGAATTTAGTAAACATACGCAAAGAATTGAAACGAGCATTGATCAGACGGGTACCTCGTCAATCTACTTTCCGTCTACTGTTTGAGAAAGTACGCGGATAATTTGTGGTATTACAGTCAGTCTGAGCAGAAGGATAGTCTCGTTCTTGTCATCACCAATATAAGGAAGGTAAGACTGAATGCAAATTAGGTAATTTTGTTCTTGCAACCGAAAATATGGATACTGTGGAGGATTATGAGCAAAGCCGGTCACTTAAAAATGCAAAGCTTTCCGTCCACGTAAGTTTATCATTCATTCGAAATAAATCAACAATTTTTTTCTCTTGAACGTATTAACAACCGTGACATTGTCAAGATTACACCAGATAATGAAACTTATACTAATCTGTTTGCATTGCATTGACATTATATTTCCAATTCTTGTGTTACATTGCTGAGAAAAGTACGAATTTGTAGCTCGTTACGCCAAAAAATATGCTTCCATCCGAATTTTGACAGTGCCCGTATTCATTTGGTCTGTAATGAATACTGAACTCCTTCAAAATCACACATCATGGGCAAAATATTTACAATGACAGAGCTATTCACGCGTACACAATGGTAAACACTTTCCCCCCCACGAGGAGCCGATGCAACTTACTTCAGTTACTGGGTTCGAAAAGGCACTGGGAAGATTTGTGCATAGAACAGCTGACACGTCACTTGTAGAATATACCATTATCCACAGCACTTTATTGAGTGAAATACTGAAAATGCATGAAAAATCCATAGAAATAAACGAAGCCAATGTGGCCGAATAATTCAACTCACTCATTTAAGGAGAAGTGTGTACCATCGTTGTTTACTCAAGAAGAATGGTTCACTTAATACGACCAATATACATTTGGGTGCGCAAAATTGCTAGGTCAAAGAGGCTATCAGCAGTTTTACTTTCTTTATATCATTTCAGGAATTTCGCGCCAGTGTGTTGATTCCGGTGGTCGGCGAATCGTATTCTGATCTGTAGAAATGAGCAGATTGCTCACGAAATAACTTGAAGTCTGAAACATTATAGAACTACACACTCGATATTCATTGAAGTGACGTAATACATGATGGAAGATATAAAATGATTTTGAATGAGCTGAAGGGATGGAAGCAAAATAACATTCGATATGAATCACGACAAGAAGCCCTAATAAGCTGTTCCAAGCATGTAATGGGATGTGTCATAGATAAATCGACGAAGTGGAAATGGATTTTTCCTATGTTCATTCTTAGATAATATGTTTATCCATGATGAATATGACAACAGACAGCTGTGTCGAATCTTTTGAATCGCTATCAAGTGAGTAAAAACGTTTATCGACACAATCATGGAATGCGTCAAAATCCTCACTTGAGCTGGCTTCAGTATGCAGTGTCAGGTACGTTCTTGACTCGCTTACTACTACATGCTGCTCGTAAACGAATCGTAAGTTACTAGGAGCTGAAAGTTGATAAACGATCATGTTATGAGTATGCGAGTTCTCGAACGTATTCTGTGCCGATACTGGAAGCTAGCGCAGCCCTCGGTGAGTGAACCTTCGTGACGAAAGAGGGATGACACCACTTGCGCTAACTTTGTCGATCTATCTGACAAGTTTTCGAACACCGTGAAGCTCATGATATCGCCTCACTGTCGTACTTGAACCAATCTTGTATTGGATAACCAATTTCCGAATTCACAATGTAAACAGATGGTGCATTGCCGCACAAGATCCGCTGATTATCGAAATGTGGTCTTTGCAACAGATACCCGATTACATTTTGTAAACGCTTACGGAGTAGTGAGATCTTTTCCTCTACCAGGTATTTGCGACGTTGGGCGCGATGTCAGATTGAAGATTATGGAAAAAACCAAAAGATACTTCAGACAACGTGCATCGAAAGATCAATAATACCTGCCGAACTGAGCCTCGTTAGCCATAAAACCAGAGATATTGCACAGATTATACAAATGTATGAGCAAAGAGCACCCACTGATTAACTGGCAGAGCAATTCTGTACACAACTACCCGTGAATGCAACGACATCCTTCAGATATTGAACCTGATTCGCCACAGAAACAACGCACGGAGAAAACGGAGGATTGATGGACTTGGGAACCTTCAAGATTTCGGAAAGCTACCGCTGCCAGAAATCAGGCCAAAACTGGAATCATCTTCTTGTTTGTAAACTTCCCACCTTGTGGTAATGCTCTTCCAATGGAAACTGTCAGTTATCAATAATTTTACTGGTATCCAATTATTATCGTTATTCTTATGAAATAAGGGTTTCCCGTTAGTGATAAGATCCAATAAATGTTTCTCTCAAAGTGGTGGCAGATCCAGAGATGCAGCTGTCTGTACTATCGTTGATAAACACTTCAACGCTTGTGACCAGATTATGTCAAAAATTCCTGCAGAAACTCATAGTCTGCCACCTAATTACCATTCAGAAACTGTCTGAATCCTGCAAACACTCGAATTTTGTTTACCTCAATTCAGCTTTGTCTCACTTCACTCGTCTGCTTGATAATCTGACGATAATCACTACAGACGTACGGAACTGTGAGCATGGGCGCCGAATATCCCATTTCTAACATATTTTCAGAATGCGTTTATCCATATCCAGAAATATCTTCTATTCGCTGAACACATAACACCCTTCTGAGTATATGTAGCTATTGTTGACAGGCCTTGACGTGGACTGAATATCTCATTTTCTGCCCCATTCTATATTCAACCAGTAACATCTAACCATTTGTTTAATGGAAACCGTTTGCATTATTCTTCCAACTGGATTATGAGTGTCAGACTCACATCTAACACTAAAGTGTAGATGAATAAACTGAAGGATTTGACTCTTGCAGACCAAAACCGATTAAGAAAATAAATCTCGTTGGACACACAGTTTGCCGAGAGTGTCATTGTATGTCGCTGCCCATAAAAATTTGTCATCACACATTCAGGTCAACTAGAGGTCTCACTGTCCAAACTTGCTCTTTTTCTTGTTCGTGATTGTATTTCTAACTTTATCTTTATTGCTCAAATCATTTGAAAAGCATGATTTCTGATCTGAAACAAGCTCGGTGACCATCTACTTTGAACAACCCACAATTAAATGATGATGACAAATTTCTTCAAGTTAGAGCTCAACAGCTAAACAAAGGTGTTGAATGCAAAATTTCTCATAGAACCAATTCAGGCAAATTTACTTCAAGACTGACATCATATTATGTTTACTGGAAATGCATCAAGACGAAAGGGATCATTTCATAATACATAAATTTGTCATGTCATGAAGCCAAAGTATTGAAATAACTTGTATTGGCTCCACGTGCACTATACTCCATGAATGCTATTGATTGGTAAAATGGGTGGTCGACAGAGGTCACAATCCTGATGGTTGTATAACAAGTGAGGATCATCTTATTGTGTACAATCTGTGACTGACATCCAGATTCAATCAAACGATTACCACAATGTGCCTGAGTTAAATGACCGATCTCACCTTGTTTCCACTGTGTTATGAGCCAATTGTAATTTGTTTTATTAACAATTAATTTGAATTAAAATGATTTCTTTCTAAATTGCTGAAATCGATTATCAAGCACAATCATAAATACCTTTTACACGATCGTCCTCACTCTGTACAGGTCATATGGAAGAATATACTTCGTTTGCTTTCCATCATATTTTGACTAAGCACAGTGAAATTTGCAAACCGTTTCAGGTGGACATCACGTGATATATACACTTCGGTTATCGTTGGTAACCATTTTCAAGACAGCTTTACGATCAGCTTCTCTGAGAATGGTTCCCACGACAACCGAAAGTTCGGATTATAATTTTGCACCCGACAACGTTGTGTTAGTGACATCATATCTTCTTCGTTAACACACCACATGGTGCATCGTTTTTTCGATACACTCTAAGCATCGTTCGGGCCTGGCTTACTGAATTGTACGATTGAATTTATTTATACATCATCAGACGACAATTAAATGGACTATATCTTAAAGTTGCGTGTGTTCCACAACTCTTATAGTAAACAACGAACGGACAAATCGTTTTGCATCTTTTTATGTACAAAATTCTCGTGAAAAGTAGCGTGAAGCGTCATCGGTAAGTAATTTCACCCATTCAAGAGACTTCGTTTTTTCACTTCAAGAACATTGCCTATTTCAACATTGTAACGTCCCTCAACAGTCAGGCACCTCCAATTGTAGTACATCAACAAATGGGAACTTAATTTATTCCGACTGAAATCAATAATATTGGTTGGTTTCATGCATCAGCATCCGATAGAATGATATTTCTGGGAAATTCCCACGTCAAATGACTCCCCTCTTACCCTTCCACAGCTCACCACATATCAGACGCTCATATAAGTATCACGCCCACTCCGAAAATGACAGGCATCGTGATTTGAATCCCATGATGCCATTAGCATGTGTCCTCCCACCTGCTGGGCTCGCAATGCAGCCTTCGTATCTCGTGATTTTGGCCCCGTTGAAAATTGGCGCTGTCTTATTTCTAACATGAAGTGACAGTGATCGGAGATATTCTTGCATTGGATTAGGAACAGGGATTATCGGCACTGTATTGGGCGTAACACACGTAAAGTTGTTATATTCATTCGATTTATTAGGTCCTCTACCTCTCGAGTGCACAAATGAAGCCTCATATATTTACATAAATGATCAGGATGACGAACATTGACAGCAATATCTCGATTTATTTTGATGCACGATACGAAATTGCTGAGTCCGTAGATTGTTGTTAACTATTAGTCCAACTCACTTTGGCTTACCAAAAATGAATATTGCCATGACCGACAGGTTGTGTAAGGAATTATTACCAGAGTAACCTAGTGGATGTAAAACAGGACAGCATGCGTAAATTAGCCATAGTGCGGCAGTGTTAGCCATTCGAGAATGAAAAATCTGAAAGGCGAATCAAATTTGAAATCGTCTGAATTTGCTCGTCGAGATTCACTAGCGAATAGAATTTATAAAAGACATGAATGGATCTGAACTTGAAAATTTGATAATGAAAGCCACGTGCGCGCACAAGTCAGAAACAACAAACGATTCGGATTGTCCGAGGAATAAGTATCAACCATGAGTTGCCTTTGATATGGCCACAACCAGCAGCAATATTATCCTCGACTAGGACGCCGGAGGAAAGCAGTATGACGTTTGGGAAAAACACAGTCTTTGGATTTCACTAAGGCCCTCCTTCCAGCTCATTAGTGCAAATGTGATTTTCAGGCTCTGATGCGACACTGTTTATGTCACTGGTTCCAAAACCATTGTCAACAAACGAGCTCCATCATATGATGATGAGCTGCACATGTAAAGGATAAGTCCTACTGGGAATCCTTTCTTTTACAATCTCAGCAATCCATACAATCTTTCAATGTTCGTTCTCCTAGGGCGTATCCATTGGAATATATCTGAGTCTATTGCATCTCTTACTCTCAGAGCTGCCAGAAAATTAAACAGAAATTTCTTCATCGGTTGTGTTGCGTCTTTCTCCATGGTAATTCTCACGAGCTTAGATGTGTCTCTCATAGTGTTATCCATTTTACCAACGAAGCGAGAATTACATCCTATTTTTTGACGGCTTGCCTGTGTGACATTGATAACAGGTATTCAGTTAAGTGGATGTCAGTTTCTGTAGCTACACATATGACGACGGAAAGTGTTTTGTGCGACAGGCCTACACTCTCGAAATTATCAGATTAAGATAAAACAAAACGAAAAGAGAAATTCTTGTCTAGACTTCCAAGAGATTTATAAAGAATGATATGTCAGACTCAGACATATGAACGAATACGCCCTAATTAAAAAATAATTGGACGATTTTGATAATTGCCGTGGTTACATAACCGCGGATTCCTCTTGAGATCTGTTTATGCGACGAACAGCGTCAAAGACATATGCGAATTCACCAACTGCGTGGAAGCCCTAAGTGGAAAAAAGACGGACGCCTTCGATTGACTTCAGTTCACATTCCACAACGTTTCTATGACTTTATTCAAGACAATACATGTGAAACACTCTCTCTTTTGGTAAATCTAGAACAAACACTGTATTTCTGATCAGGTGTACCAGTCAGATTTATCACGAATGAGGAGGTGGGCGTAGCAATGAATTCTTAACTCGGAACACTATTCAGTAAACAAGAATATGTGTGACTTATCTATCTGAATTCTGTATCACTAGTTCGTTACTTATTCAGTGCACTCCGTCACTCCTGCCGGTCATCGATGTAGGTCAAAAATGTTTATTGAATGAGAAAAAACATTTCTCAGTTATTGTATATTTCAAAAGAATCGGTGGTAAATTGGAAGTTTCTATTGATCCTGTTGGTGGAATTCACCCAACAGATTGCTTCTGATCCCGTTACTATTCTGGTAGATCCAATCGAATGAACTGCTGCGAGATTTTTATCTCGGTGATTTCCACTCCCTACAAAGAAATCAAAAAAATAGTCTTCACGTAAAAACCCTTACAAAGCTTCGATAAATAGTCATCTTTGTTCACTTAATCACGAGCAAGTAAGTGAACTGCAAAAACTTCTCGTGGCGATAACTTTGAAGGAAGTTGTCCAGACATGGACCGGGTAACAGGTGCAATTGTTTAAGCAATGTGGGAGTGAAGTTAGAACTGGTTTTTGAGCAAATGCAATGAATGCGAACATGTGCTTATCACCTAAGTCTAGTATGAGATCTCTTCGGACTGTAACTAAAACAAGATGAATCATGCGCATACCTCTATTAAAAATGATGTACTTCATACCATTCCGATTGGGAAACGTTACGAGAGAACAATAGAAAACTATGGGGAATATGCACTTCTGTAGGAAAGAAAAAATACCAAACTACAGCTTCTTGGATTTTCCGAGTTTACTAATTCAAAAGTATGCTCGACGCAGCTATCAAACGGTAATTCGAGTAACAAAAGACTAATGCGATTTCTCTAGTACATTCCCACGGAAATATTTCATGGGGTTTACACGTGCTATATAGGTAGATTTACTGAAAGTATTATCGTTGATACTAATACCAATAATAATAATATTAGTAGTGTATTGGTTTCCGCTTCGTACCTGGACCTTTTCTGATGTAAGAATGATAATGACAGAACCTAACAGACAGGAATGACGAAGAAATCAGTTGAACGGTTGCTTCATTAAATTTTTTAGTTGACAGAGAATCACCTCTCACTTGAGTACTACTGTGAAGGTAGGGTATCGGTTGCAGATGTATTGAATTTGGTGGACTTTGGGAGCTTTAAATCGTCCATCCAGTAGAACTTATCATTCTGTGAATTTAAAATCATTGGGTCACTTTATTTAGTTGATAACAACAGGGAGAAGACATATATTGCCAACTGCAGGCACGTTATTCACTCATGTCGATCGCGTACGCGAAACATAGTATAGATGTACGTATACTTATAAACATATAAATGTACATATATATATATATATATATATATATATATTCAGTGAATAATCTCATTTCATTATATGTAGAAAACATGAATAGCGAACAAGCTCGTTTTTGGCAACATCATCCTCGTGGCTAATACAGTTACATTTATAGGTTTGAAATGCATAAATTATGAACAACGTCTGTGTGCTAAAGTGTGATTTGATGGTCATCAAAGTTGATGTTGCATGGTTAGTAAAGATAGGAGGGGAAGTTTTGTTGTTTCGTGGTTGGGAAAGGGGCCCGTGAAAAAATGAACAAGGGTTTCGGGGATTATCCACTTCTGGCTTCAAATAAAGGGTCAAAGTATGGGTCACACTGAGCTCCAGGATCGGTCTCGGATCGCGACCGGGGTAGTTTGAGTGCCTTGACGAAACGTTTCTGAGAACAAAGCGAAGGATTCATTAATCTGATCGCCACAGCCTCTGCCGTTGCTAGATGTAGTTTTCGAGCAACCTTCGACGCGTTCGTAGGGACTCTGTAGACTATTTTGAACGCGTCGTCGTTTACGGGATGTCCAGTGTCCGCAAGGTGTGCCACGATCGCGTTGGTGATGGATTTTCTGTCTCCCGTCGACAGCCAAGTTGGTTTGTGTTCTTTGATCCTTTGTGATAGTTGCCGTGTCGTTCTACCTATATAGATTGCCAAACATGAGCGAACAAACGAATAGGTTAGCATGGATGAGGTGAGGACAGGTAACTTGTCTTTTAGGTACGTCAAGATCACTGGTCGACTAATGAATTGGGCCCGCAGTGTAGCAGCGGGAAAGGTGCGAGTGATTGCCTTTTCGAAGCGTTTTATTAGTAACTCGCTTTTGTGATCTCCTTTGAAAGGGAGATGAATGTATAAATCTTTCTTCTTCACGGTCACTAACACTTGTCTCGTTGCCCTTTCTGCCATGTTCTTTTGAATGAAACGCTCGGGGTATCCGTTATCCAATAGCGTTTGCTTCAAAATGTCTAATTCATCACTCACCGTCTCACTCGAGCAAATCATTCACACACGGGCTGCGAGTGAGCGAATAAGGTTACGTTTACGTCCGATAGGTACAAAGCTGGCAAAAGTAGTGTACTGGCCTGTTCACGTTGGTTTGCAATATACACGACGGAGCAGTTTGCCATCGCCACCTCTTAAAAGAAGCACATCTAGAAAGTGGAAATTGTTCCTATCCTCTACTTCCGACGTAAAGTCAACCGCATTATGAGCCTTGTTGAACTCCTCCACCAATGACTCCACTCGTGTATGACCGTCAGTTTGGACAACAATATCATCAACGTATCGACAGTAGGTGGGCAGACATTCTATCGTATCGCTAAGTTTCCCGTTTGTCAGCTTAGCCATGAATATATCAGCAAGGGGCCTAGAGGCGACCCCATAGCTACTCCATCGGTCTGACGGTATATTTCTCCGTTGAAGGTAAACTGGACATTGAAAGTACATTGTAACAGAAGTTCATTCAGATTGATTACTGGAATACCAATATTGAAATCGTTTTCTACGATGAAATCGCACGAATAATTGATCGTTTCTAGAAGCGGCACGTTGGTAAACAAAGATGTCACATCCATAGAGGCCATCGTTAGATCTTCAGCATGTCGCTCGCTGATCAGTTCTATGAATTGAAGGGTATCTTTTAGGCTGTAGCGAGCATTTGGATTCCTGTCTTGAATAATATGATTGTATTCCTATTGGAAAACTGGGAGAGGGTCATTCGAGTAACGAATGAGTTGAGAATTCAGATCGTCAAATCTCATGTCGTCAGAGAAGAGATCTTTCTTCTGACCGCACAGTAAGTCAATTCGGTACCAACTATGCACGATGTCACGGGAGTGCAGAAACTGGTGAGAGAAGAAATACTGCAGACAATTGATTCCATTTTTGATCGAGCATAATAATCTCCTGACCACAGGTGTGTTGCGCGCTTTGCAGCCTAATTCTTTATTACGTAACAATTGTTGTCTATGGGATGAGACCCTTGTTTCGAAATAGTACCGAATCGTTTTCATTAGTCAGCCCATTTTAGAAATGTGGTCTCTTAATTTGGCTCGAAAAATTATACCGTGTGTGTTTACACGTGACCGTTTTTCAAATACATTTCCGACCGATGATGTCAGACACTATGGTCCCCAGTACTAATGGATGCAATAAATCTGTGTGAAAGTAGTTGTGGATGGTTTGTCAGCATACAGTTCAACTGAAAGTTACTACATTTGAGCTGAGACAGATAATATTGAGATTAGGAGATGGGTTGGTACTTAGGCGCATGGATCTATTTCTCTTCAAATATATGGAGATCTTTACCCGTTAGATGAGTGAGGAAATGTATGACTGGATTTAAGAAATAGTTTACTGAATTTTGTGAGATTTGTGGTACATTGTGAACATTCGTGTTGTCGATATGGTAAAAAGGGAAAATTTACATTCACAGTCACGAATTCTCCCACGTTTGCTTTGAGCTAGCTTTCCTGGAAGCATACAACACACAGACCAGGGCAATATGCACCCTGCAAAAAATCCGCTGCCAGCTTTGGAAAATCAGTTCAAATACTTTTTCACTGGAATTGTTTCATGAATTGATTCGTAATGCATATCCATCCAAAGGTCTGAGTCTTATTGTATCTTTCTTTTACAACCACCAAAAAGATCTCGACTGTTGATTCAGGTGGGCTATTTTCCAATTATATCGTAAGTAAGTGGACAGACAGCGTTCCGAGTTAAGAATTCATTGCTACGCCCACCTCCTCATTCGTGATAAATCTGACTGGTACACCTGATCAGAAATACAGTGTTTGTTCTAGATTTACCAAAAGAGAGAGTGTTTCACATGTATTGTCTTGAATAAAGTCATAGAAACGTTGTGGAATGTGAACTGAAGTCAATCGAAGGCGTCCGTCTTTTTTCCACTTAGGGCTTCCACGCAGTTGGTGAATTCGCATATGTCTTTGACGCTGTTCGTCGCATAAACAGATCTCAAGAGGAATCCGCGGTTATGTAACCACGGCAATTATCAAAATCGTCCAATTATTTTTTAATTAGGGCGTATTCGTTCATATGTCTGAGTCTGACATATCATTCTTTATAAATCTCTTGGAAGTCTAGACAAGAATTTCTCTTTTCGTTTTGTTTTATCTTAATCTGATAATTTCGAGAGTGTAGGCCTGTCGCACAAAACACTTTCCGTCGTCATATGTGTAGCTACAGAAACTGACATCCACTTAACTGAATACCTGTTATCAATGTCACACAGGCAAGCCGTCAAAAAATAGGATGTAATTCTCGCTTCGTTGGTAAAATGGATAACACTATGAGAGACACATCTAAGCTCGTGAGAATTACCATGGAGAAAGACGCAACACAACCGATGAAGAAATTTCTGTTTAATTTTCTGGCAGCTCTGAGAGTAAGAGATGCAATAGACTCAGATATATTCCAATGGATACGCCCTAGGAGAACGAACATTGAAAGATTGTATGGATTGCTGAGATTGTAAAAGAAAGGATTCCCAGTAGGACTTATCCTTTACATGTGCAGCTCATCATCATATGATGGAGCTCGTTTGTTGACAATGGTTTTGGAACCAGTGACATAAACAGTGTCGCATCAGAGCCTGAAAATCACATTTGCACTAATGAGCTGGAAGGAGGGCCTTAGTGAAATCCAAAGACTGTGTTTTTCCCAAACGTCATACTGCTTTCCTCCGGCGTCCTAGTCGAGGATAATATTGCTGCTGGTTGTGGCCATATCAAAGGCAACTCATGGTTGATACTTATTCCTCGGACAATCCGAATCGTTTGTTGTTTCTGACTTGTGCGCGCACGTGGCTTTCATTATCAAATTTTCAAGTTCAGATCCATTCATGTCTTTTATAAATTCTATTCGCTAGTGAATCTCGACGAGCAAATTCAGACGATTTCAAATTTGATTCGCCTTTCAGATTTTTCATTCTCGAATGGCTAACACTGCCGCACTATGGCTAATTTACGCATGCTGTCCTGTTTTACATCCACTAGGTTACTCTGGTAATAATTCCTTACACAACCTGTCGGTCATGGCAATATTCATTTTTGGTAAGCCAAAGTGAGTTGGACTAATAGTTAACAACAATCTACGGACTCAGCAATTTCGTATCGTGCATCAAAATAAATCGAGATATTGCTGTCAATGTTCGTCATCCTGATCATTTATGTAAATATATGAGGCTTCATTTGTGCACTCGAGAGGTAGAGGACCTAATAAATCGAATGAATATAACAACTTTACGTGTGTTACGCCCAATACAGTGCCGATAATCCCTGTTCCTAATCCAATGCAAGAATATCTCCGATCACTGTCACTTCATGTTAGAAATAAGACAGCGCCAATTTTCAACGGGGCCAAAATCACGAGATACGAAGGCTGCATTGCGAGCCCAGCAGGTGGGAGGACACATGCTAATGGCATCATGGGATTCAAATCACGATGCCTGTCATTTTCGGAGTGGGCGTGATACTTATATGAGCGTCTGATATGTGGTGAGCTGTGGAAGGGTAAGAGGGAAGTCATTTGACGTGGGAATTTCCCAGAAATATCATTCTATCGGATGCTGATGCATGAAACCAACCAATATTATTGATTTCAGTCGGAATAAATTAAGTTCCCATTTGTTGATGTACTACAATTGGAGGTGCCTGACTGTTGAGGGACGTTACAATGTTGAAATAGGCAATGTTCTTGAAGTGAAAAAACGAAGTCTCTTGAATGGGTGAAATTACTTACCGATGACGCTTCACGCTACTTTTCACGAGAATTTTGTACATAAAAAGATGCAAAACGGTTTGTCCGTTCGTTGTTTACTATAAGAGTTGTGGAACACACGCAACTTTAAGACATATGCGAATTCACCAACTGCGTGGAAGCCCTAAGTGGAAAAAAGACGGACGCCTTCGATTGACTTCAGTTCACATTCCACAACGTTTCTATGACTTTATTCAAGACAATACATGTGAAACACTCTCTCTTTTGGTAAATCTAGAACAAACACTGTATTTCTGATCAGGTGTACCAGTCAGATTTATCACGAATGAGGAGGTGGGCGTAGCAATGAATTCTTAACTCGGAACGCTGTCTGTCCACTTACTTACGATATAATTGGAAAATAGCCCACCTGAATCAACAGTCGAGATCTTTTTGGTGGTTGTAAAAGAAAGATACAATAAGACTCAGACCTTTGGATGGATATGCATTACGAATCAATTCATGAAACAATTCCAGTGAAAAAGTATTTGAACTGATTTTCCAAAGCTGGCAGCGGATTTTTTGCAGGGTGCATATTGCCCTGGTCTGTGTGTTGTATGCTTCCAGGAAAGCTAGCTCAAAGCAAACGTGGGAGAATTCGTGACTGTGAATGTAAATTTTCCCTTTTTACCATATCGATAACACGAATGTTCACAATGTACCACAAATCTCACAAAATTCAGTAAACTATTTCTTAAATCCAGTCATACATTTCCTCACTCATCTAACGGGTAAAGATCTCCATATATTTGAAGAGAAATAGATCCATGCGCCTAAGTACCAACCCATCTCCTAATCTCAATATTATCTGTCTCAGCTCAAATGTAGTAACTTTCAGTTGAACTGTATGCTGACAAACCATCCACAACTACTTTCACACAGATTTATTGCATCCATTAGTACTGGGGACCATAGTGTCTGACATCATCGGTCGGAAATGTATTTGAAAAACGGTCACGTGTAAACACACACGGTATAATTTTTCGAGCCAAATTAAGAGACCACATTTCTAAAATGGGCTGACTAATGAAAACGATTCGGTACTATTTCGAAACAAGGGTCTCATCCCATAGACAACAATTGTTACGTAATAAAGAATTAGGCTGCAAAGCGCGCAACACACCTGTGGTCAGGAGATTATTATGCTCGATCAAAAATGGAATCAATTGTCTGCAGTATTTCTTCTCTCACCAGTTTCTGCACTCCCGTGACATCGTGCATAGTTGGTACCGAATTGACTTACTGTGCGGTCAGAAGAAAGATCTCTTCTCTGACGACATGAGATTTGACGATCTGAATTCTCAACTCATTCGTTACTCGAATGACCCTCTCCCAGTTTTCCAATAGGAATACAATCATATTATTCAAGACAGGAATCCAAATGCTCGCTACAGCCTAAAAGATACCCTTCAATTCATAGAACTGATCAGCGAGCGACATGCTGAAGATCTAACGATGGCCTCTATGGATGTGACATCTTTGTTTACCAACGTGCCGCTTCTAGAAACGATCAATTATTCGTGCGATTTCATCGTAGAAAACGATTTCAATATTGGTATTCCAGTAATCAATCTGAATGAACTTCTGTTACAATGTACCTTCAATGTCCAGTTTACCTTCAACGGAGAAATATACCGTCAGACCGATGGAGTAGCTATGGGGTCGCCTCTAGGCCCCTTGCTGATATATTCATGGCTAAGCTGACAAACGGGAAACTTAGCGATACGATAGAATGTCTGCCCACCTACTGTCGATACGTTGATGATATTGTTGTCCAAACTGACGGTCATACACGAGTGGAGTCATTGGTGGAGGAGTTCAACAAGGCTCATAATGCGGTTGACTTTACGTCGGAAGTAGAGGATAGGAACAATTTCCACTTTCTAGATGTGCTTCTTTTAAGAGGTGGCGATGGCAAACTGCTCCGTCGTGTATATTGCAAACCAACGTGAACAGGCCAGTACACTACTTTTGCCAGCTTTGTACCTATCGGACGTAAACGTAACCTTATTCGCTCACTCGCAGCCCGTGTGTGAATGATTTGCTCGAGTGAGACGGTGAGTGATGAATTAGACATTTTGAAGCAAACGCTATTGGATAACGGATACCCCGAGCGTTTCATTCAAAAGAACATGGCAGAAAGGGCAACGAGACAAGTGTTAGTGACCGTGAAGAAGAAAGATTTATACATTCATCTCCCTTTCAAAGGAGATCACAAAAGCGAGTTACTAATAAAACGCTTCGAAAAGGCAATCACTCGCACCTTTCCCGCTGCTACACTGCGGGCCCAATTCATTAGTCGACCAGTGATCTTGACGTACCTAAAAGACAAGTTACCTGTCCTCACCTCATCCATGCTAACCTATTCGTTTGTTCGCTCATGTTTGGCAATCTATATAGGTAGAACGACACGGCAACTATCACAAAGGATCAAAGAACACAAACCAACTTGGCTGTCGACGGGAGACAGAAAATCCATCACCAACGCGATCGTGGCACACCTTGCGGACACTGGACATCCCGTAAACGACGACGCGTTCAAAATAGTCTACAGAGTCCCTACGAACGCGTCGAAGGTTGCTCGAAAACTACATCTAGCAACGGCAGAGGCTGTGGCGATCAGATTATTGAATCCTTCGCTTTGTTCTCAGAAACGTTTCGTCAAGGCACTCAAACTACCCCGGTCGCGATCCGAGACCGATCCTGGAGCTCAGTGTGACCCATACTTTGACCCTTTATTTGAAGCCAGAAGTGGATAATCCCCGAAACCCTTGTTCATTTTTTCACGGGCCCCTTTCCCAACCACGAAACAACAAAACTTCCCCTCCTATCTTTACTAACCATGCAACATCAACTTTGATGACCATCAAATCACACTTTAGCACACAGACGTTGTTCATAATTTATGCATTTCAAACCTATAAATGTAACTGTATTAGCCACGAGGATGATGTTGCCAAAAACGAGCTTGTTCGCTATTCATGTTTTCTACATATAATGAAATGAGATTATTCACTGAATATATATATATATATATATATATATATGTACATTTATATGTTTATAAGTATACGTACATCTATACTATGTTTCGCGTACGCGATCGACATGAGTGAATAACGTGCCTGCAGTTGGCAATATATGTCTTCTCCCTGTTGTTATCAACTAAATAAAGTGACCCAATGATTTTAAATTCACAGAATGATAAGTTCTACTGGATGGACGATTTAAAGCTCCCAAAGTCCACCAAATTCAATACATCTGCAACCGATACCCTACCTTCACAGTAGTACTCAAGTGAGAGGTGATTCTCTGTCAACTAAAAAATTTAATGAAGCAACCGTTCAACTGAATTCTTCTTCATTCCTGTCTGTTAGGTTCTGTCATTATCATTCTTACATCAGAAAAGGTCCAGGTACGAAGCGGAAACCAATACACTACTAATATTATTATTATTGGTATTAGTATCAACGATAATACTTTCAGTAAATCTACCTATATAGCACGTGTAAACCCCATGAAATATTTCCGTGGGAATGTACTAGAGAAATCGCATTAGTCTTTTGTTACTCGAATTACCGTTTGATAGCTGCGTCGAGCATACTTTTGAATTAGTAAACTCGGAAAATCCAAGAAGCTGTAGTTTGGTATTTTTTCTTTCCTACAGAAGTGCATATTCCCCATAGTTTTCTATTGTTCTCTCGTAACGTTTCCCAATCGGAATGGTATGAAGTACATCATTTTTAATAGAGGTATGCGCATGATTCATCTTGTTTTAGTTACAGTCCGAAGAGATCTCATACTAGACTTAGGTGATAAGCACATGTTCGCATTCATTGCATTTGCTCAAAAACCAGTTCTAACTTCACTCCCACATTGCTTAAACAATTGCACCTGTTACCCGGTCCATGTCTGGACAACTTCCTTCAAAGTTATCGCCACGAGAAGTTTTTGCAGTTCACTTACTTGCTCGTGATTAAGTGAACAAAGATGACTATTTATCGAAGCTTTGTAAGGGTTTTTACGTGAAGACTATTTTTTTGATTTCTTTGTAGGGAGTGGAAATCACCGAGATAAAAATCTCGCAGCAGTTCATTCGATTGGATCTACCAGAATAGTAACGGGATCAGAAGCAATCTGTTGGGTGAATTCCACCAACAGGATCAATAGAAACTTCCAATTTACCACCGATTCTTTTGAAATATACAATAACTGAGAAATGTTTTTTCTCATTCAATAAACATTTTTGACCTACATCGATGACCGGCAGGAGTGACGGAGTGCACTGAATAAGTAACGAACTAGTGATACAGAATTCAGATAGATAAGTCACACATATTCTTGTTTACTGAATAGTGTTCCGAGTTAAGAATTCATTGCTACGCCCACCTCCTCATTCGTGATAAATCTGACTGGTACACCTGATCAGAAATACAGTGTTTGTTCTAGATTTACCAAAAGAGAGAGTGTTTCACATGTATTGTCTTGAATAAAGTCATAGAAACGTTGTGGAATGTGAACTGAAGTCAATCGAAGGCGTCCGTCTTTTTTCCACTTAGGGCTTCCACGCAGTTGGTGAATTCGCATATGTCTTTGACGCTGTTCGTCGCATAAACAGATCTCAAGAGGAATCCGCGGTTATGTAACCACGGCAATTATCAAAATCGTCCAATTATTTTTTAATTAGGGCGTATTCGTTCATATGTCTGAGTCTGACATATCATTCTTTATAAATCTCTTGGAAGTCTAGACAAGAATTTCTCTTTTCGTTTTGTTTTATCTTAATCTGATAATTTCGAGAGTGTAGGCCTGTCGCACAAAACACTTTCCGTCGTCATATGTGTAGCTACAGAAACTGACATCCACTTAACTGAATACCTGTTATCAATGTCACACAGGCAAGCCGTCAAAAAATAGGATGTAATTCTCGCTTCGTTGGTAAAATGGATAACACTATGAGAGACACATCTAAGCTCGTGAGAATTACCATGGAGAAAGACGCAACACAACCGATGAAGAAATTTCTGTTTAATTTTCTGGCAGCTCTGAGAGTAAGAGATGCAATAGACTCAGATATATTCCAATGGATACGCCCTAGGAGAACGAACATTGAAAGATTGTATGGATTGCTGAGATTGTAAAAGAAAGGATTCCCAGTAGGACTTATCCTTTACATGTGCAGCTCATCATCATATGATGGAGCTCGTTTGTTGACAATGGTTTTGGAACCAGTGACATAAACAGTGTCGCATCAGAGCCTGAAAATCACATTTGCACTAATGAGCTGGAAGGAGGGCCTTAGTGAAATCCAAAGACTGTGTTTTTCCCAAACGTCATACTGCTTTCCTCCGGCGTCCTAGTCGAGGATAATATTGCTGCTGGTTGTGGCCATATCAAAGGCAACTCATGGTTGATACTTATTCCTCGGACAATCCGAATCGTTTGTTGTTTCTGACTTGTGCGCGCACGTGGCTTTCATTATCAAATTTTCAAGTTCAGATCCATTCATGTCTTTTATAAATTCTATTCGCTAGTGAATCTCGACGAGCAAATTCAGACGATTTCAAATTTGATTCGCCTTTCAGATTTTTCATTCTCGAATGGCTAACACTGCCGCACTATGGCTAATTTACGCATGCTGTCCTGTTTTACATCCACTAGGTTACTCTGGTAATAATTCCTTACACAACCTGTCGGTCATGGCAATATTCATTTTTGGTAAGCCAAAGTGAGTTGGACTAATAGTTAACAACAATCTACGGACTCAGCAATTTCGTATCGTGCATCAAAATAAATCGAGATATTGCTGTCAATGTTCGTCATCCTGATCATTTATGTAAATATATGAGGCTTCATTTGTGCACTCGAGAGGTAGAGGACCTAATAAATCGAATGAATATAACAACTTTACGTGTGTTACGCCCAATACAGTGCCGATAATCCCTGTTCCTAATCCAATGCAAGAATATCTCCGATCACTGTCACTTCATGTTAGAAATAAGACAGCGCCAATTTTCAACGGGGCCAAAATCACGAGATACGAAGGCTGCATTGCGAGCCCAGCAGGTGGGAGGACACATGCTAATGGCATCATGGGATTCAAATCACGATGCCTGTCATTTTCGGAGTGGGCGTGATACTTATATGAGCGTCTGATATGTGGTGAGCTGTGGAAGGGTAAGAGGGGAGTCATTTGACGTGGGAATTTCCCAGAAATATCATTCTATCGGATGCTGATGCATGAAACCAACCAATATTATTGATTTCAGTCGGAATAAATTAAGTTCCCATTTGTTGATGTACTACAATTGGAGGTGCCTGACTGTTGAGGGACGTTACAATGTTGAAATAGGCAATGTTCTTGAAGTGAAAAAACGAAGTCTCTTGAATGGGTGAAATTACTTACCGATGACGCTTCACGCTACTTTTCACGAGAATTTTGTACATAAAAAGATGCAAAACGATTTGTCCGTTCGTTGTTTACTATAAGAGTTGTGGAACACACGCAACTTTAAGATATAGTCCATTTAATTGTCGTCTGATGATGTATAAATAAATTCAATCGTACAATTCAGTAAGCCAGGCCCGAACGATGCTTAGAGTGTATCGAAAAAACGATGCACCATGTGGTGTGTTAACGAAGAAGATATGATGTCACTAACACAACGTTGTCGGGTGCAAAATTATAATCCGAACTTTCGGTTGTCGTGGGAACCATTCTCAGAGAAGCTGATCGTAAAGCTGTCTTGAAAATGGTTACCAACGATAACCGAAGTGTATATATCACGTGATGTCCACCTGAAACGGTTTGCAAATTTCACTGTGCTTAGTCAAAATATGATGGAAAGCAAACGAAGTATATTCTTCCATATGACCTGTACAGAGTGAGGACGATCGTGTAAAAGGTATTTATGATTGTGCTTGATAATCGATTTCAGCAATTTAGAAAGAAATCATTTTAATTCAAATTAATTGTTAATAAAACAAATTACAATTGGCTCATAACACAGTGGAAACAAGGTGAGATCGGTCATTTAACTCAGGCACATTGTGGTAATCGTTTGATTGAATCTGGATGTCAGTCACAGATTGTACACAATAAGATGATCCTCACTTGTTATACAACCATCAGGATTGTGACCTCTGTCGACCACCCATTTTACCAATCAATAGCATTCATGGAGTATAGTGCACGTGGAGCCAATACAAGTTATTTCAATACTTTGGCTTCATGACATGACAAATTTATGTATTATGAAATGATCCCTTTCGTCTTGATGCATTTCCAGTAAACATAATATGATGTCAGTCTTGAAGTAAATTTGCCTGAATTGGTTCTATGAGAAATTTTGCATTCAACACCTTTGTTTAGCTGTTGAGCTCTAACTTGAAGAAATTTGTCATCATCATTTAATTGTGGGTTGTTCAAAGTAGATGGTCACCGAGCTTGTTTCAGATCAGAAATCATGCTTTTCAAATGATTTGAGCAATAAAGATAAAGTTAGAAATACAATCACGAACAAGAAAAAGAGCAAGTTTGGACAGTGAGACCTCTAGTTGACCTGAATGTGTGATGACAAATTTTTATGGGCAGCGACATACAATGACACTCTCGGCAAACTGTGTGTCCAACGAGATTTATTTTCTTAATCGGTTTTGGTCTGCAAGAGTCAAATCCTTCAGTTTATTCATCTACACTTTAGTGTTAGATGTGAGTCTGACACTCATAATCCAGTTGGAAGAATAATGCAAACGGTTTCCATTAAACAAATGGTTAGATGTTACTGGTTGAATATAGAATGGGGCAGAAAATGAGATATTCAGTCCACGTCAAGGCCTGTCAACAGTAGCTACATATACTCAGAAGGGTGGTATGTGTTCAGCGAATAGAAGATATTTCTGGATATGGATAAACGCATTCTGAAAATATGTTAGAAATGGGATATTCGGCGCCCATGCTCACAGTTCCGTACGTCTGTAGTGATTATCGTCAGATTATCAAGCAGACGAGTGAAGTGAGACAAAGCTGAATTGAGGTAAACAAAATTCGAGTGTTTGCAGGATTCAGACAGTTTCTGAATGGTAATTAGGTGGCAGACTATGAGTTTCTGCAGGAATTTTTGACATAATCTGGTCACAAGCGTTGAAGTGTTTATCAACGATAGTACAGACAGCTGCATCTCTGGATCTGCCACCACTTTGAGAGAAACATTTATTGGATCTTATCACTAACGGGAAACCCTTATTTCATAAGAATAACGATAATAAATGGATACCAGTAGAATTATTGATAACTGACAGTTTCCATTGGAAGAGCATTACCACATGGTGGGAAGTTTACAAACAAGAAGATGATTCCAGTTTCGGCCTGATTTCTGGCAGCGGTAGCTTTCCGAAATCTTGAAGGTTCCCAAGTCCATCAATCCTCCGTTTTCTCCGTGCGTTGTTTCTGTGGCGAATCAGGTTCAATATCTGAAGGATGTCGTTGCATTCACGGGTAGTTGTGTACAGAATTGCTCTGCCAGTTATTCAGTGGGTGCTCTTTGCTCATACATTTGTATAATCTGTGCAATATCTCTGGTTTTATGGCGTTCCGTCAGCTGAGTGTTGGAGGTCGTCGCAATATTGGACCATGGATCAGCCATGCTTGTATCACGCTTTTGGCAGTATTTTCCCGCCATCTGTGTTTCCCTTGCGAATGTAGTATGCGTTGCTTCTCCGCGGTCTGGTTGTTTGCAGGTAGATTTGATAGTGTTCGGTGCATGATTCTACTGCTTTGCGTTTAGTCGTCGTTCGGGTTGATCGTGGGTCTCTTGGGGATTGTTATAGATGCACAGAATATTCCGTCCGTGGTCCGGCGTGGCCGACATGAAAAATGATTCATCTAGTACTGTGGATTCATTGATAAAGGTCAGATTCCTCGGCCCAGTCTCTTCTGATTAGCTGATCGTCTTGTCCTCACACCCCTCATGGTCAGTCTTTAGACTTCTCGCGAATTTGAATTGTCTGTGTCTCTTTCTGGACGCTACCTAAAGTGGTTTGGTAACTTCTCCTGTATCAGAATATGTATGAACCACCTGGTTTGTTTTTCATAGTTGATCAAATAATTTGATGTGGAAAATGAACCGAAGATCACGTTTTGGCTTACAATTAGGCGTTTAAGTTTTAATTATCAATCACCGCTCAAAAGGTACGATTACCATCATCACACAGAATATGGAATAGGTGATCGACGTATGAACCATAGCAATTTCGTTTACAAGATGAATGGGGTACAGGCGAATGTTACGTTGTCGAGCAGAGTTTTGGCCAGATTTTAAAATGCAAAGCGGGCTTTTGGTTCAAATGAATCTCAGTTCTCTTATGCTTTAATCAAATCACATGAGTCAATACGTTATTCAATACTTGGTTTCCATTTCCGGCAAAAATTTCCATGAATCACTTGCCATTGTAATGCATGAATAACAGAATGTTATTAGGCGCAATTTCCACTACAGCATGGAAGTTAACCAATAGGATCGGCTGGAACAAAAGTGATACGCATCTGCGGAAACCGTGGACGCAGAAAGGAAGATGGTATGATCACTGGTGAGCTTCAAGTTATGCCAGTTCATCATTGACCAGTGCCTGTGTGTTGAATGCACGGAATGCCCACAACTTCGCCAACGTCATTTGCAAACAGAATCTAGTTTCAAAATCATTCGAGTTTATTTTCAGATGCGACACGTGATTTTCTTCACAGAGATCTCACTGCTCTGATCCAAATAGACTCCAAGGAATGTTTGTGAGGTGACCACATACCTTATGCATTCCTACGATCTTCTTTTGTTTCAATATGCAAGAAGGAGGATTTTCTTCATAGCTGGATGACTTGAGTGTGAATTGGATCGATCGTGAGAGGAAGAGTGAAATTTGCAGATGGCAGACAGCGCTCAGCCGTACACCACTGGAATAACCGATAGTTCCCTGAATAGTGCGCATGACTGTACGTTCCGTGTTCAACAAGCATTCAAATATAATTCATTCACTTCTAGTTCATGCCTTTCAGAATGCCTGTGTGCTATATTCCCAGAGAAGCCGGCTGAATGGAGAAATGGAGGCAGTTCTGGTCGACATTGCAAAATATGCATGCTTCCTGCACGATAGAAAGAATGTACCCACTCAGCATTCACTCCCATTGATATTTGCCTTACTCCGAATGTGAAGACTCTCTCTCTCTCTCTCCAATAAGTTAACAAGTATAAGGCCAGGAAGAATTGCAGAAATCAAATGCTTCTACACAATATGACACTTGGAGTTAATGTAAGGTTAGCTGCGATCAACCCACATATTTTCCGATTAGGGAAAACATTTTTTTCAGTACGAAAATAGACCGGTTGCCAGCTTGACCAACTGAATAAATGTGAGTCCAAGGTTCGAAAAGTCAACGGAGAGATAAGAAAATTCTAAGTTGTGCATTCTTCATGAGATTTCATCCATTCTCAGTTCAAAGGTCACTTCATATTTGACCAACTGAATAACTTTGTATTCCCGAATAATCAAATTCATTTTAGATTCTCATTTATTGTTTCTTCTTTGACTGATCATTTCTTTTTCTCCATAAAAAATAAATTAACATGTAAGTGGAACTTTCGATTGAGATTTCGCTAATATATATCTTCCGCATTCGCATACAACTTCACTTGTGCGAGTAGTGTGCGCAAAATGGGGACATGAAATTAAAACGAACGTGTTCATGATAACAACTGTCTTGTTAATCATAGTCTCTTCTGCTGCACTCCAACCCAATCTGTTCCCATTTATCTCACCATACATCTCTGTACTCGTGCATTTTGAATCAGGTGACAGCACTCCAATCATATTCAGCTGAATTCTCATTTGTCAGTTAAAACCGACCAACAACAGTACGCGTAGTCAAAGTTGCTCTTCCCTTTCAGGAATTTTTTGTAATAGAATAATTGTCCTCTTTATCTTCGGTAAAAGAAGGAGGCACAGTCTCGTTTAGCTTGATCAACCTTCCACTCCACTCGGGTCTGGCAGCTAATATGGAGAATGATCGAGTACATTATACCTCCATCCAGGTGATAGTTTGGATTATGAGTATACTCGGACTGATTGGGAATGTGTTCGGGTTTATTTTGACATTCCGTATTCAGATCAGATTTCCCGCAACGCGACTCCTAGTTCGACTCCAATATGTATGGGACACCATCGGAATTATCGTTGTGGCCATCTATAGTGTTACGTTTCAGTTATATATTCCACCGGAGATATTGACCAATCTAGTATTCAGCTCACTTTGGTCAAGTTACTACGTTGCGGCTATTCCTGTTATACTAAGTTCATCCAATACGGTGCTGCTGTCTATTGATCGATACTGGGCAGTTGTCTGGTTCAGGACATATCGTCGTGACTCCCTCTACTATCGCTCAATCTTGATCACAGTTATGTTCGTCTGGATGATCGTGATAACAATGCCGGCAGCTATTCTGGGCTACTTGAGCGCGAATGTGCACATCATCGGAGCTGAAGGGATCACTATCTATACAAAGGTGCATTCCATAGTGTTATTTTTTTGTTGCCTCATCGGCCCATCGATTGTGATCTGTGCAACGCAAGTTCACATTCTTGTTATACTTCACCGACTTAACGGCGGTGCAACCACAGGCTTGTCGTCCGCGGGTGGTACAAAACAAACAACCGAGATTTCAAGCGACGAGAACACGAGAGCTTTATCGAAATCGATTATTGTCATGATGATAGTATTTTTCGTGATTAGAGTTCCATTCTATTTCGGATATATTCTCTCCGCATTTGGAGTGACGAGGCCACTCACGGTTCAAGGATGGAAAACGGAGATGATTGTCTCTTTATCGGCCAATTTCTGTGTGAACCCATTTGTGCTGATATTCATCAATGATGGTTTACGTAAGCGTGTCTTTCGTAGACTTCATTCATACATGAAAATGATTCGTCAATGATGTTCTCGGTGCTTGCTTCAGCGGTCCAATTAATTGAGAAGTCATATGTAGCAATCTTGTTTCCGTAAACCTGTTCATCATCTGTGAAAAAACACCTTTGGTAAAATTACTTTTTGTCGTTATCCAAGTGACAGCTTTGTGCACTCAATATTCTTAAATGTTTGTGTGTTTGTTCCATTTTCATGTAACATAGTGTTGTCAAAAAATATACTTAACTAATGAGATTTTCCATCACGTGATTGAACTGTTTCTGAGAACAGATTCACCTTTATCCTATCTGCAGAATTGAAGACGTTACTGAAAAGGTACACCAATAGGCTTTGCAGCTATTTTATTTTTGGCAAACCAGAACATTACCTAATGAGAACTGAAGTAAAAATTCACACGTGGTCATGATTATTCTTTGTTTGTTTCGAGCCGCACGGTAAACATTGTGTTCCTGACGGTACTCATAGTGATCAATAATAACATCTTTACAATCCCGTTTGATATCACATGAAATTATTAGTAACGCAAAGCTTGTAACGCCGACAAATTTGCTTTTGTACAGATTTTGATGATGCCTGCATTCATTTGATCTGTACCGAATCCATTGAGGTTGATTAGTTCGACTCCTTCATTCAAGACGAAATGTGTGCTATCATTGTTTACCTAAGAAGAATACTTTACTTGATACTATCAATATACATTGCGTGAAACTGCCAGGTCTAAGAGGCTACCGTCAAATTTTCCTTTTGTAGACGTGTTTCATAAACTCCGATTTGGGATCTTTATTCCTATAGTGGACAGTTCACAGTCTGGTGTGTGAAGTTTGAAACACTGGTCACATGATGAAGCGCAGTCTGAAACAGTACCGAACTAAGCACTTGACATTCACTGAAGTGACGCGATGCATTATGGAAGAGACAGACGCAATATGGATGAATAAAGGGGATTAAATTAGACTCGACAGATTATACTAATTCAATCGAATGAAGGCGGTGACACAATATTGAGCAGTTGGTGTGATAAAATTAAGAGGTTATCATAATTTTTCAGGGTTGATCGATATTCACGAAATATAAATTGGAAAAGATCACAATGAACTCGTTGATAACGCTTTTCCTAAATCATTGTAAGAGGCCATACTATAATAAACCGTCTAGAAATAATATTCTCTGAACAAAGTCGCCTAATTATACACACTCACTGAACACATCCATGTTCCATCATCGGAAATCATCCAAAAAACACCTGTCATTTTTTACCCGTCAGTTGTTTATTGATATCTCCGAGTAACGATGTAAATTTTACCATTCGCTTTCGGTATACTTCACGAAAAAAATTGCAAATCACTTTCTTGAAACTTGATGCTTCATGGAAATCACTTACTTCCAATAAGTATGAGTGGCCTCATCATATCTACGATTGTTACGCAGTGAGGCGGTAACCTGATAAACGCACAACACACATAAAGTTAGTGCACTATTCAATATCCAGACCACATCTCTCAACAGTTTCTGCATATCCGGAATATCATTCGTATTTTGGTAGTGCATCGACCTACCATGTGATCGGAAGAAAGGTCTTCTCATTGATTACACGAATGTTGAGCATCAGAATTCTCAGCTCATTCAGTTCTCAAATAAATATATCCTGGTTTTTCAACGGGATAACCATTTCCAAATTGGAAACTTGTACAACAGAGACATTGGCGCCGAAGATACCTTGAAATTTGTAAACTACGACCATTTAGTCCGCCGCAGTCTAATCGAGTTTTCTTAATTGCAGCAGTGTATATATTCGTTCATTCCCTGCAGATCTCTCGTAGACTTACCAAATTCATTTCACTGTTGTAATAAACAAGAAAAACGTTTTATTCAAAAGGTTTGGCGTGTAAAAATGCTATTCATTCCTCATTCGATGGCTGAAAATTAGGGTGGAATCATGCTGACACCACGAAATAATACATCAGGAAATCAATAATAAAAATGACATAATCCCAGGCGCGTTGTTTGAATGACTGTGTCATACACATGATCAATAGCCTAACCCAGCAGGACGCAGATTAGAAGTGAAATGACACCTAACGGAAACTTCCGTCGTCCAATTTCACATCGATTATTTATGCAGGTCGTCAGTGTATCTGTGTGGTTTAGGGATTGTGCTACGACAATATCTATATCATTGGTTCAAGAAACGTTTTCAACAACTGGCCTATCTATTGTAATGATGAACTGCACATGTAGAGAATAGGTCGCAATGGGACTCAACTCTTATGCTATCTCAGCAGTGCATACAATCTTGGAATATTTGTTCCCGTAGGGTGTATCCGTTCAAAGATGTCTTATTCTGTCATAGAATCTTGGTTCAGAAGTTTCAGAAATTCGAAATACGATTCTTCAGTTTGTCGGGTTTCTTCATTCTCTATGATAATTCTCATGAATTTAGACGCATCACTCAAAATGGTTTCCAGTTTAGAATCAATGTTAGATCTAACAACCCATTTGTTGATGGTCCGTCTACAATGTAATATTAGTGCGTACTGATTCGCATGCAACCAAGCTTCTGTAGATCCATACGTGGCGATTGAAATTACTGTGTTTGAAACATCCTAATTCGCCGAATGGTCTCAGTGTGAGTTAAACCAAACGAATATCGAAGAAATTTGGAGGAAGAAACAATGAACTCAGACACATTTGAGTGGATACGCACCAAGATCAAACCAATACAGAATTGTATGGATTGCCAAGATCGCATAGGAATGGAGACCCTTCATAATATCTTCATGGGATGTCACATTAACCATTACATGCGAAGTACAACCTGAAAGACACATCCAAATTAATCAAGTGGGTACACGTTCTAAGAGAAAACGAACGACGGATGCTTTCGTTAGACGTCATTTGACCTTTGATGGAAGTCTCAGTAAGTGGAATAATGGTTATTTGTGTGACGATATAAAAGGTAACACATTAGAGAATATACTTCTCGCAGAAGATCTAGCACAAATGGTGTTTACTTGTTCAATTTGTACACTCGCATTTCTCACCAAAAGAATCGGCTAGCAATGAACCCCTTAATCCGTCCATGGTTTTATGACAGAACTAGAAAATGGCCCACTTGAATCAATAAAATATTTTGGGGAAACGAAATGATGATGATACCAATTTGCATGACAACTAGAGGGGCTCAGCTCAGCTCAAAGAATCTTACGTTTACCAATCGAAAGAGACCCACAACAATAAACTCGCCTCCCTTCGCATTCGGTTCAGTCATTGTGAAGACGGTTCACTCAGCCGACAAGTACATACAAAGGAATCGTGGAATGGACAGGATATTCAGTTACACAGATTTAAATTTCTCAAGAATAATGGGAAATTAATTAGATGCCTCATCAGCTGACATAGAAGAGCATGCATAGAGGCTGCCATTGACGATCAACAACAAGCGATGCGAAGAACTTTCGTCCACAGGGGCTACCCGAATCGATTCCATGAGATGATGCCAGTGAATGTGGAAATACCCAGAACCTTTCTGGTACAAAGGAAAGCTAGTATACATACCTTTGTCTATCACATGTAGTAGGTTGGTAGAGAGTGTGCAGACAGATTTGTTAGCGGTCATCAGCAAAATGATCCACGCAGATTAGCTCCTCGTTTGTTCCAATGCAGACCTCTAGTGCTCATGCGGTTGAAAGGACAAAAATAACTAATTTTCAAGCATCTTTCTGTGTTCATTTATTTTTATTACTCTCTGGGCCATTGTCAATCTGCCTCACGTCAATGCATTTGTATGAACTCATCCTCAAACACTACCTTGTATCAGTTTCAGTTTACTCAACCAATAACCTCGCTCTTCTGTACTCTGGTTTTGGTTGCTACCTTCCAGCATCGTCCAGTAAACGGTGAAAAATATAGAAGCATAGTGATAAAGATCCAAAGAGTCAAAGTATCAGCGGGAAATCAAGACGACCATGGAAGGGTCCAAATGCAACTAAGCAACTGGACGCGACACAGCCATATCACTCAATGTGAGATTTTTCACACGATGGACATCCATCTTAATTCGTATCGAGAAAATGAGATAAGGATAGCACGAGGAAATATACTGGACAAATAAATGCAATTATATGACTCGCTCACGTTCTCAAATCCACGCTCATCCGACTGGATCCACGAGAATAATAACGGGATCAGGAGCAACATTTTGAAAACATTCCATCAATAAGATTACTGGAAACTTCGAGTAATTTGTCCACTATCTTGAAGGATACATTCACTGAGAAATACTTCTCATTTATTACACATTTCCGACCAAAATTATTGACCGGAGGTGGTCATTGCATGCACCGACTACAAAAGCAACTAGTAAAAACCAATTCGGATAGATGGTTGACGTATCAATCATTATTCGTCGAATAACCACTATAAATTTCATTCAAAGAGCTAGTTCACAAATGAGAGCCCACTGATCAGTTACGCGTGCACTTGTGGGCACTATTCTTAAAAACGTACAAAGATGATATATCTGCTGGGATTTTTGCATTATTCGTGTTTATCAGAAACTCAGTTGCCAGGAAATTGTCAGAAAAAGCAACTGATTCAGATAGTCTGCTGGAATCGGTATCTCAAACGAGCTAACTTTATTGTAGTCATACACATGATCAATAGCCTAACCCAGCAGGACGCAGATTAGAAGTGAAATGACACCTAACGGAAACTTCCGTCGTCCAATTTCACATCGATTATTTATGCAGGTCGTCAGTGTATCTGTGTGGTTTAGAGATTGTGCTACGACAATATCTATATCATTGGTTCAAGAAACGTTTTCAACAACTGGCCTTTCTATTGTAATGATGAACTGCACATGTAGAGAATAGGTCGCAATGGGACTCAACTCTTATGCTATCTCAGCAGTGCATACAATCTTGGAATATTTGTCCTCGTAGGGTCTGAATCTGTTACATAATTTTTTTTCTATTCATTTATTTTGGTTCTGACTTTGTGGAAAGTTTCTAAATATACACATAATAATAAAGTTCCAGATCACCGGATACCATATCATCTGAGCATTCACCAGTGATGTAAAACGTACGCATGAAATTGGTGCGCACTCTTTGCAGATATTTGCGAATGTAGATACATCTGTACGTAGCAGTGAGTGAATAGGTGGACAAAACATTTCGTAACTTGACAACACGCTGGAGCTTGATGACTCATGACCGTGGTATGAATGACAGCAAATGTGAAATGTTTGACCGCAGCCTGAAAAGAGGTATCTGATATATGAATACGAGAGGAAAACGGCAAGACTGGGGGAAGTTTTGTGTGGGAACTATAGAATGACCATTTGGTACGGCCTTGGCAGAGCTAACTGTGGAGTGTTATTTCACTTCTAATCTGCGTCCTTCCGGGTTAAGCTATTGATCATGTATGTGACTACAATAAAGTTAGCTCATTTGAGATATTGATTCCAACAGACCATCTGAATTAGTTGCGTTCTCTGACGTTCTCCGGCAAAACATTTTTGGGAATTACCGGGCCAGCTAAAACCTTGATGCACTGATAGACAAATATACAGATATTGATGATATTTGAAATCCCAGAGGCAAGGCTTGGTCAGCAGCAATGACCCCTCCATGAAGTCACTATTGCCACCTATTGCACTGTTGTAATGTTGAAAATGTCAGATGTACACCATGCATGGGACTATTATATAATCCAGAGGTGTACGACCAAGCGCTGTCTGCCATCAGTACATTTTACTCTTTCCCTTAGGATCGATCTAATGCCAACGCAATTCATGCAACTATGAAGAAAATCTACCAGAATTACGGAAAACGAAATCGTGAGAATGCATGAGGTATATGCTAACCTCACAAACAATCTTCGGAATCTATTCGGATCGTGAAAATGAGCGATCTAGGAAGAAAACCACGTGGCACATGAGAAAGTCAACTCAAATAATGCGGTAACTAGGTTCTGCTTATAATTATCTTTGGCGAATTTGTGAATAATATAAGCAACGGCCAGTAGTAACAGTTTCTCCATGCTTCTTCATGTCTTTCATGGTCTCGACAAGCTAATAGCTATCACGCCGATTGTGCTATATCTGTGCTATATCTCTCTGGTTTGATAATCTGAGTTAGTCATGCAAGGAATGGGACATAAATGGAAGCCTATCTCGTGAATATTGAGCATCCATCAAGTCGTTGTTTGTTTGATCCTTCAGGATTCATGTTTTCAAATCCAGTGGATAAAATTTTCCCACTGAACTTAGGGGTCCTCAGTATATCTGCCATTCCTCTCTCGACATCGAAAGCTAAGAAGTGACAGTTACACAGCTGTGAATTTAGTGGTGAATAGGATCTATCTGATTACCATGAGTTTGATTAGAATGAATTCCCACTCATTGAAATCAATAAAATCACTGTTTGAGTGAATACGTTTTGTAATTGTGCGATTGGAGAATCGCAAGAGGAACACTTTCATAATTGGGAGATTATATGTTTTGTGTGGCATACTAATGCTTCTTTTCAATGACGGCCAAAGTGACTGAAAAACAGCTAATTCCACTTCACCTCAATGTGGAGGTTGGAGTCAAGCACATTTTGGTTCACTTCGATAACCATTTCCATGGTTATCGCGATAGCGATGAAATGACCCATAAAAACTGAACACACTTAGCACCTACCTTGAGAGGACCCAACTAGAACTGCAAAGGCTCAATAATTTGAATTCATAACATGTGTCTTGTCCAATGTTTTCGTGTAAATAACAGCACAAATTATTAGATAATTCACGCAAAGCCCAAAAAAATATTTTACGGAAGCACAAGAGCCAGCATGCTGGAGGAAGGTGGTGAGGCATGAGCACTGCGCTCAAAACACAGTGTGCCACATATGAAGTGGAATCACGAAGGATGTCATTGTGGTGATGGTTTTCCATCTTGAGGATATGATTATTATGTGACAAGTCGTCGAAAGCTCACACGAAATTCATTTGTCGTAAGAAATTCTATTGGGAATACATCCCATCGAATCAGAGCATTTCACATAAACCAAGATTAACGATTTAGGTTTGAATAATTGTTGGTCAGCTTTCTTGGTGGTCTTCAAATCAAGGTAACTGAGATGGCTTGAAAATCTTCACCAGTATGGCTAATAAATTTCCCGAATACAACTAACGCTACAATCCGGGTGGGAAAAGATTTTCGGGATAACTCCACTTTCCAGCCTGTTCAACAGAGTGGTGTAAATTTATTCATGCAAAAATATTTTTCTTTTCATCATCCACCGTTGAACATTTGGAGGTCTGGTAAATTTCAAGTTCAAGTTCAATTCATTCAATGGATGCAACGGATGCATCACGCACGGATGTGTGAATGGAAAAGGAGATGAAGCTTTGGATGTGGTAATATTTCACCATCAAATAGGAGTACTCTGTTCCAAAGTGATTGTGGAAAATCTTGAAGAATGAGGACAGCTTGTTTGTGTATGAGCGTGGTGTACCTAATTATATGTGGATAACTGAAAGCAATCAAACCATATTTTCGTTTCCAATGAAAGGCTCATATTTCTCATCCATTAAGTACTAATGTTGGTGGCAAAAATAATTTCCTCTGAATTCTGAGCATAAATATTCGTCACATGGGTGCATGTTTCACACAGGTGGATTGTGAAAATGAATTCTTTGGCAGTGCAGATGTGTTGATTGGCGTGAAATTGAAAACGACATTTAGTCACCAGCGAAGAATGGCAGTGAATGCATTCACAAAATAAATCAGAAACCAAAGGACTGAATGTGGTGGCCTGAAGTCTATCTTCCTTAGCAAAGAGTACGTGGCGATTTCTGTAAACAGTTTCTTGTTATAACTGATACGTATTCACACTTGCCTGAAATGTATTTGACTGAGAATACTAGAGCGTGTTTTATCAAAAAACACGTCGTTATTCATTGAGTCGATCAAGCGTTTCACTTGTGACTGTGATGGACAACAGACCACAGTTGTGTATATTAAATTAAAATCGTGGTTAAATGCAATCGGATATCATCATCTGCTTACATCACCCCGACATCCACATTGGAACGGTGCAGCTCACAATTATGTACCAACCTTGAGAATATTGTCAGTTCATCAAATTTACTCGTATTTTTGGTTTCGGTTATTTTGCAATGTCTTCCTATTGCAGTATCGAAATGAGGGGCTTTCTACAAGCAAACATTTGTCAACTGTATTATTCAGAGCCAGAATATCAGGGGAAATACTACAGTGGTTAGATGCTACTGACTCCTATTTTTAATGAGGGTATGATCTTCGTTCGTCTACAACTATCACTAAGCAACAATTACGATTGTGAATTCAGGAGATCGTGGATGTGGAAAAGTAAATCTCGTTCTACAAAATACAATGACGCTGAACGTATCTTTTCTCACAGTTCCGTTTCAAATTATAAAGAGCTCGCCTACCGACTTTAGTAGCTTCTGACAGCATAATCTCCGGAACTTGATGTTATGAGTAACGGAAATATTCAGTAAATTGTATTTCTCGAGAAGCTAGATCTGCCACGTTCTCTCCACCTGATATGTTTTTCTATTGCATATTAATTGAGTGAGCACGATTCCTGGACATTCTGTTCGCACCACATGTAGTGAAATTCCGTGAAAGCTTCCTGTGTGTTGCAAAATCAATGATGAAATCAGTCCCAAAAATAAATTGCACGTATTATAATACTTCCCTTTATTTCTTTCATCACAGTAATTGGAACCGCCGTGACAGTTGCTGTTAACAACAGTCTTCGTGGGGAATTCGTCTTGGAGTTTTGAACTAGTTGGCAAATGGGAGAACACATTTGGATTGAGACTGACTAGGTACAAGCTGAAAGTTTGATACTGATCCATAACGGAATTCGGATGCATCACATCATGGGCTTATTTCAACATTCACAACGGCATTCAATGTCAAGTGTATAAGGTCGTGGAACCATCACCATAAGCTTTCTAAACACTGCCCAATTTCTTCTCAATACCCTCTTACAGTGAATCATTTCATACATTCATAGGATGTACAGCCCATGGAACAATTGCTGCAACGGTAAAAAAACGGACTAGCTCAACCTAGATGATCACAGACTAGGGTTAGCTGAGGTAACATTGTTTTTCTTGCTGACGGAGATTACTTGGTGTGAACACGGTATCCTGATAAAAATGTAAACACAGCTCAAATTTTCTCACGATCCATAACCGGTATGAATAAATGTTTTCTATAATAATGCTGTTTCACCAACCGCAAAAACGATTGAAAATTCTCGCTCGTCTCTCAGCCATTTGCTAAAATTTATTCCTCTAATGGTCAATATTCATTGCAAAAGTCCAATAAACCAAGCAGTTCAGCCAGAAATACCCGGCAGCTTCGAACGGAGACACGGTATATCTCCCGGTAAATACAAGCGGGTGTGGCGGAGGACATGCACTACTGATAAGCTCTAACAACATTTGACCTCCAGTCTAGTGCATCCGATTGCAGGGTTGGTCGGATGACATGAGGTTTGTGCGTGAAGCATGTAGTTCAAAGGACATTCAACCAAACAAACATTGATCCATCCTCCACACTACTTGCAAGTAACTGCCAGATTTGGATATTCAAAATCTTTCTAAACTGGTTCCTAAACTAGCCACAAAGAATGAATCAATATCGGAATCAATCCGGTTCCACCACAAATGTGAAATCCAACCAGAAGTGGTTAGTTTTGTTCCACGTGTCCAAGATTACATAACTGCCTACTCAAACATTCATGCTAAAGTCGTGAAAATATTTTAATCGAAATAATAATGGTCAATGCAAGAGAAAGTGCGACAAAGTGACATGAAGTAACTAGTAAGGATAGGTCAGGAGTGGGCAATTTATCACCAAATTACTGTCAAGTATTCGCTGTGCACTATTTAGATAGAAGATCTATTTTTAAAGAGAGTCTGTATTCATTTTATTGTCTTTTCTCTGTCTTAGAATTGACGTGCAAATCAATCGACCATGGAACCAAATTGGTATTTACAAACAACATACAAATAAACTGGAACTGATGCAGAAATGGAGGCTTCGATGAGTTTCTTTGTGCATTGGTCTTCATTACTAAGGAACAAATGTTTTGCCAGTTGGGAACAATTCCTCTTAATTAGGCACCAATTATTTATGGAACTCACTGACGATAAACTCGATGAACTCTAATTTTTCAGCGACCATTGATGACATTTTTCGGCGAAGTTCATATGGAGTGTCATGCACTGCCCGGTGTTTCGTGAAAATGCTCATCCAATCTGGTCCATATCCCGAGGCAAGAGTATAAGGGATTCTCAATAAATCACCACTAATATAGTGAAAATAAATACCGATCTTAAAGACAATCAGATTGCACAATTATATCGAGACCTAACTAGTTTTGGTTTACCGGATCAAACTACAATTCACAATATACAACAAATTTGAAAGCTGTGTCTCGAATCAGCTGATACTCACGGTCAACCAGGTGCTCAAGACGCAGAATGTCGGGCCATTCAGTGCATCCGTGGGTCAGCCAAACATGAATATCAACATCACGAATGGGTTGCACAAGCCTTTGATACGTAAATGCATCTGCATTTATTGAAAACCCTCAACTGTGCGTATATTTGTCGTTCGTAACACGTCTACTTCCTCACTAATGTATAAAGTGATAGACTATTATTCTGCGAGGCCAAATTATATTCAGCCAGTTTCATCGGAACATTTAGGTGATTTCGCCAAGTGAACAGATTTGAAGTAGATATTTTTTCAGGGGCAAAATAACCTTGGAGAAAACCCTTTTGAAGTATTTCGTTCATTTACTAAATAACAGACAGTGTTTGAGTAGTAATTCTTTTCATTTGTGGAATATGCATATGTCTGGAATGTATATAAAGTTTACCGGGTGGCCAGTACCCACGCCCTAATCATCCGCACATGAATTCCATTGCTCGTAATTTGTGGAAACAGTTCAATTGTACAATTACTCCCAATAATGTCGTGGTCGGTGATTTGGAGCTCGAATATTATGATGATATTTACAAACGGAACGTGCATAAACCGTGACCGACTGTGGGATAATACGCCACCGCGATATTCAGCCGCTGGTGGTAATAGTGTTGGTTCATTATACTCATATAAGAGTGGAAACCTGTTAGTAAAGACTTCATATGGTTCATGAGAAATTAGGGTAAATAACGCATCCCGGCATTTGGAGAGCAGGATGATGATCAGTTGACCAACAGTTGAGTAACTTGTTAGCTTCTTCTGGATTTGTGAGTTTCGGTTGATTGTCGGTAATTCGCAGCCTAGAACAAGATCGTCGGCGTATTTGCAGCCACTGAGTGCCGACTGAATTGGGAATTGTTCCCTGTACAGGAAAAGGTTGCACACGAAACCAGTGCACCTTGTGATACACAAGAGTGAACTGGAATGGCAGAGCACTGTGGCCGTATATACTGCCAAAAACTGGGGCAAATCAACTAATTCAATATAAAAATGTACAACTTATACATTTAGCTGTCACATGGCAGAATGGCAGCACAATTTTCCAATGAAATTGGCCTGATAGTTGTGAGAAATATTTACTTGGCATCTTGCATATCATTTCTCATTGGCAAAATGTATATTTCTAATGTTCTGTCTTTAACAAAGAAGGTACGAATAACTGAATCCCTTTTGATATCTGTCAGTGATTCCGAATGACACGAATTTCTTCTCCTACAAAATCGGTTTGATAAACTTGGCGTTTTATCAACTTACCGGATGCACAACTAGATATTCCCAAATTGGATGCAGTTGTTTACTGTCTAAAAATGTGCACCTCTGAGCTGATCTGATCATTGTGTCGTGAAAGCGAGTTCAACAGTGTATATTACGACCAAGATATATACCAAACAAGAAGGATCACACAGGACAACGAACCGAAGACATTGTTCACATGGCAGTCTGGTCAAGTTAGAGATATTATTTGTTACAACCGATGTAACCAGTACTGAAATCAAAATCATTCTGTCATCTGTCAGCAGTGCCCTGATGTTGAAAAATTCAATTCCTACTTCTTTTCAGTATGACAATGTAGTTCTATGCCAGATTTGAACAATTCATCTCAGCTACCAACTATGGAACCTGCTGTGAACTTCCGACAACCGTGTAAAATGGAGGTAGAGAAAGCTCATTTTTCAGTGATTCATGCTCATGAAATAACATGGCAGTATAATATGACACGTTAGGTATGGGACTGATTAGACAAAAAGGTGGAATAGAATGGGAGAACTGGTCACAAACAAAGGTTAAGAGATGAAACTCTAGATCGGACGCGGTTTATTTCACACATGTGCTCCTGTTTCCAACTGATCTGGAGCCTGTTCTAGAAAAGATGTCGTTTTAGGGAAGATGAGGAATACGGACGAATGGTTTGTGAGCAAAAACGAGCGGATCGTGCAGACAGATTTGGACAATCTTTGATGCAGATCTTGACTGCAGATCCCGAATTTACTACAAGTTACGTGAGGCTCCCTCATGGTCACAGTGTGAATAGTCAGAGCAATGATTGGGATGATTGCAATAGTGGGTGACTTTCTTGCCCCAGTGTTCAATCATATCAACACGACGAGACTGCATATTTGCCTGGTGTAATGGCTTGCTTGCCTCATGACCCAAAGAACTATGCAGGATGGCTTCCTTAAGCCGGAGATGCAATCACGCCTGACAGGTCACTGGGTAGAAATCAGAAGAAGTACAGTCTCAGAACCAGTTGATAGGCAACATCTGGTTCTAATCACTATGTACCTGGAGAGGACACCCCAGCAAATAAACGCAGAGAGAAACAGTTCGCCGGTCAAAAAACCTCCACTAGAAAGACGTAGGAGTAGAGTATCAATGGTCTCTTTTGACGGTGGGAGAATCCATCGCAGTTCATCGGACAGCCATCGCCCGCCTTAGCTGGGCAGACCCGAGCCCAAAGAATACTGCCCCGTTCACTTTCCGCTTCCTCCATTGGTTGCTTGGTGCTTAGGACTGAATCCGAAAAGTGGTTCAACAACAGAGCATTAGCAACGACAAGACAGAATACAAGTAACAATCAGTCCTCATGTGACAGACCAGAAGAAGTTCCTTCACGAGTTCTTTGGTTACTTTCCCGTGCTGGGTTGACGCCCAACTGCCTTGTGGGTCAGACTTTGAGTCGAAGGCACCGGTTAAGATTCCCACAGAAGAACCCCTTCTACTATGTGGGTAGCAAAGAAGTATGAAGCCTCCAACATCTTTCCTTTAAAGGGCCTTACCAATGTTCCCTCTTTTAATTTAAGCACTATGCAAAACGCCATGGGTAACTGCCACTGTGATGAAAGCATGAGCTCAGGAGTGGAGTATAAATCAAATGCACTTCTTAAGCTTAAATTTTCATTTCATTTAGATGCTTTTACCTTCCGCACACTATGTGAGATAGAGCAACAGGCTGCCTTGGCTAAAACACCTGACACGTCTAAAGTAGATGTATTCCGAAACATGCATTAAAGACCCTACTTCTGTGATGACTCTCCACACCCCAGATACGACTTCAGTTTCTCACTTCACTCTTCACGTGTCGGGTGATTCGGTGTCTAAATCTCGTGGTAAGGCTGGCGGTGGGATTACTTTGAGCATGAAAGCTTAGCTTTCACTGCTAGGCTGGATTCCAGTCAGCTGTCGTTTGTGTGCAATTCGGTTGGACGATTCTGTTCGTGTCAACAACAACAAACTGAAGCGCCGATGTTTGTTCGCCGTGTCTATGTACGTGCCGACTGACTGCAATTCCTCTGTTGACAAAGACGTGTTCTATAAGGATTTGTCTCAGCTGCCTCGAAGCGCACGTTCAACAGACGTGGTGCTCCTTGCTGGAGATTTCAACACCCAAGTTGGCCGTTTGGTAGATTCTGAAAGGCACATCAGAGGCCGATTTGCTATCGCATCCGGTCGTGCCAATAGCGGCAATCGTCTCATTCAGCTGTGTTCTGAACACAAATTGTTTCAGGCAAGTACAAACTTCTGCCATAAGAAGCGGCATAGACTCCGTGGTCGCACTAAAGTAAATGCCACTTGTCCTGCGCACTTGCTTACAGGTAATATTCAACGACAAATTTTCCAGAAGGAGCTGTCTACGCAGTTCTCAATGCGGTCAGATGTTCAGGCCCCGAATGCATGCTGATACCAGATAAAAGAAGCTTTGTATGTCGCTTCGAATGCCTCCTGGAACTCTGGTTCAAGTCGATCTCACATACGATGGATATCTTTGACATCAGTTGCTCTGCTGGATGATCGCACATCCGTCCCTCCCTGCAGATGCCACATTCAATGAAGTGCGTAATTCACTGATAAGCCAACCGAATAGGAGCCTCAGAAATGACCGTGAGTAATGGTGGATTGCGGAATGTAGGGAAATGAGAAAGGCTGCGTCCATAGGCAATGCTCGCAACCTTTTCCGTTTTAATAAAGGTACCGGTCAGCGGAAGCCTGGTGTAAGTGAGGTAATTAAGGAATCCGACGGCTCACTGAATCACTCTCAGGGACATCGTCTGGAGCGCTGGGTGGATCATTCTATGGAACCATCCAGCTGGTTCAGTTCAACTTTGGACCTTCCACCGAAACAATGCAGGTGGATATCACTCATCCATCAGAGATAGAGAATATGCAGGAGATAGGTTACACGAAAAGTTACATAGCCGCTGGACCAGATGGGTTGTCTCCTTTTTTTCACGGATGGAGGTTTCGAAGTTAACGAAACTCCTCCGTGTTATTTGGGAAAACGAGCAGGTTCCCAGGGAATGTTGTGAATCAGTGATTGTGCCGATTTACAAGAAAGGTGACAGGTCCTCTTGTGAAAACAACAAAGGAATTGACTTGGTAAGTACCGCGTTTGAACTGTTCATCGGTCTTATTCTCCACCGATTATCCAGTATCCTCGAAATGTGTACGCGCGAGATTCAAGCTCGTTTCAGACCCGGTCGGGGCTGTATCCACCACATTTTTATTCTTCGGCAAACCTCAGTACGCAGACACGTCTACCGTAGGGCCATAACCTGTGTCTTTCTTGATCACAGTTCTCTGGCGCTGCTTCTCACTGAAGGGTATGCCAGAGAGGTTTCTCTTCTCTAATGCTTGTATGCGAACAGCCGAAGCTGAGTTCATGCTTACAGCGATCCTTCTCCCTAGTTCATCACGGAAAGTGATGTTCGTCAGGGTTGACCTGTTTCACCCTTCCTCTTCAATTTCGTAATTAAAATGATTCATGATTTAGTCTTATCCTCGTGTGAGAATAGCCGTGTCGGTCTTTGTCCAGACAGTAAACTGTCTGACTTGGAATATGCGGACGATATTGTTCTTCTGAGTGGAGACCCAGGTAAGTTTCAAGTTCTTTTACATAGCCTAACAACAGTGTAGGAAAGTTTGGAATGTATTTTGCACCTTCAAAGTTTAAAATGCTGCTGCAGGACTGGGTTGGCTCAACACCAAACATTGTGTTGGCAGAGGACACTCGAGCTGAAGTGGATAAATTCCAATACATAGGCAGTTACATTCCACCAGGTGGACAGATATCGGATGAAGTGCCATCGCATATGCAAGAGGCGCGTTTGGCTTTTGCCTACCTCAGCCATTTGTGGGGCCGGTGTGACATCGGGTTTTCTGTTAACGGTGGAGTGTACAATACGCCGGTTAGGTTCGTTCTTTTATACGGTTCAGCAATATGGCGGTTGAGAGTAGAAGATAGGCAGAGACTGTCGGTTTTCGAGCATCGAAGTTTCCGGAGCTTTGCCCGAGTATGATGGGAACACCATTTTAGCAATGCTGGGGTTCGGCGGAAGGTGTTGGGAACCAGAGATCAGTCTCTGGATCAAGTACTGAATCTAAACAGGCTAAGGTGGTTGCGACATTGTTACGTATACCAGCCAGCAGACTTCCGCGGTGTAGGCTGCTCTCTGAGGCAGTCCGTGACATGGAAAAAAGGTATGAAAACTTTGACCAATAAACTTGACAGAGAAGGACGCATTAGACTTCCATGTTGGGGTCCACGTGATCCGCCCACTAAATGATTGGAGACATTGAGTGATATGGCTGTGTCGCGTCCAGTTGCTTAGTTGCATTTGGACCCTTCCATGGTCGTCTTGATTTCCCGCTGATACTTTGACTCTTTGGATCTTTATCACTATGCTTCTATATTTTTCACCGTTTACTGGACGATGCTGGAAGGTAGCAACCAAAACCAGAGTACAGAAGAGCGAGGTTATTGGTTGAGTAAACTGAAACTGATACAAGGTAGTGTTTGAGGATGAGTTCATACAAATGCATTGACGTGAGGCAGATTGACAATGGCCCAGAGAGTAATAAAAATAAATGAACACAGAAAGATGCTTGAAAATTAGTTATTTTTGTCCTTTCAACCGCATGAGCACTAGAGGTCTGCATTGGAACAAACGAGGAGCTAATCTGCGTGGATCATTTTGCTGATGACCGCTAACAAATCTGTCTGCACACTCTCTACCAACCTACTACATGTGATAGACAAAGGTATGTATACTAGCTTTCCTTTGTACCAGAAAGGTTCTGGGTATTTCCACATTCACTGGCATCATCTCATGGAATCGATTCGGGTAGCCCCTGTGGACGAAAGTTCTTCGCATCGCTTGTTGTTGATCGTCAATGGCAGCCTCTATGCATGCTCTTCTATGTCAGCTGATGAGGCATCTAATTAATTTCCCATTATTCTTGAGAAATTTAAATCTGTGTAACTGAATATCCTGTCCATTCCACGATTCCTTTGTATGTACTTGTCGGCTGAGTGAACCGTCTTCACAATGACTGAACCGAATGCGAAGGGAGGCGAGTTTATTGTTGTGGGTCTCTTTCGATTGGTAAACGTAAGATTCTTTGAGCTGAGCTGAGCCCCTCTAGTTGTCATGCAAATTGGTATCATCATCATTTCGTTTCCCCAAAATATTTTATTGATTCAAGTGGGCCATTTTCTAGTTCTGTCATAAAACCATGGACGGATTAAGGGGTTCATTGCTAGCCGATTCTTTTGGTGAGAAATGCGAGTGTACAAATTGAACAAGTAAACACCATTTGTGCTAGATCTTCTGCGAGAAGTATATTCTCTAATGTGTTACCTTTTATATCGTCACACAAATAACCATTATTCCACTTACTGAGACTTCCATCAAAGGTCAAATGACGTCTAACGAAAGCATCCGTCGTTCGTTTTCTCTTAGAACGTGTACCCACTTGATTAATTTGGATGTGTCTTTCAGGTTGTACTTCGCATGTAATGGTTAATGTGACATCCCATGAAGATATTATGAAGGGTCTCCATTCCTATGCGATCTTGGCAATCCATACAATTCTGTATTGGTTTGATCTTGGTGCGTATCCACTCAAATGTGTCTGAGTTCATTGTTTCTTCCTCCAAATTTCTTCGATATTCGTTTGGTTTAACTCACACTGAGACCATTCGGCGAATTAGGATGTTTCAAACACAGTAATTTCAATCGCCACGTATGGATCTACAGAAGCTTGGTTGCATGCGAATCAGTACGCACTAATATTACATTGTAGACGGACCATCAACAAATGGGTTGTTAGATCTAACATTGATTCTAAACTGGAAACCATTTTGAGTGATGCGTCTAAATTCATGAGAATTATCATAGAGAATGAAGAAACCCGACAAACTGAAGAATCGTATTTCGAATTTCTGAAACTTCTGAACCAAGATTCTATGACAGAATAAGACATCTTTGAACGGATACACCCTACGGGAACAAATATTCCAAGATTGTATGCACTGCTGAGATAGCATAAGAGTTGAGTCCCATTGCGACCTATTCTCTACATGTGCAGTTCATCATTACAATAGATAGGCCAGTTGTTGAAAACGTTTCTTGAACCAATGATATAGATATTGTCGTAGCACAATCCCTAAACCACACAGATACACTGACGACCTGCATAAATAATCGATGTGAAATTGGACGACGGAAGTTTCCGTTAGGTGTCATTTCACTTCTAATCTGCGTCCTGCTGGGTTAGGCTATTGATCATGTGTATGACACAGTCATTCAAACAACGCGCCTGGGATTATGTCATTTTTATTATTGATTTCCTGATGTATTATTTCGTGGTGTCAGCATGATTCCACCCTAATTTTCAGCCATCGAATGAGGAATGAATAGCATTTTTACACGCCAAACCTTTTGAATAAAACGTTTTTCTTGTTTATTACAACAGTGAAATGAATTTGGTAAGTCTACGAGAGATCTGCAGGGAATGAACGAATATATACACTGCTGCATTAAAGAAAACTCGATTAGACTGCGGCGGACTAAATGGTCGTAGTTTACCAATTTCAAGGTATCTTCGGCGCCAATGTCTCTGTTGTACAAGTTTCCAATTTGGAAATGGTTATCCCGTTGAAAAACCAGGATATATTTATTTGAGAACTGAATGAGCTGAGAATTCTGATGCTCAACATTCGTGTAATCAATGAGAAGACCTTTCTTCCGATCACATGGTAGGTCGATGCACTACCAAAATACGAATGATATTCCGGATATGCAGAAACTGTTGAGAGATGTGGTCTGGATATTGAATAGTGCACTAACTTTATGTGTGTTGTGCGTTTATCAGGTTACCGCCTCACTGCGTAACAATCGTAGATATGATGAGGCCACTCATACTTATTGGAAGTAAGTGATTTCCATGAAGCATCAAGTTTCAAGAAAGTGATTTGCAATTTTTTTCGTGAAGTATACCGAAAGCGAATGGTAAAATTTACATCGTTACTCGGAGATATCAATAAACAACTGACGGGTAAAAAATGACAGGTGTTTTTTGGATGATTTCCGATGATGGAACATGGATGTGTTCAGTGAGTGTGTATAATTAGGCGACTTTGTTCAGAGAATATTATTTCTAGACGGTTTATTATAGTATGGCCTCTTACAATGATTTAGGAAAAGCGTTATCAACGAGTTCATTGTGATCTTTTCCAATTTATATTTCGTGAATATCGATCAACCCTGAAAAATTATGATAACCTCTCAATTTTATCACACCAACTGCTCAATATTGTGTCACCGCCTTCATTCGATTGAATTAGTATAATCTGTCGAGTCTAATTTAATCCCCTTTATTCATCCATATTGCGTCTGTCTCTTCCATAATGCATCGCGTCACTTCAGTGAATGTCAAGTGCTTAGTTCGGTACTGTTTCAGACTGCGCTTCATCATGTGACCAGTGTTTCAAACTTCACACACCAGACTGTGAACTGTCCACTATAGGAATAAAGATCCCAAATCGGAGTTTATGAAACACGTCTACAAAAGGAAAATTTGACGGTAGCCTCTTAGACCTGGCAGTTTCACGCAATGTATATTGATAGTATCAAGTAAAGTATTCTTCTTAGGTAAACAATGATAGCACACATTTCGTCTTGAATGAAGGAGTCGAACTAATCAACCTCAATGGATTCGGTACAGATCAAATGAATGCAGGCATCATCAAAATCTGTACAAAAGCAAATTTGTCGGCGTTACAAGCTTTGCGTTACTAATAATTTCATGTGATATCAAACGGGATTGTAAAGATGTTATTATTGATCACTATGAGTACCGTCAGGAACACAATGTTTACCGTGCGGCTCGAAACAAACAAGGAATAATCATGACCACGTGTGAATTTTTACTTCAGTTCTCATTAGGTAATGTTCTGGTTTGCCAAAAATAAAATAGCTGCAAAGCCTATTGGTGTACCTTTTCAGTAACGTCTTCAATTCTGCAGATAGGATAAAGGTGAATCTGTTCTCAGAAACAGTTCAATCACGTGATGGAAATTCTCATTAGTTAAGTATATTTTTTGACAACACTATGTTACATGAAAATGGAACAAACTCACAAACATTTAAGAATATTGAGTGCACAAAGCTGTCACTTGGATAATGACAAAAAGTAATTTTACCAAAGGTGTTTTTTCACAGATGATGAACAGGTTTACGGAAACAAGATTGCTACATATGACTTCTCAATTAATTGGACCGCTGAAGCAAGCACCGAGAACATCATTGACGAATCATTTTCATGTATGAATGAAGTCTACGAAAGACACGCTTACGTAAACCATCATTGATGAATATCAGCACAAAAGGATGTTCAACAAACCGTTGAGAGCCAGCCCGGATAGCCTTGTGGTTAAGGTGTTCGATTCACAATCTTTCACCCCGGGTTCGAGTCCCCGTGGGGGCTCGGTGGATGTGCACTTCTGATGATTCCCAACAAGGATGAAACAGCTGTACAGTGCTTCCATGGTTTTCAATGGTGAGTTGAGCGTTCAAGCTGCATGATGAATCATATTATATACAAATGGATTCACACAGAAATTGGCCGATAAAGAGACAATCATCTCGGTTTTCCATCCTTGAACCGTGAGTGGCCTCGTCACTCCAAATGCGGAGAGAATATATCCGAAATAGAATGGAACTCTAATCACGAAAAATACTATCATCATGACAATAATCGATTTCGATAAAGCTCTCGTGTTCTCGTCGCTTGAAATCTCGGTTGTTTGTTTTGTACCACCCGCGGACGACAAGCCTGTGGTTGCACCGCCGTTAAGTCGGTGAAGTATAACAAGAATGTGAACTTGCGTTGCACAGATCACAATCGATGGGCCGATGAGGCAACAAAAAAATAACACTATGGAATGCACCTTTGTATAGATAGTGATCCCTTCAGCTCCGATGATGTGCACATTCGCGCTCAAGTAGCCCAGAATAGCTGCCGGCATTGTTATCACGATCATCCAGACGAACATAACTGTGATCAAGATTGAGCGATAGTAGAGGGAGTCACGACGATATGTCCTGAACCAGACAACTGCCCAGTATCGATCAATAGACAGCAGCACCGTATTGGATGAACTTAGTATAACAGGAATAGCCGCAACGTAGTAACTTGACCAAAGTGAGCTGAATACTAGATTGGTCAATATCTCCGGTGGAATATATAACTGAAACGTAACACTATAGATGGCCACAACGATAATTCCGATGGTGTCCCATACATATTGGAGTCGAACTAGGAGTCGCGTTGCGGGAAATCTGATCTGAATACGGAATGTCAAAATAAACCCGAACACATTCCCAATCAGTCCGAGTATACTCATAATCCAAACTATCACCTGGATGGAGGTATAATGTACTCGATCATTCTCCATATTAGCTGCCAGACCCGAGTGGAGTGGAAGGTTGATCAAGCTAAACGAGACTGTGCCTCCTTCTTTTACCGAAGATAAAGAGGACAATTATTCTATTACAAAAAATTCCTGAAAGGGAAGAGCAACTTTGACTACGCGTACTGTTGTTGGTCGGTTTTAACTGACAAATGAGAATTCAGCTGAATATGATTGGAGTGCTGTCACCTGATTCAAAATGCACGAGTACAGAGATGTATGGTGAGATAAATGGGAACAGATTGGGTTGGAGTGCAGCAGAAGAGACTATGATTAACAAGACAGTTGTTATCATGAACACGTTCGTTTTAATTTCATGTCCCCATTTTGCGCACACTACTCGCACAAGTGAAGTTGTATGCGAATGCGGAAGATATATATTAGCGAAATCTCAATCGAAAGTTCCACTTACATGTTAATTTATTTTTTATGGAGAAAAAGAAATGATCAGTCAAAGAAGAAACAATAAATGAGAATCTAAAATGAATTTGATTATTCGGGAATACAAAGTTATTCAGTTGGTCAAATATGAAGTGACCTTTGAACTGAGAATGGATGAAATCTCATGAAGAATGCACAACTTAGAATTTTCTTATCTCTCCGTTGACTTTTCGAACCTTGGACTCACATTTATTCAGTTGGTCAAGCTGGCAACCGGTCTATTTTCGTACTGAAAAAAATGTTTTCCCTAATCGGAAAATATGTGGGTTGATCGCAGCTAACCTTACATTACCTCCAAGTGTCATATTGTGTAGAAGCATTTGATTTCTGCAATTCTTCCCGGCCTTATACTTGTTAACTTATTGGAGCTCTGATATCAGCGATATATTCACAACTTCCCTCAATAATCTAGATTCCTTGAATGGAAAATCCTGCAATTCGTACAAGAGGCTGGAAATATTTGGTCACGAATAACAAAGGCTTTTAAAAAATAAAAATCTTACGTGCCGAATAAAATAACGTGGAAATAATTTCACTTGGAGGAGTTTGCAAATCACTTCTGTTAGGAATCTCCGTTTATTGTTTAACCGTTTGAACAGTGAGTGAATTGAAGAAAACCCACTTGGGTAAAATATGTGACTGAGGGAAATTAGAGTACTTCGATGTGACACGTGAATACTGAGCTTTTTAAATGGTATTGTCAGGGACAGAATGTATCTCACCTATTAGATAGAATGTCCCCAAAACTTCATTACATCTGATGCTGATATATCACACCAACCAACATTATTGATTTGAATGAAAATAAAATATGTGTACATTTGATGGTGTACTAAATTAGAGCTGCCCAGTTTTTGGGGGAAATCTTCAGTGGTAAAACAGACAATGTCCTTTTAACGAAAAACGAAGTCACCTGGATGAGTAATAATATTTCAGGATGAAGCTTCATTCTAATTTTTGCGAGTGGCTTGTAAATATAGTGATGCAAAATGACTGACCTGTTCGTTTTTCAATGAATGACCTGTGAAATCATGAGCAACTTCAAGGTCCGGTTCACACAATTGTCCCCTACTAGCGTCGATATAATCTCAATCGTAGAATGTTCTTATGTTCTGAAGGGACTTGTCCAGATGCTACCTACGCACTGGCCATTCGATGCATAAATGCAACGTGTGATGTAGTTTATTTCATCACAACATGATAGACTCCAAGCCGATCAAGTTGTGAAAAATCCCAATAATTGAAGGCAGACCAGGTGTTTAATCGCGTATACGCATACTGTATTCTAAATAATGTTTGGGTTGTTTCAATGTAAATAATAGTGTTGTATTTAACCTCAGAGGCTCATATTCAGTCACCTTTTAGGCATATGCTAGTGGCAAAATATGGCTTCGTCGGCATTTCGAATGCAGTTATTCACCGCATTCAACCGGACTACCAGACTATGAAACCTCGGCACTACTTATTATTTTCCGTACATTAAAAATTATGTGGTTCTGCGGTGAGAAATGTGCTCATCGGACATCCAAATGCATCGGTTTCGACCCTACCTGTAATATCGATATGGACTGATACCGCTTAAGTTGATTCAAGCTGTATATAGCAAGTAAAGTTTGTCAAAATATGGTTCACAAATTTCACTGTGCTTTGTCAAGATAGGTCACTAGGCAAATAATGTATGTTCTTCCATCTAACTTCAGTATCTGCTACCAGAGTGTACCAATACTCCCAGAACCTAATAGGTACTCACTAGATTGGTCATAATTTATAGGAAGCAAAAGAACCATTTCAGTTTTTATACCACTCATCAGATACACGTAGCCTATACTCCTCTGTCCAATCACTCTCATTCCTGTACACTCCGCATATGATTATTGAAAACGACCAAATTTCGCACTCATAAAAGGTCGTGGACATCACAACTGTAATTCATTCGTTTTTCAGTGTGGACTGATCGCAGCTCATTAAGAGAAAAACGAGGTGGCTGAGGGCGCTTTGATATACTTATTGCAAATAATGTCTGTATACGTGTGAGCTCTGAAAAACATGATATTCGGTATCAGTAATAGAATCGGCATTCGTATCATTGTCATGTAGAAATAACTGTTCTGGAATGAATTTTCTCCAATGAATATCATGTGTCTAAACTTCATTCGACGGTGTTCACCTGGGCGGCAGACAAACAACGTGATCTTCAGTTAGAAGCAAATAGTTTTCTTTTTCCCCTTTCTGGGCATTTGTCTTGATTTGCCACCGTAGCTTATGTTATCACTAAAATATAATGTGGTGTGTTCAGGGCAGGCTATATCCAAGCTCTAATTATTGCCACGGAATATCCATTTGCGTGGGTCATTCTGACTCAGTTGTGATTAGATGTCATATCAGTGATATAATTACAGCTTCTCAGTATCATCAACAATTCCCGGAAGGCAGATTGTTTGTTAACTGCTTTTTTGGTGAAGAAGGATGGTCTTTGTTGTGTTCAGAATTCATGGAACACCTTACGTGGTAGATTCGTTTATTAGCACATCAGTAAACACGCACGTAAGTAGACAAGCGGGCAAACAAGTGAATCACCCACCAGCATGCACAAACAGAATAATGAGTCAAAGGACCAAGAACAACAAATCAATGTCAGTCACACGCGCTCGTAACAGCATGTGATTGCTAAAGTGAAACAAAGCACAGCTTGGGACAGACAGGTAGCGCGCACGCCGGTGCAAGGCCAACGGGACCAGAATAAATCACGTGAGAATGCCGAGGACACATGGGTTGTCGACACGACAGTAGTGAAGAATGATACGTCTAATAAAATAGACTTAAAATAGACATAACATGTAATCCGTTTGGTTGGGAGGAGATTTAAGATCATTAATCTGAGTAGACCTCCGTCTTTAGCTGTTTGACGAAAATTATCTTGGTTGAAATCTACGAATGACGGGTATGTAGGAGTACCTCAGAGCGTCATGCGAAAACTGAGCTCTTATGAAATGTTGTTGTGACAATTAAACCGTGTCTCATCCATTAGATATTTGGTTACATTACCTCACAGTCACCTGAAGGAACTGCTAAACGGTTTGTGAGAAACCCAAAGTAAATATACGGTCTAGATCGTTGGCCTTCCTCATTTTTGTTGTCAAGATCAGTCTCTACTGGCTTAAAATGTATAATATGTTTAGTGTTTTCGAGAAAATTCTATAAGCGAATCTACCAAATTCAGATGGGATGAGGTGAATGTGTGCTTGGTTATCGTAATGCACGTTAGAAGAAAAGGTGTATCCAAGTATGAATATGGTGTTGATTGGGAGGTTAATATCACCAGAAATCTTACATTTACGTTCAGATATATCCTTTGATTGCCACATCGCTAGTATTAGAAATTGCGTGCAACCGAAAAGTAATACTTCCTTACTATCTCAAACCCAGGATTTTGTTCTCCCTTATTAGTATGGCGCTGTATGTGGATAATGGGACAAAAAATCCCCCGGAAGAACGCAACCAGTTTCGCGGGTTTGCTGCTCATCAAGTATGCGTGCCCAGCACTTTGTACTCTCTCATCTACGGGATAGTCACGTTAAAGGCTTATGCACTGTTTTATACCATCAAGCAGTTAGCTTTTCTCGTGTCCTCCAGGTTAGTTGTGCACTACAAAATAATGCAGAAAAGCATACGGGATTAAGTTTAATAACAATGTTTCTTGGATAATATCTCAATGTTCATAAGGTGGTATGAAATTATAACGGTTGGTAATAGGTATTTACAAAGCCCATAACCGATAGCCTCTAACGATCTAATACAGAAAACCACAGACTCTCAGCTTCAATCATCACTATTGGAATTTTTCGCACGATTGTTTCCTTGAACTAGTACTGATCAATTTGGATTAGTGGTGCGCGATTTTTCCAAAAAATCAATAATGTAAAATAAATAAGGATTGAAAACCAGGATAACATTTTCCAAAACATTGCTGACATTTGATGTGATAGTTCACCTCGATGCACGTGCTAGAAACCAAAATTTCTATGAGGTTTTGTTATGGCAGAAAGTGAAGTAAGTTGATACGCATGCAGTTTGGACTGGGTTCCAGTATCTCAGACCAATGGCTTTTCCTGAGATGTACTGTCTTTGCATCGGTAGGTCGACACGGTAAAATCTGCAATCGTTCATTCCCTAAGGAGTATAGCTTTTTCAAACGGCAAATTCACTAATGAAGTTTTGCGTTATTCTACAGTTTTATTCTAGTTACAGTTACCTGCACAATCTCTCGATGATTGGTGTATCCATTATGGATAAATCGAGATTGATCGTATCAATACGATATGCACACTTAGTTCCCCTGTTTCAAACTGGGTATCACTTGAATCCCGGTCCTGCTTCCAACTTTGCTTACCCTGTTCACATAAGCAAATCTCAGAGTGCGTATCTGGATACTCTAGAGGTTGCTGAGGTTCTTGGGATGAGGAAGGTCACTCTTGAAATTTGCTCCCAATCGGAAACTCGTGGCACAGTATAGGCCAGTTCCAGTAGCTGAGTAATTTGAACACAAAATGACAATATGGACGTAGCAAAACCGACACAGTGGTGGTGTTTATTTGCACAATTTGTATCCGGTGTTTCCTGTGCAATCTGTAACCACATTGATATGAAATTGCTGGGGAAGAATTGTATTGCCGAATGCTAATTTCGGTTATCATTATTACTCAATTTGTGAGTTTCACGTTATCGTGATTGTGGTTTCCCTCTTTCTCGGAGTGTCCAGTTTCTTACTTGACCGATTCCAATGAATACACTGGACAGTGTTGATTCAAGTGTTCGACTCTAACAAGCCTCACGGAATACTTCCATTCTGACACGAAATAAAAAATGAACGGGGCGGCATTATCTGTCCTGATTTTCCAAAGCGAAACTTTGAAATACTACGTTTATTTGAACTTCTTTTATAAACTTCGCTTCGCTAGGCAACAGGCAAGTCTGTCATGGTCGATCACTTCAGCTGATGTTGACTTCGGTTTAAAATCCCTTTACCGAGTGTACTATCTATTAGTTTCTCAAACGTTCTCTCTCAGTCTGATAGGAAATATTTAAGCACATACGGAATCCACTGTTCAATAATGGAGTTCACTTCACCGATAACGTTTATTTTTGATAGTTGATTCAAACGGCCATCATGATTCCGTATTCTGAGGCGTATTTAGCTTTCTTTTAAAGCACAGTACGTTGTCACAATAATGTAGGTGACACAGACAAATAAATATTTTCTGAACACACCGAGTTGTCTGGTGACTTCACTCGTAGACGTCCTTGTCATCCAGACCAGATGGTTAACCTTTGGCGGTACTCAAGCACAGGGCTCGGATCTCCATAATTAACTATGCTTTGTTACCAATCACTCATTTATATCACTTTCTACTTCTTATTGTTCACATCCTGTCGCGAATGAAACCATGTTTGTAGAGTTGAGTAGGAAAACTGTGATAAAGTGGTTAAAAGTGTAATCGCTTTCTTCTTCCGTGGTGACATCTTTTTGATCGTGGTCTACTTCAGCGCATTTAAAACGCCTTCAGAAGTCATATTGACGAAGATCAAGTTCCGCATCAACCTCAGTTTCCCAATATTGATCGAGCAACATGCGTATTCCATTACATTGGGAGTTATATGGGACTCCAATCGGTATTCCTCTCTCGATTATTCATAATCGTCTAACAATGCAATATGCATCTCAGTTTGAAAAAATAGAATTATACTTCTGTCCCCACGCCTTTCACAGAGAAAACATAATATCAGTACCACTGCGATGTCGATGGAAGACTAATAAGCAGACATTTCGTTTACGGTGGGTAAACTTTCTCAAGGCATTTTTGACATCTAAAAGTCGGCTCATAGTTTTTCGATGGATGACGCCTCGTTATTGACATCTTTTTTTCTCGTTCAACGCACTGCATTACGTATCGTTCTTCGATACACCCCGAACCTCATTCGACCCCCATATACTAAATTCTCAAACTGTCTTTTACCTGGTTAAAAGACCACTTTTCGGGAAGAAGAAAATATACTGAAGTTAGGAGAAACGTTTCCAGACATCTTTGAGACGATGCCAACGTTTTTCAAGGAAGTGTTTTTACCTTATGTTTGTTCCCTACTGGCACTTACTGTAGTCTACCCAGCTCGTATATTCTAGTTTGCCAGTGACCTGTAAACATTTTTGTTGTCAAATTTATAAATGGGGTACTCGCGGACACCATAGAAGGAATAATCACACACTGCCAGTACGTGGACTACATTCCAATTTTGATTGGCAAACATGTTCGCCTGGATGAACCGGTGAGGGCGTGTAATCAGGCTAATTGTTCGCTCAGCTGCATATTCGAAATGACAGTATGAGACGACTTAAATCTTTTGAGTGTAAACCTTACGAAAAGGAAATATCGGAAGCTTATGTGTGGCATCTATCGTAACTCACCGTGGACAAGCCCGATAGGCACATTTTCCGGTTTTGTGTCCCTAACACGTAAACCAGATCTGGTCCGGCAAGTAACGTTTCACACAAAAAAGATCTGTTGTGAGGAAACCGCGAGTGATGAATTCAGTTGGATCCACTGGATCAGATGCAACCCATTGGGAATATTCCATCAGCAAAATCACTAGAGACCTCAAATTTAACTTCCATTTTCTTGAAGCATAGGTTGGTGAAGAAATGTCCATATGCATTCTGTACACACACTTGAACACAATCAATGATCGGAAGAAGTCAGTTAGTGCACTACATACATAGGGAACTGATGAAACCGAATTCGGATGGATAATTGACCCACAAATCCTTGTTTGCCAAATAACTACTATCAACTATATTCCTGAAATATTAGTTCTATAAACTGTTGGCGGATAATAGCATACTATAAATATAAATGTTAGCAAAAATTTCGGCAATATTCGGGCCTATAAGAAGCCTAATTGCCGTAGTTGTGCGAACAGGCGCTCAGTCTTGCAGTTACTTTCATACAGTAGTCCAGGTAGTTGGCGTAGTCATTCAGAGGAAATATGGGGAACTCGCTTACCCCTGTGCCTACTCGGAGGAATATATGCGTAAGTTACAAAAGTTATACGTATCCACCAATTTCATGATTTTGAACATTACAATGCAACACTTGACATAAGTGACTTCATGAAAGGGTTTATGAAATTACCCAAGCTATATCGCTGGAACATTTCGTTGACTTGTCTCGCTGTGATCTCATTCCTAATGATAAAGTCATCAATGGTGTCTCAAATATGTCTTCTAAAGGAATCATTGCGCGTCATAGTGTAAGCCTACTTTTCTTTGAACTCGAAATTTGATAAGTGAATCATGATATGAGAGTAGAGAAACACAGTGCAGGCTGGCAAGTTGGACCTTGAAAGTGTGGCTTTAGGAAAACTCAATTTCTCGTTGGTTTAACTTGCTTTATCCGTTCTTTATTTAGAAGAATCAAAGAGATGGCGGTAGCCAGTAAGTGAAGAAGCATACAAGGCAGAAATTATTGTTACAAAATTATTTTTCAACTTTGTGTTCTGTTACCACTCGCAAGTAGTCTACTCATGAGCAGCATGCACATGCATCATGGACCTCCAGAACTCGTAACCTATTTTACCCAGTCTCAAAACACCGGCTTTGGCTATATTTTCAAACTGAAATACCCATTGCAAGGATATTCTACTTTTTTTCCAACTCCACTTTCGTAGGATTTTGCATTTCAATTCCGAACAACCTTCACATCAGGCGTACACCTTAAACGTACGGGGTTTTGTAAAACTAGTTAAATTAGTAAACTTTCAACTGTACCCATATAAATTCCCGATAATAATTGTCAAGCTGACGATAATTTTTTTGTGTGGAAAATCATGCCAGTAATTTTGCCTCAGCGTGTCTTGTCGGCTTTGGGCCGGGTGAGAAGCAGTTCTTAGACGAACTGCTGTTGCAAAATTAAGGTTGGTTGATGTGGTCCAATCACAATCGCTTCAGTGGTGAATTGGATTTTTTGTCTAATCCCTTTGGAGCCATCTTTTACATATGATAGATGACGTTGAAAGGTCCCCCCGCGCGTTAACCCGTGCCCCATGTCAATTGTATGGACACTCCTTACGTTTCTGTTGATTCCTTTCGATAGCCAGATAGAAGCCTAGGTGTTCCTCCCAGGATTTCCGTGCCAAAGGAACTAGATACATTCAAACATTGCTATGATGTTCTGATCGCTGAGTTTGGCGTTTAGATCGCAAACGTTTCATCATCAGTCGAGGTGACATCGTCAGTGCATGTGCCTGCCTGTGGATGATTGATTGGCGGTCTGTGGTTTACGCTTCTAGGTAGAAAATTCCTTCTCAGACACTCGTGGAGGAAGAATAATTGCTCGCTGGTCGAGGCTTGTCGGCAGGCAAACATCTCCCAGCGGCGAACAGATTTTAGCGTTTCACGCCCAAAGTTGCACTGACGATTTCACCTCGACTGGTGATGAAACGTTTGCGATCTAAACGCCAAACTCAGCGATCAGAACATCATAGCAACCAACAACCTGAGCTACAACCAACACAAATATTTAAAACTATTGAGAACATTCAAACATTTTCACGAGAACATATAGGATAAGAATTTACTCATTTTCTGCAAATTCTTCTGTTCGAATACGACACATTGAACGGTTGTATAAACTAATCCACACTACAGTAGCTAAGCACTGGGCAGGAGATATTATCGACTTATGTGCTGTGGATTAGGGTAGCCGATGGTTGGATTCAGAGTGTTATTTTCAACTTTCGCTGTGTATATATTGAGAAGCAAAATACTAGCTGGGGACCCCAACGGTACATGATCTCTCTGTCTGTAGAGTTTGCCTTCATTTGAGGTGCAGGAACTTAGAAGTTCTTTTGCCGTTTTCCGCAGGTATGCCAATGCGGATGTCAACTGTTGACAAGCAAATACAGTTTACTTGTGAAGACATTCAAAACACCGAGAGAAACAAGCTTATAGAGAATTCACGTTTTCTTATTGGAAAGTATCAATAAGGTAAAAGATGTCTTTCAGACGGCTCGTTACAAATTTTCATCAACAATGAACGCCAAAAACAGGCACCTTTTTATTGCTGTTCTTTGAAGGGAACAAATTATTTTATCATGCAAAATCATAACCTTTAATCAGCCCTTAAGCACACATACACGGCGGCGCAGTAGCTTTTGATGCAGCGAGCCAAAAGGTTGTCCTTTCGAAATCACTTGAACAGTATTGTCGATTTCAGTGTCTCGTATGTTGTCTACCAGTTCAGTTGCTGCTGCAGTGACATAAAAATTGACGGGACGGATCTCTGCTTGACTCAACGACTGTCAGAACACATACCCAAATGGATGTCAAACCGGACGATGCAACCCACCCCTACAATACACACTGACGAGAAACCGCCAGCTTCTTCGATGGCAAGACACTTGATTGAATCAGTCCACTCAGTTGGTCTGACCTAATGTTTCAGAGCGTTGTTGCCCAATCCAACATCGAATTTACTAGTGTTCAGTGGAGCGATTCTTATCATGATTCATCAGTCAGCACTCTGCAGAAAATGTTTGCTTACCTTGACGTGAATACGGCAGACCTCAGTCTCCCAAAGTACATACTCTAAGAACTCTCAATGTCGCTTAGCTTAATTTAGCATTTACTACTATACTGTACCGCGTATACATACTGAGATATTTTACGTTCGCGACTGAAAAGGGTAAGTAAAACAATTGCATCTCGCGACCTATGTGTACTTTCTGTTCAGATGAGTTATGGAATAGATGGAAAGTACTGTGTGGTCGCACGTCTCAAGCACATCACATAACGTTTCATTTCAAGGAACCCTATGCGTATTTTGTCCCAGAGATTAGTTCATTCGCTTCATTAGGTAGATAATATGGAACGCTAAACTAAATGGAGTATTATCAGCCAATTCATCCGGAAAGTGTCTTTAAGGAATTTAAACCGGTCAATATCAGTGATACATCCGGCCTCCACGCTTTCAGTTCTGTCATTCTGAAGATTTGTGCTGCTGACTAAGATCCCATGTTCGCCGCCATATACGCTCGATATCCGTCGGAAAGCGAACACTCTGAATCCCGGCATCAACTTCGTCTCACTCCGTTGACGGATAAGGTTCAAGGTCGGTATAGTCTCATCAAATTCACTTCCGTCCTAAACAAGAACTTCTGGTGGATAGTTATTGACGATCTTAAGTCAGCGACTAATATTTCAGATGCAAACCTATTTGACTACGGAAAACTCTACTCTACTCTGGGTTCCGTTAGATGTCCCACCCATTCGACTACGTCATCGAGTGACTAGTCGAGCGACTTCGTTCAATTTTGTTTCGTAGATTACAAGAATGTCTTTGATTTCTTTAAAATGAGGTAAGTTACTATGAATTTTGCATATGCGAGGGATATCCTCGATGCTTTCCAATAGGTGAGGAAACAATTTCACGAACCGATCTCGGTCCTCGGATGTTATTGGTCACAGATGCTTTACAATTCTTGGTACTACCGGAGTACTGCAACGTAATATCTATTAACATTTTATTTGCCTAATGTAGGTATTATCTAGCCTCCACTACGTTATCCATGTATTTCGAATATGCCCACGATATCTTGGCTGGTTCCGAATCCTGCAACAGTAATAATGTAATTTTACTACAATTTTCTATCTCTAAGATGACGGAGTGGTCTAACGCGGTCAATCGAACACTTAACTCTTACAAGAGCATACTTGAAGGGGCTGTACATCAGATCCTTAGTGGACTCATCATGTACAAGATACCCCTTTAGGTACGAAACTTGACATTTGATATATGTGGCATTAGGTCTCCACATATGCTTACCAACATCATTTCCAAATTTATTCATTCGTAGGTGCCACGTCAGTGGTTGTACTGCAACTTCGTCAATTTCCCTATTTTGCTTGTCAGAGAGTGTACTTTATTCAAACACCCCACTGAATGTATTGCTACTCCGGACTGTCGAAGTTCCTGGAAAGAATCCTTTTCTGCCTGTGAATGACTGTGAAGTATTATATTTTGGGATGACACACCTGCTGCTCTCACTTCTCTCCCATAAAGCATTTCCCATTCCACCACAAGTGGCAAATTCAAATTCATACGTTCCCAAACTTCAAAGCCTCAAACTCGGCCAATCCATACCTTTCTGTGCCGGATGTTCCTAAAAAACACCTTTTGAACGAATCTTTCATTGAGCTCACCTAATCGGGATAGTCCATTTTCCATCTCGTTCTTCGGTTACAGACAAGACGTACTTGTTCACTCGTCGCAGCTTATCTGTACCATATTTTCTTCCGACTGATCAAGCATGCAAAAGAATGCTTTTCGTTGAAAATGTGGTCTTTTCGGACAGCGTACATTCAGACCAACTGGGACACTATGTAAAGAAGACTACACAGGTCAAAGAACCATAGAAACTGTATACAGGGCAACCTGGTCAGGTTATTGATCCTGTTTACCACAACCTGCTTTACCATCTTTTCAAATCACAACCAGTATCTCTTATGAGAACTTCCTTGATTGTTGTTATTTTCGCTTTCATATTTGGTGCCCCTTTGAAACTGAGAACATCTAAAATGATTGGTATTCTTCACGGTTAGTTAAGCAGCCGCACACTGTGAAAAAACAAGATGGCATAGTTGAAGAGAGAGAGACGGGGAGCCCCAAAACCCAATAGGTTGATAAATCTCTAAATGAAATAATTGAACGAGTTTCATATATGTGTGTATTATCTTTGGCCAATGAATAGCCATAGCAAGCGGAAAGCCATAAAACTTTGAAATGGCATTGGGTCGTGATTCAAGAGCAGTAGAACTTTGGTATTAAAAAATTTAACTCTGATTTCAACTGTGCATAAGAGTGTAGTTCTTCGTAAAAATTCACCAAATGACCTCAGCCAGTAATTGTCGAAACCGTTATGGATTTCCCACGGTTGTGTAAAATGAAAATGAATAAAGCTTCATGCCCAGATAGACTAGCATCTGCGGTACACAAGGAACGTTCTAGTGCCGTTTCAGCTTCAGTAACCCATAAAATCTAAGCGAGCGAATCCGGGATAATTGAAGATCGGGCAAGATAAAGCCTGCCTCCAAGAAAGTAGCTAGGAAATAGGATCTCAGTGCTAGCACCTGTGTGCGGCCACCCCTTTGGGCATACGTTGGTTCTAATATCGCGGATAATATACCTTCAGGCTGTGAATTACAATCTCCAGATAACAATTCACGAATTTGGAAGAAATTGCGTCAATCTGTTTGCTTGTCCTCATCCTCCCCTCTGAATGCCATGATGTAATATCACATTACTTGCCTATAAACCATATAGAGTCCTAACTGACAGGTCTCTCTCTTATCTGCGAGCATTAAACCGATATTAATTTCACCAACAGTTCAGTATATTGGTGTTGCACAACCTCACAATCTTTCGCTGTCCACTTGTATTTAGGGAATCAAGTTATCAATGTAATCACTGCCTGTAACCAGCTTTCATTCAAAATAATTTTAGGCATTTATCATCCACCACACAGCATTTTTAAATGCTGTATACTTTCTGTAAAATCTGAAATTTTAAATAAGGTTTACACACATTTATACTTGTCGCATTTCTGCTCTACCATACATTGCTCGCCCGACTGTAGATGTGATGAAGGTCAGCACAGGATTACGGAACTGTTCATAAAGATGAAAATCACCATAACTTTACACATTTCCTGATTCCTTCATTCTTTATTTACGTACGTGATCTGCATCTGAAAATCCATGCAAAAGAATAAATTACGGTAGTACTATCTTGGACTGACATTGATTTGAACCTGAACGGATTTAGAAATCGCTATTAGAAATCACGGTCTTGGTGGTAGGAGTTGAAGTCATCCAATTGAATTTTGATATATACATATATATATATATATATATATATATACGCAACGAAAAGGAGGCTGTGATAACAACTCGTTTTTACTCGTTTCTTTTTATCCTACATTCCTCCAGTGTTATCATTTCTTGGTAGTATCATCAGCGCACAAAAGCAGGAGCTATCCGTGATCCATTCTTCCCCCAGTCACAGTGTCCATCGACTGTTACAACAAGTGACGTCTGGCGAGAAACAAAACCCTGAAAATTAAATTCCCAAAAACAAATTAACTACCGCACTGTTGCTGGTCGGTGGTACAGTGTTTCCCCAAACGAGACCCGATCTGATACAATTTTGCTCCATAAATTGTACTGTGAGCTGAGTTTGGAGATGTCACACTTTTCAGAAATTGAAAGCCAACATTCATCTGTATACCAAAGCTACATTCCTTCAAATACGGACTGCGCCATCTTTTATGGGATATCTCCACGAATCTCCGAATCTTCAATTCGTGTCTAAATTTCTTGCAACTCCATTCACCATGGAACCACGCTCATACACAACTGTAAAGCTTTCCGAAAATTAGCGTTCTTTGTTTACGCAGCCTGATCATAGCATATCGCTAACACAACTGCAACTAATTTTATCGAGTGAGTTCTCCACTCAAGTCACGACTCACTCCAAAATAAGCTCAGAACGTCTCCACGCTGACTGGGCAAAATTACTTTTCTAATGTAGTCTCTGAGTTCTATGAGCAAATAGTACTTGAATGGTTTGTATGTTGCTACATCAACAGTCTGGATTATTGGAATCATTCCTGCGAGCAACCTTATTCCATCTAATATTCCCTACCCGAGGAAGTTCTTCACGTATTGAGTGCAGTGGGTGCTGGCTGAATCTAAGGCTAGCAAATCTCGTTGATCATTCAACAAAATAAGGGTCAGTATTACGTCAGCCCACCTCCGCAAAACTGATTTCAAGCACTGGCCATTTCAATGTCAACCACGAAAATACCCCATCCACATTCAATCTAACCTGTAGTTGACTTAGGAATGATAAAGAAATTGGTTTTCTCTCCGTCCACATTAACTGCCAAAATACAAGAAACCCATGCACTTTCGTGACCGAAGTGACGAGGTATCCGTCAGATCAAAGGTTGTTTCTGATACTAGAGTTCGTTTATGAAATTCAGTACCTTTCATTGTCAGACGTCTTGGATACTGTTTATACGACTGAATAGTGCCATCCAACCGGTGTTGTTTTGGTTTGAAGTCTCTTCGGGCTGAATCACAAAGTGGTATCTTTGAAAGAACAAACTTCTCCGCATCAGCCATGCGCACAAACAAATTCATTGTTCTCTTTCTAACAGCCCACTCACAGATTATATCTTCCAGTTCAGGAAGTAACGGTTGCAGACCTGAGGCACACTCATACAGCTTAGCACCTCCTTCTTCAAACTGTTGACTGATTTTATCGTACCCTGCTCTCCACTTTCGGGCAATTCGGGAAACAAGGTTTTCACATTGCACAAAGTTGAATGATGTTTGCTTCGGGGTCTTCAGCAATACCTTTCTTGTAATCGACGGAATGCACCTTCCCTGTTGCACTTATCTGGACATGATGACTAGAAAAATACGGAGAAACTGCATGTGGTATAATTCTACTTCTTCATTTCACCTAAGTGACACCTCCAAGTCTTGATCTATATCCTTTCATTATCGGATGTGCACCAGTATCCTCTGTGTTCCCACTGTCCAGCGGACAACCCAGGAAGCCAGGCCTTACAGCTCAGACTGCATGAAACATGCAAGTATTGCAGTTCTTACAAGATGAATCTGACAGACGATAAAAACTGTAACTGTTTTGGCTAAACGCTCAAAATCATCTTCCTACGAGTTCACCCTGAAATAATTGAGGCCCGTTATATGCCTATGCTCAGCAGACATTTAGATCCAGAGTCACTTGTTGACAATAAGAGAATAACCAGTAAGGTAAGCCATACTGCAGCTGATACACGCAAGAATCGGTGAGCGTGAAAGCTTGTACGTTGCATTCACGCTTTACCATTTGGTCAGGTTTCGGCTAATGAAGTTACAAATGCATTGCAGTTGAACTGTGTTAACCTCCGTGACCTCACAACTTTCCCCACCGTGTTTCCCTTTTTTCGGGTCATTCGGTTATTTTTACCTCGGGCTTATTTTCTGAGTAAAAGTTGCTAGTAATTGCCACTTGGATAGGTCCTGTTATCACACTGTTATTGTGTCTATCTCTTATCAGAAGGCTATTTCAACTATATTAGAGATTCATGTTGAAATTCTCAGGAATACCTAAAGTCAGCTGAGGTGGGAGCATAACCATCCTCGATGTCAGGAATTGACGTAGCCATAGTACCGTTGCTTCTTCTCCCAACTAATTCAACAATGAGTTCTTTTTGTGAAAAACCATCGTAAATGAACCTACTCACACACCGGAACGTTGGTTCTCAGGCATCTTACCACGTGTCCGCAGCGATCAAAAGGGTTCAAGTCAGTCTTATCACATGACTCGATAGCACGGAAGGATTCGGAACAGAGGTCTTTCGCTATGACATTTCATGGACCGAATTATCCACAGCTTTTACAACCACTTAACACCGTATGTGAAAGCAAAACGGAGAAGGTTTTCTTGACTAAGATCACAGTCATGAATAGGGTTGACTATTTTCTGCAGTTCTTGCCAACTTTTCCACCTAGAAAACGTCATTCTTTCGAATTTTTAAATGAAAATATCCACTCACTGCCCAGGCTGTTAAGCCCGTACTCAACTAGTGAAATGATTTTGGCAGGCTTTTCACAAGGATCACCTCTGCTATGAGCACCGTGTTCGTTATCCGGTTCCGAACCGAAAATGAATAAACATGACCGGGTGTGGTTTATTGTAGCGTTTCTCAATGGTAAATGCTCTGGATTCCCCAAAATAGCTGCAGTATGCATCTGGGCATTCTTCCAATTTCGCCTACTGGTCAGTTGTAAGAGACAAACGAGAATTTAGCTGGATATGATTGGAATGCAGTCACCTGATTTGAAATGCACCTGAATGTCACGAGTAGAGAGAAGCGAAGTGAGATTAATTACAGTAGACGGGGTTGGAGAGCTCAAGAAGAAACCATGAATAAAGTCTCATTTCATTTCATCAAGAAAGTAACTCGGTGTCACTTGTACTTTACGTGTACAATACCTATTCCAGAAATTGTCTGCTACTGTGGAAGAGACGAACTTAGGAATTCCTTCGAAAGATTCAGTTTTCAAGTCAGTTTCACTTCCGATGGAAAAACATTTATCTACGACCAATAAGAAAAAGGTCAAATTATGCTAAACAATAACAATCATGCATAGTAAGCTTCTCTCGGATTCAACAATGGGAGGTTGTTATATAGCCTCAAAACTATTTCTTCATTAGCCAACATGAAATACCCGTTTCCCATATAGAAAATGAGATTTCATTTATGTATTCCCAGTCAGGTGAGTCAAATGCCAGTTGTCATAAGTAGAAACCAACGCTGGAACTGTTTCTAACATAATAATTAGACTCCCATAAGAAGAGCTATTTCTCTTCAAATTATCAGGGAAAGTAGCAAGAAGACTAAAACATAACGTTTTTAAGAGGTCATCTAATTCAGGACACATAATTCCAATGAATTCAGAGAACTGACGTGTTAATCCCCAATTACGAATATGCTGGTCACTCCGAAAGCAACGAAACCAACCTTACACGCTTCGCCACGTTCAAGCGCACCCGATAACCTCACCGACACACTTCTGATATATTTTATATTTACAGTTAAAAGAGTACGAAAATAAAAATAATTGGGAGATTTTTCATACGGCTTCATGTTTCATTAGTGTCTGTGAATCTAAACTAAGGATATGACGTCTTCAAATATTTAGCGTTACTGCGACGAGATGATACATCCAAGAACAGACTGGGAATATATCAGCAGTATCCCGCAGTAGAACTTAAATGGCACACATGCTAGCGAATAGGATCAGCGGATCCTCAGCAAACCAGAAATATAGTCCGTGAAAGGAGCTACCGATTAAGTCATCAACCAGAACCATCGGGCAAACCAAACTGAAATAGTGCTTGGAAGAATCAAGTAATTGGCAGCAAGCGACTGGCCAGAACTCAGTCGAAATAATAAGACAGCGGTAGGATCAATGTTCATACAATGGGGTCTGGAAAAGGGACCGAATAAATGGTTGTACAAGTTCTACAAAATTTGACTTGTCTGACTGCAAAAGTACAGATGATCTTCGATTGTCACGCCTTCTTCGCTACAACACTAACTCAAGCCAAAATCACTTTGATATGTAATTGAAAAGACGTCCCTCAACACTTCAGAATACTGGTTCTCCAGCTACAGTGAACTTTCCCGGTTGATTTTTCAATGCGCATTGTGTATGCTATCAGATCGTGATCAGTTTGCGCGACATATTCGTTGACTAAGAGTTCTTCAGGTTTACACATATTCCAACGTGAAATGACATTCAAATCAAGGACCGACGAACTCTTCCGAGAAACGAGAAGCTCACACTTTCCCATATCTGAAATGATCACCTGACTCTTCTACTCACATCCATCAAATAGATTAGGCTGGCGGCCTGTCTCAGATGATCAATCAAGTTTGACCTATACGGACATCCGTTAACCATTTGAACCAAACGGTTTTTAGAAAAACGTTTTCCCTATTCCTGCTTGAGACATTACCACACACCTTGTGATGGAGGGAAGTGTAATGTTTATGCGATTAGATAGCTGATCCTCAAATGAGATAAAAGTGACGCAGCCTGTGTGAAATTCGCATCCACCTCTATCGTTCACTTTGTCGAACTCGCGGACGGAGTTTGATGTGCGGATTGGTGGCTTCATGTGATTTGGGGAAAATACCAAGCTGACTTCCACCTGATCAATGCAAATGACCGTGCAGTGCGCTAGATTGTGAATTCGGGAATATGAACGATAACCCAACATTCTATCAATTGGATGATATGCCGAATGATAAAGAACAAAAGGAAGATCTTTGAGAACTCTTGACAAATCGTGTTCTCAGAATACAGTTCGACAGCAATACTTACGGACAGTATTGGTGTTTGACAATGAACATGTTCCCAAACAATATTGGCAAGGCATTAGCTGTGTCTATCTCATTCAGGAGGAAGCGAGCCTGGAATGCGTGCCGTATTTTCAGTCAAAAGAAACCTATCATTCGTTTGAATGCACAAACCAATTAATATTCACAACAAAGTGCCACCAGTTTGAACAATTTGTCTAATAAACAGGAACCAATGTGTTATCAAACTTAATCACACAACTTCGTTTTCATTCTACTTATAGACTGCTTCAGGGTATGTCATTACATATAGAAATATGTTTTGGAGGGCAGGACAGGAAAAGTGTGGAATCCGGCATTTAGTACGATTTATTGCAACAGGGGACAGCCCATATCCGTAGTTAGAGTCCAAGGGAATATTTCTCAGTGTTCCTGGGTGGAACTTCGAGTAGGTATCCAAAAATAGGATAGCATTTATTATTATCGAACAATGAAATCACGTGATATCTCAAATCACCTAAAGCTAGCCATTTAGATAAAGTAAGCGTTCGTATAACACATTTCTGAACGAACCGTTTTTTATGAAATAACACATCGCCAAAGGCTAATGAATGTACGTTTTTACAGTTTTCGGCAGAACAGAAAAAAATAATTAGCTACAAGCCTCGGGATTTCCCGGAATGTTCTCGGCCACTAATACCTACTGGTGAACAAAGTATCGTTATTTTTTTCTGAATTTAGTAAGTCGCGTTTGGGTTGAAAAATTGACATTACTTTACATTCACTAAGTAATTCTACTTGTTGACACTTCAGGAAATGTTTGCTCATAGATTTATCGATGTTCAGTTTTTAATAGGTCTCGATTTGGTCGATACAGTCTTCCACGTACGACCTGGATAGATAATTTAGTGGAGTGTGCTTGAGTGGCATTAGATGAGCCCATTAACCCCAAGCGTTTTGGGTCTTTTCCAGGGTTTACTTTCATGTTCACCTAATATATAAAAGGACTAACATAAAGATGTGCAGATTCGGCTCTAAGGAAGGCAGGCTGAATTAACCGATCCCTGTTGTCCGTAATTCACTCTGGGCTCTTAGCTTTCCTCCAGCTTCCGGAGTCAATCCTTTTTGCATGCTCCTTTCTGATGTTTCAGGAAGTTATTTGGATAACTTAGAAAGGCCGCAGATGTTTCCTGAAGAAAAACACGTTTTCAGTGCATTCATCACACAAACACTGATCAGTGCTGAACTGGTATGAATTAAAGCTCCGCCAATGTTAATGCCATTTTCCTTTTCCGTCTACGTGTTCCGCAGATGCGCATCACTTTCATTTCAGCCAATCCCATTGGATAACGTCCGCGCTGTAGTGGAAATTGCGGTTAATATCGTTCTGTTATTTATGCATTACAATGGCAAGTGATTTATGGAAATGTCTACCGGAAATGGAAACCAAGCATTGAATAACTTGTTGAATCATGTGAATTGATCAAGGCATAAAGGAACTGAGATTCATTTGAACCAAAAGCCTGTTTCTCATTTTCAAATCTGCCCAAACTCTGCTCGATAACACAACGTTCTCGTGAACCAGTGACATAGACAATGTCACGGCACAATCCGAAAAACATTTGCAATAATGACCAGCTTGAAGAACCTAAGCAAAAATGAGCGACGAATGTTTCCGCTAGATGTCATTTCACTTCTAATCTGCGTCCCACTGGATGAATTTATTGGCCATGTATGTGACTATATTATAGTCAGCTCATGTGAAATAATCAACCTCCTAAACGATCTGAACAGTTGTTTTTTTCTAAATTTCTGCTGCTCCAGGATTTTGGGAATCATCTAGCCAGCGCACAAATTGTTCTTCTAGCCTTATATCACGTTGTTTTAGTCCGTTTAGAACCTTTTATTCATAATTCACAAAAAAGCGGTATGCTTGGTGATACGTGAGGTTTTCATGATTGAAAGCATGTACGACTACATCGATGACCCATTAGGGACCATCGTTTATATTGATAGATAAATCCACAGATAAAGAATAACTATGTTACTTCAGAGGCAAAGCACAAAGAATTGCAAAGACCCTTCCATTGTCGCGCATTATACTGTGGCAATGTTGAAATTCATGACAGCTGATGATTATATACCCGTATAGTAAATTCTTCACGTATTTCTCCAAGTACGAACTAGGGTAAGCATTTTTCCCGTATTTCATCTGAATCCTTTCAACTATCTCCTAAATTACTTGGTGAACGTAACAGAAAGACTGAGAACCCGTTCTTTAATTTATAACAATTAATATTCTGATGAACACAATTGTCTCCAAAATTCTAGCAAAACTTTCGATCTCCGTTTGCAGATGTGAATAACTCCTAAGCGTGTATACGTCAACCAATTCTGTGGTGATATTCTTAGAGTGTTTCAGAGAAGAATGATACTTTGAAGTATAATTGATAGTGGTTATTTGGTAAATAACTTCATGAGAATAATTTTATTCCTCGATTTTGTTTTCACCAGTTCAACTGCCAATCAGTTCTACTAGTGACTCCCTCAAGTCAGTGGTTTTGTTTGAAAAAAGTGTATTGAATGAGAAGAAATATTTCGCAGTGAAACTATGCTTCAAGAGAATGGACGATTAACTTAAAGTCTTCGCTGATCTTGTTGGTGGAATGTTCCCAATAGGTTGCTTTTGATCCCGTTATTATTCTCGTGGATCCAATTAGATGAACAAAGATTCGAGAACGCGAGCAAGTACTGTAGGTGCATTTGTTTATTTAGTCTGCTGCTTTGTGCTATCCTTATCTCCTTCCTTTGGTACGAATTGAGATGGATGTCCGTGGTGTGAAAAATCTCACATCACTATGAAGAATATGAGATTTACTCTACTGGAGTTTGACAGCGAGTGATCCGTGATTTGCCGGTGTATCTTTAATGCAGAAAGCACAAACTGTTTCAATGTTTCTGAGAGGATGTCACTGTGACAAATGACTACGATAATGAAAGAAACTCCACAGAAAAAGGGACCAGAATTATTATCTGGCCCCTCAAGCAACACGCGTAGAATTGTTATTATTGACACTGGCTCTCTTGTTTCTCAATATCTGGTGTCTGCACGCTTTCGTGTAGATTTAAGCCGTCGAAAATTGAATAAATAATATTTCTACACGTCAAACCTTTAACCGTTTCAGATACAACTTCGTTCTTGTTTATTATAAGGTACAGGCAAATCTACGGGAGATCTACGGGGCATAAGGGACAATATACACTGCAGTATGAAAAAAGTAAGAGACTGCTGTGCTCTGAATTTCCGAAGTTCACCAGTTTCTAGGTACAGTCAACACAATTGTCCATACCGTAGTGTTTGCCCAATTCGAAGTGGATACCCCTTTGGAAAACTAAGCGATGGCCATTCGATTACCTAATGAACCAAGAATTCAGATGCTCAACACTCATGTCGTCAATCTAGAGATTTTTCTCCTGAACTCATAGTAGTTCTACGTGGTACCAGCTATGAATGATGTCCCGGAAGCGTTATTCTGTTGATAGAACCGGGCCAGATATTGGATAGTTCACTGACCTCATGTGCTTTGGGTGTTTTTAGATTGACTCTTTACTGCCTAGCAGTGTTAGATGGGATCAGACCACTGTGCCTAATAGAATTGATTCGTTTCATGAAACATCCAGTTTAAGAGATGTGGTTTTAAATTTGTTGCTGAAGTAATCGAAAAGTGGATGGTCAAATCTACATCGTTACTTGAAGATATCATGATAAAAAGGACGGGTAGGTAGTGAAAAGCTTTCCTCAGATGGGTTCCAATGATGGATCGCGGATAAGATCAGTTTGTTTGTAAAATATGGGACCATGTTTGGAGTACATTTTAATTCTTAGGAGAAACATTCAGACTTCAATCCCCTGAAAGTCACCACGTTTGACGCAAGGCATGTATCACAGAGAATAAATGATGAGCGGGTGAATTATGTTAATTCTAAGACAACCATGAATATTTTTAATCCTGACTAAACATCTATCCCCGTCTTTATGCAACCACCTTTCCTGGAGTAGTGCACACACATTTTGGAAGGCACAAACAATAATAAAATAAATTATGTCCGCAAGCCTAATGAACAGAGAAAGCACAACGCTGCACACTATGCAGCGGACTATCATGCAGTCTGGTGGTGTGCCACTAAGAGCTGTCTGCCATCCGCATATTTTAATTTCCGCTACTAATTGATCCAATTACAATTCGAGTCGTGCACTGAGAATGAAATATTCCAGTACATCATAAAATAAAGTAAAACAAAGTCGTAGAGCATGTAAAGTGTATGGTACTCTTATATAAATTTCTCGGAACAAATCCTGATCCGGGCAATATGCACCCTGCGAAAAGAATCGCGTTCTGTATCTTGAAATAAAATTGAAGGTTGTGGAAAAAAGATTTGGCCTACGAGTGACCCCATACAACGTTTGTGTGAGAACCATCGACGATCACTCATCTAAATACACTGAAGATAACAATGCACTACGATCAGTGTTATGAGCCACAATAAATTGCCTTTCCAATACACTGCAGATTTGGTAAGAAATGAAATACACATCGAAACATGAAGTAACTAGTGCTCGCGTGCCTAAGTGCAAGGTCACAAGGACTAAAGGACTGAAATGATTTGCTGAGAATAAATATTCATCAAGGAATTTTAAAAGAGCCATAGTACATAATTCAAAATTGATGGCTAAATGTTGGATTCCACGTAATATCTATCTATGTACATTTGCCATCCACATCTTCTTGCTTATACTTTTCGATGATGTCCACGAATTTCATATATTTAGAGTTGTGTCTCTCGCGGAAGATGTCATAATCAAGTGTATCTTTATATAACATGAATAAAGATTGTTCAGTGATACAACGATGCATTTCAGGTTGATTTCAATTCCAAACAGTCATGACTTTCGCTGAATTTCGACAGCTTGGATACATCATCGAGTTTAACGTTGGTGGTGAACACGTGGATGAGTAAGCGTTGTCAACTGCATGACTACACTCGAATCACTCTCGTGTTTTTAACGAAACCATAATGGGAATTGTCCCAACAGTGTAACTGCGCCAGATTGGCTATGCGTGCACCAGTCTTCATTATATCCGGAAAACGTTTTGGAACTAAGTACAAATAAGCACTCAAACCAGACAGCTCAAGTCACCGTTACACTTGAACTAGATACGAACTCGTTTTTGTTCAAATAATCTAGTGGGAAATTCAGACTATCTATCTGACTGAGAGTGAGTCGAATAGCTCCATCATCAAATTCAAATTGCAGATGGTTGCTTCGAAAGTTCTCACGTGATGAAATTTATCCTCGGAAGCACACTAGATGCTAGTGTAAGTAATTAGGAATTGGATTTTCTCGTAGTAATATTCATCTTAAGGATGGACGTTCAACCGGTCATTGGAAACAGTTGTTCTCAGGAGTAAAATTAACTTGTACGCTACATGATATAGCACCCTGTCCCCAGTCCGGATAGCCCGGCACTTATGTTTTCGATTTACATGCTTTCACTTCGTGTTCGACCACTCTTGGATCTCAGTGGATGTGAACTGCTAATGATTTTTTAACAATGACGTGAGAGCTGTACAGTATTCTATCTTTATTTGAAATGCAATACAGTATGATGACTGATGTTATGCCAATGTATATTTGGTGGAAATCAACTCGAGCTTATTAAGGACTGCCTGTGAGCCCCAAACCTTGCTCCTCAACAGCAAGAAAAGAATGGTCAAAATTAACACTGTGAATATCGTGAATTCGGAAATTATTGAAGTGACCCATGTTTCAGATTAAAACTCGTGGTGTGGTGTGATGAGATTCCATTGATATTTATATCTTGTAGTACAGCTTATGACAGGAGAAACTATAGGTCCAATAATCGGTCGTTCCTGCTACCAGTTAGTATGTCAATCGATTGTTTGCAAGGATTAAAGACACGAGGTAGTGAGAGTCCCTTCAATCAGAACACTTATTGCAATCATTTATTTTGGCTTCTTCAAATGTAACCTCAATGGTCAGCTGGCCACATGTCCATCTCTCCGATGGGTAACGTTGATACCATTTGCATTCCACTCTGCTTCCGTGCAAAATCCCTACAAACTTCAGTCGTGCTTCATGTTTGACTCGTGAACGGAGGTTGTTCGATGGATGCCTTGGATCATGAGATTCGTGCGAGAATACCAAACTTATCTCCACCTACCCGATCAATACAAATGGTTGCGTAATACTTTAGATGACCTAGGGCTGGCGAATTCATTTCGACCATCCCCACAGGGGTTTTTTACTCAGAACCATAAATAACGTCGATATTTGTTCCTTAGAGAGGTACTTAAGTGTAACTTGATGTGATCTCGGAAGTTTTCCTCACGAAATCTGAACCACCCATGTTGAACCCATCGCTCGGTAGATATTGTGATATACACATATTTAGATATACAAATATATACTTTATTCAGATAAAGTATCATGGGTTTTGAACTTTTAGTTAGACCAGGGCTTACATTCGAGGAAAGAATAAAACCAATAGAGAACCTAAATGTGAAAATCATTGTCGCTTTCCCCACACATATGTAATGTTCGATGAAGAAAATTGGAATTATCGAAAGGTGCGGATAGCAAAGTAGATATGAGTGCATATAGTTGGAGGTTAAGTTTTTGAATACCGTGATACTCTTATGCAAGTGAATTTTAAACTCATCGTGGAAACCGTGGCTGTGGATGGTAAATTGAATTTGTCCATTACACGATGTAGTGAGATGAAAATATTCCACAATCAGAGGATCCAGCGAGACAATCCACGGCGTTATGCACGTTGTGAAGTGGTCCATGATTGTTTGAAAAAGAGGATGGAAGGGATGTCGTAAGTGTCACCGCGTTAAAAACTAGTCACTTGGATTGACAAATTGTACGCAAGTGTTGCCGTCACTCTTCAGCCGTGGTAGTTTGAGAGCATGCACTAGCTTCCTTTATCAGCACAGCACATGATCGAGAACTCTCATGATCGTCACTTGAGAATTTGCCAAATTTCGGCTTTTAATCCCTCACGATTCATTTCGAGGAACTCTGTTCACGAGACCAGTCACTGCCCTGACTGTCGTAAATAAGTCGTAAGCGCGTTATGTACGGCACACTGTAGACAGCGCTAGAGAGGCTCTTTGATGCATTCCACGATTGTGTCGATATCTGTGCAGAAAATACTGTCTACAAATCGACGATGAAGCTGAAGATTCGACATGGTTGTCTGTTATTATACTTCATCACCGATAAAGGTATTAGCTAACAATGAGTCTAGGTAGGAACCATTTCTACCCCGTCATTTTGTCGATTCCGTCAAAAACACACGCAAAACAAACGCAGATGATAACAACAGCCTATTGAGGCTTCTTGTCGAGATTCGCATCCAACGTAGTTTTGCTCTGGGATATAAACAATTCAAGTAGATCACATCTGCCAGTATGAAAAAGGTAACGTCGAGTAATAACAGTTTTCCCATTATTATTTACGTCCTTCGTCGTCTCGACACAGTAAGAGCTATCACACCGAGTGAGCATAGAAATCGATTTGTGCCCGTTCGAAAAAAAAATCCATATGCTATTTCGCTGAGGCATGATATGCTGAGCTAGTCGTGTAAAGAATTGGATTCAAATGGAAAACTTTTTCTGCATATTTGACGTTCATACGGTCGTTGTTTCTTTGATCCTTCAGGATTCATGTTTTCAAATCTGTTGGATAATATTTACCCATTGAACACAAGAGTCTTCAGTGTATCCATCATTCTTCTCTCGACGAGGTCAGTTTGATCTTTTCCAAATGCATCTCTCGGGAATTTTGATTCATCCTTGAGAATCTGTAACAACCTCGTTATTTTACCACACCGATTCCCAATCACAGTGTGAGCACTTTTATTCGAACGACTTACTAGACTATGTCTAGTCCAATTTCATCCCTTTGTTTCATTCGTAATAATTCTATGTCTTCCACCATTGATAACATCACATCAGTGATTGTCGAATGTTTAGTTCGATACTGTTTCATATTACTCGTTATAAGGTGAGCAGTATTCCAAAGTCCATAGATCAGAATGCAAACCGTCAGCCATCGGAATCAACATCGTAAATCGCAGTACATGGCACACGACCATGGAGAGGAAATTTAGGGGTAGCCTCTTTGACCGGGCTTTTTCCTGCCCCCAATGTATATTGGTCGTCTCAATTAAAGAATTTTACTTGGGTAAACAATGACGGAAAACGTTTCTTCGTAAATGAATGAGTCGAATTATTCGGCCACATTTAGGTCATTCATTTCTACGGAGTTTTCATGCTTTTTCAGTATTTCACTCAACAGAGTGCTGAGGATAATGGTAATTTTTCACAAGTGACATGTCAGCTGTTCTATGCACAAAACGTTTTCGACCTCATTGACCGAAGTACGTCACATGATCTCCTTCCGTGTGGAGGGGTTAAATTTTTACCACTGTGGTCGCTTGAACATTTTGCTAGTCATGAGCGACTCTGCAGGAATTCAGGATTCAGTAGTTACGAGTGAGTTCAGGCACCATCACCATTCGAACGAAAACTTATTTGTTGGCTTTATGAGCTTTACGTCAGTACTATTTTCTCTTATGTAACAAACCGGTTTTCATTAGTAAATGTTCCGATTTCCAAAAAATAAATCGGCCACACAGCATACTGGCACGCTGTTTCGGTAACGCCCTAGTTTCTACAAACAGGAAGAGATAAATCTGCTCTGGAAAAAGGTAAAGTCCCATGACGGAAACTCTGCTTAGTTAACTGTACTTTTTTGAAAAACCGTGTCACATGAAAATGGAACACACTCAAACAAATTTGAAAATATTTGGTGCACAAAGCTGTCAGATGGAAGATGACCGAGAGCAATAGTAATATACGTTGTTTTCAACAGATGACGAACAAGTATACGGAAACAACATTGCCAAAGATTACTGTCAAACTACTTGAACTATCGAAACAAGTACGAGAACACCATTGGTGAATCATTTTCATGTATGGATGAAGTCTCCCAAAAACGCACTTGCGTAATTACTTATTGGTGAATATCAGTACAAATGGATTCAAACAGAAATTAGCCGATAATGCAACAACCATTTCTGTTCTCCATCCTCGAATCGTGAGTGATCTGATCACTTCAAATGTGGAGAGAATATATCCGAAATAGAATGGAAATCTGACCACGAAAAAGGCTACCATCATGATAATAATCGATTTCGATAAATCTCTCGTGTTCTCGTCGATTGTTTTCTGTTTCGTTCGATCTGTGCCATAAATGGACGACAAGCCTGTGGCACGACCTCTGTTCAGTCGGTGGAGTATAACGAGAATGTGAACTTGCGTTGCACAGATCAGAATCGATGGGCCGAAGACGCAACAGAAGAACAATACTATAGAATGTGCCTTTCTATAGACAGTGATCCCATCAGCTCCGATGATGTGTACATTCGCGCCCAAGTAGCCTAGAATAGCTGTCGTTATTGCTATCAGGATCATTCAGACGAACCACCTTGTCATGAAGGTTAAGCGATAAGGACTAGAGTCACGACGATATGCCAGTTTTAATAGGCAAATCAGAATGTAGCTGATTATGATTGGAGTGCAGTCCCCTGATTCGGAATACACAGAAGCATGGCAGGATCAATGGGAATAGACTGGGTTGGAAGGCAGCAGAAGAGACTGTAAATAACAGGACAGTTGGCTCCATGAACTCGTTCGTTTTAATTTCATGTCCCCACTTTGCTTCTACAATTGGCACAACAGAAATTTTCAGCGAATGTGGGAGAAAATAAATTGCAAAGCCCCGTTAGGTTTCTTCAACATCCTTAAGGAAAAGAAACGATTAGTTATCGAAAAAACAATCAGATCGGCACCTGAATTTCTCGGAAAGATTCGGCGACCCAAAGTTATTCAGACAATCAAACATGAGTTCACCTTTGAACCGAGAATTCATGAGATCTCACCAGATATACAGAGCTTGGAACCGTCCATCTCTCCATTGATCTCTCGAAACTTAAACTCACATTCATCTAGCAGATCAAGCTGGCAACCTGTTACTTGCGGTGTCGAAAGTAACGTTTTCCTCAATCGGATATCTATTAAAAATGTGGTCAAAAAGCGGTTGCGAATATTTTAGTCAGTGTTCCTTCCTCAAAAATGGACATATACCTTTTGAAGGCGATCACTTTTAAACCCGACAACCAGTTGGGTGGTTTCTGTAGTTTCTTTGACTGCCACACACTTTATTATACCAGGTCACGAAGCTGACCTGGTCCAACAATTCAGAATAGCGTTATGCAATACAACTTTAACATCAACAATGCTGAGTTTTGACGTACAGTGTTGGGAACCAGTGGTCAGATTCTCTATCAAGTACTGAATCTGAACAACCTTAGGTGACTGGGACATGTGATACACATGCTCAGCGACTGACTTCCTTGGCGTACGCTGTTCCCCGAGGCAGGTAGTTGTTGGAAGGTAGGTCGGGGTGGTCTGTCCGCGATACGAAAAGGTATGAGAATAATGTCCATGGGACTTGGCCTAGTAGGGCATGTTAGACGTTTGTCATAGGGTCCACGTGCCTAGCATGCCAAATGGTTGGGGATTCTAAGTGATATGACTGGTTGTCGCGGCCAATGGCGTATATGCATTTGGGCTTGTAAATCCTGTGACTTCTTCGAATGACAGACACATAAGTTCATCACGTTACAAAGTTGACCGAAATTATTAGTGGTAGATGAACGGATTCTTATCACGATGCATCAGCCAGTGCTCTGTGCATAAACATATTTGATGCGAAATATTTGATTTTCTTGGCGTTAAATAAACTATACCGTACTTATGACGCCTAATGTATGCATTGTTTTTTGATCCTAACCATCCTTTCGGTTAGTTTCATTTATTGCCCAGTGTCAAACTATTCACTCGTTTGTCTATGATATCGATGTACTGGATATGATATCCAGTTCAAATTCATTCATAAAACCAAATATCTTCAAATGGCTCATGAAGTTCTACGAGTAAAATCAGGCGAGTCATAATAATGATCCATTTTTCAAATTATTCATTGTCGAAGGTGCAACACTATTGCAAATGCAAATCTATACATGAATCGCGTATCACATCCACAGAGTTCCTCTGGCTCTTATTGCTCAAACAACAATTCAGTGGTTGGAATATTCCCAAGGGATAAACGAAGGTGGGTCCACCCAATATACAACACATACTCAACTAGCCAAATGGACGTCGGCTACTAACTGAATCAAGGTACTGCTCTCAATGCTTCTTATCCTGATCACTAATGGTAATGTAAGAGATTTCAGTTACGCACCCTAGCGATTGCTGAGACAACGGGAATGGGGAAGTTATCCTCTGACTTTTGCGCCCAATGCGCTGGGTTAAGGACTCCGAAACCGGTCTCCTATAATACACCAACTCCGTTAACTGGGTATTTCAGACAAATTAGCTAGAAGGTATGTCCGTACCCAGTCTCCCGAGTAAACCAATACAATAAAAACACTAAACAGTATTGATCAACGTAATAGGCGCTACCAACTTTCACAGAACATTTCAACTGTGACTCTGTATTCAAACCCAATACAGCTTTGCTTGGCCTAAAAATATTTGTATATCTCTTTATCCAGCAGCAAAATTCATGTCAAGTCAAATCAGTGGTAGGTCCATACACGTGAGTGGGTGGAGTTTCGGCCGTTTTACCATGTTTGTGGATAAACAAAAGCGGGATCGGAAATAATTACCAAATGATAGTGATTTCTTTGGTAGAACCCAAAACCAGCAAGCAGACGAACAAGAAATGACAGATCGGGATTTCGTGTAAATGGAGATTTCACTATGGGAATATTCGAACGTTGATAGCTTCTGAAATTTCATTGTGTGGTGGATGATGAATGCCTGAAAGAATCTCGGTGGTAATCTGGTCACAAGGAGTGAAGTGTTTATCCGTCGGAGTATCTCGAGATTCGCCACTCCATCTACGGATTTCTTTCATAGATATCATTCCCAATGGAAACCCCTTATTTCAAAAGAACAGGGATATAAACTAGAGAGGAGTGGAATTAGTAGAAGTGAAAGCTTGCAGTGACTAATTTAACGTTTACTGATGGAGTCCGAAAATATTCTTTATGCAAGAGAGAGAAAATTGAGGAAGTCTCTCGTAGGATCGTAGATGGCGCCAGATTATGGGATATTAACCCACAAAGATATTTTACCTTTGACGATATCAGTGAGGGGTTTGTTATGCGGAAGCATGAGGAGGAACATGTTAGTTTTGGCACCGTGTGATGCACGAAAAAGTGAGGAAAATCATTCGTCTCGACACTTGGGTGCAATTTGGTACAACGGAGTCAAAGTAGGACGAGGTTGCATCGTCATTTTATTCGTTCTGCATTTGTAATTTTCCACTGATCCCCATAAATCGCAGCTCACAAATTCCTCCCGCGTATTTGTAGTCAGTGAATTTCGGAAGGATTGACTGTTGTCTACCGTAAAAAGAAAACAAATAAATGGAATACATACACCTTGAATGACATCTGATCCTCGTCGGTGCACTAGTGCATGATATGAACTGGTAAAAGCATTTTCCATTGAAGTTAATTTAACATGGAGCTGAAGATAGCTGATTGTGTAAGACCTTGTCCGTCAGGGCCAACAGGTCAGAACATCAAAAGCTGAACAATAACAGTTATGCAGATGTGGGTTAAAAAATGGAAGGAAACAATTTAATTTTCATCAGTTTGGTTCAGAAATTAGTAGAATTAGCTGTCTGACGGAAACATTTCGTAACTGCGCCAACAGCCGAAATTGGAAAGGAACACTTTCAAAATAGGGATATCACACGTTATATGTGTGTATTACTGCATTTTGAGTGTAACGGTCAGAGTGACTGAAAACAGCTAATTCCAGTTCGTCTCAGTGTGAGCTTTGAAATGTAGGGCTATTTGTTGTTCCCCTGCAACTGCTTACACGGTTATCGTGATATTGGTGGAATGATCTACCGAAGCTGAGTTCACTTGTCACATTTCTAAAGAGGACCAAATTAAAATTGCAAATGGTCATTAGTTAGAATCTTCTCTCAAGGATCTAGTTCCATGTCTACTTGTAAATAAGAGCACAAATAACTGGCTTGTCCACGCATAGCTCCAAACAAAACTTATTTCAGAAACTGAAGACCCAGTACACTGAACGAAGATGATAATTTTACCCCCAATACGCCCAAAAAACAGTGCTACAAGTCGGCGCGCTCAATCCAGTGAGAAGAGATTCCTAAATAGTCTTGCTTTAGGTTGCAGATGAGGATGATGCAATTCCAAATTTCGCTGGTATTAGGTAACTGGAGTGCCTAATTGAAGAGGTAAAAATGAGGGAACTTAATGTTTTATTCAGATGGACTGTCAAATAGAATTTATTTGTCGTATAAATTTCCTTTATGAATGCGTCCTGTGAAACGGCAATATGTCACACAGATCGAAATTATTTATTTAGATAGGAATAAATTATGGTCTATCTCTTTGGGGAATTTCAGTTTGAGGTTGGTGAAATTGTTTAAAAATCTTCATGGATGCAAAATTCCCCAAATTCGAAGAACACTACCGACTGGGTGGTACGAGACGTTCAGGATAATGCTGCACTCCATACTATTCACCGGCAGCCTATAACTATATTACCACAAAACAATATGACTGTTCTTTACTCACATTTGAATCTTTGGGTGTATAAACAACTTCAAGTTCAAGTTCACTTCAAGTTCATTTACTACTCAGTAACTCAGCCTTAAACAGAATTAAAAACACGTCCTCTGTTCTGAAGAGAGGAGTTATTGGCATATCAGTGCATCACGCATTGATGTATAAATGGAAATAGATGAAGCGTGAAATATAATGTGAATACGCTATCAACTTGGCAGACTCTATGCCAAACCGACTGTGAAGGGTCCTGAAGAATGACGACAGACTTAGGCATTTATAATGTGTATGAAAGTGGTGGATCCAATTATGTGGGTGTAGACTACGTAAGACCAATTCCTGAACTAATGTCAAGGTTATCCGGTGACTGGGCCAAGTTGTAGTGACATGCAACCCTTAGAAACCAAATGAACTAGGCGAGTTTCATTAGCGGTACTACAACAATAATCAGTCCAAGTGTCAAATGTACAAACCTAAAAACTTGGCGTCTTCAGGGCATTCATTGTTTACTCACGTTCCGTACAGTTCAGAAAGGATAACACGTATTATGGCCAATCGGCCGAGGACAAAGTCTCCAAGCTGGTTAACGAAAAGATCAACACAATCACAGACATGGAAAGGAACGCGCAGTGAAGGGATGCCAATGAATGGAAAGGCGAACATGCGGACGTCGATGGATGGGTCTGACCAAGCAGTGAGTAGGGCAGGGATTTACTCGGGCACACAAATACGCGATTAGTCACGAGTCGAATAGGTCACAGTCTTGTGAGGAAGCTTGTATGTGTATGTGTGTCTGAGTCAGTTTGTGTGTGTGTGTCTGTGTGTGTGTGTGTGTGTGCTTATTCACGCCTGCCGAATGAAGCTGATCAGAATTCGTGTCCGAAATGAACAATCTAGTCCAGTTTTGGTCAATCAAACGGGTGGTATTTTAGCGTGTGCATATGAGTGTGTGTGTGTGTAGAACGACAGCTTGAAAGAGCTGGGGAATCCCGTGAGCTGATAACTGCAATCATGTGGTTAACGTTTAACGAGTGGCGAACATAACAAAACAGTTTCAAACGTATCATGAGTTGTTATAGATGAATGAGCAGGATTCAAACGGGCAAAATAGATTCAAAGGTGGACTGAATCGGTGTAAGAACCACTTTCCGTTTTCAACTAGAGGTTCATATTCGCGTCTCACTAGTATTGCTAGAAGCAGGGGTTTGTCTGAATTTCTAGTGCATATATTCGTCTAATTGAAGTAAGTTTCAAGGGTTGTTGTCCGAAAAGCTCACCACCAATTGTAAATTATTACTGATACATATATGTGTATTTCTGATTTTCTGAAGTCAGGTACATACGCGCTTCCTTCTGCATGAGTTTGGAATGGACTTTCAGTTTCGGAAAATCCAAGGTTGAACTATAGATATACCTGTGAATGACCAAATGAAAAAATAATCCAACGCAGTCGAATCGTAACAGAGTTTAACAAAATCACATTTTTTTACTCTGTAATAATGGGTAATTCGACTTGTATACATGTTGATTGAGCAAAGGCAGACCAACTGTACATCAACAACCAAAAGCGAATCAAAATATTTGTATTTCATAGTATTTTCCGGTATCGTGTTATCGATGTATTCTTGTGAGTGCCAATAAAAATTTAGCTCCGGAAGACGTGCATTTATAACACAGGACAAATCACTTCACCCAACCCCAAGTGACGACAGTATGATACTGAATCTAGTTGTATCGGCGAAATAAAACACACTCACAAGACACGGTACATACAAACTTTTGATTGGCATCTTCTGCGGAAGCTAAGTTTTACATAAAGTGTGGGATCAAAAGATTGTTAATTTTACCACTTTCTTGGTATCAGTTCATGTGGTGTCTGTGTGATTCTTTTGGCTTGGAAAATAAAAAGAAGCTCCCGTTTCGACTCATTTTGTTTATATAAGTTTCATTTCCCTATTAGAATGCAGTATGAGGTAGGTATGAGATAGGTGACGGAAGTATGGAGCATGACAATCTCGTTCACCAGGTAACTAGATTGTGTGAGAACGATGTGTTTTCGAACACAGTTTCGGCAAATTTGAAAAGTGGAAGACTGCGTTTGGGTCAATCTGATCCCGGCAGGTGTATGCCTCTATCAATTACCACGTCAATACGCGGACCAATCTTTGGCTTCCATTTCCGTTAATCATTTCCATAAACCAATGATCACTACCGGTAATTACCAATCGTAATTGGAGATCGTCTTTCTCTTTCGTATTTAGCTACTCTTGAGTAGTGAAAACGTACATCTTGAAACTCAGACATCCGTACTGTAATTTCTTTCTTTCTAATGTATCATATCGGTTTTTACTCTAGGCTTATGGTGCCCATTGCATGAACGGTTTAGGTATCTGCTCATAACCATGTTTCTTCGAAGGTCTACATTCCTACTATAGGATAATTCTCCTGTGTATAACCCACACTGAGTAGAGGCTCGAACTCACAACCTTAGAGCTTCCATGGCTACACTCCACCATCGGCCATCACATTTCAGCGGCATAAACAGATCCTGCTCTGTGTTCGTCCATTCATGCTGACCTGTGCTCCCACTTACCCCACAGATTTAGTTTATTTGTACTTGATAATTGATAACTTTATATCTCTTGACGGTGTTCAAGAAACATTTATTAATAATTCCCTTTAGTATTGCAACTACAGTCTAATTCACGCCTTTGTAAATGATGTGTCGATCGGTGACGGTAAAAATGTTATGATGTACTGATTGCACCACAGACGAACTGCACTACAATTTCGTCCAGCTGCTTGCTAAATGGACCGCTTTAATTCGCTGCTCTATCCCGATTTTCGGAAAGTGGCTGCTCGCTGTTCTCGGTTCCTCACCTGACTGTAGATCTTTTTCCTGTAATATGTTTATGCTTATTGTATTGTTTAGAAACGGAATTATTTATGAACACGGTTATTCGATTGGAATTTGTTCTACTGCCAGCCACCGTGTTCTGTCCATATCGTGCTTGTAGCTAGTGAGACTAAGTTTCTGCTAGATTCACAGCCCTAGACATTGGGATAGTCGCAAAAACTATGATAAATGATTATCAGGTCTACTTTAGCCACTATTTCCACCAAAGTGCGAAAGTTACACAGTTCGATGAGATGAGACAAATAAGCGGTATTCTGCGTAATCCGCACGAGAGAATAATGAGGATGGTGCCAGAATTGGTAGAGGTTCAAGTCTTGCTATTTCAGCATTTAACAATGTTGGTATGATTAAAGGACGAAAAGTATGCTGTTTGCCAGGCACCAACTACGGCGTTTCCAAAGTATCCGGAGGAACTTCCCGAATCATCAAAATGGAGCGTGAGGATTAGTTAGTCCCCAAAACCTCAGGGGAAGTCAAGAGCTTACTATGGACTACCGACGGAATGGATCGGTTTTTTCGGCCGGCATTCACTACAACCATGTTCCAATATATTTACATTGGTTGTCTTGACATAATAGGTGTACGTGAGGGTGAAATATGGAACAAGCCGACAAACATGCACTTGATGGACCAATCTAATAGCCCATAAACACTTTCTTCTAAATTATCGGAATATACATCACGTCCGAATCACAATTGGCTATGAACATTTTCAAGCTGACAGTAATGACCAAATCGAGATGAATGATGGACAAATGACCGCGAAGCCATTGGACGATCATTTCGCAAGATATGAACAAACTGAAATAATTTGACAATGAATGCAAATGAATAGGAAATTTTCAATCACGCTCCAAATGACCAAACGCAAAGGAATTGTTATGATATTTACTTCGACGCTAGTGATTGTTGAGCTCTCCCGGTAAATCCCGAGAACCATCTGGAATTACTATTTATTTCTTTTATTTAGATCAGAGTTTTGAAATGGAGCAAAGAGTAAGTGTGCGTGAGTTTTCACATTTAAGGGAATTCTGCAATCCATTTCACCGGCAAACAGGCACTGATTCCAGACTCGCCTTACTATGTCCTTGTGAGTAATGGGAGCACAGCTAGGGCCTTGTCACCAATGTTTAGGAGCGTGTTCATTATCAAACATCAATACTTTTCCCAAATATTACTTTCGATACGCATTCCGAGAACACGATTAGTACATCTTTCTGAAACATATTCCTTCAGTTCTTCACCATTCAACATATTATTCGAATTAAAATTCTTCGACTTTTCGCAGTTCACAAAAACATTAAATCATTTATACATGACGACTAGCCGACTCCCATGTGAAAACCAAAACCAACTATTCACTTCCGATTTCGTCACAAGACGAATTTGATAGGTAATAATTTAGAGTGTCAACCGTAATCTACTTGATGTTCTCTAATTAATGGAAATGCTGCAAAGATTCATGGACCGTCTTGAAAACATCAAAGCTTCCAAGTGCTTTTTCAGAACCATCGAACAAGTTTATTTGTGTTTCACGGTTTAGAACGATGGATAAATAAAAGACCCTAGTGCATCCGAACCCCCATCAAAATCTTCAGAATCGAAAATCGTGACCGAACGGTCAATTCTAGGAAGTTTGCTGTATTATTCACGCTTTATTCCTACTTTCTCCGCCGAAGCTCAAAAAAGTTATACTTAGGAAAATGAATCCACATGGTAATGGTTTAACCAGCATAAACAGATTTTAAAAAACCTAATTACTTGTGTTATGGAGAGACCCATACTGAAGCCAGTATTACCTTCAGAACCCATTACTTACTAGACAAAGGCATCTCACGTGAGGATTGGCGTCATTCTTGACCAAGAATATACGGTACTGTACGTCTCTCCATCACTCACCAAAGCCGAGAAAGCGTACTCACAGAATCAAACGGCGGTCCTAATCGTAGTCTTGGCTTGGAAGTGTTTTTGCACGTAAAGCTCCTCGGTACCCAGTTTGCGGTACTGATCGACCATCGAACCTAGAATTGCTTTGAACAGCTCTACCGTCAAAATTAAGGGCTTTTACGGTTCAGAGGTGGGTAATTTACCTAAGTCTATATGATAATGAAATCAAATTTCTCCCAGTTCGCAGAATTTCGCCCTATTTTCCAACACTCCAAGAAACCAGAAAATTACTTTTTGTATGATCCCTTTCCAGTTTCGAGGATTGATGTGATGCTCGAAACGAACACCTGTCTTAACAAGATCCTTTCAGCTTTCGATATTAAGTGGGAATGGAAAGCAAAACACCTGGAGAAGTTCTTCAAGGTGATATCCACCAGCTGCATTATTCAAACTCAAAAAGCTGAGGGAAATATTAAAGTGCTTGATTTTACTGAATTCTACCCTTTCCGAGAAAATGATCTTCGATCGTCCACAAGTAACAATAAGCTACACATTGACATTAGGAATTCAAGAGATTGGGATGTAAAAGATGAAAATCGTTTTCGTTCCATTTGGAAACTGCTTCGGGGAATGTTGTTACCTAATGCAATATACTTAGGGGTGAGAGAAGTCAAATGCGCCACCTGGATGAGCACCGCTCTCATTTACACAAGGCCATCCATAACAGTTTCCTCACGTATGTGCATTCAATACAGATTGCTTCAATGTACCCATATTTGCCGTATATTTGGCCCTGCTTATTTGAGGGCACTATCTCCTCAAAGCATGGGTGCACAGTCAATCTTCGGCGAGTAGAGTACTAATAAACTAGTACACTTCAGTGCTCGTTCAATTGTCTTCCTCTCTCATGTCGGGCAGCTCGCTCATCGCACTGGACCGTTCTAACCAGCCGCTCACGCACACTATTTTATCAACTAATATACGACTACCCACATGTACATCTAATCGGTCAACTCCTGGTCTTTCTGATTTGGATTTGTTAGGAGAACACTCCACCATCGATTGCTTCAAATACTGCTTTAAAATTATTGCTCAACTCGGGAATTATTAGGTGGCCCACAGGTTATACAATAACTCGTCGATCTTTACGGTTCACGAGAATGCAATAAGCCGTCACATACTGTACTAGCCACAGTACGTATCTATTCTGACACTTAAGGTTTTACTCCAATTAGAGCTCCGCTACCGATTTCAATAGGTCCTTACCACGGAATCTCCGGAATATGATATCGTCGTTAATAAAAAGACTCTCCGAATCTAGGTCTGCCAAGTTTATCTTACCATAAATGTTCGATAGATCCTTGTGTGGTGTGAAAAAAGCAACGATGAGATCAGACCGAAAAGTAAATCCCACTTATTGTGAGACCCTCTTCTATCTTATTTAATACTGCAATTCGAACCACATTGACCGTTGCTGTTTAAACAAACCTTCGTGTGCAATTCGTCTTTAAGGGAGTATTGCTCGTTTAGGCAAATGGGAGAACACATCTAGATTGCGCTCAGCTAGACAAATAGGAATTATGACACTGCCCCGTAATCAAATTCAGAAGCATCATAACATAGGTGTATTCAGATTTCACAACGGTATTCCATAGATCATGTGTACGCCATCGTCGAACTCATACCAATGTGACCCCTCTAATACTCACCCTCAACTCTTCTTAATTCATCCTAGTGGTCAGACACTAAGGAACATTTCATACATCCTATTATTGTACAATGAGTGGAACAATTGTTGCCATGGTAAAACGAACGGACTATCGCAACCTAAAGGATCATGTTATACGGCAAATCGATTCAACATTGGCCTTCTTGTTGACGGGAGGTATTTCCAAATTCCCTGGCGCTGCATTAAAGGTAAAAGGTAACGTCTTGTATAATACAACTTCATTCGTCAATTGGTGTAGCCATTACATTTTCCCGCTCACTCAGCAATTTGCTGAGCCTCTATTCAACGATAATTAAGAAACATTGCAAACGTCCAGTAAACTCAGCATTTCAGTCAAGTACTTAGCTAAAATTTGTTCATCTTCAAAAATGAAATCACTTCACGGCTACCTGTGCCAAAATCACACCGTAACTTCAGGTCATTTCAGCCTAATGGTATAAACTTCGGAACACCGAAGAAACTGAGGTGCTTCCTCATTATACTCGGACAATTTCACCTGCAACAATATTCCTCCAAAATATGCAGAGATAGTCATAGTTTTCTGACGAAATGGCAGAACTACTTCGAAGACACTTGGGTCTGAAACCGGTCTCTGTAACAGAAGCTTATTCATTGGTCTAACCAGATTCTGTAGAGCACAATCAAGCTCGACGCGGACCTTATCATTCTAATTCGGATTTATCGGTGCATGGTGTGGCAGATGACACCATCATAGTTTCAAATCATGTTGTGATCAGCATGCCTTCCATGTCTATATTTTCACTCCGAGGACCCATCATATTACTTGTCGATCAAGCTTTGTGTGTAACTGATTCTTTTATTCACTTATGTGCAACTTCCCAACTGGTGTATTGAATGTTCCAAAATGGAAATGGACCCAAGATTCTCTGTATTTTATTTTACCTCGGTGTTCAGACACTGTTTCATTTTTCCCGTTCCAATCATCCACATGTAACGTATGTTTTACCTGAAGAAATCCGGGTTGATCAATTCAAATCTTGTTGTTCCGAAAACTAAATATGTGTCTAGTGGAGTGAACGCCTAACACGTCGTGTGACTGATAAGCGGGCAACTTGTACTTGGCTGCTATTAAAACTATACTATGGATTTCTTTGCCAAGCGTATGTTCAAACTCAGTCCTCTGTTGTATAAATATACTGCACGTGAAACCGTAAGGTATAAATATTTTCTGTCTCGAGAAGAGAGCAACTAAATTAGTAGTAACTTGTTTACCACAATGGAATTTGACTGATGCACAAAGCCTTCACAGCATACATAGTTGGTTCAGTTCAGTTCATTCAACCAAGTAGTGCTCAGCATTGTACATTTTTCCTGGGGTTGTTCTTACAATCGGATCCACAACCAGAGACAAGACTGCAAGAGATTTACAATCAATCCCCTCGAATATAATGAAAATGAACTTTGATCCAAAAAACACAAATTCTACAATAGAGCCGATACCTCGCTAGTTTTGACTTATCGTAATTGTACATTATGTACGAATAATGGCCAAATCCAAAAATAAACCAAGTTTAGACGTTTCTTTCATGTCACCATGAGCCATATTTGTAGCAACCGCCCCCAGCATCAAATGACACCATTTTATTTGTGATATACTACAATGAATATAATGGCCCAAGTTTGGATCGATCCACTTAGCTACATACTCAAATAGGAAATTATACAGCCCCACAGTGTTGGCCCTGTGTTTTCCGTTAGAAAACAAGAACACCATTGTGGGATAATCTATTCGACGGAAAGTAGACAGCTAAATTTTCTGTTTCCGAAAATGGACCATTGGGAACCGCATCCCATGGAAAAGCGTAATCATCATCTGCGACATGCACTTGGTCACGACTAGTGTCTTGGATACCGAAAATTTGATGATTGAACTTGAATCTCATATATATGAGGCAGTGCATTATCAAATCATTTCTGGAAATATCAACCAAACTTTGTTCAGGTTTTTCCCGAAAGAAAGAAGGTTTGGACCAATTGCATTATTTCAGCCGTTCATTAATTGATCCAAACAGCATGTGCATTTGTTGGTAATCCGCTCTCGTACAACTGGTTACCACAACCGACCGAAAGGGACGTTGTGTGGTTCTCCTCTGCAGGTCTCAGTGTCTGTTTGCCGGTTATTCCCAGTAGTCAAGCGGAAGTTTGTGGCTACAGAATATGGCCCTTCCACCGCTCTGATGCGCATGCATGCAAAAAAAAGTAACTTGTAATCATTATTTAATAGACGATCGTCGTGCCATTGGAAGCATCTTATCCGAAAATATGATAGTTTTCCAGCAATTGTTTCTAAAGGCTTTCAGTTACCTCAAGGGATCTGTCACAAATGCGATCATGCGGATAAAGGACGATTTTGATTGTGGATTTTCACGACCATATTTTCGTGATCGTGTTCTTGGTTTGGCTCGATTATTAACTCGAGGTGACCCAACTTGGTCAGTCTTTACCTATGGAAATTGTACCTTTTGTCTGCGGAGCAAAAAATGCTGGTCAACGTTTCCATTCCTGTTTGCCTGGATGTCATAATAATTCATTAGTTAACTCCCAGACGCTTACAGATAATGGAATATTCATTAGTAATTTTCATCCCTGAGATCCAGAATTGAATCAACAATCTCCCGATTAATAAACAAATACACCACTAGATGAGCTATCGCAGCACAACCGCTCGGAAAAGAACAACGCAATAATGGGGGCACACAATAAACAAATTTGAAAGCAGTGTCCGGATTCAGCCGATACCCGCAGTCAACTAGATGTCTTAGACGCGGGTTGTCTGGCGATCCACTCTAAGCGTGGTTCAGGCAGAGATGCCTATTCCTATCGTAAATGGGTTGTGCAGGCCATTAATACTTAAATACATGTGTATATATTGAAAAGCCCCAACATACATGTATATTTGCCGTTACAAATGGATAATAAGACAGATTTTTACTGTTCTGAGACGCCAAACTATGTCTGTCGTTTTCCATCGAGATACTTCTGTAATTTGGCAAAACGAATGAGCTTGAACTGGATATTATTTTCACAGAATCTCAACTAATTCGGAAGACACTTTTTTGAAACATTTTGCTTATGGACAAAATAACCGACAATGTTCAGCCTAGTAGTTCCCTTCATTTCTAAGTTAGGAGTAGGATGTCTAAAGTATTCTAGGCGTCCACTATTTGTGCCCCAATTGTCCTCACATGGAATCTATTCCTGGGAATTTCGGGAGGTAGTTCAACTGTTAAGTTCCTTCTGGTGATGTGGAGGTTGGTAATATGGAGCTTTAATAGTATGATGATATTTACAGACTTTCCAAAGTGCTGGCCATAAAGAAAAATTCAACGGTGGAACCAGTTCGGTTTCACCTTAATCGTGAAAACTATCTATTTCACAAGGTGTACTCAGTAATAAATCACTGCCTTTTTAAGGAGTCACACCACAGTCCAGTAAAATGTGTGGTCGGAAGGAAGGAGGAAAAATCAAGAGAGAAGAAGAATTGATCCACCAATCAGGATGGGTCCTAAGAGGGCAGATATTCACCGAAACAGTTTTGTTTTATTTGTGGTCTAATCAGATCGGTTTTTTATTTCTACGGAAGGTTTGTACTCGTTTTTCTTGCCTCTTTCTGTGTTTGAATCTACGTACAGAGAAATTTGCCGTGGAAACCAAAACTATCATTTTAAGTCGACAACCAGTCTAAACTAGAGCAGATTCCTATACTGAGGTTTAAATTGGTTTCTTGGTGCTTTGAGAAGACTGTTTCACCTTGGAGTGTCAGTGAGAGAAATCCGCCAATGATTAAAGCATAAATAAAGGCAGTCAGGGTGCTGCCGACAGGAAACCGAGTGGTTGTGATTTGAACACAAGCAGAATGCTTAACTGGACCAGACTGCCATGCGAACAATGTATCTGGTTTGTTGTCCTGTGTGGTCTATTTTGTATAGTGTATTTGTTGGTCGTAGTATACACTGTCCAAATCACTTTCATGCTACAATAATCAGATCTGCTCTTGACTGCACATTTTTGAACAGCAAACAATATCGTCAAATTTGTAAATATCAAGTTGTAAATCACGTATCGTAGGAAAACACCACATTTATCAAACCGATGATGTAGGAGAGTACATTTGCGTCTCTGAAATTCACCGACAAACACACAAAGTGAGTCGTATTCTTGCCTTCATTAGGAACAGCAGAAAATCTACTTTTTTTTAATTAGATAATGTAGTATACTATACTAAGTGAATGTTTCTGACAACTGTCATGCGGACTTCTTTCGAAAACGGTGATAACAGTCTGCCGCGCGAAAGCTAAATGCTTACATAGCGCACGTGTGTACTGAATTCTTTGATTTGCTTCAGTTGTTGGGATGATAAGTGGCCATAGTCCTCTCCTGTTACAGTTGACCCTTAGGTCTCAAAAAGATGTATTGGTTTGGAGTTTTACTTTACATCGTGCGGTGAACAACCTTCCATCCAGTTGACAGTTATTAGAGAAATGTACGCCTAAGATCTGGCTTCTGGCTGCCAATTATCGACTCCCAGACGAAACAGAGAAGAAGCTGAACGACTTAGTCAACTGCTTCTCAGCTGGTCATCATCGAACTCCCTGAATGCCAAAATGTATTATTTCCCTACTTTATCGTGAACCACATGGAACCGTATCTAACAGGTTTCCCCTCTTATCTGCGAAAAAGGAACCCGTACCACAATCACCAGTGGTTGATTACTTTGATAACACGATATCCCACAATCCGCCATGGTCTATGCACTTTCCGTAGACCTTTCTGGAAAGCAGAAATTATTATTATTCCTATCTCTCCACTTAAGAATATTATCGGTTTTGCAAAAGCTTCTATTTTTGATATGTGCATTCTTCTCTAATGTCATCGTTTTACAGTTATTGTTCCTGGCCTTCTGAATTCGAGACTTCACATTGGTAATCCGACCTAAAAAATAACAATTCTAAATGAAGTAGCATATCTATGGATACAATTATTCATAATGTCACTGATGAACACTCAAATGTTAATGCCCAGTTTGCCTAAAATTAATTTCAGGCATTCATCGTCCATCACTCAATGAACTTTCAGAAACAGTCTACACCTAGAAAACACTCAGAGTTTAGATCTGTAGGTACGCTTTATTCTGTCTATCTTAATTCTGCGTTGTCGTATTTCACTCGTTCGCTTGTTAATCTGATGATAGTCACCACAGACTTCCAGAAATATTGGCAAGGATGAAACTCACCCCAAAGTGTATATCTTTTCTGATTCCGTATTTCTATTTTCACAGGTTTGGTGAGAACGTCGAAACTGTATTTGGTCACGTGTATGAAGCTACTGTACACTCGAGTTGGCAGGAGATAAACATCGCATTGCCTATATAACTCTTTATTTACCTCTCTGCGTCCATCACTTTACTAGAAACCGTACACTTTATTGTGAAATTTATGATGTTAATAACACAGCTCTGTTGGTAGACGCAATTTGTCAACATTTTGGTTACCGTGGCTAACTTTCCTCAAGGTGATTTTACAGTCACATAACTATGTGAACGTTCATTTGTCAACGGATGTTTTGGTTGTGTGGTTGTGTGAGTGTGTGTGCAGGAGTGTGCGAGGGGGTGCATGTAGTTCATTTGTGTGGTGGGTGGGTGGTTTCTTGTCTTTCACGCCATACGCATCCATGGTGACCAGGTCAGCTAGCGTTGTGACCCCTGAAATACTTATTCATCAGTGTTGTAAGGACTGTCCAAATCTGAGAAATTGCAGCCCCCTAACCGCGATTTACACATGCCGATTAGGTGCTCATTGACAGAGTTTTATCGCGTTCTGTATCCGAGCTGGAGTGGTTTGGTGTTTTCGTAATTTATATTGCGTCGTTCTGCTACGACTTGAAGAGCAACTGCTGATTCTAGCTGCAGTTTTGCTAGGACTGTTCGTCTGAAGATCTACATTTATCTGTTCTTTTGCGTTCTGGTACTCTTATCTCCAGAAGTCTATTGGTTGGTTTAATATATTCTCCCGGGCATTCCTTACAGGTGGTTTTGTGGATTCAGCTGTTCTAGTCTCGCGAGCTGACGGGATCTTTAGACTTTGTAAGATGACGCTTAATGATGTTATCCACGAGAAAGAATTTGTGACTACTGAATTCTCCAAGGCACTTTCTGGTTGCCTCAGAAGTGCCTGATCTCTATGAAATTCCATTGTATGTCACTCTCTCGTTCATTTCCGTGGGTTTTGTTGTTGGTCCACATATATTCGATTGCCTTCTCACAAAGAACAGCAGATGTTTATTATCCTGTAAACCGTTATTTGGGCGCGTTTGCTCTATTTTTTGGTCAGTGTCACCGTTCAAGAGTTTCTCAAATCTGTTAGCTAATGAGAAAATAGGTAATCGTTTTATACGCTGTGGATGAGCTGAAATGAAGTGTGAATACTTACTCGACTGTTTTGGTTTCCTATGAGCTCTGATATTGAATTTTCCCGGTTTGTTCAGCTCCAGACGGCACTCTAAGAAACGGATTGCCTTATGGGTTTTTACTGCCTCCATTTTATTACTGATATATATATATATATATATATATATATATATATATATGACTTTAAACTACAAAATAGCAAGTACAGGACAGATTACTCCTTTTGATTGCCCTTGATTGAGCCAAACTCTGGCCTACAAATGCTATCTTACAACTACGCGTAAAAGGCAGCAATAGAGATGTCGATGTACTCTTGTTTAGCAGTAGAGCATGAAAAATTCTACGACCCAGCCCATGCCTATCTACGACCATTAAGTGCTACAATGCGTAAGGACCGCAATTCCAGTGATACGCAGCATCTCCCCCGAGAAGAACGACCAGACTAGCCCAAAACATACCTCATGTTTAGGGTACAAATTACACGTTTATTCATCGAACCTTCACATAAGAGTTAGCAACAACCATGCTCAACAAGCAGCTCCTTTGCCGAATACCTTCGTCCACAGACGCCCCCTTCGAATGTCTATTACTGATAAGCACGAAATCATGACTGAGAAACTGAAGATGGAAAAGCTTTTCCGTGTGTTCCCTTAGTTTGGTTGTGTTATGGAACATGTCCATCAAAATAAAGGCTTGTTTTTCCTCTTCACGCGGAAGACGATGGTTTCCTATGTACAATCTTTTCTGACCGACATGAAAGCTACGTGAATGCTCAGGACAATACCTCGAAATCCAATATACCGTCTCAATGTGAGGCAGGGTGAAGAAAGTACCACGTTTCAGATTATTATACCTAAAACCTCTAAAATAAGCCTCTTGTAACCACGCATCCTAACTCGATAGTCGGTTCTCCCTTCTGCGACAGTGAATGCAAAAATAAGCCACGTATTTCTGCAGGAAACCTAAAAAACATTGCGTGACTCGTTTCTTGTCTCATCAAGTATCACCGACTTGTATATATAAAAGTATTATAGGTAGCCTGTTACACACACTCAATAAAATGGTGTTAGATTTTGGATACCACATAAATTCCGTTTGAATGAATCCTAATCATACTAGACGCAGGAAAACAGGAGAATCGTCAAGAGGTTCACGTTCCATCTTTCCAGTCATTCGCCAACGTGGGCAATAACCGAAGAGCATGGATCAGCTGTTCATCGCAGTTATATATGACCTGGGAACCAATCAAATCCAAATAAAGTAACCAACAGCTACCAAGAACCGCCACCGACATGGCCACTTTGTGTTATGTCTCACGGGTTCTTTTCCACTGTCGGAATGGGAAACCTGTGCTTCCAGTGTGAGATTGCTGCTCTGATTGTTCCAGTCCACTCTGGAAAGTCAAAAGACGAAAACTCATCTGCCAAAAAGACGACTTTTCTGCAGGAATTAATACGCGACATTTAAAGCGCAAATCGAACATTCCCGAATTTGGGCTTTATGTGCTTATTAGTGACTTAGAATGCCAATGTCGTGATGATATCCACAACTTTCCAAAATGATTCGCAGGAACACAAAGGAGATTGCAGAATTATTGATATCAGTTTAGTCCCGTCACCAATGTGAATAGTCAAAATGAATACACTGGTTTTACACTTTGCGTCCATGAAAACTTCAGTGTCTCTATAAGGATTCACACCACAGTCACGGTCATTTTGCATAGTCACATCAAAGACGGATACTGCAAGTGGAAAACGATGCTAACAGAATAAAATAAATAGAGGGTAGATTAGAAGAGGACAGGTTTTCACCAAAGTATTGTTTAGGTTACTTTAGGAAAATTCAGATCGGAGATTTATTTCTACGGAAAAGGTGTATTAGTTTCACTTTCTTTACCTTTTCCTACAGTGAACATATGAAACAATTTATCACGGAAGAGAAAACGGTTATCTTTAGGTGGCACAGGCTAAACTAGAACAGATGCCGACAGAGAGGTTTAATTTATTGTCTTGGAGTACTGGGGTGGTTTTTCTACCTTGGAAAGTCTGTTGGACAAATCCGGTTGAGTTATCGAAACATGAAAGGCTCATTGGAATGGCAATCACTCTACTGGCCAATAGTAGCAGATTTAGCGCCTCAGGGAATACTGTAGAGATTTACGGATATCCATAACGGCCGAAATTTTGCATCTAAGCACTTTTGACAACTAGCTTTCGGATGGGTTTTCGTGGATTATGCAAGCCAGTACAGAAATTCTTACTGATCCCTCAATCTTTACTAGTCATTGTTACTCAGTAATCCTGGTTCTGTGACTGAATTACTCGAGTACAGGTCATAATAATGAAACCGCTCGAGATTTTATGGTACCATGAGCCGCTCTGACAAACAGCCAAGAAAGAACAACTGGAACGAATTAGTGGGGTATTCCTAATTTCACAATTCAATGCTTCGCCACATGATCCCGTCGAGCAGAACCATGCAACGGATGATTTAGCGGCTACTTATGAATAATGAAGGCATCTGAATGTTTCACAGGATTCTAAACTTATCACAAGCCTCCTTTCATGATTCTGGCTGGAAACGTATCCCAACAGATATGCATTTCACCATGTGTTTTACTATATTTTTAGGTGACGAGTTATTGCTCGACGTGATTCAATCTACTATCAGCGTGCTATTCCAGGCAACCAGGGAGCCTTCCCACTTGCCTTCAAATGATATTTTATCATATTTATTGGATTTCAAGTCAGAGTGCCTTCAAGGTAGTAGCAGATTTATACACCGGAAAGGGGTGGTACGTGTTCAGTACATTCGACGTATATCTGGATATAGCAATACGGAATTTTTGTTTGTCGTCCGTGCACACAGTCCGGAAAGTCTGTGAGGACTGGTGTCAGACTAACAGACAGACGGCAGAAGTATGATAAAGCATATTTGGTAACATGAAATTTTAATTGTAAGCTTTGAAAGGATGAAGGTTTCTCAGTTTTATCGCAAGCTCGCGCTTGAGTGCAGTGAAAGGCACACAACACTACTGCGGATGACCGGCAACCAGACCCTGAGACTTGGAGTGGCGGAGAACCACATTAGGTCCCGATATTTCAAGTGTGGTAACGATGCGGACTTCGATGGAATACTGTCTACCACCAAAGTAACCGATGATGGCGGGGATTCGAACCTTGGATCTTCGAGGTAGTAGGCAAATGCTCCAAGACACCACCAGCCAAAGCATGGAAGCCCCATTATCGTTGGTAGCAGTAATCTTCGCTTTGGCTACGCTGATGATAGTATACATTTGTCTCATCTGCTCGAGCGGCCCAACTTTGGTGCTGCTTTGCATCTGATTTCCGTTTGCGGTTAACACCGACCAATCTAATCTGCTTTTATTGTGAAAGGATTTGGGGCAGTATGTAACACTAACCAGCACTTTAAGAGCTTCTTGAGTCACTTAAATTGCCGAAAATTTACTATAACCGGGATCCACTAGAAACCAAAAGGCAAAATTCTGCTTAAAAATCTACCGGGACAGTTTTTTGAAAACAAAAGGTTTTACGAAGTACCCACAAACTGAGGAGTGAAACTGGCAGAGTTCATACTCCTGTCACTTGAATTAACCCAAGTTTGATGGCGTGAAGTCTTGCTTACTGAAAAATGTTTTCTGAATTTCACATTTATCAGCACGGTTATTTGTGCGAATTGAATAACATAACTAGATTTTTCTGGAAACGTTTGCAGTAACGTTTATCTCCCTGTGTAACCCATAGATAGCAAAACATTTTTGGGTTATCTGGTTGATGTTAGAATCGTTCGTTTTTGTTTAACGATTGAACTGTATTCACATTTATATAGGAACTTTATTTGTTTATGTCGTTTTCTTCTAGATGTAGGAAAACAATTGACCGCATAAGTATACGCACTAGGCTGATAATGGGTTTATGGATGTCAGCGAATAAATCCGCCGGTACAAATGATGCACAGAAAAAGTCCCAGGATGAACTTTGACAAAACTATTGATGAACGTCATGTCAAGGAATGGTGAGAAACCACTGAAGCCAACATATTAATCAAGTGAATGTGACAAGCCGGATCAACCCATCAACTAACCTCCACTCAAGTGTGTCCGAACCAAACCTGGTCGTACCTAACTTGAGAGAAAAGCTCACTCATCCAGGCTTTACAGTGCCACAATCCTACTGGACAGGCGTGTTCGAGAATATTACTTATGGGAATAAAATAACTTGTCTTCATTTCACACCACTACACTATCCTCTGACACGCTGTGCTGTTGTCATCTGATTGCCCTGTGCAATAGAGTTTGCAACAAAGATCACTTGGTCTGGCCGTCCTTTGATAAATCGTGAAACAGAAATGCGAGAAACGGCAACAATATGCGCTGAGGTATCACGAGGTACCTTTTTCGGTGGAATTTTATAATGTTAATGAGAAAAAGGTTTCATATGCAACTATGAGAATCCGGCAGTAGTAAGATTGTTGGCTAGACTAAAAAAACAGTAGAATTCGCAGTTTCCAGACCTGTTCAACAACATATATTTCCTTTTGTAGAAATGGTGATAACCGGATCGGTAGAATAATCAACTGTCTTTGTGAATGCATCCCAGTGAAAGACATCACTGGAGCATCGCTTTGGATTAATTGGAACGTTCACTTTTTTATAGACTCATGTTTTCCAGTTTACCATCAAGGGTAAATGTTTCGTCAGAAGAACCATGGAGTCAATGCTGAAAACAGTATATGCTGATAGTTTTGTGGAGAACTATCGGAAATAACCAGCTTTGGTCAATAATCAGAAATCGAACTAAGTACGAGCGGTATGTAGGTGATATCTCATGCTTGGTAGATACCAGCGTTGACACCAATCTACTGCTCAACAAATGTGACAATACCCATCCAAATCATTTGTTTACTTCGGTAAAAGAAAAGAGCGACAGTCTACCGTGTTCAGACATTTGCGTCAGTCGTCGAATTATTTGTCCCGCTTAGTTACTGTTGCATGAAAAAGTAACGTGGAAAGGGGAAAACACCCGTTTGCATGGTGTCATGCAGCTCCAGGTGAAGGCAGTTCTAATACTTTTCGCGGTTATTAGAGCGAGAAACATCTGCACTGAACAAGCAACCCTAAAATGAATTTAATTTGCTGTGGACAAAAAGTCTAACCCGAACGATTTATTGACGGGAAGAGGCAACTAAATGAAGATAGACTAAAGCAAACAAAAGCAGCAAAATAAAGTCCGTATTTATCCGTTTGCCAATCAAAGAAGGTACGGAAGTGGGTTAAGTGTAAGTTCTGTGTGTGCGGCGGTATTGACAAGTTGGCTAGATTTCAAAACTTCTTAGAACAGGTGGACGCTTAGTTAACTTTTGTCACTCAGATGAATATTAATTCTCCAGATATCCCACCACTTCTTATCCGTAGCTCTTGTCGGCGCATTAAAATGGACTTGAGACCAAGTACTTCTACATTTAAAGATTGCATAATCGTTTACTACTTAGTCTTGGAAGTTCGTTTCCAAATGCAACGTAATCACTTAACCTATTTGTAAGGAAATCTTTAGTTACGGGTGTATAGAAACTGTACTGAGTGAATGTACTTTAGGCTTTATTAGGACAGTCTTTCAGGTTCTAGCGCGATAGAGACCATGTTATTTGAAAAAAATGTGTTTAGGTCTGAACAGGCTGATGCTTACCTCAGTCTGGAAAGGTTGTCAGAGGGGAGGTTGTCTTCTCATGGGCTTTGTAACTTGTATATGGTTAGTACCAAAACATACTCTAGGGGATGTCTATATAACTGTCACAAGTTCGGAATCGGGAAATGTGATCCAGTTCGGGTTTGTTTACAACATAAACGCCATTTTATGCACTGAGTCTCGTAGATAAATTAGGATAGTAGTCAACATCGTGGTTGTGACGAAGGCCACCCCAAACTGGTGGAAACCACCGTTACCGGAACAAATACATTTGTATTATGTGAAGAATGTGGAGACAGAAAGTTAAAGAAGTCATCAAGTTTAGTGGTGAAGCTAGTTGCACGAATGTAGATAATAACCAAGACAGCCCGCCGGTGATGACTAGGAAGTTTGGTCTCATTCTGATGAATGAAAGCACTGAGGCGAGCGTCCGATTATGTGCCGTGTTGATAACGAGTGTGTAAACACCCCGAGGAGGTCCAGTTTCTCAACCAACTGCTCAAAACATTGTTAGGAGGCAAAATGAAGTAAATAAGACAGTCTATAGTATGGTTATCAACAAAAGTGCAAGCAAAAATTGGATGGTAACCAGTCAACTTACCAGACTTCAACCATATATAATGCTGGGCTCCTCACTAATATTAAATTAGAAATCATAGGGGCATTGGTATAAGCAGTACTAATTAAGAAGAGGTGTGATTAAGTCAGTGGACCAGACGGGTTTTCAGCAAGCGTGCAAAACTGAATTTGCTTTCATTTCATTCTCAATGTTAACTTCTCTATACAGTCAGCAGCTTAGTGAACATTCCGTATCCGAAATAGCCTATCCACAATGGACTGAAGAGAAAACAGTGACGGATACAAGGAGAACTGGGGGAAGTTCTTTGGGACCGGTCACCTGAACTCTCTTCGTTGATCAAGTTCACGATGGCGGTTCCGCTTTTGCTGCACTCTGACGGAATTAGTCCACAACAGCATGATCAGCGTATTATTTTTTTAGGATATTGGCGATTTCCTTGGGATAATAATCTAGCATCAAACTCAAAAGCAACATAGTATAGGCGAATGAAGGCGTGACCAAACAAAGTTCCTTTGCGGTGCACAGCTTCCCAGCAGAATTATTCCTCGGGTTCAGAAGACAGTACAACCCACAATTCTCCGACTTTCCGATTTCAATATGCAACAATGAACCAGGCACACTTTCTTCGCTGTCTGTTGATTTGGATAACTGAAATTCGCTGAATTTGCGGGAGAACAAGAACAATACATGGAACATATTTGGAAGAATGAAGATATTCTCACGATGGATCAACCTTGGCTTATACAAGGCACTCATCTGGACACCTTGAAGGACTTTTTATAAAAAAACAAATTAACTCCCTTTCCTGCAGTATTCTGTTTCCTGCCCGCACAAGTCTCGTTAATACATTATTTCGTTTTTAGTACTTTTCGGGCAACAATCGCCGTTGGATTTGCTGCTGTTCTGCGACAGTCACTATCCATGACAGAACTGACTCACGTCACACGCATTTGATGCGGGCCTGGAAAACAATTAGGAAACTTTACATTCGCATAAACGAAGGTCAAAATGTCATTATCCTGGACTTATACCTTGTCATTCCTTGTATGAAATTCCCCGCTACTAGGCGCTTCGCTGTTTCATAGCATTCATTTGTTTGTGGATTCCTTCCAAAGTACATTACTTTAACGCACAGTTAGTGAAGCAGCTATAATAATGCTCACATCTGTGTTCGTTATACGTTTTTTAAAATATTGACAAATTCGCATCCACGCCTATATCGTTTTTGCTAAGCAACTTTGATTTGCAGACATTTCTAATTAAAATCTGTCGATAGTTCTCTGCCAGTGCTTCCGTTGGATTTACCTAAATGGAGTGCATTCCCTATCCTTACTTCATGCCGCAGGAAATAGATGAGATGTGTGGAAAATCACCAAATATCCAGCATAAACATGCAAACAATCAGGGTATTGTCAAAAAATGAAAGCATATTTTTTAAAATTAATTGAAGGTTAATGGTGTTTCACAGAATTCTACTAGCAAGCTCCCAGAGTTACCTTTTCTGCGAATCGATTACCTGAATCGATTGGACCAGTACTCAAGGCGCACCATGCTCTGGTCAAGGAACTCAATCAACCAATCGTGGAATTAGGGGTAGCCGTTAGCATGGTCCGTGTGTGGGCGATTTTGATGTCTGATAAAAAAGAAAAAAGACGAGTACATCTTTCAGAAATTAATGCGATGGAATGAAAGTAACGTTCGTCGCAGTCGAGCATCACGCACAAATAATCATACAATATGGAGCATGACTCTCTGGTTTAGATTTTTGCGTGTATAACATCTGAGCAAAGGTACTTGAGAATAATTGGTAGTAGCGTGCGGTCATTAGGTGCCAAAATACATTGTCCACCGCTTGTAATCATGGGAAATACTACTGACACTATACATCGCTTAGTTCATCCTGTAAACCTGGCCGTCTCCTGCTAACATAAGCCACCGATTCTCGTCATTTCAGAACAACGAATTATGCACTTGAAAGTAGCAACTCAGGTGAAAAAATCGCACTATTTTATGCCCACCTTAAACTAACCAACGGGCTTGAATGAGAGGATAGTTGAACCTAGACTGTTTTCAGCGCGTTAGATCAATCGATTGAGGTTGCAATGTTTTTTCCAAGAAAGAAAACGGAATCTGCATTCTTTCATGCGGGAGAGGTATTTTCTTTTGAACGTCATAGAGCAATCTGATGTCCATTTATCAAGGTCAAGGGCGGATCCTAAGAAAGACATTTAATGACAAGGTATACTGAAATGCACAGAAAGGAATGTATGTGAAATGGTACTGGGATTTTGGGTACTGAATATTGATGGGTATTTATGAGAAAAACTGTGCATGGCTTCAGTCTCAGTCTATTCTGTTTCAAAGGGCCCTGTGTATCACAGTAAAACACCTAACCGCTAATCAACTACACGCGCATCAAGTACTCAGATTATCTTATAATAACTATTTACCAGTGACTGAAAACTACGGTAAAATTCAGTAATTCTTCGGAAGTATTTAGAGAAGTTTATGTGAGCATGCTCTTGGATCTTTCTGCAGCTGTTTTACCACATTCATGGATGTTCCTCGACGGTTTCTTGCAAAAGCTGAATACTGAGATTTTTGTTTTGCGACCAAAGTTCTGCCCCTCCCAGAACCACAGGACTCATTCCCCGAAGTCTGTTCTCGTCGAATTTAGATTATTATTTGATTGTATTCCTAACGAGAAACATGAGTAATGGTTGATTGCTATTCTGGAGAAAACGAATCATGTAGATGTGAAGAACTGATCACGCTCCTTTGCGTTGGTTGTTGATTTCGGGTTCATTCAAAAAAGAATCCGTTTTTATTTGCTTTCTCTCTTGGTTTTGCTTCCCTGAAATCTCTTCCAGTGGCAAAACCTGGGGCAACCTAGCTGGAAGTCGCTCGAAACAAATCTAAATAACTGGTCCCGGGTGCAAATCATTTAATCCCAGTGAGTACACAGTGTTTTCAGTTGCATGTCCATCAGTCATCTCGGAACACTTCACGTTCATCTTGGGTAAATTAACCGATTTCCAACTCAGAGAGGGTTGATAATTTTCACCATGCCTCACTGATAGAGGGGAAAATCGTTCTTTCGAAATACTTCCGGCATGCAACTAAAAGTAGAGATTGATATAAGCCTGCATTTGGTGATTATTTTGTGATGGTGAATAAATCCAAGCACTTTGAGACATGTCAAATAATGATTTTTAAAATAAAGATATCGAATGGAATTGGTTGAAGGATAATATTTTATCAAATGTGGAAACCTACAAGTCAAGCCCTTATTGACTGCATTACCTCACACATCATTCAAATAACTAGTGAACAGAACTTCGGTGGTTTTGGTACTCCTCAAAAAACGAATAGAGTCACATGCGGACGACTACTAAGTTCACAAGTAGCATGCACACTGTTGAGGTAGGACCACGAAAATACTACCTGATTATTCTACTTCTTTTTGTTTTTACTGCGATTGTTGTCCCCTGAACCAGAATGTATTGGTGGAACGACCAATGGTTTGCTTGATGGAGCTCAACAACACCAAATTACCTGTCTGGCGCGAGATGAATCTGTAAGATGGTAACCAACTAGCTTGACTTTAGGGAGGGATAGGTGGCTGTGTCGCAAGCCATGAGCCTTCAAAAAGCTCGATATGACACGCGTTGGTTGCACATCGGGAAGTATATAAAAACCATCAAGTGATTAAATGTTCAACCCATCCAATTAGTGCTGGCTTAAGAAGTCCAGTATTTCATTGGTAAATCGGGACAGAAGTCACTATATGAAAGTTTCGTTGATAAATAGACATTCCGTGCGAATCCTCTCATAATGCGGTTTGCTGGTAAATAAAAACGTTCATTTACATTGCCTCTATGGTGACAGTATGTTTAGGCGATTATCAAATGAAAAATACCTTGTTTTGATTAAGTTCTAAGTATTTTTAACACCTGAAGCAGATTCTCCCTCGATTCTTGTGGAGAAATATGTGGACGAATAATGGTGCAGCATACACGCAACAATGAATAAAGCAGTAGCTGCTCGTTGCAGTCGGTGTATATACGTGTGTGTGTGTGTGTGATGAACGAATACAAATAGGGACGCGAAAAAACTTGTGATATTCACACTAAAGCTGAAGAAAATATGATGATAGAAGTTGCATTAGTTCCACTTGGTGAACGAATGGAGCTGAGTCATACTAATAGTCAATTTGTTCATATGGACTTTCGTATGATTGTTGTGGTGAAGATAATTATTATCATATAATGCCCAAGACGACAGGAAAAGGGAGGGAGAAACCTATTTTACTCATTTATTTAAAGCTGTTTTAAATGATGTGGATGAAAAAATAGAGCAGAGATATCAAACCGAATGTGATCACCAGAAGTGGATGAAATGAAAATGAGTGCGCTGTTGGAAATTGCATTTATCATCCATGCACTGGATGATTTTTCCTCCGGACAAAAACCTCTACGTGTTATACTACCGGACAATTCTGTTCGCCCGGAAAAGACTTTACGGATTGGTTCTTTCACTTTTCTGATGCGACCTACATATGACTGTGCCTTACACATGGGCACACTATGCTTCAAGATACGAATTCGTTAATGGAGTTTAAATTAAAATATCACAATGAAACACGCAAAGTGAATTTGGTTTCATTGTAAAACAACTGTTTCTTCCTGAGTTTATGAATATTACTACTCATAACGGAAAAATGACGTTCAATAAAATGATGGACAAAACACACGGAAAAAGGATTTGAAGTCAAAGTCAACTGCGATTCTAGTGACCGATCACAGAAGTCATGTCAGTTGGCTAGAGATCTTTCATTTGAAATCGCTTTCAACATCTGTTTTTCCACTGGTTTCATGCGGGTGGTTTGTAGATGCTTTACAACATCTGGTTCATAGGTTGGTCTGTTTAGGATAAAAGCTACATTGTCCTTGTCAGTTTTCGTGATATGATTAGAGCGGACACCTTTTACGGCCGTTACTATCCTTCGTTCATTTCCTGATATGGTCAGAATAGTTGGTTTCTGGCTGCCTAAGATGATACATACACTGCGTCTGGATTGGTTAGGATTTTGAATGAGAGATTCATCAATTTCCCCTGTGGTGAATTGACTGGATACTGAGCCGTTAGGTTTTTCGTGTGTAAACTAAAATTTAACCCTATTGTAGAAATTTCAGGTCCTACGATGATAACGTTCTGTTCCATAGTTTCCTAATAAGTCTGTTCCAGTCATTCAATTGTAACAATCATGACCTGATCTTCAAATCTCTTTTCCATGCTCTTTATCCATTCGTTTGTCTAATATCTTATTTTTTGCATGGTTGACCGCATGAAAACCTACTCAAACGCCGTTGTTCCATAATGGAACTAACTTAACAGGGCATGTTCAATTTTGTGGCGTGATTCGAGCAGTCAACGATACTCCCTATCCTAAAATATACGTTCGAGAAGTTGTAAGGGAAGCTCTTCTCTGAACGAACAAGGTTTCTCGGAGCATTCGCGCAATGGCAGTTATGTCCATGTGTGTGTTTTTCTCATGTACTTGCCAAAGGAGAACACCCATGAATTTTGCTTATACAAATTCAGAACAGAACAGGGGTATCACAAATACATGACGTTTAGTGTAGAACAAAGCATATTTTTAAACCGTGCGGTGGAAATAAGTAGATGGGGAAAAGACCCCTGGATATCCTGCAGTTTTATAAGCAAGTATCTGTACGCACCAAAAGAACATCGAAAACGAACCGTAGCGTTATGGAATTTAACTTAGATCGACTGTTATGATTAGCTTAAACGGGAATTAAGGCATCTGAATCATAGTTATCATATGCAGTCATTTTATGGAACTAAATAGCTTTCATCATTGGACTTTTTTAGTATTCGTTGAAGTTATTCAGCATTCGCCTTGGTTACAGCCGGTGAGATCGAAGAGCAGTAGCTGATATTCTGATCTGAGGATTTTTTTTCAGCAGCTTCTACTAGAAACGGAGAGCTGCTTAGGTATTCATTATTCCATATGAAATGAATGTTACTCCGAAGTAAACACGAAAACGGATTCACCTCAATGGTATCGACATGAAGCATTAACGAAATAACCTTGTATGACTAAGAATTATGGTGAGTTATGGTTACAGGTGCGCTTTCAGTTCTATTACAAATGTCACTTTTATGGATAAAATGTGTAGATGCTACATACAGTATTAGAAGGTATGTGGATTTACATGCATTAGTAATTTGTATGAAAGTAATGCATGACGCTGTTCACAAATCCCCCGAAACCAACTTTATCGTATATAAAGAAAGCAATTTTCCATGAGAAATCGGAAAGTAAGACAACATTTTTAGTGATGCACGAACCCCTCTTCACTGTTCAGGTGCTATTCCCTGGAATGGCGTATTCCGCAACTTATTAGTAGAACGAACAGTACCTAAGTGAACCAGATCTCTGAGTTGTTTTTGATGTAATTACGGAATGTATTGATACCACGAGGAACAGGCATGATTTTGGTAGTAGAAATTGTCATTTCTTGTGTCCGCATCTAAAAGCCCATCCCACGAGCTTTAATCGAAAGGTCCACCTTCCGCTTACTGGGCTCTATCGGATTACCGCTCTATCAACAATTGTTTTGTTTATTACGAGCATCAGTACGGGTCATTCTGTCGTCGACACACTCTACATACATGTAGTGTCCAGAGTGATGCATAAGAAAATTGACCTAATAAGTAGTACAAGATTCATGATGTAACTAGTGTTTATCGGACCATCGGGTAATTCTACTAATTTATCCAAAGATTACGGTTATTTGAACTGGTTTTTGGCTGCGTTTTGGGTAGGTCAGCGTGCATGACCTTGGTTTCCAGAGGGAAAGGCTCCAAGCAAAGTTAGCCAAGAGTGATCAGCTTGTGAAATATAAAATTATTGGTCACGTTGATTACCTAAACTAACCTAGGTTACAACCTGATTATTTTGACTGAATCCGTTAATTCGGTCAACGTAGTTTTCATGGATATGCCTGTAGGAAAAGATGAGGAAACATTGGTTCATAATTTGGATATTTCATTTTTTATGCACCTAAGAAAAGCTTCGTGACTGTAATTTGTAAATATTAGGAAAAACTGAATTTCTAGTTCACGTCAATGTGAGAGTCGGTTTCAAAGTAATTTGAGCATGACCCGTTAATCGCTTACATTACCATTGGAATAGCTATAGAAAGATCCACTTAAACATATTTTCTTCTTCTGGCTGTCACAGAGGTCGACATCTATACAAGCTCGAACGGGAGCGGGGTGGCGCAGTGGTAACACACATGCCTTCGAGATGGGAGGGCCCAGGTTCAAACCCTGGGTGTGGCGGAGGATATGCACCACTGATGAGCTCTAACCAGAGCGAAACTCGAGTCTGGTGCTTCCGAGTGCAGGTTGGTCGGGTGACCTGAGGTTTGCGCGTGAAACGTGGAGTCCAAAAGGACAGTCAATCAAACGAAAATATTTTCTGCCGTTTTTCCGTAGCAGTAACGAAGGTGGATATAAAAAGACCGTTAGATCAAATCTTCTCTGATCCATCTTTTCCAGTGATTTATCAAAAATAGGATCACCAATTATCGGATAAATCACGGAAAAACTACCACAAATACACATTTCAGAGGTAGACCATCTAACGAGTCGAATAAAACAGGACAATGCTATCTGCGGTACGTACAAGAAACAGTGCGGGATATCCCTGTTCTTAATCCAAACCGAGGCCATTCCTAGGCAGCATCACTTCCCGTTATACAGAAGGCAGTGGCGAATTTCGGTAGGGCTAATATCACGTGACGCAAAGGCTGTATGGCACGCCAAACAACGAAGGGGTCTTAGGGATTTCACCAGGGCATTCAATTCACGGGGCCTGTTATTTCGGAGATGGGTTGCTTTTTCACATTAGTGTTTTGGTATATGATAGGCCATGGAAAGCTCAGAAAAGTAATTTATTTAGGGAAATTTCCTGAAAATTTATCTCATCAGATCTCATCAACCACTAATTGGATACCATTGATCTGGATCAGAAGAAAACGTTTCTCATCCTTGGTGGCATCCATTTATCGGCGATGCGGCTAATGCGAGAATCTTCACAGTGACGGCTGAAAAACCCTCGAATTTGCCAAAAAGATATGATCTGGATAGGAAGTAGTATTTCGAAACACCGCTTCGTGCTTTGATTCACTAGACCTTTGTAAGTAAAGTTGTTCAAAACAATCAATCTGTTCATTATTTACTATAAGACTTCCAAGTGTATGCACAACTTGAAGGTCCATTTCATACAATCACTTTCCAATAATCCAGATGCAAACGTAATCAATAAATGTTCTCTGTTCTAAATAGAGGAGTTGAGGAGCAACCTACACACTAGCCATTGGAAACAGAAGTGTAATATGTGATGATGCATAAGATAGAAAATTATTTGAGTATCAACATGGTTGACTCTAAATTGATCAGATTGTGAAAAATACTGAACAATGGAGTCATACCAAGTGTTTAACATCGCGCATCCACATGGGGTTCTACGTAGTTTGGTGGTTCACTCAATGTAAAATAATCTTGTTGCATTTTCGCTCATGGGCTCCTAGTCCATTACAGTTGAGGTCAACGTTTATTGTCAAAAACACGGTTTCGTCGAAACTTTGAGTGCAGGTATTCACCGCATACAAACAGACCAAAAGTATTGTTGCCCGAAAGTCTTGCTCATGCTCGCTGGTTATTGAACACGCAAGACTACTTAGTTCTGCGAAAATACTATCTCGAGCGACCACAGAATCTGTTTATTCGACACTCGCATGCAATAATTCCGGCAATACGTATATATATATATATATATATATATATATATATATATATATATATATATATATACATATATATATATATATATATATATAATCAGGTGTGTTCTTGAGATCGCGTTCAGCTTTGTACTGTTCATTCTATTAGGAAGTGATCCACGAAGACAATTCAATGAATAAAGCGGGAAATTTGGATGTATATCGTTGGGATTGTGGTTATGCTTTATTTGCTATTCAGTCCCGTAGTTCACACGGTATTTTCCTTACCGCGGTGTTTTAGACTTTGTCGCGACTGCCAGCTAAGCGGAGGGTCTTTAGTTCGATTTCGAATATCGGTCCTAAATTGTGTATGCGAAAGTACAAGTGGATTTTTCAGTATCTAGTTTTTACGGTTATTTCAGTTATCAAAGTATGCTACAAAATGCGAAATTTTTTCAGTCATGGATAATTACCTGTTTACATGTCGCAAAAACGTTTTCGAATAACGTGAACGTTCATTCCCTGGCTTCTAAGAATGCATTGGGTTACGGTGATCCACAAAAGCACCATCCAGCAGAAGATTAAACGGACTCTTCATTTATTTTCATTCAGGTTGAATATCTTGCATCACAAAAACACTAATCGCTAGTAAAAAAATCGTCTTCATCGTCAAACAGTCGCATTAAAAGCGAAATGAAGAGAATAATAAACAAAAGTGGAATGCTTCACTATTTACCTAAATGTGCAGAAAGCGCTTCAATCAGTATGGCATCAAACAAAGTGACATGTATCTCGAACCAATCGCAAAAAAACTCTTGGTGTACGTGACTAGCTTTCTGTCACCATCAGACAGGATTGTGTGGTCGATTATATTAGGATGTTTGGTCTCATGAAGGACAGCCCTAACCTGATTATCCTAGTCCGGGATAAAGAGCTAGTGATTAAACTGTATCGGCCTACTGAGAATGTGTTGAAGAACGCGAGTATAATTCGATGAAAACACTTGATTGGATGTGGTAAAGCGACAGAAAAGGCTGGCCATTCACGTGCGGACCAATGAACATGAAAGACATCCATCCACTTCGTGAAGTGGATTGATCTGCAATCTCACCACACTTCGGTTGCGTGACCGTTATCACTTCGACTGCTTTAGTCCCAGTAACTTATGATGCACCAATTGAAGATACGTTAGAACTATATATAAATGTGACTAGTGCATTCTAGCTACCCCGTCTACAGATGCAATCCTATTGACCTCTCTTAAATTATGCTATAAATAGCTTGCTTGCTTGGGTTTTATCGGCGAATTGTGTGGGCAGTCTTGGTTATTGTGTGCCGAAAGTCATCAAATACATCCCGGTGATTGCTTTGGGTCTGAAGGGTTCACTGTAGAGAAATAATAAACATCCGAATGCCGACATGAGAGAAGACATTGCATGCACGGGATGAATGTTTGATGCGTCTGAGTTTTTGAAATACATTTTGCGACTGCTCCTGGCAAAGTGGTTTATATTTAAACCTAAATAGAGCTTTCGCGTCCTACCTGCTCAAATTGTGATCACTTTTGCATACGGTTTTCCCTGGAGATCGCATCACTCCCTTAAACTTACCTCAGAAATAGGATCAGCCTTTCGCAGTTAATAAGAACGGAGAAAAGAATGAATAATACGAGTTGCTAGGATCTCCTTTATATCTCTCTGTCACCAACATAAAACGTGTCATTATACAAATGATAGGGTCTGCTTCAATTTTAGTGCCGACTTCGCGAACTCATATGGTCTGTCTCATCCCGGAATGCCCACTTTCAGTTCACGAAAGCCTTTCCATATTAAGCATATTGGACAATGTGTATCTTGCGACAGTGTCAGATGTGACCTTCTCCGGGCCCATGGAAGATCCCGTTTTGCTGTCGTCGTTCCATGTCGTTTCCTACCCCCAAATGCGACTGGACAGCCTTAATCACCGGTGGCTGGCCTTTGCACGATCTAAAAGTCATCCTCATCTTTCCGTTCCCCAGCTTGATTTGTTAGACGACTGAAACTCTCGCATGTCGGCCTGGTCATTTTGGCGCAGAATTTCAATTGTGTAATTATGTAAGACATTGTGTGTCCAATGAACTCCTGGGGAAAGCCACACTGAGTTTTGTCTATATTCGTACCTAGTAATTATCTTTTACGTGCAGTGCCACAATTATATCCACGCCATTACATCTTCCGTTGCGTTTGACTTTTTGGTCTGGACATAGAACGCGTTTAAATTGGTGTGATTCAAACAGTAGAAAAAGAAGAATAACTGGCCACAGACAAGGCACCTTTGCACGAAGGATTTTATGTCGAGGAAGACGAATAGTTTACATTATTGTTGCATGCCCGCCGAGAAAACTCTTATCTGACAGGATGACCGTAACTCTGCTGAGCCTTCACCACCGCCATTCTCGATTGCTTAGTAGTACACTGAATGGCAAAACCAGATCAGCTCGATAGCTTATTGAATGTAGAGGGCTGGCAATATCTGATAACAGTTTTCATACAAAATTTGTTTGTTGCTGTCCAACTGAGTTCACAGGTCGCTGCCACGTGTATTAGGCCAAGTAATAAGGCGAGCATCTTTGCTGTACCTAGTTACACGTAACCGCAACAGCAGGTGGAACTTCGAACAATACGTTTGCAATAACAGTAAAAATACTGTTACCTTCAAAATAGCTTATTGATTATCGACTGAAAAGTCTGTAGGTTTGCTGATGTTCTCCATACATCGTGGTCATTGATTTTTACCAATCGGATCACGGAAGGATTCCGACTGTTTTATATAAAACATGTGTGTTATAGATTTACTCAGGGAATTTCCTAAAATAAATTACCTTATCTGTCCATTTTTTGTCACGACAAGCCAAAATAAAAATATTTTTAACTCATAGAATCGTGACTTGCCTGCTCAAATATTCGAATACAAAAAATCAAATCAAGCGAAATATCTATCAACATCTAGGTCGAAAAATATTCGAGTAACCGAAATTGCTTTTGTTTCCTCGTGCTTGTTTCACACTTGCGTTGATGGTCTTTGTTATTTCCGATGCTTGCGTGAACAAGTTCGCCTGTACTAAAGGTGTGCACCAAAGAATCACAGATTCTTCGGATGTCAGTGCATACCGGAGGCATTTATCAAAGGTTGAAAATTTGTCCACATGTAATCCAGGCTGCTTGTCTACAAGTGTGTTATCCTCACGATGTTGAAATAACCGAAACCTTTGATGTACGGTATCAAAAGTATTTCATACAGCCTAACTATCATCCTTCTTGTTTTCCTAACCCTGCAAGGATGGGAGTTAATACTGGCAATGGATACACTGAATCGTGCACATATTTTGTCAAAAACCCAAAGACAATATAATTCCATTGTGAACCGATTTGCTTTCTCGTTAATCTCACCTAAAAATACGTCGAAAGGCATCATAATACACACATTTATAAGTAATTCTTTGTTGCGCTCACGGTTCATATTCGGTATAACAGAGTGGACGGAGCTATTCCGTTTCTTGTACTGAAAAATTGTTCTAGACACTGATAGCATAAACAAACACATTAAAAATAAATCAATTACGGTAGCTTTTGCTGTAAATTGTGAATGAATCTTAAACAGAGATAAGTGAAATAATAACATATGCAGGAACATTTGAATGGTTTTTCAGGAAAAGCCATCCCACAATGGAGCATAAAATGACCAATGCATATATATATATATATATATATATATATATATATATATATATATATATTGTACATAAATTTGTACTGTGTTTCGTATATCAGCTTTAGCAAAGTTGTACAACGCCAATATGATAAAGTTACAAAGTAAAATAGGATTTCATTTCACTCAGAGTGACATCCTTGTTTGCAAAGGCACACGCCAGAAACTGAACAGCAGAATTCCTGTACACGGACAAAATGACAGGAGAGCAATAATGAATGATAGACAATGCAAACTGTATTACAAAAGTGTGGAGGACCTACGGTGAGTTGGTCAGAGAATAATCTTTGTGAGACAGGCCTAACCTAAGCAACGGCATCTGCATTTTCAAAGGATGCGGGCTAAGTGGGTGACCGGCTAACCACTAACGAACGTTAAAAACAAACACGAAGAATTAACCGGAATTTGAAGTACCTCGGGACTGATAAAGAGATGTTCAGAGTCTATTTTCGCCTACTTTGGTGCAGGGTGTTCTTCCAGACAAACAGTCTTTCATCAAATTCAGTAAATATGCGGGCAGGCCAAAAGATTCTAGCCTTCTGAGAAGAAGCGAGCGTGGTACATTGTAGAAGGCCTATGAGTAATCAAGAAAAGCGCTACTAATAGACTTGATGGAATCGTTGAGGGTTTGAGCAAAATATTGCACAATGATAACCACTGTATCCAATGTAAAGCCATTGCATTTGTAGTCGAATTGCAAATCAGTGGGTGAGCTTCTCAGCAGAAGTTGAGGGCGATGCAACACAATGTTTTCTGCAAGCCTCAGAGCTGGTCGCTAATTTTTCGGTTCCGTCTGGCTGACGAGATGGTTGATGTATAGAAATATTTGTAGCAGGAGGACAACGCTCGGGAAAGGAATGTGGTTCCAATCAATTCCTAATCACCGAAGTCATCAGATCACATAGACTGCAGGCCCCTTGTCTGAGCCCTTCCGCTGGCAGTTAATTTGGTTTGGTTGACCTGGTTGCCTTTGTTGATATGGGTACCTTCGAAACCTCCGTGGACAGTACTTTTTGAAATCCGGACAAGGGAGACAAGAGAAAAACGAGGAGTGGATCATCTGAACTTCGGGGACGCTGAACATTAGGACGGCTTATATCTACATCTAACTTCAAGAGTTTTCCCGCCTGACCGTCTGAGTTTGATACGTCGAAAGCTTCGAAACTGTGTGGAAGAGGCAATGTCAAGGAGTGCAGTCTCAGATTTTACCAAAAGCGACTACAGATCTATTTTAGATTTATTTTGTATTTTTTATGGTAATGCCTTCTTCGTGTGCAGTTGCTTCAGATGGTGAGAAACCTCTTATCCAGAGTGGAGGTAAACAGTTTTCTGGGAAAGCAGGTAATAAAAAAGCGAACTGTTCACTTTCTTTGTAAAATCTGCACAATAATACGGATGTGAGCATTCTCGCTACCACGATATCACCACAGACAATGAACGAATAGGGGTAATATACTGGCTGTTTAGAAAGATGTTGGTTTGAAAAGAATCGGTGTGGAATGGACGCGTGTGATATATGACATCCGTGAGAATTAAGCTCAGGCCTAAGATGTGATATGTATTGGTCATCGGTGCAAAGGGGCCCACTTACCCTGATAGAGAAAAGTTCTGAGTGGTTGATCGACGTAAGGTCTAACTTGGAGTCACCACGTGTTGGAGTATGTCATATATTAGGAAAATTGAAAGATGAAAGGATGAATGAAGAAACTCACTATAGTGCGAAGGTTCTCAACCAAAAAATGTACACTGCGGGAACAAGTAAATCAAAGGAAATTTTAACTGAGGTTTGTGAGTATTGTGGTTCTTCGTAAACGTCTCTGAAAATAGCCTGACAAAAATGATGGTATCTAAGGCGACTTGATACAGATAAAAAAAGGATTCCATCATAATAGCATTAAAAATAAAGCATGACTTGGAACAATACTATGAATTGATGTGCGTGGCAATGGCGCTCACTTTTTTTATCCCGTTTTGCACCAGGTCTTTAAGCAAGTAGGTGGAATCTTTAACTTAAACTTTGATGTCATTCATATTGCTATTCAGCCACCTTTCATGCAAAAGTACAATAGAGGTATTTATAAATCTACGGCCGTAAGTATGTATGTACGATCATATAGCTTGCTCTGTAGAGAAGGCCCAATATTGCACATAAAAAACTATCATACCGTTTGGCGTTGTGCACTTATAAGCATTCTGTCAGCCAACTCTATTGAGTTTCCTTGCAAGATGGCCACAGTGACGGACTTCAGATAGTGAGTGGGCATTTTATATATATATATATATATATATATAACATATACAGGTGAAGCCAACTGTCATGTGTTCAGAAATCAACTTGATCTACAGTTTGACCTTCTTAACCTAGTAAAGGTATATCAGTCCATCGGTTAATAATGCTAATTTATTGAAAGTTTCCTCCGGTGTATGTTGATGGCTCGCTGTAATGTGTATAGCTGGATGTGCGTGACCTGAGTTGCCAACGTAGAAAGCTGTGCAAAAGTAGCTAGAATCATCAAAGTAGAAAAGAAATCAAAATGATCCTAAAGTCCACGGAAATTACCTTTGTCAATATTTAGCCAGGTTTGCACTCATATTTTCATAGAAGAAGCTTTATCAGCACAAAATGGTTATCGCGATTTTGTCTATTTTGAAGTTTGTTCAAAATTTATTCATAATGTGGAGATTTCATTTTATGTGATGAAAAAATGTCTCGTACCATGAATGTTAACCTCACTGAAAAAGGGAAAAATCGAATGGCATTAGGGAGGGTGTTAGGATCGAAGTAATTTGAGCACTACCCGTTAATCGCATACACTACCATTGAAATAGCTATAGAAAGATCCACTTAAACATATTTTCTTCCGTTTTTCCGTTGCAGTAACGAAGGTGGATATAAAAAGACCGTTAGATCAAATCTTCTCTGATCCATCTTTTCCAGTGATTTATCAAAAATAGGATCACCAATTATCGGATAAATCACGGAAAAACTACCACAAATACACATTTCAGAGGTAGACCATCTAACGAGTCGAATAAAACAGGACAATGCTATCTGCGGTACGTACAAGAAACAGTGCGGGATATCCCTGTTCTTAATCCAAAACGAGGCCATTCCTAGGCAGCATCACTTCCCGTTATACAGAAGGCAGTGGCGAATTTCGGCAGGGCTAATATCACGTGATGCAAAGGCTGTATGGCACGCCAAACAACGAAGGGGTCTTAGGGATTTCACCAGGGCATTCAATTCACGGGGCCTGTTATTTCGGAGATGGGTTGCTTTTTCACATGAGAGGAAAGCTCATAAAAGTAATTTATTTGGGGAAATTTGCCTGAAAATGTATCTCATCAGATCTCATCAACCACTAATTGGATACCATTGATCTGGATCAGAAGAAAACGTTTCTCATCCTTGGTGGCATCCATTTATCGGCGATGCGGCTAATGCGAGAATCTTCACAGTGACGGCTGAAAAACCCTCGAATTTGCCAAAAAAATATGATCTGGATAGGAAGTAGTATTTCGAAACACCGCTTCGTGCTTTGATTCACTAGACCTTTGTAAGTAAAGTTGTTCAAAACAATCAATCTGTTCATTATTTACTATAAGACTTCCAAGTGTATGCACAACTTGAAGGTCCATTTCATACAATCACTTTCCAATAATCCAGATGCAAACGTAATCATTAAATGTTCTCTGTTCTAAAGAGAGTAGTTGAAGAGCAACCTACACACTAGCCATTGGAAACAGAAGTGTGATATGTGATGATGCATAAGATAGAAAATTATTTGAGTATCAACATGGTTGACTCTAAATTGATCAGATTGTGAAAAATACTGAACAATGGAGTCATACCAAGTGTTTAACATCGCGCATCCACATGGGGTTCTACGTAGTTTGGTGGTTCACTCAATGTAAAATAATCTTGTTGCATTTTCGCTCATGGGCTCCTAGTCCATTACAGTTGAGGTCAACGTTTATTGTCAAAAACACGGTTTCGTCGAAACTTTGAGTGCAGGTATTCACCGCATACAAACAGACCAAAAGTATTGTTGCCCGAAAGTCTTGCTCATGCTCGCTGGTTATTGAACACGCAAGACTACTTAGTTCTGCGAAAATACTATCTCGAGCGACCACAGAATCTGTTTATTCGACACTCGCATGCAATAATTCCGACAATACTTATATACTTCATTTCTGTTCTTGAGATCGCGTTCAGCCATGACCTGTTCGTTTCCTGGGGAAGTGACTGACGAAAAAAGTCCACTGAATAAAGTTACCAACGAATGGGCGTCGTGGACATATTTTCAAGGAATAAAGGTCAATTTATTGCCGTCACTGGCAACCAACTATTTAACAAAATCCCAGTTTTTTTACTCGATGCCTCGTGTTGAAATGCACGTTTGGCGCTGGCAGCAAACGAAAATGGTAACCCTGTGGAGTTAGTGAAATATGCTGGTTCACGCCTTTTGGAAATTGTACAAATAATTAGTCTTCACGCATTCCCCAACACGATGGTTGACTGGGCAATGAAAATTAAAACGGGAGGGAACGGTTTGATAACTGTGCTGCGGTGAACAGAGAACCTGGTTTGTTGTGTCACCGTGATAGACTGAGCTAACAATAATACTCGTGTCCACGTAGTTCCAGTGGGAAACATATCTTTGTTTCTGCAAGCTTCTTCCTCTCTCTTTTGCCCTTTGTAGGCAAATTATATGGTCTTCTTTTGAGAAACCGACTAAATTGCATCCCTTATCCTTTTCAGCTGGAGACATTTTCTTCATTTGTGGCGAATCGAAGAGGTCAGATGCGGGTCGAGCTTTCAGTACCGCTCCTCAGCCGTGCACTCTCTTGAGTTACTGTTTGTCAAAGCCTAAGAATGTGGCACCGTAGAGCATTCCTCTGTGATTTGTTTTATTTTCAAAATTGCAGACTGGATGAGTGAGGCACTCTATAACATCTGAGCAGCTCCAGCTTCCGCCGTTTTTTCATGAAACCAGTTAAGGCAATCAGCATTTTATTCATGACGACTTCTGATGGAGTAACGAAGACATTTTTAATATTTTCAAGTATTTCTACAACGGTAGAATACGCTTCTGCAGTGTCATAACACGAAAGTTCAGGATGAGCGCAGAGTTCGCGTTGTACTGGAAATCTTCGAAACGTGTCTTTTGGCCGGGATTTCGAATCTGGCTCCGCTGTTCGATCTCGATCGGAATATACGTCATATCTTCATGCATGTAACTTCTGGTTTACAGTTTTCTCTCCTTGGTTAAAATGATGAATGTTGAGTCAACAAAGCATTGTCTTCTTCGGTAAAATATTCCTGTGAAATGCCAGAACCCTCGAAGAACAGAAATTCTCCATCCGAAGTGATCTCTTTCGGACACACGGTACATAATAACTGGAAAAGTTGCTTTTCAACATGATCCTGATGAAATCAAAAGAAAAGTCACGCTGGCTAGAAAGCAGCGCTTCGTAGGAAACCTATTCATACCAAGTACCTACCCGTTGTAATCAGTGAAAACTTCGGTCTCTGCTGAGTAATATTTTGGTGATGATTTCGAATGTTGTTGGAATTATGGAATACACACATCTCAAAGCAACCCTTCTGCAAGAAACCTGGCTTCACAATAATATTGATTATGAGATAGTTTCACCTAATGGTTTACTCACTATCGCGTGGATCTCCCTAATTTACATCACTAGCGAGGTAGCGAAGTTACCGCGCATATCACTAATGGTTGACGTATTCGAAGGGAAATCATTTCTGCTATATACGTATTCCACTTAAATATCCTTGAAAGACAGAAATATCTGTCGTTTAATTTTCACAATTTTGGGTGAGACATGAAGGTATTTTATTTCAATTCCTGGGACAGTGCAGTATTTAAAACCTCATTTTAAAAATACAGTCATACCAGCCACACACTATTCATACGAGGTCAGATTTGTCGGGAGAATACTTTGGAAATTCGAGACATGGTTGCTCGGATATTGTTATCTGCATTTTTAGAAGAGACTTTTTCGGTCTCCCTGGAACATTTTACCAGCTAATTAAATGTTTGCCCTAATTTCTGCTGCTAGCCGAAGCGTTTTACTAGAGCTCTGATCGTTTATCATCCCCCACCTGAAACGTATTCATCGCAAAAAGGAAAACGCTTCCAAACATAGAAATCTCTCGATCTCTAAGGTGGTAACAAAAACTGTAGAGACTGAGTCATATCGGCTCAATTCCGTACACAAAAATAAGCTCCTTGTCCATGAAATTCATCGCATTACGTGGAAGCTTTTGGATGATCTTATTGTTCACTCTTCCGCGCGCAAGCCTGCTGTTGTTGGAGTAGCAGAGCTTAATAAGTCATTCAGCAGAGTAGTATGTCAAAGTTCATCTCAGAAACTTCTTTTTATGTCCCCATCGTTGAGATCTGTAAGGGACTGCATCTCTGTACACCGAGTAAATGATCGGGATAGGACGAACCCAACTCTACAGTGGTTACGGAATGTATGGTTACCCTGAGCAATTTTTTTTAGTTTTCAATAAATATACAAAGATAAATATTCCAGTTCGTTGAAGAACAACACCTGAAAGTCATATTGTAACAAGGAAGAAAAGACAGGCTATGACTCCTGTATGTCAACGGTCAAACAAGTTATGTCCATGAAACATGCACTTTCGTTTATATAGGCACTTTTCCAGACCGCGGAGAACCAGCGTTGCTCTTGCGGCTGCATGAGTGCTTCAGCTGCTTTCTGGCCAGTTGATCGTGGCCGATAGCTCGCTTCTCTTGGGCGTCATTTCTATTCGACCGGTCCAATTGTCCCGGTTGACGGCTTTATTGGCAGCTCCACACCTGGACCATCTTTCTGGTTGCCCAAAATCCGGCTATTTCCTCTCTGCTAGTCCCTATCCCTCCTCTTCGTCTGCTTCGAGAAAACTCCGACGTATTCGCCGTCTGTTCTTTTGTCTGTGGCTCTCCGTTGATTGGCCCGTTCGAGTAGATAATCACATCTTTCTCTTGCCCCAGCATTCCCGGCTGCAATATTACCAGAAAGGATTCTTCGGAATTCCGTCCCACTGCTTGAACCTTGGTCTTCCACAACGTTTTCGAAATATTTGTTCTCCAACGGCTGACTAATGATGTTAGTGTTTCCATTTCCGATCAATTTCTTTAGCAGCAGCCACGCACCTCACTCTATGCCCTCACTTCCCTGACACAATACATTCTACCCTCACTTGGCAGGAGGGATAAAGCAGTAGGAATAAGCTTCATGGAAAACAGTGATACATTCAACTACAACGACAGGAGTAGGCTGCTTTATTTTCTCTCTTTCCGGCATTAAAACTTCAATAGTTTCTTTGTTGAAAAATTACTTTCACAACCGCCAGCAGTTCATTTGTTATAAAAGCTTCACCTGTTCTGCTTTTATCACTGCCAATGGTATTTCACAAGGAACCATAGGCTCCCAATTTTTGTTTTCTGTCCACACTTGTACGATTCCACTGCGTAAAATACTTCTCATCAACAATGCGGATAATGTCATATTTGGTATGCCGTGTCCTTGAGATTATACTTTCCCTACACTCAGACATGTTATCCATGAAATTTCAGATTTGTCCCTTGCTCGCTGCTTGGGCCTCAACCGATTAAAACGTGGTGAGATTGTGTTTTCCCTTTTGAATGGGTATCAAGCAATAAGACTTACAAAACGAGTGCACTTCCATTACAAATATCTTGAGTCAGTGAAGTTTCTCGGAGTGTCGTTCAACCGTAACGTAGGTTGGTCCACTCATGTTGATTTCTTTTTTGTTAGAACTAGACACTTGCCTTTCTATATTTTTAAGCCGTAAATTCCACTCCAAACGGACACATTTTATCAAAAGCTTTGCCTTTCCATGTGTCCAACGTCACGGGCTATACGCCCCCCTGGTCACCTTTCCTGCTGTGCTGTTAAAAGGGGGCAACGTTATTACCAGGTTCCTTGAGATTTCGTCATCTCCCAGTACTGTACGGGGACGGCATTTCACTCAATACATCACACCATAACCTAGTAAAGCTTCCCAAAGACTAACTAAATGATTCTCATTGACTGTGTTCATCCGCTTCGCAAAGATCTAGTGAAATACATATCCACTTAGTTCACTTGTTTTCAATACATGTACAGTGCACATGTACTGACGGTGTCACCTCGACTGGTGATGAAACGATTGCAATCTAGACGCCAAGCTCAGTCATAAGAACATTATGGCAAAAAGGCTGTATCCAAACTGACAGATGAAACAAAATGAATCATAAGAATGTTGTACGTCTTTGTCTCATAAATGAATCCAACTGAAGCTCGTATCAGGCACCTAGTAAATTCGACAAGTAATAAGCCTTGTTACTGTTCATGAAAATTATATCTTTTCTTCAGTAGCTCAAAGTTTCTTTCACTCTAAGGGAAATGAAAAATAGCATCCGAGTTGAACCTGATCTTAAGGTTATACCATTTAGAACCCCACACATTGACTAGTCTTTTCTAGCATTACTAATGTGTACGTAAATTAGTATAAGTAAGAATAAAAAATAGATGGAACCAAATGCGATATTACCCATTGTTTCGTGTCAGGCTCTACCATTAACGTTCGTCGTGATTAATCCCACTATCATCATCTGTACCCGTTGCACTTACAAGCCATTGCACTCCAGCAATATTCAGCTGAATTCTGATTCGTCCCTTAAAACTGACCAATAACCGTACGCCTAATCCATGCTGTTCCTCCATTTTCGTAATGATTTTTAATTTATTATTTGTTCTTTTTATCTTCAGTAAATAGGGAGGAACAAATTTATTTTCGCTTGTTTCCACTTTTCATTACAGATGAATCAAACAGTGAACACAACCGACCACCAAGTTCTTACTGTCTCCAATCATGTGACTCTTTGGTTTATCAGTGTACTTGGACTAACTGCAAGTGTGGTTGGGTTTATTTCAACTTATCGCATTCGTATCGGATTTCCTGCAACGCGTCTCCTAATTCGACTTCAGTATGTATGGGACACCATCGGAATTATCGTTGTGGCCATTTACTGGGTTACGTTTCATTTAGATATCTCACCGGAGATATTGACCAATCCAGTATTTAGGTCGCTTTGGTCAAATTATTACGTTGCTGCGATTCCCATTATACTCAGTTCAACCAACACGGTTCTGCTGTCTATTGATCGATACTGGGCAGTTGTCTGGTTCAGGACATATCGTCGTGACTCTAGCTGTTATCGGTCAGCCTTGGTCACAATTCTGTTCGTCTGGATGATTGTGATAACAATGCCGGCAGTTATTCTGGGCTACTTGAGTGCAAACGTACACCTTATCGGAGCTGAAGCGATCATTATCTATACGAAGGTGCATTCCATAGTGTTATTTTTCTGTTGTCTCATCGGTCCATCAATTCTGATCTGTGCAACACAAATTCATATTCTCATTATACTCCACCGACTAAACAGAGGTCCGGGCAAAGGCCTGTCGTTAACGAATGGTCCAGATCGACCAATCGGGAGTGCAAGCGACGAGAACATGAGGTTTTTATCGAAATCGATTATTGTCATGATGATAGTATTTTTCGTGATTAGGGTTCCATTCTACTTCGGATATTTTCTCTCCGCTTTTGGAGTAATCAGATCACTCACGATTCAACGGTGGAAAACCGAGATGGTCATTTCATTTTCCGTCAACTTCTGTGTGAATCCATTTGTATTGATATTCATCAACAAGGGTTCACGTAAGTGTATCTTTGGAAGACTTCATTCTTACATGGGAATTATTCGTCATTGTTTTTCCCGGCGCTTGCTCCAATGGTTCAAATAGTTTGATAGTCACCTGTGACTCTATTATCATCATACATCAGCCAGTTATCTGTGGGCAAAACTATGCATACCACTAACCTTTTCCTTGTGGTCTGACCTTTCTTTTGATGCCATTGCTTACCCAAATTTTAAGTGTTTTTGTAAATGTTCTATTTTTGTGTAACATAAGGCCCTAAAAAATATCCCTAACTAATCGAAGTTTTCTCTTATCGGGCCCAACACCTTCTCATGGTAGACTGACTTTGTTTTTCTCCCTGTGGAACTCCACCTGGACTTGAAACAAAGAAACGAGGTGCGCTGTAGCTCCTTCCGGGAAAACCATAACATTTGGTACACAGAACTGAAGGAGTACGTCACAAATGCTCCTTATAAATCGTAGTTTTTCCGGATCCCGGAGGTAGGCTCGGTCCTCATATCCGTCTAAGGTCCTCGTCATAAGCGCATTTCTCCATTTTTACCGACGGAGTGTCAGCTTTCCGATAAATATAATGAAATTGATTTTCAAACAGTAACAAGATCGTACATCATTCCTCAAATATGATTTCACACGTGAGAAGGGCTTAGAGTTTTTCAGGAATAAATGTTAGAATAAAGGGTAGGAAAAATTCAATCCTGTTCGATTAAAGCGATCACAAAAAATTGTCACACACAAAGCAGTCTGTGCCCAACAATTCGAAGCTTGAAGATTCCATTCTGCAGGAAAATTCTTGTGGTTTATTTTCCAATGTGACAGGGACTACGTGATAAATTCTCAGATACATCCATTTGTAGCATGCTGTAGATACGGATCCTGTTTTGAAACTTCACCTCTAATCGAGTAGTGGAAGAAGGCTTGCATTATGCCTTTGATTGCTGCCTGCCAGTGATTGGATACAGTAGTTTTTCAACAGATTATCTGTCAGTCCGTAAACGCGTTTCAGCCACATCTGACCCTCTTCCTTAAGATTATTTGTTTATTGGCTGTGACCTGATGTATTTTTGGCCTCGGCCGTGCCATCCTCGTCAGTTCCCTTTATCTTTTCATTTTCTTTTGTTTCTTTGACATGTCTCTGGTTTGATCCCAAATAACCTGGCATCCTGCAAGCAGCTTGAAGGAAGTCAACGCGTGCCCTCGTTAGACCGAGGTCCACACTTTCCAAAGTCACTTCCCACTTTGAAAACTGGAGACTATCAATGACAACATTTGACGTCGGTTTTGTAATACTGACTGGATCGTCGTTCATTGGGACAAAAGAAGCAGTTCTATGGGTTAATTTGTTGAGTTGACAGGGCTTTGCTTCTTTTCTATAGAAAGACTTCTACCAAATCCCTTTGCGTTTTTGTGCCTAACAGTTAATGACAATTCAGCTAAGCCTCACTGATGAAGGGCTTTCAGAAATTTTTCTACCCAACGGATTTCATCAAACTTCAATCCTAGATACAAAAGTTCCTGCAACTCTTTCTCTTTAACTTAAGCTCTTAAGAACGTAGAGCAAGGGTTAGTGACTTTTGATTGTAGGCTCACCCAAAAATCGTTGGAATGAGCCATCTTCAAAAAGGATTTGTTTGAGCTGTCCTTCAACGGCTTTCCATGACATTCACTGCCCTATTGTAACGGCGTCATTAGAGTCCATCTTATGAACACCGTTTATTGTGGTGGATTGCCGAGTTGTCACTGAAAACTCCAAGCGGTGGAAGTCAGTCACACGACTGTTTTATCAGTATTCGTTTGAGAACTTTAAGCAATGTGTCCCCTTTATCCAGTCGCAAAGAACGGAAATATTTGCGAGATGAAAGCACTTTGCTCTCTCTTGTCCATTGCATACGTGAAACATGTCAGTTTGTTTATGATACGTACAACGGATACACGGGGAGAAACGATAAGGATTTGCATCACAGAGAATACAGAGTTCGTGTAGAGTTTTGTGACTGATGCCAAGAAAAGCAGATAATTTGCAATGATAGCTTCTGTGCAGAAAGACGGCGGTTTTCTGTCACTATCAATGTCCAGTTAGCCATGTTGTCGGCCCATTTCCGTAGCTCCTCACACTGTGAGGTATTTTCTTTTTCTGAAAAGCAAATGACCGTATTTCCGAATTCCTCCAGAAGCTTGATCAAAAAAAGTATTACTCTATTTGAGAAGTAACATACCCCTAGTTGAAGTTCTTAATGCCCTCTTTGTATTTTAGCCTTTGCTCCATTTCCGGCTTTTTGGGATCAAAAAGATATGCTCTTCTTGATCTATACCTGGTGTTGAATCTGTTTTGCCTGTTTCAATCCTGCTCATTCATGACCACCAACCCGTGCTACGTTCGGACCGGTTTGACCACACGGTTGCACGGCTATCAGTCCACACGATTCCTCATCGCTCTCAAGCGTTGCCCGTCCGTCACACACACACAGACACACACACGCTGAACCCCCACTCGGTCGATTGACTAGACCTGGACTAGACTGCTCGATTGGGCACCGAATTCTGATCGGCTGCACCCGTCAGGCATGTTTGATCACTCACATGTCACAGAGAATACAGAGTTCGTGTAGAGTTTTGTGACTGATGCCAAGAAAAGCAGATAATTTGCAATGATAGCTTCTGTGCAGAAAGACGGCGGTTTTCTGTCACTATCAATGTAGCTGCACTGAACGACAGTAGCTTTGCATTTCGGTTTAGTAATCGTACTTTGACTAACCGGGTCTGGTCAGCTAGATAACCCTATAAAAGTAGATATCTCACCATAGTCAACGCTGGATTTCTCGCCGGAACTTTTTTCGTGCAATCCATTTGAGTCAATGAGTGCAAAAGCCACCTTGGAATGTGTTCAGTCATTCTTTGAGCCAAGTGAAACTATGTCTTGTCAGTGCACGTATCACCGCGACGGCAGGTGAACTGGTAGGCACAAAATAACCATTACAAACAGTTCGCCTTCCCTTGCGCTAGCCATAAAACCTCACAGGAATTGCTCTATTCTTTGTGATACACATTTTTCTTTCATTTTACACTGTATCTCATCTACGGTATTATATATAAGCTGGTATGTTTTTACAAGTTTTCATAGATAGTACCATTCAAAAACAAGTCCAAGCACGATGGTCGTTTTTGAGATACTCACGCGAGGTGAATTATATCAAAAAATCCAGAGATCGGCCAAGACAAACTTTTCATTTCCAGTACACCGATGTAAGAGCTGCTAAAATGCATTAACAAACATAGCAGTCGCGAAAATTGAGTAGAGTTTCCTATGGCATTCTAGTGGTTAATTGAATCACTGAATGAGGCCGAAACGAAAACTAAGATGGAGCGAGTTGGTAATCTACGTGTAAATGTTCACGATCAATCACTGGTGAAAGCATGCCATAATTCTATGGCTAATTCTGTCAGGATGTAAGGACCAGTCAGTAAAAATCGAGTCACTCGCCAAAACAGGTTAGCAAACGAACACACACAGGGTCAAAATCAAAGTCGAACTTTGGGCAAAGTGACAGAGATATATTTATGGGACAGGTAGAAAAGGATGAGAAGCACAATCGATAATCGACGAAAGAGTAAAAGAACAGTTCAAGTCCACTTTTAGTTCAGTTCAGTTTGTACAAGACTTCGTGCTGTTAGAGCCAATCGTATGTCCAGTTAGCCATGTTGTCGGCCCATTTCCGTAGCTCCTCACACTGTGAGGTATTTTCTTTTTCTGAAAAGCAAATGACCGTATTTCCGAATTCCTCCAGAAGCTTGATCAAAAAAAGTATTACTCTATTTGAGAAGTAACATACCCCTAGTTGAAGTTCTTAATGCCCTCTTTGTATTTTAGCCTTTGCTCCATTTCCGGCTTTTTGGGATCAAAAAGATATGCTCTTCTTGATCTATACCTGGTGTTGAATCTGTTTTGCCTGTTTCAATCCTGCTCATTCATGACCACCAACCCGTGCTACGTTCGGACCGGTTTGACCACATGGTTGCACGGCTATCAGTCCACACGATTCCTCATCGCTCTCAAGCGTTGCCCGTCCGTCACACACACAGACACACACACGCTGAACCCCCACTCGGTCGATTGACTAGACCTGGACTAGACCGCTCGATTGGGCACCGAATTCTGATCGGCTGCACCCGGCAGGCATGTTTGATCACTCACATGTACCGATACATACACACACACGCACCCACACAAGATTGTGACCTGTTCGACCCGTGACTAATCGTGTATTTGCGCGCCTGAGCGAATCCCTGCCCTACTCCCTGGTTGGTCAGAGCCATCGATCGATTTCCGCCTGGTCGCCTTTCCGTTCGTTCATGTCCCTTATATGCGCGTTCTTTTTCTTGTCATTGTTAGTTGTGGTCGTTTCGTTAACGTACTTGGTGACTTGTGCCTCGGCCAATTGGCCATAGAACGTGTTATCCATTCTGAACTGTACGGAACGTTAGTAAACAGTGATTCCCGTGAGGACGCCACGTTTGAGGTTTGTACATTTACCCCTTTGATTGATTATTGTTTGCAGTACCGCTAATAAACCTCAGCTAGTTTGATTTGGTTTCTGAGGAGAGCGCGTCACTCCAACTCGGCCTAGACACCGAATAAAGTTGACTAAAGTTCAGAATCGGGCGTACATATCTAACACCTGGCAATCCCTTTACTCTCGTAATCGCTTCTGACCAGTCCCGCCTACTCGTGGCTTTCTCATCGAACATAGATCTAGAGTTCGAAGAAGCTCTGCATAGCTATTCATCTCCTTCCAGACATTATTATAATGCCCAACCTTAACGCCTGTTCCGTGCAGACCCCACTTTTCTGGTTGTACCGCGCCACCACACGCATACACTACTCCTGAGGTGACCTAACAACAACTCTGTCGATTAGAACCAAGAATTCAGGCCCCCTACATGACATGGTACTTCTAAGTCGGAAGCTTTTCTTACTAGCTATATTTTCTGCTCTGATGCATTGCTTCGGTATCTCGAAACTGCTTTCTAACTATAATCCCAATTTTTTGATTTTAGAGACCTTTCACTGCAGTGACCGGTTCTGTGCGGCTTCCTTGTCAATCTCCATGTCTAATTCAGCTATCTGGACATCATCAAAAAACATAGAAGTATATTTATCAAGTTCACGTGCTTGATCGCTGATGAAGAAAAGAAAAAAACTGGAATGAATAATGACTTTTGTGGAGCCCCACTAGTCACCTCTTCTGAATGCGAGACGTGAATAGTCATCTTGACAACTAACGCTAGTTACATTGGGGAGCTATTTAACCATAGCCTCGTCTTCCTAACAATTCCCACAGACCGCACTTTGACGTCTAGGAATTTGTGGTTCGCGGAATCAAACGCATTGCTAAAGTCCACGTAAGCGGCCTCAGTCAGCTGTCCTTCATCGAAGAGCCTAATCATTTTATCACGGAAGAGCAGGAGATTCGTCAGACTTGACTGCCACAGACCCTATCAAATTCAGAGCTCAGTAAGCAACTCTTCTTCGTCTCTTCTAAGTTGGAATTTTGAGATACCTACGCATCTTCCATTATTGTTACACACTGTCAGCTAATCAATATATGTTCGTGAAGATTCTCAAAATGGTTTCCGCCTTGCCATTCTCGTCGGGAGCTGGAAGCTTACGAGCCCCACTAACGGTTGCTGCGCTTTCTCTCATGTAGTATTTTACATCAGCTTGAAATTGCTTGGGAGCGATGCAAACTGATGGAGATAAGCTGCTCTCAAAGGAATGTTTTCCACTGTTGGAATGGCTTAAGCTCTGTTCCTGGCCATCATATAAAAGTTCCGTCCTTGTTCGGTTTCATACAGCTTGTACTCTACCTTCGTCGTCTATGAACAGCTATAGCATTATGAACTCTGAGCTTACGCCATGGAGACCAGTCTCCACTGCTATACGTTTTCAGAGGTACGATTCCCGCTGTAATTTGAAGTAGTTCCGCGTTGATGGCCTCCCAGCCTTCTTCTGACAAAGGAATAGGGCTACTCGGTGTCCACGTTACTTCCTTCGCTGCCGTCTTTAGCCAGCCGACTTCTACTGCTAAATTCCCGAACAGCTTTGTTTTCTCACTCACGGGACTCTAATGAGCTTTTTACCCGGCCCTTACCAACCAATTCAACCTACACGTCTTCTCTTCTTTCCCCATGCTGAACCCAGTTAGCTTGGCTCCACTCTTTGTCCACTTTCTCACCCACACAGCACCAGTGACCTTTGAACTTTCCTTCCACGCTGGAGATCAAGCCAAGCCTGCTTGAGGGTCTAGGTCAAGCGTGTGTGCAATTCTCTTGGTCCTTGTCTGATCCCATTTACCATACCATACCTGTCCCTCCCTCTCATGTGTGCTTCCCACTCTTTCCCTGATTGGCCGATCGTTCTTGCTATGAAAGATGGATTTCACTCTATTCCAATGACTCGGTTTCATAATGCTCAGCATACGTTCCCCGACAGACCGTTCCGACGATTTGAGGTATATTCTCGGACCCCTGTAATTGGATTGCCCCACAAATTGAAGTATGTTGCTTGTAACTGTACTGATTGTTCTCTGAAGTTCATGTAAATCAATGACTCGCCCTAGTAGATTTGGGTTTCGGGTTCGTGTTCTGCGAGTTACTCATTCACTGGAAGGCAGTTCAGTTAAATCGACTCTGCCGTACCACCTAAGTAGAGCCTTTTTGTTCAGCGCAATACTAAGGCGGCGTAGTTGATAAGACTTTATGGTCAATCTTGCGCACTGTCTTTCTATCTTAATTCATTTCACGTTCCTATGGTGCAGCATTATGACCGAAATTAGCAAGGATGGGCAACGTCCAAATCTGTGCCTGATGGCATGCTTGATATGTGTCACGTTACTGAAACCACGGCTAGATGTTGTTACTGTTTGACCCCTTTAGTGTGGTCTCGTTTGCCAGTGGATTTCCGGAAGGTTGACATCACTTGACAATACGAACTCCTTTGCCTGTGCCAGCACGGCCCACGTCGTCTGTAGGAGCTCGAAATCCTTCTCCGCCGGCTCATTGGAAGATATATGGATGTAAACCCTGCATCGCGATCCCTAATGCGCACGGTTCACAGTGCTGGCTAGAAAAATCAACGTCAAAGTGGGCCTCCCAATGTCTTTCATTTTCCCTACCCTGACTATAAGCAACATAGGTCTGAAAAACTGTATTGTCCTTTTACGGCTTCATCGGCTTCCTTCAAAGTGACAATGTCAGACTCTGTTATCCTAGTCGTCAGCTCTCTTCTTTATCCGGGTAGCTGCAGGCGTTTGCCTACCTACCTGATGGTTCTCTGGTTTGTTCTGTTGTCTCAGTTGCAAGTTTTGCAACTGAAGCACCCTTGGAAGCAACCTCTAAGGTGATTCCACAGTTTTGCTCTCATATGCGTCCACAGTAATGCTTTTTGAATATTGCATACCGTACTGCCCTTTGCAGTCTTTGCTTTCCCAAAGTTTATTTGGTGTCCAAGATGACATGCACGATATAGATCTGTTTTCTTTGTGTCAACGTACTGGCGGCCGGACTCGGAGGAGCAGCCACATCAGCCTAACTAATAATATAAGCTATCTTCTGGTCCATCTAATTTCGTTGACTGCAAAGAGGCGACCCTGTTAATGGAAGCTGTTGATGCCAAACACTTCTGGCGACATTTTTCCACAGTCACGGAACTTGGTGCCTTGTAAATTTCTTAGTTTGTATGTTTGTTATTCACAATAACCTCGACTGGTTTCTTAACAGCATTTGACGCCACCTTGCAAAATCGACTCCCTCACTGAGCCCCAGGTGTCCGCCTATTGGGAGCGGACATCTCCAGTCTTCCAATGCGGGGAGCCAGGTGCTTAAGGTAAGGTGCAATCCATACTGGACTGAGCGATAATGCTTCCTTGTTTATCTAATTTAGGGCTACTGGTTGTGACCTACACCAGTTCCCCAGTGCTTGCCTCCATCACACAAGCCCTAGAAAGCCGCACCCCCTGAAGGATATTTTGTGAAAACTACCAGTGTTTACCTTGGAGGCCCTCGTTGAAATCCTTGCCATCATTCTATTTTACAACTCTTGACTATCTATGCCGGCAAAAGTAAGTCAGCCGTCCAAAGAACTTCTGTACCATGGCGAAGGTTTTCTTCCTTTAAATGTTACTGTCATTTACAGCGTCCTCCTTGAAGCTAGGATATGGGAGTCACCTACTATTATCTGCCATGTCTTCGGTGTATTGCTTGATATGTTGCCCTGCATCATCCAGTACTTTAAGTTGCACCGTAAGATGTTTTATTTCAAATGCGAGGTTCATTTCCACATTTGAAGAACAGGCTACCCCTATTTTCCTTTCTCTTTGACTTCGGATGCCTTTTTGACACGTTTTGGCTTTACTTTAGGATTCACTTTTTCACCGCATTTACTCGTTCTAATTTCAGATTTACTTTCTTATCCTCTTTCCTTACCTCCCTTCGGAGTATACGTGTGTACTAGTTTGCGAACACCAAACAGTAACAATATACCTTTTGAAGAAGGACGCATAATATTGGGTTCAAAATCCTATTTCATCAACCTGGAACAATTTTGGTGGTGTCTAACTAGAATCTCTCGTTCTCCACTTAGTCAGGGCATTTTGTTGCTCCACGGCTAACCGCTTTATTGACTGGGGACAGCTCTTGCTTGTGTACTCTGATAATGAAGTTCAGAGTTGAAGTACCAAATCAACCCTTATGAAAATTGGCAAACTGAATGAAAATGAGACCTGAAAAAATGTACAAAACGTTACAGAAATGCTGTTTGATATCAGTTTAAACTGATACCTTCGAAAAATACTGCAACAAGATGATAAAAAGGGACAACCGGTGTTTTAAAGAAAAAGAACTCTTCGATAAGTACGCACACCATAAAAGTAGGGAAGATACTTCGGTTTCTGCGAAAGAACGTTTGTCACCTCACTGAACGATGCAAAATTCAGAGCGATTCGAAAATCCAAATCATTATGTTATTTGCATGCTGAGTTCAGCGTCATGGGACACAAAGGCGGGCGAAGAGCGATGATGGTTCTGAAAAACAAACTGCACAAAGTTTCATCTATTCGAAGGCAACAAGTTTGGATTCTGGTTACTAGGGCGCGAGCATAAACCACAATGAAGGAGAGTTGGAAAAGATTGGATGTGGTAACCGACGCAATCTCTTTAGTCCCACGGATGGGTCAACCACGGAGACGAATAGACGTGCATAGGACTGATCATACTGTCAGATGAATAAGTGAGTTGATCTGATTAGACTGAAATGCTGTGGACTGGAAAGGGTAGTTTTTAAGTAGTCTGCGTGACAAAAGGTAAGATTTGTAGAGGAGTGATAAGACAAGTCCACTAAATGGGCCTAGGCTAGGTACGGGGTGGAGCCCTAGATAACACTGTTTAACCCTGTCATAGAAATAACGCTTAAAAATGGGCAGCCCAATGGGAGTGGAGGTGATTAGGCAACAAGTACAATTCACTTGATTTAGGTTTGTGAGTCAAAAGCAAACACAGTCGGTGACGGTAGCCTTGGAGATGGCTCCCAGATTACTCTAGTTTGATTTTGAGTGAGAATTCGACTAATCAAACCAATAACCGTTGACTATGCAGTTATGCCCGCTTGCTTAAGCACGATTCGAAAAAGCCAGCAAAATGCAAATGTCCCCAAGAATTTCGGTGGCAGTAGGATTACAAAAACAGCAAGTGTAATAGTAAAGATCCTAAGTCTAACACGTGCATTCCAAAAATCGTTAGCGAGATCTTTCCAGGTATTCAGAGAAGTTAGTGAAAAATTGTTTGTCACAACACGCATTTGCTATGAATTCCAAAAGTGTATGGCAGCGTCGCGAAATCATGTGAACATAATGACCGTACCGCGGGGCCTTGGAAATCAGCCACATAGAGTCACTGCAAGATATTACTATGCCTTTTACTGTAGATATTTCTGTTAATACTGGCATGCTGCCTGTGTTTATCTTGCACACTAAGTAATTTGCAAATTCCAGATATAAAATATAATATGAGTTTCAGCGAACGATCAAAAAACCTGAAGGGAGAGTAAGAGGTACACTGTAAAGATTGGAGAATGGTCTCCGTCAATATAACGCAAGAAAACTCCGGCTCCTGTGAGCTTAACAAATAATATCCGTTCTCTGCTGGCAAAAAGCATGGAGGTTGTAGCAATCATAAAAAAGGAGAACGAGTAAAAAACGGGGTATTTTTCATAAACAGAACCTTGGTTTGCATAACTGTATACACCTTGGAATGAAATAAACAGATGTCTTACCTTCGCACCCAGCCGATAGTCCAATGGGAGCTTATGTTTGTTGGCGAGGTGTAATCACTGAACAACTGGCGCAAAACAAACTAATTTAGTTCACAGATACCAGAATGAAAAAATATTGTCACATATATGGCTTTGAGTCACATTTTCTTAGCGGATTTCGTTCGATATCCATCAGAAGTTTTTACTTGGAACCTAGTTAACCATCAGCTGAGTTAAAGATATTTCCCTATCTTGTATCTACCTCAGAGCTTTAGAGAATGTTTGGATCCGTTTGAACAGCTGTCAATGACTTTATCTTTCATGAATTTACTTTTCTCACTACGCTTGGTTTGGTAGTTCTGCTATGTCCTCCCACCAGATTTGAAGCGCAGCTAGAAAGATAGAAAACAATTCTCGAACAGGTTTGATCGCCGTATACTGATAGTCAGTCCGATAGGGTGCAGTAAGAACAACCAGTGCCCCATGCTCCTAGTTACATCAGTCGATGTTTTTGTGGTTTCAACTCACTACCATTCTTTTGCCTGTGAATATGTTGTGGACTACCTAAACGTTTGCTTCAATTATTGTTGACTTTTGAAGCTGCTTACGTCCATACAGATCAATTTTCTTCCTGTTAATAAGGCTTCTACGTAGAAAGACAGAGATCACAAGCGAAAGATTCGCCAACTTGATTAAGTTTCGAAATGAGATACCGGGATTAGCTGTATATAAATACCACCACAGGATATTCTCATTGTCATAGAACGTAAAAAGATGTGAACCTTCGAAGATGTAGTACTTCAGGAAAAGGAAAACAGTTGTTAAAAAGTTAGATTTTCTTTTCAGATCAGTATAGAAATACACATCTATACCCATCTACAACCGTCTCATCTCAGCCACCAGCAATGGAATCCACGCTGTTTTTCGGACAACTGAATGAAGTGAAAATAGACAGAGATACCAGTCCAGGTGTCCTGGCATGGTTTTGCCCCTGACAACTATGCAAGTCCATGACATTGGGAAACTGCCCGAGGTAAAGCCACTTCCAAAGAAGCAAATAGGTCAAAACCACCTCATCTCTCACGCTCATTCACGGCCTAAAATGTTCCACAAGCCTTTGTTACCATAGACCAATCTTTTTCCCATTTTTTTACACCAGACAACTTCCCTTACGGACTATATATATTGGCTGAGCATATTCTAAAGATTTAATTTTCGGCTTCGAATTACCCACACCCTGAAGAACTTTTCGCTGACGCATCACACAAAGCCCTCATTATGGATAATGAACTCATATTACCAGTACCTACGGTTAAATATCCGGTGTTACACTATTCCACAATCGTCCGTGATTCATATAGATCCAACAAATACTTACGAAGTTGGAATGTGGTCATTTTCCTCACTTCGTTTAATGTTTCTTTCGATGCTCAATCATTTAATTTGCAAAATTGTGTTTTTGTGCACATTCTTCCAATGGATATAATGCTCTCAGGTTATTTGTCCCAGTATTGCTAAAAAGGAGTTTTATTGTGATAGTAAAGTCCGAAGAACTCACCTATGAATGCAGTGATACTATAGCTGACCCTATCACTAATAAAACGTTTAATTCCTACAGTCAGTTTTTTCTCAAATTCTTTCCAGATATTCATAGTCATTTGCATACAGAACTTCCAAAAGCTGTCCGCATTACGTACGCGTTCGAAGTTCTTATTTCCATTTACTAGCTTTTCAGGATACTGCAATTCTGTTTTGTGGTATCTTGCTGGTCTGCTTTTGATCCAGCAAAAGTCAACTCAGGTTTATGAAACGAAAAACTCCGAAATCTTTATGTATTTCCGGATTTCGCATTGAAGTATCTATAGATATGAAGTAGCTATCCAAAATTACTTTTTCGGGTGTTTATCACTTCTATTGACTCAACATAAATTTGAATCGAACTCAACCATGGGAGACAAATCTCTGTTTTAATTCACGTTGATTATGAAAGCCAATTATTCACACCCTGTTGAATGATCACAATCGACAGGAATGAAGCTGGATACTACATATAGTCAAAGCTAGTGAGCTTTGCCGTCGTTCCGTGGAATCCTTCGGCGCTCACTATTACGCATAGGATAGAGCTATCCAAGAAGCACGCAAAATTGTTAGACATTTCGGTGAGGATTGATATCTAAGCAAATTTGAGGGGCTGGTAACCAGTTATTTTTTTCCACCCCTGCCTACACGCAAGCATGCAAATTCAGGGCGTGATTCTTCTCCGTGCTCATGGCCCACATTGACGCCAGCATTCATATTTCATACTTTTGATTTGCGACTGAAGTACTGCGTTTGATATTTCAGAATAAACCTTTACGAATTCCAATGTCTAGACATGCATTCATCAGCAGATGAATATGGTAAACTGAATGGATTCCATTTCTGTAGGATAAGTTTTACTCATGTATTTATTCTTTTATGAGGTGAATTAATTTGTCGGATATCAGATAACTCCAGGTCTTCCTACTAAAGTGTCATATCGTGTGCATGATCTGTATTTATTACTCTATACGGCCTCAGTCATAACAGAATGTCACCCATACTGCCATCCTACATTTCGGCGTCTTTGATCGACCTCAGGCTGTGCGTGTATTGTTTTTCAAGCAAATAACCAAGGATTTTATTAAATTCTAAGTTACAATGTTGGAAAATATGCACATTATTGTTCGAAATTTTAAGCCAAAGACTACTCGTGTAAACATGAGATACTGTGCACGTAGTTTAAAAAATGCTAAATTCCCCTGAGTGTCCCAGTCGTAATTAATAAATCGTTTACTCCTCCTTCGTGGACTTGTCTTTATTTTGCATTTTCATGAAATAACGAGCACGAATCTGTCGAAATTGGTCTACACTCCTAGGTTTACCTGTCCTGAATACGTGCTATCTAAGTATCACACTTATCCTCGTTTTTCCGAGACTCCCCAATCAATAATCTGGACATAGCTCTGTTTGCTCCGGGAGCAATATTGGTTCTTTAGTTGACACTTTGAATCCATTTTAGTTTCTGAACCATATGATTGTTTGTGCCATGCATTCAAATATTTCGTTGTGCGTACAAAAAAATCGTGGTTTTGATTTTGGTTTGGATGGCTTCTCAAGCCGAGGCCGCGCACGCGGTCAGAAGATCGTGCTAGTGAAATCCAAACTTATTGTGAAATTTCTAATGAAAAATCGTTACAGCTACGCATGCTTAACGAAATCCTGAACTATCGGGTGCTCAAAAACCCTGCCAGCATATGTATCCAGATAAGCGGGCAAACGCTCCCGTCTCTAAAATGCCTTAATGGGAACTACGGAAATGAGCCACCAACATAGCTATTAGGACACACTACTGGCTTTAGTCACACAAGGTCATGTACAGAAAGAATTGCACTGAACTGACCACAGCGGTTCTACAGAGGGGAAATCGCCAACCACCGTGTAACATTCTAGTTAAAATTAAAACCTCTTGTCCCAATATATAAAAACTCTCTAAATAAAGTTAAATCCCAATATTATAAACGTTCAGGATACTGATCACCCGTCGGAACGAAACGAATAATGGTCATATATGAAGTTCTCAGCAGGCTAGGATAAACGTCTAAAAAGGTTCGTCCCCCCCCCCCCTTTTGCTCGGTAATTTCTTCTGAATACTCGCTCTGGTGATTACACGTGTACTTTTATTCACTACAGGGTACCTTCTCTGTTGTTTCAATCCGTGTGATACATAAAAACAAGCCTCATCTACGCATTCGTGAAGACTGAAAGAAGACAAAAGTCGCGAGATGCAGATATTTTATTTATCATTTTTCTACCACGTTCTTCGAACACTACAGATTATATATCAAAAGGAGAGAAATAATGCAGTGCAATTGAAAGCTACTTCAGTACTTTATATAAGCAAGGGAGAGGTCTGTTCGGTTTATGTCAAGGCGAACAAACATTTTGTGTCAACCGTTTATGTGCAAACGGCGTTGATATGCTTCGTCTCGCTGAATGCCAATAGCTTCGATTTCGGATTGCGTAATATCAATGTGAAGGATTTGATCGGGTCAGCCTGGTGACTTGATGCAACTAAGTGTTTCGCAATTGAAGAAGCCGGAGATTTGACATTTGGTGAGTGCTCCGACCCTTGTTGAGCCAGGCAGCAATATTTTCTGCAAATGTATGCGTCACAGTAGCTGCAAGTGAACTGATAGACAACAGGCGAGGCATTCTGGTCAGAAAGACTTTTTGAGTGATTTTTGAAGCTTACCCTTTGACGGTCTGCAACAAAATTAATTGCGTTGCCGTCTGTGAAGTCCCTATGACTGAGTAAAGATTTCTATTTATGTGACTAAAGAAGTGATCATGTTTAAACTGTAAGGCTATAAAAACTGCCTTCTTCCCGAACGTTTTTGGTAAGTAAAATGCTTGCATCTCGCGACAAGCCTTCTTTCTGTTCTAGAGGATAGATGAGAGGGACCCATTGCTTCAGTTTATCAGCACAACCAGATTTCCGCGGGACACCACCCCATCTTTTTCATACAGGGGTTGAATACGTCACCAGATCCACAATTTTTCGGTAATGGAAAGTTACACTACTAAGAAGTAGAGTTAGTTTCTATTTGTGAAACATTTCCGGTCAAAGAAATGCAGTCTAGATGCCGGCTTGCTGAATTTGACTGCGTAAATGCGTAGTCACACCTCCATCCTACTCCACCTGAGTGCCGTGACTATAAAATAATGTTCTTCTGAAGAAGCTTATGAGCTTCTCTGAAACTCAAAACCGCCCATGCTGCCAGCTCAGGCGGCTTCTCGTACACTTTCCTTCAACTCGAAGCAGGAGCACTGAACAAGGTACAAACTTCCATACGCAACAAGTCCTTTCACTACGACACCTTCCCTGCCTCTGAAAACCAAAACCAACTGCTTCTAACTCTCGATACTCTTCCACTAGCGATCTGTCCCCTTCAAATTCCGTTTTTGACTTTGTAACACCTACCCTTTCGGGTTGTTACCTTTAGCTTTGGCGACTAGGATCCAGTTGCCGTCGTACAGTGGGTTTCTTTGGTCAGTCAGACCAGCGACGTGGTAATAGCTCGCTTTCCGGTTCTTTCGTCTGTTATGCCGGTGTTGGTAGCTTGATTGTGTCAAAACAGATTTTTAGTTGAGTTGCTTTCTCTTGAGTCCAGTTTAAGGTCACACCTTGTCGTCTTCTCAGCTTGTCTCGATTGTGGATCCCTATCCCGTTATCAGACTCCAATTTGCAAAGTTCAGTGCCACTCCTATTATGAATTACAGCTTCTGTCCACAGCGGGTTTCTTGTTTTTCCGTCCTTTGCATAGACTGGGGTATCAACATGAAAGCTATCAGTCTGTTTCGTCAATTGCTTTCGGTTTAATGGGAATAGAGCGTTGTGGATAGTCTTCAGTTTTCGGTCCTTTAGAATTTCAGCTTGGGATACAACTCGAAGTGTGTTGGCGTTTAGTGTTTTCTGGTACAACAATGGAATTTTTGGATAATTTCATCAGTGGTCCCCTCCTATTCTGACTTGAGTATTGCCTGTTTGAATGTTTCCTCTCCGTTAGACTGTGAGTGGTACGATGGGGAGGATATGTGTTTAATATTGAGTTTCTGGAAAAATTCTGGAAAAACTGTCGATGGGAATTGAGTTCAGGTGTTAGACACTATTTGGTCTGGTAATTCATATTGTGCAAGCATTCGACGAAGGACTGCTTTTATTCCAATTCAAGTGGCGAGATTGACCTGCACCATTTCTAGACATTGCTAGAGGCCGCTGATAACCAGACGGTAGGGTGTACGGTCAACAGGTCCAGCGAAGTGAATTCTTGACCAGAGGTATTTTGGAGTTAGCCGTGGAGACAGTGTTTGGCGTGTTGGCAATTTTGGTGCTTGTTTATACTGTGAGCTTTGATGAATTATACCGGTAGCGTCATCGTCTATTCCGACTCTGTATAACTGGCTTCTGGTTATTGCCTTCATATGGCTTATCTCCCGATGACCGGTGCGAAGCTGTTTCTGTATAATACGCCGTAAGTACTAGAATCACTTCTTTGTAGGATGACTTGAACAATGTCTTAACAACGGAGAGGGCCTCATAAAGACAGCGAAAACTTAGCATCTCTCAATAATATATTTTTCTAGACCGCGAGGTCTAAACATGAGTGTTATCTTGCTGTAGAATCGAGTAGCATTTAAGAACCCCGTGGATTTGTTCTAACGTGACAGACGTAGCAAGCACAGTGTCTGACAGTTCCTCTACAATGGCGTCTTCGGTTGCGGTGACTGTGATAACGGCTTCGTCATCTCCAAGGTGATTGGTTATTAGGCGAGATAAGCTGTCTGTATGACCACTATTCACCGTTTTCTAGAATTGTATTTGAAAATGGTGGCCCAAAATCTTCGTAGCCCAGCACTTTTGGGTCCAAAAATGAATAACAACTGTTTGTGGCATGTAAGAAGGGTAGAACTCAATGATGGCGAAAATGATACCGAAGGCTTCTTTCTCAATTTGGCGAAGTGTGATCCATATGCAGAAAGTCGAAGTCCTCCGGCGTGGCATCGTAGCTCAGCTGGTAAAGCACTCGCGCCACTAAAGCGAGGTTGGTGACCGTGGGTTGCTTCGAGTCCTGCCGGGGCCAGAGAGCTTTCACATTTGGATCACCTCAAAACATTGTCAGAATCCGCCGAACATCAATACATCGAAGATTTTTTTGTCAAGTTCAATGAGCGGGACGCGTGGGCCACGAGTATTCCGTTCAGTCGAGAAACACGTTGGCAATAACTGCGCCAACATCACAGTTGGATACGTCAGCAACCACAACGCTTGGTAATTTGGGGTTGTAGTACGTTAACAAAATATCCTTTTCCAGTATCGGCTTTAGTTGATCAAATGATAAGTAACATGGTTGCGACCGACTCAAAAAACTGTCCTTCCGTAGGAGCTGATTCAGAGCAATTTGCAAGAAAAGTAGTTCTGGAAGAAAAGCACTGTAATAACTAGTGATGCCCAGATACGATCGGAGCAACAAAACTTGTTTTGGGGCCATCATTCGTTGTTTTGTTCGTGTACTTTCTAGGTCCAGATAGCAGCTATCAACCCCAGAAAGGAACCCAAGGTACTTGACCGTTTTCAAGAAAAAATGGCATTTTTCTTGACCTAGCAGAAACCCGAATTTCGAGTGAGTCGCAATACTCCCTTGAAATGGTTGTTAACTCAGTTGGCGGAGAGTCTGGTCATACTGATATCATCTAGATTTGCGGCCGTCCCTTGTAATACTGTTACCATGACGTCTATTATAGACTGGAAAACAGCAGAGCTGTTTCAACTGCGAATAGCAGAAGCACAAACAGATACAGTCCACAGGGATTGTCATTTGTTAGGATATGCCAAAATCGGGACGGTTCTTCAACTTGAAAGTAGGCTTCGGCCAAGTCCAGCCTTACAAAACAAGTACCACCGTTCAGTATAGTAAAAAGGTCCTCTAACACAGATAGTTGATAACAGTAGGAGGCTGGAGTTGCGTTAATTCCTGTAGGGAAATTAGCGCAAATTCATAACTCCTTTTTTCAAAACAACTATTTTCGCGGCCCATTCTGAAAATGTGAATTAAGTCGAAATTTCTAGGTCTTCAAGCCATCTTTTGAGTTCTTGGCTAAGCTGCTTACAAAATGGGCTTTCAAGACGGAACTCGGGCCGGCTGTTTTGCTTGATCTGTTTCGTAGCTTGGAACTATTTGCGTAGGCCTATGCCCTCTCATAAAAGAGAGACGAACTGTAAGTTCAATTGATCTGTTGACGGAGCCCTAGATATCGCTGGAATTTGACCACAAAAGCTGTTGGCGTAAAGATCAATTGAGCCGAGCTCGCCAATCCTGTTTGCTCCTAATAGGTTGAGGTCGGGCTTGGTGACGAAACAGGTAGCGAAACAGTCCTGTCGAGAAACGTTACAGCATAGAGAAGTTGGCTGGTAAGGTTTAGGAAGCCGCCTCAGGCTCTAATGGTGGTCAATAAAGTAGGTTAGATTTCTCGTCGGCCGACTTTTGCCCATGTGTCTTCTTGTATGTCAGAAGTGTCGGGTGCGGTATCCACTTGGTGGCGAACACAGTGGACATTGATGTGAACATTACAAAACTTCTGAAGTTCAGCTACCTGCAGCCATGACCTCAGGAGTAACCTGTACGACTGGACAAACAGTTGGGCAGCAATGACACGTAGTGTGAGTGGGCTGAAGGCCCTTCTTTGGAATCCACCGTGTTGTCCAAAATCTTTATTGTGTCCAAATTTACAACTGCTTTTTCATCGATAGTTCATGAGTTACCAGAATCTATGGAAGTGCCACGCACTACCCGGTCCGCACGGAGAGGGCGATTTGGTCGGTCTAGAATGAGTAGATGTAGACGGTTTATTTATGGGTCGACTTCAACTGGGGAAAGAGACCCTGTTGATGACATGTTTTGGTTGATCGGGGTGTTGAATCATTAAGGCGTCGTGTTTCGAGTTGAATTGTCGTTTACCTTCCTCAACGAGTTCTTCCACTGCGGTACTTGGCTATTGGTCGATTATGGTCAGAAGTTTAGTTCGCAAATCGGGATGGTTGACGAACTGAAGACAGCAGATTAAAACAAGGCATCCAGATTGTCCTTCTGCAAGTGATCAGAGCTGAAAACTGACACAAGCTCGATTGACCATTCTAGCATACATCTCTAGATCGTCCAAGCCACATTCAAAATTTTGAGACAGCCGTAGCCAGCATTGAATAATGAGGATGTGGCAAGAAATATTCTGGTCATCGTGTGAACAGTCTGATAAAAAGTGCCGTCCCGAGGTTGATCTGGGACTATGAAACTTGTATAGCGGGCAAGATCTGCAGGTCCCCACTTCCGTAGTAGAAAGCAAACCTTCGTTTTATCGTCTTTGTTGAATAGGTCTATAGAGAAGTTGACTCCAAGTTGTTTGAATCACTAATCTAAAGTAATCCCTAATGTTGGTCATGTAAAAAATTCTCCATGTTCTGCAGAAATGATTCTGGCACCAGTTTTTAGGTGCACGGGTTGAAATCAACATCGCCATCCTCTTCAGTTGAGGAAGGCACATTTTATCGAAATCTGGATCAGCCGCTTCTATTGTGGAGGGAAAAGCCCGTAGCCAAAAAAACTGAACTCTTTTTTGATAGATAAAACAATCTCATCTCAGTGGTTCCTTCGGCTAAAGCCTTTTTTGAAATGCTGCAAATCCTTCGCAACCCGAAGATTGAGAGAATTATTCGCCATTGATGTTGTTTGTTTAATAAAACAATTTTTTACTTACTCAAATCACTCCCATTCGTATTTTATCTCGTGGCCCACTGCGGAGCTACTGTTTATCTCTATGGCTATCCTGAATGATATCTGATCAGCGAATGTTATCATTTGTGTAAGATTTCTGTGAAAATATAATAGCGTAGTATGATCTCCAAAATTTGAAGATGGTGGCAGATCTTTAGAATCCCGAAAAAATTCTCAAACATTTTCTGAAATTGAAACTAAGTATTGGCTGAGTCAGCATTAGGTGGCCTCCCCTGATACGCCTTAGTCATTGTAATATTCGGCACATCTTAGATAAGTGAAATTTTCACAGGTAAAAAGAACAATCACTTTTGTTTGCTTCGGATTGCAAAGGATAACTAACTTGGAAAAAATGAATGCTTGTTGTAAGTGGTTCCGTAGTTGCATCACTTAAGCATATCATTGGATGGAACAGAAAAGATGGTCAATAAGATCAAATAAACAAAGAAGAGCACGTATCAAATCTAACAGCGGGATTTTTAGGACCAACTAAACCATCACGTCTAAGGAATGGGTGAAATCCTAACCAATCTTATTGACGAAAACCGAAATAAACTTTTGGCTAAAATGCCTTTGTCCTTAATCTACGGCTTCATAGAGTGCGGCAAAATGAGTCACTAACAGATGTAAATCTGTTCCGTAATGATCAGGTAGAAAGCAGGTTGTCCATCTTCAGGAAATATAAATCTTTGGCAACTGGTTGATAAACCATTGAATCGATTCAGTGGTGGTGCCCAAAACAAGTGGCATCTGTATAAGGTTGAAAAATGTAATAACCGCACGAGTAAACCTCAGTCCAAGCCCATCCAAGAGTATCACCAAAAGTATACGAGGACTGGATCAATTTAGTGTGTAACCAGCCTAACCTATTCACATATAACTGAGACTAGTCACATAGTACCCGTGTTTGAACCTCTCCGCTCCCTCTGTAGGTTCTGGTGTACGCTGTTTGAATCAATGCAAGCCAAAGAGGAAGTGGTCAGATTCTGCCTCCACAACCCTTTGTGTACGTTCATAAAAATTTTGGGCAGGCACCTAATCTCTCCCTAGAACATTCATCAACTAAATGCAGGCCCTATTCTTCCCAGAGATTAGCAATTTCAACTTACAATAGGCCGTTCGCATTTGGTCAGCTGATAAACTTGAGCACGGTAAGTGTGAGGACTGATTCCTCGTAATTTTTTGTCGATATCATCTATGTATCTTCTACTGGGTCCCATGTTGTAATTCCTATATATCAGGTACCCCGTTTTTATGATGATTCTGCATTTGTGGCTTCACTGGGATTGAGCCCGTTTGGATCTTATCGATCTTGCCATTCGTCAGCGAAATATGGAGAGAAAACTGCGACCAGGCAGAATTATGTGCCCATTCGGTAGTCATTTTCCTCAGAAAAATAACTCGTTCCTGGCTGCAAAACAGGCCAACACGATGAAGATAGTTTTTTCGATGCAAAGGGTACTAGACCAAATGTATTGTACTGAAGAGAAACAACGATAAAAAACTGTATATGTATATATATATATATATATATATATATATATATATATATATATATATATATATATATATATATATGGGAAATGATAGATGAATTCATATCGAGGAAAAAGGGTACGGGGTCCACTCTAAATTCCATGGATGTGCTAATAAATTGGCTTCAAGCCAACTGTTCAAACCGGTTTCAACTCTAGTGCAATAGAAGATATTTAGTGTGAAAAATGCTGGTAATGTAATAACTGCATGTTGTTGTAATATTTCGATTCCATTCTCCCCCCGTTAGCCACTTCTTCATATGGTACACAGGGTTCGACAACAAGAAAATGTTATCCAGCTGGAGAATAGAAAACTTTGCACAGACTCCAAAATTAGGTAATTTAATGTTTCGCTGAATTTTATTCATTCATCGAACTTTCGGAGAACCACATTTGGAATCGAATAACCTCATCTTCAGTGGTCTCGAATCAAACAGATGTATTCTATTTTAGGTCCGTAGTATCTAACTACCCAAAAACAGCTGAAACTGGTGAAATAAATCAAAAAAGAGAGAAAAGAAACCAATGGTTACAAGCATGATTTACATATTATTGCTGCGTAAAGCATTCTACTTGTTCCAGGTTAGAACGGCTATTGGTGTATTTCTACTGAGTGTTTTGTGCGACACAAATGCAATACAACAATAGGAACAAAGTTTATCTCGTCGACGGTGAAGGGAAGCATGAATATCATAGTGAATTATACCAAGTGTGCGTGTGAGCTTAGCAGCTATAAAGAAACTGAATGCTTTTATTGCCGCAGTAAAGTGTTCGATGCGGAATAAAAAGCATTTGTTTCCAGAAAATAAGAGAAACTGTGTGAACCATTAAAATCCTGCAATCATGTTTCTAGTGTGCTGATTTTCAATGGACTGACACGCAAAGTGAGCAATGGGAACTTGGGTAAATTCCCGCTCATTAATTAGTATAGGGCTAATTATGTTAATTCAAGGGAGTGAAGCTGAAAGTTAGTAATTGCTTCTAACACGGACACACGGTAATCGAAGCTCATTTCAATGTAATGAAATCCCCATCGTTTTGAAAAGTTTTGAAACATATTGTTTGAAAAAGAGTGTTTCTAATCTCGATACAGGTAAGCTGATAGAATTTATTAAATACATACCTTTCGTGAAATAATTCACTTCAACAAAATAATTGCCTCTTAGACATAAAAGCTCAGTTTTAACGGTCCGAACCAGCAGATACATGTTTCAAATAATTCGTTCTCAGTTATTCAACAGAAGAGCAATATTTCAAGTGTGATCAAATGTATTTAGGATAGCGATTCTAGACAATCCGATGAACATCAAAAACAAGTCTCACGTGACCAACACGAAGAGGTTCTTCCACCAGTGCTTTGGTCACGTTGACCTGCTGGGCTAATGCCATACTGCCTCGTGTGTTTCAGACCGTTGAGTCAAACAACTGGCCCTGTGCTGTGACCAGTCGCGTAGTACTATTCACACGGGGACTTCCATCTTCCCTTCTACAAAGGGTCTTACTAATTTGACCGTGTTAAATGTGTCACTAAGGGAGAATACCAAAGATTATTGTGGCTCTGTAGAAAGCAGTAGTTCGGGAGTCTGCCAAAGATCGATCACACTTCCAACCCTTAATTGTTCACCTTACCTGACTGACTTCAAAGTCGGCATTCAATGACAGGTCGGGCAACAAGCCTACCTTGATAAAATTCTTAAGAATTTAAGTAGGTACATTATATATTAAAGATAAATTTATAAACCGTTTCTTCAAAGGCGCATACAATATTTCACTTCTAGGACTGTACTTAGCTATCAGATACATCCTCCGCTCTGGTAAATGTCAAGTTAGTGTGATGAATGGAAATGGACGAAGTTATCTTATCGCACAAACATATTAAATTTTCATCAATTACAGAGTTTCATATAGAGTGATATCGCCAGTCACGAGAACTTCCAAGGCACCAAATTCCGATTAACATCTGTAAAGCCACAGACATTGTCGAGGCTGTGACTTCAAAGAACCGTCACTATGCACGAATAAGGTGGGAACTGATCTGCACTTTCCGAATTCTTTTGAAAGCAATTATAGTCTTCTGAATTTATGCGATCTTCTTTAATACGGTTAAGAAACTTTTGGTTCCTTATCAAACACTATGTATTTCACAAATTCGATCCATTGTTTTTCCCCCGAAACGTATTCCTAGTTTGTGAATTCCGACTATAAAATGTTCACATTGTTAGACTTAGTTGGATTGAGCCGAAGTTCCGATTTGTGATCAGCTTCCAGTAGACAATATATCTATATATTTGTATACATAACGTATACCAACTTTTCTAACGGCGAAAGATACCTTTGAACGCAAACATTAATAACTCACTGACTGCAAATCGGGCTTAGAAACCCTTACAACAAGAGTGGGACAATTTAATTGATTCAGTTAAACAGACACCATTCAAAAAATGCTCAAATTGCTCTTCAAAATGATGTGGATTATAAAGCCCATGTGTTTCAGTATTCGTCCTGAATTATCTATATTTATCATGGCTTACTACTTCCTTCCTTAGAGTTTTAGGATAGCTAACATGGTGACGAAGTTAAATTTTATGAACCACTACTGCTTTACCCACAAAAGAAAGTACGCCTGAGATACACAAAGAACAGGAAAACTGCAAATGAAAAAAAGCTTTTGATAACGGCTAGTCGCTCAGAGTTTACTCTCATAATAACCAGTAGGGGAAAACAGCAGCGGATTTTGGAATCCAAACCGCCCGTTATCTAAAGATCATTTTATCCGAATGGTCTTCGGTATCTGACACACCCAGCACAATCGAACAAAATACAGAACCATAGGTGTGAATCGGGAAAGCAAGATGGCTGTTATTGCTCTGTTTCTGGGAGACATTTTCATAAGCTACTTCTTTGTTTTTCGTTCTACTGATAACGGCAAAGCCGCCATTTCAGTTATTTACGAGCTCCCAGTAGCTCTCTTTGGGTGGCAGCAGAATATTTGTTATTTGGTTTCGCATCGAAGATTTCCAGCAACCTTAGGTTTATTAGGCTGATGATATCATAGTGATTGAAATTCATCACATAACCAAGAAAATTCGAACAATACCTTATCTAATACGAGAAAGGTCAAATTAAACGGTATTTGATGGACTGATTTAAATGCAAAATCACCTCCGTAGGTAAATTTCCCCCATCAACCTCCAACCTTAAAACGATCACTCAGCTGCAGAATAGAACTCAGTGTTTTGGCGTGTTCCACTTTAATCTTCATGTTGCGCAAAATATTCATTTGGGAGACCAAATTTAGACAATGCGTATGTCAAAACCAAGACAGATAAGAGAAGCAAAAACGAAATCGTGTTTCCTGAAAGTGAAAAAATGTGCTTATTATACCTCAAAGCAGTCATATACGAGTGTCAGAATTCTGCAACGCAATCACTTCCTTTCCCTGACTAACTGTCAATGCCCGTTTTAGTCCCAAGGCAAATTTCTTAAGATCAAAAAGCATTTTAAATAGGACTGTGAAACTATCATGAAATATCTCGGATCGGATATCCAGGTATCTCATGGAGAGACAGCGGATCTGCTAAAACGATTCCCAAGACATTTACTTTTCCGAGGAATCTTTTCTGCAACTAGTGAAATTCGTTCTATAGCCATGATAAAGATATTAGTTGACAAAACGCCCCTAAAATCCCTTTTATTCATTATTTCATTTATTTCTTTGGCGTCACATAATAATGGTGCTGTATTTTTCGGAACTTGGTGGCGGCCATTTCGAGGACGCCCATTAAAGATTTCGACTGCCGGCGGAAAGAATTGAACCCTTGATGGCAGGGTATAAAGTCCACCACAATGACCTTTTGACCGCCGCGGGTGTAAAAATTTTGTACGTTTTTTCAAATGCAAACTGCATTTCATGTCACCATCCTCGCTTTCGGAAGCAAAGTGGAATTATCAGGATATCTATGCCACCGACCAAAGAACCACATCAATCCTGTACAAGGCAGATCACTTTTCTACGGTCTACTTTGGCTTATCAGCCGAATAAACTCACACAGAGTCGATATAATGTCAAGACAATCGGATTCACGGCTAATAGTTTGTGGCTCCGTACTGATAAAAAGATTACACCAGAGATACGTGGTTTGATTAACAAAATCGGTAACAGGAGCACAACCTGCATTCGAGGTAAATTACCTGCGGTCTCGATCAGAAAAAACCGCCTCTTGGTGGTTCCAGGGTACAAGTGAAAGGATTCAAAATAGACAATCTGTCAGAGAAAAGATCAGTTTACTCAAACAGTAATGAAAGGACGGGTAGTGCAGTTATCACGTCTGGTTACTGAGGTAATATTCGGTAGCAAAACGCAGATAACGGAATAAAACAAAAAGATTGTCACATCGCTTACGACAGTTATCATCCGTTTGCTTACTCGGCTACGCAGAAAGAAATGGCGGTCAGTAGTGTTACCGAATAGCCGGTGTGACTAAATCAATCAATAGAAGTCGGTAACGACCCAATTATATGATCAACTGGAGCAAGCAAAATTTGCTCTTCGAAAAGGAAGCAATTTTGGGGAACGCGATAATGAATGTGCTGCAGAGACGCATTTTGGATCGAGTGTGCCTACTGACCCAGTTAGATCACTCATCCGTACTGAAGCTTTTGTTTGTCATAGTTGAAACCCGGATCTAGGCAGAATGATCGGACTAGACGTTTAGCAGCGCTCTTATGAATTTTGCCGGGTACCTCCTCTTTTTCTTTATTTGATTGATATTTGTTAGTCCTCAATTTTCGATTACAATTTCCCTTTTCGATCATGATTATTAAATCGGTCACCATGGTTTACAAGCGCCTTTAAAAGGCGGCGATGTCATTCTGGATGCACTATGTAAAAGTAACGTTTTCTAGTTTACGTTGACGGAAAAGAACTGTTTCTAGTGGGGTTCATCATCTGATGTAGCAATATCCACCAAACCGAAAATCTGCTTTTTGGGTCATTTACATGGCAAGGAATACTGCAGTATGCAAGGATCACTGTTCCTCTGCGGATCCAGATGCTTGTTTTCGATTTATTAAACACAGGAAGGAAAAATTCCATAAGAACTCTGGCCCGGTGAGTGCATCAACAGGATCCTACAACTGCTTTGACCGAATTCCAATAAGGCTGCTAACAGCCAGCTCACTGCAATACCAAGTTATTGAAGTATGCCTAATCCACTGCCACATGTTGAAACGAACCCGTATTTCGTCCTCAGAAACAGCTGTATATTATAGTGTTTCGGTGGCGATGATGTAACTTGACTACTGTATATCCCCTATAATTGCTGAACAATGATGTATTAAACGAATGTATGTAAATACTATTTTGCTGCAATATACACAGGTTGAGATGCGGGGTGATTGTCCCGGACACGAATCGTGCTATGCTTGCGCATTGGGATTTTCTTTCCAGAATTTATCCAAGAAAAGCTAGTTTCAAGTGAAATTCACCCACAGGTCGAAAACTGTACGAAGTCAACGGGTATGCTGTTTAACCGTAACCATCAAAGACTAGCTCAGTCCAGAGGTCACACGAGGTGTTTCCATGATAACACCATACTCGGGAATATTCATGGTATCAGTATTAACAATTACTACGTATTCCACCAGAATTAACCAACCTGATTTTTATTCACCTCTATTAGGCTGCTTGATAAAGTCTTTGGGATGAAAATACTTTAATGTTGAAACTAAACGCAATATACGGAATTAACCCGTGGCAGGAATGTTGATACCGATCTAGCCAGTAAGAATTACACCAATTATCAATGACTTTATAAAGCGTAATATCATACAGAACATGAATTGGTCGGCCCGTAATATGGAAGGAAGGTATGAGGGTGTAGGCCGAATCATCGTCGATAGACATTCAAGTCTCGTTAGCAGTCAGCACCCGAGCTCTTATACAGAATCCAAGCAGTGCTTGAGCCAATGAATTCGCGAGCGGCATGACAACTGATAGATAAGACGAGAACGGATTCTCGCCAAGTGGCAACTGGCCAGAACACCAGTCAATCAACCAAAAGAAAAAGGTGGCACAAAGGAAGTTTGGATTATTTATTTCGTGTTACAATAACTGGTGAAAGTGACAGTTTTTTCCTATAGAAACCGTACTTAATGAGCCAATGAGGTGATATGAATCAGAGGGAAAATTATCTTCTCATTAGAGCACGTGGGATGGATCAAAACATAAGGCTTTTAATTTGGATCATTTGTAGAGTATACAAGATGTCCGAGTGCAGCTCTTAAACGTGTCTTCCATCCGTTCTCACTGCGAAGTACCAACGAAATCCTCTTTGTCGAACGAATAGAGAAGACTAGTATGTGGACAGATGCGAGAGTGTATTCTATGTGCCGTGGTACCTAAACCGTACCTACATGAGAAATACACGAAATGCAAATGAACGTTGCTTTGAAGCAGAAGGCAAACCGCGTACGTATACAGTCGGCAATGAATTGAAAGTAAAAGCGATACAAAAACCAGGTCAACGGAAACCTCGCAAAAGTCAGTTGAATTAAATATACGCAGCCGAACAAAACGATGAGTTCGAAACCATGAGTCGAAGGAAGTGGTAGAGAAAATAAATCCAAAACGGTGTTCAGAAAAAGGCCATTTTTCCAGGAAGATAGAGGTAACTTCTCGTGTATCGGGCTTCCACTACTTAGTGCTTTCAAGATCAGTCCACCAAGTTATTACGCATCAACGTCAGTGAGGCTCCTGCGTTCACAAAAAATAATCGAAGAACTGATACAGTCTTCTGGAGTTCTGTCCTTCTTTCTTCATTCTAGAGAATATTTTGATTTATCATTATTATTGCTTCTGAATAGTGGCAATCAGAGGCCTAGCAAACAGTGATCGTGTGATATTTGGAACAAAGAAATTGGTTTCGTTGTAGTCTCTGAAATCGAACAGATAATTGGGATTATACAGGATTGAAAAGCGAACACTTTACCAGCTAATAATGCGCAAATAGATGACACCACAGAGCGGATAAAAGTTAAGGTGCGTTTTGTCTCGGGCTTTTCGAGCAGCTGTAAAATTGACTAATATGGTCCGCCGATTCTCTATGCGTCGGTCAGTGTTAGTTGATATACCACCACTAGTGCCTTTGATTACGTTCCCAGCTTTATAAAAGAACTTCACGGTAAAAATGAGCACATTTGATGCTCAACTTTCAAATCTCCGTATTGTTCAAGGTCATGTAACTACTGTTGCTGTTTGCTGCAGCATATACATAGTTTCGAAACCCCGGCTGTGAATGCTGTAATGGGGAACACACTATGCAACTCTGAGTATGAGTGTATAGCTCACTGGGTTCAGTTCACCGAAGTGAACATGTTGCTTGCTTCATGAAAGAAAAGTTTGCATTTGAAGTGGATGTGGAAACATCCATCAGAAAAGTAATTCGTTGAGCAGAAATTAGTGAAAAATCAACGAAGTAGTGAGGTGTATCTTTGATGGGGATAATAATTTTTGTAGAGATGTATTGCAGAACCCGGAATGTCTAGGCTGGTGGAATCCATCTGATGCGGTTTTGCCATAGAAAATGCGCAAAACTAGACTCTGATTGCACACCACACTTAGAAGGTTAAAACTGTTTAAGTTAAAATTAGGTTCCATTGGGTCCACCGTCAATAGTGAGTTTGCCATTTAGATGCAAGATGCTATTGTCCAAACCAGTACAAGATATTTTGCTGCTTATTACTTTGTTAGCGATGTACGTATTAGCGCAGCCTTCGTCAGAAAGAACTACTTCTAGTAGGATAAGTATTTCTTCTTGAGTGACGATGAAGATCATTGTTGTGTTCGTCATTTTATTATTGTTTGACTCTGAAGCTACCGGCAATTTCATCATGGCCGATTGCCCTCAAGTCACCACAGGCTAAGTTTTACATGTTGAAGTTATGTGGAGTTATACTGTTTCAACGCGTTATTTTAGTCAAGAAGGGTTTCGTTTTTCAAAGATACATCATGAAATAATCTTTCTGAAAAACCCATTAAAGCCTGACACAACTGCTGTGCCAATGGCCCTGGTGTCCATCATACATTTATTTTCGCATAAACCCAGTCACTTCTATTTAGTTTTATGTATACCATGATTGGGATTTGAGATTCAGTATATCAGAAATTTTCAGGTGAAGCAGACTTGAAAGGTGATGGATGATAAACTCAAAAAAGCAAACAATGTTTGAACGCTGAGGAAAAATATTATGCAGTTATCCTTAGTATCAGTTTGACTACATGTCAGTCGATACACCTGTTGTTATTCTAGACACAACGGGATAACTGCACAGTTTAAATACTACATCTGATTCACGGTAAATGTGAGGTTTTTCCAGGATATGAATGTTAATATGGAATGACACATTTCAAAATAACGATGATTTTGTCAGCCACACCGTAGGCTGTTGGGTCAGAGAAAATCTGAAAACTTCTGCGTCGTGTTCGTCAGTGCTGTAGTGTTTCAAGGGATCGAATATAGTCTCAACCTTGAAAATATTTTATTGCAAGTGAAACTGTTGGACGAAGAATCCGATGGAAATTGATTTACCTGATGCTTGGAAGTTCCTACTAGTACGCTCAAATAACTTAAGATGACCATAAATTTGTATTGGCTTTGTCATTAGTTTGTGAGTGCTTTTCTCTGAAAAGAACTCTTCCCTTGTTGAAGAATCTGTTCTGTTTAACAGTATCACAGGAATTCGAGGAGGGAATTTTTCTTTAACCATTACCTAACTTCAGCCAAGAGACGTAAATCACGAGCTTGACTTATGTATAACCCTATCCTGACTGATGGACTACTTAGCCTGAGATGCCTGTCAGAGTCACTCAGGTTGTTGCTTCGTGAAAAATACCTAATCACTTTGCGCCGAGTTGATTGTGAAATGCTATCATGAAAAGTAATGTCATGCTGGTTGTTCATAAGTTTCAGCTTCTATCTGACGGAGACTTTGAATGCTGGAAGGAGAGGTAGCTGTGCGATGTTTTAATGTGAAGTTTTTACGCTGCAGCAAACTCTGTATAAACGTGTTCTTAGAAAATGACACCTTCACCTCTGGAGAGCACGATACACACCGACTTCACCTTAGCGTTAGCGTATATTCATCATTTTTACCTGTTGCACGGTAGAAGTGGCGGATTCGGGCAGACCAGATTTGTATGCCAATTTCTTTTAATTTGGCAGCAGTGTGCACTTGCTTTCTAATGATTCCTTCCTGCCATCGGCAATACCATTCAATGCATATAGTTTTCTTCGTTGATAGGGGAAGTAATTTCAAATAGACATGGATCGATTCTTGAACCTGCACCCAAACTTCTCAACATTGGACTGATCATTTCTTATCAAACAAAGAAACTACGTGGAGCTACGGACTACCTGAAGCATCCCAGTGGAGCAGATTGCTAGCACGTCCTGTACGACTTACTTTCTATCCGATAGCACACGGTCAATGAATAACGGATACAAGTTCAGCGCGGCGTTTGACAGAAGTCAGGAAATTCAATAACGATCTTTTCTTCCGTTGGTGACGAAGGATGCGAAGGACTTTGAAATATTGACATTTGGCCGACTGCTCTTGTTTCGTAGTGACGAAATACAAGCCGCGAAAGCGATTTGCAGAGCAGGATAGTAGAGTTTTCATAGTATACGTTTTGGGAACTCTGGAAATCCGAATACAGCGGTCTGTCACAAGAAGGACGGAACTGGTTATGTAGGTGAATATAGGAACACAATCTGAATATTTTGTCCTCACAAGTATTGGAGTTTCGCACAGAAATCAGTAAAAATGAGGTGAATGAAGTATTTCCTGGATGAGATGGGTCTGATTATTGAGGTGATAATTTTCATCCCTGTGGTGTTTTGAATCGAGGTGCGCACAAGTTGTGCTTGCCTGAAAGAAAAATCAGCTAGTTTGTGACATTTGCATTATCTGGTACTTCCTGAAATGGAGAAGGAATGTAATTTGTCGTCCGCTCATTATGGTGAACTTATGTGGTATCAGTGTTCACCAGTTCACTTTCAGTCTATGAAAAATCACTGTGTGTATTATTGGGATTATTGGGATTCTTCTCCAGTTGTAGTACTTTGACTCCAGTAAGAACTCTAGTATCTGGACCTCCTTCCTCAGAAAGACAAGTCGTCCATGTCATTTGTTTTCCTCGAGGATCCTTTGCAGTTCAGACCCACCTCAATTGAATAATCTCAGTACGAATACGTGAACCTATCATTCATGGTTTTCAGGACTCCAGCGTCCAAATGATCACCGAAAAGTCATTTTCACTTGTGGAGTTTTTTCTTTCAGCAGGACAGAACACCGCTTGCTTATTCTACCACATTAGTCCTCTGTCTCAGCATTGGTCCGATACCTACATCACTGGCACCTGTATTAACTGTGAATGGACTGTCAAAAGCAGACGGTTTCATTGGTAAATGTCCATCTGATACTGTGAGCCGAATCTGATGTTAAGTTTGGCGCCTCTACCTGATCAATTTAAATGTTCCCTTCTTCTTGAGAAGGGTTTACAAGAGCTCCATTATAGACTTACTAATTTTCCACATGCTGACTGCAGTAGACTACCCGACCCAGAAACCATCTCAGTGATGTTTTAGATGTTGGTAGTTGGTGTTCCTTCAATCTTAGAACTTTCCGGGAAATTGGTTTTATTTCTCCTTTTTCCTCCTTGTGGCCAAGTGTGTTAACATTGGTCTTCGTTCCTGGGATATCGGCGCGCTTATTTGCAGTGTTTAGTCCCTCACGCACACCAGCAGGTTTTCCAAATGCGAAACGCTTCCTATCATCATCAACTACAGATCACCATATCGTCTGAATAGACGACAAGTTGTGTTGATCCCGATAACAGTTTAGGCATTGCCAAGGTAAAAGGTCACTGACACCAGTGACAATCCACATAGAACCCTTAGAAAGTGGTACTGCTTGTCCCTGACAATGAATGCTAATTTATTTTAATCCTGCTTCGTCACTGAGACTTACCAGTAGCCCGAAAGCAGGCTGATCGTCACAAATATGACGGCTACTAGCCGTTTATCGATTTGTTATGCTACAGAATAAACGGAACCCTCTTGCGTTTCCATTGCCTCTCCACACCAGCAGAAGAAGCAAGTTATGCTGTACCTGGTTTATTCAATAGCTCGTTCTTCTAGTTTCTTGTTCGTCTGTGTGTGTATTTCATTTTCCAGATGACCAGAAATACTACAGCATTCAAATAATCACAGATACCCTCACGGTCTATTGCTTCAATAATGAAACTACCTGCGGAAGGTGGTGAACAAAACGTCAAGTCTTTCTACAATGCATCCTAATGTTTGCGGTATGGCCATTGACGTTGCAAACGTTCCAAACTTTCAAAACCAAAGTAACGGACCTGATTCTGTTTTCTAGTAATCACGGGTATCACAGTCATCCTTTTTTCTTCTACAAAGTCTCTTACGTAGCATTATTTTATAATCTCCAGAATTCTTCTTTGGACGATTTCACTACCGCTTTATCAAGAAAAGATAATTTGTGGCCGCCTTTGGCAACTGCAAAATATTGCTCTCGTGACGTACAAGGATGATACTTGGTTTATATTTCAGGGATTCCAGTAGGCTACCCAAGAAACCGTTCAGCCTCAAGCATAGTTAATGAGCTTACGGGACACTGAAAGGGCAGTCAAATTACCCCGGTCCAACAGGATCCCACGAAAATTTCGCCCTACCTTAAAGTCCTCAAAAGAGCTGCACATACCGGCCATGGATATCTCATCCTAGTCATGGCTCTAATTGTTTTTTATTCACCAGATAAGCAATACTATAGTTCCTTTATTGAAGGTCACGCATTGTGACAGCATTTGAACCAATACTACGCCTTCGTTGCGCTGATTGGTTTTCATGCTTGTATCAAAATCTTGAATATCTTGAATGTCTAAATGACGCACTGCTATGGAGCCGCTATCGGCGGGCAGGTAATACCAACCTGTATATTCTGCTTGACATTATTGAGTAGCGAGAACTCAAATCGAAAATAAATCTGCTCTGCCTGAGATATTATTCTGCCGATTGGTCTGTGTAGTTATAATTTTCTCAGGGGACGGAATTTTCCAGTAAGAATACGGTAATGATTTTGTTCTTCCTGTCAGTAACAAATATTGCGAATTAGCGCCATTGATTTTAACTTTGTGTCCAAAGTATACTCTGAGCAAACTTTTGATGCCATTGTTTTGTCAGGATAGCAGCTATTATTATTGGTATTACTTTACCCTAGAATGAAAAAAATGTTTCCCGTTCATTTCAGTGTAACACGCCTGTAAACCAGAGCGCGGAAGATAAGTCGGTTTCACATTTATGCTGAAAGGGTATTTGCACTGTTCACTTTCGCGACTATGAAGAACAAATGGATTGTGCAGTATTAACTTTCGACCCAGTTCGTTACTTGTATTTTTCGCTCTAAGTTTATTCCGCTCTTTCTGTAATATTTACTGAAATTTCTCGATTATGTCACTTTTAGTGAAATCGTGGTGTGGATAAGCGACCAATATTGCTTACACTGAAGTCTATATTTTGTGTACTATTTGTTATGACTCCATACTGATCTAGGTATTCTGTTGGGTTTCCGAAATGTGCCTACAGACTGAGAATGAAACCATTCACATTTCATAAACCCTCAACCAGTTGTGTCCTATTTGGCAGGCTGAATGTTATTTCTGCGTTCCCAGGCTCATTGACATGTTCAAAATTTCAGCTGCAATGCATGCGATTCTGACTAACTATTTTTTTCGCGCAAGCTTTGTTCCTGATTGAATTCTCGTACTTCGCATTGGAGTCGGATTGATGGAGTTTGCAATGGTTATTCATATGCCGGGAACAAATAATATCCAGTGAAAAGCTCATGGAATTTTCAAATTCAGGTAATTCAGTTGACTGCACTACATTTCGTCAGACATTGCATACGAAATTTTCTCAGAATATTCCTAAACACAATTACGAATCCAATTTAGGCAAGGCACCTTTGATGTGGTATAACTGAACAATCATTGGTACGGATGATGTCGTTGGCAAATAATATGGTACAGTTGTGACAGACATTAAAATACGTGACCATATCATCCATTTTACCAGTGAGTACCATACAGCACTTCTGCATCTTCCCATTCTGCAAGCAATTTTAAACTTAAGATTATTCTCGAGATGTATATGGATAACTAGAAAGCTGAGATGTTTTTCTTTTTAAGCCATTTTACCGGTACTTTCTGCAAGCAAAGCGAACAAACCCGTATTTTCTTCACCACTGTCACTGACACAATGTCTAATACGTGACATGTTCGGAGTTCATTGCCCCGTTTGTTTTTCGCTGTTTAGGAAAACATTGAATCACTGGAATCAAGTACATTTTCTCCGGATGTTTTTATGAAATCACCTTGATATCGGTCGTCTGTCGCGTCAGATTATTGAGGAAAATCCATGGTTATAACTTCTCCCACTGATCAGACTTCAGGGTTCCCTTTTCTTCACAAATCTTCCTAAAACATTTCTAAAACTACTGGCTGCTCGCGACTACAATATTTCAAACTATTTTTATATTTGTCTCTTTTCCTTAGGTGCATGTCACTGATTATTTTCCTTAAAAAAGTCAGGTATGCCGTTCACATTAGGCACAGTTATGCCAGCGAGCATTACCATCCTCGGCCTAAGCTATCATTGGGAAATACGTACTAACATGTGTTGTGATAATCGCCTGTTTTTGAAATCCTTGGCACCAGAATAAAGAACAGCAAGAATTGTTCATGCCTAATTGGTGTATTTACCTACTAACGTTGACAAATTGTGTTAGGCGAATTTCATCTTCTTATAATCGAGGACCATATTTTATCGTCTTATATTTGTTCAGCTCATCAGCATCCAGCGGGAATACATCTAAGCTGGAAATAACGAAGTCAAACAAAACGCGGTAGGCAAGCCACGGCGGTGATTGATGTAGCTTATTTTATCTGACATGACTGACGGTAATAATTTTTTAAGCAAATGGGCTTCTATATATTCACAGAGAAATTGACCTCATGAAGCCCAAATGTGCTAAGAAATCTGATCGAAGGCTATGTCACTGGAGGTCCAATATCTTGTAACAAAGCCCAAAGCCGTTATGATGGTAATGTCACCTACGAAAATGGTTGACTAGACTGACAATTGTCACTGGTTTTATCAATGCCTCAAGGTTATGATGATTAGTTTTGTTTTGTCCCTAAGAATGTGACTGAAACATATGGAATACACTGGTTTGCCTAGCTGTATTAAGCAGGACGTTTTGTAAGGCAGAGTCCTCCAATCGGACAAGCGGCTGAACTTGACTGATCAACTGATAAAGGTCCGTGAAAAAGTTCCCACTGGTTTATTTGTTATGCAAAATAAATTTCTGCCGAGATCATTCCAGAGAACAAATGAGTGGAAAAGCTTTCTGCTTGTTAAGGAAATATCACTTGATTCAAGTGGTAGTCTTGTAAATGGGGCTTTTATGGACAATGAAAATAGTGCTTGTACTTTATTAGATAGTTTCGAGTAGAATAACGGCATTTCTCGTTCCTGTTTTGCTTCACCAATTGAATGGATTGATCACAGTATTGAAATAGAAGATCCTTGACAATCACTGCATCAAAGAAGCAGAAATGAAACGGAATACTGAGGTCTTGTACGGCCGACTAGAAGTAAACCCTGCTCACATGCTTCCGTTAGGGTAGCGTGAGGGGTTACGAACCCACTGTCTTGAGGGTTGGATTTAAAGTTATGGAGCTAGAGTTACGTTTATGCGAAGTGTGTGCATTTACAGACTATCATTCATCCAACAATCTCTAGTAGCTCTCACAGTATACAACTTTCTTCTCAGCATCTTTAGTTTCTCATTTGTAAACTAATAGGAATGTTCAGTGAAACGGTGAGGATGATGTGGGGATAAAACCTCTGTCTTCAGAATTTTGATTGGGCTCTTCTCAATAGTTTAACAAAAGAATCAAGTTACCTTAGTTAGAAAGGTTAAACTTAAAAACTAGATTTGTAGTGTCTAGAAAACACGTGTATGCATTTTTACTAAGTAGAAAACACTTCACTCCACAGAAAAACATTCCATTCTTCATTTCGCCTTCCTCGAGCCAGATGAGTTTACATCCCTTCCGCTTATTCATGTCAACATCACTCTGAGTATGAAGTCTAAGCACATACTGTTAGCATTGATTCTAACCAGGAGCGATTTGTGTGTAGATCATTTGGTTGTTCTACCCTCAGTACCAGCTACTAACTGAAGCGTTTATGACTCAAAACAACGGAGAGGACAGGTTATCCAAATCCTTCAATGCACATGCGTTGGTGGGTGTGAAATTGATCACAGTGAGGAATGTTCGAGTGGTTGCACATGTGTTCGGGAAAAAGAAGTGGGCCGAGGAAGTTCAAGTGCATGCTGAAATCGTTTCTGAGCCCATATAAGAAGACTGCAGATTCAAAGGCTTACGGCTTCGGCTGTGGCTGAGATGCGATACTTGACAAGACTTGATTGCTTGCCCAGACTTTGTAAATTGTGCGGAAAGTGTTTATCATTTTCACCGTGAGTGGGCACACAACATTCATAATTGTTTTAGTTACACCAGTGTTCTACCAAGCCTGCAGATGTTCACGAACGTATTCGGATAAACGCCTGATCATGAGATCAAAGTACCTGGTTCCACAGGAACAGGTGAATGTATAAACAGAAATATGCCGCAGAATCTGGCTCTCTCTCTCTCTCGGTCGAAAACACACACTCGGCTTGGACTCGAACATAATTTGTAAATCTTTAGTGTAGGATGTTCTACTGACTGCTCCTGTTAGTCTTCGCCGAAAGAATTCAGTTCCCGTGTCTCCTTTGAGTGGTAAACGGACAAGTACGGATATCCTTTCGACTACTGTCTAATTTGGCCTATACTCATATCACTGCATCGTTTTGTCAACAAAAATTTCCGGATAGCCGTATTCTGGGGATACACCTTGCAGAAAAAGAAGTTCATTTTCTATTTTGTCCTCCTCGCAAATTTCACTTGCTCTGTTAACCGAGCAGAGTATACGATTTCTTTTCACTCTGAGCGGTACGAAACTTTGAACATGACTGTATCGACCGTTACAAGTTGCTTTCCTATGCACTGATAACTGAACAGAACCCACACTTTGATGGCTTACACGAACATCCAAGTACTGTAGACTGTTTTCATTTCGTGTTCCAAATTGAAATGATCATTAGGGGGGCTGTGTTAAATCTATTAAGTAGCACCTTTGAAACAGTTGTGGTATCTGATGCACATGAAATATCGTTCAAGTGCCATTTGTATAAGGTGCAATCTGATATTGTTGACTTGAGTTGTTTATTTTCAAGTTCTAACCTAAGAATGTCAGAAAACAAGATCCCATTGCCACCCAGTCCTTCTGCCGATATATTTCACCGTTGAACTGAAACTGGACATTTTGAGCGCCGACTAATAGTAATTGGTTAAGCTCACCGGAAGAGGTGCCCGGATCAGGACTGTTCTTTTACTTGTATTCACATAGATAAGCGATCGGGACATTGGAAATAGTGAGGGAACGTCATGCGCATTGATCTGTACAGAATATCAAATACAAAACGAAGAGGAGTTCATAAAATGAACGCTGCTGGTCAACGGTTATCCAGAAAACTTTATCAGACAGCATCAGAAGCCGAGACTTGTGCTCGAGAAGACGATGAACGTGGAGAAGAAGCAAGTTATTATCACTTTGCCTTTTAAAGGAGATCATTTGTTCAATCAAATAAATTGTAATCTTAAGTCCGCTCTAAGGCACACATACACAACGGCGCAGTTGCGTTTGCTGCAGACGACCAAAAGGTTGTTTTCAAAATCACTCAAATAGTCTTGCTGATCTCAATGTCTCACATATTGTCTTTCAGTTCACTTGCAGTTGCGGTGATGTATACATTGGCGGGACGGATCGCTGCTTGACTCAACGAGTGTCATAACACATACCGAAATGGTTATCAAACTTGATGACGCAACCCGCTGGGGCAATACACAACGACGCGAAACCGCCAGCTTCTTCGATTGCAACACACTTGTTTGCATCAGGTCACAAAGTTGACCTGACCCAGTGTTTCAAAGCATTGTTGGGCAATCCAACACCGAAACTATTAGAGTTCAGTGAAGCTATTCTAATCATGACGCATCATCCAGCACTCTGTGCACAAAAACGATTGACCCAAAATCTTATAATTTACTCGATCACTTTGTTACTGCTTGGTGCGGCGAGTTTAACTATCCTTATTTAATCTCAAGTGAACACATTCTTTGGATATCTTTGGTAGGCCTTACAACCAAGCATCGTCACCTCCTTTGGTGTTACCTTTCAAAGGCAGCCGCATCAATCTTTCTTTTCTGTTTCAGTGCTTTTACTCTCGTGAAAAGGGACTTGTGTGTCTGAATCCTCCTGTGCTTTAATTTCGGTCTTTGCAAACTTGCAATCCTCTTTATCCTCACTAATTAATCTGATTTAATGGAGATTACAATAGCTGCTCCTTTATCTGCTGTTGACAAGATTACTTCTCCATTAGCCTACTATTCATTGAAATGGTTCACGAACTCTAACGGTATTAACCCTTTCATCGAAGGTCTATTTTCCCGATATTGATAGCACGCGTTCGCAAGTGTGGATATGAACTTATCCAACACATGTGAAGAGTACGAAATGAGCCAGGATGGCTGATCAAGTAGGCTCTCGAATTCAACCTCCACATTCAGAGTTTTTTCTTTTTGGTTGGATAGCTAAAGTTTGGTCCTAGGGACAGCACCTTAAGCAATATCTAATCCAAACTTAAAGAGGGCAAATTTTGGACGATTGGCTGCGGATCTGAAGGGAACTTACCAGCCGGTTTGCGCGCGTTGACGCGTGTTCGTGGTTTGGCACATACTCGCTCGACTACCCCGTCAACTATCGACTGAACATAATCAATCAAGTCATTCTTTTCGTTTGGGGTCGGTTCGTCCAGTACTGGACACAATTTCACAAAACGACGCTTCTTTTCTGGCTTGCGACTTGGCATGGTGTCTGTCCGGTGAGAGGTTGGCGACCTAAAGACACTGCAAATTTAGACCGATTTCTCCTCAGAATGGTTTGTTATCGTTGGGGATATTCTGATTTTGATATGCACTCAATAATAAACTGAACACGAGCCTTTGCTAGGGCAGGCTTCGTACGAAACTTAACGTATCTGTTTGGTTCATGAAGTACAGTTGAGTCGTTGGCCTGTTTCAAATATACAAAAATCTCCACAGAATACTTTGGTATGAGTACGAATAATTTAAAACGAGCTTGTTCAAAACACTTTCTTGTTCTCAATATGCTTTGCGGAAATGTTCACACGTTTGAAGCTTTTATGCTTAACCGTGATATATATGCATTCCTCCATTGACATAGTTATATTGAAAGTTCAGAAAGAGTATCTGACAGATTACTAGGCATCAGGTTTGTAATTCGGGCAACACAAATCTATCTTATGTTTTTGAAAATGTGGGAAATTAGGGGTATATGAGAGTTTCTACTGGATAACCGTCGTTCTTCATTGATGATCTTGCTGATAACGTTGGCCGATTAATTGAGTTACACAAGCGGTTGCCCTCCCCACCCTCCGGGTGTGAACTTCTGCCGCAAAATCCAAAATCAACCCATCTGAAGCCTTCATGAGTCAATGCCGTTTTGTCTTGACAGCTCCGATTGATTCAAGAATTTGGCTTTCTGTACCCCCTGCTGTCGAACTTAATCACAACCTTATCCGCTCACCTTTTTACCGACATTTCGGTGGGGAATAGCCAGCTGAGATCTGAGGATAACCAGTGGAATATTTTCCAAACAGCATAATCCATCTGGTTGTCGGTAAATCCAGATACCCGACCCCCGAGTCAAACGGTGTAACTCTCAAAAGAGTCCTTCTGAGAATGGTGAGGCAATATGACCACCGTACTCAATAATGACCTTAAAAATGCATCCATTTGTGATAATCAAAAGCCAGTGATCATCCCTGTGAGAGAAGGGTGCTCCTGTTCGATCTGAAATGACAAAACCCACACATTCATGATCCCAGCTCAGTAAATGTAACACCGGGCACTCACAATTGCATTACTCGAGTGTCCACACGGCTGTCTGTAACATGGCCACTGCAATGTGCGTGAACAAGTATTCAAGCCCTAACCTAAAGTACCATTTCTATAAAAAAACTATGCTAATAAGAGTGCACATGCACATAAAAGGGTAAACACCATCGAGCTCAGATTGCAGGGTGTTTTGAAATTGGGTTGGTGGATAGCATTTGACTGAATGTGTCTAATGGTAAATTACAAACAGCAAGAATAAGGATAGAGCTAGAAAGGTAGAAAATCTTTCTGTCGAGTTCGAAAACGTTTGTTCCGCACAAACCAGATGTTTTGACCTGATCAAAGCAAAATGCTGCTCACCGAGTTCGAGAAACTTGCTCTGTCGAATACATTGCGCACAGTATTTCGATGGCATAACAACTGACTTTCGTCTACGTAGTAGAGATTTGGTTGCGTGCAGTGTTCGCTGATTTATTAATGACTTGGAATGACCAGTTAGTACCTTGCAGAATAATACTAAAAAGGTAAGTTGTGCACAATTTATCTGTATACGAGATAGACAAACTTTGCTTCAGGTGTTATCCTTGAGACCCAAATAATAGAACCCAATAACGGTAGACGCATCACTGAAGGCATTTTGCTTCCTGCCCTAATTAGATTTGCAATAGTCGACAAAGAGGTAATGATTTTTTACAGAATAAAATCACATATAATGATGAAAAATATGATGTCTGTTAAGGAGTCGAAAACTGAAGAAAGTGTGCCTACTTCACTAGAAGCTCTATTCGTTTCGATGAAGAATTGAGTAGATACGAAAACAGGCGTACTTACCAAGCTTGGTTATCGGTTTATGGTATGCGATAAAGATAACAATTTATTTCTTTAGTCCATCTAATAGCAGGAGGTTACAAATCGAAATACGAGATTATAAAGTACTCTATTTTATTGTATTCTAAACAATAAGAATGCGAGCTATTCGACTCCAGTAAACGTTGCTTCAGAATGACAGGTCTAGTAGAGAAAGATAATTTAAGTGCTTCCTAGACAACGGAAGAAGAGTGAATATAAGGGTAATCAATGGAAAGACGAGAGGTGTTAGCAAAATCAGTTTGGCTGTATGATCCACATTCAAGATTGAAGGGTACATCAGCAGATTTCAAGACTTTAATGGGAACCGAGTAAGAAGTGTACCATTGAGAGAAGTTTTGAGTAAAATCGCTTGGTTTGTTTGCAGCCAACTGAGGGTAGGGGAAATCTGAAGCCTAAAAATATACACAGAGAAAAGTAGTGGATATAGGGTGGTGTTACTTCCTGAGTAACTATGAAAGTCAGGGATGTTTCTGTGCATATGCAATCAGAGAAAACGTGTGAGATTCCTCTATCCACGTGAAACTGAATTGGATTACTATATAGACTGAATCTATTGATGTGACATGGCTCCACTCTTCCCATTGAACAAAGGAACATGATAAAAATGGTTATTATGAAATCTCGCACTCTAGAGGTGTACGGAATGTTTTACCATAATGACATATAACTTACTCGATTTGTGACCGAACTATTCAAGTGTAACTCGAATTCCACCTTCTGTTAAGTACGGTACTGATGCTCAAATCGAGGCTGATCGTCCGATTCGTGTGCTACATTAGAGAGATAACGTGATTGACAAAAAGGCAATCCTGGAGACCACTTGAAATAAAATATTCCTCGAAACAAGGGGTTTTCTAAGTGAGGCTAATGTCTTCGTATATCAGCTAGGATTGATTGTAGTAATGACTTTCGAAGACCAATGTGCCGCTGCTGTTTAGAGGGAGAACAAATAAGTATGGTTATTTCACTGTCACCAAAACGAGAATCGTCGTTGTCAAGCAGATGATAGTGACCAGTGAGAGCGACTGGTAAGAAAAACACTCGAATCTTTTATCGTATAAGAGTGAACTAAATAATAAATCCCAGTAATATTGATGAATGTAGATGGTAAGTTTTAGTTACTAACCAAAAATGGCTTTTCCTACGTACGAATCACAAATGGTCGTGATAAGAGTGAAGAAACTCACTGTTTGGTAACCTACCAGGAAACAGTAGTTTTCACATTTAAACTAACTCTGGACGTGAGAGACCCCTCAGTCTTCCTTTCTTCACTGCCGATTTAGGCCGGTGATTTAGCAATTCGCTTAGCCTTTAGTTGAAACTTGTTTGCGGTAAACCTTTGAACAATTTACAGTCAACAGTTTGGTGAGCTTTTTTGTCAGTTCCCTCCTTGGAATTTCAGTTGCCAACTCGTCATTTGATTATGAAGTTGAAGTGCATTTTTCTTGAAAACCGTTTATTCCGCGAGTGAATCTGCAAAATGGTGTTTTTCAAAATAATCGAAATTCAGATGAACAGCTTTCTCACTCGTAACCGAAATACTTTAAAAAGTTTGTTGTTTGTGTCCACAAACGTGCATCATTTTTTCCATGTTCGAAAGCTTTGGGGATCACCAAAAATTGTGATACTTCCGAATCACAGTTTTCATTATCGTTCAGTACCAAAAAACAGATAATGAGCCTAGGGGAATCTGAAAACACTCAAACGTCTTATCACGTGTTTCACTGCATGGAACGTTCCTCAATCTTATTTGCAGTTACCAAGGTGCAGATGACTGAAACATCTTTTACATCTGTTTTCCAAATTCCTGATTGCTTGTCAGTTTTATTACCAGTATAACAAGCCAATTACCAAGATGGATGCATTATTTCCTAGACGGAATATCAGTCGAATGCAAAGAGACGAGGTTAGCGACTTTGTGACACACTTACATGAAGTGTTCACTGTGGCTGCTTTTCCATGTATTGATAACAACGTGTGATTCTGTGAATATTCTGGTGACAGGAGGTTCCGTAGATGATTTATATTTGTTTTCACTTCAGAAATAAATATTGGGTTACTAAGTTGTAGAATATGTAGAGACATATTAATTAAGATATGGATAAAGGATGTACGATTTGGTGATCCCATTTATGTAAAGCAGTCCTTAGAAAATTGCGGTCCTTCTTGGATTTTACATTCTGGGTGGGCTGATAATAGAGGGTCATACTGCGCCGAAACTGATTGTGATGCATTTAGCAATAAGTGTGTAGTTTCGACCTAGCAGATCAGGAAAAATATCAGAGGCAGGAACCCACTGTGGCCGGATGCAGGTGAATTTAAAAACTCTAATGATACAAAGTGGTGTTGAAGAAGGTTTCATTGTTACGAAATAAAATGTTCAAAGTGTATTTCTCTGTAAACAGCTGTTCAGGTAGGCCAGTAACTTATGTAGGTTTTAGTGACTAGGTAGTGCTTGGTAGACGACCTTCTACTGATCAGTCATTCTGGATTGAATGTAATAAAATCAGTGATATATCGAAGATTGGTTCAACAACCGTTGAGATTTGTGAAATTTTCCAAGAATATTCGGAGGAAACGAATGGACTTTCTTATATCATAATCCAAACCGTCTGCATACTCTATGAAGACAAACCTGACAGTCCGTGTCATAGTATTTGGGAAATGATGATGAGTTCATAATAAGATGCGTGATATTATATTGCCTTACCCTTCCGGCCAAATAGAGATGAAGTACGCTTTACTTTGTTAAGTCCTTCAACTCAACTTGTTCTGTTGGATTAGTAATCCACCATTTGCGTTCCTTCCAAATTTTCTCTGGATAATACATAAGGTAAAATCTGGCGCTTTGGGTAGAAGTGAATACTGGTGGTTTTGAACAAGCATAGAGCTATTTATTTGTCGAAAATATAATACAGCTATACGACAGATGGTTCAACAAACGTAATGTCGTTCGCGTATTGTGACCTGGAGCACCTAAGTAAATACTACTCTGGTTATCATCATCTATTGTTCGAAACACCAACAGTAAAAATCTGAAAGTGAAATCAAGTACTCTAAGCTATTTTGATCTGAGTATTATATTACTGTATTTTGTCCATTCGGCCCTGTACTTGAACACTCTACAGTAGTTTCGCCGGCATAACCTCATGTAAATCTTGAGGAGCACGGATAGTCAAACAGTCCACTTCTAGAATATCATGGTGGTTCTTCCAAAATTAGAAGTGTTTCTGAGGTCACGAACAATGTCACATTCGTAGAAACTGTAAAGAGCATACAACTGGAATAAAAAAAACTTCGAATAATAATGGAATCGTAACGAACGATGGTAGTTGCAGTATACTTACCTGGAAATGATGAAAAATACATAGAAAATCTGCTTAAAAAACACTTCAACAAAGACACCTTTGGCACGTCTCGTTTAAAGACTCAAGTGACGTACGTATCACAAAGTTCTAGTAAAACAATACTGACTAGAAACCACCCAGCACACCATTTCTAATGGACACTGGTTTCTGTGGAGTTCCTTAGTGATTGTAATCACTACATCATCTCCATCAGGGTTCTTCCTGACATCCTTTTACCTATCATGTACAAAAGAAGTACACCCAGAGGAGCATCGTTGTCGAAAGGTGCCTACCAATATCCAACTTTTAAGCCAAAAGTGAAGCACGGTCGCAGGAAATCTATTCGATCGATTTTGGCTTCATTAATTCTGAATAATACAAATTTGCTTAGCCAACTGTCCCTAGGACTTAACCTTCCATACACAAATGGCAGATCATCCGATCAGCTTTGCACTCAGAAACACCAGACTCGAGTGTTACTGTTGTTAGAGCTCACGGGTCATGCACAACCTCCATCACGCCCAGAATTTCAACCTGATTCTATTAATTTGGAAAGCATACGTGTTAACTTTAGGCCACTTCATTCCCATCCAGGTTGATCCAAACCACCGAACAAAGTTTGTCATCCTCTACGGCAGCCAGCAATCAGCTGTGAGATATATACAGATAGGAAAAAAATTTGAAGCAGACAAGTGGGTAGAGTTTCCATAATTCCTAGTATTAGCGAGTTTTTTGGAGTGAATAGCTCCAATTCACCGACCTCCTCTGACATACGTCGACCTTTATATATCACAGAATGTTCGTGTCGACAAAATCCTACGCTCACAAACAAGTCTCATATGACTAGTATTTGCGGCTCAAAAACGGAACTGAATTTCAATAATCCCCAAATATTATCGCAATATAGACTGAAAAACTGCATTTTTCACGAAAGCCAGTATACGCTTCGCGGAATTTAACCCGGTTGTGGTTTTGAGCTGTTTCTGGCTGTGCGCTTTCAGCCATGAAGGGTATCAGAGCTAGCATAGACGAATAAGGTGAAACACACTATCCTTTAGGTAGGTTATCAAACAACCATAATTGTTGTCTTCTATCGGCCCACACTCAACAAAAAAACACTAAATTGGTCAGCACCAACGCGAAATAAGGCTTGCACGTCCTTGGGACATAGAGTGATGCTGGTATACGTAGTAGTCACACACTTGTCGATAACTCGCTGAACTGCTGTCATGCTTTGTGCAATCCAAAACCTTTACAGGTTTGCTGCTAAAATTTAGATGCACCTGAAGTCATTCAGCTTCATGATCATGACTACATACAATCATTTATTGTGCTGCTCTGAACGGGTAAATGGAGGGATGTTTAGCAGTCTCCAACAGGGTGCTCCAACGCAGACGACCACGAATACCATCAACCCATCTATCAAAGTTCATTTCAACTCACGGAGCTCTCTGTATTTGTTGGGTTCATCACTAAAACCCCGTTTATGTACTTGGCTTTCTACTTCCTGGATGGAACATTGTGCTCGAACTAAACCTACCACTACGTTGCAACTCTTCCTCAATCCTCAGAAAATAATATATCACGGAGTCAGCCCAAAACGTGACAACAATCAGGAATATCATCATTCATCACCTTACCAGTTGTACGATTTCGATAGCCAAAACCGCACATTCAGAATGAAATTCAAAAGAGTCGGACTCCCTTCTTCATACTAGACCAAAGGTCCTATGAAAGAGGTACGCAAGGAAGCTCATGTTTTACCGGATATATATCTTGAATCTGTTGGCATTTTTTGAACACGTTACAACTGTCAATTTGCCAGTGCGTTAGATGAAATTCTCCATATCTCAGAAAACTACGTGTTCCATAAACGAATTAACATCTACCAATCGGTCTGGTACGGAGGTGAACAAGTGGTTGTTAGATATTTTATTCGTGACAAATATTAACACATCTGTAGAACAGTTATCCTTCGATAAACTAGGTCTCTTTTTCAATGTGAAGCTCATAAGAAATAACGGCAAAATAACACCAAATAAACGAACCCTGAACTAAAATTCCTTGGAAGCTCTCCAAGGGTCGTAATTGAAATATCACGTAAACAGCACCGTATGCTGATAATTTTTAGTTACCCAAAAACTATAGAAAATTGTCCTTAAAATCGGTTCATGCTGCCTTGAGCCGCTCTCTAAATCACAACAGGGTGCCCATAAATCTAGCAACCAAGTTTGAACCAGGGAAGGGATGATCTCTTAGAGATTATTCATCGAACTTTGCGACATAATCACGAACCATCCCGCCCTTTAGCCGTTCCTTCGGATTCATCACGACGTTATGCAGAATGCGTCATTGTAAGCAACGTTTCTTTAAACTTTCCATTACAAGAATCGCACCACGGTTCTGCAAACATCCTTTCATGAGGGTTTCCTCCCTTTGTGACGGTAACCGATTGATAGAACTGGAACGGTTGCACCTGTTGTTGAGAGATCTATTATTCCTTGTTAAGCCCATACCCACAAACGACTGTCTTCGACATTCAGTGATTCCACTGAGATATCAGTAGCTCACGCCTTTCCGATAAGTTCTGAAGTTTCGAAGCAACCATTGCCACCTAAATGTTGACCGTAGAACTTTACATGATTTGTTGTGTCCCGGAGTGCTTAATCGTGTCATCCCCAACCACTGGGAGAATTCACATGTGACGTACGGAAATTTTACAAGTGTCGTCTCTCTGTTATTCGACTGAGTAGCGCGAAGTGATACCGGAGAATACTTCCCAATTAGAATGCTAGTCAGAACAATAAAACCAATTTTACCTTCACACCTAATACCAAAATCCACCAAAACTGATCTCATCAACTCCGATGTCCAATAGGGCATTAACTAGGGCTGTTCCCGTTTGGTCCTTCAACCACATGGCATCGTCCAAAAAGAACGTTTGAAAAGATGCAGTCATATTATGTGCAGAAGCACTTTGATGTAGCTGTCCCCGATGACAATCTTTGCAATTCTTTTCCTCGCCCTGTTTTGAAAGAAGAACTATCTAGGAGATGCACATAATATAAGCAAATTGAACCTGCTTCGTCAACAGATACTAAAATCCAACTGATATCGTCCTCATAACTTGATACTCTGGATAATTTCCAAGGTTTTGCTTATCACTGAACCTCTCTCGAATGATATTGCTGATAAAAACTGCTTCAGTCTTCTTATCAGCATATGTTCTAACCTTGACGATTCTGCTCTCGACCTTAACAAACAAACATACCGAGTTCCATAAAGGCGTGTCTTTGATGGGACAAATTTGCACCGATCTTGAGAAATGGCTCTACGTCACTCCCAGTTCTACTCATATTCCCTTAATCAAAGATTCTGTAAAGCGGTTCATATAATGATCGATAATTATCGAAGGAAACACTACATTTTTTTCTACATTAAAATTTTTCTGGATAGAGTAAATATTTGTCATCATGAAAATCGATAACCAATGTAGTATGGAACTGCTGACTGTCTGTTTTTTCAACAGTGCATTCATTTTCAGAAAAGGGCTATGGAAAAATTTAGAAAGTCCTCATTAGTAGAGTCCGACGACAGACAGACATTTTGCTCAGTATCCATTTGCGTGCAACAGGGGAGATGAACATCAGTGACAAGGGATTTAAACTGAAAGTGCAGGAAAACGGGAAAATGGCATTGTTTTTCCATCCGTCAAATACATATGCTTGTTGAAATCCGAAGACGGACACTAAATATTCAAAAAAAGAGTAGGACCTGATCAAAAAGAACGTAATAATCATGCAAATTATTCCCACTGAAACGTACTTCATATCCTGATCTGTAGCACTTGTGTTTGACTGCTCAGTGCGATCTACAGACAATGAGCTTGGTGCCGAACCAGATTCATGTCTACGGAGCAAGATGATAATCTTTATTTGAGAAGCCAGGATCAAAATTCCCGGTCCTAGAAAGACAAGCAAAAACACTAATATTGCATGTGTCCTCAAACAGATGATGAACAATTTTGATCCGATGAGGTGTATGTGTGATCCGTAGTAGCCCAGAATGGCTGTTGGGGTTGTCATGAGAATCACCCAGACCCACAAGACAACCATCAAGGTAAAGCGATAGTATTTCGAATCGCGGCGATAGGATGTGATCCAAACGACTGCCCAGTATCGGTTGATGGATAAGAACATCATATCGGTGGAACTTAGTGTAGATGATATCCCAGCTACATAATATTTTGACCAAAGGTAGCTGAATGCTGATCCGTCTAGAAGTTCTGGGGGAATTTTTATGTTGTACGTGATCCAATAAGCTGTCACCACTAAACACCCAAATGCATCAATGATGTACTGAAGTCGTAGTAGCAGACGCGTGGCTTGGAAACGAACTTTCACATAGTACGTCAAAATAAATCCGAGTGCATTCCCAATCAGTCCAAAAACAATTATTGAACTCATGGCGACATTTTTCAATATGGTGATATCTTTGTTGTCTCCGTTCACCTGTTTATCAGCCATTTGATGAAGAAGAATGAAAGTGCAGTTTGACACAATATCCACTTGTCCATGTGGATAATGGTATTTGAATTTCGTATAAGTTGTTTTGAAAATGGCTGAAATCCCCGAATCGTGAAACACCTATTGGTTCAACCGGAAAGACCAACGGGGAACGAGCAATAAACTGTTGGAATGAAATCACTGATTTTGGATGCACACATTCAGGAGGATTCCTGCACAGTTGCAGTAGAGGGGATGTGACTGGAATTGGGTAACTTATTGTTTCTTATTCGGTTGAGTTTGAAAAACCTGACACGAATAAATGTAGGTAATGTTTCTGTTGCGCTGGAGGCATCAACCTGGAGCGAAAATGAATGCGCTTCCCCAATTATTGACATCCCGAGCCAATGTATTTTAGTACTGTTCTAATAATTCACTCCTTTTAGTTTTTTGAAGGATGGTAAACTTAACTGCACAGTACGGTTCCACTAATAAATCTGATGTCAGTTTTCCAACCCATAGATAAAGTCTTGACGAGGGGGGGGGGGGAAATCGCTAAACCGCTTGTTTGTTTTCCCCTCGATACGGGCTCCTCGATTCTCTTTCTCTCTCTCTCATCCTCTCCCCACACACACACACCAGAAGGATCATGTAATGCATTTCATTAAATACACTGAAATCAGCCAATTACGCAAAGATGAGTAGAGTCTCTGAGTTTATTGTATTCGTCCACTTCACTGTATGTTGGCTAGTCAAATAGCAGTTTTTATTTGAAAGACTTCTTGCACTTGTTGGATAATATTTGAATGGCTAGCAATTGCGTGAATGGACGAGAGCAGATGAAATAATAAACTCCGGTTTCTATTTTTTATGTGACAAGCAAATTGACAAAAATACTACCGGAGAGCATTGCTTACAGGGGGATTCATTCTTCTGATGTATAGAAGCTGCGGCTATATGATGTTTTTTTTCAATTAGGCACTGCATACTGCTATTTCTAACATCACAAAACAGTCACGAGGAAACTAGTCTCTGATTCACTCTCAATAGAGATTAGATTATACCTTAAACCAGTGAGAAAACGGTCGCTTGCATTTCTCTGCTAAGTCTTTCATGTCTGTTATTCAAATTGAAGAGGAAAAACCGGCACGTGTAAAATACATATATGCAACAAAGTTTACGTAAGTAAAGTTCTTTTGATGAAATCTTTTGGTGATATAAGCTTCCATGTTGTCAGCTAAATTCTTAGTTCTCATGAAAAATATCCAAAGCATCAGACAGGCAGAAATATATTGTTTCTGGAAAAAAAAACTAAGCTACTTATGCGCGGAGGCCGACGATATCACCAAGGGACACATCGTCCAGATGAAATTGTCCCAGGTACTGTATATTACGACATCATCAGGTCACCATTTGTATGATGGCATATTTTGAACTGTTCCGTTTGTAGTAATCACCAAGAATGCTCTGCTCTCGTTGATAACATTGACACGTCCAAGTTGAGACTTTGTTTTTACTTCGACTGGAATATTTCATCTGTTGTTCCCCAACCCGTAGTTGTGTTAGTTGTAAAGAAAATACCAAAACGAAATGTTTATTCGGATCTAGTCAGGCAGTAGTCATATTGTTTCTTGTTTAACTTAGCAAGCCTAACGTGAATAAGAAGCGTTAAAGAATCGGTTGTGGTTTTGTCGAAAGTTCTCAACTTTGGCTTCTACCGATTCATTATTGGTTGAATCTGATTATCAAACATAATAAGTCACGCAAACTTACCACATTTCCTTACCCGGAACGCGTCATATGGAGGAATTTCGGAGCTATTTCCCTAAAGTGAATTCTGAAAAATCGTAGTGATCGCTTTAAATCTACTGGAATCTAAAAACTGTTCAGTAAAAATAAATGGAAATGAAATTAGCCTAACCAATTTGACCATTTATTTTGGCCATAAGCAATTTCGTCAGTACACAAGCTGTTTTCAAAGTTTCTTTTAGATAAGGCTTTAGTCTTCTCCCTGCGTAGCTGGCGCCTGAAAAGCCGCACACACATACTCCAGGTCACACACTAGGTGACTCAAGAACAAGTAGAATCTCGAACGTATTAGGAGGAAGTCAATCTTATGATTTATGCTAGCACGTAGCGAACTGAAATTCTTGTTGGGAAATAATCTTATTTCTGATGAATATTTATTCCTCGATTGACCTGTAGTTTAATATAAAACTCGTTGGGGAAAAATTACATCGATCACGACGTTTATAATCGCGTCCACACCAATTGTGTCTGAGAGACAAGGAGATCATAATAAGACCACTTCTTTAAACTAATCCACGGCTGGGTATGGTTTCTAGGTAAACTGTGTGTCAAGTAGTATTCCCACTAGCTGATACAGGTTGAATGTCTTTGGATCCCAGCCGAGTAGTCTAGCGCAACACGAAGTTCACAGGCAAAATATACCAAAATGCAAAATGCTAATGGTAATTTTAAAAAAAGAATAGTAGTTGGTAGAAATATGTGGGATGTTTGAGTATTATTTAGCTGAAAAAGCATTTACATCTGTTCACCGGTCCTGTGCTTCCGGGGAAATTTTTGCACACGTTTACATACTGCTTGCTATCAATATGAGCGCTTGCAAATGCAGCCGCGTTGTTCGTTGGGTTAGCAGTGACGAATAAATATGATAAATCACAGTTGTGATTCATTTGTGAGCTGTTCAATGAAAAGTATCCATTCACACTCCAGACGACTCAAATTAGATACTAGTGAAAATATACGTATGTGTATAACTTTAATAGGTAAAACACGAAGAAACCGAAATTGAGCTTGTTCTTTATTTTGTCTTCTTTTAATGATGCACTGGGGTAGTTCAGTGAAATTATTACTTACCAATGAATATTCAGTCAATAAATACCCACCCTTGAAATCCATGCAAACGAACACAATTTGTTCTCGAAAACAAACCATATCGGTTGTGTTTTTGTCCGAGTGCGAGGACTCACTCTTTCCGATTGCATAAAACACTGTGGTTAAAAAGACAGTCAATGACACTTTTGGGTGTGAGTAACCGCAACGTTCGAAATTTATTTTTAATTTCCTTCAAAAAGATTTCCGCCTCTAGTGCTCAATAAACTGATATTTTCACACCATCTACTGGCACCGTGACAGTAGTATAGAAGTTATAACAAAAGAACTGTCGCCTAGTTCCGACTGCATGACCAACAGAGGCGGTGCATACAAAAGCGATTCCACAAACGTGTTTGTAGGCTGCAAAGGACGCTATCATATCTCGTTCGTGACAGTTGTTGTTTTCGATATTCTACGCACCCTGTGTTCTCAAAAATATTCCTCATGGTTTTCAAGTTGATAAACCGAGTGATGCAGCACGCCAGTAAAAGTGTCCACCAAAAGACAAGTTTTGTTACGACTGTTTCGTAATATCATGTTTTCGCCCAGACACGTGCTATAAGTAGATTGGAATAAGAGCCTCGCCTTCGTGGTACGTGAGTAAGAAGCGTCGCAGTAAGGTTTACAGCTGAATTCTTCACGGATGACTAAATTACAGTCCCCGTTAAAAATGTAACATTTTATTATACCACCTATAAAATCGGTCAATGTAATCAATCAGCTTCACCGGTAATAGGTAACACCGTCAAATGCTTCTATTGTAGGCTATGTATGATCGTAGTATTCAACCATCGTATTCAGTAGTTCATCATTCGGTTGTTTAGATCAAAGCTAAGCTGAGCGATTTCTCTCGCACCTTCACCGAGAACGAAGCAAGAAATTTCACACTGAATTACGGCTATGATGGTAATAATATATTCGAAAAAGTGTAGTTTAGTCGGGATTAAGAAGTGAGTGATGAAGAATAAAATTTAAAAGGACTTCCGTGAGAAAATTGAATTGTAATTAAATCAGACCTAATATGATTTGGAAAACGGTTAGTGTGCTTCAGACACCCACGTGAGCAAAACGTCTCTGGTGAATACACGTATTCTACGGACAACTGATTCAAATCTATCACACACATTGACATGCCCCTGCAACTGTACACGCAACACACATACTGGTCTGAGATTAGTCACGACTCAGCCTCGGATGATATTTGACCTCTCTACGTATAGAATGATTTTGCTGTTCATGGCATCAATTTACCCGTGACTCACGTTTAGGCATGTACGTAAATTTGATTCAGATATGAGTCCCCTTTCTTGTTTGCCTACTTGCAGGCTTACTAGGGTGTAAACAGATAGATAACTTACGTACAGTGTGCTCTTTTCTACTGCAAATACGAGTGTCAGCATATTATTTTCCCAGATTTTGACACCATATATTTTATACAAAATATCTGCTTGATGTTTGAAAAGTGACTTGACTGTATGTGACAATAAATATTACTGGGAACCAATATCCACACTGTGTGATACACGGATGAACCATAATTCGACTGAGTATTTTTCGTTCGTGTAAAGCTTTAGTGCCGCCACCAGGGAACGAATGACGTGGTACGCCTTGGTGATTGACCTGATGAACGCTGAAAGGTATTTGTGTACTTCGTATGGTGATGCAGTTTTCATGTGGCCCAGTAGAGGTATCGTAAATTAGCCTGCTTGATGTATTACAATGGATGGTCTTATTAATTTTTGGTTTTGAGGCAGTGCGTGGTCGACACTGGCCCTGTAAAATGGCTTGCCCGAGGAGTGGCTCCAGGGAAATGAGTACTACCGTGGAGTAGGGTGACGGAGTACATACCGCGGCGAACAAGAATCACTTGCTGAGGAGGAGGCTGTGTAACGGTCAGTCTGTGAGCCGCAACATTGACGTTCATCTAACGTGAGTGTTGATGCCTGCTGGTAAACATAAAGAGAGAAGAAACTCCGTATTTCCCTCCATTTTGTACCTTGCAGGTTAAACCCGTGCAGCCCGCCCAGATAGAGATCACTGATCTTTGAATGTTACAGTTTTCCGAGCCAATAATTATAAATTGTAAAACGTTTTGAGTTTCATTATTTCCAAGGTTTTTTATTTGAAAAAAGGTGAAATTCTGATTCCGCAAATTTTAAAAGACTTTGTCTCTAACCGGAAAACATGTGGGAGTAGCAAAATCAATTGAAAATAATATAAATTGTTGAAAAACAAATATATCAACCCTTCTTCGGAAGAGACTCAGTTGATTCAGCTCATAGTGGTTTGTTGTTATTCCCACTCAACAATTCACTGAAAACAAATAAAACCATTATAAGAACTGATTCGTGTTTTACAAATAAATGAGATAAGCTTATTGGTGTGAAAAATATGCAACTTTTTGTAGGAATGCCTGCCCCATCGACCTCAACGCTTCCTAGACAGACTAAAGTATGTCATCCTTGTTTTGTAGGCAAATATATTACGATAAACGAATACCAGTCATAACACTGTTCTCTAACTGGGTGTGGTTATTTTCAAGTAGTCCCTAGTTAGTAACAGAAAAATATATCGGTAACATCACGCTAGGCTTTAGGATGGATGTTTGATACCTAGTCGTTTTCATATTTCTAGACAATAACTAGTCGTTCCGTGAGTTATTTCATTGAACTTTATCCCGATGAAGGACTACATTTCATTGTAAATCGTGCCCGAATGTGTTAATGTATACATCGGTATGCAGGCCGATAATAGAAAATATATTTATCTGTATTCTCCAGACTTCGTGAGAATATGTGAGACTTGACTACATTGATTTGGTATCATGAAGTACGGACTGAGTCCAAAAGTATTTATAATCGTGCTAGAAGGTACAACAGAGATTTTCCCGAAAAAGGGCCCATATGGTTGTCCACGATCCATATTTCTACAATAAAACAAGCCGTATTTCATGGATAGTCCGAAGATGCTCCAATCAACGAAATGACCAGAGTTAGAATACTCGAATGTGGAAACATGGACTTTGATGCAACAGATGTTTGTTCGGTTTGTGTGTGTCCACATAGATTTAATTGACATGAGATATTCCGATCCAACTTAAGAGAAGGTCAGCTTTGAAATGAAGACTACCCCTATACTAATATTAGCAAGAAATGAGGAGCACACAGAGAGGCAACAAGTGCTTCTTTTGATTCGTAATTCTTTACCAGAACGATAGTTACGAGGTTTTTCGGTGCCAATTTTAGAAGCATAATTGGTGCAAACATGGTTTTCGTCAATAGTTTCTTTAAAGAAAATCAAGACGCAGTACTACTACCACTACTTCTCTGTGGTACTCCCAGCTAGAATTTTTCTATGGAAATTTGCACTTGTTTTACTACTAAACGTTTTGGCAACACTTTGATAGATTTTTCCTAGACTATAAAATATACTTTCTCACGTGATCAATGACGCGGCCCATTATTGCAAACAAGGTCATTTGTTCGAGTAACATCTGGCCTGACAGTTATGAAACTTTAATTTCCTCAACTAGGAGCATTCTACTTTATTGGTGGTATCTCTGGTACTGCTCCACAAACTACGTCGATCCTGAGTTCTACAAACAAAATCAACCACGTGTTGAGTTTATAATTTTATAGCTATCAAAAATCAGCTTCTTTGAAAGTTGACCTTCGCAGCCTAGGTGTTTTTATGCCCTATAATTCTCACCCCAGATCGTGCAAAGTAAAACAAAACGCTCAAATGGTTAACGATACGGACGCATTTCTTCGCCGTTACAGCACACGGACACCATTGTTATTTGTTTAACTCCAGCTTTTGATCGGCCGAATGCTGGGATATCGCAGTGGGTTTTATTATCAATTATTCTCATAGACTATCTAGACTCACTTTTCTTCTGATATCTCTAATGATCCAGCTGTAGGTAACATTTTTATCTAAGTCCCGTGATATTGGTATTTTTTTTTTCACAGATTAACCATGAAAAGCCTACGAGATTACATCGTCGTTCAATGTGCGTCCACAAGTGGAAGCTACGCGTCAGTTTTTTTTTTCAAAAACCAAAGTATTTGAAACTGCAAGATCAAGATAAGAAGACAAGCGTGTTCATCATGAAAGCCGGTGCTCATTTCACTTGTATGTCTCCGAAAATGGTACCCTTTGTGTGATAATTACAATCATAACTGAAGAGTGAGCGGTACTGACTACACTGCTGTGCGAAAACAGACAAATTCAAAGCCCAGTAGGGTAACCAGAACAAAGGGAACCAGGCGTAATGGCCATTGGAAGGTCTTGAATGAAGTTGGTTGTGTTGGTTGTGTCACCACAGTATAAGTGACAAATTCTGTTCTCATTTAAGTCCGAGGCCCGACAGCCTAACCGGATGTTTGAGTTGTGACGACTCCTTTATGGTCACAAAAAGTATGCAGCAGATCCGGGGCACATACATGACTGTTTCCGTTTGTGTGTTTGACCTGTAATGAACGTTTCAACACTCCCAGGATAATTTTGAAATTCAAAATCCGATGCCCTGTAACCCACCCACACTTGGGTACTGCTTTTTCCTTCATGCTCAACATGGAATTGTACTTGGACTCTGCCTGTTCCATCCATTACATATGACAGTCTCGGCTGCGCATCTCGGAGCACGTGTAATATAAAGTTCATGCGTCAGATCTGGCGAACCGTGACCCATATCGCGAAGCATATCATGCAAGGAATAACTGCGGTGCGAATTTAGAACGTAATTTGTTCAGTTATATAGGGTATTTACCATCCATTCGCTGATATTTCTTCAATGTTTTGCCTTTCAAATCTGATTATCGCTGAGAATCATTGTGAGGGATCATTGAGATACATCCTAGGCAATTTTTATTTAATCCCAAAAGTAATCGACAACATGACACGGATTTTTAGACCACCAAAAATACCATACAGATCTGATGTATTCCATCTCAGACTCTGATTGCTTTACATCCTCTTTGCTTTTGACAGTCATGCATTCTGTCGAAATTTGTCATCTTACAAAATGTGACCAGTTGGTGATAATTGCTCACTACTCTTACAAATCATCTGCTCATCGTCTGTGCATTTTCCAGTAAATTCACAGCCTTTTCTACGGTTTTCCTAGATCTGACTTTCAGGATTCGGCCTCGTGCTTTGTTAGCACTAACTGGTCAAGCGTAGCCGAAATTTTCTCAAATTTCCCAAGACTAATTTTCTCTTCTTGTAAGGATTACAAGCGCATCTGACTGATCAGACTGTTACACCTTTCTGTCATGTTACAATGTTTTTTAACCGGAACAGCTTGTGTCCAGAATGTGCCTCAACACGTTTATCACCATCCAAGCGGGTTCTTAGTTAACTATTTGAATATATATTCGGTTTGACAGATTTTTAGGATTTTTCAAATGATCTAAATATGTATGTGGACGCTGGTCAGTACATAAGGAAATCCTGCTCTGGGCAATCAAATCAAAAGCTAGTTCAGCGTCGTGTGCTGTACGCTACCGAACTGTGTGCAGGCGAAATGTGTGATCCATAAGCGAATATATCAGAAACCCTCCGGTGTGGCCTCGTAGCTGAGCTGGTAGAGCACACGCGGTACTAAAGTAGAGGTAACAACCGTGTGTGGGCTAGAAATCCAGCGAAGCCCTGAAGGTCATGGGGAAGAATTTCGCGATTTTACAGATTCATTTTGTCGAAAAACTCGGGAAAAGTACCGAGAGAAAATCCTCAGCATTCTGGAAACAAGAGTGCTACCGTCCAGGTTACAGGAAGATCAGGGAAGGTATGCCCACAATCACTCTTCTGTGACGCCTAAAAATTACAATATGAGGCTTTATCTCTCGGACCTACGTTTTGCGCAACTTGACCACTTTATCATTGGGTGGAAATCAAAACTCAGTTTGAAAGTTCAATGAGCCTATTGTATAACCTGGTCCCGTCATCATCGGACTCAGCTGACAGTCTGAAAACATCACTTGTTTATGAATTTCAAAAGTGCCACGCAACTAGATCGCCGTTGAACGGAATATTAACTAAGCATCGTCGAGAAGAGATCCAAGAACTATTGAGTAATCAAAATATACTATTATCAAAACAGTATAAAGGTGCCGGATGGGTTGTACTAGACCGAAGCGTCTATGACAGAAAAATGATAACTATTTTATCTGGCGAGAGCAAGTTCACTTACCACAAGAAGCCGAGACTAAGTTGACAGCGATCTTGAGGCAGCTTAACTAAGAAAAGGCTATTTCCCAAAAGCTGTACGACAAGCTTATGCCCTGGGGCTTACAGCCACCTAGAATCTATGGATTACCATTAGAACACAAACCATAGCATACCCCGAAGACCCGTGATTGACATGAGCACATCAGCCTATCACGCCACAGCTCGGTGGATGGCAGAAATTCCTGAACCTGTACGCAAGTCACTAGCAACGTACAGTGTGAAAGAATCGTTTCCTTTTATGCAGATGATATAACATCAGGATCTGTCTGAACGAACTACTCTTCTCTTAGATGCGGACTCCCTATTCACAAACGTTCCGTTGATCGAGACGGTGGATTTCGTCTGTGAATACTTGACCGATAATTACATCAAGTGGACATTCCTGTGGCCAAGCTAAAACAACTAATCCTTAGATGCAAACGGAATGAACAATTTCTGTACAATGGAAAATACTACAAGCAAAAGGACGGAATAGCAACGGGATCACCACTTGGACCCCTTCTGACGGATATAATCCTAGCCAAACTCGAACGTGGACCACTACAAAGCACCATCGACAGTCTATATATGTACACCAGATACATGGACGACACTTTCGTAATTGATGACTCAACAAATGACATTACCGAACTACTGCGGACATTGAACAACACCTACTCAATAACCTTATTTACAATGGAGCAAAGACGGACAATTTCTTCGTTTTTCTTGATGTGGGGTTACCTAGAATGGAGGACGGGCCTACAGAAAGGAGGGCATATCGAAAGTGCACATGGTTGGGGCAATACACACATTTCCTAAGTTTTGTCCCCCTACGATACAAAAGAAACATAGTGAGCAGTCTGATCTACAGAGCAAGAAACATCGTTAGTCCAGACGCGATTGCCTAAAAACTCAAACACGTAGGTGACATCATTAAAAAACGGCTATCTAGAACCATTTAGTCGTCAACATGGGGGAGAGAGGAGACAAAAAATGAAAGTGTATACGACCAAGAAAAAGGACGTCTTTCTAACTGTTTCTTTCAAGGGTGATGAAACCCCAAAAATACTAGAGCTACCCTTCTTCAAGACCCTCGGGAAGTCCTTTCTAGCTGTAGATGTCCGAATCTTTACAAATACGAAGCCTTTCGTTGTTCAACAATACAAGGACAGGTTGCCTCATCAGTCTCAGTCTTTTATTCTATATCTGTGTGTGCTCTTGTAGTGCACATTATATTGGACATAAGACGATACGCCTGTCGAAGAGGCTATCAGAACACGTCCCGGTTTCTTTACGCAAAGGAACAGTTTGGACTGTCAATAGAGCGATCCCACAACATCTGCTGGATGGCGGGCATCAAATCGACACTGCGACAGCTTCCAGACCAGTCCTGACAACTCCCAGAGTTCACGCAAAAGGATTACGCAGGCGGTTGTTGATGACGTCAGAAGCCATAGCAATTCGAATATTGAAGCCGGAATTATATAATCAACGTAACCTCGTGCAACAGTTGTAGTTGCCATGGCCGTAACAAGTGATTCCAATAAAATCTGAAAAAAATAATTCAAATTTCTCAATACCACTTCAAAAAATTTCGTTCGATCAAATTTTTGACATCTGACAAATGAGCATTTTGATAATTTCACAATTTTACGTCATGGAACACACTCTTTGAAACCATTCGTTTCCGATGACTCAGACCTTTGCCCTACCCTACACAGTCATTCAACTTCAATACAAAGTGTATTTCTGAAACTCTGAGTCCCATTGGTCCAGTTTATCAAAACAGATAGAAAACATAAATTACGAGAGGTAAGCATTTCTTTTATGCTTTTCATTCGCGTACGTCAAACTTGCTCATTGGAGCCCGAATGCGGCACAAAGCGGCACAATGAAATCGACAGTGTCGAATGAAATTAGAAAACGGTCCGACAAGACTGATTGGCTACGGCCAAGGTAAACACAAATGTTTGGTCAAAAAATTCAGTGCATGTAGTGGAAAAAGTCTACTTATTAACACAGCTTCGGAAAGGTCTAGGAGCTTTGGGTTCCTGTTTCATGGAATCACTCGGAAAGCTTGAAACGGATCAATGTGACGACGAAAGGTCACAAAGTGTTTCGCGACCGATGAGGCCGGGCTTCTCATGGTCATTTGTTGTCCGGGTGGGGGATAAGTCAACCACTTCACTAACCACTTCAGTATATGCTCTCCCATTCTTCAAATGAGACACCGATCCGTTCTGTCTATGTAAGTGTCACGCAGCTGCAGGTGAACTGATAAGTGACGTGAGACGTTTTCAGGTCTGTGACACGGTTTGAATGGGGTTGGAAGTTTAATCCTTTAGCGGTTTGCGAAATCTGCAATTTAGCCACTAATTAGGTGTGCTTTAGAGCACACTTCAGATTCTGACTAATCCGGTAGTACAGTTGTCCTCCTGGTAATTGTAGAAATAAAGTGACTCGTTTTTTTCTCGACCTCGTCAACTTGTACTTGTGGATTCCAATAAACTTGTAAGTATCCATTTGTATGAAGAGTTTGGGTTGTAAATTCTTTCTTCTTTTTTTAACTGGTCTACTTGTGGCATAGTCCCACCGCTACCTTTTGTGAGGATGGAACAGACAAATATCTAATCCGATAAGCTCTCAGTTTTTCTGACTCACTTATGACCCCGAGCTAATGGTGCTCCTTCTTGACTACGGAGCTTTATTCCTATGTCAAAGTTACACTTCAATTTATCCTCCGTTCTATTTATTCAGAAAGATAAAAGTAATGCTTGATTCATCAAGCATGCGAATCCGCTTTGTGATAGGTTGACATCGTATGGTGCGGCTCTGAAAGGCACAATACTAGGGGGTTCGAATACGTTACCTATAGTCACAGGGTTATGTGAACGTCTGTTTGAACCTCATAAGTTCAATCTCCGGCTAGCAATCTACCTGAATAACATTTTGTTGTTTTCGTATACGATATCACAGAACTCAAACGAAAATAATGATAACTATCCCATGGCATTACACGGAATGAATTTATTTTAGAGTAGTTCTATCTGTTATCTTAGGTTTAGTTTGATTTCCTTTGTTTATTCCAACCAATCTTTCGTGAGGTTTTTCATTTCGAACATTTTTTTTCAAACCCGGACAGCAATCCCTGACTACTATAGTCAGAATCATGTATTGCAATCTGAGATGAAGATAATTTGTCGAAATACATCAGCCGTTTGTCGAGTAATGAGATTGTTGTGCATGGAGGCCGCAACAAATGTGTTTTGCTGCAAGCTGAAAAATCCACTTGTTTCTAATCCTCAAACGCGATTCCAATGGGTATTTTCTCAGGAAGTAACATGAGTTATGGAAAACTGCATCTCGATTACTCACGGAAGGATTAATCTGGTTTTCAAGACTATTTCGTGTACGATTTTCAGACCAGCTGGATGTCAACAAATATGTACGGTTCCGAAGGGCGGTACGACTAAAAGAAACTTCAAACATCTATTCAAAATGATCTAGTAAACTGATGTTTAGCAGGAAATGCTCACTGACAATGGATCGGTGACGGGCAGTAGAGAACGACCAGTAATCTTTTGCCTGGATAAATGAAAAATGAAAAAATCAAAGACAGTTCAGTTTGTCATGCTCCTAACGATTTATTTGATAAGGCCGATGGAACACAGTATAATTAAAAAAACAGGTCTGTACTTCACTGATTCTGACACTTCGTCGAATTATTTACTTCAGACCGGTTGTCTATTCCTTCCGGGAGTCAATAATGAATCTGCTAGTTTCCAACCACAATCATTTATGTGATCTCTTGTCTTAGCTTTTATCGAGAGGTACATTCTAGAAAAACGAACCAGCTACCATTCACATCTTTAGTGCAAGTTTAGGATTTCACTTTTGTGAGATGTAAAAAATGTTCCGCACGTCATTCATTCTAAGAATGTAGTTTTTTTGAATTTAAGAGCACACCTGAACCGAGTGAACAGTCGCCCAATATAACTGGTGCGCATGAATGAATTTTTATTCACAATTTGGTTGCCATATGTGATTGTCTCTGAAATCCTTAGTCAATATACTGAGTAAATTTTTGCACATCGTCAAAAGAACACCTAGTTTAGAGAATAATTTTTCAAAATCACCTAATTCTAAGAGTAGCACATTTCTGAACAAAGCACATCCAAAACGGAATGACCAGTACCGTTAGAATTTATGAAATCCGTCCACAGATGAAACAGGGTGGCACAAACTTAAACTGTAACAATCTGATTGTATAAGGACGTCCTGATATTCTGGTGGTGTCTACGTATAGCTGCTTGAATCCTGAAAGAGAAACTATGACCGACAGTGCCACCTGCAGAAACATTCAAAGAGCCAAACAACTGGAGAAATATCACACTTGTTCTTTTTTATGTTCCGCCGTTATTCGGTGACATCAGCTACCCCTACAGACAAAAACCAAAAACATGGTGTAAGCATTTGGTACCAACACTCATCTACAGCTGTAAAGTTATGGAAATTTTGGAACGAACTGGCCTCTATTCGTTCTCTTTCCCTATTTTCTTTAGGACGAATATGAATATAACTGAACCGTTCTTTGCTTCAAAGGTTGTTTTCCCCAGTTTGCCAATTGTTATGATACATTTCCTTCAGGTCGTATATTTTGCTCCTATGCTTTCGCGATTATGAATAGGTACTAATAACTAAACAACATTTTACAAAGTGCAACACATTCAGTCCACTTATGATTGGACAGAAATTGACCAATGATCGGTCGCCAAATTCCATTCCTCCTCTCTGGTTTGAGAACTGACCACGTCACATTTAAGATGATCAGTTTGGTCTTAAAGAAAAATAATCCTTCTTCAAACTAAGATTGTGATTTATTCCACATGAACGTGACCAAAGCAAACGTTGGTGAGCAAAATGTTCTTTTACGGCAAACTCTACTTGTTTGGCCCTTGGTTATACTCGGAATATTGGGAAATACTCTCGGACTCACTGTGACGTGTTATGTGAAAGTCAGTTTTCCCGTCACTCGTATTCTACTTCGTCTTCAATTCGTGTTCGACGCGCTGGGTTGTATCATTGTGGCTGCCTATTGGTACACATTCTCCTTTAATCTGTCACCGGAGGTAATAGCTGCACCGACATACCGCTATCTGTGGTCAAGTTATTTTCCATTCACGTTCAACAGCTCACTCAGTTCTACTAATATAGTTCTCTTATCATTCGACCGATTCTGGGCAGTGATTTTATTTCGCTCTTATCGTCCTGAGTCAAAATGCTATCTGATCACATTGATTATGGTTTTGTGGTCCTATTCGTTATTCGTAACATCGCCTTTGTTTGTTGTAACATATTACGCAGTGAACTTACAAACAGTCGGAGTAGAACAACTATTTCTTTGCATGAAAATCCACTCAATTTTCCACTTCGTTTTTGCTTACTTTTTTCCCGCAATGGTGGTTTGTGTACTCCAAATCAAAATACTGCTTGTGCTACGTAGAATGAAAAATGTCACTGGAACTAACCCGTCATCCGTGAACCCTGAAGATGAGTCGAACGCGAAATTGAGGGCCACTTCGGTGGGGATCATCATAATGTTAGCAGCCTTCGTTGTTGTCAGATTCTACACTTATTTCTGGTATGTCCTGTTTGCATTCGGCCTACTCAAAGTGAACAGGATTGATCAATACGGAAACATTAGTATTCTTCTTTTCACTATAAACTTCCTCGTCGATCCACTTGCCTTGATTTTTACATCCGCGGTTGTTCGTAAATGGATACTGAGAAAACTTTCATATTCCTTGAGATCCATTCGTTGTTTTATTTTACACCATTTGATGCAACCCTTTTCTCAGTAGTCAGAATATGGTGTTTGTATCTTTTGCAGGCATATTGTTATTCCAAATCTGTCTACCTGTTTTGTTTATGGTTACCTCATGCTCATACTGTTACACCCTCCGGTGGGGATCATAATTTATTATTCGAATTATTTTCTTTTCATTTACTACTTAGAAAAGATGTTTGACAGACTGGTCTGTCATGTTCTTCATCGGTTTGCTGCTAAGGCAAACGACTAAGTGATCAACTAGGTTTTGGGTTCCACCAGGAGGCAGTAATCCACTGTCGTGCGGGTTATTACTACTGCTGACCCATGTGGTTGTTCGTACCAAGTCTCAGGGTCTGGCTGCCAGTTATTCTTCATAATGCTGTAGATCTTTGTGTTTATATGGTCTACCCTTTCCACTGCTCTCAAGTCCAAGCAAGCAATGAAAAGTAGCAACTCGTATTGGCCAGCGAGCTCGATAGGTTCATAGTACTTGCATTGGTCGTGATAATCCGCAGGTCATATTCATTGGCCACAAAGACGTATGGGTTATCTGGGTCTTCCAAGCCTCTTATTTCAGGCTGTTCATCACGGCCTGCAAGTACTTAGTCCTTTGAACGACCAGCCCCGTTTATTTTTTCAGGCTTGGATGGGACTTCATAGACCGCTTGCAATCAGGTTCCATTCTATTGCATGGTGACATCTGCTGACGTAGTTGATGCCTTTTCTGGAGAGCGTAAAAAAAATTGGTATGTCATTCGGCTTGTTTTCTGGGATACTGTGGGTGGCAAGACCCACTTCCAAGGACAAGGGTGATGCTGTTTACTATGTACTTACTTTCACCGAGTTTTCTCCTACTAGAAGTTCAGTGGGACCCACAGATATCGAGGTTCAACGCTGACCGTGCGCGGTGGTAGGATGCAAGATCAGTCCTCCAAATACCACGAGCTATAGATAATCTGTAGTCCTAGGCTGTCCATATATTTATCGACGATGCTCAAAGGTGTTCCCATTTAACCTCTAGGGCGACAGCGCCAGCCCGTACACGGAAAAAGACGGAGTGTTTGTCTAAACAGTTCTGCGTTTGGTCACCGGAGGATATGAATGAACCACTGCATGAGGCAGCGTTGAAAAAGGACGGAGAGTTGGCCAGTTCCGCACTTTCTTCCCTTTGAATCGTTGTTGAATAGCCTTTTTGCCAATTTATATAAATACTTAGGCAGCAATACCAGTAGTCTAACACCTCGAACCTCCTGCTATCTTCATTTAGCATTGACAAGTTTTCATATCCGTACGTATGCATGGGTTGGAAGGCCGCAGAGACCATGCAAATCTTAGTCCAAATGCCGAGTTATCTCCATGTCAACAGCACAACAGCTAAAAAAGGGCATTCTGCGCATTGGCAGCCCTTGGTAGTACATTGTCCTTCGATTGGCCATTTGGAAGTAGAATTACCAGCAGATATATGAAGCATAGTACGTACCTGACTGCTTAAATATTGATGGGCAAAAGCCTAGCAGACGGACCAGAGCAAGCAGAAAAACTCAGCTTCCGCTTAGTTTATTTAACGACTAGTAGTCTTTGCGAGATAATCCATTGGATCCGTGACCGGCTGAATTGTGGTGAAGGAGCCTTGGAGCACGACCGTAATATACACAAAGGTAATGCAGAATATATGCACAGACAGACGACACGATAATCAGTCAAATCATCTTTCATTGTCCAGTAGTCATACAACAAGGGTGAGAGAGGACAGCGTTCTCTTACTTTGGAATTATTTGGGAACGCTGAAGATTCTTCACTCAAAATTCGAACCCGGGAAATACTGAAGCCATATTAAGCTCTCAGGACCACTGGAAGCTACTCAGAGGGAAAACTATCGGATTCTGCGGTTTCAATTGTCGTTTCTTAACCATCCGTGATTACTTGACAGCCACTGTCAATAGTTTCTTAGCAGCTGATATTTATATAAAGACCAAAGCCTGGAGTATAATAGATTAGCGTTTCCAAAGCACTCATACCGAGAAAGAGCATAATACTAGTGAGTTTTCGCTTTCAGTTAGGAGGCTACTGAAAGATGACCTGTGGCTTCTAGATGACAATAAGGTCTGTAAGGTTCCCCAGGGACAATCATGATTATCGGAGTCGAAGGCAGAACGGGGTGTTGAAGTAACAAACTACTGTAGAATGGTTGAACGCGTAGTAGGGTTCCAGTACTCTATGAAGTGTAGGGGAGTGATCTACACAGTATCTGACACGGCAGACATCCCTAAGTTAGATCGAGTGAATTAGTCCCTTGCGACTGAGGAGCTATTTAGTAGCAACGAGGAGAAAACGTTTTCAGCGGCTTCAATCAGTCTGATCCGCCATTAGATATCGCAAGCTATGATGTTCCTTTTTTGTAAATGGGTAGCAGAATAGATGCGCCTCAATCCCTCGGAATGGTCACTTACCCCATCTATCACGTGTAGCCTTCGATCGGTGATGAATAAAGGGTCTTGGACGTTTTCTATTGGATATGATCAGCTCCAGCAGCCTACTACTTTCAGCTGGTTGATGGTTCTAGCTAGTCATGTCAGACTTTGTGGATTATAGTTAACGTCGTACATTCGACACTCAGAGTGGGAGGAAAGTTCGTGGTATGATCGGAAGTTCAGTTGAGAAGCTGGTCAAAATCCTCCAGCGAACGTTTCATTTTCCCTTTTTTGTTCAGGGATAATCAAACTTGGTAAGTTACGTAGGACAGAATCGGCCCTGCATAGCTCGCTCGAAGAATTATGAGAGTCAAAATAACTTTCCGAAGTCACCACTACTCGAAGCGGTCCCTATCTTCTCCACATTTTCTGTGCAATACCTTTTACGATCGGCCTTGTCCAATGTGGACCGGGGCTTTCTGTGCTCTCTACTTATCCAGCCTCTTGTGTACTGGCTATTATTTGAGAGGTGGTTGTTGAAACTCAGTTTTATAGAGATTTTCTGATTCTCCTTGGTTCCTCCCAATCCGCCTCTTCCATCAACAAATTTTACAGCTTCCGTTATTATTCTACTCTGGACCCACATTTCTGCAGGCTTGCTATAGAAGCCAGTTGGACCGCGATAGCCTCCAGCAGGAGGTTGTACTCCTCTGAAATTTCTAGACCTTCGACATTGATTTGAGCTAGTGATGAGACTTTGAACCGTGGAGGCTGGCGGAGTTTGAAGAGCCCAAGTCCGTTCATATTATCTGTACCATTCATATTTCCGGCAACTTTGCCGTGGTTCGTTGGGCAGTCATTCAGTGGCGAAGCCCAATGAGATCGCATTAGGCCATGCTCATCCGTAGTTTGAGTGCTGTGAAGGTATTGGCTAAAGTATCGGAAGATAGCACGCCATCGTCTGTTTCAAAGTGATGGCAAAGCGGCGGTCACCGAAAAGGATCGCTGGTTCAAGGCTTTTGTGAGTGGACGACCCGAAATCACCCAATCATCCTCCAATGGTCAAAGCGGGATCAACAAGTCAGCAACGAAACACTGTTTTAACTGAAAGAAATGCAATCAATGACTCACCGACCCAAAGTTGCTTGGATAGAACAAAAAGAAACCAAAAAAAGAATAGCCAACAGTTGTTTCAACCCACTGCATTGGAAACCAAAAGAGTCAGTTAGCAGAACCGATTATGGAAAGCTTTCTGTACTAAGGCTTTTCGAGCAATCGTTTTGAGCACCTTCAGCTGGTATTCTCTATATAACATGAGATTGTGCGAAATGCAGAAAGGACTTATTAGTAGGACTAATGGGACGGCTCAGAACAAATGAAATCCAATGAACATTTAGCTGTGTTGTAGTCGCATGTTGCAGATGAATTATTAACCAGTATCGACCAAAGTTACAAAAAAATTTCTTTTCTCATGACGTTGGTTAAGTTTAAACTTTCCTAGGATACTGCGAGTGGATTCATCCATGGGGCCCCTATTCGTATGACCCAGTCGTTCTTGGAACACGACTGATTATCTCTTGGTCCATAGATCTCAATCACTGACAAGCTCTGGGAACAGACGTTAAAGTTCTCCAGGGCCGTCTCGAAGAACTCGTTTATCAGGTAACCAGAACCTTGTTGGCACACGAAAAGTGCAATAGTAAAGAGTTAGGAGGTTTTCACGAGCCTACTGGGATGAAACCAATAAAATATATCCAACCCCGGAACCTCAAGCACCGAGTACCGGAGCCGGGTAGTCGAAAATATGTGAGGTAAGAAGTAGCTAAATGGTGATCTTGTGGTGTACGCCTTCTAACGCTTTGACTACACAAGCGGAGTAGCATTCTTATACTCTAACAGGCTGTGCTTGTCTGTTTTGTACAGTTTCTTATGTGGATATCTTGAAAATGTACCACCGTCAGGAATGGTTTCTGTGGCAAGCTGATAGGTCAAATACTGCGCTTTCTCTCTGGGTTGCAGCGATTTTCATTACTCATGGGACTCCTTCAATGAAGTCACCTAGAGAATTACTTTCAGTCGTTATCATTTATTGCTTTTCAACGGGAACACATGCGGTCTGATCTGTGCTCAATTTCCTGCTCACTAGCGATTCAGTAAAAGGAAGCTCACTAGGAGAAGCCGGGATTGTTGTGATGTCGTAGAACACAAATATCTGTTTTGCCACATCGATAGTACCTTTCACGTGCTTTCAGGAGCTCTGTTGTGACTGAGTCAGCAAATCATTTCTAGAACTCATTTGAAAGTGAATGGTAGAACAGCGAATAAATTTGCAATATGTTATGCGGTAAAGAGAATTCCCAAATACATAAAACATGACCCACCTCCCAATATCACATCAAATGATTTTCGGTACGTCGTGTTGGCTGAAACTATTGCGCAGTATGACAGCGGTGGCACGTGCGGTAACTAGTCTCAGTAAACTGATTTTAGATAACTCCAAATAGGTCTCGATCACTATGAGTTAGGAAGCTCTATTGATGCGGTCAGAAAATAATGTTATCTTCACGTGTCTGAGGATTCGTGGGTGTTTCGCAAAATACTTGAGTTTATTGAGGTGATGGTTCGACAATTCGATGACACTAAGAACCTTTGTTCATCGAAACATCTGTGTACACAATGAGGAAAACCAGTGACTGCAAGTAGTTGCTTTCGCGATGAATCGAAAAGACGCAATGTTGTAGTTGATCACTTAATTTAAGGGGCACAACCGCACACACTCGTGACAGAATAGTACATGAAATGAGTCTCGGGCCCCGCCAATGTTTATCGAAGACGATAGTTATGTCCAAGCTCAATTACCATCGGAATGCTCGACTAATATAAAAGATGTTGACATAGTTTCTACAACTGAACTGATAGACCTGGAGTAGTACCAGTCAAAAGTGGTTTTGATTTGCTGTTCCACCAAGGCATCGTTCGAAATTGAAGGTTTGGAAACCAGGCTTTTCATCATGCGTTGATAGCGATTAGCAGAACCTTCTGTAGTAGTACACTGGATTACAACTATGACGTTGGAGCTGACAGAAAGTGCATCCTAGTTGTAAGTGCCACGCGTAATACTGATCAAAAGGAGTAACTTGTGATAGATTATGACATTTTACTTGAGTCGAGTAGACGAATGTGGTTCTTTCATTGCGACTGTGGTTTGAACCAGGCTTCTATGAGTTCTGTATTGTAATAAGCAAGGACCAGTTTTTTCTGTGCGGTTTGCAAGTATGCGGTGTACAAAACGACAAAAACATAACCTGTATGAGCTGAAGTCCAGTGAGTGCATAATAGGACCCTACACTCAAGTAGTCGAACAACTAGATGGTTTTGTTCAACCTGTTCACTAAACTGCTCCCTTGAAAGAAAGAACACAGTTCGCAGTTTTCTGCAGTCCTACACCACACACCAGGAGTATCCACTTCTCCGGGACCACCCTAAGGCAGACCATACCACAAGACCTCTTCTGGACCACGCCAAGGCGATGTCTCCATTCATTTCAAAACTGTCTCCTCGGCCTACATCAGGTCTATCTCCAGGGCCTCCTATTCCCCCAGAGCAACTCTACCTTGGATAACAGAAGTGTGAAATGTGTGGACCAGTGTCCTCCGTGGGTGCTGCATTTATCCAATATTCAAAACACAACGAAAAGTAAACTTCCATGAGCCGAAGCCCAGTGAGAGCATAACAGGATCCTACACTTGGTGGGATAATAGGACGTCTGTTTTCAACTTGCTCAATTCAGTATCGTTTTGACACCATACTTACAGTAGAGTAGTATCTGGCATTGTACATTCAGTTTATGGTGTGTGACCTATTTGTTCTGCTGCATCTTGAACAGGAAACAAGGGAGGGTACTGGCATCGTTGGAGGACTGCAAGCCGGAAATTGAAACTAGTCTTCCGTCAACAGTCATTTCACGTCAAGTCGAGTCAATGAATACCTTATTAAACCTATAAAAGATGGATTTCCAGCACGCATGTGATTTAGGATTGAATCAAAGTAACATGGTATGGAGGACAATTGAAAAATAAATGAGAAGGCGTGGAAGCGAAATGAAATGATAAATACATTTACATGAAAGAAGAAATTCGACAAAAACGTCATTAATTATTTGACCGCTGTCTACAAAAACGCATAAACTGTAACGGGTGAAGTGCATTCTATACGCAAGGGTGCATGAAACAATGATTCTGAAATTCGGTAAGTGGAATCGGTAGAGGTGGCTTCGGAGAATGTAGAATGAAATTAATGGTTAGTTTCAATGTCAAAAACTATCCATCGTAGAATTTAAAATGTACAGTTTGGTAAAATAAACACGTGCGATACATTCCTAAGTCGCTTAGAAGTTACGCGGGATAACTAGACAAAATATAATGCGGATAAATTGTGATAAACAATAATCTGGTCACGAATACCACAGCTGAACTGTCGTGGTCACGCAACTAGTTTATCTGGGTAATGTCCACTGACCATGACACAGGTTTCACCGAGACCAAAACAATTTACCATTCTGTCAGTCCGAGAGTGTCAAACAGACAAACTATTCACATGGTAAGAACGGTTTGATTGTAATCAGCCAAAAGCTTGAGGTTGAATTACCGAAAACTGTTCCTTCGACTCAACTGGTTTTCTTGAATTCTATGATTGGTGTTACAAAATAACCTATGGATGGATTCGTTGTGAGCATCAAAATGCTTTCCAATGCTGAAGTCAGCGAGAATCTCTGTATTATTGTACATGCAACGAGAAAGCTGTTTCAGCAACCGCTTAATGAGATGGAAAAATCTCTTTCTTATTCATTTGAGCCGGAACAAATTGTGGTAGGACGACAACTCCAGTGAGTTAGAATACAGTATGTGATAAACTGAATTAAGATATTATGGGAGTAGTCTAAGTTGTTTGAGTCTGAATGATTAAAATATAAATCCTTCTGACTAGTGAACATCTTTCCAACGTGACTAGAATAACAACATTTGTGATTTTTAATTGTTTTAACAGAGATTTGATGTGTTTTAAAAAACAGTTTCGTAACGCTATTCGTCTTGAAGATGTGAAGACACATCGACTTGTCTGAGAACGTTATTGGAGAGAGAACGGAAAATGGGCCAGGAAAATTTTCATTCAAAATGTTCGTGTTAAAGAGACATCCAAGAAAACATCATCACCGTATTCGTAGACAATGAGTTGAAACAAAACAACGAACTCAAATTTGGATAAGAAGAAGAAAGACATCAGAATTGATTTGAAGGAGAGAACGGTGTTTGTTGCCAAAAGGACTGAACTGTGTACGATTATGAAATATTTGCTAATGGTGTTTGAAGTCCGACAGTACACTTCATTATCGGGTGAAATACGCGTAATAAGGGAAAATTGTTCTAGCAGTAAGGCCACAGTGATGAAGAGCAAAAGCAGTTGAGTTAACAATGTAACTAACGGTTGGCGGAGCGAGTTTGTAGGCAATTTTATCGGGTAACGAATGCGAACTTGGGGACTTATGCGACGGAGAACTACTTTTTTGTGTTTTTCTAGCCAAGTGCATTTGCAGGATACCGGACGATATTTGTTGCCCCTTGTCTGGACATATTCACGGCTGAAGCCTTGAATATTCGCCTCTGATATTCTCCTGTGAGTGTCCAGAAACAGTCTGTATAAGCACTTAAGCTATCTCGTCCACCTTTATGTTCCCGAACTAGTTTGCATCTTGTCTGAAAAATCCCACAGAACACATTGAGAATAAACAACGTGGCGGACAAGCTCGTTTTCAGTTATTCGTACTCATACCAATACATAACAATATATATGACTCAAAATAAGAACGGACAATGGCAATCCAAATCTGTCTCTGCACGTGCGTGTGTGCATGTGAAATTGATCACAGCGTGGAACATTCCACACTGTGATCAATTTCACATGCACACACGCACGTGCAGAGACAGATTTGGATTGCCATTGTCCGTTCTTATTTTGAGTAATATATATTGTTATGTATTGGTATGAGTACGAATAACTGAAAACGAGCTTGTTCGCCACTTTGTTTATTCTTAAGTTGCATCTACTTGGGAATTCCGCACTCATCGATTATAAATACACAGGCACATGTAAAAGCAGATTTCAGTCAGTATTCTCATTCTTGGTTTGTGTGTCATATTTATTGTTATGCCTTGTTATGAGTTCAAATAACCAAAAATGTGCTTGCTCACGACATTGTTTGTCGCAGATAAATCTTTTCCACTAAGTTGTCCAAGATTCATCCATTTCTCCTTGAGAAATGAAAGAAAGGATCTTCGTCAACAATTCGATCGGTCGATTTCACCCGAAATCTTGACATTGGACTAACATTTCCCAGTCCATAACAGGCCTCTAAAAGAGATGTTCAGTAACTTGGATTATCATCTAAAATATATAGTTTCTTCATGGCCAACAAACTAGACATTTCTTTTGGTAGGTAGATAGATTTCCCCTAGTTGCGATGAAAATGCCCAGAGGTTTAAACCATTAGGTACATAGCTTAACGTCCCCTTAACTAAATGCTATCCTCGGATTTGTGAATGTCATGTGTATCAAGATTTTCAAAACTTGTCGTCAGATAACGAGAGGTTGAAATCTAACCCGCAACTTAACGCTATGAAGACTACAAGATTTTGGTCCCGTAGTTGAATGACCCTCAGATAAATCAATCCTCAGTCTCAAGGCAAAGAACAGAGGCTTGCTTATTATGTGTACTAAAGGACAAGTTATCATACCATAACAATAACACCCCAAAGTGTGACCAAACCGATCACATAACCAAGACCGTCAACAAAGGCATCAAAAAGCCCAGGCAACAATGGACAGGAAACACCTGAGAGGGAGATGCAGGAGAGAGTCAGGTGATTTATGAAGAAATTCCTTATTTATGTGGGAATTTTGGCCAATCGAGGGTGAGAAAAGAAGTAATTGCCTGAGGGAACACACAAAAGCGTGGTGAAGAACCAAAGGAACAGCATAGCTACGCGAAAGCTGCACGATCTCAAAGGGGTGGCCAAAGTTCGGTCATTCATAGGGATGAGGCAGACTGCTGGAGAAAGATATTTAAGTCCAAACTTTTGGGCCTTGTCAAGTAGTCGAGGCAATTATGACGTAACAACAGGACGGGTCATAGATACCAGTGGATCAGCGCACATGGACTCTAGAATCAGGAGCAAGGGTTACGCAAGAGATAAAACCTGTATAGAATCAGAATTTAACATGAACACACGAGACCTAAGACAACTAAGGTTAGTCAATAACTCTCATAAAAACAAGGCTAAAATTACATAACGCAATGGCAATGAACAAATAAATTTTTACGCGGGCGAAGAAGCGGGACTGTGGTGGTCAGTGTGGAAACTAGTGGCACAAGCGCATGGCCAGCGAAGAAACTATTTGGTAAATACAGGACAAAATGTGTGGGGGATAACGTAGGATCTGAACTAAACCAGTTCACATACGCTTCTTGCTATGGCGACCTGAATCTGATAGACGATTCCGTTTCCCCTGCATAAAAGTCTGTGTGTGATCAGCCGGACAGAGCTGATGCCAAGTTGGATGAATAAAATCCGCGCAGATCCCCGAAGATGGACCAATAAGAAATGATACTTATGCACGTTTTAAAGCGGACAACTCAGAACTAAATGCTAAGATAATGCTTATTTCTTATTCAAAGATTTTTTCCTGAGAAGACAACATGAACGTGATTTGTTTACATTAAACCAACGATATTTTTCAGTGAAGGGTTCAGCACCCCTGAGAAGATAATTTCCAGCAAGCTGTTGATATCGGTTTGCATGAAATGAAAGCCTATACCAAAAGCTTTCTTCAAGATCTGTCTCGAAACACTTCCTGATTCTCACTTTTCAAAATTACTGAGGAGATCAGACTTCCTAATCCGTGTCTTATCTGCTAATTGTTATAGTCAAATTATACAGAATTAGGTACATACAAAATATCTGGAATGAATTCACCCATCCAAAGGCACACGAAAAGCTGATTGCGAAATATGATCCAGTCTATCATATATACGTCATAAAGCTGAAAATTTCGGAACCGTCCTCGATAGATAAATAAATTATCTCCGTATTGGGTAAAAATGGATACACTGACAAACAACTGGTAAAACTTACATACCTTGATTCGCGTGCAACTGTAATGGTACACACCCTCGAGTTACGATCAGTAAAATTGTGCTATCTTTGGTGAACAATTATCAACGAAAATCCATTCCTACCAATGGATTAATAAAAAGATTTCGACTGACTAAAATCCCGATGAATCCGATCATACACGGTCATAGGAAGTTGAAATGTAGCGCAAGCAAAGACGGCAAAAATGACAATAATCAGTTGCTCAATAAAGGAAACAATCGTTTGCAGGAAGTCGACCACACACAAATCAATCGAGGCAGAGAACAGAGATTCCTTGGATCGTCATGACATTTTGTGTAAAATGTGACTCGAAAAATGAGTCAAACTATGTGTCACCTCATTTTCTAGCTCATGTGATCTGCAGGGTAACTGGCGTGATAAGGAAGAGAAAGCAGCAAGAGCTTTGACTGTCACCTCTGGTACGAAGACTCACGTGTGTGTGTCTGTGAGTGTGTGTGTGCGTGTGATGTTGGAGACGGTCAGTCGAGGAACATCAGCAGTCCGGATCATATGGAAGGTGTGTAAAGGGTCAAACAATAAATAGTGACGACAATGGCCTGGGCATTGCAACACGCCATCCGCACGCACAGCGCAGAGGTGAGGCGAATTTCGGGGGAAATCCGCTTGCTATTTACGAGTCAGATCGGCTGGCAAGCAAACTGCCCGGTGTGCGAAAAGTGGCCGGTTCGAGTCCGTCTCGAGCCGCTGACATATGTATGCGGAAAATGTAGTGCATTTACCATCATCTAAATCCTTCAATCTCCTCATGCCACCAAAAAGAGGTACGCTCAAAACCAAATTTATTCTGGTTGCTTGGCGAAAAATTTTGCACCATAAATTATATAGATCATGAACAAGGAACACGTCAGATTACAACGTCGATATGCAAAAGAAATTCATTTCATCTATAACAATATTAGGTTTAACCAGTTTATTATTGGGTGATCAAAGATCCGTGAAAGACTTGAAATCAGCAAAGACAAAATCATTTCTTAGTTTATTGATTCAGAACTTATTTGAGGTAGCATCCTGGATTAATCTGTGTGTGAATAAACTGAATGGTTCTTTTGTTGTGCAGGTAATAAGCGGTGGGAAACTAGACCTTAAACACACACGATCTAAATCAGTGAACTTGTGCGTAAAAGTTGGTATACATTTCTGGTTAGCTGTTGTTGACAGGTAAATGTAAAACAGTACTCGAAATGATCAGGTTCACTTGAACTGATCTCCACGTAACTAACAGCTAGTCGAGATAGGCATAACTAATTCCAGTGGCTCGAGAGAAAAGGACAAGTCTTCAACAGTATTCCTATCTTTTTCTTCTTGCTAAAACAGTTTTGGGACATGCTCATTCCGTCATATGCCTAACCACTAGATGGATCAGCACTAAATAATAGTAGCCTAAGTAATCACCAGTTAAGTTCCTCGTGATTTCTGTTATTCTCACGGATTCTTCCCAAATTTCAGGGACGGCTGGCTTTCAAAGAGGACGATACCTGTTCGAAGTTAACTCGGTTATTCGAATGACACCTCACGAGGGCGAAGAGGAGCAGTGGAAACACACACCAACCAGGTGATAAGGTCCAATGAAGTTCCTTGTGACTTCTTTCACTTTCACTGTTTATTCTCAGCTGACAAGCACTGCTGGCTTTCAAAGAGGAGGAAACCTGAACAAAATTAACTCAATCATTTGGATGAGGCCGGACGAAGGCGGAGTGGAAACACTAGCTCAATCCAGACGGTAAGGTCCGATTTCAAATCGAGGATGGTGCAACAGATATGCACCACTAACGAGTTCTAATAAGAACGAAACTTGAGGCCGATGCTTCCGAATGCAAGGCTGGTCGGACGATCTAATCTTTGGGTTCGGACGGTGGAATCAGAGTGGTAGCCGGCACCTTAAATTATCACCATCCATACGAACTACTCACAAGTAGTTACTTTATGTATACGTATATTCTCAAAAGATCATCCTAGTAAAATAACCGACTTTCGCCTCTACGTTTGAAATTCAAACGAAGAAACCCAATAAATACACTAAATTTAGAATTTTCTCACGGATATTCTCCATTTTTGACATAGCAATGTTATCTGCCTTCATCGTGCCACCCGAAAATATTACTCACAACTCCACCGTGAAGCTGTATTTACAGAATTGCTCTTCATTGTGCTCTATCCAACGTTCTAGAAGACCTTTTATGGGATAAATTTCTTAGTCTCTTTCTTTATTTTGTTCAGTAAATCTGGTTTTAGAGGACTTCTACTTTCTTTTGAACAGTTGAGGATGTGAATGTGAGGTGTAGGAAGTATCTAGATGAGTCCACTACTCTAGTACTACAGAATTTCTTGCTCGACCGGAATGAACTGTTCGGAAATGACTGAATACAACGAATGCTGTTGTCAGTTCAACCGGCCGGCTTTCTAGATATATATTCTGCATGCGATCTAATTCAAACAATGGAAGTGTTACTGCATGACAATTATGCTTCCTGTTTGCCGTGAGACTAACAAATTCTTGTGAGTGATCATAATAAAATATGGACAAAGAAATGTGGACGACCTAAATGGTAGGCTACTCTTAACTACACCCTTCCGGCTAATATGACTGTGCCATCTGTGATCAGTATGAATTTTCTCCATCTCCTCCCAAAGAAGTCGGATTTAATACGTACTCCAAAATGCACGAATTCATGTTCATTGGTGCGCAGTTGGAGTGCACGAATCCTGGAGGAAAATGAAAGTTGACGGCTATTTTTTACCGATGGATGGATTTCACAGTTTCTTTTACGATGGGTTGCTAAGCTAGTCAGAATGAGGAGATGGGGTGGCAATCTACGTGAACTCATTCTTGGGTAGCAAGTCTTCCGTTAAATTTAAACTCATCAAATTGTATTGACTGTTTAGGCATTCAGTGCTTTCCGAAATTTGCTACTTTTCGATGTACGGCTATCATCAACATGTAGGTCGAATATTTTTGCCCACACTCACATATCAATTCCTTTTAAGGTGTATTTTGCAACAAATATTCCATTTTTAGATGAAAATTTACTTTTTATTGTTGGTGGTTTCAACCACGCTATCACATGCCCAGTAATTTCTCTCAGTTTAGCAGATATCAGTAACCCCCACAGCAGAGCCAATTGTTTTCTGGAAAAAGTAGATCCCGATCACACTCGGTAACTCTTACTTAAAATTAAGACTCATTTTCATACGGATGACCATAGCTCACTTCTTCTGAGGCTAAAGATTTATTGACACACTGCCCGTAGATTCATCACGTAAATGAATTCGGCTAAATTTTGCCTGCAAAACATTCTACCCAGTAGCGTATCTCTTTCCTGAACCCAGTCACTGGCATTACATTTTCATGGATTTCTCCCGTTCACTCTTCCAATAAGACGAAGTCTTTACTGATACTCTCATTGCTACCTTCCACCTCTGCATCCAGTGTTAGGATGATGTCTCTACTACTGAAGTTTATCGTAAGGCAAATGGAACCTACCTACAAGTCTCGCCGAGGTCCAGAAGTCGAATACTACTCACAAGGGATCAATGCAGAGATGAAAAATTGTTTGGCTGGCACAGTCATGTGCTCACTCAAGCACGCATGATCTAAACACCGTGCAACCATCGAAGCACGTCTGTCTTTGTCATTTCTCCAAGAGAGAGATGGTGCTGTGTGGCTTCAAGTGCTGTTGGATCGATAAGACAGGTTGTAATCTGACTGCCTATTGCTTGATTAAAATCCTACGCAAGGTAGCCCGTGGACGGTTGAATGTTTCATGGTGCATAATATAATGCCTCTCTCTTACTAATCTATTGATTTCTGAACACAAAAAATGTTTAGATGTGCCGTTTGCCGCACATTTCTTTTGAACCAAGGAATACTATTGCCCATGGCACAGTGTGAAGCAGCTGTGTGGTCAGAAGAATAAGTCGAACATAGATAACATTGATAAACATCACATCCACTCTACATTTAAACATCATTCTCGGACTGTCCTCCTTCATAATCTCCTTGCGTTAGTGAGCGGACTGTCAGCTGACGCTATGCGCATGCATACACACACATACACACGCACAAGCTCGCGTACGCGTACGCTCACACGCAACAATGTTTAAACTGTCCGGTTATTCGCGAAGCCGCAATCGCTCATTTTGTATCGATTTACTTTTATCGATCTATTTGTTAGACGTGTCTGTATGTCGCGTTCAGATTCATTCAAAAAAAAGACCTACTCAGTGATCGGGTGTTCTGTGTCTCCTAGCAGCTGAGTCATAGCAGTTATTTGGCGACGGGAAATGGCAGATCAATCTGAACTCATCAAAATGTTACAGCAACAGCAAAAGGCAATTTTGGAACAACAACGGCAACAGACGAAGATGATAGAATTATTAACATCACACTTCGGTTCTAGTAATGTCACAAGCGATGATCAATCGTCGGTAACGAAACTGAAAGAATCACTCGCGGCCAGCATTCAGGAATTCATTTACGACGCAGAAAATGGGATAACTTTCACTTCGTGGTACAGACGATATGAAGATGTTTTTTTGGTTGACGGTGCATCTTTGGACGAGCAATCGAAAGTGCGTTTACTTATGCAGAAGCTGGGACCTACAGAACACACTCAGTATTGCAATTACATCCTGCCACAGCATCCTCGAGATTTTCCGCTGAAGGAAACAGTGTCTAAGCTGAGCTCAATCTTCGGCGAAAGGTCGTCATTATTCAATATACGATACAACTGCCTCAAAATAGTCAGAAACTCAGCCGAAGAAATAGTCTCCTACGCTGGTCGGGTCAACAAAGAGTGTGAACGTTTTAAACTTAAAGAAATCACAAATGATCAATTCAAAGCACTGATTTTTGTCGCTGGATTGACATCTCCAGATGATGCCGAACTGCGTACGACGCTGCTGGCAAAGCTGGACTCTTCAGAAAAACAGTCCGTGCAAGATCTAACTGCTGAATACATCAGACTCATGAACTTAAAACAAGATTCCAAAATGGTCCAGCACGTATCACCGTCTACTGAAAATACGATTGTAGACAAAATAACTGGAAACACAGTTTCACAACCTCGCGAAACGCGTGCAATGACACCATTCCAAAGACCGCCTTCTACTTGCTGGAACTGTGGAAAATGGCATTTTGTTCGATTTTGTCGTTACCGGACACATTTTTGTCAGGAGTGTGGACGTGTGGGGCACAAAGAAGGATTTTGTGGGCGCTCACAAAACAGAAGACCAGTAAACAACTTCTGTGCATTTCGTCGCATCAGGCACCAGTCAAACGCCGTATTCGCAGCCACGAGCCCTTCACTGAACCAATTGCGGAAATACGTGACGTTAACTGTGAATGGCCATCCAGTAACTCTGCAGCTGAACACGGCATTGTATATAACAATCATTTCACGCTCAACTTGGGTTGCTCTTGGGGAGCCCTCGTACAATGCTACAAACCGGGTTGCTCGAAATGCCACGGGTCAACGAATACCATTCCTTGGAGAGCTAGAATGTGAGTTTCATTTTCGTGACCGCTATGGTAATGGCATCTGTTATATATCAACCGCTGATAATTTAAATCTTCTCGGTATTGACTGGATTAATAAGCTTCAGTTATGGGATGTACCGTTCAGTTCCATTTGTGACTCAAATAACCCGACTTCACTGTCACGCTCGCACTCACCAGACGTATACGACGTTGCGAACATTACCAACACTCCAACAGTTGAGGATATTCGGGAGAAGCACGCCGAAATATTTCAGCCAGGCTTGGGGTTGTGCACCAAGGCTAAAGCGATCCTTTATCTAAAACCCGGGTCTAAACCAGTCTTTCGCCCAAAACGGCCTGTTCCATATGCTGCTTTGAAATCAATAGATCAGGAACTCGAAAGACTGCAGACAGCAGGAGTACTTACACAAGTTAATTATTCCGCTTGGGCCGCACCAATTGTGGTGGTTAAGAAGGCAGATGGTTCGGTTCGCATATGTGCCGATTTCTCCACTGGACTAAATGATTGCCTAGAAACACATCAGTATCCACTACCGACCCCGGAAGATTTGTTTTCCAAACTTAACGGAGGTAAAATATTCTCAAAAATCGATTTATCTGATGCCTACCTCCAGGTTGAAGTGGATAATGCATGTAAAGAGTTGCTGACTATCAATACCCATCGCGGTTTGTATCAATACAATAGATTGCCATTCGGAGTAAAGTGCGCTCCGGCCATATTCCAGCAGATCATTGACACAATGCTGACTGACTTTCCATTCGCACTGGCCTACATGGATGATATTGTCATTGTTAGTGAGTCTAGAGCTGAACATGTGCAACATTTGAACGAAGTATTACATAAAATCCGACTTTTCGGATTCAAGTTACGTATCGCGAAATGCTCATTTTTCCTCCCAAGCATACAGTTTCTCGGCTTTATCATTGATAAAAACGGACGACGCCCAGACCCCTCCAAGGTGGCACCTATTACCCAAATGCCTGCACCCAAAAACAAAGTGGAATTGCAATCTCTCCTCGGTCTTGTAAACTATTACAATAATTTCATCCCAAACATGCACAATATTAGAGCCCCATTGAACGCCTTATTGAAACGGGATTCCGAATGGCGATGGTCAAAAGACTGTCAATCATCCTTTGACGAATTGAAGCGGCTGTTGACATCCACCCTGATGCTGACCCACTATGATCCCTGTTTACCCATAATCGTCGCTGCAGACGCCTCTGAATACGGCATTGGGGCAGTGCTCCTCCATAAATTTCCAGATGGCTCACAGAAGGCGGTGTCCCACGCCTCTCGGGCGCTCATAAACGCTGAACGAAATTACAGTCAGATAGAGAAAGAAGGCCTGGCGTTGGTATTCGCAGTTCAAAAATTCCATAAATTTCTTCATGGTAGACGTTTTACCCTGTGTACTGATCACAAACCACTATTAGCCATTTTTGGTACAAAAAAAGGCATTCCTCTTCATACCGCAAACCGACTACAACGATGGGCAACAGTACTACTTGGTTATGACTTTGTGATTAGGTACATCCGCACAGACAGTTTCGGACATGCTGACGCATTATCTCGCCTAATACAAAGGAATTCAGCTAATCAACCTGATGAAGACTTGGTAATATCCTCAGTTGAAGTTGATTTTGAAGTCAAGCAGGTGTTTCGCGAGTCAATCCGTAATCTGCCTGTCACGTTCACTACGATACAAAGCGAAACTGAATCAGACCTTGATCTTCAGCAAATAATTTATTTTCTGAAAACTGGCTGGCCTCAAAATATCACCGATCATTACATCATGCAATTTTATCGTCGGAAAGATGCAGTCACGATAGTAGATGGGTGCCTAATGTTGTCTGGACGCATAGTGATTCCTAAGACGCTGCAAACCAGAGTTCTGAGGCAATTGCATAGTGGTCATCCGGGTATCACACCTATGAAAGCACTAGCTCGAAGTTATGCTTACTGGCCCAACATTGACAAGCAGATTGAAGAGTACGTTAGATGTTGTGAAGATTGTCAAATTGCTGCTAAGGCGCCCATCAAGGTTCCGCTACACTCTTGGCCGTTACCCACAGGACCTTGGAAACGGGTTCATGTCGACTTTGCAGATCCAATGAATCAACAGTATTTCATAGTAATAGTTGATTCTTACTCGAAATGGCCGGAAATATTTCCTATGAAAACTATCTCTACTTCAAGCACCATTGTCATCTTGAGACGCCTTTACGCTCAATTTGGGATTCCTGAAACCCTAGTCACGGATAACGGGGCCCAGTTTACCTCCATTGAGTTCACTAACTTCTGCCAATCCATGACAATTGAGCACGTACGGAGTCCAGTTTATCACCCTCAATCAAACGGTCAAGCGGAACGCTTTGTAGACACACTGAAACGGGCTTTCAAAAAGTTGCAAGGGGAAGGAAGCATACAAAAGATACTTGACAACTTCCTGATGACGTATCGCTCAACTCCTAACGCATCAGTCCCAAACAATGCCTCACCAGCAGAAGCCTTCCTTGGCAGACGCATGCGAATACAGTTAGATGCCATGTACCCTACGGTCACACCAAGTTTTCGAAACGAACACATGGAAAGGCGCTTCAACAGATTTCACGGTGCAAGGCCACGCAGCTTCAGCAAAGGGGATCGTGTTTATGTTCTCGATTTTCGTCACCCTTCAAGACAATGGATGCCAGGAGTAATTGTTAGCCGACTGGGTAATGTGATATATGGTGTTCGGTTAGACAGTGGAACAGCCAAACGACATGTCAACCACATCAGGAGGCGTTACAGTGCTGCAGCGGTAGATGAGAAGAACGAGGTAGAACTACCATTACATGTACTTTTGGATACCTTTGCATTACCAGTGACAGAAAAGAAAACGGCATCACCTGCGCCACCGAGTTCTGACTATTTTACCGAGCGGCGATACTCAACGCGGTACCGGTCCCCTATTAAAAGACTTTCTATTGATCCCCATAAAAAGTCTTACGAGTCGATTTCTATTTGCGGGGGAAGGTGAGCGGACTGTCAGCTGACGCTATGCGCATGCATACACACACATACACACGCACAAGCTCGCGTACGCGTACGCTCACACGCAACAATGTTTGAACTGTCCGGTTATTCGCGAAGCCGCAATCGCTCATTTTGTATCGATTTACTTTTATCGATCTATTTGTTAGACGTGCCTGTATGTCGCGTTCAGATTCATTCAAAAAAAAGACCTACTCAGTGATCGGGTGTTCTGTGCCTCCTAGCAGCTGAGTCATAACAGTTAGTCCAGACTTGGGATCTTTCTCTATTTCGAACAAACCTGAAATTACCCCAAGTCTAAAGCTTCGTCCCCTTTAGGCCCCCATGGCCTCCCTCTGCAATTTTCAGCCTTGGGGCTGCCCAGCTCGTGGAACACATGGCAATTTTGTTGAATAAATCCCTATCAAACTGATCAGTCCCTGATTTTGGGCGACCATTGCCCACTGTCCCAATTTCCATGGGTCCTAACACAAAAGGGGCAGAAAAGCGTCCTCGTTCGACAACTCTCACATCGGCAGCACAAATTATTGTCCAGTTAGCTTACAAATCCAAAAGATCCACTCCCAGTGCTACTGCTTCCTTAGTTTATTTCGTAACATAATCTCTCAACAGATCCACTACATGTCTTGATGATTTCTCAGCTTTTGATTTAGCATCCCGTCCTCCTCTTCAGAAGCTCGATGCCTTTAACCATCCTTCACAAATTCTTGTTCAGCTCCCAAAGTATTTTCACAATACAATACAGAAAACTTGGTAAGAAACATATGTTTCAAACCCTTTCTTTGCCCTCTCTGGAGTACTCTGGGGTGCCGTGTCTCTCCCCTTCTTACTTTTGACATATATCAACGACCTACCAGTTTTCTCCTCGTCTGAGTTATTTAAATACCCTGACGATCTACCTCCCTGCAAGATATTTTCCGAATCCTCCGAGTTCAAAAATTTTGGCAAACCTATCACAAGTAGAACATTTTGGTTTGAATCATACCCTTTCAAATGTCTTGAATATGTTCTCAATAATTCCCGTTCTACTTTGCCTGCAGGTTTTCCTTTCTTTAATTCCTAATCCCTATCTACAATAAGCACTCTCCGGTCCCTTGGAGTTAACTTTGGTAAAAATCGACCTACAGAGCTCACATTCTAATTTGTACTAGAAAGGTGTGAAGTCTCTCCTCTCAAATACGGAACCTCAGACAGTTTCGGTAAACCCAATCTGTTATTTTACTTTGTGCTCTAAAGTGCTTTTCCGAACCTGCTTCAATGTCCCCTCCCCATTGTTTCCCGGCCTTCTGAAATAGGACCTTAGAGCTATGCGCCTTGGATTGGTAATCGTAAGCCGTGTTTCACCTATCACCTCTGATACTCCTTTGACTGAATTCATGGACTAACATGCTGAGTCACTTTTGTACCTAGCCCAGAAAATACTCCGAAACCCTACTCGTCCATTACACATTGACTTGTCATCGTATCTCTCCCATGCATCTACCCGTTGCGCTTTCTGTCAGTTTTCCTCAATAAGGAATCTGTAGAAAATATCTCCCATAATCTATCTTGCTCGAAGTAGTGTGGTACCGGCCGAAAGCTAGAAAACAACCAAACTACACACACTGTTTACTCCAGGGAAGTCGACACTGATTGAGATCTGGACTACTAGAAAATGACTGCTTTGAGTGAATCGCCAAGATATTTTCTAGTCAGTAAGTCATGCCAGTTTTCTCAAAATGAATCCATTATTTAGACCCTACAAGGCCAGCTCAAACTGTAGACTTTTCGATAAACTGGAAGCACTTGATAAGCGTAACGGACAGATTGTTTTGTTCATATGTTGAAGGTCACTGTATCTTAGCAGGATGTTGTAGCTTTTATTCAACGTGATTTGGATTATCTTTAGGAATAGAAGTAGGTTCGCCGTATTGTAGCCTATTCTCCATATCCAATGAATGATCTGAAGTTTGGCCTCTGAAATGATGTTTTGATAAACACAAAGCGCGATTATTTGCGCCCATTTATGTGTTGTGTTCGACATGAAAAGGCATATGCTTAGACAGGCAATCTCGCACGCACAGATACGCATACACACGTAAGTACAGTGATAACGTTTGCCATGCTTCTTCCCGGACGGCTTTCAAAAATCAGATTATGTCGATTGTTGCACAACCTTGCGCAGCTTAACCCAATTGTACAGTTGTCTTGCCTTTTCGATGACGTACAGCCTTGACTAAAGAACCTGCATACGTGTCGACATTTTCAATTTCTTCCCTGTACTTGTTTCCGCCGTTCGTTTGTACAGAATCCATGTTCACTTATGCAAATGAGACTTCTTTCTGTTACCGAATTGGTGAACATAACAATGTGAGAATGCATGATTAGCAATGAACAATCACACTCTGGATAAGTACACACGTTAATGAAATTTCATTGACGATTGTTTCTTCTCCTCGATGTTTTTTCACTTTAACTTTCATTCTGTGACATAACAGAGATCGGGAATATAAAATTCCAAATAATTTGATGTTTGTATCAATAGTTCCGTGGTGATCCGTGGTCGGTTGACCTAGTGTGATCTTGGTGACCATGATAAACGAGCACGAAGCATAAGAGTTTACAATGTGTACAGTGTCAAGTAAGAACAATTTCGAAAATCGTGTATATGAAGTTCAAAGAAAGTGGTTTTTGTCAAATATGTGTAACTGAAGACCCAAATAACATCGCGTGTGATCGACTGAAACTTGGTATCCTGTGTCCTATAAAATCGGTTACGCCGTGCAACTGAAGAACACATGAAGTTGGTTCGTAATTCACTTGTCTGTTGATTGGCTTTCCACAGCCTTTGGCGAAAATGAACAATATCAAATAATCGTGATAAATATTCTCATATTCCGTGAAAAACTCACTCCAGTGACTTGAGGTTATGACAACTAATATACCGGTTGCAATAAATTATGTTCAACTTTGTTGGGAGAATGTTACGAATGACGGTTTGAAAAATGCGCATTTTATAGGGTGCGAAAATATGAATGTTGCAACTGTTCAGCTCCATGTGTCTTCTATAAAGTCCGTCCTGCATCAGCCTCGGGTACAGCCATCCTTTTGTTGTTACATTATGCAGTAAAGAAATCACAACTATTTTAAAGACGATTTGTAGAGTTTTCTTCCTACTCATTTTCACACATCATAAATCCATCTACCAGTTGACTGACCAATACAGCGCATAGTCTGTCCCATGAGGTCTTGGACAAAATGTGCCGTTGACATCTATAAAACTCTACCGTTCCATATCTGGCCTGAATCCCCACAAACTGAGCATGAGTATTTGCAGAATTTCTTGGTATTATTGATATTTAAAATTTGTTTTTCATCCCATTGATTCAGCCAGCAAAAAACTGTACATCGTTTTTGACTCGAAGGAAGACATCTGTCTACGGAAGTCACGTGGGCACAAGCTTAGTTACTGCACGCAGCTAGTGTGCAGTATTGAAATGGAAACCGTAGTACCAATTAGTGATGGGAATCACCTAACTTGGTGCCATTGGGGCAATCATAAATCATGACTCACACAGGGTCAAATGGACAATTTGCTTAGGATTTCCATAACAAAACAACAATAATTGGGAGCTTAGTAAAAACTAATCAATAGCTGCATATTGCGTAGTGTTACTCGTTGATGAACGATCGTAGCACAAATGAACATCAGTTTCATGCGGTTTTCTGTTGAGATATTTTAAACACTGGTGTTTATTATGAATTGAGGGTGCACGGGAAGTATATAGGGGACATGTCGAGGCAGCGGCCCTGTACTATGTCTAGTGTGTTTGTTATTGCCTATATTGTAACAGTCACTGATCACAGGTAAGAGAATTGGAACCCAGTAGACCTTTGTCAAGCAATGGAAAGATCGTTCCTCCTTTGATGCAGTCGATTTGAGGAGATATGCAGTGTTGATAATTACAAGCGAGTTTGGATAAGCCGCATCGTAATTCCGTGGTTTAGGTGGACTAAAAGTGCGTCCACACGGTATGACGATCAATATTAAGAACAATTAGAATATGATACTAAAATTTCCTTTACCTCTTATAGTACCTGAGAAGGTTTATTTTCACTTCAGTAGTACCAGTATGGCCAATTCAAACTAACAGATCTTCTAGAAATTTGATTCATTTAGGAGTATTTTTACTGTTCCATCATTTACCATAATCGGAAACGTCAGTTCTACTAGCTACATTCTCAATGGAACGTTCGATCAGTTTGTGCCCGAATCCTAAGAACACAGGTAGTGTCCATGCAAAGCAAGCCGATGTTGGCCAGAGCAGATAGCCTCGTGGTAACTCGTGGAACTAGAAGTTGTCCACCCCGGGTCCGGTTCTTATGGATACGTAAGGATAATAAATTAGTATACACAAATGGTCAGTTATTTCAAGAAGCGGGCAGCTGCTCATTGGAGGCTGTCGACAGGTAAGGTGATTGACTGGAGCAGGATTTGAGCTCCAAATCATCTGGTCAAAGCCTATCCAATAGACATACTGACTACAGCCCGTCATTTTAATAACCAACCTAACGATCGATTATCACATTGTGTTTACAGACAGCATCGTTCAATTTGAGTGACATAATTATGATCGCGTATATGCTTGACATGAATTGAACCAATATAGTCCCAGTTTTTCGCCTCCCAACTAATATCATCTGACGTGCCGTGAAGAATCAGAAAGATGTTGGTTGTTCATTGATTGATCAAATAACGAAACGTTTGTTGGCCATTACCCAAAATATGTGTGCTGAATATCAAAACAAACCATATACTGGTAATATATGAACACCGTAAATGCTGAATCAGATTGAAAGAATTATCATTTCAGCAGTAAACTGCAAGTTTATTAATTTCATTTCGCTTCAACGAGGAGGACTGACGATTTCATTGTTGAGGAATCACTGGAGTTTGAGTATAATAACTACTGATGTCATCTGATGAAGGGAGCCTACAGAACGGAGTGTATATATTTGTAGCTCACAGTCCAAACTCACTGAAAACCCGCCATTTGGCTGACTACTATGTGAAGTGGAAAATCTTACATGTTGAAGTTTGGTTCGATGGAGCACGTTATTTTTACATTCTTTTAAAGTGATTCTCTCATTGATTCATCCGAACAAAATTATTAAGTCTGCTGAGATGCACCAAACCAAGTTGCGCATTCTGTACGTTTTACATCATGCTTGGTGAAATGTTTGTTTTTCGAGACTCGTGTTAACTCTTAGTGCATTGTTCAAACACCAGGAACTCGGTGCAAATATCAACATCCAGCAAGCACTGTATTTGTTTCCACATTATTTGGAAGCAGTTTAACGTGATTTCCCTCCAACAGAATAATAACCGAATCTCCCATCATTGGGGTTCATGGTCATCCCCTGTGGACATTATTGGACCTCGTTTCACAATAAAAACACAGGACTTTCTTGCCAGTTTTCTTGTGATCTCTGAACCTACTGATATGAATGCCTGACATCACTGATCAAACTGAGATGTTCACAAACCAACATCATTGAATGAACATTTATTCATATCATCTAACACCTTACTATTGATAATACAATGTCCATTACTCACCGAGATGTTCATAATGGCATACAAAGTCCGGTTTAACAGAGAGGCTATAAATCATTCATACCAGTGACTTATATGATAAGGCATGTCCGTTTACTTATCTGCCTTACGGCAAGCTTCATTATTTGGACTCGTGCGAGATGGGTAATCAACACCAACCGAAGATAGTCATTACACTGGCTTCTCTAAATCCCTGTGTCAAATGATGGTCTGACCACCGTTTCATTAATCACCGAAATGGATGTGGTAGAAACATTCAATTAGCCATTCCATCAATATGTAGGTGGAAATATATTTATGAATCTCCTCCAACTGTATGTATTTCGTTTCATTGGGGAGTGACAGATCTGGCTATTCCAATGAATGAAATAAGGACAATAGCTGTGACAGACTGGGATGTAGAGTGAACACTTGGTCCAGCGATCGCCGGGTGAGCTGTCACGCGTATGTGCGATTGAAGAATGTCCAAAAAGAAATCTGTATTCAACAGTGACGCTCTGGTGCTAGACAAAGTGACTCAGAAGTATTCCATACAAGCTCCATTAACGCCAAGGCAAATCCATAATTCGTGGCTCTGAGCTACACCATAAGCATAAATAGACAGAAAGAAAAAGATTCACAGCTTGGTGAGAAACCAAGAACAATGGGTAGTACCTTTCCGAAAATCGGGATAGTGCAGAAAATGAAAAACGGTCCACTTATCGGGTAGCCGAACGAATCCGTAGGGCAGTTCTGTTGCGGAACAATCAGTAAACCAGAAAACTTTTACCGTCACTAATGAATAAATCAGTTACGAAGGAGTGAATTAGACTATAATTGCAATACTAAGGAGAGTTATCAATAAATAAGTGCAAATGAGCTAAATCTGTGGGATAGATAAGAGCATGTGCCGATATGAATGGACATACTTGGCACCAAGTCTGTTATTGCGGTCGATATGTGGTGGTCAGTGGTTGAGTGCGCTAGCAGAAACGTTAAGATTGGGAGTTCGAGTCTCTGCATGGCTGTACAAGTGAAACACTCAGGGGAATTATCACACAGTAGAGATTTACACCTTTGAGTTAACAAGGTTATGAATAAGTACGTGAACTGTTCATGCAGTAGGCACCGTGAAACGCGATACATACACCAATGAGATACCTTAGAAACAGAGAGGTTCTCGGTATCTGTACTCAGTAGTCATATGTACCTCAGCACAAAGGGTGAAGAAAAACTCTAATTACGAGTAGTTTTGAACCAAGTGAGACAACTGTCCATCATCAATCAGAGGACGAAGATGAATATCGTGATTTTACAAGCACTTGTTGATCGAGTTATTAGTTGTGGGACGTGAAGTTGGGTACGAATCACCAAAACCACTGTTCATCCAAATATGACCAAATTATATATATATATATATATATATATATATATATATATATATGTTGCATTCAGGTTATGACGGTTTATCTATCAAGGGCTTCAAAAATGTGCCAGTCATTTTACATTTTGTATAAACACGATCTTAGCGGGCAGACGATACTCAGATAGTATCGGCAGTTGAACACCGATTTATTCATTGAAATTATCAAACGCCGTACTGGAGAAGAATTTGAGTAAGCCGAGAGTACCAGGTAGGATAAACAAACTACTAGAGGAAACACTAACTCCCAGCAAGCTCATGCGTTCAGACATATGTTGAGTACGTCCCCGAAAGTATTCATTAGTGTGCAATGTTTGTGGAGGTGGAGATATTGCCTGGAAGATGAGCGATAATAACCAGCCTTGACAGGGAAGACAAGTATGAAAACCTGACCACCCATGTAAAGTATGTTAAGCCCAAAGTAGGAGGTCTAATGGACCAACAAATTGAAGGAAATCGTTAAAAGGGACGACCAGTTGCGTGATCGATTTCGGACAATTTCTTTGTCAACTTCACAATACTGTTCGCAGTGCTCAATTTTCTTTCTCTTTGTAACATATTTGGATCCCTGTGAGAGATAGCAAACCAACCGTACCTCATCCAACGTAATGTCTTCAGGAATAACTGGCACACCTCGGAGTCTCGTAATTATATCTTGACTACCGACATCAGCGGCAGTAATTAGGTTCTGAGTTTTACTGCGTCAATCGAAAATTCAGACAAACGAAATCAATGCCTACAAATCATTACTTCAAAAGTGCACTTGGCAACCCCAGAGTGACTGTACTAATATGCTGACCGAGTCAAACGCCAGTGTTAGTCGCGATTTGAATGATATGTGCAAGTTCAGTTTGATTAGGTGGGAACACCTAAGTTCACCTGTCTATTTGACTGTAAACCCACCTTATCCACGGGAACTGGAATTTTGCTTGTCTACACTTATTTGCGGGATTGCAACTTGACGTGGTGTGATAACTTGCGCGCCTCTATGGCCCAAAGAGCTATACACGATGGCTTCTTTAAGCCAGAGATGCAATCATACTTAACAGGTCAATGGGTATAAGCCAGACAAAGTCCAGTCTCCTGGTCCTCAAGATTGAGGGTCGATTTGAGCTGGCAACTCACTCGGTAAAATCAGTGGAAGAATAATTGATCCAAGCAAATGGGCTTCCACTAAACCCTCCCGCTGCCTTGCGGATAGTTTCTTGTTAGAACTAAAGGCTTTGATTAGGACCCTAATCGTTCTCCTGCTTTGCGGCTGGACACCCTTGCACGAATAGAAATAATTCCCTGCTGGATCGGTCGTCTGGCAGGATAATCAGGACTGCGCTGACCATTTCATCGAGCGGCGTGGGTAGTGATAAGTGGTCGAATGCTCAGAGTTCCTTCTCTTTTATTCAACCTTTGTCTTCTGTCCCTAACCATCTCGCTTTGTCCCATCTATCCACCCATAATGCATCCACTGATAACACGGCCGATACTCGCAACGATTCATTGACAAGTAGTGTCGGGAACAATCCTCTGTCTTATAACTCACACTTTCTCAAGCCTCTTCAGTCTCTGGATCTCGACTCCTTCAAAGTACGTACTCTCATGCAAGCTGGTTGGCAGGTTCACCTAGCGCTGACGGTAGATTATCTGAAGACTTATGTCTGCTGCTTAAGTGAAACGCGTATTCAGGATTCGAGTAGTGTAATTCAACTAACTGCGCCTGGTATCTCATCGAGGTATTTTCTGCCCAATTCGGGAGAATAAGAAGCTCGAGCTGTGGGTCAACGTGGTGTAGGAATAGTCTTGACTGACAAGGCTGAAGCTCGATTAACAGACTTTTATCTGTTGTGAGACTCCAGAGGTCAATTGGCTTTCGAAAGGATACGTGTGTTAAGCGTAATATGTTTGTGATCTTGGCGTAAGCCCCAACAGACTGCAGCTCAGATGCGCAGAAGGCTGAATTTTATGATGAACCCGCCACCCTCGTTCGCAGTGCTACCTGGTGTCTTCGATGTCTAAGAAGGCAAACGTAGTGCATCAGAAGCTTATTTGGGTGGGCGTTGTGCTTCACCTGCTGAGCATAAAGATAACGGGCATAGGCTTCTCCAGTTTTGTGCAGACAATCGATTGTTTTTGTCTAGCACCAATTTCCGACACAGCTTGCGTCGCATAGCGACATGGTGCTCTATTTCTACAGGCACTCTGAGCCAGACTGATCATATCGCCGTAAGCTACCGGTGGCGCAATTTTGTTCAGAACTGTAGATTTTACTGGTCCACGTACGTAGAGTCGGACCATACATTAGTTTAAATGAGATTATCTCTACATCTCCATGGTCATCATCGCAAACCGCAAACCCGGTTAGCCGTGCGGCGTTTGTGTGATCCAGAAGTACGCACTCGGTATGAGCAGAGGTTAGCCCATGAGCTAGGATCTACGATGAACAGTAGTGTAGATGAGCATTGGGCTCATTTCAAACAGGCGATGCACGTTGCAGCTGGTTTTGTCTGTGGTTTTAGATTCGATATCCGTCAGAAATACTTGATCTCGCAAGTATCGCTGAGTATAATAGAGCAAAAGCTTCAGCTGTCGAACTGTGAGATCTAAAAGATACGAAGAGATCTACAGAAGAAAGTTACGGAAAGCCTTAGGAATGATCGCGAAAATTGGTGGGTCAAGGTAGCCGAAGAAATGGAAATAGCAGCGGCTTCATGTAACAGTCAAAGGCTATACAAACCTATTCGTAACGCCGGTGGACGGCGCATCGAGGCCAGTGAGAAGATTTGCGACAGAAATGGAGAACCCATCCATGGCAACCAGAGAAGCCTGGACGGCTGGGCCGAATACTTTGAGGAGCACTTTAGCTGATCGCGCGCTAATGTAGTTACTCCTGTGTCACTGACTGCGACTCATTGGGTGGTACCACTTGAGCCCCCATCGGAAGTAAAAGTAGAGTCATGCTTTTGGTTACTAAAGCGGGGGAAAGTGGTGGGTCCCGACGAACTTCGCCCAGCTCTTTTAAAGCTGAGTGGACAAGCCTTGATAGAATCACCCACCGTCTTGCTCCGTGACATTTAGAGCGGGGAGCGTATTTCGTAATGTAGAGCGAGTCCTTGATTGTTCCCATCTTCAATAAGGAAATGCGCAATGACTGTAATAACCGGCATGGTTGTAGTTTAACTCCGATAGTCAAAAAGGTGTAAGCCTCGATTTTACTGCGTCGTGTTACACCAGCTCGCGAGGGGAAAACCCGCAAACAGCAGGCTGGATTCCGTCCAGCTGAAGGATGCATCGACCAGATTTTTACTCTTCGCCCACTACTTGAAACGCGTCAAACGCACCGCCGACCGACAATAATGATTTTCTTAGAATTGAAAGGCTCCTTCGATTCAGTTGATCAAACAGCAACTTTCGGTGATCTTCATCGAAAAGGTATGCCCCAGAAGTTCGTGAACCTACTGAGATCATTGTATTCTCATACTTCTGGCCGCGTTAGAGTTTACGGTGAACTATCCGGTCGGTTCGAAACGACCAGTGGTGTTTGACAGGGATGTCCTATGTCTCCATTCCTGTCTAACTTCTTCATGGATGAAATAATGGAAAGCGCGCTGTAAAATCTTCAGGATGTGGGCGTCGAACTAGGAAATAATGAAAAATTTTGTGACCTAGATTACGCGGACAACGTTGTCTGTTTGTTCGAATCCACGGAACAAGCTCAACGTGCACCAGATAGACTTGGAAGAGCTGCAGCTCCATTCGGTATGCTCTTTGCGCCTTCAAAGTGCAAAGTGACGTTACAAGACTAGAAGTCAACCATTCCAGACTTGATGCTCGATGGAGAGGTGCTGTTAGTTGTGGGCAACTTCAAATACTTCGGGGGAAGAGTGACGACGAATGGGAGCACTGTAGTAGAGGTAAGCACGCGTATGTCTAAGGCTCGAGCGGCGTACGCTGGACTGCAGCACTTGTGGCAGCGACCTGATATTTCACTGAAGTTGAAAGGCCGTGTATACTGTGCCGCAATGCGTTCAGTTTTTTCGTGTGGTTTCGTGATTCGGAGTCTTTGCCTGCAGAAGATATTCGTCGTTGGTTGAAAACCTCAAGACGACGAATATCTTCTGCGGGCAAAGACTCCGAATCACGAAACCACACGAAAAAACTGAACGCATTGCGGCACAGTATACACGGCCTTTCAACTTCAGTGAAATATCAGGTCGCTGCCACAAGTGCTGCAGTCCAGCGTACGCCGCTCGAGCCTTAGACATACGCGTGCTTACCTCTACTACAGTGCTCCCATTCGTCGTCACTCTTCCCCCGAAGTATTTGAAGTTGCCCACAACTAACAGCACCTCTCCATCGAGCATCAAGTCTGGAATGGTTGACTTCTAGTCTTGTAACGTCACTTTGCACTTTGAAGGCGCAAAGAGCATACCGAATGGAGCTGCAGCTCTTCCAAGTCTATCTGGTGCACGTTGAGCTTGTTCCGTGGATTCGAACAAACAGACAACGTTGTCCGCGTAATCTAGGTCACAAAATTTTTCATTATTTCCTAGTTCGACGCCCACATCCTGAAGATTTTACAGCGCGCTTTCCATTATTTCATCCATGAAGAAGTTAGACAGGAATGGAGACATAGGACATCCCTGTCAAACACCACTGGTCGTTTCGAACCGACCGGATAGTTCACCGTAAACTCTAACGCGGCCAGAAGTATGAGAATACAATGATCTCAGTAGGTTCACGAACTTCTGGGGCATACCTTTTCGATGAAGATCACCGAAAGTTGCTGTTTGATCAACTGAATCGAAGGAGCCTTTCAATTCTAAGAAAATCATTATTGTCGGTCGGCGGTGCGTTTGACGCGTTTCAAGTAGTGGGCGAAGAGTAAAAATCTGGTCGATGCATCCTTCAGCTGGACGGAATCCAGCCTGCTGTTTGCGGGTTTTCCCCTCGCGAGCTGGTGTAACACGACGCAGTAAAATCGAGGCTTACACCTTTTTGACTATCGGAGTTAAACTACAACCATGCCGGTTATTACAGTCATTGCGCATTTCCTTATTGAAGATGGGAACAATCAAGGACTCGCTCTACATTACGAAATACGCTCCCCGCTCTAAATGTCACGGAGCAAGACGGTGGGTGATTCTATCAAGGCTTGTCCACTCAGCTTTAAAAGAGCTGGGCGAAGTTCGTCGGGACCCACCACTTTCCCCCGCTTTAGTAACCAAAAGCATGACTCTACTTTTACTTCCGATGGGGGCTCAAGTGGTACCACCCAATGAGTCGCAGTCAGTGACACAGGAGTAACTACATTAGCGCGCGATCAGCTAAAGTGCTCCTCAAAGTATTCGGCCCAGCCGTCCAGGCTTCTCTGGTTGCCATGGATGGGTTCTCCATTTCTGTCGCAAATCTTCTCACTGGCCTCGATGCGCCGTCCACCGGCGTTACGAATAGGTTTGTATAGCCTTTGACTGTTACATGAAGCCGCTGCTATTTCCATTTCTTCGGCTACCTTGACCCACCAATTTTCGCGATCATTCCTAAGGCTTTCCGTAACTTTCTTCTGTAGATCTCTTCGTATCTTTTAGATCTCACAGTTCGACAGCTGAAGCTTTTGCTCTATTATACTCAGCGATACTTGCGAGATCAAGTATTTCTGACGGATATCGAATCTAAAACCACAGACAAAACCAGCTGCAACGTGCATCGCCTGTTTGAAATGAGCCCAATGCTCATCTACACTACTGTTCATCGTAGATCCTAGCTCATGGGCTAACCTCTGCTCATACCGAGTGCGTACTTCTGGATCACACAAACGCCGCACGGCTAACCGGGTTTGCGGTTTGCGATGATGACCATGGAGATGTAGAGATAATCTCATTTAAACTAATGTATGGTCCGACTCTACGTACGTGGACCAGTAAAATCTACAGTTCTGAACAAAATTGCGCCACCGGTAGCTTACGGCGATATGATCAGTCTGGCTCAGAGTGCCTGTAGAAATAGAGCACCATGTCGCTATGCGACGCAAGCTGTGTCGGAAATTGGTGCTAGACAAAAACAATCGATTGTCTGCACAAAACTGGAGAAGCCTATGCCCGTTATCTTTATGCTCAGCAGGTGAAGCACAACGCCCACCCAAATAAGCTTCTGATGCACTACGTTTGCCTTCTTAGACATCGAAGACACCAGGTAGCACTGCGAACGAGGGTGGCGGGTTCATCATAAAATTCAGCCTTCTGCGCATCTGAGCTGCAGTCTGTTGGGGCTTACGCCAAGATCACAAACATATTACGCTTAACACACGTATCCTTTCGAAAGCCAATTGACCTCTGGAGTCTCACAACAGATAAAAGTCTGTTAATCGAGCTTCAGCCTTGTCAGTCAAGACTATTCCTACACCACGTTGACCCACAGCTCGAGCTTCTTATTCTCCCGAATTGGGCAGAAAATACCTCGATGAGATACCAGGCGCAGTTAGTTGAATTACACTACTCGAATCCTGAATACGCGTTTCACTTAAGCAGCAGACATAAGTCTTCAGATAATCTACCGTCAGCGCTAGGTGAACCTGCCAACCAGCTTGCATGAGAGTACGTACTTTGAAGGAGTCGAGATCCAGAGACTGAAGAGGCTTGAGAAAGTGTGAGTTATAAGACAGAGGATTGTTCCCGACACTACTTGTCAATGAATCGTTGCGAGTATCGGCCGTGTTATCAGTGGATGCATTATGGGTGGATAGATGGGACAAAGCGAGATGGTTAGGGACAGAAGACAAAGGTTGAATAAAAGAGAAGGAACTCTGAGCATTCGACCACTTATCACTACCCACGCCGCTCGATGAAATGGTCAGCGCAGTCCTGATTATCCTGCCAGACGACCGATCCAGCAGGGAATTATTTCTATTCGTGCAAGGGTGTCCAGCCGCAAAGCAGGAGAACGATTAGGGTCCTAATCAAAGCCTTTAGTTCTAACAAGAAACTATCCGCAAGGCAGCGGGAGGGTTTAGTGGAAGCCCATTTGCTTGGATCAATTATTCTTCCACTGATTTTACCGAGTGAATTGCCAGCTCAAATCGACCCTCAATCTTGAGGACCAGGAGACTGGACTTTGTCTGGCTTATACCCATTGACCTGTTAAGTATGATTGCATCTCTGGCTTAAAGAAGCCATCGTGTATAGCTCTTTGGGCCATAGAGGCGCGCAAGTTATCACACCACGTCAAGTTGCAATCCCGCAAATAAGTGTAGACAAGCAAAATTCCAGTTCCCGTGGATAAGGTGGGTTTACAGTCAAATAGACAGGTGAACTTAGGTGTTCCCACCTAATCAAACTGAACTTGCACATATCATTCAAATCGCGACTAACACTGGCGTTTGACTCGGTCAGCATATTAGTACAGTCACTCTGGGGTTGCCAAGTGCACTTTTGAAGTAATGATTTGTAGGCATTGATTTCGTTTGTCTGAATTTTCGATTGACGCAGTAAAACTCAGAACCTAATTACTGCCGCTGATGTCGGTAGTCAAGATATAATTACGAGACTCCGAGGTGTGCCAGTTATTCCTGAAGACATTACGTTGGATGAGGTACGGTTGGTTTGCTATCTCTCACAGGGATCCAAATATGTTACAAAGAGAAAGAAAATTGAGCACTGCGAACAGTATTGTGAAGTTGACAAAGAAATTGTCCAAAATCGATCACGCAACTGGTCGTCCCTTTTAACGATTTCCTTCAATTTGTTGGTCCATTAGACCTCCTACTTTGGGCTTAACATACTTTACATGGGTGGTCAGGTTTTCATACTTGTCTTCCCTGTCAAGGCTGGTTATTATCGCTCATCTTCCAGGCAATATCTCCACCTCCACAAACATTGCACACTAATGAATACTTTCGGGGACGTACTCAACATATGTCTGAACGCATGAGCTTGCTGGGAGTTAGTGTTTCCTCTAGTAGTTTGTTTATCCTACCTGGTACTCTCGGCTTACTCAAATTCTTCTCCAGTACGGCGTTTGATAATTTCAATGAATAAATCGGTGTTCAACTGCCGATACTATCTGAGTATCGTCTGCCCGCTAAGATCGTGTTTATACAAAATGTAAAATGACTGGCACATTTTTGAAGCCCTTGATAGATAAACCGTCATAACCTGAATGCAACATATATATATATATATATATATATATATATATATATATAATTTGGTCATATTTGGATGAACAGTGGTTTTGGTGATTCGTACCCAACTTCACGTCCCACAACTAATAACTCGATCAACAAGTGCTTGTAAAATCACGATATTCATCTTCGTCCTCTGATTGATGATGGACAGTTGTCTCACTTGGTTCAAAACTACTCGTAATTAGAGTTTTTCTTCACCCTTTGTGCTGAGGTACATATGACTACTGAGTACAGATACCGAGAACCTCTCTGTTTCTAAGGTATCTCATTGGTGTATGTATCGCGTTTCACGGTGCCTACTGCATGAACAGTTCACGTACTTATTCATAACCTTGTTAACTCAAAGGTGTAAATCTCTACTGTGTGATAATTCCCCTGAGTGTTTCACTTGTACAGCCATGCAGAGACTCGAACTCCCAATCTTAACGTTTCTGCTAGCGCACTCAACCACTGACCACCACATATCGACCGCAATAACAGACTTGGTGCCAAGTATGTCCATTCATATCGGCACATGCTCTTATCTATCCCACAGATTTAGCTCATTTGCACTTATTTATTGATAACTCTCCTTAGTATTGCAATTATAGTCTAATTCACTCCTTCGTAACTGATTTATTCATTAGTGACGGTAAAAGTTTTCTGGTTTACTGATTGTTCCGCAACAGAACTGCCCTACGGATTCGTTCGGCTACCCGATAAGTGGACCGTTTTTCATTTTCTGCACTATCCCGATTTTCGGAAAGGTACTACCCATTGTTCTTGGTTTCTCACCAAGCTGTGAATCTTTTTCTTTCTGTCTATTTATGCTTATGGTGTAGCTCAGAGCCACGAATTATGGATTTGCCTTGGCGTTAATGGAGCTTGTATGGAATACTTCTGAGTCACTTTGTCTAGCACCAGAGCGTCACTGTTGAATACAGATTTCTTTTTGGACATTCTTCAATCGCACATACGCGTGACAGCTCACCCGGCGATCGCTGGACCAAGTGTTCACTCTACATCCCAGTCTGTCACAGCTATTGTCCTTATTTCATTCATTGGAATAGCCAGATCTGTCACTCCCCAATGAAACGAAATACATACAGTTGGAGGAGATTCATAAATATATTTCCACCTACATATTGATGGAATGGCTAATTGAATGTTTCTACCACATCCATTTCGGTGATTAATGAAACGGTGGTCAGACCATCATTTGACACAGGGATTTAGAGAAGCCAGTGTAATGACTATCTTCGGTTGGTGTTGATTACCCATCTCGCACGAGTCCAAATAATGAAGCTTGCCGTAAGGCAGATAAGTAAACGGACATGCCTTATCATATAAGTCACTGGTATGAATGATTTATAGCCTCTCTGTTAAACCGGACTTTGTATGCCATTATGAACATCTCGGTGAGTAATGGACATTGTATTATCAATAGTAAGTTGTTAGATGATATGAATAAATGTTCATTCAATGATGTTGGTTTGTGAACATCTCAGTTTGATCAGTGATGTCAGGCATTCATATCAGTAGGTTCAGAGATCACAAGAAAACTGGCAAGAAAGTCCTGTGTTTTTATTGTGAAACGAGGTCCAATAATGTCCACAGGGGATGACCATGAACCCCAATGATGGGAGATTCGGTTATTATTCTGTTGGAGGGAAATCACGTTAAACTGCTTCCAAATAATGTGGAAACAAATACAGTGCTTGCTGGATGTTGATATTTGCACCGAGTTCCTGGTGTTTGAACAATGCACTAAGAGTTAACACGAGTCTCGAAAAACAAACATTTCACCAAGCATGATGTAAAACGTACAGAATGCGCAACTTGGTTTGGTGCATCTCAGCAGACTTAATAATTTTGTTCGGATGAATCAATGAGAGAATCACTTTAAAAGAATGTAAAAATAACGTGCTCCATCGAACCAAACTTCAACATGTAAGATTTTCCACTTCACATAGTAGTCAGCCAAATGGCGGGTTTTCAGTGAGTTTGGACTGTGAGCTACAAATATATACACTCCGTTCTGTAGGCTCCCTTCATCAGATGACATCAGTAGTTATTATACTCAAACTCCAGTGATTCCTCAACAATGAAATCGTCAGTCCTCCTCGTTGAAGCGAAATGAAATTAATAAACTTGCAGTTTACTGCTGAAATGATAATTCTTTCAATCTGATTCAGCATTTACGGTGTTCATATATTACCAGTATATGGTTTGTTTTGATATTCAGCGCACATATTTTGGGTAATGGCCAACAAACGTTTCGTTATTTGATCAATCAATGAACAACCAACATCTTTCTGATTCTTCACGGCACGTCAGATGATATTAGTTGGGAGGCGAAAAACTGGGACTATATTGGTTCAGTTCATGTCAAGCATATACGCGATCATAATTATGTCACTCAAATTGAACGATGCTGTCTGTAAACACAATGTGATAATCGATCGTTAGGTTGGTTATTAAAATGACGGGCTGTAGTCAGTATGTCTATTGGATAGGCTTTGACCAGATGATTTGGAGCTCAAATCTTGCTCCAATCAATCACCTTACCTGTCGACAGCCTCCAATGAGCAGCTGCCCGCTTCTTGAAATAACTGACTATTTGTGTATAATAATTTATTATCCTTACGTATCCATAAGAACCGGACCCGGGGTGGACAACTTCTAGTTCCACGGGTTACCACGAGGCTATCCGCCCTGGCCAACATCGGCTTGCTTTGCATGGACACTACCTGTGTTCTTAGGATTCGGGCACAAACTGATCGAACGTTCCATTGAGAATGTAGCTAGTAGAACTGACGTTTCCGATTATGGTAAATGATGGAACAGTGAAGATATTCCTAAATGATTCAAATTTCTAGAAGATCTGTTAGTTTGAATTGGCCATACTGGTACTACTGAAGTGAAAATAAACCTTCTCAGGTACTATAAGAGGTAAAGGAAATTTTAGTATCATATTCTAATTGTTCTTAATATTGATCGTCATACCGTGTGGACGCACTTTTAGTCCACCTAAACCACGGAATTACGATGCGGCTTATCCAAACTCGCTTGTAATTATCAACACTGCATATCTCCTCAAATCGACTGCATCAAAGGAGGAACGATCTTTCCATTGCTTGACAAAGGTCTACTGGGTTCCAATTCTCTTACCTGTGATCGGTGACTGTTACAATATAGGCAATAACAAACACACTAGACATAGTACAGAGCCGCTGCCTCGACATGTCCCCTATATACCTCCCGTGCACCCTAAATTCATAATAAACACCAGTGTTTAAAATATCTCAACAGAAAACCGCATGAAACTGATGTTCATTTGTGCTACGATCGTTCATCAACGAGTAACACTACGCAATATGCAGCTATTGATTGGTTTTTACTAAGCTCCCAATTATTGTTGTTTTGTTATGGAAATCCTAAGCAAATTGTCCATTTGACCCTGTGTGAGTCATGATTTATGATTGCCCCAATGGCACCAAGTAAGTTGATTCCCATCACTAATTGGTACTACGGTTTCCATTTCAATACTGCACACTAGCTGCGTGCAGTAACTAAGCTTGTGCCCACGTGACTTCCGCTAGAGCGTCTCATAAACATCCACTGACTCCTGATAATTCGTCTTTGTATTTGCTTTGATCAGAATTTTGAGTAGACAGATGTCTTCCTTCGAGTCAAAAACGATGTACAGTTTTTGGCTGGCTGAATCAATGGGATGAAAAAAAAACTTTCAAATATCAATAATACCAAGAAATTCTGCAAATACTCATGCTCAGTTTGTGGGGATTCAGGCCAGATTTGAACGGTAGAGTTTTATAGATGGTAGTATGAGAGGGCAATAATCGAAGGCGGGAACGTGTAGGGAAGACATAGTTACTTTTGGATAGATCATTAAGTAAAGGTTGAGTACTGTCTGCAAGGATCTTCTGGGCGAACGTTTCACATGCCCCCGGCGGGGTTCGTGTAACCTAGCAGATAGTTCAATTAACGGTGTGAAAGATACTCGATCGATAATAGGTAGACCCCTACAGAGAATTTAAGTATCTTTCTTCAGGAGACCAGAATACATATCAAGGAAACGGTAAAGTGGGATAAGAAGAACACACTAATAAGCGAAAAGGGAAGTAGTTTTCTGTTCAACAATAAATTGCCCAGGCTTCTGGATTTGGTATAATACCCGGTGTAAAGCATTCACACAGTTTGAAATGTGAGATGACCGGTTCAGCTTAGAAACCGATAATGATTCTTGAGTATCTGACCGAACCCATTCTACATAGTGGTTCTGAGGAAACGACCATTGGATCAAAAGGATAACTTGGTCGAGAAAGGGTAAATATGCGTTTGAAACATTTGGACAAATCCAAAGTTAAACCCGACTGAACGAAGAAATAGAAAGAGCACCATGTTTCAGAAGTGACAACGATAGGTCATTTGGACTAATACGTGAGATTATTTTGGATGTACGAAGAAGCTTAATTATTTTTGCGGTAGAGAACGGGGTTATGTGCACACCATCTTTTGGAGTGAATGCATCTGCGGAGCCATTCAGTGGGTGGACGAATGCCTTGTTGATATAGTCAACGTCCGCAGCACATTTAACTTGTTTTGTTTTCTATTCACACAACTACCAAGTACCCTGCCGTGGTCGATTGCTGCTGTAGCTACGTGGCAGTTGACTAGCGTACAGCGAGTCAGTGTATTTAATTTTTCCTTTATCAGAAGGAAAGTGTATCTTATTTTAGAATTATCCCGGGCTTTGAAGAAATATTCCTTCGGTCATCTTAAGGAATTCAACGTCGGAGAAGTGGCAGGGCCATAACAGAGAAAGTGAATTTCTAAGGGGCAGCACGTGTTGAAGAGCAAAGTGACCGTCTCTACGAAACGTTTGACATTTTTCTACTTAGCGACGATTAAAAAAGAAACACGGAAGCTGGTTGAGATAGGAGTCTCTGTAGGAGAAGAATGGTATCCAGTGAAAATTTCGTAGATTGATTTTGACTTGACTGGTTTGCCTGAAAGAGTAAGAAGTAGTCAGGGAGTTCTTCTTAGGCCTCAAAAGAAGCAGGCCACTGGTTGACAAAGGTGCACACAATCTTGGGGAGAATCATTCATGATGAATGATGATAATCCTGTTGTAAACCTCTGGATGAAAAAACACTAAGACCAGCTGAGTCAAACGCAGTGAGGGGTTGAGTTGAAGAGTGATTGAAATCGCCTACTGTGATGTGAAAATTCTCATCTAACAAGGAAATAAGACAAGGTAAAAAGAATCAAAGAAATATAAAATAGCTTTCTGTATGGAAAACGGAGTCACGTATAAATTTGTTAAGATGGTTCTCCTGTAGCGAGGAAATTGAGGATGGCAATGCGTAACTAAACAATCAGTACCGTTCAGTGAGTATGAATAAACGGCTTCAGACTTGCCACATCAGGTGGAGTTGACAAAAACAACCAACCCGCCACCACATTCTGTCTTCTACCTGGTAGAAGTCCTGTCCTGCCGGAATAGTTTGAAGCCGTTTATTGACACGATTAGGTGAGTAATATGTAATTTAAGCAATGATTCTTGTCTGCAAACTACACAAATGTGAACATGAATGCAAAAATGACCGACAAGAGTTAGTTCCGACATTTTCGCGAACCGAGAACGTATGTTTGTTTGTACAAAAAAGGGATGGACAATTTTGCTTGGGAGCTTCAGTTGAGAGCAGCCTGCCAATCAGAACCGATGTGTTTTTTAGGTAGAAAGCAAATTTCCTGATACAAACGATGGGTTTAATCAGGTTGAGCAGAAGATCCAATATTCCGTTGCTGTGGAACTATTACTGACCGCGCGAAACTGCCTACTGTGTTCTGAGTGATACGATTCCTTTATTTCGATGAGATATGTAGCGCAGGAAGCGACAGGGCGCGCTTGAGTGTTCCGCAGATGACTAATGGCAGTTCACCCATGCTGATTCCCTCTTAATCGATATACTAATAGACATGGTTACATGCAAACTACGTCGTCATATTCCTGATATTAGGTGTATCCTATTTAGTGTTATGTTTGATAATTCTCGGAATTATTTTTTATTTATGTCACGCAATTACTTGCGAGTAGTGTGGGATTGTTTAATTTTCGTTTGATTGACTGTCCTTTTGGACTCCACGTTTCACGCGCAAACCTCAGGTCATCGGACCAACCTGCACTCGGAAGCACCAGACTCGAGTTTCGTTCTTGTTAGAGCTCATCAGTGGTGCATATCCTGCGCCACACCCAGGGTTTGAATCCGGGTCCTCCCATCCCGAAGGCGTGTGTATTACCACTGCGCCACCCCGCTCCCGTTCGAGCTGATCCGAATCACCAAGTTAAACTTGTACAGATGTCGACCTCTATGACATAGTTACGGCAGTTGTGGTCTGTGTTTTCCAAATCAAAATTCTCTCGGTATTACTTCATTTGAAAAATAACACGGGAACCAACTTCTCCAGGAGGCAAGGGGGCGAATCGGGTGAAATGCTGTCAATCAAAGTGTGCGAATTGCACCAGCGAGAATTTCTATGATTCTGATCATATTTCTCTTGGTTAGAGCCTAATCTCGTCTTGAGCATGTTTTATTCATCGACGGAGCGATGAAACTTACCAGGAGAGATGGATGGCAAATCCCAGTCATTTTAGCATATGCGATCAGCTTTGTAGTAGATTCACTTGTATTGATCAATACATCCACGGCCGCCCGTAGGTGACTGTTAGAGAAACTCATTTCCCGAGAGCAGACCATTTCTTCTCGTATATATTTATGCTTGCAACGGCAATCAGCCAGATATTGTACAACGAACAATCGTACAGCATTATGTCAGAATCTTTTCTCTCATTCCATGATTTTCGTAGCGTAGAATAAATGTGATAATATCAATTCGGAGCAAATTCTTTGTGGCCTATCTCATTGTGACTTCAATTGAACTTCAGTGATGGTGATGAATGACGGAGTGACTACGACGTACGCGATTTCAATGTGCCTCGCATTATGCTCTTCATATTGAATTTCATGCTATGTGCTATCTCGCAAACCGATACTTAGCAAAATTATGGCAGTCATCCTGTTTGTTGGTTTAGTGGCCACTCCGAGTTTAACATTCTACTCCAATTGCTAGTCATATTTCACGAATTCATTGTTCTAATTGGGTTTAGAAACAATTTGAAAATGAGAGCGCTATTCAAAAATGTGTCTAGGCAGACGTTTTGGGATAATCAAGGATCAGCCGTGTCTCTTTTACCACCACCTCGACGAATTACCGTTGATTTTATGGGATGTAGTTTTGAACTATTCGATAACACACAAATCTATGGAGGCAATTCGGTAATGATTCCCGTGTTCCTGCACCACTGCTCCACGAGTATGTTAATGGTATGGCGCATCTGTTAGCATATCATCCATCTCGATTCCCAAATCGTTAAGCAGAAATCAACGTGGTAATTTTAAAATGAATATGGAAGAAATCTCATATCAATAATCAGAAAACTTTGGCAATGCAATCATGCATCCCTCCCTCAACTTGTATTCTATAGGCTATTAGCTTTCTGATACTCCGATTTGTATTCGATATTTCATCCCGTCGCTAACATGGTGGAAGTCCTGGTACACGTTCTTCCATTGAATGCGCATACTGTACCAGTCACCGAGAGAAATTTGATTTCCAGTGTCGGAGAGATGGTAATAGTACGTTATTGGATAAGTTCAGTCAAACTGAAATGGTTCATTATTGTACCAGAAAAATAGTCATGGTTGAATATTTTGAGCTGACTTTGTAGATTTGAGTTGGAATATACAACGTGCTGTCAAGTGACATGTATCACTGGAAATTTCTTGACACGTGGGGCATATTATACACTTTAGTAAAAGCGAGATCCACAGTTCTATTTGATAACAAGAAATTGTTATAACGGGCAGCCCTTGCGTGATTATCCCAGTGTCAAATAGAACACGAGTCACTGAAATATAATGGTCCGCTTAGATTTAGCTGTGAACAGGAGATGGGAGCACGAGTGCTATAGGAGCGTACTGAATTCTTTTCAATGGTTTTCAATATGGCTACTGTCCTTTGTTTGATTTGTTGGTATTTGCTGTCTCTTGATTGTAGAGCACCGTGTGGGTTCTGCAAACATGCTTTCCACAGTCAAAGTTCCATAATTTCGGGATGAAACCTGCAGTTTATTTTATTCCTGGAAATCCAACCTCGGGTTTAAGCTTGAGATCTCTGATTGCCTCGAAATTTCATGGATTACTTGATTCTTTTTCCTTACCCCATGGATCAATAATATAATGAAATGGCCTTTGAATTTGTTGATTATAAAAGTTGTGGCACTTCAGAGACTTTTCCTCTTTCGCATCTGCGAACCCTTGGTTACTGTGCAGTAGATGTTGGACTGATTAAGTTTTACTCGATTAGTGGGGTTAGGAAATCATGTAATGCTTCTGGAGAACATACAACATAAACCCTACTTTCGTTTCTTGATTGAGCTTGCCAGTGAGTAGCAGGCTTTGAATGACTCATTCTGAATTACTCTTTGCTGATTGTTCCATGGAAGGAACTTCATCCAAAAGACATGAACTGACCGATCAGTCACTGGATCCAAACACACAAACTTCCTGTTGTCGGAATGTACCACTTATTAGTACACAGGCGGTAGGACCTATGGCGAACGAAAAGCCGAGTTGCGTGGAGGACACCAACTCGCACATTCTACTGAAGACTACGCATGTACTGCTTATGCTACTGCATCCCCGGTAATCGACGCAGCCCTTATTCTGTTCGTGGGGGATGAAGATTATCTTGTCTAAAGGCCTTAGCAAGTAAAACCTCATCCAATCCTTCCGCTGATATGTGAGAAATTGTATGTGTTTTCCCAAGAAGAAAGCCTTCATTGCGCGCAGGCTGCATGACTACCTCAGAGGAATTTCATTTTTCTCCCACAATCTGCTGCCGATGAAGGGAAAAGCTACCACCCCTACCACAGTTGAATTTCAGACCACTCCAGTTTTCACTGTTTCAGGATAGCTGGCAGCAGCAGGGCTAACAACACTCTGCTCTGAGGATACTTGATATCCTCTTGGGTCACTCTAGCTTGTTTCCTCGCCTCACTTTTGAAAACACTTCTCGTCGTCTACTATGCTTCGAAGGGGGCAACGGAAGAGGCCGTAAAAGACGAAATCTAAGACAAGTCACAAGTGATAAACAGTGTCATTATGTACGTAAAACACCAGATCCTCTGTACTCTGATGTAGAGGTTATCTCTGATTGAAGATTGCGGTCCCCACCAAGGAGCGCAGACAACTAATAAAAAAGGAAATGACCGCATCTCATCTGTGCATGCTTCAAGACCTAAACAGCCAACCGACGCAAAAGGTGTACTACAAAGCTGAACAGCGCAGCTCCGTAAAGATCAGCGAGTAAGTACCAAGCAGTCTAGGAAGAAAAATAACAGTTAAAACAATGCGGCAGGGAAGTGCAAAAAGAGGACAAAAGTAGTTGGTAGAAGATATGTTACGCTGTAGCATTTTTTGATTTTTCGTAGTACATTATCGATGCGTTTTAGTCATATAGTTAGTCTAAGTGACAGCTTTAATTCATGGGGTACGGATGCTCAACATACAAGCTGTACTGAATTCATGCCACTGATTTCAATTCTGAGCTGTGTCACTCAATGTTTATAACCAACGGAAATCCTTATCATTCGGGCCAAAACCAAGAAGGCGTGAAGCGCCAACTGTAAGGGTATTTGCTGACGCATCAATAGACGGCCTAAATTTGTTTATAGACTGCACGTATTCCTCTGTTCAAAACCGGTGGCAAACCTCAGGCCGGAGAAGCGGGTTGATGGTTCAGTCAGTTCGTGACGAAACGGAGCGAAGCCATCCAATCAGCTGTGAATGGTTGCCCTTTCCCAAACCGGGAGGAGTCAACCAACCAGCGGTCGAGTTTTGTCTTAACGAAGCGCAAAGGACGTAACCAATCAGCGACCAAGGGTTGTTTTAGTCGGACGAAAGACAAAGCCACTAATCAACAGCCACAAGTTGGTTTAACCGATCACTAAGAAACCAGCCCATCTGAGACTTGAACTAAATAGCCATTCAGAAGCCCCAGTTCGAGGGAGAGCTCTACACCAATGAGCTTCGTACAATAACTTTGATTTTGTTCACCAAGGATGAGAATAAAAGATTCAGCAAACATCAATACAAAACTTTGTTTTCGTTTTTTTTCTTCTGAAAATCGACTTTAGGGGTGTGAGAAAGTTCACATTTTATGGGTGTGGAACATGAAAAACGGTACGACCTCGTACCCTTGATGAACGATGTAGACAGATCGTCTTCCTCGGTTTTATCCACTCCGTTAAGCCTCCAATAAACCATGTGAGTCAAGCTGTACAGAGTTTCCTAACTCGGTTAAATTCAAACATTGCGGCATTCTGACCGAACGGAGACTCTAATTTCAATCAGTCCAATTTAGCCACAAGGAAAGCAGCTGATCACTCATCTAGTCCTCCTAACCCAGGTATCACCAGCACAGTTCTTGCAGTGGTAATTTGGTTGGCCATACCACTGGTACAGGATAAGGTGACGCGACCTAGAGGCCACATTTAAGAGAATATAACCATCCTTGTAACAGTGCCTGCAAGTCCTTTGATTGCAAAACTGAGTGTGCCTGTTATTCTATTTTGTTTTACATTCATTGTCTAGCAGGTTTCTTTGGGTTTAAAGATCGATACATTGATACTTGTCTATTCTGTTGCCTTCCGGAACATCGGAGAGGGCTTCGACTCACTCACCTTCTGCCTCACAGCTTCTACGCTTCCTGTTGTATTTTCTGCTGTTAGCTGAATGCTGTGAAAGAATTGTCATCACACTCTCAATGAAGGTGTATCGGTTGATGTAATAACCACCCTTTAGGATACGCCGATCATCAGTCTACTCACTGCGAAGATATTCTTGCAGTCTTGACTTACTCTTTTCTGTGTAGATAAATGTAGTCGTTCCCGTTTTTATCGTAGGCAAACCGATGCTGTTTGCCAAAAGCTATGAACCCGCTGGAAATAAACATGAATGCATGTTGGAAAAGATAATCCTGATGGCCATTCGGTGGGAACTCACTTCGTGGTTGATTAGTCAACGAAAAATCGGAAAAGTTCCACATGTGATCGACATTCCCTGACGTTCCTTGGGTTCAACAATAATTCAAATGAAGTTCATTAGTAGAATGGCAACTAAATTCAGCCGTCGATCAATCCTTGAATGTTTCGTGAAGCGGGGTGTGATCAACAAGGATTTCAAGTGCTCATGCTTGGTTTGGATGGAAGAAATGACAAGTGATGTGGTTTGACAGGTGCAATCAAAGTGCTTTCAAGGGTGCTTATAAACACTACCATACTAAATACCTGCTATGATTGATATTGCGTGAACGCTTCGGGGTTCATATAGACCACGCTCAATGTCCGTCCATATAATGTAAACCTAGCCTTTGAGTGGAATGTTTAAAGCGGAAACATCCCTTGTCAAACAGGTTGGTTTCGAAGGGTTTTAAAATACTGTCTATTTGCACATAACAGTGAAGCACAGTAATATACTTATGAGCACAAATTTGACTTCACTCAGCACTGATAACTTTATTGATGCACAATATTGGTCCTAATTTCTCCCTGGTTATCGTTTGTAGTGGAGCACACACCGAAAAGAAGTAAATGCTTTGTTAAGATGATTGTAGTTTGCCCCGGATGGTGATAAACATTCAATTTGGTGAACTTGCTGGATCAAACTTTGAAAAGCATTGCTTGGCATGTTAGCAACGAGAAACAAGCAAGTATGTTGATTCACTTTCAATAATTGTAGCACTTGTTTTCCATCAAACGATCATTTACAATATTCGTGATTTGTTTGGTGTATTTTGTCTTCATCTCTTCCTGATAACAGAAGTAGTGAGGAAGTCGCGTGCGTACGACTTCCTCTTTTTCTAAGAATTTCACTGAAACAATAGTTTGATTTTGTTATCGTTTACAGTTCCCCTCCTCACATGCTTGCTTCTATCAAAAATTCACCAACTTCATTGTGTCATATTTCGGTCAGTACAATTCTGCCCATCAAAAAGGTTACCTGTATATACAGCTTGACTCAGATTTTTGGCTGTTCTTCAAGTTTTGTCGATAACAGGAATTGTTAACTTGAAAGTCACACCGCTTGCTTATGCCGCCTTGTCTATCGGTAACAAAGTATAGTCGGGTAGTTTACTGTGCACCCCGTCCTTTGTTCGAAGTCACAGGTTGGAACTTCGAACAGTCCGCTCATTCACTGTAGTACGCCCACAAAAGATGAAACAGTATTGGCTCGACAAATGACACATATTTATCGAAATTTTCATCTACTATTGTCATCCCAGCTTTTGCATTGCCCAGCTGATAAACTGGGTTATTAGGATATTTCACCAGTATGAGAAAAATATATATTTCCTGCTCCAGCTAGTTTATCAAGATTCAAAACTGCTTGCTCACTATCAGTCGAACTCGAATGACGGAAAATAAGGGGAATAAAAAAGATTCACGAATTTCTAGCACTCACTTCAATCACAGCTTTGCTTTATGCAGAAACAATCTCGGTTCATTTAGCTGTCAATGTAACACAAACTTAGTCCCACTGGCTTTCGGCAAGATATGGGCTGTACACGACCGCGGGCAGCAAAACAAATTCCAAATGAGTAAGTATGTTTATCAGAATTTCGTGTTCTAGGTTATACAATAAACTGAAATCCATAAAAGCAAACGACTCACAGCCAGGTGAGAAAGTAACAACAACAGGGCATAAAACTATCTGATAAATGAGGACGGAACAGTCACAAATGGTCCACTCAGCAAGGAGTCAAGCAAACTGCAGCACGAAGTCACGGTGGACAGAGGAAATCAATAAGCTTTCTAGCCAGCATGAAATGATAGATTCAGTCACAGAATAAGAAATAAATCTGTAGTTTTACAACTCAAGAGAAATGCTAATGAATCCAGAAATAGGTAGAAGAGACATGTGTCCACATGAACTGATAACCTGGCAAGAGGTCTTTTAGAGCCGAAATTATTTTCAGTGGTTCGACGTGTCGTGCGCTACGTAAAACGGTCATTATGCATGGGCGAGATATTAAGAAAATTTTTCTTACAATGGAACTGGATACTAGAGTCAAGTATGTAAAGGTAGAAGTCTATACAACATATAACGTAGGATGTTAATATGAACTATGTCGACGCTTTAGAAACAGATGCTGGAGGCGAATGATTCAGTTTCACACTACTCATGAGTAGACTAAATGTGTACCTCATCAGAACAGAAAGAGCAGAGTGTTAAATGCAACATTTTTAAAAACGATTTTTTCCATAGCGTGGTTTTTGACTATGAGCATGTAAGGAACCACATGCTATACAATGAGATCTGCGTATTACCATCGAAGTGTACAGTCTTCTAATGCTGTTACAGTGTTCCTACTACCTATCCGCAGATGTCAATTTGCACTTAGGAGGAATGTTTCTCCTTTTCCCATGTTTTGCTCTCCCGCTGCAGTAATTCCGGTGAATACAATGGCAGGAGCCCTGTTTGAAGCATGTGCACTTTGTCCAAATGCGAAGGTATTCAGCATTTAGTTGTTAGCTAGTTTACGCCCGAAGGAGTGACGATAAACGTGAATTTTGGATCAACCACGTGCTGTCCCATATATATATATATATATATATATATATATATATATATATATATATATATATATATATATATATATATATATATATATATATTGCCTTTTCATGACAAAGGTGTCTTGATCGAAGTGTCACGAAATAAAGCAAATGCTCGGCACTTTCCGCCAGGTCTACTGATTGACAATAAGTCTGGAAGACATAGCAGAACCCTGATTTCAGGCCAAACAAGGAAGGCGTACGAGGCACACCTCACTAGGTTCACCGGAGTTTTAGGTGGAATGATGTGCTGCACACCCAGGGCGTACGAGCTGAAAATCACTCGCAAGCTTCCAGAGATTTCCAGAAAGAACCATTCAGTTGGCCAGTGGCTCAGCTGGAAAAACGGTGCTGTCTTTCAGGATGCCTTAGTTGCACAAGGGCTAGAAATAGATGCTCCAGTAAAAATGTCAACTCTGGACCGGATGACTTAGATGTACAGCTGACCGCAACACAAATAACTACAGCAGACTCCGCTATTACGACGGACTGTTCTGTGCACAAGATCAATCACTTGCCTACACCGTACACTAACTGCTCTCCCATATGCAATGTCCTCTTACTTAATTCACCAGCATTACACCCCAAGTGAACTTCAGTTGATCGAGCCAACTTTAGTGCCAGTAGTGGAAGCCCTGGTTATGTTCCCTACCATCCGTCTTCCACTAGCTCCCGAGTCTCGTAGAACCGGCTACCAACGACTGATCCCATCCCTCTTCTTTCATCACACTTCAAACTAGCTGAGTTCAACATATGAACCCTGATCCCTATAGGACCACACGAGAGTATAGTTCGTAGGCTTGAGTCCGTCAACCTCGATGTGTTGCATTCAAGAGACTTACTTTCAACACTCCATTCCCGTCTTTCATTTGTGACCCTATTTAATTCTTTCGTGGAATTTAACTTATTTCTATCAGTAGACACGGAGGCTACGTATTTTTGTCTAGATGCAGTGTCATTGCTCCCGGTGAGTGCTGAAGCGGCGACAATAGACTGGATCCTAGTCGACAGTAGTTTATGCACGGTGAGACTCAGGGGTTAGTATAAGGTGACCAGGCGCTGTCCCAATGGATGCTTGTCCTTTCGGCGTATGCACCCACCAACTGAAACCCAAATACGATCAAGGAAGAAATTTACCAATAGCTCCACGGCCTCTTACGTAAATGGAACCGGGCTGATATCGTGATTTTGGCACGGGACAAATCCTAGAATCTATTGAATATCACCGGATAAGGCACACATAGAGGGCTTTTTGGGCTCGATTCCTGTTGCTCCGAATAAAGGTAACGGTTTTCAGCCCTGTACTTTGACCATGACCCGTCCCTAACGATTACGAATTTCAGATGCTCTAACCACCAGTGAGTTACGTGATGTCCGCTATCATCTAGTCTGCTTTAGACCCAGATCGACCATATCACAATAAAAACTACAAGAGGCGGACTTCCATATAGGACTGTCGATCATACTGGAGCACCCCTTGATTCTGACCACGCACTTGTCTGTACTTCGGCGGGCTCTTAAAAATCTAGCAGCAAAATTGGTTATATTGTGACAAGATTTCCGACCCATTTCCACCATCCACCTTCCAAAACCCCTCTTGCTAAGAAGCTGCTCGTAGCCACAATAGATTACCAGCATGGCAGTTCAACACTCTGTGAACAGCTTACTGACTGAGGAATCCAACCATTTTATGCACTTTGAACCTTACAATCACAAAGTACTTTTGCAAGTTTGACAGAGGCCTGTGCTTGCAACTACTCTTGGTGTTGACCAGCTACAGTTTGTTGATGACTTTAGGTATTTCCGAAGTTTGATAAAAGCTAGAGGTGGTGTAAGGGAGCACATCAAATTGCGAGTATCGAGAGCTAGACCAGCTTTCACCAACCCACCACATCTATGGAGTCACTGTGACATCAGGGTCCCTCTCAACGGACGGGTGTATGTCTCCGGGGTTGGGAGACCTAACCACTTTGTGTTACGTATACTCTGTGTCTTTCTGTGTTCGACAACCGATATCCACGAGGTATTGATCGCAGTGGATGGGGACATTGACTGAACAAAGACGAGTTTCGTCGTCGTCTGCTGGGCGTGAATAGGCATCCTCTTACAAAAGCGACCACTGTTGACCGCCGACGGTGGCTCGGATTCACCAAAGTCTTCGCTTAGTCTGCCTTTTCGTACTCTATTCGCACCTACTGGGCAAGGCTGGAAGGGTGTCTCGGTGGTCAGCCCTCAGCTTAGCATAGAGTTATGAGTAAGCTAGCACCAGCTTGGGCTTCGTTGGTGTTTTTTCCTTCCCACCAGCTCTAGTGAGAAAACTCGTCTGCCTTCGAACAATCTCATTTATTGTTCAAAAACCAACCGATTTTGCAGATCACTAGGTGAACAAAATCAAAGTTATTGTACGAAGCTCATTGGTGTAGAGCTCTCCCTCGAACTGGGGCTTCTGAATGGCTATTTAGTTCAAGTCTCAGATGGGCTGGTTTCTTAGTGATCGGTTAAACCAACTTGTGGCTGTTGATTAGTGGCTTTGTCTTTCGTCCGACTAAAACAACCCTTGGTCGCTGATTGGTTACGTCCTTTGCGCTTCGTTAAGACAAAACTCGACCGCTGGTTGGTTGACTCCTCCCGGTTTGGGAAAGGGCAACCATTCACAGCTGATTGGATGGCTTCGCTCCGTTTCGTCACGAACTGACTGAACCATCAACCCGCTTCTCCGGCCTGAGGTTTGCCACCGGTTTTGAACAGAGGAATACGTGCAGTCTATAAACAAATTTAGGCCGTCTATCGATGCGTCAGCAAATACCCTTACAGTTGGCGCTTCACGCCTTCTTGGTTTTGGCCCGAATGATAAGGATTTCCGTTGGTTATAAACATTGAGTGACACAGCTCAGAATTGAAATCAGTGGCATGAATTCAGTACAGCTTGTATGTTGAGCATCCGTACCCCATGAATTAAAGCTGTCACTTAGACTAACTATATGACTAAAACGCATCGATAATGTACTACGAAAAATCAAAAAATGCTACAGCGTAACATATCTTCTACCAACTACTTTTGTCCTCTTTTTGCACTTCCCTGCCGCATTGTTTTAACTGTTATTTTTCTTCCTAGACTGCTTGGTACTTACTCGCTGATCTTTACGGAGCTGCGCTGTTCAGCTTTGTAGTACACCTTTTGCGTCGGTTGGCTGTTTAGGTCTTGAAGCATGCACAGATGAGATGCGGTCATTTCCTTTTTTATTAGTTGTCTGCGCTCCTTGGTGGGGACCGCAATCTTCAATCAGAGATAACCTCTACATCAGAGTACAGAGGATCTGGTGTTTTACGTACATAATGACACTGTTTATCACTTGTGACTTGTCTTAGATTTCGTCTTTTACGGCCTCTTCCGTTGCCCCCTTCGAAGCATAGTAGACGACGAGAAGTGTTTTCAAAAGTGAGGCGAGGAAACAAGCTAGAGTGACCCAAGAGGATATCAAGTATCCTCAGAGCAGAGTGTTGTTAGCCCTGCTGCTGCCAGCTATCCTGAAACAGTGAAAACTGGAGTGGTCTGAAATTCAACTGTGGTAGGGGTGGTAGCTTTTCCCTTCATCGGCAGCAGATTGTGGGAGAAAAATGAAATTCCTCTGAGGTAGTCATGCAGCCTGCGCGCAATGAAGGCTTTCTTCTTGGGAAAACACATACAATTTCTCACATATCAGCGGAAGGATTGGATGAGGTTTTACTTGCTAAGGCCTTTAGACAAGATAATCTTCATCCCCCACGAACAGAATAAGGGCTGCGTCGATTACCGGGGATGCAGTAGCATAAGCAGTACATGCGTAGTCTTCAGTAGAATGTGCGAGTTGGTGTCCTCCACGCAACTCGGCTTTTCGTTCGCCATAGGTCCTACCGCCTGTGTACTAATAAGTGGTACATTCCGACAACAGGAAGTTTGTGTGTTTGGATCCAGTGACTGATCGGTCAGTTCATGTCTTTTGGATGAAGTTCCTTCCATGGAACAATCAGCAAAGAGTAATTCAGAATGAGTCATTCAAAGCCTGCTACTCACTGGCAAGCTCAATCAAGAAACGAAAGTAGGGTTTATGTTGTATGTTCTCCAGAAGCATTACATGATTTCCTAACCCCACTAATCGAGTAAAACTTAATCAGTCCAACATCTACTGCACAGTAACCAAGGGTTCGCAGATGCGAAAGAGGAAAAGTCTCTGAAGTGCCACAACTTTTATAATCAACAAATTCAAAGGCCATTTCATTATATTATTGATCCATGGGGTAAGGAAAAAGAATCAAGTAATCCATGAAATTTCGAGGCAATCAGAGATCTCAAGCTTAAACCCGAGGTTGGATTTCCAGGAATAAAATAAACTGCAGGTTTCATCCCGAAATTATGGAACTTTGACTGTGGAAAGCATGTTTGCAGAACCCACACGGTGCTCTACAATCAAGAGACAGCAAATACCAACAAATCAAACAAAGGACAGTAGCCATATTGAAAACCATTGAAAAGAATTCAGTACGCTCCTATAGCACTCGTGCTCCCATCTCCTGTTCACAGCTAAATCTAAGCGGACCATTATATTTCAGTGACTCGTGTTCTATTTGACACTGGGATAATCACGCAAGGGCTGCCCGTTATAACAATTTCTTGTTATCAAATAGAACTGTGGATCTCGCTTTTACTAAAATGTATAATATGCCCCACGTGTCAAGAAATTTCCAGTGATACATGTCACTTGACAGCACGTTGTATATTCCAACTCAAATCTACAAAGTCAGCTCAAAATATTCAACCATGACTATTTTTCTGGTACAATAATGAACCATTTCAGTTTGACTGAACTTATCCAATAACGTACTATTACCATCTCTCCGACACTGGAAATCAAATTTCTCTCGGTGACTGGTACAGTATGCGCATTCAATGGAAGAACGTGTACCAGGACTTCCACCATGTTAGCGACGGGATGAAATATCGAATACAAATCGGAGTATCAGAAAGCTAATAGCCTATAGAATACAAGTTGAGGGAGGGATGCATGATTGCATTGCCAAAGTTTTCTGATTATTGATATGAGATTTCTTCCATATTCATTTTAAAATTACCACGTTGATTTCTGCTTAACGATTTGGGAATCGAGATGGATGATATGCTAACAGATGCGCCATACCATTAACATACTCGTGGAGCAGTGGTGCAGGAACACGGGAATCATTACCGAATTGCCTCCATAGATTTGTGTGTTATCGAATAGTTCAAAACTACATCCCATAAAATCAACGGTAATTCGTCGAGGTGGTGGTAAAAGAGACACGGCTGATCCTTGATTATCCCAAAACGTCTGCCTAGACACATTTTTGAATAGCGCTCTCATTTTCAAATTGTTTCTAAACCCAATTAGAACAATGAATTCGTGAAATATGACTAGCAATTGGAGTAGAATGTTAAACTCGGAGTGGCCACTAAACCAACAAACAGGATGACTGCCATAATTTTGCTAAGTATCGGTTTGCGAGATAGCACATAGCATGAAATTCAATATGAAGAGCATAATGCGAGGCACATTGAAATCGCGTACGTCGTAGTCACTCCGTCATTCATCACCATCACTGAAGTTCAATTGAAGTCACAATGAGATAGGCCACAAAGAATTTGCTCCGAATTGATATTATCACATTTATTCTACGCTACGAAAATCATGGAATGAGAGAAAAGATTCTGACATAATGCTGTACGATTGTTCGTTGTACAATATCTGGCTGATTGCCGTTGCAAGCATAAATATATACGAGAAGAAATGGTCTGCTCTCGGGAAATGAGTTTCTCTAACAGTCACCTACGGGCGGCCGTGGATGTATTGATCAATACAAGTGAATCTACTACAAAGCTGATCGCATATGCTAAAATGACTGGGATTTGCCATCCATCTCTCCTGGTAAGTTTCATCGCTCCGTCGATGAATAAAACATGCTCAAGACGAGATTAGGCTCTAACCAAGAGAAATATGATCAGAATCATAGAAATTCTCGCTGGTGCAATTCGCACACTTTGATTGACAGCATTTCACCCGATTCGCCCCCTTGCCTCCTGGAGAAGTTGGTTCCCGTGTTATTTTTCAAATGAAGTAATACCGAGAGAATTTTGATTTGGAAAACACAGACCACAACTGCCGTAACTATGAAAGATGACAATAAAACAAAATAATTCCGAGAATTATCAAACATAACACTAAATAGGATACACCTAATATCAGGAATATGACGACGTAGTTTGCATGTAACCATGTCTATTAGTATATCGATTAAGAGGGAATCAGCATGGGTGAACTGCCATTAGTCATCTGCGGAACACTCAAGCACGCCCTGTCGCTTCCTGCGCTACATATCTGTGTTAATCACCACCTCATCGAAATAAAGGAATCGTATCACTCAGAACACAGTAGGCAGTTTCGCGCGGTCAGTAAAAGTTCCACAGCAACGGAATATTGGATCTTCTGCTCAACCTGATTAAACCCATCGTTTGTATCAGGAAATTTGCTTTCTACCTAAAAAACACATCGGTTCTGATTGGCAGGCTGCTCTCAACTGAAGCTCCCAAGCAAAATTGTCCATCCCTTTTTTGTACAAACAAACATACGTTCTCGGTTCGCGAAAATGTCGGAACTAACTCTTGTCGGTCATTTTTGCATTCATGTTCACATTTGTGTAGTTTGCAGACAAGAATCATTGCTTAAATTACATATTACTCACCTAATCGTGTCAATAAACGGCTTCAAACTATTCCGGCAGGACAGGACTTCTACCAGGTAGAAGACAGAATGTGGTGGCGGGTTGGTTGTTTTTGTCAACTCCACCTGATGTGGCAAGTCTGAAGCCGTTTATTCATACTCACTGAACGGTACTGATTGTTTAGTTACGCATTGCCATCCTCAATTTCCTCGCTACAGGAGAACCATCTTAACAAATTTATACGTGACTCCGTTTTCCATACAGAAAGCTATTTTATATTTCTTTGATTCTTTTTACCTTGTCTTATTTCCTTGTTAGATGAGAATTTTCACATCACAGTAGGCGATTTCAATCACTCTTCAACTCAACCCCTCACTGCGTTTGACTCAGCTGGTCTTAGTGTTTTTTCATCCAGAGGTTTACAACAGGATTATCATCATTCATCATGAATGATTCTCCCCAAGATTGTGTGCACCTTTGTCAACCAGTGGCCTGCTTCTTTTGAGGCCTAAGAAGAACTCCCTGACTACTTCTTACTCTTTCAGGCAAACCAGTCAAGTCAAAATCAATCTACGAAATTTTCACTGGATACCATTCTTCTCCTACAGAGACTCCTATCTCAACCAGCTTCCGTGTTTCTTTTTTAATCGTCGCTAAGTAGAAAAATGTCAAACGTTTCGTAGAGACGGTCACTTTGCTCTTCAACACGTGCTGCCCCTTAGAAATTCACTTTCTCTGTTATGGCCCTGCCACTTCTCCGACGTTGAATTCCTTAAGATGACCGAAGGAATATTTCTTCAAAGCCCGGGATAATTCTAAAATAAGATACACTTTCCTTCTGATAAAGGAAAAATTAAATACACTGACTCGCTGTACGCTAGTCAACTGCCACGTAGCTACAGCAGCAATCGACCACGGCAGGGTACTTGGTAGTTGTGTGAATAGAAAACAAAACAAGTTAAATGTGCTGCGGACGTTGACTATATCAACAAGGCATTCGTCCACCCACTGAATGGCTCCGCAGATGCATTCACTCCAAAAGATGGTGTGCACATAACCCCGTTCTCTACCGCAAAAATAATTAAGCTTCTTCGTACATCCAAAATAATCTCACGTATTAGTCCAAATGACCTATCGTTGTCACTTCTGAAACATGGTGCTCTTTCTATTTCTTCGTTCAGTCGGGTTTAACTTTGGATTTGTCCAAATGTTTCAAACGCATATTTACCCTTTCTCGACCAAGTTATCCCTTTGGTCCAATGGTCGTTTCCTCAGAACCACTATGTAGAATAGGTTCGGTCAGATACTTAAGAATCATTATCGGTTTCCAAGCTGAACCGGTCATCTCACATTTCAAACTGTGTGAATGCTTTACACCGGGTATTATACCAAATCCAGAAGCCTGGGCAATTTATTGTTGAACAGAAAACTACTTCCCTTTTCGCTTATTAGTGTGTTCTTCTTATCCCACTTTACCGTTTCCTTGATATGTATTCTGGTCTCCTGAAGAAAGATACTTAAATTCTCTGTAGGGGTCTACCTATTATCGATCGAGTATCTTTCACACCGTTAATTGAACTATCTGCTAGGTTACACGAACCCCGCCGGGGGCATGTGAAACGTTCGCCCAGAAGATCCTTGCAGACAGTACTCAACCTTTACTTAATGATCTATCCAAAAGTAACTATGTCTTCCCTACACGTTCCCGCCTTCGATTATTGCCCTCTCATACTACCATCTATAAAACTCTACCGTTCAAATCTGGCCTGAATCCCCACAAACTGAGCATGAGTATTTGCAGAATTTCTTGGTATTATTGATATTTGAAAGTTTTTTTTTCATCCCATTGATTCAGCCAGCCAAAAACTGTACATCGTTTTTGACTCGAAGGAAGACATCTGTCTACTCAAAATTCTGATCAAAGCAAATACAAAGACGAATTATCAGGAGTCAGTGGATGTTTATGAGACGCTCTAGCGGAAGTCACGTGGGCGCAAGCTTAGTTACTGCACGCAGCTAGTGTGCAGTATTGAAATGGAAACCGTAGTACCAATTAGTGATGGGAATCAACTTACTTGGTGCCATTGGGGCAATCATAAATCATGACTCACACAGGGTCAAATGGACAATTTGCTTAGGATTTCCATAACAAAACAACAATAATTGGGAGCTTAGTAAAAACCAATCAATAGCTGCATATTGCGTAGTGTTACTCGTTGATGAACGATCGTAGCACAAATGAACATCAGTTTCATGCGGTTTTCTGTTGAGATATTTTAAACACTGGTGTTTATTATGAATTTAGGGTGCACGGGAAGTATATAGGGGACATGTCGAGGCAGCGGCTCTGTACTATGTCTAGTGTGTTTGTTATTGCCTATATTGTAACAGTCACCGATCACAGGTAAGAGAATTGGAACCCAGTAGACCTTTGTCAAGCAATGGAAAGATCGTTCCTCCTTTGATGCAGTCGATTTGAGGAGATATGCAGTGTTGATAATTACAAGCGAGTTTGGATAAGCCGCATCGTAATTCCGTGGTTTAGGTGGACTAAAAGTGCGTCCACACGGTATGACGATCAATATTAAGAACAATTAGAATATGATACTAAAATTTCCTTTACCTCTTATAGTACCTGAGAAGGTTTATTTTCACTTTAGTAGTACCAGTATGGCCAATTCAAACTAACAGATCTTCTAGAAATTTGAATCATTTAGGAATATCTTCACTGTTCCATCATTTACCATAATCGGAAACGTCAGTTCTACTAGCTACATTCTCAATGGAACGTTCGATCAGTTTGTGCCCGAATCCTAAGAACACAGGTAGTGTCCATGCAAAGCAAGCCGATGTTGGCCAGGGCGGATAGCCTCGTGGTAACCCGTGGAACTAGAAGTTGTCCACCCCGGGTCCGGTTCTTATGGATACGTAAGGATAATAAATTATTATACACAAATAGTCAGTTATTTCAAGAAGCGGGCAGCTGCTCATTGGAGGCTGTCGACAGGTAAGGTGATTGATTGGAGCAAGATTTGAGCTCCAAATCATCTGGTCAAAGCCTATCCAATAGACATACTGACTACAGCCCGTCATTTTAATAACCAACCTAACGATCGATTATCACATTGTGTTTACAGACAGCATCGTTCAATTTGAGTGACATAATTATGATCGCGTATATGCTTGACATGAACTGAACCAATATAGTCCCAGTTTTTCGCCTCCCAACTAATATCATCTGACGTGCCGTGAAGAATCAGAAAGATGTTGCTTGTTCATTGATTGATCAAATAACGAAACGTTTGTTGGCCATTACCCAAAATATGTGCGCTGAATATCAAAACAAACCATATACTGGTAATATATGAACAGCGTAAATGCTGAATCAGATTGAAAGAATTATCATTTCAGCAGTAAACTGCAAGTTTAATAATTTCATTTCGGTTCAACGAGGAGGACTGATGATTTCATTGTTGAGGAATCTCTGGAGTTTGTGTATAATAACTACTGATGTCATTTGATGAAGGGAGTCTACAGAACGGAGTGTATATATTTGTAGCTCACAGTCCAAACTCACTGAAAAACCCGCCATTTGGCTGACTACTATGTGAAGTGGAAAATCTTACATGCTGAAGTTTGGTTCGATGGAGCACGTTATTTTTACATTCTTTTAAAGTGATTCTCTCATTGATTCATCCGAACAAAATTATTAAGTCTGCTGAGATGCACCAAACCAAGTTGCGCATTCTGTACGTTTTACATCATGCTTGGTGAAATGTTTGTTTTTCGAGACTCGTGTTAACTCTTAGTGCATTGTTCAAACACCAGGAACTCGGTGCAAATATCAACATCCAGCAAGCACTGTATTTGTTTCCACATTATTTGGAAGCAGTTTAACGTGATTTCCCTCCAACAGAATAATAACCAAATCTCCCATCATTGTGGTTCATGGTCATCCCCTGTGGACATTATTGGACCTCGTTTCACAATAAAAACACAGGACTTTCTTGCCAGTTTTCTTGTGATCTCTAAACCTACTGATATGAATGCCTGACATCACTGATCAAACTGAGATGTTCACAAACCAACATCATTGAATGAACATTTATTCATATCATATAACACCTTACTATTGATAATGCAATGTCCATTACTCACCGAGATGTTCATAATGGCATACAAAGTCCGGTTTAACAGAGAGGCTATAAATCATTCATACCAGTGACGTATATGATGAGGCATGTCCGTTAACTTATCTGCCTTACGGCAAGCTTCATTATTTGGACTCGTGCGAGATGGGTAATCAACACCACCCGAAGATAGTGATTACACTGGCTTCTCTAAATCCCTGTGTCAAATGATGGTCTGACCACTGTTTCATTAATCAACGAAATGGATGTGGTAGAAACATTCAGTTAGCCATTTCAGACTCAGAAATATTCCATACAAGCTCCATTATCGCCAAGGCAAATCAAAACTGAGCATCGAATAGTGCTTTTCAGGATAGGAACCGTACGACTGCGTCTTCAGCGGAAGATCGTCATCTTTCCAAACGACATCAGCAGCGTCATTCAAGAAATGTGGTTCGAGATATTGACAATACGATTGCCAATCTTGTGTTCTGAGTTATTTTTCCGTAGTGATTACACAAAAACCAATTTATATTAGATCGGAGGGATCTTCCGATAGAACTAATTATTCTATAAGATGTACAGTCAAGATCGACTATGAGAAGTGTTATATTTTTCCGTGGAAATTGTTCACGGGACTGTACCACTGTTCCTAGAAATGCACAATTTCATTTATCGAAGAATCAAGCTGCTAATGCACATTTCGGATTGATGTATAGGGACGTCAATCTAGCGGAAACGTAGTCTCACTGGTTCTACGCACGATACGGGCCTAATAAGGTTACTGGCAGTAAAACAAATTCCATTCGACTAAACGTGTTTATCGATAATTCGTGGCTCTGAGCTACACCATAAGCATAAATATACAGAAAGAAAAAGATTCACAGCTTGGTGAGAAACCGAGAACAATGGGTAGTACCTTTCCGAAAATCGGGATAGTGCAGAAAATAAAAAACGGTCCACTTATCGGGTAGCCGAACGAAAGTGTAGGGCATTCAGTTTATGACGGTTTATCTATCAAGGGCTTCAAAAATGTGCCAGTCATTTTACATTTTGTATAAACACGATCTTAGCGGGCAGACAATACTCAGATAGTATCGGCAGTTGAACACCGATTTATTCATTGAAATTATCAAACGCCGTACTGGAGAAGAATTCGGGTAAGCCGACAGTACCAGGTAGGATAAACAAACTACTAGAGGAAACACTAACTCCCAGCAAGCTCATGCGTTCAGACATATGTTGAGTACGTCCCCGAAAGGATTCATTGGTGTGCAATGTTTGTTGAGGTGGAGATATTGCCTGGAAGATGAGCGATAACAACCAGCCCTGACAGGGAAGACAAGTATAAAAATCTGACCACTGAGTAAACACATGTAAAGTATGTTAAGCCCAAAGTATGAGGTCTAAAAGACCAACAAATTGAAGGAAATTGTTAAAAGGGACGACCAGTTACGTGATCGATTTCGGACAATTTCTTTGTCAACTTCACAATACTGTTCACAGTGCTCAATTTTCTTTCTCTTTGTAACATATTTGGATCCCTGTGAGAGATAGCAAACCAACCGTACCTCATCAAACGTATTGTTTTCAGAAATAACTGGCACACCTCGGAGTCTCGTAATTATATCTTGACTACCGACATCAGCGGCAGTAATTAGGTTCTGAGTTTTACTGCGTCAATCGAAAATTCAGACAAACGAAATCAATGCCTACAAATCATTACTTCAAAAGTGCACTTGGCAACCCCAGAGTGACTGTACTAATATGCTGACCGAGTCAAACGCCAGTGTTAGTCGCGATTTGAATGATATGTGCAGGTTCAGTTTGATTAGGTGGGAACACCTAAGTTCACCTGTCTACTTGACTGTAAACCATCTTATCCACGGGAACTGGAATTTTGCCTGCCTACACGTATTTGCGGAATTGCAACTTGACGTGGTGTGATAGCTTGCGCGCCTCTATGACCCAAAGAGCTATACAGGATGGCTTCTTTAAGCCAGAGATGCAATCATACCTGACAGGTCAATGGGTATAAGCCAGACAAAGTCCAGTCTCCTGGTGCTCAAGATTGAGGGTCGATTTGAGCTGGCAACTCACTCGGTAAAATCAGTGGAAGAATAATTGATCCAAGCAAATGGGCTTCCACTAAGCCCTCCCGCTGCCTTGTGGATAGTTTCTTGTTAGAACTAAAGGCTCTGATTAGGACCCTAATCGTTCTCCTGCTTTGCGGCTGGATATCCTAGCAGTACCCGTCCAACATCTCCCGTGAACTGTGTGAATAGAAACAATTCCATACTGCATGGATGGTCGTGCAAGATAATCAGGACCGCGCTGACCATTACATCGAGTGGGTTGGGTAGTGATATTGGGCGACTGCTCAGAGTTCCATCTTTGTCTTCTGTCTACAACCACCTCTCTTTACCCCTCTATCCACCCACATTGCTCCCACTGATAACAAGCTCGATACTCGTAACGTATCATTGTCAAAAAGCGTCTTGAATAATCACTTTTATTCTAACTCACATTTTCTCAAGCCTCGTCAGCTTCTGAATCTCAGCTCCCTTAAAGTGCATACTCTCATGCAGGCCGGTTAGCAGATGTGCCTAGCTCTGACAGTAGATTTTCTGAAGATTGAACTCTGCTGCGTAAGTGAAACGCGTATCCTGAATTCGAGCAGTGTAATTCAACTAACTGCTCTTGGTATCTCATAAACGTATTTTCTGAGCATTTCAGGATACGAAGTAGCTGGAGCTTTGGGTCAACATTGTGTAAGAATAGTCTTGACTGACAAGGCAGAGGCTACCCTCTTGGACTGGATCCCTGTTAACAGTCGTTTATGTGCTGTGAGACTCCAGGGCTCAGTTGGCCTTCGAAAGGATAGTTGTGTTAAGCGTACGCCCCAACGGACTGCAGCTCAGACGCGCAGAAAAATGAGTTCCATGATGAACTCACCTCCCCCGTTTGCAGCAGTAAAGTTTCTGACATTGTAGTACTAGGTGGTGACTTCAACGCACAAGCTGGCAAACTTAGTAGGGCAGAAGCTTATTTTGGTGGGCGTTGTGTTCTACCTGCTGAGCATACAGATAACGGGGATAGGCTTCTCCAGTTTTGTGCGAACAATCAGTCATTCCCGTCTGGTACCAATTTCCAACACAGCTCACTTCGCACAGCGACATGACTCTCTAACTCTACAGGCGCTCTAAGCCAGATTGGTCATATCGCCGTAAGCTACCGCTGGTGCAGTTCTGTTCAGAACTACGGATCTTACTGGTCCACGTATGTAGAGTCTAACCATGCATTAGTTTTGATGCGATTATCTCTCCACCTCCATGGTCACCGAGGCAAACTGCAAACGCGGTTAGCCGTACGATGTTTGTCTGATCCAGAATTTCTCCCCACATATGAACAAAAGCTACCACATGAGCCGGGAACGACGAGGAACAGATTTGTAGATGAGCGGTACTAGATCCGACGTCCATCAAAGACACAAGATGTCTAAAGTGTCACTAGGTCTAAAGGAGCAAAAACCCCAGCTCTCATGCCGTAAGGAGATGATTAGGGTAAAAACTCCACAAAGATAAGCAACAAAATGCTTTAAGAAGGATCGCAAACATTGGTGGATGAAGATGGTCGAGGGAATGGAAGTAGCAGCTGCTCCAGGTAAAAGTCAGAGACTTTTCAAAAGCATTCGCGACACTGGTGGATGGCAAACCAAGATCAATGAAACAATAAGCGATAGAAATCGAGAGCCTATCAGCAGCAAACAGTAAAAGCCCCGAAAGTTAGGCTGTATGCTTCAATGAGAAGTTTAGCAGGCCGCTCACCAATGTAGTTACTTGGAAGTCAGTATTTGCGATTCCTTGGAGAGTATCATTTGAACCCCAATCGGAAGTGGAATTCGATTCGAGTGTTCGATTGCTAAAGTAAGGAAAATTAGCCGGTCTTGAAGAATTCCCTCTAGTTCTTTTCGAAATTGGTGGTGATGCATTGATAAAATCACCCATCACCTTTATCCGTGGCCTTTGGAAAAAGGAAAGTATTCTGTTATTATAGGACCAGTCGTTGATTGTATTCATCTTCAAGAGGGGAACACAGAATGACCGTAGTGCCCATGGCGGGATTAGCTTAATTCCATTAATCACCAATGTATATGCCTCGATTTTGCTGGGTCTTCTGACACCGGCTCGAGAGGAAAGCCTGAGAACAACAAGCCGGATTTCCCCCAGGTCTGGGATGCATCGACCAGATTTTTACTCTTCGTCAGTTAAGTGAGACGTGTCAATCACACTCCGTCAGCCGACAATAATAATATTCGTCGACCTGGAAATGGCCTTTGATTCAGTTGAACGGAAGGTGCTATTCAGTGCTGTACACCCGAAAGGTATGCCATAGAAGATTGTCAATCTACTGGGGTCGTTGTACTCTCATACTTCTGGCCGCGTAATGGTTTACGGTGAACTATTCAGTCGGTTCGAAGCTACCAGCGGTGTTCGAATGGGAGGTCCTATGTCTCCATTCCTGTTCAACACCGTCATGGATCAAAAAATGGAGAGTGCCTAGAGAGACTTCCAGGATGTGGGTATCGAACTGAGAAATAGTGAAGCTCTATACGAACCAGATTACACAGACGACCCTGCCTGCTGGTATGAATGCGCTGAACATGCTCAACGTGCACTAGATAGTCTCGCAAGAGCTGTAGCTCCATTCGGCATGCGCTTGGCACCTTCAAAGTGTAGAGTGATGTTACAAGACTGGAAGTCGACGATTCCTAGCTTGATGCTTGATGGGGAGAAACTAACAATTGTTGACCGCTTCATTTGCCTCGGCTGCCGTGTGACTACGGAGGAGAGCACTGTAGTCGAAGTAAACACTCGCATATCTAAGGCTCGTGGGGCACACGCAGGACCAGACCACTTGTGGCGCCGACCTGATACTTCACTGAAGTTGAAAGGTTATGTGTACTGTGGCACAGTGTTCAGTTTTGTTGTATAGTTGCCAGAGTTGGGGTTTGCGTGCGGAAGATATCCGTCGTCTTGAGGCTTCTTGACCATCGATGTTTGCGTAGTATGGCTAAGATAAGGTGGAAAGGTTGAGAAATAAATGCTAAGCTCAGAAATAGAGTACTGACTACCAGATCAGAGAATGTTCTACCACAGCGTATCTAGCTTAGTAGAATCCCTTGGTTGGAGCGTGCGTTGCGTATGGTGAACACGCGTCTACCATAGCGTGTCCTGTTTTCCTTTCCTCCTCGGGAACGGAAGAAACCACTTGGAGGTCAACAGATGACTTGGCAACAGGGAATGATCAAATATACTGTAGCATCGTAACAAACATGCCCTCGGAGCAACGGAAACGACGACAACGACATTGTCAACGACAGCGGTTCGAAGCAGACCCAGATGAGCAGGGCCGAGGAATATACTGGATACAGCTCTCTTCCGTGGGGTTGCAAGTGCACGATCTGCAAAGAAATGGAAAGAATGAAAACCGGATGAGACGAAGGCTAGTAAGGGTATAAGCAGTTACCAACACGTGCGTTAGATAGAATGGGATTTGCGGTCTACGACAATGCTTTACAGTACAGTGAACTTAGGAAAAGTAGGTGCCTCATATCTCCATAGTTTGGATCCAAAAGATCCGTCAACCAGCTGGCTGGATATGCTGAAGGATGTGACAGTGAACCGTGAACAGTGGCGATCGTGCTGTCACTTTCTTTCTGTCAAATCAGAATGATGGATCAACGTGTGTGGTCCTTCAGTTAGACAGTGTATTCCAAGTTTTGGCTACTAGGGTGTCGTTTCCTCTTCCCACCCACGTAGATCAACTCCCTGTTCATCTTGTATGTTCCTTCTTTCTATTTTCACATGTAGCCAGGTAAGAAACGCTGTGGTCAGTGGGTTTACCCTACTGGTAAAGGCTCTACGATGATGAACCATTCGTCAACATTCACTTTTAGCCAGATTTTTTGAGCACAAAAGGCGCACGTGTGAACATGAGTTCTTGTTTTCAGAGGGCGTACCTGATTCGGCATCTTTGAAAAGAAAGAACGAAGGTTCACACTGATCACGGATGACACTGTCTTCTTTGCCGGAGTAATGCAGATAAGAGGAGCGTACCATCCTGGTGAACCACATTTCTCTGTCCATATTTTACTACAATCATTTACATGCACTTGGTATTCACACGGCACACAGGAAGCATAACTTACGAAGTAGCATTTCCGGTGTTCAAATGAGACCATACGTGGAATACCTAAAATGCAGGCCGATCGGACCGACAACGTAAGTCGTTTCATGCAGTCTCATTTCGACCTAGGTAATTCCTACACCTCACATTCACATCCTCAACTGTTCAAAAGAAAGTAGAAGTTCTCTGGAACCAGATTTAACTGAGCTCAATAAAAAGACAGACTCACAAATGCATCCCAATAAAACGTCTTCTAGAACGTTGGATAGAACACAATGAAGAGCAATTCTGTTAATATAGCTTCACGGTGAAGTTGTGAGTAATATTTTCGGGTGGCACGATGAAGGCAGACAACATTGCTATGTCAAAAATGGAGAATATCCGTGAGAAAATTCTAAATTTGGTGTATTTATTGGGTTTCTTCGTTTGAATTTCAAACGTAGAGGCGAATGTCTGTTATTTTACTAGGATGATCTTTTGAGAATATATGTATACATGAAGTAACTACTTGTGAGTAGTTCGTATGGATGGTGATAATTTAAGGTGCCGGCTACAACTGTGATTCCACCGTCCGAACCCAAAGATTAGATCGCCCGACCAGCCTTGCATTCGGAAGCATCGGCCTCAAGTTTCGTTCTTATTAGAACTCGTTAGTGGTGCATATCTGTTGCACCATCCTCGATTTGAAATCGGACCTTACCGTCTGGATTGAGCTAGTGTTTCCACTCCGCCTTCGTCCGGCCTCATCCAAATGATTGAGTTAATTTTGTTCAGGTTTCCTCCTCTTTGAAAGCCAGCAGTGCTTGTCAGCTGAGAATAAACAGTGAAAGTGAAAGAAGTCACAAGGAACTTCATTGGACCTTATCACCTGGTTGGTGTGTGTTTCCACTGCTCCTCTTCGCCCTCGTGAGGTGTCATTCGAATAACCGAGTTAACTTCGAACAGGTATCGTCCTCTTTGAAAGCCAGCCGTCCCTGAAATCTGGGAAGAATCCGTGAGAATAACAGAAATCACAAGGAACTTAACTGGTGATTACTTAGGCTACTATTATTTAGAGCTGACCCATCTAGTGGTTAGGCATATGACGGAATGAGCATGTCCCAAAAACTGTTTTAGCAAGAAGAAAAAGATAGGAATACTGTTGAAGACTTGTCCTTTTCTCTCGAGCCACTGGGATTAGTTATGCCTATCTCAATTAGCTGTTAGTTACGTGGAGATCAGTTCAAGTGAACCTGATCATATCGAGTACTGTTTTACATTTGCCTGTCAACAACAGCTAACCAGAAATGTATACCAACTTTTATGCACGAGTTCACTGATTTAGATCGTTTGTGATTAAGGTCTAGTTTCCCACCGCTTGTTGCCTGCGCAACGAAAGAATCATTCAGTTTATTCACACACAGGTTATTCCAGAATGCTACCTCAAATAAGTTCTGAATCAATAAACTAAGAAATTATTTTGTCTTTGCTAATTTCAAGTCTTTCACGGATCTTTGATCACCCAATAATAAACTGGTTAAACCTAATATTGTTATAGATGAAATGAATTTCTTTTGCATATCGACGTTGTAAACTGACGTGTTCCTTGTTCATGATCTATATAATTTATGGTGCAAACTTTTTCGCCAAGCAACCAGAATAAATTTGGTTTTGAGCGTACCTCTTTTTGGTGGCATGAGGAGATTGAAGGATTTAGATGATGGTAAATGCACTACATTTTCCGCATACATATGTCAGCGGCTCGAGACGGACTTGAACCGGCCACTTTTCGCATACCGGGCAGTTTGCTTGCCAGCCGATCTGACTCGTAAATAGCAAGCAGATTTCCCCCGAAATTCGCCTCACCTCTGCGCTGTGCGTGCGGATGGCGTGTTGCAATGCCCAGGCCATTGTCGTCACTATTTATTGTTTGACCCTTTACACACCTTCCATATGATCCGGACTGCTGATGTTCCTCGACTGACCGTCTCCAACATCACACGCACACACACACTCACAGACACACACACGTGAGTCTTCGTACCAGAGGTGACAGTCAAAGCTCTTGCTGCTTTCTCTTCCTTATCACGCCAGTTACCCTGCAGATCACATGAGCTAGAAAATGAGGTGACACATAGTTTGACTCATTTTTCGAGTCACATTTTACACAAAATGTCATGACGATCCAAGGAATCTCTGTTCTCTGCCTCGATTGATTTGTGTGTGGTCGACTTCCTTCAAACGATTGTTTCCTTTATTGAGCAACTGGTTATTGTCATTTTTGCCGTCTTTGCTTGCGCTACATTTCAACTTCCTATGACCGTGTATGATCGGATTCATCGGGATTTTGGTCAGTTGAAAGCTATTTATCAATCCCCTTGGTAAGTATAGATTTTCATTGATAATCATTTACTAAAGATGGCACAATTTTACTAACCTTAACACGAGAATGTAGACAATTACTGCGGGACACGACTCAAGGCAGTACGTTTTACTAATCTGGAGAACACAGTTAGGCGATCAAGCCCATTTTCAGTGATACATAATCATGCCAATACGTCACAATATATTACGACAAGTAAAAGGGTTAAACCTATTAGATAAATGGAAAGTAATAAAAATACCTAATAAACCCGCAGCTTAGCTGCGTAGAACGTTTTAATGAATACATCTGACAATATTCTATGTATAATTTACCGGTAGTGTATGCACTGGCACCCAAAAGTGAGGTAAATCAGTTTTCTATCGACGAATGTCTCGAGAATTTCAGCGTCACTCGATCGTTTGGTGAAACACCGTGGTGTAAAATCTAAAGGATTAGATCGAGTTTCGTAAGTAACTTCCTTTGTACTTTTGGATGTGGGATTTCACTGCAGGTACTATGTGTACACTTACTGCTGAATGTATGAACTTACTTCGTGCGGAAAGACAGAGCTCAGGTGATCAAATCTCAAAATTGGAAAACTACTTTTATTTTATTGCGTTCTGAAAGCACTGCCACTCAATTTACACATCAGTAGCGTGTATAAGCATTATGGGAGCCTAGCATTAGTACCCTGTTTCCTTCGTTTTTAAAGAGCCAAAGTAGTTTATACTTACATTTGCCGATATAAGTTGCATGGATATCCTGTTTGTATTCCTAATGCTGGTGCCCTAGGAGAGCATGTTTTCACTGTACGAACATTTTTCGGCGGTTTTGCTCATGAATGAAACCCGCCGTTCGTATTCTGGAACTCCCTGCCCCAGACCCTACTACCTGTGTATAAAACCACGAAACCGCCGAATAAATTTGGTGTCAATTTCGATTTACTTCTAGGTTTACTCGTTTGCTTTGACACATATCTTCAGCCTTTTTCTAGGTACAGACTTTTCTAATTTTTTATTGGTAATTTTCTCACATTGTAACTGCAGATTACCTTTTTATTCTGTAACTGAAGGTATCATTTCGTGTTAGCTATGAAGCTTTTTGTTTTACTGTCTATACCGTGGCCGTGACTACGCTGCGCTACAGTTTCCCTTGACTCCCCACTGACTGGACCGTTTGTGAATATTCTGTTCCGGTTCACCGGGCAGCTTTCTGTACCTTTGTTTCTGGTTTCTCTCTTGGCTGTGAATCAATTGCCTTTTTATATTACAAGAATTATCTTTAGTCAACTGGAATTTGTTCTGCTGCACAAGACTCCTCATGGAAATTTTATCTATACAAGTAGCTCATGTGTAGGTGAATTTCAAGATATCCGTGAAGCAGGCTCATAGTATCACAGGAGTTATTCGCATAAAAGTACTATCTGTAACAGCGTACAGCGTGTTTTTTAAGTAATGTATACCAAATATAGTGTCTAAAGCTAGTGAGACTAAGTTCCTGCTAGATTGACATCTTCAGAAATGGGGATAGTTTCTAAAGTAGGATAAGTGTTTCAAAGCAAACTGCGAAGAAAAAGTTTAGCGTAAGCCCTCAGAGGGTTCAGTTCAATCAGTGCCGGTAACACCACCCGATTGGAACTACCTTTTCAGGGTTGTTTAAGGCTTCACTAAAATATATCGTTTATGTAACGTAAACAGGTTGCATTCAAGAAACACTGACCGATACAAGACCATACACTTTCCTGTTATTCCGTTGAGAGTTGTTCAGTTGACAACGCGCATAAGTGTCATTTCGTATTGGTCCATCTTCGGAGATCTTCACTGATTTTATTCATTCAACCTAGCATCAGTTCTGTCCCGCCGATCGCATACAGACTCTTATGCAGGAGACATAGAAGTGCGTATTAGTTTCATACGCATTCTTCTTATTGAATAATGACTTTCTTCATTTTTTTGACTTCATACCAAGAATATGTGCTCAGTTTATGATACACAATTGGGCCAATTGGTTGGGTGCTCTAACGGCTTGGCTAGCAATACGCTTGACATGGATGTGACCACCGGTTGGCATGTCCTTTTGTGAAGCGTATCCACTGCGTTAACTTGTGGTTAAGGTACCAAACTTCAGCTATTCGACGACAACTTATTAATATGGTGATGCAGATAACGTTCAGAAAGCCTAGGATCAAAGTTGAATGAGGCTACTCTATGCTATGCACTAAACGGTTTGAACCTTTGCAGATTTTCATCTCGTCTAGGGGAAATTCATTCACCTACCCACTGAAATGACTCTCAACACAAGAAGAGGGAGTGATGACCCACATATCCCGCTGCACGTGCCAGTGTGTGTATTTGATTGATCACAGTGTGGAATGCTCGAGTGGTTCAACACATGTTCAGTAAAATGAAGCAGACCAGGGAATCTTAAGTGCCTACACAAACTGTTTCTGAGAGCACAGAGGAGGATCTTAGAGGCGAATACTCGCAGCTTCAGCGATTGGAAGGCTGCGACAATTGATAAGTCTTGACTGCGGACCCCGAACTTTGTAAATGGTACGAAAAGCCTTTATCACCACCAGTGAGTGGTTTGACTCAAGGTGTGAGTACACAGAGCTCGTAATTATCCCAATTGCTGCCATGTTCATCCAAGCCGATTGGTGTTTAAGAGCGCACTCAAACAGGCGCATGGTCATACGACCATTTTACTTAGTTCTACAGGAAAAGATAAGCGAAGATACACAAGATGGCTGAAGAATCGGGCACACTATCCTTTGATCGAAATCATGTTAGAGACTTGTAATCGAACAGAATTTGTAACTGCGCAGGGTAGAATGTTCGTTCGACTGTTCCTTGTGATCTTTAGTAAATGATTTCGGTTTCCATATTCCATTCGAACTGGAAACACATAGATTCTTCTTTTTGGACTCTATCCCTTGTGGTCTCTCTTCATTTCCCGTAATCTTCCTTCACACATACCACTAACTACAGCCATTTTGTAAGAATGCTCTCAGCAAAAAGAAATTCGTTATTTGTATTGTTTTCGGAGCTGAGTTTTTCCTGCTATAATAATCTAGCAAACCATCAGACCTGTCTTTATTTTGAGGGATGTAAAACTGTGAAAATGGATGTTTTGTTCCGATAACAGAATGGAATAACAACTCCAAGGGCTTACACATACTTCTGAATACGATAGAATGTTGCCTCTTTCTTCGTTATTTGTGCAACAAAGTGCATCAGATGTTGGTAACTCATCTTCTCCTTATTCACTGAATATCAAACACTGCCTTTGATTATGTTTATGACATAGCAGACCTCGAAATCCTGTCAGTCAACAATAGGGCTTACCTTCTACCGAGTTTTAAAATTCCACGTCCGATCGATTAGCTAACCACAGCCTCGTATCCGGAAGATCAATCATCCGAACACTACGCACGCACGATCTTATTTCCTGTGGGTTGTTTTTCACCTGATGTCAGCTCACCTTGTTCCTCGTTGAGTAATGGGCATCGGTACTCATGGCAAACAGTCATGGTCAAATACTGTTTTTCTCTCGTATTGCGACCATGCTTCTTGCTGTTCTTACGTGCTTTCCTTTATGGACGTAACATGTACCAAGCTCTGTGGCAGTAAACATCTCAGAAAATAGTTTGCAGTAATTAAGCCCGTCGTACTAACATGGCTATTGAATATGAACAGAGTAAACCTCTTTTACCAATCCGAAATTGTTGAGCTCTGTTTGTCAAGACTGATCGCCAGTACGTGCTGCTCAGCAGAAGAAACCCGAATCCTAGACTGCCGCTTGGGTAATTTACCTTACCAGTTGATATGCCTTTGATCCAGACGTCGACAACTCGACAACGGAGAAAAGGTGGCTCTGGCCAATCCAGCTATGCTATACTATTGTTCATAGGTATTTTTTAACATACTTCCTGACTCAAATTGCAAGTGCCTTTTCGTCTACCCGCTTTGTAGGCCTTGTGATGGGAACTCGAGACAGGAGAACCATTCTAGTCCAAATATTGCAGCAAATTAGTGAAAGGGTCTAACGAAATTGTCAAACCTACAAGAGTTGGCATGTTCCAATCACAATGATCGACGATAAGGCTGGTTTAAAGCAAATGTGGCGGTAGCAGGTATAACTGATGTAGGCCCCCACAAACTGATTGTGCAGCTTATCAACTCTCTTATCTGCCGCGGCTGATGGCTAACAGTGGACTGAGTTATCCCTGGTTATTGGCAACAGTGGTATAAATGTTTACTCTCTGCCAATGTGGATGCACATGATGACGTGTATAATGTCCGGCTTCTCCGTAAACTCGGTCCTGCAGAACACGTACGCAACGTCCATTGCGTTATACCACAGAACAGGTGAAAACTAACTTTCCCTGGGAAAAGTTTCGAAACTACCGGAACTTTTCGGCACAGTACCACATTCTTTTGTGTCCAGCTACCAAGACAAGGGTCAAACTACTTGTTGCATTCTCTAAAAGTGATCATCTTTCAAAGCAGCTTCTTCAGGCCAACGAAAAGGCGAACAAGTCTGGTTGGCCGTATGCCCTAAAGCCTATCCACACTCAACAAAACTAAAGTACGACCTTGGGATAATATGTGTATAGATAAACTGTAAATTGAAAAGAACTACCGTGAGATGTAAAACTCTGAAACAGTTGTATTATACCTAGCCCAAGTTGAGGAAAACTTAGAAGATCTGAATCACAAGGTCGCCGTAAACTCCGACACATCCTCACTGTCCCCCGCATCCTGACAATCATCAAACTTGCCTCGTCCCACCGGAATTTATTTTGTAGAATTCTACAGTAAATCAAATGTAATACGTAAGGTGGCTTCAATTTACGGGACTAGAAGACCGCTCTTTGAAATTCACATTTTTTAAGGATTCTTTTTATTCAATGTACTGAATCTGAAGTGACTCTCTATCTCTGGAGACCTGTATTAATTACAAGTACCCAAGGAAATATCACATAAACATCGTCGAGTAGCCTGCACATCAGCTTTCTTGTAAGAACATAAGAATTCAGCTCTCCACTTCATTAGTTTTCAAATTCACTCTCGCTACTAGATCACATTTGCTTCAAAACCTCTCCACCAACCCTTGATGCTGTTGGTTACATTGTTAACTAAACTGCTTTTGCTCTTGATCACAATGGCCTTGCTTCCAGACTAATTCTCCCTTATTACGCGCATTCTACCCAATAATGGAAAGAACAGTCGGACTTCAAAAGCCATTCGTAATTATTTCCTAGTGGCACACAGTTCAGCCCTTTTGGCAACAAACACCGTTCTTTCGTTCGAATCAATTCTGATGATTTTCAGAGTACCATTTTATCCACAAAGTTCTTCTTATCCAAATTCAAGCTCATTGTTTTGCTTGAACTCATTTTGTACAAATAGAGTATTAATGTTATTCTTGAATGTCTCTCTAACAGGAAAATTTTGAATGAAAATGTTTCTGGTTCAATAAAGTCCTCAGACAAGTCAATGTGTCTTCAAATCTTCAAGGCGGATAGCGTTACGAAACTGTTTTTTAAAACACATCAAATATCTGTTAAAACAATTAAAAATCACAAATTTTGTTATTCTAGTCACGTTGGAAAGATGTTCACTAGTCAGAAGGATTTATATTTTAATCATTCAGACTCAAACAACTTAGACTACTCCCATAATATCTTAATTCAGTTTATCACATACTGTATTCTAACTCACTGGAGTTGTCGTCCTACCACAATTTGTTCCGGCTTAAATGAATAGGAAAGAGATTGTTCCATCTCATTAGGCGGTCGCTGGAACAGCTTTCTTGTTGCATGTACAATAATACAGAGATTCTCGCTGACTTCAGCATTGCAAAGCATTTTGATGCTCACAACGAATCCATCCATAGGTTATTTTGTAACACCAATCATAGAATTTAAGAAAACCAGTTGAGTCGAAGAAACAGTTTTCGGTAATTCAACCTCAAGCTTTTGGCTGATTACAATCAAACCGTTCTTACCATGTGACTAGTTTGTCTGTTTGACACTCTCGGACTGACAGAATGTTAAATTCTTTTGGTCTTGGTGAAACCTGTGTCATGGTAAGTGGACATTACCCAGATAAACTAGTTGCGTGACCACGACAGTTCAGCTGTGGTATTCGTGGCCAGATTATTGTTTATCACAATTTATGCGCATTATATTTTGTCTAGTTATCCCGCGTAACTTCTAAACGACTTAAAAATGTATCACACGTGTTTACTTTACCAAACTGTACATTTTAAATTCTACGATGGATAGTTTTTGACATTGAAACTAACCATTAATTTCATTCTACATTCTCCGAAGCCACCTCTACCGATTCCACTTACCGAATTTCAGAATCATTGTTTCATGCACCCTTGCGTATAGAATGCACTTCACCCGTTACAGTTTATGCGATTTTGTAGACAGCGGTCAAATAATTAATGACGTTTTTGTCGAATTTCTTCTTTCATGTAAATGTATTTATCATGTTATTTCGCTTCCACGCCTTCTCATTTATTTTTCAATTGTCCTCCATACCATGTTACTTTGATTCAATCCTAAATCACAGGCGTGCTGGAAATCCATCTTTTATAGGTTTAATAAGGTATTCATTGACTCGACTCGACGTGAAATGACTGTTGACGGAAGACTAGTTTCAATTTCCGGCTTGCAGTCCTCCAATGATGCCAGTACCCTCCCTTGTCTCCTGTTCAAGATGCAGCAGAACAAATAGGTCACACACCATAAACTGAATGTACAATGCCAGATACTACTCTACTGTAAGTATGGTGTCAAAACGATACTGAAATGAGCAGGTTGAAGGCAGACAACTTTTTATTTCACTAAGTTTAGTATCCTTTTGCGACCTCACTGGGCTTCGGCTCCTGGAAGTTTTCTTTTCGTTGTGTTTTGAATATTGGACAAATGAAACCCCCACGGAGGACGTTGGTCCACACATATCACACTTCTATTATCCGAGGAAGGATTGCGCTGGGGGGGAATAGGAGTCCCTGGAGATAGACCTGATGTAGGCCGAGGAAGCAGCTGTAAATTGAATGGAGACGTGAACTGTGAAGCGAATGGAGACATTTCCTTGGCGTTGTCCAACAGAAGTCTTTTGTACGGCCTGCATTATGGTAGTCCCTAAGAAGTGAATACCCCTGAGGTGTGGTTTGAGCGTGCAGTACACCACGAACAGTGCTCTTTGTTTCAAGAGAGCAGTGTAGTAAGCAGGTTGAAAGTAGCCGTCTTGTTTTTCGATAACTTGAGTGTAGGATCCTATTCAGTTCTTACTCCCACCCACCCAGTGTATCAAGCGGAATGTGGACGGGCAGCATCCTTTGGGTTGGGGGCTTCTTAGCTTAAGTGGACGATAGCTGCCCAATGAAGCACGATGATTTATCCAACTGTCGAGATAAACACCAATACTTTACTCCTATGGTCATTTGGTAGGGTTTTTTTTACCGGTAAACTTATTATCTTTGTGTTTATTTGTTAGATTGTCCTCTTCAGGATGGTATTAGTAGAACCAGATGTTGCCCATTACCTGGGTCAGCGAATGACTTCCGTTTAGTTATGTGTCAGGCAGGACTGCATCTCCGGCTCGAGCAAGCAATCCTTGTACAAGGCTGTTCGGGTTGTGCAGGCGTGCAAGCCTCCACCCCACGCCAAGGGTCAGTCAAACCGTATGGCAGTAGTCAATCACTTACTATCCTCTAGATATCTAGAGTTATGTCTACCTCTGTCGAGGACTGCCAACGTAAGGAAACTGTTTATTAATCTCCTGCTCGTGCTGTAAACAGGAAAACAATCGAGGTTGAACGAAAGTTTGCATCTTCTGTGCAAAGATCTGGCCTGTGATCACGTAAAGCTGTGAACAATTGCCGCTAATTGAAGATAGCAGGGGGTTGAAAGTCTTAGACCACTGGTGCTTGCGCCTAAGCCTTTGTAAAAATTGGCAGAAAAGGCTATTAAACGACGAAACAAACAGACGGTGTTGCAAAACTGGCCAACTCTCGGTCCTTTTTTTCAAAGCCACCCCATGCAGGTTACCTAAGAACATCTTTCTGCATGATCAAGAACGATAGGGAAAGTCCAGATTTGCAGATCATCTATGGTTCCTGATAAATGAAGAACTGGGTGACAATTCCCAATGATCTCGCATCCAACCACCATATATGGTCACAAATGAACCTCGATATCTGTAAGTCCCACTGAACCTCTAGTAGAAGAAAACTCGGTAAAAATAAGTACATAGGAAACAGCATTACCCTTATCCCTGGAAGTGACTCTGGACACAAGCAGTATCCCAGAAAATAGGCCGAATGACGTACCAATTTATTTTCATGCTCTCCTGGTACCAACTACGCCAGGCAAGTGGATGGGATATAATCGCATGTGAACTACAGAGACCAATCCACGCCTGAAACCATACACGGGGTTGATCGATCAAAGAGGATAAGTATTTGCGGGCCCCGATGAACAACCTGAAATAAGAAGCTCTGAAAACACAGATAACTCTCAGATTTTTGCAGCCAACCAATATGTCCTGTGGATTATTATAACCACCACAAGAACAATCCATCCGTCAACCACAATGGTCAATGCTTCGCTGTGCACTAGAGGCCGTAATAAAGTGACTACCTTAGTCCACTGAATTGTTTTTCTTTTCAGGATAATGAAATTCACAAGCTAGGTCCCTGTTCTATAACTGTACGATGTTTCGAACTAAGGTGACTAAATTGGTGGAAGGAGAATGGGACCAACTTTTCTATTATAGTTTGAAGTGCCAAACTAGTTCAATATACGTGGCTCTCTCATAATACACTACGGTGACACTTTTTGGTGCGGGTTGTGATAACAGTCCTTCCTTAATCAAGCCATAAAAAGATAGAAGCAGTAAGCCGAGGGAATGCATGGCATCTATTCTAACCAATAAATGAAAAGAAAACAATTTGAATAATCAATCATGATTCCCATCGGTTGGTATACCAGTATGGGCATAATGTAACCATGAACAATACAGGCAGACAGATTTGGAATTACAGTATGCCTGCAAAAGATACAAGCACCATATTCCGACTATCGTGAAAAACGTTTCAGTATATGGAGTTCAGTAAAACGACGAATGGATCTCAAGGAATATGACAGTTTTTTCAGTATCCATTTACGAACAACCGCGGATGTAAAAATCAAGGCAAGTGGATTGATTAGGAAGTTTATAGTGAAAAGAAGAACACTAATGTTTTCGTATTTATCAACTCTGCTCACTCTGAGTATTCCGAATGCAAACAGAACATACCAGAAATAAGTGTAGAATCTGAAAACTAGGAAAGTTGCTAGCATTATAATGATCCCCACCGAAGTGGCTCTCACCTTCGCGCTCGACTCATCTTCAGGATTTACGGATGACGCGTTAGTTCCAGTGACATTTTTCATTCTACGTAGCACAAGCAGTATTTTGATTTGGAGTACACAAACCACCATTGCGGGAAAAAAGTAAGCAAAAACGAAGTGGAAAATTGAGTGGATTTTCATGCAAAGAAATAGTTGTTCTACTCCGACTGTTTGTAAGTTCAATGCGTAGTATGTTACAACAAACAAAGGCGATGTTACGAATAGCGAATAGGACCACAAAACCATAATCAATGTGATCAGATAGCATTTTGACTCAGGACGATAAGAGCGAAATAAAATCACTGCCCAGAATCGGTCGAATGATAAGAGAACTATATTAGTAGAACTGAGTGAGCTGTTGAACGTGAATGGAAAATAACTTGATAACAAATAGCGGTACGCCGGTGCAGCCATTACCTCCGGTGGCAAATTTGAACTGAATGTGCACCAATAGGCGACCACAATGATACAACCCAGCGCGTCGAACACGAATTGAAGACGAAGTAGAATTCGAGTGACGGGAAAACTGACTTTCACATAACACGTCACAGTGAGTCCGAGAGTATTTCCCAATATTCCGAGTATAACCAAAGGCCAAACAAGTAGAGTTTGCCGTAAAAGAACATTTTGCTCACCAACGTTTGCTTTGGTCACATTCATGTGGAATAAATCACAATCTTAGTTTGAAGAAGGATTATTTTTCTTTAAGACCAAACTGATCATCTTAAATGTAACGTGGTCAGTTCTCAAACCAGAGAGGAGGAAGGGAATTTGGCGACCGATCATTGGTCAATTTCTGTCCAATCATAAGTGGGCTGAATGTGTTGCACGTGGTAAAGTGTTGTTTAGTTATTGGTACCTATTCATAATCGCGAAAGCATAGGAGCAAAATGTACGACCTGAACGAAATGCATCATAACAATTGGCAAACTAGGGAGAACAACCTTTGAACCAAAGAACGGTTCAGTTAGATTCATATTCGTCCTAAAGAAAATAGGGAAAGAGAACGAATAGAGGCCAGTTCGTTCCAAAATTTCCATAACTTTATAGCTGTAGATGAGTGTTGGTACCAAATGCTTACACCATGTTTTTGGTTTTTGTCTGTAGGGGTAGCTGATGTCACCGAATAACGGCGGAACATAAAAAAGAACAAGTGTGATATTTCTCCAGTTGTTTGGCTCTTTGAATGTTTCTGCAGGTGGAACTGTCGGTCATAGTTTCTCTTTCAGGATTCAAGCAGCTATACGTGGACACCGCCAGAATATCAGGACGTCCTTATACAATCAGATTGTCACAGTTTAAGTTTGTGCCACCTTGTTTCATCTGTGGACGGATTTCATAAATTCTAACGATACTGGTCATTCCGTTTTGGATGTGCTTTGTTAAGAAATGTGCTACTCTTAGAATTAGGTGATTTTGAAAAAATATTTTCTAAACTAGGTGTTCTTTTGACGATGTGCGAAAATTTACTCAGTATACTGACTAAGGATTTCAGAGTCAATCACATATGGCAACCAGATTGTGAATAAAAATTCATTCATGCGCACCAGTTATATTGGGCGACTGTTCACTCGGTTCAGGTGTGCTCTTAAATTCAAAAAACTACAATCTTAGAATGGATGACGTGTGGAACTTTTTTCACATCTCACAAAAGTGAAATCCTGAATTTGCATTAAAGATGTGAATGGTAGCTGGTTCGTTTTTCTAGAATGTACCTCTCGATAAAAGCTAAGACAAGAGATCACATAAATGATTGTGGTTGGAAACTAGCAGATTCATTATTGACTCCCGGAAGGAAAAAACAACCGGTCTGAAGTAAATAATTCGACGAAGTGTCAGAATCAGTGAAGTATAGACCTGTTTCTTTAATTATACTGTGTTCCATCGGCCTTATCAAATAAATCGTTGGGAGCATGACAGACTGAACTGTCTTTGATTTTTTTTCATTTTTCATTTATCCAGGCAAAAGATTACTGGTCGTTCTCTACTGCCCGTCACCGATCCATTGTCAGTGAGCATTTCCTGCTAAACATCAGTTTACTAGATCATTTTGAATAGATGTTTGAAGTTTCTTTTAGTCGTACCGCCCTTCGGAACCGTACATATTTGTTGACATCCAGCTGGTCTGAAAATCGTACACGAAATAGTATTGAAAACCAGATTAATCCTTCCGTGAGTAATCGAAATGCAGTTTTCCATAACTCATGTCACTTCCTGAGAAAATGCCCATTGGAATCGCGTTTGAGGATTAGCAACAAGTGGATCTTTCAGCTTGCAGCAAAACACATTTGTTGCGGCCTCCATGCAAAACAATCTCATTACTCGACAAACGGCTGATGTATTTCGACAAATTATCTTCATCTCAGATTGCAACACATGATTCTGACTATAGCAGTCAGGGATTGCTGTCCGGGGTTGAAAAAATTGTTCAAAATGAAAAACCTCACGAAAGATTGGTTGGAATAAACAAAGGAAATCAAACTGAACCTACGGTAACAGATAGAACAGCACAGAATTGGAAAGTCTTCACTTAATATCCTTCAAATATTGTAATATCACCATACGAAAATAATGAAGTGCTATTCATCTACACTACAATCCGGAGATTGAACCTACAGGGTTGAAGCAGACTTTCACTTAACCTTTTGACAATAGGTACGTGTTTGAACCCTCCCGTTTTGTACTTTTTTCCGCCGCACCACAGAGTGTCAACGTATCACCTTCTAGATTTGAGTGTCTGATGAACCAAGCGTCACTTTAGTTTTATTGCATAAGTAAAACAGCAGCTAATCTGAGGTTTACCATTGCAGTGGAGAGGACGCTTCGTAATCAACGAGGATCATCATTAGCTCGGAGTCAAAAGCAAATCGGAAAATATGAGAGCATATCGGACTGGATATTTGTTTGTCCCGTCCAAACACCAGGATTTCGTGGGACTTCACCTCTTGTTAGATAAAAAGATCCATTTGGAGTTCAGTGGAATCATCCATCATTGAACTAGAGCCCTTAGAATATTGTAATTCAATAATAAACGTGCTTGCAAGCGGCTACCGTTACACTCAATATCAGCTTCTAAACGTGAAATCTAAGGCCATCAAAGAGATCGAAGGACAATTTCTATTTACTCGAATGAGTAGTGGTTGACTGAATGAACACAGACCTATTACTTCTAGTGATTTATCGCACGAGTAATATTCCTGAAGACTCTCTACAAAGCACTCAATATGAACTGATAAAATACCCTTTGTGTATAAGTTGAATAACTGTGTCAGGGAGGCAGACGATCAGGGTCATCGGAACGAACGGTGCTCCACGACTTAAAGTGGCGGAATTATCAGAATGTTCATTTGTCAGGCGTCACAAATTTGATCAAAAGGCATCCTTCAAAGTAATATGGAGAAATTCAAATTATGTTTTTTCCAATTTTTTGTAATCACTTACCGTATGGCACTTACGGAACATTGAAACAGCTTGTCTTTTGACTGCTTACAGCAGGATTTCCGTATGCACTAACCGGAGTCTACCAGTTCAGTTCACACACGTATTTGGACCACTTCAAAAATCTGACAAATCTATCAAACCCAATATGAATTCAAATAGTTATCTGGGAGCCTGCTTGGACTATGATAGTTTTGTTTAGGCACATCCTGAATAAGAACTAAGTTCCAGTTGAAATTATTGTGACATGACATGAAGGTGAAACAAATGGACCAGTCTTATCCGCTGGTAGTCGATACAAGAAGAGAAAATTATTTATTGCGAATTCGGTAAATTTTTGGTGAAGCGCGGACCGAATCTCGTTAGTCAAATCTAAGAGTACTGTAGAAGATGGTCACCGTATGTTGGTGGGTGATTGCTTGAGCGACTGATGCTCTCCATCAGTAACCAGACTTATGATAACCCTGATCAAAATCATAAACTTAACGGAAAGAGCTAGGTTTCCTCAGGAAAACATTATGTTTTCTCGCTCAGGTAAACATCCTAGTATGAATGCATATCTCTGGTTCAATGGTAGCAGAGCTTGAAAGAGTTGAACCACACCAATCTAGATTAGGTCGGCAAGGGTGAGAAAAATCCGCGTCGCCCCCAAAAAGGTGTGACGAAAGAATTGCGTGGAATGAAATGAGAAGACACATTAACCAGCACTGTTATGTGTTCAAGTCTTGAACATACGAACCACGCCAACTTAAAAGGCGGTGAATTTAATCGAAACAACCTGGACAATGAACAAAAGACTTGTAAAGGTGGTGGGTAATTTTCACAAGGATTTCATATGTCGTTAGATCACGGATTTTGACTGAAAGTACGACTACTAAACTCATTGTGTATATAATGCAGTCAAAGCCTGAAATAGAATGGATTAGGTTTGCATCATAATTTTGGTTGTGTAAAATCCGTGCTTTGTTGTTGATCACATGTTGGATTAAATGAACATTATCTACAACTGTATTCACCACGTTGAAAGCATCTCAGTGAATCCTTACAACGATTCCCAGTGTTTGTCAGATTCGACGAGCAAAACATGAGAAAAAATATTAGTAAATAGACGGTAAAATGCCCTATGTCACTGAACAGAATAACTTTTAGATTTGCCTACTAGTTACTGGTTGCGTGATATGTTTCACGGTGTGGGTCATGGTATGCTAGATCCGAAGCATTAATTTTAAAGTACACGTTCTCTGAGATGCGCGACTAAGAATATCGTTTGTGATGAACGGAACAGGCAGCGCCAAAGTACTGTTCCGTGTTGTGCACTAAAGAACAAAAATTCACGCAAGTGTGGGTAGGTTGCAGGGTATCGGATTTTAAATTTGAAGATTATCCTGGAAGTGTTGAAATCAGCATTAATAGTCAAACGCACCAAAGGAAACAGTCATGTATGTGCCTCGGATCTGTTGCATACCTTTTGTGACAATAAAGGAGTCGTCATAACTCAAACATCCGGTTAGGCTGTTAAGCCTCGAACTTAAATGAGAACAGAATTTGTCACTTATACGGTGCTGACACATGGGAACAACCAACTTCGCTCGAGACCTTCCAATAGTCATTAAACTTGGTGCCCTTTGTTCAAGTTACCCCATTGAGCGTTGAATGTTCTCTTTTTTCACATGGCTGTATAGTCAGTGCCGCTCACACTTCACTTATTTTTATAATTATCACACAGAGGGTATAATTTTTGGAGGCGTACGAGTCGAATGAGCGTCCACTCTCATGGCGAATACCCATGTCTTTTTATCTCGCTCTTGAAGTTTTAAAGTATGTTGGTTTTTTTAAAAAACTGACGCATAAAATTCATATATAAGCTCAAGTTAAACGATGACACCTAGATGTAAGTGGGTAAAATGTTTGTTTATTGGTCAATCTCAAAGTCTTTTTAAAAGTCACTAACTAAAAACTTCACTAGACTTTGATCAGGATATTAGCTATACTGCGATAAAAAAACTACAAATTTATATAACAGAGTTGACGGTTTGATTTTGAAGTCCTCTGTGAAGTTGCAGCCTTCGAATAATCAAAAACCATTATTATAGGAATAACAAAATTTATGCGTCTTACAGCCACGAAAAATTTGAATCCCATCGTAGATTGTTCTGAAATCCATATACTCACATGTATGTGTATATACTTATTCGTTTATATATTTTCTTTTGTTGGATTCGTGCTTTCCCTGTCAATCACACTCACGCGGGCATACACATGTCAAACAAACGTCTGTTGCACCAAACTCAATGGTACCACATTTTAGTAATCAAATTCTGATCATTTCAGTAAATGGAATGTACTCAGACATTTTTTGAACTAGGGTTTGGTACATTCGAGACCTTAATCACTCGAAAAACGTACATTGTCTACAAACGATGATTTATCTCCTGAGCTAAATCTCTCCCGTAGTCTCATATATGTTCATATATGCACTGTTCATCTCTTTCATATCAAGGTCCATGCAAACCATTTCAAACCAAAGCAATCGAGTCTCGATTGTTCTCAGGGGTCTTGAGCATACAGAGGAGTGTATTTTCATTACCAATCCGCTCATCGAGTGAAGAATTGCTGTGCTTACACAAACAATTTCAGGCATGACTTACTATGAATTGGAATCCTTTTTCTGGATGAAGGTCAATGAGGGCCACTCACCAAGCGACTAGTTATTGTTTATGAATTTAAAAACAATTGGGCATCAATCAACTCTCTAAATGCCTAGCGTGATGATACTGATAAATTTTTCTGCTAGTAACTAGAGACTACTTGAAAATAACCACACCCAATTTGAAAACTGTGTTGTGATTGGTAATCGTTTATCATAATATATTTGCATACATTTCCAGGAAGGCTCAGTTTGTCCTCTCTAGGAATGGATTTAGAAGATAGGACAAGTATTCCCATCAGAAAGTGCATACTGCTCATACCAACCAGCTTAGCTTATTTAATTCGGAAACACGAATCTGCTATTTAGATACTTCTAAAAAGCTTTCGATGAACTGTTGAATAGGAAATACAAAAAAATTGACCTGAATCAAATAAGTTTCTTTCGGGCTTGAATTGGATAATTGTTTTCCATCAAGGTGTGCTTCATATTTAATTCGTGTACATGATTCTCAGTCTGATTTTGCAATTTCCGCATGTTCTGTGAAATCAGAATTTAATTCCGGTTGCATTGTTCTGACGAAGAAAAGAAGCAAACGCGGAATGTGTGGTAACCTTTTTTCACAACGTTCCATCGAAAGTTACAAAAGGTGCTTTCAATGTGATCCCCAATAACAATAGTCCTAATGATAATAATAATTATAACAATCTTAGAAGAGCCCAGCTAAATCGTTTTTTACGTACAAATGTCCGTGATAGGCAGGTTAATCGGCTTTTCACTGCTTTTACTATGCGAACTATACAAACGTTTCAATTTGCTTGAGCCAGAAGATTTGTCGTGAACCGGTTGAAGCTATTCCTCACCGGTGCTATTTTTAGTGAATTTAATATGACTCACACCAAAATATAGCTTTTCAAACACTAGCGTTGATCGGAACAATATGCCCCTTTTTATCATTCTCTTAGAACATTAAAAATGGATTTGTCCGACCTGGCATCTAATTCAGTCAAATAACATTTATGGACTTTGATTGTGAAAGAGAGTAGGGCAAAGCTGAGGTGCTCCACTTCCGTTGACAGACTAACGCTAAGCATCAGCCAATGCACGAACTACAGTCAATCACGTTCTTTTACCGAAATTTTATTGTGAAATGAAGTTTTACCTGTACACACTCCCAAAGGCGGCAGCATCAGAGAGACGTATGGTCGACTAAACCAGGATACACTTTTTATCAAGAAAAAGTGCATGGTGAGTTCACAGTCTGTCTGTCCGTGTTCTAAAATTCGTCGAGGAGTGAACAATAAGATTTGGTAAACACATTCTTGACCATATTTAAGCTCATCTGTTTCTATCGCAGACACTGCTGTTCAGCTTCTGATTAGACGAAGGAAGTAATCCATCATTACAGGACTGCACCTTAAGTTATTTTGATGGCATACGCGCTTGCCTATCACGAATAGCTGCGTAGGATGGATTCCTTTAGTCAGGGGTCTAATCCTGCCTACAGGTCAATGGGTCAAGGCCAGACAAATTTCAGTCTGTCTGATTCTATCCGATACGCCATCACAAAGGTAAATTCAGGAAAGCCTCACACCTCGAAGGTCAGACTGCTGAGTCGAAGGCTATTCTTCATCTAAAACAAGGGTGTTAAATGACATCATTTTTAGAGTTTTGGATATAGGCACGCATCGGCCATCAGAGGCGTGGTCCTCAATGAAATAAGTCATCTCAAAAGTCTTATAGCTTCTGAACCGCACAGACCGTTTCATCTGCTTTCGAAGAGGGCGGCCCAGCAGTAAATGAAATTCATGAAGGAAAGGAATATATTCAAAAGATTTGGTATAATTACGTGATTCTGTCGATCTACAGGGAGTTGAATGGCCCCCCCTCTGAAGAAGATAGTTTAGTTGTTCTGATTAGCAAAGCGTCTAAACTACTCGATAGTATCATTTTCAACCGACTACTTATGCTAGGTGACGGTGTTTGCGTGAGAGTCAACCTTGATTGTGACTTTTTCAATGTAATCTTGTTCAACCTTATTAACTCAAAAGAAGATTCCTTTGATTTAAAAACCAAATGCTATTCAACTGATTCTGATGCGCCATATTTTAGCGAAAACTGGACCAGAGAAATGTGTATCCTAACGCCTTCTATTTGTGGATAATTGAAGGTGAAATAACTCTACGGTGATCTTCCACCAGAGTTAACAGCAAATATATTTCATTAGGATTATAACATCTACTTACTCTTTTTCCTTAGCTTCATGATTGTTGAGGTAATACAAACTCCCTATTCTCATGTGTTGTCAGAGATACTGAAAGTTCTCTGGGTGGTAGAGCATGGGTTGCTAAATTTAGGGCATTTTTGTTCTAATTACAGAAAAACGTAATTTTTAATCTTTGCTGGACAATTTGCACGGCTGGGTAGCCTTATCCTGTAGACGTTTCTCACCTCCGAATTGTAAGACCCTGTCTTTCACCCGGAGGTCAAAAATCCGATTAAGTGGTCTGGTCTTAGTTTTTACCAACCTCCGTCATTTATACGGAAGTGCTGTTTCTATAAAGCATCGAGGGTATGTTGCTGCAACTGGGCCAGTTCTCCTATGCGGTTTAGGAACATGTTCCCCTCGGGGAAAGAATATACAAAGATTTTCACATTTCACCATCAACTCCTTCGTATCACTTTTCATCTCTGGTGGGAATTCTGTATCGGAAATGCTGAGGTTAGACCAACAACATAGAGGATTTGAAACAAATTATAGGACAAAAAGCTAAAACTCACCAGACTAAAATATTTAGACATGTGTTAAACATTATCTCGAAGAGGAATCTCCCACGGGCAATATTCACTGAGGCAAGTAGTGGCAGAATGAAGAGCAAGAGTGGCTGGCTCTTTGCCTGGCCATACACATCCCATTAGAAATCTGAGATGGAGTTCACTGAATCAATCAACTCAGTGGTTAGGTGCTTCGGAGGAAGTTTCGAGATATTTCGACCACTGGCTTGATTGCATCCTTGCATTTTCCTAATAAACCTGATATTAGCACTCAGTAATTTGTCCCTAATGATTTGACTTACCTTCTAATAATACCACAGAGAGATGGGAAGCAGAACGACAGCACTTAGAGCCTGGTTTTTGGTTGTTCAAACGGAAAGGAATTGATGGAGAAAGATAACGGCTAGCAACCTGGTTGTAATTTTACCGGAATTATTCATCAGTGGTAAACAGGGTAGTGCCCGCTATTCCTCCCATTGGTTGCCAAGACCTTCTATTCACACAAATGCTTGGGGTACATGTACTTTTAACAAAAGCAACTAGAGCATTTTAGCCGAATAAAATACCAAAACACGGTTGCCACTTTTGGGAACAAGCGTATCCAACCCATCTGATTTAGCAGACACAAATCGTTCCAGACTAACTATTTTCAGGAAACATCCATGTTTGACAGATTATTAATGTCTGCGTATGCACCTCGGTCCACTTTGTTATTCTGTATAACCTGTGAGGACGCATAGTTATGCTCGGAAAACAAATCTACAGTTAATGTCCAGTAGCACCTGCAGAGAGGATTGTCTTTGGCGCTGATTCATCCACCTTCAATTAGTAGACATAAATGAGCGTGGACAAGAACATGACGGGAATTGACAAAAGTCGGTTATTTACCCACGCCAGCTGTAACTGTGCTCATTACACCACAGAAGGTATGGGATGATGCCACGTAAGGCCATATCTTCTTCCGAGCCAACAACTCGTACACATTAGTAACAGTTAGTGATGAAAACCCTGATGGTCAATCCCCATTGTTTGTTTGACCAGCCTTAATGGGAAACGCACCTACGATATGCCTTTTCTGTCCTTTAGAGCGTCCACCTTGGACACTACAATAGTCTGTACCAGCCACATCGCCTCGATGGACCTGATCTTTGATTATCTGTTCGTCACTGAAGTAGCAAGGGCCAATTTGTTTTTGGATTGAGTCCTTAGTTCCATAAACCTGGTGCCGTGAAGTAAGCTTGGATGGTGTAGCATGCTTTGGGCAAATGCAAACAAGAGATAATTAATCGAAGTTTGATTCATCCTTGTATCGCATAGTGTGAATGTTGGTTTTCAGTAATATTTATTGTCACATACAGTCAAGTCATTTTTCACATATCAGGCAGATATTTTGTATAAAATATGTATGGTGTCAGAAATCTGGGAAAATTATTATGCTGACATTCGTAGTTGCAGTAAAAGAGAGCACAGAGTACGTGAGTCATCTATCTGTTTGCAGCCAAGTAAGCCAGCAAAATGGCAGACAAGTAAGGGGACTCACATGTGAGCCAAAGTTACATATGTGCTTAAACGTGAGTCACGGGTACATCGAGGCCATGCACAGCAAAGTCGTTCCATACGCAGAGAGGTCAGATTAGTAGAGGCCATCCAAGCATTTACCAAATCATATTCATTCTCATTTAATAACTTTCCAAGAAGTTGTTTCGATTGCCATCGGGCAACCAGCATTTACTTGTCTTCATCGATCTACACTTTTCGGGGCTCATTGCTATTGTTATGGCTCCGTTTTGGATAACGTTTTCTACTTCTGTTCTTGCCTTGGTTACGGTCGCCGACATGACTGATATAAAATACCGAATAGTGAACTACTGAACAGGGTAGATGAATACGGCGACCACTCATAGCCTGCAGCACGGGCAATAGGATGTAATAGCTATTTCCACTGCACATTACAGAGTAAATTGGCCAATTTTATAGGTGGTTTCATAAAACGTTGCATTTTTCAACAGAAACAGTAGCCTAGTCAGCAAAGAAAAGTTCAATTGCGTACCTTACTGCAATGTTTCTTATGTGCATAATACGAAGACTTTCAAGTCACAAGACCGGAGGAGAATTTGCAATCTTTATCAAAATGTGACATATGGTAAATACTTTGATCCTTTTAGTGTATATCTGCGCAAAACATACTCATTTGGAAATAGTAGCAACATAAACTTGTCTTACAGTTGGTAGTCATGCTGACGTATCTAGCAGTTTACCAACTAGAAAACCCTGACAGATATTTATAGAACACGGGGTGCATAAAATATCGAAAAAGACAACTGTAATGACTATGAAACACTGGCATTCTTTGTGACTTAAAAATGTGCTTGCGTAAGTACCGCCGCTGTTGTCCATGAAGTCCCAACGGTTTGACGCTTTCTTTGGTAACACCGTTATGCTACTGTGACCACTGTCAGTAGGTGGATTGAAGATAGGTTTAATGAACACATTCAGCGTAGAAAACACTCATTGAATGAAATTACACTTGTTTTTAATACGGCCGTTATCGACATTCGACAGCTTGATTGACTGATTTTTCGCTACTGTGTTTCATTCAGTCAAACAGTGCGAAATCTCACAAGTGGACACAAAAGCAACGGCAAACGTTTTATCAGGAACAAACTACGTTGGTTTGCATGGATTTCAAGGATAGGTTGTTTATGATTCATTTGTTTCTTGTTGAATAGCGTAACTTTTACCGTGAGAGGTAGGTGAACATAAAAAAACAATTTTAAGGCCGCAATAAAAGAAAGACGGTTTGGTATGAAGCGGTAAGCAAGACCACCAAATCAGCCGTGATCACTGTGCAACTTGGTATTTCCCAATACCACTGGTGAATTCTGCTCTGGGCAGTTTTTGCCCTAAAGGGCAACAAACCAATGACACAGCAACTGATGTGACTGCCTAACTAAATTAAATAAAAAACTGCTTTCAATTCATCCGTGTGGATACGGAGTCATGACTGGGTCTAGACCTAATTGAATTAATCCTGCAAGATTTTGTGTAAACGAATACGCTTAGAATTGACGGAGTCCGATTCAAACCCTCCCTACAGGTGCATTTGTCCTAGAGGGACTCTCGTCGATTTAAAAGGGAGAGTAATTATTATTGATGCCTGCACGAAAATATGATGACAAAATGAAGATTCACACTCATTCGGTAGTTCGATTGAAATGTTTGCGATTATAAGAAAGCCTCTTCAAAGGAATCAGTGTTAACAGACTTTGGTCAATTTTTACTCCAAGCAGGAAGCTGAACATTTTCCAAGTTATGTGCCGATTCCCTTCTAACCTAGATCCTTCCATGTGGTAGACACTGAGTAAGGAGGGTTAATTAATAAAGGAACAGTTTTTTCAGTACAGAGAAGTCACTTGAATAACTTGTCTTCAGTTTATATGTATAAAATCCTTGTGGTTGATGTTTTCTCTGAAGCTGGTTCCTCGGTCAAAATACCTTAACAAATAAATTCAAGTCATCTCAAGCAAACTCACATTGTACCTCAAAAGAAGAGAATCAAAAGTCGCACTAGAATTTCGAATGCTTTTTCGTAACTAAGGGCACAACGAGTCGTCAAATTCCCAGACTGATAACACGGAGTGAGCAATACACTCATTCAATTAACTGTGAAAATAAACCTCATTAGAGGCCTTGTAAACAGAGTCCGAGGCTAAGCAACGAAGCTACGGCTGATTAGGATCTCAGAACGTTGTGAACAACTCTATCAAAAAGGAGCTCCCACATCACGTAGATGATAGGACTAGGTACTCATAATTTTGGGACCCCAAATAATTGAGGTGCATAGAACGCAAGTAAACACTTCTTTGCCATTCATAAGCCACACTCTTACTGATATAGAACACAGAAGCGTGTGGAACGTCAAAAATGGAACTCTTCTATGCAATTAAGCTCCAGATCCTGTCTGCTTTGCTGCGTCGTTGATGCAAGTGCGGGTATCGGGTAAACAGTGCTCGGGAACGGCAGGAATTACGAGAAAAGTGGGATGTGACCAGCTAAAACTGGTTGTATTTTGGGCCATATGACGTTGCTGAATTGAGGTGACAATTTTAGAAAGGCTTATTTTTCCCCTTTGGGCAGAGAAAAGAAAACACAGCATCATGACAAGATAGATGTAAATATACGCATTTGACTTGAAGCTAAGCCGTTGTTAATTCAGGCAAAACATGTGTAAATCCACGTGATGCTATCAAGTTTTTACAGATATTACCGTGCAAACCACATATCGTCTTGCTCAGCTAAAATATATGGTTTGGAGGAAACACGACTGACTGCATTGATAACATGTAAAATAATAAGAGGAAGAAAAAGAGGAAATTTTGCGAAAAAGCGATGAGAAAGAAAGGAAAAGTGAATGTACCTTTAGTGCAGAATTAATGGAAAGTGCCCGGAATCAGACATCAGAACACTCAGTAGAGCACGAGCTAGTTTTGGGTGTTTTGCAACCGGCAAAATATAGCATATTTTAGCGTCATTTATAGTAGGATAATAGAAGAAAGAACGGGAAGAATGGCAATCACGGTCTCAAAAAATGACAATTTCGTGTTTACACATTTGCAGTACTATCGGTGTCAAGAGAGGTAGTGTATGTTGATAATTAGTATGTATAATTGTCTGAACAACGAAATAGGAAAGACGAATCAGCTCGATTCGCGCACACAATTGCTAACATGAGAATATTAGCGCCTAACTTCAGTCAGAGGTACTTCGGAGATAGAGTTTCGTATAACTGGATGGTGTGCATAGTATACACGTCATTCGGGGACTATGATCGAAATAGGGTTAAGATGCAATCCGAACGCTAGGAAGAGTTGAGAGAAATATCACCCTATACAATAGCTAGCGATGTTTGAAGTATTAGATAGAAAATTAAATTTCTATTTGATTGATACAGTAAGACAAACATTTATTACGTCAGCGTGGCTAATTATAGCCCAAGAGCAGCCAGACAGGAGGTTGACAAAGTCTGTCGGAAAAAGCGTGAAGCTCGGAAATATGAAGATTGCGAGAATCTTTTCTTAGGAATCCGTTCGTCTTGTCAGCTTATCTGATGAAATATGCTAGTAGCAGATCTAACAGAATTGTGTCGCCATTATTGGTTGGAGTAGTTAGACAGAATACACCACATCATTCTTTTTGGCAGATATTTCAGTGACCTACGTATATTTATTCAATCAAAGGTAAATGTCAGAGCTACGGCACTTCCCTCGTAAAATACCTCTGTCGGTCGTTGTGAAGGATAACCAGGTAGAACTGGTTTACCGTCGGAATCTACAGAAGTAATATTCAGGTTGTCTGAGAAAAAATGTTCACATATAAAGGAAAAATAATAGTTCCTGTAAAATGCCATAATACGGACTTACTATTTTGATGCAGTGTAAACCAAAATAATATATTTCAATACTCTCACTCCACATTATTCGTCCTAGTACAGTTATCTGAAGGACTAAAATTCACACATCTCATAGAGTAAAATCATGGAACCGAGGGAGAAATACGAAAGGGAATTAGAGGTTAGATGACCAGGACGAATGTACCAATTTCGGTCCAGCATTTAGCAGAAATTGAACTTTACCAATAGTGGAATGGGTATTACATTGTTATTTATCACATCATTTGGCTCACCTGTTCAACGCAATGAATTAGAGTAGCAAACAAATTCACCAGAACCATAAACCCCATGATGGTATCGAAATCTCGGCACATTTGTTTATCCACTTGGAAGATGTTCGTGACAGAAAAAAGTAGTACACATTGGTATAATCTTCCACCGATCGCGCTGATATTCCACACCGTTTGCCCCGAATCCATGACGGTTACATGATTTTTGGCTACTGAGATTTTGTTTTCTGTAGTGAAAACAGGAACTCGGCCGATAAGGAACGTTATCAGAAATAGTTTGCAGACTGTACGTTAGCTGCATGATCAGGCCTTTTTCTGACTGGTTCAGCAAATAACAGCAAGCATCACTGAACAAGGAAACTAATCAAGCAATAAAACGGTATCTTCGTACACCAATCGATCCGGACACGCAACACACGGGACTGAGATATTCCGCTCATTAAATAGAATTTGTTACCAGCACCCACGGTCGACAAATTATCGCGCCGTAACCACCGCGAAGGCTGCTAGAATATGCATCCTACTGTGTTTTCAGAAAATGTTGTATGCCTTCTGGCTCTCATGGCCCACTCTCCAGCCTATGACAATTCGTAGAACAGACTAGTACTGGATCTTGAACGAATTCAGTATCCGGTCCGGAGTTCAGCATGGATAATGGTATTCGAGGGCTATAATTCCTATCAAACCCATATAACCGTCCATTTGATCATATTCTTCATGTGTCACAAAAATGACAATTTGCAGTAGACAGAGATCGTGATGCATTCCTAAATTTTCATACTCTACATGATGAGCTTTCTGACATCAATACAATGCATTTATTTATATAATCCGATTCCAAAAATAGTTTAGGATAGATAAACTTGTGTGACTGTGGCTTTCAGGGTAAAACCGCGTGATAGCATCTGTCATAGGTTATCAGGATATGGAAGTATTATTAACTTAGTCATCAAGACCATATGTAAGAGTTATCCTAAAGTATATCATAGCAGCTTCTTCATAACCGACTTTGACAGAAGTGGTGCTTCCATAAACATATCTTTTCGAGATTGTAAAATCAAATTCATTCATAATTACGAAGTTTCAAGAAATAGAGCTTTAAAAATGTATTAATAGAAATTCAACAAAAATTCAGTTTCGAAGTATTTGGGACGTTCAAAGTAAGAGGAAATCTCACTGTGCAACAAAACAAACTTACGCAAAACTGATTTGCAGCCTCTAATTCTCAATTTTTAATGTTTTGTGATAATTAGGTACGGAGCTGGTGAAACTAAACTTTTTTCCTATCTCAGTATACGGAATCAAAGTCGGTTTATACCCTCGACCTTTGCAATGCGGACTTACTTGGTGATTACCCGTGAAAAAGCGCACTAGTAAACAATGAGTTCACAAGAGGAAATTCATAGGGACAATGTGTGGATATTAAAACCGAAAAACCAAATGAAATTGATTTTTTGACGTCAAGGCAACGCTGTGAGGATCCACCAAGTCATTCATACTCCCTCCCGCAAAGAGAAAGGAAGGAAATTTAAGGCACTAACAATATACAACAAAAGAGGGCAAGAACTGATGTCACGAGTGGGTTTAAAGTTTTGTAGATTTTAAGCCTGTAACCTCAAATTCCGTTGCGCGACACTGACAGCTGGTGACGGAGATATGATATCATATGACTCTCGAGCTTATCTACTCGCTGGATAAAATCATATCACGCGGTTATTATTCTGTATTTTTGTCACTAGTCAGCGGATCTTGTTATATAGATAGATTGAAATAACACTTCATTTGTGCCATTATGCATCAGCACAAAGTGTTTGCCGGACTCCCCTATGCATCATTTTTTTAGTCCGAAAACCTTGCCATGCAAGAAAACGCCAAATAAAAGATAGCACCAATAGTAAAGTTGATGTTAAAAAACGAAACTAAAGATTAAATTGTTTGTCTGACTTGTAGTTCATGAATTTTGTTTAACAATCTACATATAGTAGGTCAATATTTAGGAAGGCGTTTGCCAATGGGGTGTATGGTTTTCATTTCACTAATCCCACGGACATTTCAGTGTCATATCCTATGCTTATTAGCCAGCGAAACGAAACCAAGTACAGTGATTTGATAGCACCGTCCGGTAGCTTTCCGTTAAGCGCAATGCTTTGATGTTGCGTGACCAATAAATATCATGTCACAAAGTAGTGAACTGCTGTGTGGATTATTCCGTCACATGATGCCGTGAGGCTTATCCATGCACCGTGAACATTCCTTCGTGATTCAGTCTTGACCCGTTTGTCTTACACTTGCGCATCCGATACCTGCTGCACCACGATCAGCACTGTCCTATGCCAGTTGTCACATGCAGATTACTTCGAGCCAGATTGATGTTGATTGACAGTTCAAGTTCGCTTGGACATTCTTGTTTCGGTGCTGATGTTCGCATTTACCGTTCGTTGATTCTGAATACGCGTTCCTAGTACATGTGTGCTTTAGTTCTACCTCCCGAATTCGAAACAACTTCGCGCTGATAAAGTTCTAGTTTTGACCATATCGGTGCAGGCTGGTTTCCATTCAACTTTGATAGCCTCTATTTCACGACTTTATGGATGCCTCCACACCATGCGGATGAGAACATGAAGTAATACTCCCACAGATGGCCAAAGGTAGTAGGAATTACTCTGTAAATCCCTTAGCTGAATGTCTCGACCACACTACCTTTGCATTTAACTAATTCAGAACTAATCAAGTTTCTGTCGAGCCCACTGCTGAACGAAATAGTACCCTGCAGAAGGAAACTCAATAGCTGTAGTCGAACCAGAGTTTATGTGATATTTGGAAAAAATGTTTGTGACCTTTTGTTTCGTTTGTTGCTCAGGTTAATGAGTGCCGTTTTGTTACACCGAATGCCCGAGCAACAAGACGACACGGATATCAAACCGATTCGATCAACTGATCGGACAAACCGGTAGGATTAACTGATCAAGAGCCATAGACAAAATAACCGACGGTGGATTTGTCGAAAGTATCCCACAACAGACAAAAAAAGAAAATGGGGCCAGCGAAGAAAACGCAACAAGATCTTTGGCAACAAAAAAATAGTTCAATTTCAGGGCTACCCATCGAGCTATCAACCGGGACAATCGGACCAGCCAAACGGAAATGATGAGCAAGGAAATCAAGCTTATGGCCACGGGCAACTGGATAGAACGCAGCCAAAATTCTCAGGCAGCTAGAGGATCAACGTTGCTGAAGCACGCTTTGGGGAAAAGGGCTATATAAACGATTGTGTAGTTCATGGACACGTCTAGTTTGGGCATCGAAATACAAGTGTCCTAACCTGTTCCATGGTCTTCGTTACAATAGGTATGTAGTAGTTTATCACAGTAGAAAGTTTTGCAAATATTTCATACCTAGGCAGTACGACATCACCAGTGTTTTTAAACCGCCCCACTAACTATACTGCGAACTCAGTTCCGCCTCAGAATCTCGTTGGTTTATTAGCACAAAACAAAGATTATATAGGTTGCTCTAAGATTCGCCCACTCGTTGCACACAATGCATTGGTCCGACTGGTGGGAAGGTCACGCATTGGGGCTCAAGCAGCACTGACAAGACGCATCTCTCATTTATCAATCAACTCCAGGGATCGACTGTCTTGCAACTCCAGATTCCTTTGTCTCAAACCATGGGCTTGGTACCGCTCCAGTGATGACTGCTGATGCGCATGGGCTGTCTGCCGACGATGAGTTAACACATACCCTTACAACTCGTGCATACGGGAAAATTTGCCTAATCGTCGGTTTTATCAAGACAACCCAGATTGTCACAAAAGTTAACGTTCACTAATGATCAAAACATTCTGAACAGTAGGGATAAGTTCAAGTTTGTTTACTTGACTATTTCATCATACTTCATCAACATAAAACATGAAAACGATTCTCAGATAATTTCGAATGACTCATATCACTAGCTTTATAATAACGTCAGGATGTGTGCTTTCTTTTGCCCTCGGTTTGGGACGTTTGACTTTTGGATGTGAAAAATGCAAGTGATTGAGGCTTCTCGTGTGAATACTCAGTTCAGTTCAGTCCAGTTTATTCAAACACTTACCTCGTACTTCTGTGCTCTGCTTTCGGTTGCCACCTCCTAGCGTCGTCGAATAAAGGGCAAAAAGAACAGCAGCAAGAAGTGAAAAAAATCCAAAACGTTAAAGAATGAACGGAAATCACGAAGACAAAGAAAACGCCCAAATGCAAAATCCCCTCTGGTCACGACACCCAGAAATATCACTTAATGTCTGCAACCATTTAATAGGCGGGTCGCATTGACCCCAACACGGAAGTCTAACACGCCCTACATGGCCAAGCTCTCTGCTCCAAGTTTTCATACCTTTTGACTGATCACTGTGACCTAACTTCCACCTGCTACCTGCCTCGACGAACAGCTTACTCAGAGGAATTCTATCGGTGGACATGCGTAACACCTGTCCCAGCCACGTTAACCTGTCTAGATTGTGTTAGATTCAGAGATTGACCTCTGGTTCCCAAAGACATAAGCCTTACCTCAGCCTTGCTGATACGGTGTTGATACCATACTCTGACAACGCTACGGAGAAATCGGTGCCCAGAAACCGACAATCTTTGTCTATCTTCTACTCTCAACGGCCATGTTTCTGAGCCGTATAGAAGAACGGACCTGACAGACCCTGTATACACTCTACCCTCAACGGATGATTGAATGTCACACTGGAGATACAGATAACTGAGACTGGAAAAAGCCAAACGAACCTTTTGTTTACTCGGTGAAACTTCATTCGATATCTGTCCATCTGGTGAAAAGTAACTGCCCAGATGACAAAATGTATCCACTTCAGCCTAAGTTTTCCCTGCCAGCACAAAGTTTGGTGTTGAACCAACCCAGTCTTGCTACAGCATTTTACATTTCGACGGTGCAAAACGCATTCAAGACATTGCTACACTGTTGTTTATGCCATCTAAAAGAACTAGCAACATACCTGAGTCTTCACTCAGAAGAACATTGTTGTCCGCATATTCCAAGGCTGGATGTTTACTCTCTAGGCAAAGATCAATGCTGTTATTCTCAAGCGAGGCTAGAGCTATCTCAAGAACCAACTCAATTAAAAAAGTGAAGAGGAATGGTGAAAGAGGGCAACCCTGACGCACTCCACCTTCCGTTGTGAACTCGGGCGAAATGCCGCCTTAAGCACGAACTCGGCTTCGGCTACTCGCATAGAAGCATTGGAAAGGCAAAAACCTTCCTCCAGCGTAATGTTCAGTGAGACAATGCCAGAGTACTGTGCTGTCGACTGAGTCGAACACCGCTTTCAAATCAAGAGGGACAGAGATTGTGGGCCTACGGAATTTATGTACTTGCTCTAGGTCTTGTCGAAGAGTAAAGATGTGGTCGATTCAACCCCGACCGGGTCTGAAACCGGCTTGATTCTCACGCTTAAACACCTTTTACGGGCGCTGGATTACCGGTAAAGGATGATACCGGTGAGCAGTTTGGAAGCAGTACCTACCAAGCTAATTCCTCTGTGACTTTCAAAAGAGAACTTGTCACCTTTGTTGTTATTCGGCATTCCTGTGAATCTATTCACTGTCGGGGACCGCACGGAGTAGTTTTGGTGGCTCCGAAACCAAAGCTTCATCTGCATCCATGATAGAAAGGTGGAGACAATCCATCGGGTCGAGCGGCTTTGTAACTTTTCAGGTAATCTACCTCCAGCATAACCTCCATTTCTGATGGAAGAGCAATATCTAACTGAGGCTTTTCCCTAGCAGGTGTGTTTGGAAGGTTTACTGTCGAAAAGGGGCAACTGAATCGTTCCTTGATGTGCTCTGCCCAATGACCCAGACGAAGTCCCTGAGATTGTATCAGTGAACCGTCGGATTCCACACTTAACTTACGGGGAGCTTCCGTGAACGGCACTTCTAATCACACGGTAAATATCGTGATTATTGTCACTAGACTCAACTTTCTCCGTTTCTACACCTTTCGCATTCCACCACGGTTCACGGTCATTTCTCAGGCTCCAAATCAGCAGGCTTCATATGAAATTACGCACGGAAGGACGGATATTTGAGCATTCAACAGAGTAACCGATGTCAAAGAGATTCATCGTTTTTGAGGCCTATTTGGACCAGAGTTCTGTGTGGCAATAAAAGCAGCAAACAAGGCTCTCTGGATCTGTAGCCAAACTTCATCTGGGTCCTGGACATCAGCTGTATCGATAACCGTACAGACAGCTCTGTCTAGAAATCATATCACCGGTTTTGTCGAGAAGTAACTGCATGGGACGGGTAGTATTTACTTTGGTGAGATCACGGACGAGACGTAAACAGACGAAAGCACGTACCAAGGCGTGATCTGAATCCACAGGCGTAGACCAAAATGAACGATAATCTACAACTGATCCATGCCAACGGTGACCAGTCACAATATGGTCAATCTCAGTCCAACATTGTGACGACGTGACAGAACGCCATGTCAGTCTTCGCCGCTTCTTGTGGAGGTTAGAGACAGCTGAACGAGACGGTTACCGTTATCAGTGCAGTGGGCTGGGACTGCAAAAGGTCCCCTGGTGTGCATTTCGGAACCTCCCAAGCATTCAAAATGGGCGCAGCAATCACCAGCTTTGACCACTACGTCTGTTGAACGCACGCTTCGGAACAATTGAGACAAATCCTGATAGAATTCGTCCTTGGTTTCAGAAGAACTGCAGTCACTGAGTGCGTACACAGATACGACCAGCAAGCATCGGTGCTTCATTTTTTGTTGGTGAGGTGCACGGAGTCTTCCAATCGAAGTGCACACAAACGACCGTTGACCGAAACACAGCCTGGCAGTGCATGCTCAGCTCTTATGCTCAAAACAAACCTGAAGCCGGCATGACCACCAGCACTAGACTCTGGATCACTCGGCACTCGAAAAGTGATGTGAGAGATTGAGGTTGTATATCAGGTACGAAGAGTGATCACGGAAAAATGGTTTTAAATGCACGTTTTGGAGACACAACATATATCTATTCCAAAAGTGTCAGAAGTTCTAGCTAAGGCGCTCTATACCCCTATCCGAAGCATTGTGCGGACAGTGAAGGCAGCCACATGAAACAAATATTTAGGCCTAAGGAGTGCATTCTATTTACGCCCTACTGCTGAACTACTGCCTTCTTAGCAGCAATTATCAGTGGCGATTGGCATCGATCATAAATTAAAGGAGGAAAACTTTGTAAAGCCCTATACAGGAAGGTGCCAGAGGCTTCTGGGTGAATCATACTTCAGGACTGCCCACACCACAGATCTGGTTTTCTTCGGAAACCCTAACTGAAGCTTTTGATTCAAAAGTCTCACCCACAGAGTAGTGGGGCGGTAACCCAGCACAGGAAAGTGATCAAAGTACCTTTGAAGTGACTTCTTCTGGTCTGCGATACATGATTGTTGTACGCATTCTGTCCTGTCTTCGCTGGTGCTTTGTTATCGATCCATTTTTCGGATTCACTTCTTAGTCCCACCCAACCAGTGGAGCAAGCGGAATGTGGACGGGCAGCATCCTTTGGGCGGGGGGCTTCTTAGCTTAGGTGGGCAATACTTTCCTCATTGAAGCACGATGAATTATCCAACTGTCGAGATAAACCCCAAGAACTTTACTGCTATGTCTTTTTAGTGGAGGTGTTTGACCGGTAAACTTATTCTGTTCGTGTGTATTCGTTGGTGTGTCCAGCAACTGGATTAGATAATGAACTTCGTTTTGACTCTGACCTGTCAGGCGTGGTTGCATCTCTGGCTTGAGGAAGCCATCCGGTATACCATTTTTGGTCATGGATGCACGCAAGCCATCACACCGTGCCAGGGTGCAGTCTCGTTGTGCCAGTAATACATCCTATGAAGTCATACAATTATTCGAGCGCTTACAACTGCCTACTGGTCCTTTGTTATTCCCTAACTTTATCGGTTCTTCTGTAATCCTGCAAACTTCGAAGATGAACCCAAACGACTTTTGTTATCTTAGTTTTTCTCTCTGTTCCTCAATCGCCTCTTACCATTGCGATTTTTGATTTTAAAAGCTGCACTGTTTGTGTTGAACTGCTGTGGGGACAGCTATGTATTTCTGAATGCACACCTATCCTATGCTTTAGGTAAATATTTGACGACTTGAGATTTGAAACCAACTTACAAATTCATGAGTCTGCTCATTTTGACATTATAGCTAATAATTCTACTTTCAAAAACTAGCTTTTGTTGGTCCCTACTGATTCAGATTCACAAAAAAGTTCACACGAAAAACGGGTTTGGACAGCCCTAGTGTGTTACCAGTTTATCGGTTTGTGTTCCTTATTGTGTTCCTCAAATTTATTGCACTCAGGGAGACTGAATATGCAATGCTTTTCAAAGTGCTGCGTAATAATTTAATGATGTATGCCACTCTCCAAGGGCCTCTTTTGAGTACCTTGCTCTTGTTTCCCCATTGTGAAAACTTTTGCCAAATTGAAATGAAGTCATTTTTGAAGATACAAACCAATTTCCGTAGTGCCTGTGTGAGGGAACGAGTAAACTCAGCGTTGGTGAACAGCCATATCGCGTTAGCATTCAGCACTGAGGCGGTGCTAAACCCAACGGTTGAGACAACGGAATCTCGTGTGACAGGACAGCTGATCTGTGGGGTGAGTAGCTGGATCAGAGATGAATCTTGTCAGCGTTGTTTAAGCCTCAAGGCTTGATCGCCTACACCAGTCGAGCCAGTGAGGTGTGTGCAACGAGTGGGCACATGGAACAAGCACCGATATATTACTTGTTTTTCGGTTATATTGTAAAAATGAAGAGAAGGCCGTCTGGGACAAATGTACGTCAACAGTCAGATAAGTCAAGTCCATGAAACACATACAATCATTGATATAGCTCCTTTTCCAGATCGCGCGGCACCAACATTGCTCTTGCGGCTGCTTTCTGGCCAGTTGCCTGTGGCCAATAGCTTGCTTCTCCCGGGCATCATTTCTATTCAGCTAGTCCAATGGTCCTGGTTGACGGGTTGATCAGTGGCCTCTCACCAGAGCTATTTTATGGATGCCCGAGATCCCCTTGATTCCCCTATGCTAGTCCATATGCCTCCTTTTGCCTGCTTTGGTCAGCCTCTGGCATATTCGCCGTCTTATATTTATCTATGTTTGGCTCTCGGTTGGTTATTCGGATCGATTTGATATTCATGTCGTTCTCTTGCACCAGCTTTCCCCTCTACGGTAAAACGAGATGGTTTGAAGACAGAAGAGTTTTCTCACTAGAGCTAGTGAGAAGGCGTAAAACACTATCCATAACGAATAAATGCTATAAATGTATTTCAGCCAGCTATAACTGTTCATTAAAGATGCAGTTGGCTTGTGGTGTTTCAGGAGATTTCTCCCGTGAACATTTTATTTTCGTGCGCTACTTAGTTATCATCCAAGAACAAGTAACATCTCCTTTCAGTACCACCAAGTGGAAATATAATTTGCCAAAGCGTTTCTCCAGGAACAAAACCTAACTGTGTTACGTATGATGTGTTACTGATATAACCTCGTCCGTTTCCGGACGAAACTTGTATAGACTCGTTGACGAACAGCTAGATCAATGAAAATCATCTCAACAATGAAAAAATCTTATTGTTTAATAACACTGCTTACTCAAAACCGTTGGCAGGTTGTCAACATTTCGGTCACCACAGGTAACTTTTTTTAAGAATGGTTTTAAAACAGAATGAAACTGGAATAAATACGTTTTTCATTAAAAAAACAAGTCATTCAAGGAAATGAATATTTATCAAAAGCAAGTTAATTTACCAACAAGGATAGCAATTCTTTGCATGCTCACGTAAATGCTAAGGTGGACTTTTTCAGTGACATTCCTTTAACACATTCGAAATTCTACGTGTTCTTACGTGACTTAGTGTGTACTAAAATGTTGCCTTTCAGGCGCCAGCTAGAAAGGAATAAAACTGAAGCTGCACCAGAAATGACTTCGCAAACCAACTTGGGTACGGACAAAATTGTTTGTAGTCAAGACAGACGGTCAGATGGTGTAGCCTAATTTCATTTTTGTTTTATACCGGACGATTTTTACATTCAAGTAGGTTTTCGACGTTAACTATGATTTCTCACAATGAATTACAAAGAAACAGTTTCCATGTTTCTCCATATGATCCTTTCCAAGTTGGGAAGGTCGGCTGCTTTGCACGACTTATTTTGTTTGATGGTCAGATTCAACAAATTATTGGATCTATAACAGCTAAAGTTAAGGACCTCCCACAAAACCACGACCAATTCTCTAATACTGCTTATTCACTTTAAGCTTGATAATGAAAGCCGTTTGACTAAAGCAGACTAACGGTCTAGGTTCAATATTTTTGTAATTTGCACGAAGCTCACTAATTTCAGGGTAGCCGTTATGATCAAAAATTAACTCCATCGCGGGTTGATTACAGGTGGTTGAAACTTCTCAGCTGCCTGAAGGTGAAATTTCAACTTGTGTGTGTCAATGACATCAGTGAGAGAACGGGATATTCATGGTGATCACAGCAGAATGAGAAATTCCTACTCTGCTAGCATGCAAATGGTGATTTGGGATACTTTCATCTAAATAACGTGTCCAGCTATGACGGAGCTGGTGTTCGCGTATAAATTGCTCGAATCATTCCCGTGAACTATTATCTTTGTGCTTCCATGGGGAAATTTCAGTTGAGCTAACATAGTGGGTGCCTATCTCATTATCAGACCTTCACTTACGTAAACATTATCGCTTATGTACTTATTGGACTACAATGTTTCTTCTTTCTTCAATTTTAATAAGGAACGTGAAAGAGCTAGGCACTGAACAACTTGATATAAAGATACAAGCAACTGATTTCTCATTGGTTGAATGTGTAATCAAATATATTTTGAGGTGAACCAGAGGCCATTCTTCTCGTGAATATTTTGTAATATTAAAAATAGCAGTATCCTGTATTCAACTGAAAGAAGCCTTCCTAGAGGAATAAAAAAGTGTAGTTTATATACGTCACAATTAAGAAACTGTCAGTAAACCATGCGCTACGTGGTATTGTCCCCGTCCATTTGCTTGTCACATAAAAAACAGAAACCGGAGTTTATTATTTCATCTGCTTTCGTCTATTCACACAATTATAAGCCAGAAAAATGTAATCCAATAAGCGGATGAAATCTTTCAAAAAAAGAGGTACTTAATAACCAATATATGTTCGTGTGTATGAATACAGTAAAATCAGTGTAAGACTCTACTCAACCTTGCGTTATTGGATGATTTCAGTGTATTTGTCCAATTACATTACGTGATCTTTCTGGTTTGTGTTTGTGTGGGGGGATGATGAAAAAATAGAGAATCGAGGGACATGTATCAAACGAAAACTGAAAAACAGTTTAGAGATTTCACCACTTGGTTTCATTTTGTGACTTTATCTCTGTTTTGGATGATTGACATCAGACTCTTTGACGTAACAGTACTGTGCAGTTTAGTTTCCTAACCTTCAGAAAACTAAAAAGAGTGAATTATTGGAACAATACTAAAATATATTGGGTCGGGATGTCATCAGTTGGGGAAGCGCGTTCATTTTTGCTCCAGATTGATACCGTCAGCGCAACAGAAACATTGCCTACATTTGTTCGTGTCAGGTTTCTCAAACTCAACCGAATAAGGAACGATATGTTACCCAATTCCAGCCACATCCCTTCTACTGCATCTATGCAGTAATCCTCCTGAATGTGTGCATCCAAAATCAGTGATTTTATTCCAACAGTTTATTGCTCTTTCCCCATTGGTCTTTCCGGTTGAACCAATAGGTGTTTCACGATTCGGGGATTTCAACCATTTTCAAAACAACTTATACGAAATTCAAATACCATTATCCAAGTGGATATTGTGTCAAACTGCATTTTCATTCTTCTTCATCGAATGGCTTATAAACAGGTGAACGGAGACAACAAAGATATCACCATATTGAAAAATGTCGCCATGAGTTCAATAATTGTTTTTGGACTGATTGGGAATGCACTCGGACTTATTTTGACGTACTATGTGAAAGTTCGTTTCCCAGTCGCGCGTCTGCTACTACGACTTCAGTACATCATTGATGCATTTGGGTGTTTTGTGGTGACAGCCTATTGGGTCACGTATAACATAAAAACTCCTCCAGAACTTCTAGACGGATCAGCATTCAGCTACCTTTGGTCAAATTATTATGTAGCTGGGATATCATCTACATTAAGTTCCACCAATATGATGCTCTTATCTATCGACCGATATTGGGCAGTCGTTTGGTTCACAACCTATCGCCGCGATTCGAAATACTATCGCTTTACCTTGATGGTTGTCTTGTGGGTCTGGGTGATTCTCATCACAACCCCAACAGCCATTCTGGGCTATTATGGCTCACACATACACCTCATCGGATCAAAAGTGTTCATCATCTGTTTGAGGACACATGCAATATTAGTGTTTTTGCTTGTCTTTCTAGGACCGGGAATTTTGATCCTGGCTTCTCAAATAAAGATTATCATCTTGCTCCGTAGACATGAATCTGGTTCGGCAACAAGCTCGTTGTCTGTGGATCGCACTGAGCAGTCAAACACAAGTGCTGTAGATCCGGATATGAAGTACGTTTCAGTGGGCATAATTTGTATGATTATTACGTTCTTTCTGATCAGATCCTACTCCTTTTTTGAATATTTATTGTCCATCTTCGGATTTCAACAAGCATATGTATTTGACGGATGGAAAACCAATGCCATTTTCCCGTTTTCCTGCACTTTCAGTTTAAATCCCTTGTCACTGATTTTCATCTCCCCTGTTGCACGCAAATGGATACTGAGCAAAATGTCTGTCTGTCGTCGGACTCTACTAATGAGGACTTTCTAAATTTTTCCATAGCCCTTTTCTGAAAATGAATGCACTGTTGAAAAAACAGACAGTCAGCAATTCCATACCACTTTTGTTATCAATTTTCATGATGACAAATATTTACTCTTTCCAGAAAAATATATATGTAGATTAAATATGGTATTTCCTTCGATAATTATCAATTATGGACCGCTTTACAGATTGATGAATTAAGGGGGTATGGTTAGAATCATCTGAGTGATGTAGAGCCATTTCTCAAGAACGGTGCAAATTTGTATCATCAAATACATGCCTTTATGGAACTCGGTATGTTTATTTGCTGAGAATGAATTGAGAATTGACAAGGGTAGAACATATGCTGATAAGAAGACTGAAACAGTTTTTGTCAGCAATATCATCCGAGAGAGGTTCAATGATAAGCAAAACCTTGAAAATTATCCAGTGTATCAAGTTGTGAGGAAGATAACAGTTGGATTTTAGTGTTTGTTGACGAAGCGGGTTCAGTTTGCTTACATTATGTGCGTCGCCCACAGAAGTGCTTTTATCAAAACAGGGCGAGGAAAAGAATTGCAAAGATTGTCACCGGGGACAGCTACATCAAGGTGCTTCTACACAAAATATGACTGCATCTTCTCAAACGTTCTTTTTGGATGATGCATGTAGTTTACCTTATTTAGAGTAAAATTCAAAGAATTAAAGGGAACAGCCCTAGCTACTGCCCTATTAGACATCGGAGTTGATGAGATCCGTGTTGGTGGATTTTGGTATTAGGTGTGAAGATAAAATTGGTTTGATTGCTCTGAAAAGCATTCTAACTTGAAACCACTCACCAGTATTATTTCACTTTTCACAGTCGAACGATAAAGAGATAATTCATATAAAAATGGTGTATGTCAAGTGTTTGGTTCTAGGTTTATTGGCTTTTTTTTAGGAAGAAAGGCATCTTGGGCAAGTCGGATTATTTGAAGCCTCTCTCTTGTTGTCAATTTCCCAACTCAGCAGTGGAAATATCGTTAGGCTTTGAAGTGTACTGAATATCTGAACAAAGGTAAGGAACCATAGAGAATCCACATGCCAATCACAAGCCCTTGATTTTGGGTTGCCAGGTTTACTGGATAATCCCCGTGAATGATATTTTCGCACGCCGGGCAGAACAAATCGAAGAAAGTTCTGCGATCATCATTTTGCTAGCAATGGCTGCTTCAAAACATCTTGTATCGGAAAGGAGTGAACTATAGATGTCTCAGTGAAATCACTGGCAGTTGAAGATAATCATTTGTGTGTGGCCTAAATATGGAAGAATAGATCTCTCAGAAAAATTGCAACCTCATCTAAGTGAAAGGTTGCAGCGGAGCGCCGACATAAACCAATGTCTGAAGAAGGGTGATGCCATTCTAGTACCGAAAATTTCTTAGAACCATCACTTACGATGATATCTTCTACACCCCTCGGTGATCAGTCCGACTGAACCAGAAACTTTCACGGTGATGCCTAATTGCATCAGAGATCAACTGGGAATCTCTAGGCAATTTCACATCCAAATTTCATCGCTAGATTGATTGGCTTCTTGTTGCTGTTTAGACAGAGACTTGGGAAATCATCTTTCGACATTAAAGTACTGTTTTGTATTATATGTTGACTGAGGAAGTTCGGATTCTTACTTTTGAAATTTCTGCGGTAATCGAGGAAGATTTTGTGGGAGGGCACTGACTGTCCGCCGGTTTTAGCGGTTGCCCGCTTATTTAAATCAAAGAGTTTCCATAGCTCACCTAATAGTTTTTACTCAATGTGGTTTTCGGACAGGCTATTTTGTTTGGATGAATTGCTGAGCTGTGTTTATTGGATCACAAAATACAAACCATGTTTAATGGATTTGATGAGAGGGCGGTTTGATGTGTTTGTGCAGCTGGGTTATTGAGTGTTTCAGAATTGAGGTAAAGTTTCAAGTTGAGGATTGAGTTTAGTTGAAGCGAAGTTTTTAATCCAAGAATTAACAAGACAAAGTGAATAAATTGGTTTCTATGACAAACTCCTCAGGTCTAGACAGGTCCGTCGGTTGAAACGAATTATGATAGACGGGTTGAGTGCGTCTGTGGTTGTCAGCATTAGAGCGTCTTGTTGGAGACTGCTAAATATCCTTACCTTCTTCCCACCATAACATAACTAATAGTTGGCTATAATTATGAAGCTAAATGACCTTCGGTGCACCTGGGTCCTAGCGGCAATCAGCAAACGGATCTGGATTGCACAAATCATGATTGCGGTTCAGCGAGTTATTCACAACTGTGTTGTCGAAGAAATTCAGCATCGCTCTTGCCTCAAGACCATGGAGGCCTTTCCCGAGTTGGTGTGCACCAATTTAATGTTTTTGTAGTGCGAGCTGACAGATAAAGAAGAATATGGTGGTTTGTTTAGCTATTCAAAAAATAGAGAGTTTCACCCTGTTCGTTTACGCAAGGTTTGACACGCCTCTTGTTCAGAAGGGGACGAGCAGTAATTATGTTATTAATAACGGAGTTAATTTAGAGAAAAACACATTGAATTACTGGAAGAATTTCAGGGGGTCTTTTCAGTCTCTAAGGCAATATTTTCGAGAGAATAGTTTAGTTCAGTGTCATTTCGGAACAGCCAATGCTAGTCGTATGAGAGGCGTGTCTGTGTATGAGTTTGGATTTCTGCCGAAGGATAGGAACTTCTATGTGATACCTAAAGGTCGATGTATGATTGACGGCGTCAGGGAAATGAGGTTATTCACTCCAAACAAACTGTTGTTACTGAGTATTAAGGAAACTGCACCCACCTACCTGCTTCACTTTTCTGATATTTGTATATATCTCAAAACTACTTGCTGGCTGTCATAGAGGATGACAAACTTGATTGAGTGCTTTGGATCAGCGCGGACGGGAGCGGGGTGGTGCAGTGGTTACACGCACGCATTTGAGGTGATAACGCTGGGATTGAAACCCCAGGAGCGTTGGAGTATATGCACCAATAAGGAGTCCTAACGAGAGCTACACGAACTGAGAGGAATATATGTTCCGACACTGATTACAAATAGAAGTAGTCGCGATACTTCGAAAGTTCGCACACAATTGAGCTTCGAAAACTTAAAGAACCCCCCGCCCTCAATGGATGTTGAAGAATAATTTGAGCTTCATCAATGGCAGGAAAGAAGCATCAACCTCTTGTTTTGATGTCAGCAGCCGTTTGATACCTATCAGGCTTTCCTTAAATTAATCGACACATACAAAGATTCGTCCCAACTTCAACTTGATTAAGCATGTGACTCTGATGTACTGCGCCAGTTGTACTGAAGGTATATGCAACCGTTTTATCCCCTATCATATTCGACCTCTTTAATCGCTGCTTACCCAGTGTGAAACCTCTGACGGATGGAAGATATTCTTTAATACGCCCTCAACCAAAAGAGCAACTACCCAGTTTCATCCCATAGCATGCACTTCCTTTATCGTCAATCTGTTTGAACGAAATATACTACAGTGAATATCTACTCAAGTTAATATGTCGGTTCCTAACCAATTCGTCTACCTTATTTCACGTTCAGCCCTCGATGCTCTCGCCTCCCTCACAGATTTTGCGTTGTCGTCTCTGGATCAGAAATGTATGGAGATCAGGGTCTGTGTCCTCAATTAAGTGATGCCTTCAACTAAGTAAACAGATTCAGGTTGCTACAGATCCTGACAGACAGCGAAATTCGACCGAAGGATGTACACCAGCCGCTCACTTACTTTTCTGATCGACAACTATTCACAAGATTTCATGATAGAACCTCATCAATACTTCCATCCACACTAGATGTAACACAAAGGGCAATCATATCTCCGTTTTTGTTTTCTACGAATAATCTTTCTAGTCCCGTCCAGAAGATCGCATGCTGATGAAATATGCCGATGATGTGTTTCTTAGTATGCATTACCCTAATCAGTCTAAATAACCTCTTTTACACGACAGCAAAACTGAGCTTTCTAATTGGTCCTTAGTACACAATCTGCGAAATAACCCATCGCAGTCATCTTAAATACTGTTTTTTCACAGAAAGATAGGTTATCCTGTTCATTTGGAATCCACTCTTTCCTTGTTCATGAAAGATGAGTGCATCGGAGCAGTTCATCAGTGAAGTATATCGGTGTTTTCAATAACGGCTACCCTTCTTGTTCTGAACACCCTGCCACAGTCTATCTGAAGATAAAATGGCTTACGTTTCATCTTTTAAGACCCAAATTCTTTAATACTCCAGTTCATTTTATCCAGATATTTTTACTCTTGTATTTTACTGCATCGGCCCTGCTTCTTCTGCAATATTCCCCGGAGTGTTCGGAAAAAATGGAAACTAACTGAAAGTCCCACGAAGCATTTACCAAGATGTAGGGGTAAAACTCGACATCAGTTAAACCGTTTTATATGGTACCAACACCGTTTATTTTACAATCTTCCTCATAGAATACTGGCTGACAACACACGCCCTGTTTACCCCGATCTCTCTAAACATATTTCTACATCACTCACATGATTCCGCTTATGTGCACTTACCAAAACATACAAGTCCTCGGCAGTAACACATCTCACCCGTTTCCCTGCTAAGGCTGTTGTCATTATTATAGAAGTGAAGTCAATCCTAAGCTGACATTATATTTCACTCTTTGTATCATTTTGTAATTCAATGTTACTAGGTTGCTGCTGAATATCCACCTTCAGATGTACAATGCGTACACTTGACTTGGCTTGAAATCCGAATCTGGCTCTTCCGAGAGTAAGGTTGATCGGAAGATCTGAGGTTCGTGCGTGAAATGTGGAGTTCAAAGCGAATTGTTATTACTCAGAAGTAGTGAGACCAAAATCGATCAGTCAGAATTCCTGCTATCGTGCTCCGCTTGAGGCGCATAGTTCAGTTATAGGTAAACATATTTCGAAAACGATGCTTGTCTGGGTATACTGCTTCTGTATACGAGAGATGCAGACACGTTAGTAAGAACCTGCCTCGCGAAAACGTAGTGATTAAAATCACCAAGGGATTAGACAGAAAGCAATGTTCATTAGTACCGGTGTGCTAGGTGGTTTCCAGTCAGTATGATTTTACTACACATTTTCCCACTAAGCTTTAGCCAAACCTGCAGTTCTTTAGCCACGACCCATCACTCTTTAGCCTTTATCATGCAACTGCAAGCCAACCGGGTCAAAGGAATCACAATATTACGACATTGAGAGATATTTGAAGAGTCCACTTTTTTTTACAAAGACTGGTGTTGCAAAGCTGACGGAACAAACGAGAAAAAGCTACGGTTATATGCTGCGCAGCTGAGCGCGACAAAGGTATCAAAGCTGAATTACAAACTGATGGGAGAAGGTTTCAATGATGTGCCCGTATCGTGGAAACACGTGGCACAGTCAGTGTTACCGTTGCACTTTCGGTGAACCAGTTTTCGATGTACTAAAGGTATTAACGAATTAAAGTAGTAAACATTTTATGTATTTGAATTTATTGAATGTTCCTCCCGTCATGAAGCTTATGTTAAGCTCCCGAGGTACAAGAAGCTGTCTACAAAATGTAGCTGATACAAAAAGTAAGTTCGGGCACAGGCAACTGCCAACCTTGCAGGAGTACTTTGCAGTTGAAAGGACCAAAAGTATACTACATCACCCAGCTGTTCGGAGAGTGTTAGGCTCACTTTACTTGTTATTCGGTGTAGAAACTACCCCGATTACTTGAACTGTCAGTATAGGAGAAAAAATAGTCTCACTAGCTTTACACACGATATGGATTGTACACGGCTACAGGCAGCAGAACAAATTCCAAACGTACAACCGTGTTTATCGTAAATACGTGGTTCTAAATAATGCAATACATAGAAAAACATAAATGCAAATGACTAACAGCCAGGTGAACAACCAAGAACAACAGTACAGAAGGTTATCCGATAAATCGGGACAGCGCTGTCGTAAAAGGGCCACTCAGCAAGGAATCAAGCGAAACTGTAGCGCAGCACGGTTACGGTACAGATAGTATATCAAGAAGCCTTCGGGCTAACATGAAATTAAGCTTCAGTCACAGGATAAGAAAATAATCTATAATTAGAATATAAAAATTTGTATACTCCAAGGCGTCATCAATGTGAAAGTACGAATAGTAGCAACTGAAAATGACAGAAGTGATGTGTGTCGACGTGAACGGACGAACCTGGCAGGAAACAGAACCACCCTGTGGTCTCTCGGGTTAGGGCGCATACAGCGGGGCAGAGGTCGGGAGGCCGAAACTCTGGCGGGCAGTTTTCATACATGTGTGAAACGTTCGGCAAAATTTTCTTCTAAGGGAAATGCACAATCATCGAACAACAAAGTCGGGAACATGAACGCAGTGTTCACGCACTATAAGTCATAAACACGTAAATCTGAACTGTGTCAGTACAGCAGAAACGGAGAATTTGACCATGAATATTCGAGGTTCATGATGCATGCGCACGCTACTCATGATTAGGACTAGCGAGGATGTCATCAAATTACAAATTACAGAAAGTAATTTACAATCGACATTCGAGAAGATAACTTCCATCGTGCTAGACGTTTACGGAATTCGCCAACTGGATCTAGTTTGAAAATATTCACTACCTTCCGACCGGGATGAGAAAAATCCCGGATTTCTGAGTTTCAGCGATATCTCGTAAAACCGTGATATACACGTCGCTCTTGATCCTGGAGGAAGCAGTGTTGATGAGAAACTGAATACAGTGGGGTACGACGATTCAACTAAACCAACGAAGTAACGAGAACACAAAGCAGCACGGATAAATTTGCAGACCCTTCCTTGTGGATAGCTTTCGTAGAAAATACATTTTTCTAAATAAGCAAGAATAACGGTCTAGCGCTACTGACATGTTTTAAGCGTCAGTCGAAGCTCAATTTAAATTTTCAGTAGACTTGCGTGATCATTGTCTCCGATATCATTCCACTTTGTGTTTTCTGTGATTTTTATACGCAATCAGGGAACGATTCACCACTCATATGAAAAGTTTGGCCGAAATTATTTTGGAAATAATGCACCATGGGAAATTACTGATAATTAGAAAGTTGGGCTGCCGTGAAGTGCTACGAACCCACTGATTTGAAGGTTGGAGGTAAAGCTATCGGGCTATAGTTCGGATTATGCGATGAGTACATCCCCAGCTTATCTCGTATCCAGCTGTCTCCAGCATCCTATAAGAAGATATAACTTTTTTCATACTATCCTTGATTTCTCAACTATTAATTAGTCCTGCAACTTCTGATAATAATGTCGACTAAATAACTGCGCATCATTTGGGCTAAAATCTCAGTCCTAAACGGTTTGACAGGGCTATTCAAATACAGGACAATAAAAGTATCTTAGTGACAAACTTTAAACGTAAAGGCTAGACTTAAAATGTCTAGAAAACACTTGTATAACTTTACCTTGAGTACGAAATACTTCGCTCCACAGAAATATATTCCATTTCTCGTTCCACCTTCCTCGAGCCAGATGAGTATTGAACACGTCTTCTTATTCATGTCAGCATCACTTTGAGAGTGAAGTCTAAGCACGCATTGTTAGATTTAATTCTAACCACGAGTTATTTGTGTGCAGCTCAGTTGGTCTTTTTGTGCTCATTACCAGTCACAAACTGAAGCGTTTATGCCTATTCGCGGTGTTTGTGCGTGCATCCATTGATATATTTCTACGGAAAGGTCAGGAAGAATATCTAACAGGACATTAGGCACTGGTTTTAAATCATGCCATACGAATCTATCTTTTGTTTCGGGAGATGTGAACACTGAAGTGGAAAATCAGGATTATAGGACAATTTCTACTGGATAACCGCTTCATTTCATTGGCGATCTTGCTGATAGTGATGATCGCTTCGTTGAACTACACATGGGGTTCCCACCGGGCGTGAACTTCTGCCTGCAAAATCCAGTATTAACCCATCTGGAACCTTCTTAAGTCAAAGCTCTGTTGTATAGACTTCACCGGATCGGGCCTTAGTATTCAGGCCCCAATGATCGAGCCCGGAGGGAGGGGGCTCGTTGTCGATCTGAAATGGCAAAACGCAAAGTCATCATTATTTCAGCTCAGTAAGGATATCATCGGGTACCCACAAATATTTTATTCGAGCATCAGTATGGCTGCCTACAGCATGATCCATAAATGTGTGTAAATAAGTAATCAAGCCTCAAGTGAAATTATCGTCTTTATAAAATTAATCCTGATAAGAGTACAAGTACACACGAAGGGGTGAACACCATCAAACTCAGATAACACTACAATTGGATTGTCTGTTTTGGCATGACTGTCATATTACCGGTTCTAATTCCAGTCACAGAGGGTTTTGAAAGTCGACTGGTTGTAAGCATGTGAATGAACGTGGCTAATGGTGAACTGCACACAGCAAGAATATGGAGATAAGAGATCAGTATGAACTTTTTCCCTTAAATTAAACAGAATCAGTTTCATGCAGACCTGATGCTTGTGATCTGATCAAAGCAAAACAAGACCCGGTAAATATGATAAATTTGCTTCATCCAGTATGTTGTGCACAGTTTTTTGATGAGTATGGTAAATAACTTTTGTCTGCGGTGTTCTGCATCATTAGCGTGCATAGTTTACTAAGTGGAGCATTTAGTCAAGACAAGTCAATCAGTTACTTTATGCACCATGAGGGTGAGTACTCAATCTTAACGTAACCATGGACACGTTTTCAGAAAATGAAAACTATACAAAACAAAATAAAATGGAACTCTGGATTGTTGGGTAGCAATCATCAGTGTTATTCCGAATTTTGTGTTATTTCGGGTTGCGTAAACACCTGTCCAGGTAGGGAATGGTCGAACTGATGTCCACTCAAGTGCGTGTGTGAAGATGATTTTATTGAGAACGGGTGTAGAAAGAGGATATATATTTCACCGGGTCTTTGTAAAGAGGACCAGCTGAGTCAGTGAGGTTCATTGTAGACAAAATATGTGGCAAGATATGCTATGTTCTGTTGTGATAAAGTGAGAAAAATGCCGTTGGAGTATACCTCTGGCAGATGATAGGATCTTAAGAGACGTATTATTAAACCTGAATTTTTCAGCAAAACGGTAAGAAAGGTGAAGGGTTAGGCTTTATCGCCAGGGAGGTGGGACACAAAAATACAAGATGTTTGATAAGATGAGTGGGCACTAAGTTCCAATTAAGGTCAAAATATAGGAAGACAATAGTCTTGTTTTTGCAAAAATGGAACCAACATGTTTGGACCAAATAAGGTTACAGCCGAGCAGCACTCCATGGTACTCCTTTGAAACAAGATGATCTGGCTGTTCTTCATTCATTGTACTCTGAGTGCTTTTGTTTTAAAAATCACATTTCTTGCTACCCTTTAAAAAGGAAAATACAATATCACCGCACTTGATTGTGTTTAGGCCTAAGTCGTGAGCATGAGACCAATTTGAAACTTGAAAGATGGAGTTTTGGAAGGTAGGAAAAATTGGGTCGCAAGCATAGGCCGTATCAAACATAACATCATCCGCATATTTGATGGGACGAGTATTTTGGTATACAGAAATGGTGGAGATGTACGCAGAAAATGAAACAGGGATAGTACGGTCCCCTGGGGAACTCCACTGATAGTGGTAACAAGAGAAGAGGTTTTTCTCTTGTACTGCGTGAATTGCTGGCTACTGTGGAAATAATCTGCCAACAAAGAAACAAGTGAAGGATGAACAACAGGGATGGGGAAAAAGGAAAGCAACTTGTCCCTGTCGGCGCAGTTAACTGCACCGCTGTAGTCTAGGAAGCACATTCTTACTGCTCTACTCTTCCCGTCAAGTTTTGACATAATGTAGTGAGTTTAGATGTCTCGAGCATTTGGGGTGGAGCGTGATTATGAGTGAGCAAACTGATAGGGAACGGGAGCAGTGAAAACTTTGGTTCAAAGGTTGAAGGAAGAACATTTCAAAAACTTCAAGAAAAACAGAGGTGCTGTCAGTTGGATGGAATTTCATTGAAACTTTTTGGGAACTAGATTTATAACCGCTGTTCTCCATTAGTTTGGAATTTTCTTCCCTTTAGACAGTGGTTGAAAATATCAGACAGATTTGAGCTCAGGATATATGCACACAAACTGAGCACCATAGGGCTGTGTCCTTCCATTTCGGATGATTTGCTGGGGTTAAGGAGAAGCAGTTCCCTTTAGACGTCCTCTGCAAGGATGCGAAATGGAGGTCCTTAAGATTCACTTTCTTCAAGAAATATAGGAAAGAACGGTCCTGCTGCTCTGTTGAATAACTTGTTGAACTCATCTACTCTAACGTTAGCTAATTTGCTTGTGAATGAGCCGCTATTAACATCTTCAAAAAGCTTCCGTGTGTCACGATGACTTCTGTTGACTGGAAGGGTACACATGTAGATATAATTAGGGCGGTATAACTCACTTTTGATTGATTTTGTTAGAGTCTTGACGGCAGGGAGATTATGAAGTTTAAATGCATATTCCAGTTTGTGACGAAGCTGCTTGAGGTGGGAAGATGACAGACGATCAAGACGCAAATACAAAGTTTCGACTAGATAGCAAGGGTTAATGAGAACAGTTAAATAGCCAGTGAGATGGCCCCGGAAATCTGGAAGATCCGTGTCTGAGAATGCAGAAAAATTCTGTTTCAGCGGCCACTTCCCATCGCTTTAGAATATTTTCGGGACAAAATTGCCTCCTTCGAGCTAGACGAACATGGTCTTGTGTGAAGTGTGTATGGCTGGTATGACTGTAGATCTTGTGTGTGGTTTTGATTATTCAGTGGTCAGAGAAGCCTACTGTACAGCTACTCGAAGTGTAGAAAGGCGGGCTGTTGACTAAAAGAAAGTCCAAAAACGTGTCCAGTCTAATAGGAAATCTAACAGTGTTTGTCAAACCGAAGGGATAAAGGAAGCTAACATCAGAATAAAATTACCAATAGCTATACACAATGCGATGTACGGAATACCTTGTGACAACTTTAGAACAGGTCAAAAAGGTTTGTTTACAACAAAGGCTATTAATATACGTGATAACTTCACCACCTTGATGGCTATATAAGATAGGGTTATCCACTCTTTATCCATGAAGAGATCTAGTGCAACTATTCCATCTTTAGTATCAACATAAAGCCGGATTTCTTGCAAAGGTAGTGCTCCGAGCTCAGAGTACTCCCCTTGTCCCAACAAGATCCGACAACATCGAAAATTTGCTCGGTAGAGATCGAACTTAAATACTGGTTACAACTGGTAGGCAAATGGTATGAATGGGTTTACTGCTAAGAGCTACTTTCAAACGTACACGGTGTTTCCTTGGATGAGATCTAGATTTTCGAATAATTCCTTTCCACGTATTGCGTAGCACGTGTCCAAAAGAGGTCAGTTCTAATGAGGTTTCTTATTACCGGAGTATTTCAGCAAATCACACGAATATTTTACCCAATAAGTTTTTACTTTATTGGCACAACAACTTCTATGACAATAAATGTGAAAGAAGAACAGTATTCAATGAGAGGCATGTTTGGTTGTGTGGTATATATTCTGCTCGAGATGGAACAGCGCTACCAGATTCAAAGGCCGGTTTTCATGATCAAGCAGGATGAGTTATTGCGAAGCAGAATTCTACTTGAAAGCTCGAAGGGTGGATGCGAAACTAAGGGCATTTGGCTACCTGTTCTTATTTGTCTTAGAAGGTTAGTCAAACAGTTTACCATTTCTTAAGGATTACAATCGAATAAATACTGTCAAAGGAGTGTTTTGATACCTTAGGTGTTTCCAGTCATGGTTATGACCCAAACATTAGGAGACAGAACAACCGATTACCGAGTGGACCTTTTAGTAGGTGAACATGAAAGCGAATTACAGGCACGTCTAACAAATTAGTGTAATAAAAGGAAATGGATACAAAAATGAGCAATTGCGACTTGCCGAATAACGGGACAGTACAAACACCATTTGTATGTGTCGTGTCCGCTGGCCTGTGTGTATATATATATATATATGCACGCATGACCATAGTGTGAACTGACGGTTCGTTGACCTCCCCTCGCAAATCGAGGCCCACTCGTACGCCTTATAACGACCAGTGGAAAGTCTTTTAATGGGTGGGGTGGAGTGAGGTAGAGCGGTAGTGCTTTAAGTATCTCAGCTCGGTAAAACAGTCAGAACTTGGTGGGCTCGGGTGATGCCGTTTTCTTCTCTGTAACCCTTAATGCATAGGTATCCAAAAGCACCTGTAGTGGAAATTCTACCTTATTCTTCTCGTCTACCGCTGCAGCGCTGGAACATTTCCTGATATGGTTGACATTGTCATTTGGCTGCACCGTTGTTTAACCGAACACCATAAACTGGGCACCATTGTCCGTAACTAGGGTTTTTGTGGTCCCAAAATAAGCAAAAAGGAGTCTCAAGATGACTTTATTTCTTGAAGAAGAGATAGTTTTTTAGGAATTATTTCTAGCCACTTTCAGTAAGCATCAACTCTTACTATGGAAAACTGTTGACTCATTGGACCCACAAAGTCGACGTAAATCCGTTTTCAAGGACCCTTGGGTAGTGGCCAAGAGAGTAGTGGGACCGTGATGGGTGCCTTAGCATCGATTGAATAATCTTCAATCTCCTTGTCATTGTTGGGCCAGTAAGCATAACTTCGAGCAAGTGCTTAGATAAGTGTATTACACGGATGACAACTACGAAATTATCTCAGCACTTTAGCTCGTAGTTTCACGGGAAGCACCATGCGTTCAGACAACATCGAACATCTATCTACTATCGCGAGTACACCTTTCCAAATAATAAAATTGAGCGATGCAATGATCGGTGATATCTCGGGGCCAGCCAGTTTACAGAAGATGAATTGTTCAATGAAGACCACAGTCTAATTGAGTTTCGCTTTGAATCATAGTGAAAGTGACAGGTGGATTTCGGAAAGACTCACGAAACACTTGTTTGACTTAGAATCAACTTCAACTGAGGATATTACCGAATCGTAACTAGGTTGGCTAGCTGAATCCTTTTGTATCAGGCGAGATAAAGCCTAAGCATGTCAGAAATTATCCTAGTGGATGTGCTTGATCCCAAAGTAAAAACAGAGTACAGCATATGCCCATCGTTGTAGACGGTTTGCTGTATGAATAGGAATGCCTTTTTGTGCATAGGATGGATAATAGAGATTTTTGATCAGCCCACAAGGTAAAATGACTACGGTGAAAAAATGTATAAAATTAGTAGAATGCGGATATCAAGGCCAAGCCCTCTGACTGTAATTTGTATCAGCTTTTGAAATCTTCCGAGAGGCTTGGGACCCTGCCTTCTGTGAGCCATCAGGAAATTTTTGAAGGAGCACGGGTCCAAGGTCATATTTGGAGGTGTCTGCAGCTTCGATTTTAGGTAAGCGGGGATCGTAGTGATTCAGCATCAAGGTGGATGGTAAAAGCCGCTTTGATTCAACAAAGGAGAATTGACAATCTTTCGACAATCGCCGTTTGGAATCCCGTTTCAATAAAGTGTTCAATGAGGCTCTAATATTGTGCATGTTTGGAATAAAATTATTTTAATAGTGTACAAGGTCAAAGAGGAGTTGCAAGTCTATTTTTATTTTTATCAGTGATCAACCGAAAAATGTTATGTTTGGGAGGGTAAAAAGGATTTCGCGATACGTAAATTGAATCCAAAAGTCGGATCTTGTGCAGTGCTTCGTTCAGATGTAGCACATGTTCAGCTCTAGACTCACTATCAATAACAATACCATCCTTGTAGGCTGGTACGGATGAAAGGTAATTCAGCATTGTGTCGTGACCTGTTGGAATATGGTCGGAGGGCACTTTACACCGAATGGTTATCTATTGCTTTGATGCAAACTACATTGGTTATTGATGGTCAGCAACTCTTTGCAAATACTGTCCACTTCAACCTGAAGATAGACCTTAGACAAATTAAATTTGCAAATGAGTAGTAGGAGATTAGATTTGCATAATATGATTCATCATGCAGCTTGAACGCTCAACTCACCATTGAAAACCATGGAAGCACTGTACATCTGTTTCATTCTTGTTAGGAATCATCAGCGGTGCATATCGACCCGGGATGAACGATTGTGAATCAAACACCTTAACCACAAAGCTATCCTCGATGGCTCTCAAAGCTTTGTTGAACATCTACACTACATGATATAGCACCCTTCCGTCACTGGCTTCGAACGGTAACAACCCGCTTCCCGCGCACCTATCGACTCCTATGATGAATGACTTAGGCTCTACAGAGAAGTCATTCATCATAAGAGTCAATCGGTGTGCGGCAAGCGGGTTTTTACCGTTCGAAGCCAGTGACGGAAGGGTGCTGTATCATGTAGTGTAGGTGTTCAACAAAGCTTTGAGAGCCATCGCGGATAGCCTTGCGGTTAAGGTGTTCGATGGGGGGGGGGTTCTCGATGGATAGGCACTGCTAGTGATTATTGACAGGTTTTCTGTATTAGGCGAGCCCACAAAATCCTTCAGTATGCTCCATAAGTCCTCATTCCTGAAAGAACCATGTGTCCTGTAAAAACAACATTGAATAAAATGCCATTTTTCACAGTTCTAGCAGGGGATAGTTGCTGGGAAGATGTTTTTGCACGCGTGGCGCGAGGTTATGAGATTGTGTTTTCAGTTACTTTTTTTGCAATAGTATTTTCAGCTGACCAAGATACGTGACGGATCATTGTAGAATATTGTTCAAAGCTCATGAGTCTCATTTATTCAGCGGTTTGGGCTAGCTCAGAGGGTTTTCTTTTCTGAAGCGTCCAGTTTGGCCGGCAAATTCATGAGAAGTTCGGCGTCACCTGGAAATATCAACACAGCTACAAAAGCAGTGATTAGAATTGATCTTATTTGATTTCTTTAATCCTAGAATGTTCGCATTCTTTGCTGACCCGACCAGCTTGAGAGACAGTTTATTCGGCCGAGTTTCTGGTCATTTCGAGACCGCTATATCGCACATTGAACAAAGACGATTGTTCGGCAACGACTGAGCTCAGCTTTGAGACTGTTTCCTCCAGCTGAAAATCTCTAAGATGGTGTGGTAGAGTGACTGCAACTCTGACCGTGTTCTGCAAATCCCAGTCTTTGCATATGTAAACCCACTTTCGTCCAAAGATGCACCGTCAATCAAAAATCATCTTCGTATCCTCTGTACCATGAAGTAAATGAAATCCCTAAAGTCGACAGGGAATGGTTCTTCAGTTTCGTTACAGACGACTGATCATTACTTGTGACGTTACCATAAATGAAAAGTGCTGCCAATATTTCTATTGTTTTTCTGTTGCTGCACAATTTTGATGATTTCCGATTGTCCCCCATTTCCCGGCGCCAACAAACGTTATGACCCAAACATTATGAGACAGAACAACCGACTTCTGAGTGGGCCTTTTAGTGGGTGAACATGAACGCGAATTACAGGCATGTCTAACAAATTAGCGCAATAAAAGGAAATGGATACAAAAATGAGCGATTGCAACTTGCCGATTAGCGGGACAATACAAACACCATTTGTGTGTGCGTGAGCTGGCGTGTGTGTGTGTGTGTGTGTGTGTGTGTGTGTGTGTGTATGCATGCGCATAGAGTCAGCTGACTGTCTGATCTATCATAAAAAATCAAAAACGGAAGGAATTTTGCCGTATTTCCTTAGAACCTTATTCGTTCGGATGTAAATCTGAGCAGATACAGAGTTATACACACTCGACAAACTAGGTGGTCGCTCCACACAGTATGCGATATGAATAAAAGTATATTTCTTAGTTCATCTAACCACAGGGGAATACACAATTGAAGTACAAGAATATATGACATCTTGTTTCGTTTTTCTGAATGACTAGAAATTAAGCTCTCCGACTTCAGTAAACGCCGTTTTAATGAATCCGTATCAACAAAATTCGCGAGGTAGTGTGGTATCTAAGCAAGGGATATAAGAACGGAGATAACGGTAATTATTAGAAAGATGAGAGACGTTATTAAAAGTAGTGTTGCTTTGATCCATATTGAGGACTTAATAGCCCATCAACGAATCGTATGATAATGAGGGGAGGATAATAGGAAGTGCACCAGTAAAATAGCTCACAAATAACACTTTGAGGAGAACCCAAACTCACATTTTCTTATGCGGATATCGAAATACCACACACCTTGCATATTTGCACCCACATGAGACTAGGTGAAATGGGAAGCTTACCAATATAAAGAGAAAAGTACCTGTAACAGGCAGAGATGACTCAGTGCATGTTTTCATAACGTGACAAGTTAAACGTAGACAGGATGAGGTGGATGCGAGTTCATGCCGACTGTAAAATGATTGATGAGTGCTCATGAGCATGAGCACGAGTGAACAGCTACAGGTGTGGTTAAGACTGTGCGTGTTAGTGTGTTTATATGTCTGACTGTCGGACTGACCTAAACATACGCGGACGCTGAAAGCACGTCGTAATAAATGGCATCCTGAAACCCATCAGGGTCATCCTAAAGAGAAGAAGAATGCATGTTAGCATACTGAGTAAATGTGAGATTCCTCTATTCATGTGAAACTGAGTTGGGTTAATATATAAAGTGAATTTATCGGTTGGCATGGCCCTACCGTTCATATTAAGCTAATGGACCTGATAAAAATAGTGGTCACGAAATCTCTCACTTTAAAGTTTTACGCAATGTTTTAACGGAATGGTTTTCAAATTACTCGATATCAGACCAGAGTATACGAGTGTAATTCGAATCCCACAGTCCGTTGAGTACCCTACCGATTCTCTCATCAAAGCTGATCTTGTACTACATCATACAGATAACTTAGATACGAAGGCAACAGTTCTGGAGACCACTTGAAGTAAAATGGTCCTCGAAAGGTGGGTTTTCTAACTAAGACCGATGTCTTTGAATATCTGCTAGCCCTGATTGTAGTGATGATCTTCAGGGAACAATATGTAGCTGTTTTTTTATAACTGGTACATATTATCATTTCGGTTTAATCAAAACGGGAATGTTCGTTATCGAAGGAAATACCAACAGCAGATGGTGGCGACCAGCGATAGTGACTGGTAGAAAATCCACTCACACATGTTATTGTATAAGAGTGAAATAACTAACAGATCCTAGCAATATTTAAAAAACGTAGAGGGTAAGTTTTAGTCACTAACCGAATGTTGCATCGTCAGGGACGAAAGAGATTTGGCAGTGATAAGCGTGAAGAAACTCACTGTTCGGTAGCCTACTAGGGGACGATAGTTTTCCCATTTAAACTATTATGAACGTGTGAGGTTTCTCAGTTTATTGTTCCTATACTGCTGATTGAAGCCGAGGATTTGGCAAATCACTTAGATTTCCACAGGAACTTACTTCTTATCTTGGAATTTCAGTTGCCAACTCGTCATTTGATTATAAAGTTGAAATGCATTTTTCTTGAAAACCGTTTTATTCTGAGCATCCGAGGGAAGAACGTTTCATAGCATGACCCCCGCGAATGAATTTGTGAAACAGTGTTCTTCAAAGTACCCAAAATTCAGACGAACATCTATCTCTCGTAACCGAAATACCACAAAATGTTTGCTGTTTGTGTCCACAAATGTATATCAGTTTGTCTTTCTTCAGATGCATTAGGGATCATCAAATAATAAGAAAAATTTCGAATCACTGTTTTTATTATCGTTCAGTACCAAAAAACAGATACTCAGCCCAGGGGAATCCGAAAACACCCAAGAGTCTGATCATGTGTTTCACTGCATGGAACGTTCCTCAGTCTTATCTGCAGTTACCAAGGTGCAGATGAACGAAACATCTTTTAAATCTGTTTTCCTAATTCCTGATCGCTTGTCAGTTTTATTACTAGTGTGACAAACCGATTACCAAGATGGATGCATTATTTCCTAGACGGAATATCAGTCGAATGCAAAGAGACGAGGTTAGCGACTTTGTGACACACTTACATGAAGTGTTCACTGTGGCCGACTTTCCGTTCATTGACAACAACGTGTGCGTTTGTAAATAATCTAGTGACACGGGGTTTCGTAGATGATTTATATTTGTTTTTACTTCGGAAATGAATATTTTGTTACCACGTTGTAGAATATGTAGAGACATATTAATTAAGATATGGATAAAGAATGTATGGTTTGGTGATCCCATTTATTCTGGGTGGGCTGATAATATAGGGTCATACATCACCCAAACTGACTGTGATGCATTTAGCAATAAGTGTGCAGTTTCAACCTAGCAGATCAGGAAAAATATCAGAGGCAGGAACCCACTTTGGCCAGATGCACGTGAATATAGAAACTCAATGTACACGAAGTGGTGTTGAAAAGGGCTTCATTGTTACGATATAAAATATCCAAAGAGTATTTATCGGCAAACTGATGTTCAGGCAGGGCGGTAACTTATGTAGGTTTTAGTGCCTCAGGAGTGCTCGGTAGATGGCCTTCTACTAATCAATCAGTCAGGTATCAAGGCCAGAAAATTAGTGATATTTTGAAGGTTGATTCAACATTGAATGAGATACTTCAGGAGTGCTCTTGAAGAAAGCAGATGTTATTTTGTGCCATGACATCTGAATCTTCTGTAAAGGAGATAATGCAGTCCTTTCTTCAGTTTTTGGAAACCATAAATTGGGTTCGCAGCCTTTCACGTTTTCTTCAGGAAAATAAGGAGGTAAGCTGGTTCACTCACAATAATTGTAGCATTTTGTTTTTCCGTCAGTGATATTGCACGATATCAATGATTTCTTTAAGATATTTTGTCTTCAGCTTTTCCAGATAGAAGTAGTGAGGAATTCGCTTGGATACGACTTCCTTTTTGTGTAACATTATCACTAGTACAATATTTTGACTGTCGTCATATCGACTTCTCTCATTATACGCACGCTAATATTCAGTATTCTTAATCTTGATCATATGGCACTCCGGTCAATATACTTCTGCCCGTCGAAACGATTGCCTGTTGAAAACGTTTGACTCAGATCCTAGAAGATTTGTAGCCGTTTTTCAAGTTTTGTCGAAAACAGGAATTGTGAACATGAAATTCTCACCGCCTACTTATACTGGCTTGACTATCTATACCCAAGTATAATCGGGTAGTTTGCTGTGCACGCTCATTACCATTACTTGTTGGAAGTCACGTGTTGGAACTTTGGACACATCACTCACCGACTGCAGTGTCCCGACACAAGATGAAAAACAATAAGTCTTCCATAAACTACGTAGATTTATCTAGATTTTCCTCCATATTCCTCATCCCAGTTTCGGCCGTACTTAACTGACAACCTGGATTCTTCGGCTGTTTGACAGATAACAACAAAAGAATAATATCCGGTTTCCCGTTAGTTTATTTCGTTACAAAAATATTTGCTAGTTATCAAACTATCCTGAATGGTTGATTATGGAGAGAACAAAATGAGTAACCACTTTATAACATTTTTCTTTCCCTCTCTCCCTAAGCTTCCCGGAAAACAGCCACACGCATTGATCCATGCAGAAACAATCTCGACTTGTCTAATTGACAATCTAATATAAACCTAATCTCACTAGCTTTCCGCACTATACAGGCTGTACACGATTTTGGACAGAAAGACCAATTCCAACTGAGTAAATGTGTCTATCGTAACTTCTAGTTTCTAGGTAATACATCCTATATGAAATATATGGGCACAAATGAATTGCATCCGGGTGAGGACGTAAGAGCAACAATACATGAAACTATCCTACAAATCCAGAAGGAACAGTCATAACTGGTCCACCCAGCAAGAAGTCAAACAAAACTATAGCGCAATGAAGCCACGGTGTTGAAGCAAATCATGAAGCTTCCTAGGTAACGTGCGATCCTTAACGAAGGTACAGAAAAGGAAGTTAATACGTAATTAAAATATGTAAGCGAATTGCCGGTACCAAATTGGAGAGCTTGTGAATGGAAACACGACAGAAGGGGCTTTTGTCAGCACGAGAAAATGGACCTGTCAGTGCTTCTGTTTGAGCCATAAGTGCCCGTAATGGCTTCACTGTGTAGTGCACTGGTGAAGGGGCTAGAGAAGGTGGTTTTCATGCATGGCCGAAAAGTTCGGAGAGTTTTCTTACATTGGAAATGTACAACCATAGGGGACCAGATTCAGGAATATAAGAATAGAATGTTCACCTAATATGCGCTTCAAAGCCCAAGTGAAAACCATATTCGTTCAGTAGCAATGGAAAGTAATAAGTGACCAAGGCTAGAGGCCCGCGATAAGTTTATTCGCTACTTACGAGTAGACTAGGTGGGAATGTCATCAGAACACAATCTGCACTCTACTTTTTGAAACGATGTTTTCACCATTTTCATTAATTACTTGTAGGTTAGTTTACCCTCGAATGAATGACAGTAAACTTGAATAGTGGATCTCCCGTGTGCTGTCCTATATACACTAAATCCCAATCGGACCTATGGCCCCATCCAAAGGCCTATGAAATAATCAATCAGTCAATGGCTCCTAGAGGTTTCCAGGATGGTCGAACGAACCATTCAATGGCCACTGGCTCACTTGGACCAAACCTACTCTCTTGCAGGAAACAATTGGCTGTGCAGAGGTTCGAGGTAAATCCCCGAGTAAAAATGCCTACTCTGGACAGGAGGATTCAGATGTACTACAGCCCGCAACACAACTATGAAAGACTCCACTGCTAGGAATGACAGTTCAGTACCCACCATCTATCAGTTGCCTACACAGTACACATCTTGCTTTCCCGTGTGCACTCCCCTCTCACTTTCTCCTCCGTTTTTACACCTCAAAAAGACTTCGGTCTACTATACTGGCTGCAGTACCACGGGTAGAAATCCTGGTTATGCTCTCCGTCGTCCTTCTGCTAATAGTTCCAAACCCGGTACCACTGACTAATGCCATCCTTCGCAATTGATCCCCATTCAAACAAGCCGAGTTCAACATCCGAACCCTGATGCATATGGTACAACAGGCTGGAGTCTCTCGCCGTCGGTGTGTTCCATTCGGGAGACTCACATTTAGGGTTCCATTTCCGTCACTCGCTTTACGCCCCCATTGAACTGAAGTTTCACTCACGTCTTTCTGCGGACGCTCAGGCTACGGCTTCTGGTCCTGACAGTATTGATATTACCCCCAGTGAGTGATGAAGCCGTGATACGAGAATGGACTCAAGTCGACAACAGTTTATGCTCGGAGAGACTCAGAGGTCCGTAAAACGTGAGCATAAGCCATTCCGACAGATGCAATCTGTTTTTCTTTTCCGCGTGTGCACCCACGAATTGAAACCCAAATACAGTTGAAAACGATTTTTACCAAAGCCCGAAGACTTCTTACGTAAAGTGAGCCGGACGGATATCGTGACTTTGGCATGAGATACAAATCCCAGAATCGATTGTCTGTCACCGAACAAGGCTCAATTAGAGGGCATTTTTGGCTCGATTCCCATTGCTCCGAATTAGGAAAATGGTTTTCAGACCTGCACTCTGACTATCGCCCGTTCCTCCGTAGTACGAACTACAGATGCTCTAATCACCGGTGAGTTACATGGCATCTACCATCTTTGACTCCGCAGTGGACCAAGATCGACCACATCACAATGAGCGGGAAGTAGCAGGTTCACATGCATGATTTTCGATCGTACTGCAGTGCTCTTTTATTTCTGACCAGATACTAGTTTTAATTTCGCTGGGCACTTGAAAAGCAAACTGCGACGTCGCTTGAAATACGTTAGGCTTTTTAATCCATGTCCCCAAAGATCTTCCAAAATGTGCAGACTTGAAACTAGAAGTAGTCACATCGGATGCAAATTACTTTTTGTAATTTGCAATTTTGATAACATCTGCGCTTTTCCTACTCATGAGTAGCATGCGCATGCCTCATGAACCTCGCATATTCATGGTCAAATTCTCCGTTTCTGCTGTACTGACACAGTTCAGATTTACGTGTTTATGACTTATAGTGCGTGAACACTGCGTTCATGTTCCCGACTTTGTTGTTCGATGATTGTACATTTCCCTTAGAAGAAAATTCTGCCGAACGTTTCACTCATGTATGAAAACTGCCCGCCGGAGTTTCGGCCTCCCGACCTCTGCCCCGCTGTATGCGCCCTAACCCGAGAGACCACAGGGTGGTTCTGTTTCTTGCCAGGTTCGTCCGTTCACGTCGACACACATCACTTCTGTCATTTTCAGTTGCTACTATTCGTACTTTCACATTGATGACGCCTTGGAGTATACAAATTTTTATATTCTAATTATAGATTATTTTCTTATCCTGTGACTGAAGCTTAATTTCATGTTAGCCCGAAGGCTTCTTGATATACTATCTGTACCGTAACCGTGCTGCGCTACAGTTTCGCTTGATTCCTTGCTGAGTGGCCCTTTTACGACAGCGCTGTCCCGATTTATCGGATAACCTTCTGTACTGTTGTTCTTGGTTGTTCAACTGGCTGTTAGTCATTTGCATTTATGTTTTTCTATGTATTGCATTATTTAGAACCACGTATTTACGATAAACACGGTTGTACATTTGGAATTTGTTCTGCTGCCTGTAGCCGTGTACAGTCCATATCGTGTGTAAATCTAGTGATACTGTTTTCTGCTATATTGACAATTGAATTTATATGGATAGTTTCTACAGCGATATTAAATTGATATGCCTTCCGTTGAACCTATCGCCTTGTATCCGTTCAGTCACGACAAGAATGCTCCATACCAACCACTTACTGGAATATACGGGCTCGACTGTTGCTTTATTTCAAGAATCTTGGATTCATTCGGGGTAAATGTGAATTCCTAAAACGTAATGGGTCCCCAGCACAAAATCCGAAGTAGGAGGTTTTATTCATTGTATACGTCATCTCTGATGACGTTCACCCTCATGGGTTTTTACATATCGGAGAAAACATTGGCCTTTTTTGCCAATAAATGTAAATCATCATCTGTCCCCAAAATTTATTTTGTCAGAGCTGATCGGTTTCCTGAGTTCGGTATATTCAACTCCAGTGGATCACTTTAGTACCTTACTTCTTAACATGTTTGGTGAGTCGGCTTACAGTCGTGTTTAAGGATACCATCTTCTTTTCAGATTACGAGTGAGATTTGTTGCATATAGTTCACAAATAATTTCTTATCACTGTCACGCAAAGATTCGATTGAGTTCTGACTTTGAGCCACTACATTCCAGGATAGTCTTGCTAGATTTTACAATCCTTGTTTGATTTCGTGCATGTCGTTTCAGCGTCTCGCTTTTAGGATATATCCGATATCGACGTAACTGTTTTCAATATAGTGTGAGAAAAGCATTTTGTGTAACACAATCAAGGATGGATTCCGTAAAAGCGCAGAGTTACAGACAATATATAACGTCCTGCCAGCGAATAGTTATTCGGATAAATTGGTCGTCTGCAATATAGTGTATGAACGAACAACAGAAGGGTGATCAGGTGTAGCTAAGAAAATTCGATTCATTAGTCTTCCCTTCGAAGATGACACAGCAGCTGAGAGGGCCAGTAGGATGCTATGTGCGGCCGTCAAAGCCCCGTTGAAAGTGGCTACGCTGAGATGCCAGTTCTCATTTATTTCTGTCATCTGATGTGAGAACATAGATAAACTGCCTTTGCCGACCTCGTCAATGGTTATTTATCAAGTGAACCTGTGATGCCACTTTGGTCGAACGACGAAGCACTTGTCGAGACGCTTCGAAGAGCATCAGCCACACTGGCTTCAAAGCCGGTCAAATGGTACGGTTTTCAGCCCAATTATTGCCCATTTATTAGAAACAGGGCATCGGATCCGAGTGCTAAACGCGTTGCGCGTTGTGTACAGAGGCATATGTAACTGATAGAAAGAGATCAGATGGCGAAAGCAACCGATGGCTGAAGCTGTTAGTATACGGGTCAATAATCCTGAGCTATGAGCGATGACACTCACCACATTTCCTTCTACTCTCCTTTACCAAACCATCGATTGACCGACTGACCGATCGACTAATTACCCACTGATAAACCTACTGACGGTTTTCGTACCCTCCCCCTTTTTTCCTGACGACAAATAAATGCGATTGTAATGGCATCAAAATGAGTCATCAAAAGCGTGTTTGCAGGCACGTGGTTTGATCTAAACCACTGGTCTGTTCTATAATTTCCGATATATATATATATATATATATATATATATATATATATATCAACTTCCGGCTACCTTATCCTTCTTTACTTTCAAATATTCCGAGCATCTTGTGTTTGGTTCCGAATAATGGAAACTTGTTGACGTCAAAAACTAAAACAGTCTACAGTATATTCACTTTTGATACATAAACGATTTTTCCCAGTTTGTAATTCAGGTTTCATGAGTTAATCAAGTTGCATCCTAGCATCAGTGGATAAAATGATGTGAATGAAACTGCTCTGATGTAAGTTGATTCTGTACGGCGCTATGGACGGTTGAAAGTGTGTCACCTTCGTTGAGAAGATAACATTTTCTGTTCGATGTAAGCTAAGACTACTTAAGCACGGAAATACTAATAAATCACTAAATAAGGATCGAAGTTCTCGTCCTGAGTTATGTTTAGAATGAGTTCACATTCAATGAGTTTAATAACATCAGGTTTGTGATTCACGATATCTTCGCTAGTTGTGCATATAAGATAATGCCAAAAGAAATTCTTTCTTAATTTGAAAATCCCACGTCATCTGTGCTGTACAACTGCTCCTCAACGATGATTGTCAAACATTCCGAAAAACGAGAACTCCAGTATGAGCCTTGGTGTCAACGTCGTCTGAGCGCAAGTCGGTTATGGCGTATAGTATTGTCGCGGAAAAGATCCACTAAAACGGAATTTTATCGACAACTTCGCTATGGGGGCCAGAGTGAATGTGTAATAATCCATAAACCCGAATCTCCTCTGACGGATTTTGACCAGTGTTTCAACCTGAACAGAAACAGCGGAAAAAGCATAGAAACCTTCCACAAATACACATTTCATAGATGGAAAATTTAGTTTATCCAACGAATGAGACGATTGTTTACGCATTGCGCTTAAATGCAGCGTCCAATATCCCCGTCCCTAATCAACCACGAGGATATTCCAATGCATTTTTAATCCGTTTTGGACAAAGTTGACGGTATTTTTACCATGGCCAGTATCATGTGATATGAAGGGTGCACTGAAATACCATCAAAGAAGGGAAAGTCTTGATTTCATCAGGGGATTCAAATCACAAATCACTTTAGCGGCAGATTTTTTCCCATATGCGTGTGTAGTGTATAGCCACGCAGGGGTTAAAGAAAGTGTTTGTATCTAGAAATTATTCCGAAAAAGTATCCCAACAAATACCAAACTATCTTAGTAACAAATATTACTGATGCGGATTGGAATAATACATGCCTATCTTTGTGAGTGGACTACCGTCAAAGGTACCTCGAGTTGTGGGAAAACATTTGTCCTTTACGACTGACGAAATCACCAAATTCAATGAAGGTGTACTATTTGAGTTCGGAGTATTTGTTCACGATGAAGTTACACACCTTGTACAAGATAGGTTTATAAATATAACCGCGCAAAACGATTTACCTGTTCATTTCTTCTGTACTAGGAGAAGTAGGTACAACTAAAATGTCCAGTTCGTAGAATTACCCCAAACGGCCAAGATTTAAAGGTATTCGAAGACATGTTACCTGTTCTAAAGTTAGTGCGCTATTCGCGGTCTGAAGACTGATGTCAAAAATATAATAGTGATAAAGCTTGAGATAGAAAATCATTTCGTAACGAACTTGGTAGACTACGTGACTAAGAAACTATGAGAAGTCTTGGAGAATGAAGGTAGGCTCAACGATTATTGTAGTGTATGAATGTCTTTTTGCTAAAGTGTGGGTTCTTCATTGTAAAAAAACCTTGCTTCATGTTTATTCAGAGTCCCATATTTCGGCATCGTTGTGGCCCAGGAGTGGTGGCAAAATGAGAATTTGTCTGAAGTTGGAGTATTATTACTCTCTGCATTGAAGTAGACCACGAGGGTTTTGTCCTAGCGCCTGGCCACTTCTTACCAATTATTTCATACATATAGTTACTTAGTTCTGCCTTCGGACTGTCATGTACGAGGACGAAGGGTGCAAACAGCTTCCTTTTGTGTGAGTTTCGAGTAGGACTGCAACTGAAAAATCTCTGCTGACGCTGCTTTATTGAAAAAAGTTAATTTATCACCATTTTTATTTGCTGGCTGTGCATAGTCGTCCCTCTAATACACTATCCATTATTTTCAAATAAACTGACTATGTTATAGAGTTTTTGAGTCCAGAAGAAATTCCGTGTAGCTGCGTGCACTTTGCTTTGTACCTATCTGAATGGTTGGTATGTACGTATTTACTGTTCCTCGTAACTGGACTGCCCCCATAAAATTGAAGATTTCATTTATATTTGTATTGATCGTTCCCTGAAGTGCACGTGGGTCATCGACTCGTCTTACATGACCATGGGTTTTGTGTTCACGTTCTACAAGTCACGCATTTACCAGACAGTGGTTCCATTACGCTGCCAGTTAGGCAGTTATTGTTTCGAGGATTCGTTTTCAGTTGATTGTATGAACTTACAAGCAAATTATCCAACAGCTCATGTTCGAAGACTAAAACCTGGGCAGAGTTCATTGTGACCCATATTTTCAACTATTTATTTCATCCGCTCTTTAGTGAACCCATCATGTAAAGCATACTTTTTCAACATAAGAAGGCTGACTTTTTAGATATCCGTTGTTCCTACCTACATTATTCTCGTTTACTCATTATTGTACCTTATGCCACTGATTAGACGGTTCCCACGTCAGCTTATCTGGTCTGCTTGTCAAACTTTTTGTGTCGATCAATACACGCAATTCAAAGTGTAACGAATAACTGATTTCGTGGAAAAATCCCTTTTTCTGCAAGTCAGTGGTTGTGTAAAGCAACACTTTTATTACCACCGAGCACACTCAGTTGTCTCACATTTTTCCTATTCCATTACGAGAAGTTACTTTGAATTGATATGTTCCCGAATCACTATCTTTATAACTCCGTTTATCCATATCTAGCTGGGCTCCAGGTTTCTGAAGAACACTGCTTACGAATTAAACGGAAAGTTCATCAAAAACCGATTGCACGCTTTCTACATTTGTTTCATTGAAAACTACTCAAACATTACCACTGCCAAATCCCATACCTGTACACTCTTCCCTAAACAAAAGCCATTTTCGGACAGATGAAGTACATCCTTCTGCTGAGCTGAGTCAGCAAAGTTTCTATCGATTAGAATTGAATTGCGAAATACAAAGTATAGGCACGTGGCTAAATCACGAATGTCCCCGTTTTATCTCATTTCCCGCTCTAGTTTGATAACTGACTCCATTTTGTTTTGCTTTGTTCGGCAGTCACCAAGAAAACCGTCACCCCTCGGCATTCCGCCTATCTAGTCACCACCTAACACAATTAGTCCCCATGCATTGATGGAATCACTTTTGATTGTCTGACAAAAGTCCTCCTGATTGATACAAAATATTCCTTAGCAATGCGTAATCTGACAATAAAGTTGACGTTAAAAAGACTGCACAAAACATCTTATCAGTGCGTGCCTTCTATTTTATAGTAAAAAAAAAACACTCACACGAGCATTTCAAAAGAGCCCGAATTTTCCCTAACGAGAAAACAGTACAGAGCAACATTCCACTGAGATGAGATTGATGAGAAAAGGAATGCAGCAAATCCACGTTTTTACGAGGGAAACCATCTTATAAATCTTCCAGTACCACCGTTAGCATTTTTCAGGAGATATTACTCATGTAATACACAATATGAAAACCAGAAAGCCTTTGAAGAAGGCTCCATCACACTAGATATATAAGAATTATGTATTTTAATAAGGCTCGAGCTCATTCTGGAAAAATCAACCATTCTCAGCAGAAAATGGAACTTAGATAATGCTCCCTCTTCCACTGAAAGCACACAGCATTGTGCGCGCAGACTACCGTGGCATCGAGCTGTTTGAAGTGGCCACCAAAGTACACTCCGTACTTTTAATGAAATTCTTCTCAGTGGCGCACGACGCGAGCACGCGCCGTAATCAAGAAAGCTCCCTTCAAGAAAACCATCCTAGAATCTTATATGTCCACCCTCTGCAGATTATAGGAACATCGGTACCAGTTGAAGCAGCCGGCTACGACTTTCAATACTGATATTTAAGGCACCATTGTCTCAGTCGACGTGAAAGTGCTACAAAATACTCTATAAGCAGTTGGAATATTCAGAAATCTTTTCCGTTCCCTAATATCCTACGACTCAAATACGCTTGCGAGACGACTCATCGACGGAGAAATATCAAGCGGTTTCCCCCTCAATTATAGTGTTAGGCGAGGTCGTCCCTGATATCAAATGCTGCCAATTACACTGTCTATTAGAAAACGTAACATAAGCCTACCGATTTTCCGGGTATTCAGCTCCTCATTGAATTGGAACTCGCAGACAAATTAGTCATTCGTGGGAAGCCCGAGTGATTTAAATCTGGTTGTGAATCGCGTAGAACACTTCGTCAGAGTTACGGGATTAGCAATTAATATGGCGTAGACGGATATCTTTTTGACCTGCGCTTCACCCTCTAGGCAATGGATATTCTTCAACGGCGAACAATTCGAACATATTCCAGCATTCACATATCTGAACTCTACGATCTCCTGCCCCTCCCCCCTCAAGAGACAAGATCAAATCAAGTCAAGTTGCATAATGAAAACGCCAGAATTAAGTTCCTTCCGTTTTTCAATGTACCCTGAGTGCGCAAAAAATCAGTCCCCGGATCAGAGTCCGCATCTTTCGGGAGGCTTCCCACCTACTACTGACATTCGGCTGTGACAGGTGGTCACTGTTCATCAAGAGCATCATGAAGCTGGATGGGTTTGGCCATTAGTGTCTGCAACGGGTCCTTGAATTAGCTCGGTACTACATGGTTTCACATGAAGGAAATGTTTATGATGATCATGCTTTTCACCTTACCTTTACTAAGTTTACTCACTTTTTATTTTTATTGATATTGTCACCACAAGTTCAACAAGATGGCACTGGAAGACTTATCAACCACCTTTCGGAAGTCACCAATTCTCTATATATCTAACTTGATGGTTTTCATGTAGCCCGAAATTACTCAGCAGTCCTCATTTCCATATAAAGCTTTTCGGTTCTTCCTAGTGCTATCGTTAGACCAAACATTATATTGCGCTGTGCAGCATCCTCGTAAAGGGGACCAGACAAGTTAGTGCGGCTTATGTTTTTTATTGAGCGATCGTACACGATATTTGTGATCTATTTAGATTGTTTACTCTCCACATTTTCATGACAGAAGAAATAGAGGAGATCACGTGTATACAAATTCGATTTCTTTTATCATGATCACAGAAAAGACTTTTGGCTTACAATTTACCTTTCACTTCCCATGCTCTGATGCTTGATGGTTTTAAAAATGCATTCTTTCAATCAAGTGACAGTTCATTCTATTCCATTCCGACCATCGAAACAATCACCGGCAAACAACGTTCAACTTTGATCCCAGTAGGTGTTTACCTATTTGTTAGCTAATTGCAGACTATAACAGGTGTTAGCGTGAAATTTCCACCAAGTTTTTATGCCGGCTTGTCTATAACCGGATAGCTTTCTGTGCACGCCAAAAGCCGTCCCTCGTTGGAAGTCACAAGCTGGAACTTTGAGCACATCACTCACTCACTGTAGTATCCTATCACAGGATGAAACTCGAAGTATTCAGATTTATTGCAAATTCTTTATTAATCGTTTTCCCAGGTTTGGCAGTAGCTAATTGACAACGTGGAGTATTTTGTTGGTTCAGGCAAAAATAAGAAGAATTACTTCCAATATCCAGTTAGTAGATGTTTTTCTTTCGAAAAAGTTGTGCTCAGTATGATATTTCCTTAAACAGTAAATTATGATACTAATAAGTACACCTCACTACTTTAGACAAGTATGTTTTCTCTTACCTCTCGGGAAAAGTGTAATGTGCATAGATCCTCATTTCTAGAAGCCGTTTTGTCCACAATATACTTTTTAACTAGGCGTATAGATGGGTTCACGTGTTAAGGAATCGGAAATTGTGTTACTGTCAAAGTGTAATACCAGTCAGATTTACTTTATTGCCCCCAATATCTATCCTCATTTACCAGTCTGCACGTACGAGGCATATTTCTTCGTTATCCTAATCACTCGACATGCCCAGTGAATAAATAATGACCAGCTGTGGATTATATGAAACAAAATAACATGAACATTGGTCTACCTCTGGAAAGTTAGCGGGAGCTCCTGTCTCCATGTGCATTTAAGGTTCACTTCATATTTCATGGAACCTTGCACAGACAACGGGATGGTGGGAGGCAATAGGATCATCATAAGGTCCACTCCTTGCCGAAGCGTTCCTTACAAAGTTAAAACGAACTAAGCTGAAGTCCAAAATTACCAGTTCTGAATATTGCTGTCAATAGGTGGACGAAATATTCTGTGTAGCCAAAGCTACTTGTAACTTAGATTCAGTGCAAACAGCTTTTAACAAGGTACACGGAGCACTACGATTTTATAATTGAACTCGAAGTTCACAATCTACTACTATTCCTCCATGTGATCCTTACCAGAACGAAAGATGGTTGAATCCGGTGAAAGATATCCGAAAACAAACGTAGAGCGGTCAATATTCCAGTTCGACCTCCAGATGGAGAAATGTTTGTTCTGAAGATATTTATATTAAAAAATGATGCCAAAGAGAAACACAGCACGTGAGAAAAGTTATCCGGATCGGCTGTTTGGCAGAAACATTCGTAGATTTGCCTAGAAACATCGAATAAAATGCGAAGACGAAATATCTCTGCCTTAGATTGCCATTTATAAGTGGTAAGGTGAACAACAAACTTAAAAAGACGACTAAGGGTGAAATTTAAAACCTTCCCAGTGTAGCTACATTACATTGTGTTCTGAGGAACATGTTGTATGTGGTAGTAGTCACACATACCGCGGACAACAGATCAACATTACTCTCTTGCATCGACGCACGCTTGCTTGGCATTGTCATCTAGTCGTGTTTCAACACGGAGAGTATAGTCTGCTCGAGCTTCCCAAATACCGATTGACCTCACTTATTTACGCATTTGAGCACATCTAGCTCAGCTCATTTGCTCTCACGCTCATACATTTTCTTATTTGCTTGCAGCTTACGAGCCGGCTACGGTTTCGTTGCTTTTACATTCTCACAAATAAATGGAGTGTAAGAAATAAATGTTCTGCTGCGACTGGTTATAAACACAACAGTACTCCTCTGATCCAGATTCGGAACAAGTATACACTGCTAATGGTTACATACTCTGTAATATCTGTTTGTGATTCATCGTATGTAATAGACCGGCAAGACGGCTATCCACTCGGATCAAAGAACAACACTCAAACTGGTCAAGCCAAAAGCAGACCAGATCGATAAACAACGCAATCTCGGCACACCTTATTGGCACCGGACATCAGGCGATTCCAAAGAGGGCTCTCACAGTTGTGTATCATGTCCTGTTGAACAAGGGCAAGGATGTTCAATAACGCACTCTAGCGACAGCCGAGGCATTTTGAATTAGGAAGCTGACCCCCGTACTTTGCGCCTAAAGGAGTTTGGTCCAGTCATTTCAACTTCCATGGCCTTGGATCGATCGAGGCCGAATGAATTTCTCGTCCTGTCACCAGGAGGGCGTAAGTATTAAAAAATAATCACACGGAATGAATAGTTTGACTACTGCAAACCCCTGTTCATGATCATTGTTTATTCAGTATCTACCCAAGTGATCTTTTATCTAGCATTTTCCGCTCCACATTTTGGCGGATTGAGAACGAATTGCTGAAATACAGTAGTTTCGTCAAATCGGATTTCCGAATGACAGTCAAAGGAAATTATGAGACTACCATTTGCTGTCCCTTACACTATAAAGACCAATCGGATTTTTATCAGCACTTGGAAATGGTCTCCATTATTGGAAATCCCATTGTATTTCCACTGCTGTGATTTAAATTGGAACAACGTTTTCGGATATCACACCAAAGTTTTGAGGATAGAAGCTCCTGATATTTGACAATGTATTAGGGATAGTTCTTGCATCCAAGCATATCCGTTTCAAGCTCTCAGCATCTATCATTTGACCCCCTGAAATCTCTGTTGCTCAAATGGCAATGAATATGTTGTTCAGTCCTACGATTGTGTGATTTGCTGATATGCGGATTTTGTGCGCAGCGTCTCGCTGAAATGTGTGAATTGTTGCGATAGATAATGAGCCGTTAGGTTAAATCTGTATTCATTTATTTCAACGTCGTAGTTTTTGTCATGATTGCGTGGACATGAAAATACTGCTTCGGTTTACCGATAAACCCGAACAGTAAAACGTGCATTTTGTTCACTTTCATGACTACCATGATAATTTTAAACTGCCATAAAAGATGACAGAGAATGTCGTAAATTTCCTTCACACAATAAAACAAACCCTTTTTTGAATATCTCTTTGTTTAAAAATGCAGATTATATTGTGTTCCTACTACTGAGAAAATATATCCTTTGACAACTCTATAGCCACTCATTTCGGTTGTACAGTCCTTTATGGATAGAGAGTCCGAGTTAGATTGCTCAGGAATTTCAGCATTCACTTCAGTCCCCTTTACTCAGCTACTGTGTTGATCCGAGTAGGTGTAAGTGAATAAATTCGGTGTATTATTAAATAAACAAACAATCGTGGTACCAACGGTGAATCGTGAGGCTAAGTTGATTAGCGACACGGGCTGCTCTGACAAAGTGACAATACTGGCTGATCGGAAAATACAACAAATTTGCAGTCAACAGGGTAAACTATTTTGGTTACACTTCTCACACCCATTGTCTGATGTACAATCACGATAGGCGTCGACTATTACTCACACTGAACAGTAAATATCATAGTCTTTCCGTATGCGAGATCGAGCATGGCCATCGCTTCCCGGACGACCTAAATTTGCGTCGAATCTTTCGTATTTTAATCCCACGGTTGACTCAGTGAACAGTTCGTTCTTGTCCCTTGTTTCTGCCTTGAAACACTAACGTTATTCAAGTCTCATATAATATTACGTAAGACTCTGCGAAAGTCAATACATTATCAAAAACAACACTCCTGACACAGATTTGAACACTCAAGTCAATAGATTTGGGTTGCACAATGTATTCCGAACCGTTTCGCTGCACGTTCTCTAGTACATACTGCAGTCAGTGTGATCAGTTATGAATGGGAAATTAAAAGCTCGCCTAAGATCGAAGGCAAAGATGCGCAATCGTGCGCGCACACACACCCGACAGAAGATAGCAAATAGGGAATGTTACCAAGACAAGGCAAACACAGTTATCCATTCCCGCTGTTTGCACATATGGAGTGATGATAGTTAATTGTCACTGCCCATGCCTATATCAGTAGTCGTTTAATACTTGTGACAAATGATGGTGAAAGCTGTGCTCGGAATAACGGTGCTTTTTCTCCCGTAGTTGTTGCGTAATGGATGACGTGAGTGTTCTGCGCGCGCCCGACGAAGTCGCCGATTGCGTCTGTCTGTTCATCGTTCTTTGGAACCAGACCGAAATACGTTCCTGTATTCGATCAAGATAAAATTTGTGAATTACAGAATCACAGATCTTTACCTAAATTTACATTGTTTATTTTGACTCAATATCAGAGAATGTCTAAAGAACTGTTTGGTAAGCTCCGAGAAAAACTGGGTTCCCAAGGTTCCATCATACGCTATATAACTCAATTGTACCAACTGTCATTGACCGGACAGCAAAGTCTGCACTGTAGATTGTTCGCAGGTGAATTATTCAACAATCTTGACTTCCCTTGTTTGTATTTCCAAAAGTAAGATAGACTCGAGATATGGTCCTCTTCAGGAGTACCCTCACTTGGTTCTCAATCTCGTTACTCTACTTACTGTACATTATACCACCGAAACCGCAATTGCTAAGTCCTTAAAAGTGAACTTCAGCGTAAAATAACTCAGAGGCTACTACAAAGTGCAACACTGCCACTGATCTCAACCCTATGATAATTATCACAAAGTCTGCAAGCAGGCATCACGTAAATTTTGTGGATCACAAAGTAGAAGCCTAACACCTCGTTCTGATAACTGTTGGTGGGTTGTTTCAATATTTACCGGGTTCAGCATAGTGGTCGATCTCAAATCAGTGTCAGCCTCGGCGGACAATGTGCACGGAAACAGATTACTCGTTAGTCATACGTGAAACATTCAAAACAAATTGATTTGTTCGGATTGGCAGCAGCTTCAGAGTTCTACTTTGGTGCTGACCCCCCTAACCTAACCTGAGCACTGTTAAAAAGGTGCCCCAACCAGATCAGAACAATTCTACGTAGATAAAGCATATCTTCGAATGTCTCAGTCCATGATAATAGATCTCTCTCAAGATATACACGAACCTTTAAAAAAACGGGTTATCGCGGATGAATTCACTTCCAGAAATCGTTACTTTTACCTGACTGCACTTTATCCGAAATCCAGTTACCTGCTAAGATGTAAATGTCCGACCAAAATGTATATTTTCGTCCCACTACTCCGCTGCAACCGTAAGACCGTAGACCACATTGCTTCCAAGGTAATAGATTCAAAGTTATTATTTTTCTGCTGCCAGTTCACTTCCTTTTACTCAACGGCAAAGACAAAGTATCGGGTGAATTTTTCGCTTAAGATGTAATACGCCATGATCACTGTTACTGACAACTGCGCCAAGGCTGACGGAAAAAGGTTCTGGGTGATAAGTTGGGATACAATCCAAAGGGGGAGAGTAAGTCAGATGCTGCTGAGATCAGAAAATGAGGCGATGCCCAAAGGCTTCTAAAATGATATGAGGATTACCAAAATCCAAAGTACGAGGAAGGGTAGGAATGAATCATGGAAGGACTCACTTAGACCTTGTATGCCTTGTGGTGCAATGCTAGCATTCATGATAATAATGTGGTCAAAACGGAAAAACGTACGACGATATTGGACTGAAACAGGGCTAATTCCGCTAGAAGAGTAGGAGAAAAAGACGCTGAACTTGTTACACCACTAGGAAAACAGGTTCGACAGATCTACCGTGTGACCGATTTCGACCAAGTGGCCAGCCGCGCACGTGGCTTCACGTATGTACATGGGAATATGTTCTACCATTCTAGTTCAGTGTTTTTAGCTAATCACACGCTGCCAGACAGACACAGACACAAACAAGCAGCCACAATTCTCATTAATTTGCTTTATTTGGGTATTTCAGTTCAGACGGTATTTATCTTTTTGCCCAATATTACACGTACCCGACCAGTGAGAGTACACGAAAGGAATTTCCCTCACAGTGTTTGTTTTTTGAATATATATATATATATATATTTTGAATATTTGATTCCATGACATACTTATCATAGAGTTACTGGGCAGCTTCGCAGCACCAATTACAAACAGACTGTGTACACCGTATTCAGCATCCAGTAATGGATGAAATGAGCCGACAGAATACCAATTGAGAATCAACAAAACAGAGAGTGCTCCGAAACTGGGAAAGGTACAGCTGATGGTACAAAGGTTTCATAAACTGGGAGGGGCCGTTTCAAGCAGCAGTCCTTGTTATCTCCCAGCTACCAACGAATATATTGGTGTTTTCGGGGCACTATGATGGATAAGGTAACACTGCCTGTTAAACTTTGAGGACAAGTGCTGAGGCAAATCAGCCGATTTCAAGAATCAAATCATGTTTGTTTATTTTGATTTGTTTTCGTGGCACCTCAGCTGTGTTTTCTTGAAATCGGCGTCACCAAACAATTGTGTAGCAATTTAACTAATGCGTATCGAGCAAGTCTACAAGCAAGAAAACTATAAACCACTCCCTAATCTGGGTATTAAAATTAAACCTATTTCATTTCTATACAAAAACCTGCATTTAAATCGGTCTTGATAAAATTATTTGCAATAAATTCTATCTCATGGTTATTTGTCTGATTGTTTTCATACGTTTGTGGCCTTTCCCATCAATGCCCATCAATTCTCATTATAGTCTCACCAAGAAAAGCCAATGTGTACAATTACTTGAGATCAGTTAAGGCAGTCAATTCAAACATTGCTAATTCGAGCATGTCGTCTAGGGTTTATAAAGGAAGAAAACGGTAAAGACTAAGATAATATTCCAGTTTAGCTTCACCTGCTTAGATTTGCGAAAGTGTTCCTCATTCGGTTTTCAGAACAAATGGGATCAATAATGAATCGATGTTACTCTTGTGGGACACACGGGTATGCATAGAAAATATATTGGATGCAACAAGTACTACCGTTCGCCAAACACTAAATCACAGAATTTAAAAACATCATCTCAGATGACTATGTTTGCCGCTTTTTCTCGTCACTTGAAGCTTTGCTTCCGTGCTCCCCGATGATAGTTTCCAGATGCTGGGATAGAAAACGTAGATGTCCGTCTCTCCGACCACAAAACACAACCCTCATTCAGTCCTCATCACTAAACTTCCCAGAATAGGTGACTGGTTCGTTCAGATGAGTAATGTCTATGGGTCTGCTATTGTTCGGTGCACGACATTTGACGTTATCTATCTGATCTTCGTTGAGTAGGGCATACAGACAGACAAAATGTGCATCACTGGACAGTACGAAAGAAGCAACAATATATCATTTAACCCAAGGAGTGAAAAAAATATCTCCCAGTTGAGCAGAGACTGTTTCATATTGAGCGATTTCCGAAAAATCAACCGCAGTTTCACAGCTTTTGGTGCCTTCCGAGAATATCGCGTAATGCTTATCCAACATGAGAAATGAGAGACGATCCAACATATCACAATGTTTGAAAGTGGGCTATTATTATCTGGTGTACGTTACGAGTCAAATTTAATGCAATCTAAGTAAAACTTTAAGTGTTTAGCCACCAGAGTCTGTGCACCATTGAACAATCATAGGTTTCTATTATGGTCAGTTACTCAGCCAATAAGCGTGGCTTTGGGTGCATTCCTGTCCTTAGATCACTCGCAAGATCTCATTTCAAAATGCATCAAGTACGATGTACTTTTTGGCACTGAATTGTGCGGTACCAGCAAGACAAAGCGAAAATTCTCCCATGTACAGGTTAAACAAGACTGAATACCGGAGCGGAAATCAGTATTTGTATAAGGAAATACATTATATATGCACTCTATAATGAAGTAACGAAATTATCATCCCCTACATGATATGCCCGTTTTGTCTTACAACCTTTTGCTCTTGGATTAGCTTATGAGTGTAAGATAACGAGATCGACAAAATAGAAGAACTTCGGTGCAGCATTTTGAAGTGTGAGTTTCAAAACCTCGTCAGAAACCTGAACAGCGACTATCTTCATCGAGTCACAATTGAGAGTATTTCCAACTATTTTCAGCTGACTGAACCACATTAGGGCAGCTGCGAATTGAAGTGTAATGTTTACCTATTTGGGAACAGAGAGGAACTGAGGAAATTAGACAGTTTTAATTTCTGAGTGGTTCCCAGAAACTGCCCTCCAAATTAATTCGTTGGCAAATATAATGAATCTTCCAAAATTACAGAGCAAGCACTTGGGGTTAAAAAATCGACAGATGTATTTTTGGGATCATATATCACTGAACAGGACACATAAGTATGCTGGTGAAAGCTGACCTCATCTGAGCACCAGTTGTTCCTGGCAAATCTACAAAAATTCTACCCTCTACTTTATTAGAACAACCAGGACACGGATGACGCAGTATTCTATAGCTAAAGATTTATGTTAGTGCACATCAAAGTCGGTCACGGGGGTCGAAATCCTTGACAGGTTTATTTGTTCTAGCCACATCATCGTGATAGAAAAATGTAACGTATTTCTGGTAGAATCTTGTTGCTCAATAACACAGCGTAGTCCAAATCGTTGTTAGGTTGTCGATGTTTCGGTCACCACGGGTAACCTTTTCAAAACTGGTTTTATAACCTACCAACGATTTCGACTACTCTGTGTTATTGAGGAATAAAATTCTACCATAACATTTCACATGGCGTATCGATTTTTCGATACACCCCGAACCGATCTCGGTTCTGATACAGTAAAGTATTTCTGATTCAAAACGATGGAGTACTTTATATTTCGGCCAAAAATGTAAATGCTTACATTTCTGATACTCGATCTTCCTCCACGTACAATACGGATTTTGTACGCTGCATTTACAATTCCCTCATTACACACTCCTTTCTATTGACATTAGGCTAGCCAATCCCTGGTCTGACTTTTCTACAGGATATTTTGACGTTTTCTGATTGGTCAAGATTTGTTCGCTTCAGACATTTAAATTCTCTCTTATGCCGAAAAGTAATAGGTGTCTTTCAACCTTCTGTTATTCCCTTCCGAACCCATGTAATATTTTTTCATTTCATTCTGAGTGCTGGCTGTTTAAACTTTACATTTCGATGCCTGCATATATTAAGCTTGAAAGCCCAATGCTATTGCTCTTTGTAAGTTTCGAGTTTTCAGTTGTACTTTTTATTTCCTGACATTCAATAGTTATAGCACGAATACGTATATTGATAGTGCATCCACTTTTTGGATGGGACACCAGGTAAACCGTCTCAAGCGAAAGAAACCTAGAAAGGTCCAGAAGTTGCCAGGATCATAACAACGAGGTAGGCGACAGTGGAAAAAGGTTCATCAATATCTGTCGAATATTCTTTCAAAGAACTTATGCAGAAAATATAACGAAGTACCTAAGGCCATCGCAGAATGATTAGAAGACATTAAAATGTATAATAAACATGAAAAATAACGTTGGCTTTACGACTGACATCGCTACAGGTGAGAGAGATAGAGGGATGCGATTTGGTAAGGCAGTTCCGTCAAGTCATAGTTATTGTGATGATGATCGCCTTCAAAGTCAATATGAAATATACCAACGAGTTACCTCCATAAGTCAGAGGAAGTTCCTCGATGACCAACCACGAGCAAAGCGGAAGTGAATAACAATGCGATCGGATCGATGGGGAAGTTAGCAGCAAGTAGAAACAAATCAATTATTCACCATTCATCTCTTTCGATGTGTTCAGAACTCGAAATAGGGTTTCGACTTCACCAAAACCTGCATAGATTCTAGCTGCAAGAAATGTTATTAACTCGATTATTATCCTTACCGAAGCACCCATCACACTGTGACCCATAACGTCTGTATTTGTTTAATTCGCATGGCTCACGTACAAGGAGGTTCGTCCCCGTCACATGTTACACTCGACGAAACGGAAGAAGAAATAATATTTGCATCACTTTGATCACAGTTAGAGAGAAAGGGTAGCTGGACATGAATAGAAGAATAGAGTAGTAAACTTAAATTTTATATTCTCAAGTTTTGGGTGTGTCCCACACAATGTCATGAAAATTGCTGAGGAATATACAACTATTGCGTAGACGAGTAAAAGAGCAACCCACAAGATCCGATAAGATTTGGAGTTGGGAAAATATTCGCACAAACAAATATCCACCCAGAATTGGTCAACCGTTATCAGCGCTAAGTTGGTAGATAGCGGAATATCAATCCAGCAGCTAATGTAACCTAGGAGGCTCCTTGAATGACTCATCTGACTGCATCCCAGATGAACTGAGGACAGATCAAAAGACGGAAAACAAGAAGCCCGGGTTTTGCTTGATATGTCACAGTGATACCCACCACATTATCTATCAGCCAGAATACAAGCGATAATCAGGTGGATTTATTCTTTAGGTGCTTCATATTTTGATTTTTCCGAGTCGAAATGGCTTGATTCCACCGGAGGTTAAGTCCTACTAACAGACTGATAATACACATTTCTCTCTATTATATGCTATATTTGATATACAGCCTACATGACTCCAAGATAAATGAATTGGGTTATAATGTAGACTACTCATTGGTCAAATAAGGTCCCACCAACCATCGAATGTGCGCAAAAAACGTGTTAATATTGAAACTGACAGACAGGAAGCAGAAATTAAATGAATTATCTTATGGTTTTCAAATGCGGTATCGTTCTAGACCATAGGGAATAACGAATAATAATAAAACAGAGTAGCATATGGACAGTTCTTCGAGGTCTGCAACTGAAGTACAGCACTAAATTAGATCTTCACGTACGAAGAGTTATCAATGCCAAAAGCAACATTATTCATGCAGGTAGAATTGATTGCGATGCATTCCAAAGTTTACTTTGTATATATTTCGAGCTTCACGAATTAATTACATCAGTCCATTGGGTAATGATATTGATCTGTCCAAATTTTTCTCTTATTTAAAATGATTCACTACTGAATTGTGGGTAGATGAAAGTGTGCAACCTCGGTTGCCAGAATAAAAAGCTTTAAACAAAATAAGCTTTCATGTAAAAAGGTGTGAAAATATGCTTAAATTGATCGACAAGATCAAATAAATTATCCGAAGTTTTAAGTATATTAGATTACTACATGAAGATTTTGGTAGAACCCGTTTCTCTGGCCCATGTAGTTTTCATGGTTGTGCTCACGGTGGGAATTCATGGGAAATTCTTTCATAACTTAGAAATTTCACTGTAAAAGTGCTTTGAAACTGCCCCATATATCTGCCAAACATTCCGGAAAACGGGAATTCCAGTTTGCGGAAATGTGAGCGCCGGTTCGAAGGTGGCTTGGGAGTGCTTCGTTAACAGTTAATGCTGCGGTCGCGATAACACTGACAAAATCACTAAAAGTGCATTTCCCCGACATCTCCGTGGCGGGGATCAAAGTAAAACCACTGAGGTTTCTAATTTTAAACATTTTGTGCCTTATTTGAGTCGGTAATTTAACTCGAACATGAGCACAAATTATCTGATAAATCATAAATAAACTCATACTCATACACAGTTCAGAGGTAGATTACCTAACAAACCGAATGAATAGAACATTGATGTGTGCAATACGCTCAGAACACAGTGCCGGACATCCCTGTCCCTAATCCATTGCGAGATTATCTTGAAGCTCTCTCAATCCCTGTTGGACATAAGGCAAAGGCAATTTTCAATGCGGCTGTTATCACCAGACACGGATTGTAAGCCCAACGACAGAGCGGATTTAAACCACTGAGCCTATCACTTAATGGATACGTCTGTTTCTAATGTGTGTTAGATACCTGGTGAGTCTTGTTGGGCTAAGCAAAAGTCATTTGATGTAGGAATTTCCCCAGGAAGTTATTTCGGTGGATGACGATCTGTCACATCAACAATGATTACTCATTGGAATCGAGATGAAAAATGTTAAGATTTGTTGGTTTACTTCAATTACAGATGCCTCAAAAGCTGGGTAGTTCTTAAAAGTTACGATTGAAAAAGCCCCCAAATACAACGAGAAGATTCAGTCCGCACAAGTGCCCTCTAATGGTGCAGATTTTAAAGTAGTTGTAGACGTTCGTCAGTTTTAGTCAGAGTAGAGAAAAGCCCACCTACATGCTGGCCATTGGAGTCAAAAATGCATCATTTAAAGGCGCATAACAGAAAATTAATACATCACCTTCATGGTGGAAACTACATAGAAGAGGGTGCGGAAAATCATGGTAAACAGAGGCAGACCACATGCTTAGTAACGAGTATGAACAGTGTGTTCATAATATTGTTTAGATGAAACATATGTACCAAAACCTTGTTTCACTTCTCAAAAAATCATATTTAGTCACGGTCTTGACCTATGATAATGGGGGAAAAAGGCTTCTTTTGTTATTTGAGCGTAGTGATTCACCGCTTAGCTGTACAGCCCTGAAGCTTCAAGTTTCTAATATTAGGAAAACACTGGTTGGCGAACAAGCTCGTTTTCAGGGATTCTTATTCATGCCAATACAACACAATATACAGGACTACTGAGAACAGTAGAACTAGCTAGATTTTGACCCTTTTCCATTGTTGGCGAGAAAAATAGTGGCACTTTCAACTTCTAAAATCGCTGAACGACACCGGAGTTTGCTAATTATACATCAGAGATACTTTTTTATCACGAAGTGATGGGATATAGATATCTACGCAAATCGAGTGAACTGTCAGTGGTATATAAACCAACATGAACTCGTTCATTTTGCATAAACGGGCCAAGTTGGTCAATTTAGTATGATCTCGCATAGAAAATCCGAGTAGAATGCCAACTTATGTAATATCTGAGCAGCAGCATGTCATCCATTGGGATAGTGTTTATCGCTAACCCGTTTGTGGTTCAACTCCGTACATTCACTTTGGTCTCCTGAATGTCAAAGTCTTCAATGAATCTAGGTAAGTGGGAATAGTCATTAACGGTTACTGGATTGCGGCTGTTCTGGTTGCTGTTTCTTGACAGCAGTCTAACTGAGAAATAAAAGTTATCATTGATGTTGCAAGGTAGGGAGAGAATTAAAAAAAATTGGAGCAACATGATGATCATGTTGTGTGAATACGAACACCTCACTTGTCATGGCACGTATTCGTATCTTCCTTCGTGCCTATGATCACTGGTTGTATGGACGACGTGGAAGTCTAACACAAGGAAAGTAGTCAAATGTAATGGTCTGTCTCAATGTATTACATCCATCTTATGGACTGTCCAATAAATAGTGCTTACTCTAACGAGGTTCATGTAGATTTGCTAAGAGCAAAATGTGATATCCGATCAATCAGGGGTAAGGAAGCATCTTCAAATGTATGATTTACAAATTCCGGTATCGTTTACTGGTTCTTAGACCGAGGGCGCCAAGCAATTTTTCTCGCGAGAATTCTGAAAAAGTCAAAATTCAGCTGCTTTTACTGTCTTTAGTAGTGGTATTAGAAATTCGAAGCTCCAGGGTTTTAACTGTTCCCAAAGAACAAACTGTCAAAAATGCATCTGTAGAATAAAACCCCTTATGAGATACTTTGGGTGCAGTGGCTTTCCTGTGTGTGTAGTTCCGCATCACCATTCATTACGTCCTACTGTGTGGCACCAAACCCAAACAATCATGCTCATGACTGTTTTCAGGCAGTATTAGGCGTATCATTTAACGCATTGCTCGTTGTCAGTAACAGAGAGTCAGTGAATGACAGGGAGTTTCCACCTCCATATGACTACACAACGGAAACGATTTCATAGTGGAATGTCTTCCAATTCCAGCAGCTAAATGGCGTGCTTTAAAGTTAATTCTAGTATTTCAACTTTATTCATCTTATTTTATGCGAAATGAATGAGTCCAATGGTTTTTAAATGAACCTATTCCTCCAATGGAAGATTTGCACCTGACGACACTGGTAAACTTTGGTATCAGAGACGACTTTTTGATCTTTACGTAGAAAAGTTCTCATATCATTTTTTTGGACTTGTAGAAAAATCGTGGATTTGTTGTTTCTTGGGTGTCAATTTACGAAGGACGATTTGGATCTCCTATGACTCCTATTCTGTTTCTAGAGGTTTACGATAGAGGTCATGGTACTGCATCCAGCTAGTGTGGAAATGGATTTCAGGTTCAAGGTCCTGCATAAAAGGTGTAGCTGTTCTGGTTATTTACTCAACCATTTGTGAAACAATAATAGCCTCAGCAGTCTGTTGTGAACCCGTACATACGATTCAGCTGATGGAACAATATATCTAGGGTAGACTAGAAAATTCCGCCCACCTCACTGGAGAAGACTTCTCTCGCCCGTTAAACTTCTCATTGTTTACGTGTTTCTCTTGCCCCTGGTTTGTTTTGATTTATTTCCACTTGTTTCTCGTGTATCCTTCAACTACTGAAGTCGTCACTCTCCGTAGCTTGGACTTTCACGCTGGTGTTATTTACTACACTAGCCTGATGTTGAACTTCAACCTTGGTCTACCTCAACATCGTTGTTTTATCAACATCGTTTGCCTCACTCGATTAGGCCAAACCGACGTCGTGTTATTGACTGCCATTCCCATCTTCTCTGATATTACTTTCATGCTTAGTGAGCTTGAATTCATCGAGTTTTCCTTGTTCCTTACAGATTGAACTGGTGTGAAAACCACTGGAGAGTAATGTATGGAGCACACATTTGACGATCCTGCTATCCTCTCTGTGCGCTCCGTTAGTCCCCGGTGGCTTGGACGTGTGTTGAACCGTTGTCATTCTCGACTTTGTCTTCGTAGTTTTCGACTTGTCTTGACCGTCGCTCGTTAATGATACAACAGAACTTTAACACGGATCTTCTCGAACGACCGAATTATTTCACTGTATTTATTTTAATTCGTTTGGTCTTCACAATTTGTGGTATACTCCTCAGGCGATTACACCTCTCCAGACCACCGGTCAGTCAAATACTTCCAGTAAATAACGATTCTCATTGCGAATCACATGTCTTGTTCCTTCATCACCACTGCTTGCGCTTGCGTTACTCTACTACCCAGGGGTTTTGAATTCTATTTGGCCGTCCTTAAACTGTGATCGGCTTGCCTGCAAATTGAGTTATTATAAAAATCACTGTCTGACGGTTGGTCTTACCCCTCACTCCCTAAAGCGACTTTACTTTCTGTGCCTTAGGAACCTAGGTTCGTTTTTCTATGAGTTACCTAATAACAGTACAAAGTCCGGTACAACTGCTGTTGCCATCCTTGTTTTACATCGGCCCAATATTTGGCAAACACAGATCAGATTGCAAATTCATGAGGTGCAACTAACGTTTTTGAAATCATAGATCTGCGATTCCTACACGAAAAGTAACGCTTGCCACGTCGTTGAACTTATAACATTATGCCTGAACGGATTAAACTCGATGATCATCAGAGACATTTGCTCGCTATCAGATCGGCTACCTTGTGTTTGGGAAATTTTCTGTTTTCTTTTGGGAACAGGTATTGTAAAAGTAGCAGATTTTTGCACAATATCAGGTTCATAGTCGAAATTTATTGATTCTTTTATTATCATTCATGCTTATTTCTGGGCTATGTCCAATCTGGCTACAGTTTCTGCGAGAAAAACTTTGAACTTCTTCTCAATTGCCGGTTTAAATAAGGTGCGGCATTAGTTGGACAGTCAGAATAATAAGCTTATTTTAATGGATCCACTTGTCTGCCTAAGTCGTCTACCGTTTTTACACATATCACCGGGTACATGTTATATCTTCCTGAAAGACTCGTTGTCGATTTATTGTATAAGTCTTTGTAGTGCAAATAATTAATGAGACACATCGGCGACGAACGTTGACGACATTTTGAAAAATCCCTCAATAAAGGAAAAACAAGGAGAATACCGTGTCGGGTACCTCCTCTTTAATGGAACCTGAAGGTTATGTAGGATTTCTCTCAAGAAACCATAAGAATGAAAAATCTGATCCACATTTGCAAAACTAGTGAGACGAAAGGTTGTTAACTGTATCCTTGGGTGAACTAATGGCTGAAGATAATGCGACACTGGAAGACATCTCTGACCGCACACATGAGCCTTTGGTGTTTGAGACCTGAGTATCGCTTTATTTTCCCTGGTTTATTTTTGCTACATTCCATTTTGCTCTTTTGAACAATGGATTATGATGAATTCAGTGTCTGAAATTCCTCATCAGTAAAAGTGACTGTTGGTGACATCAAAATTGATGCTTGTTTTCGCATCCCCTAACCACTATCCACTCAACCACCCGCAACGCAAATTCTCGATGAGGTCTTTCAATAAAAACCGCGTGGGTTAAAACGACACCACAATATCGTATAAGGATGCGATATATCAATGATTTTTGGAACCAGTTTGAGCATTCAGCAGGAAAGGTAAGGAGATCCAACTGGAAGGTAAAGTGGTCAAAAGATCTGTGCACATGCGTGAAGCGAATCAAAATTTACTAGTCAGTGCTGACTGGTGCGTCGTTAGTTAGGACCTGGGCCGAGGAACTGAGAAAGCACCATCGGCTCGACCATTTTGTTTCTATGCTTCAAACAATCGCACCAGGAACGAAGTTGAGGTAAAAATGAACCAAAGGTTACCTCTGCGATGTGCATATATTTCACAAAGGTTTTCAGTACACATTTGTAAAAAACCTAGGATATAATAGAAATCGTAAAATATTCACGGATCGTAAGAGAAAACGTCACTCAAAGACAAGTAGCTGATGATAATAAAAGATGTTGAACGCTTATGCATCCTTGTCGTTCAGCCTAGTTGTGAAAAAGTTCCATTGCGTTAGCGATCGAGTGATGGTTTTTGCAGTAACCAAAGTGAATACCCGATGGAAGTCGGTGTGGATCAATAGATATGGTTTTAGAAAGGCCTGTTGCAGTATCCGAAAAATGAGATCAATAAAAGTATCGTCACCAATGCAGTTATAAAGACTTTCAAAAGCACATATGAGTCAACTTTGACTTTGGCCATAGCGGCGAAAATGCCCAAGTTTACCTAGTATTGGTAGGCAAAACATGACAAATCAGTTGAAAACATGTTTGAAGCGAAACAAAAAAATGTGGTGAAGTTTAACTGGTCAGTGGTAGATTTGGTGACTTTTCGATAATACCAGCTGATATTTGATTAGGAATTTAAGCAAATGCAACATTTACACCTGAATGCAACTTGCCTCAGTACGATTCATATACAGCAATGAGAGCTGCTACTTATCATGCAAAAACATAGAATTGCCAATCAGTGTTTCATTTCAGTTTGTGACAAATATGCCTATGAAAGGCAGATCTATACTCAAATTTTGTAATTTGTAGGTGTCAATGTACAGCGAAATTGATCAACATATTGTCAAATAATTACTCTGGCATGCGAACATTTCCACTCAATAATTCAGTTTTGTTGAAGACACTCTCAAATTGGAAAATCACAACGAGTCCAGTAATTTGGTTTGATAATGAAGATAGCTCTGCACAGAATGAGGCAGGTTCAATGAAATTCAATCGGAATGCGGTAACTTACGTTGTTGAGTTATGTCGTGTCCGCTTCATATGAGTGATAATTTCGTGCACCTCATTAGGCACTCAGTGTAGGGAACTTACCGAAGAGAATCATGCAGAATAAATCTTTCCAATATGGATAATGCCAATGATTTGATCCGATATTAAAATTTCTATTATCCGTATCCCAGAAAATGACGAACCTAATGTGATTCCGAAAATTCGAATGATCGAAATGCATAATTGTGTCAGTCTGGAGTAGGAACCTGGTCCATGCTTATCTTCCACTTATTGGGTTTGAGTATGACTCGTTGTTCCATCTCAGAGAAACGTGAGCCTCAAGCCATTGATTTCCATTTGATCAGCGAGAGGTTCCCACTTCTAATCTGAATGAACAGTTTGAGTAATCCTCTCTCAATATTCTCTTTTGACTTTATCGCTGCGCAGTAAACCATACGTGAGTATGGGTGATGAGTCAAAAGAGAGAGTCCTTGAGTTTTCCGTGCTTTATTGTGTCTTCCATCATTAGGATGCATAACGTTGTTTATTCCACAGCAATATTACAGATTGAGTTCTTCCAAGTTTTTTTTATCTTTACGAACAACATTTTGTTAAGAAATGCCAAAATGTTCTGAAGAAGTCATGAAATCTCATTACTATACCAGTTCCAGCAAGAAATTTCACCGAGAAAGCAGCCAAAAGCTGAGGGGAGTATATAAATGGAAAATCTGCTGGAATATTGAAGAAACATAGACCTGGAGGAAAACGGCTCTTCAGAAGTAGAAGATATCACATAAAAGTAGATCCATTATTTTCCGTTGAAATGTACGCTCGCACACCAGGAAATCCAAGAATTTGAATTATTCTATTCTCCGTCGGAAATATGACAAGCTTGGAATCATACAAATACCAGAACCGTAGCCCTGCGGCAATAATGATGAATAACCTAATTTTTTTGACAATTGCTTTTTACCGAACAGATCAATCCTCATCTCATAGTAAAAGCGGAGACGAGGTCATTACCCATTCTGAAGATATTTGGTGTGCATCCTTTCCGATGCTATCTACGTACTATGATGCCTACATTAGTACTTCCATGAACTTCCACAAACCTAAGTACGTGAGTGGCTGTCGCTCACTGGTTATTGCGACGGCTTCTATTTCTCCAAATTCCCCATCAAAGTTCCGCAAAATTACTCCGTGGTTCTCTTTTCCACACTGTTGGACTACACTGATGATTCTCTGTTCTTGATCTTTTTTGTAATTTCAACCATTCTCTGCTAGAACTGCTGACTCTGTGGGGTCTGAAAACCATTGTGGGCCATTCCTAATAAGATTCACACTCCACATGATTTGTGCCCCAAACTAATCGCGGTATGGTTCGGGTCATACGTAACGAACAACCGGTAACCTGGAGTTACGCTGTAGTATTACTTTCTCCAACGATATCTAGTCCCATTAACTTCAAAATCTTCACCGGCTCCCGTAATCAAAAATGAAAAATGCGTCAGTGTGATCTCAAAATCCTACGAAGACTTCGGGTCACCATCGATATCCCTCCTTTTATATCTATCTAGCAGTTGAGTAGTATCATCTAACAGCATTATTTCCTAGTCATAAACGTCGAATTAGTAGACCGTGACTTCAACAAGCATTCGCGTCCTTCGTTGTTCATCTGACCTGAAGCTTTATCTTGTCGTAGCTTTACCAGCTCTGTCTCCTGCGAAATATTCCTGCAGCTCGAATAGACTTGAAGATCGTTTCATTTATAAACCAGTTTTGCGTTTTTGTCAGCATTCCAGATTTGGTTTCTATGGAAAATTACGCATTCTCGGGAAACTTTGCCAAGATAGCAAATAATCTGCCGCCCGATGAAAATTTGTGTGCATATTTTCATGCGTTAGCACGCTAGATGTGTTCACAACAAGAAATTTGGTTCAAGTTATTTGCAGAAAAACAGCGTGCTCTCAAGCAGTGTTCTTGGAAAGGTTTTTCACTCAACTTAGATTGAAAAGCCCTGATTGTGAACACTGCACGGATCCGTGAAAGTGCAGCCAAATTCGGTGGAAACATTTCACTTCCAATGTACAGCTATCTTGAAAGTGCTGTGAATAATGAACCAATGGGGATTGAATGCAACAAGAGTAAATATGTTCATGGTTGATCATCAACGCTTAGAAATACAAAAATACGACGCTATTCGCAAAGGTTTCACTCATGCTTACTCTCGACCGACAATAATATACTGGTTGTCATTGAATCGTGCTCGTGTAATATGAATTCGTTTCAAGAACCAGACCATGTCAGTCTGTGTTTTTCAGCTATAGAACATTGAGTTCAGAAGTCACATGAATATATCCACTTGGCACAAGCACAAAATAGGAAAGCTTACTTGAAAACAAAATGTCAAATCCAATTACTTCAATTGTAGTTCATTGAAGTGGAAATATATATCCAGTGAAGTTAATTCAGCTGTCATCACATGATTTTTCCGACTTCCACGCTAACGAATCATTTAACTGCACTACATAAAGGACAACATACATGGTGAACGTTTTCGGGGCAAGAAGAATATAGGAGAAGCTTCATATTGGAATATAGGTTATTGACGCCAAGCAATGCAATGCTTGTATTTTTGTGTGAAAGAGCACCACATGTATGTGAACCTAAAACCTAAGTAATTGTATGGCTGATTGCAAGGTCGATGACAGCGAAGCAAACAACACATAATCGGCTGACCAAAAGCGTAGGCAAGTGGGCAGTCAGCTAAGCGGAGCAGTGGATCAAGAGGAGGTTGCCATTTGTCTGAACCAACTAGATCTGAATCAGCCAATCCGCATGCAAAAAGACGAACGGTTTGTTACTATCAGTGAGCAAATACATTTTCATATAATGTTTTGGTTATTATCAGCAAACATCTTTTATAAACAAAAGGTTTTGTTGCCAGTAAATCGCGATGGCTCGAGGCCGGGTGGGTCTTCTCAACTGAGAAACTGGACGAATATTAAACATTACGAATGAACCAGTAAAATAATTTGAAAATCAACTTTTTAGGGAGAATGAATATCGCAAATACGTTACGCCCATCAAATCGTGTTTGTTTAAATGTGCATAATAAGGTTTATCCAACAGAATTAGTTGCATACATACTGCAATCTATGGTGAATGTGACACATAAACTCAAACAATATATATATATATATATGTATATATATATATATATATATGTGTATATATATATATATATATATATATATATAGATATATATATATATATATATATATATATATATGTATATAGATGTTTCAGATTGTCATAAGACGAAGCTTGGTTATTGAACCGTGTTTAGTCAACCCGAACTGGATGGGTTTGGGGTTCATTTTAGGTCACAACAGGAAATCTTCTAGCCGATCACAAGCTTTGGTTCCGTCAACTACAATCTAGCCGCCTCGGGCACACGTACGATAAAAGCAACAATAAGAAGGATGTTGCAGATTACTCAGATCCTACATTGCTGAAGAATCTCAGTTCGATTCCACAGGTTTATGAAATTTTACCTCTCCCCTGTTTCCAATCTTTCAGTGATCCAGTGAAATCATACCGAGACATTTTCGAAGGGGTTGCACATATGTTCCATCATTCCTGGAGCATAATAACGAAATGCGTCAACGAATATCAATAATTTTGCAGCTTCAAAGCTCAAGCATTGGAACGATATCGACGACACCATTGTCAAATGCCTTTATGTCACAATCTTTATCAACCAAATATATCAACAAATTACCTCATATGTTACCCCTTGTATGGAAGTCAGTCTTTGCTCAGAATGACTTCAGAACCTATAAATCGATTTCACCAGTATTTAGGCACATACCATGAGCATTCTACAATTTTACAATTACCAGTTCTGGTAATTCGATCGATCTGAATAATTCTATTCAAGAGATCAGCCACACCTTCCAAGGATTGAATCACGGGTATATCTCAGGAACTGTAGAATTATTTGTGATCATTAACCTTGATGGGTTTTGACCACATTATGTGACATTGGAGTGACATTGGAGATCCGTATCGTTGAATTTACTAGTGAAAAGCGAGTGATAAATCCACACGATCGCAAGCAGCCAGTCGAATTCTCAGTTCCATGTTTCTTGAGATTCAGTCGAAAGATCGAAAAAACCGATTGCAGTTTTGACTAATAATTTCGCTCATTACTCGTGCTCGGCAGCTCATGAACAAAAGCTTATTTTGAGTTTCACAACGTGATAGTGAATAGCAATCTTTGAGCTTTCTGTGTAAATATGATGAGGTTTCACAACTCTACTTCTGAATATATGCCCATCAATTGCCAAAATGTCTAGAATACGACAAAATATGTGGGTATGTAGACTTAAGTAATATCATCTAAAATAATGGCAGAAATAAAGTTTATGTGAAGCTGTATTCAGAGGAGTGTGGTTAGATGCTCAAAAAATTCGGTAACCTGATAACATCCTTCAATCAACAATTGTTGTAATCTTTGTTTAGACGGAACATGTTGTGAAACTCTAAGACAGAGCAGAAAAATGCAGGTATGAGTATCGAAGTGAATGTGAACGTGTCGAATGTGATTTTTGGATTAACTTTATCAACATTGCGTTAATGATTGGTCCTTAAAGAACCTTTGGCTGGCATATTTCAACCACTGGGTGAATGAATCATTCGACTTGCTTCCACTGTCTTCGAGATCTCTTGCGTGATTCTGTTATGTATGCCCTTGCCTAGATGACAGTCTTTGGCGGGACCGATTTGGGACAGGTTTGCTGAATATACCAAAGTCGACATTGCAAGCAAGTATCAGTATTTGCTGAGGTGAGTAGGCGACCGAAAAAAGCTTTCAGTCCAATAATATCTCAGACTCGCTTGGTCTACATAGAATAGCGTCTGATGCCTGCCTAGGGTCAAAGAATCAGCCTCCCGCGCAGAGTTTTAGTGTTATTCAAAGACTTCATCCAGAGTAATAAAGGTAAGACACAAAATTGAATGTCAAATCCGTTTTCGTTGTTTTTGTGTGGGAGCAATAACCTCCAGGTTCACCAGTTCTGTGTGTTTGTCTCTCTAAGTCGTTGACCTTCGGCCACCGGAGTTGTAATGCCTTGACAAACTGTTTTTGCGAGCACAGGATTGGCCTGTGTAACCTGATTGAAATCGCCTCGGCCGTAGAGAGGATTTTTTGTCCGACCCCTTTAGAGTGGTTTGCCGACACACGGTATATAGAGGCTTATTGATAAAGTCATATTGATCCCTTAGGTTACCCAAGTAGGATAGTGTTGATGGGCTCTATCGGACAGGCGCCTGGTTGTTCTTCCGAAGTGTTTCTCTCCACAAGAGCAAGAACAGGAATATTCACATAATGAGGTAGAATAATCAGGCATTTTATAATTGAGTTTCAGTTATAAGCATGGTTCAGTGGTAAACGCGATTTGCAGTTTGGCTGCGTAGAACATATTTGTCACCGCATTGGATAGCTGACGGGTCAGTGCTTTTGCAGCCTTATCTGCTTTGCATTATATCCGAGCAAATACTATCGTTTTTGTGACACTCGGGTATCTTGGTCGATTATCCGCCTTCCTGTTTTGTCTCAGAAAGCTATCTGGGTATCCATTTTTTCTGAGAAGTGGCTGATAGATTCCAAAGCGTTCGCAAGTTGGCCCTTGGAGCATATTAAGTGCACTCTGTAGGTCAAGCTCCGTACTAAGTTTCGTTTAAGCTGCATGAAAACGGGGCTTTCGAAATGAGTGTACCACCTTACCCACGTTGGTTTATGGTAAACGTTTGTCCCAGTGCCCGTTTGCTGTTCGTGGAAGGAAGATATCAAGAAATGGCAGTACATCATCCTGTTCCATTTCTAGCGTAAATTGTAAATTCAGATGTTCTCTATTGAACTTTTGTATTAGTTCTTGTGTGCTATGGTAGGAGGGAATCAGGCGGTAAATTTCGTCTATGTACCAACAGGTAAGTGAACTGGCGATCATTTTACTCACTGTGTGATTTTGGATCTTTGACATGAACCTATCCGCAAGCAGAAGACCAGGGTAGGGATCACATTGCTAGGCCATCTTTCTGTTTATATATGTTTTCTTCAAACTAAAACTGTACATTTGTGATGCACGCTTTCAGAAGCTCCTAAAGTATATCGACTGGTATACCAATGTGGATGTCTTTTGTTGATAAGTATTCACAAACATAGTCTATGGTTTCGGCCAGAGGTACACTTCTTAATAAGGAGGACACGTCAAGGGAAAGCATTTCCAGTTATTTAATTTTCACAAGTTCGCGTCGACGAAATTGTAATGCTTTACGAAGTTTATATGGCGACAGTTTCGTCCTCATTGGTTCCAAGAGTTCTGTGAGCCTTCACGCTAAGTTTTAATATGGTAAACCGGACACGTCAAGTATAGATCGCATACGGAAACCTGGTTTTCGTGTTTCCAATAGATCATAGAGTCTTGGGCTTGTTGATCCATAATGCTCATACGCTCAAACGTAGTCGAGTCTATCATGTCCTTCTGTCGTAGCTTTCGAAGCGTGGTAATTATGTGCTCTTCAACGGTGATAGTTGTGCTTTTTATTTAGTTTCAGGTAATTTAGTTGAGTCGTTCACTGGTTTTATCATTTTTTTCACGATAGTCATTTCTGTTCATGATGACGATTCCTGATCCTTCTTTAGGGCGTGTAATAGCAACTGATTGGTTATCTTGCAACTTCTTGATCGATCCAAGGTGTTCTCGTGTCAGTATAATTTGCTAGGTATTGCGGCGTTAAGGTATTGGTACCTGCTGTAGACAAACGTTGACCTAAGTAAATCCTATTCTGTGTCTCTTGTTGGTGTCAATGCCGCTAGCTGACTAAACAGGTTCGCCATCTAAACTGCTATGTCCAGCTGGGGGACCCTCTTACATGGGCAGCCAAACTTGTGGCCAAGTGATAGAGCCTCAAGCGGAATTTTGTCTAGATTACTGGATGTCAGGTTTCTCACGTATCTTTCTGGATTCGTTGGGAAAGTCATCTGTTGTCCTTTAGACCCCATGTCATTATGTGGGCTTTTCTGTGTTGATTTGGCGTGCTTTTGCCTGATTACTTCAACATGGTCCTGTAGGATTTTTCGTACAACCGCAGACAAAAGATCCAGTGATTTGTGGTCACTACATTTCTGATGTTCAAGGGCAGACATCTTCAGCGCGATCGTTTCTGTGGCATCTTTTTGATCTCACGGGATGTCTTCGCAGGGATTTCCCCATCTAGTTCGGATAGCATCGATTTGTTACACAATTTTCATAAACTCAAGTTTGCACTGTACCCCAGCAAGCTGTGTACTGAGCCTAACAAACGTGTTAAGTCTCCTCAGCATATTGGACGGTTAGGAAGATTTTAGTTCGTGAAATATTCCCTTAGTCTGAGTTTAGAAAACTAAAGTGGAAATCGCGGATCTGTCTTTTCAGTACTTCTTGTCCGGCCAGTATGGTACACATACAAACTTTAAGTTTTTTTCAAAAACCCGATCCGGAGTGTTAGTGAAAAGGTGCAAAACAGAGCAAAAGATATTCTGGCGGAAGGTAATGAATTGGCAGACTGGGTGAGTACAGAAGGGATAGTAACGAGAGTTACCAAAGAACAGCTCATTTGTATCGTTTTACATCCAATAAACAAACCACTCAAGAGGGAGAACTTTACATTACCGTCTATGGTGATATTCTGCTGGAGCTATCTAACGTGCGGAGCTTTAAAATTGTCGATTTTGTTTCCAGCCATTTGGGACTTAGAGGTTATATGATGCTGGATGGCCATACCATGGTAGGTGACTCTCTTATAGTTTGAAAAATATCCAGTGGCATTTCCCATAAGATTCTGCAGGCAGTAGAAAATTGGTCTTGGGTACGTTGCAGTGGCAAGTGATATTCTGATTTTTGTCAAGGATATTCAGGAACATACGGAAAGGTTTGATTCTTTCTCGCAACTTTTTATCCGATATGGAACTGAAATAAAGCGGCACAAGTTGGCATTCTGTGAAAAAACAGTTTAGTACCATAATCATGCTCTTACCGGCCACGGAACCGGATCCGGAAAGAATGCTGCCCTTGTGGATATATCTGCTACTAAGGATACGAATAGTATCTCACTTTTTAATCGAATGACTAACTATCTCAGCAAATTTAGACAAGATTTAATGGAACCAATGAGACTCACCTGCCGAATACCACATAAGACCGAAACGTGAAATCGGTTGGAACAGCAGTGGTTAGATTTTGATCTCATAGAACAGCTTATGATGATGGATTTTTTATTTGCGTATTCTGATCCTTCTTTGCTGCTATGTCGACAGTGTGACAGTAGCCAGTATGGTTTTGGAGCGATTCTTTTGCAAAATGGGGTCCCGACTGAATAATGCCGCAGAAAGTTGACAATTTACAAGCAGACTTATGCCCAGATCCAAATTGAATTATTTGCAATCGTGTGCGCCCCGGAGAATTTTACCGATTATACTTTTGGTCGACTCACCTCTAAATGGACTATAAGCTGTTGATTACGACCATGGGTGAGCCACTACAAAGGACACCAAGAAGGCTACTGTCAACGCTAAAAATTCTACTAAAGTGTACTTGCGTGCTACACTACCAACAAAGCAAACGAATATTCGTGGTGGACACACTCTCATGAGTCATGCTACTAAATAGCGAGGAAGCGTGAGATGGGGAATAATGCTTTAGAGGTAGCGGAATACGAATTACCCTAAATGCGAAACGCCACAATTTACCATCCGTGCCAACCTCCTTTGAAGTAGATTTTCGTTAAAGATTGATTGGAGCACAAATTAAATATATGTTCAGAAATTTACCTCATTTTAACTTCTGTGATGAACTAACGACGAAGGACGAATAGTTCAAAGAGATCTTGTCTTTCTGACATCACACACATCCAAGTGTCATTGAGTGTATCAGCCAGGCTAGAGAGACCTACTACTTACCGAGTAGGGAGGAACACGTTAAACAAGTGGGGTCAAACTGTGGGATATACAAGTAACTTGACCCACGAAAAAAAAGTCCGATGGAAACTTGACCAATACCGGAAAGGTCTTGGAAGGTCGTCGCATTGTACACATGTTCCTATGAAAAGAAGTGTTACTTGATGACCATGGATTACCGTAATGAGTCATTCGAAGTTCATATGTTGAAGACCAAAAAACCTCAGCTTTGACCAACAAAATACGAGTTAACTTTGCTCCATATGGATTCGCAATTCGTGTGACTCCGATGGTAGCCCGCTGTTTCGTGGCAGAGAGTTTTGTCGTCCTTCTGGTTCATGACAATCTAAACACTGCAGCTCCGGTCCTTACCACAGTCCATTCAACGGTCAGTAAAGGAGTGCTGTCAATAAGGAGAACAAGATACTTAGGGAGTCCGAAGCCAGGGATAATAATCCGTTCACCACCCTTCTTGAACATACAAATACACCATCTGCCACATAGGATGAGCCCAACACAATGCCTGTTTAAATGACGAACGATAACGGAGATCTTATCTTCTTTAATGATTAGGTTAAAACTGAGGAAAAGCATGGCGGTGCGAAAACATATTAACGGGGAAGCAAACAACGGCGAACATATAAACCAGGTGACAGTCTGTATTCAGCCGTTAGAAAGAACAGAAACACCTTTAGTGAGAAGAGAGGTATCATCACCTGCCACAAAGAGATCATACCTGGTAAGCTCTGGATATCTTCGGTTCAGAAGAACTGGGTTTCACTCAATAAAATCAGATGAAGACGATAACGACCACCTTGAAGATAGGGAAGGCAGGGTAAAGGAGACTGAAATACAGTTGTTAGAGACGGAGGCAAATGGCGAACTACGAATACTGAGCGGAGGGGGACACTACCCATCTCAACCTCCAATTGGCCACATTTACCACTGGAGGATGGAGCTGAATATATCGAATATGACCTTGGTTTTGCTGCTTCAGTGTTACGATTGCGAATAATCCTTAATGGACTTTTCTTTGGAGCATTTCAAAGAAGCGACAAGGCACTCGGCTTAAGAAGCCTCCGTTTGCTAATCGTTGACTGAGATTTTCTTGCTACACGCAGCAGCAATAAACCGGTGCCTTTCATGAAGAACTAACTTTTGACAGTGAGGAGTCTATTAGTGAGAACTACAGGAAAATTCTTTCCTTATCCCACCTAACTCCAACGGTTTCACAATACTGCGTCGCTCGTTATGTGTGAACTGCTACAGTCGAATTCTGACAACATGATCAACTGCCAGCATAATTCTTTTGGTGTGAAATTTCAAATTATTCAGATCTAGTATGGGACTGTATCCGGACGACAGGACAACATTTCCCCTGAAGAACACGACCGGTTTCTCGGTTATTGCCGTGTGATTCTAAAGATGGACTCCTCGTCCATGCACGCTCCATTTGATTAAAATGAGATTACAGGTGTAGACAGATTCAGTTTGAATTCTGTCACAAGATCGAGATGGTATCTTTGTTGGATCATGCAACCTAGACTCTTGCGCATGACAGCCTTCACGGTTCCGTGGAATAGAGAAGGACGAAAGTTTTCTCTCAGTAACCTTTTATATAGGCATTCTGTCGTATGTCAAATATGCTATGCAATGCAATCAGATGCAAACTGCCGCAGATCAAAGGTTGGTACTATTGAGGTAACCGTTCAATGGATCGTACGACCACGAACATAAAACATTTGACTTCAATATATTTTCCATTATTACAACGTACAAGCAAACCATTTCTATGATGGAATTTACGATGTAGCTTTGAATAACAACAATCACACCAATGGTTGACAAAGATCCGAAGTTAACATGCTAGGAGAGCTATCACCAAATATAATCCATGCCATGTAAATATGTCAGTGAAGACATATCATATGTAACGTTGGACTTTTCGGTTCAAAGAGCTGACAGTATTTCAGATCACTCTTTGTATTCCCCGATCTACCTAAAGTGAACTATACCAGTGTCCTAATAAATATCTGCGTCGAAAACGTTACTCCTCAAGTAGCCGAATACATTTTTCTAAGGCTTCTAATTCTTGAGATGATTTTTCCTCTCAGGATGATCGCGTGTGCGATGGAGTTGAACCTAGATATATCAACTTTAACAAACTTCGATGGTATCATGACGAATGAGAGGTGAATATGTTTTTTAACGAAATGTATGAAAGTACCAGAGATAATAGAAGATTCGCGCGCCAATACAGAGTTTTTACAAGGTACAAATAATGAAAGTGAACATTCACAAAGTTATAGAGATGATTCCAGTTTACGGCGTGATCACCGTGCGAGAAGACATATATCTCTGCCGAAGCAATCATATCACAAAGCTTGACAATGTTTCGAGATAAAACTCGCTCTTTCGAACTGTGCAGTCATAGATTAGTGTGAAGTGTGTGCAACTGTTTGGTCTTTGGAGTTTGAGCGAGTCGGAGTAATGTGAACTGTAAACAAGTCAAAATAATGCATCCATTCTCGTTGGAAAAGTTGCAGTGTTCATTACAAGGAACAGATGAAAGATATACACACCAGTCATTGAAATCATCCACAACATTGAAAGAAAAACGAAAAATTAGCTCAGCTCAGCTAAACTTGATAGCACTATCCAAAACATTCTATTTAAATGTGTAAGATGTCTGACTCACCTGAGTGAAAACTACCACGGGTAAAGTGTCTTGTGTCCCTTGGAGTGGTGGACTCTTCCAGTTGAAGCTTTTTAAAAGCATATATAATTATTTCACAGAATAGGCATTGTTTTACTGGTCCATCAACAAAGTGGTAACCAAGGTGATACTGACCCAGTAAACTAGAGGATGCGTATACTGCTATGTGATCCATATTCCGGTCGCGAGAAAACAACACGGCCGGAATTATTGATGAAGCCATTTTTGAGGCGTATTAATAAATGGTGTACCAGGGACTGAATGATTGCTTGAATTGGCATATTCGTCATCAACAAAACCGGTTGAGTTGAAATCCCAAATTTGTGGATTTTAGGAACTTCTTTAACTGAGTAATGGTCGAGCGATTCTACTTACAGTTTTTCAAGAAGTCTGGGTCCATAGACATCCAATCATCCAACCAAAATGTAATCGTTTCATACTTTCTTTTATGATAGACAAAGAGATTGGTTCGGTTTACTGTCAACCTGAAAAGCTTTGTAAGTTATTCCTGTTCCATCAGGGGGAACTATACCGGGATCCTCATTTGATCTTACGAATGATACTGACAACTTCGGGAAACGAAAGACGCAGTGTTGCCAGAAGCAAATAAAGGTCCGAGTGTTGCCCTCTCTGATAAAGAAGAAAGTCAGACAATAAAGACTGTGGGTAAAATTTGTGGAACTAAAAGTGTCGGTTCATGGAATACATGCTCATACTATCTGATGAAGCAAGCTACGGTATCATCGATTCAGCCTCAGGAACAACTTCTGGAATTTTGGGCTTTTCAGTTGTACTGCTCGATTGTATCTTCAGATGGGACATTGCACTATTGAGTCACCCTCAGTAGAAATGAAGGTTACTTGAGAGGAAGTATTTTTGGAAATGTATACAAAATTTGAGCCGGATGTTTCGTCTCTCATCATGTCAAAGTGAGCAGGGAAGCTATGGTAGCAGAGGAAAGTAAGAGCAACCGCTTTAGTGTGAACATTTTTGGCACGAGGATGGGTCAACTTGTTGCTGAAACAAATTTATATATGAATTTTAGTTATAAAACAGTTAGAATGAATCCTTTCCAGAAGAATTACCTGAGACGTTGCGAAAAGCTAGTAAATTCGCTCTAGGTCGATTGACAAACGGCCGAACCGGTCTGCAACGGCAACGATCTTTGTCTTTATTATCCTCTCTTAGCTACCCAGGAAAGTGCTATTGCACAGTGTTCAAGTCACGCATGATTCGTTTACAGATTTCACTCAATCTATGCAAAGGGATTAGAAGTAGAGACCTTCCATTCAGTAAACTAAAGGGATGGGTTTACATTTAAGCCTGTCTAAGCTTAAACAACGAAAATTATCCGCATAGACTCGGGATACGCATACTCCAGATTTCCAAAACATCTCCAGTTTAACATTGGTTACAAGCAACTTGTTGAAAGATCTCAATCATTATATCCTTAGGAGAAAATGTAGAAATGGGGAGAAAAATCTCCGAAGGGGCACAAAACGATGCTTGTTTATTTTTTCTAACCAACGTTCGAGTACTTCAAACAAGTAGAGGTACTTGGTACTACATTTAAGCTTTTGATTTTTAAGGTAACTTTCACAGACTGGATGGCATCATGAGTACCGAAAGACGCAATCCGTGACCTGTATGATTGATCATCGTTTTCAAAATCGAAATGAATGGGTTAGAAGTTGCCCTACTTTGAATACTGAATGAAATAATGGGATAATTGACGATGAGCAGACTTTTAATTTGGACCACTCTGCTGGAATCGTGTACTAATTTCAAGACTTCACGAAATGCAGGAAGGATGGTACTCACCGAGTATTTTTAATGGATCTGTGATGATCTGAACTGTAGTTTTTGAAGACAGAAAATTTCGTCTATCAATTCTAAAAAGGAAGCCGACGGTTGACATGTGCTTCAGAAAATTGAATGAATGTCTGGTCCAGATGTTTCCGGAAAATCGACTAAGATATATCTATATGACAACGTGACAACGGGAGGTCATTCTTACCGGAATATTTTCACTCTACGTGAACATCAAGGCTTCGGAATATCCAGCCTAAAGTTCAAATTTCAACCCAATCGAAAGTATCTTAGATTTGTTAGAGAGGCAAAGCAATGTACATGAATAAGTCTTCCGCATTTTTATCGAGGAATACTCAGTCGTCTTCTATGAATGAACTAGAATAGAACTTAGAACCAAATCGACTTTAATAGGGAGCATGCCTGGACGTAGTGTCTTAGTCATTACGAACGGGAGTCACTGTGTTTGGTAACCATGCCATGGTTCACCAACCATCCACTGCATATTGGTTTCAGAGAAATAGGCTAAACCTACGAACTAACTTCTTAGGCCCATAATTTCCATCTATTTTGATTTGCAAGCTGCACCTTCTTAGATTATCGTTTCCAAGGCACGCAAGCAATAAAGTTTGTTGAATATTCTTCCATTTTCGGACAAATTAAGCATAAAGATTAGCACTGGTACTAGCGCTCCATAGCAATGTATTCAATCTCATTAGAGCCTAAAATACACTAACTCTCGTTTCTATCTTATCATTCCCCATTCGCAGATGCTTTCGTTTACCCGGGAATAATACTCACCAGGTAGTTTTGCTGTACAAGAATATCGCGATCCCCAATGGAGATGTATGTGACACAACAGAAGTGGAATAGCCTTTTTTTAATTTTCTCATCATGATTGCACCAGATACAGTAACACATCTGACTAACTTTGGTACAGATGTTGCTTTGTTCCACTCCATCCGCAAAAGTAGAAATCAAACGTGAATGAATGATTTACTCCCAAGCATTCATTCATATGCATGACATTAAAAGTTGATTGCAAATTCGTATACCATTTTACCGGAGTCACTTTTGCCATCAGTGTGGTTTTCGATTAGCCACCTTCCTCGTTTACCGTTACGGATTTCCTTGTTTTAATGTGGTTCGAATATTTGTTCCCAATGTGCTTTTATCATTTACTCCACCTACTGTCGTCATTTGTACTATAAGTGGCTGATAAGAAAGCGATTCACGTTGCCCCAGGATTCTAACCATTTCCAAGCATTCATTTCCCTAGCTTCTGGTTATTCTGTAATTGCATGCAGCAATTTCTGACTCGTGCCCATTTCGAGAAATACTCGTCTTCAGAGTGATGTTTACACTGTACAAATTTTTACCCTTCATTGCTTTACAAACCTGAATAACTTCCATTTACATTGAAACGAATGGCCTGAAAACCCTTCAGTATTTCCGCTTCATCCTATATGCTACAGATTTCAGAGTGTCAGTCACACGTTGCCGACAAATAAATTATCACAATAGATTTGGTAACGCCCGTCTGCCGGTCAATTTGGAGTTAACTCATGGTAATCCTTCAAGTACACTGATCTACTTCCGAAGCTTTTAGCTTTCAGTAAACCGACACTTCACCGAGAACCTCGGACCAATTTGTTCGTGCAGGCGCCACCAAACAATCAGCTTGCATGACTGTTTTGTGTTTGTTTGAAGTTCTCAAAGTTTTGTTTCTGTTCCGATAAAATGTGTCAACTTAGCACAGAAAGCAAGGAATGTTCGTGACGTGCAATTGAAAACCTAGTGGTCGAACCAAGACTGTGCATGCAATACTGCTGCTGATAGTTTCAAGTAGCAATTTAACCGGTGGTCTCCGAACATCGTTCATGAGGATCTCGTAAACCACAAGATAGAAGCCTAATACTAATTTGCAATTTGTTGAACAGAAAACAACGATTGATCTACACGTGTATGTCAGCCTCAGTGGCAGGTATATATATATATATATATATACATATATATATATATATATATATATATATATATGAAAGCGTACTGAAAGCCAAATTCGGCAATATCTTTCATTCAGGCCGTGCTGTTTCCTCTCGATCGGTGTATGCATGACAGAGTAATATACGTATCCTCTATTTTACTGACTTGTTTTTCACCTGTGGTCCTATAAGAACTGGTGTGCCTCTAACGTAGTACTCCGTTCTGTAAATTCGTTCGGTAATTTATTGGTATCTTCTATGGTAAACATCCTTGCTGCTTATAGGTAACTTTTCGAAATAGGGCTCAGTAATGTTATTAAGTGGCAATCGGGCCTTGCAGTCATGGCAGAAGTTTTAGTTATCTGTCCTACGATAGAATATACAAATAAGATCTCAAAAGTATTGGTGAGGTGAGTGGATCCTCCGTTTTTTGAATTTCGCGAGTGGTTTTATTGATTGCTATGTGAATTTTTCATCTATTCTTTGTAATGAACACTGCAACTTTTCCAACGAGAATGGATGCATTACTCTGACTTGTCTACGGTTCACAATACGCCCCACTAGTTTACTCCGACTATGCAAAATCCAGAAGTTCGCTCAAAATCCAAAGACCAAACAGTTGCACACACTTCACACTAATCTATGACTGCACAGTTCGAAAGAGCGAGTTTTATCTCGAAACATTGTCAAGCTTTGTGATATGATTGCTTCGGCAGAGATATATGTCTTCTCGCACGGTGATCACGCCGTAAACTGGAATCATCTCTATAACTTTGTGAATGTTCACTTTCATTATTTGTACCTTGTAAAAACTCTGTATTGGCGCGCGAATCTTCTATTATCTCTGGTACTTTCATACATTTCGTTAAAAAACATATTCACCTCTCATTCGTCATGATACCATCGAAGTTTGTTAAAGTATGTCGAGCCGGGCCAGTCGGTCAGTATTCAATGGGTTATCAAATCGGACGAAGCTTTATCTTTCACAGGAAAGAAAGCATTTCGGTGAAAATGGATAGAAAATCAATCGATGATGCCGTGGACATGTTGCAAAAACTAATTCATTCGGCAAAGCGAAATAAATCTGGTTGGGCACTAGGTTCTCGGGATTTTTCTAATCCCCCTTCCCCCGAAATGTTCTTTGTTCACTCGAGTATATTCACTGTCATCTGAAGTTCTGTACTCTCGTATCTTGATTTGCCATAGCAGTTTGGTCTGATAGACATTGTTGACAGTGGTGAGTTGTTCAGGCCATCCGTAGAAAAATCGCATAACAGTATCTCGAGGTAGCAAAACACGCGGTATGGTCTCTTTAGTCCTCATTTGTTCTCGAGATCAGCTTTCCTGTTCTTTCCTCAAGGTTACCATCGTCTACTTTAAAAAAGACCTAGACCAAACGGTAAGTTAGAGAATATTTGCAAAACAACCCAAATTCTGCAGAGATTTTGGACTGGGGTACAAGGCTTTTGATCAGTATTCCTACTCACCTCCGTCTAGTTATCTAATTGATGCGATCCCTCAACTTATCAGATTACACAGTGATAAAACGGCGCAAATGAAATTCCCTGAAATTGAGCTCACTGTGGTTTCTCGGACAACACCGAATGAATAATCAACTAGCTTTCCTCAATCAGTAGAGGATAATTTTGAAATGCTCGACCTAAAACAAGGAGAGAAGCCGGCTTTTTTCGGCATACCAGTATTTAGTCCCTTGAACTTAGTAAGTGACGACTATGTCCTTATTATTTACCCAAGTAACGAAATTTGCCTTCTCCCAGTATTTTGTTGTAATCCCATTTTAATAACTCATAGTCATTTTCGACCCTCAGCAATGCTTTTGCACCCTCTACCTTAGGCGGTTTGTACAACCGTGTGCTGTTAATTTTTTGAAAAATCCGTAAAATTCGACCAAAGTCATTAATGGAATTGCAGCACCTACATTATATTTGAAAATAATGGGCATAGAGAGCGCTTGTGGTGTGAGTGACACAACATAGTATATAGAATAATGCTACCTAAGTTGAGTAACTGGAAATGAACCAAAGCGAACCAAATCAGGACATTTATGGTATTTTCGACTGGAAAAGCATGGCAATGCTTTCTATGGTCGTGATCGGACTGCTCCATAGAGCAGTGAACTACATTTTGTCCAGTCACGAAAGGTTTGGTCACCTAGTGACATGATTCCTCTTTTGTATTCAGTTTCACTCGTGATCCATTTGGATGCACCATATCTGCGGCCAACAGGTTCACATTTAACATTCGAACCCCACGAGAAGTACGCAATTGCCTAATCTTCATATATTCTTGCAACAGGTACGGCATTTTCGCTATTGCTGGTACACTCAGTCTGACCAGTATGCTTTTGGTATCACCAGGTTGATCGAGGGAAGTCGTTTCATCGTGGACCCATCTCCGTGATTCTGAAAGCTGTTGAATCACGTCGGTGAAAATCCATTTCATCTATTCGGCTGCCGTTATATCACCCGCTATGATTCTGGCCCGTTTCGACTCAAACAATAACCTAATCGGAATGAAAAATCTGAACATCTGTCACAAAACCCATGCGGCGAGATTTCTGTCCTGCCAAATTGCTAGGTTGATCCTCATCGGTGGGTTGCAAACTAAGTTTTACCGAATGTATGGCAAGTGAAAAAAGGCTCGATGTCAAACTCGCTGACAGTCTACGGTGCATACCAAACAAAAGAAATTGTTATCTTACAACATTCCAGAGACTTCTCGATTCGTGTTATCATCATGTTTCGCTTACTTTATGCGATGAGGGCCTATCTGAAGATCGACTTTATCCTTGACGGATATAAACAACGAACGGTTTTTGTTGTCTGTTAAATTTCGCATAAACCCATTATCGTGGTTACTGACTATGAGCGGCAGCTCGCAAACATGTTGTTCAACATGATCTGAATTTTTAGGAACTTATCTCAAAATGAAACCCCTGCGGGTAAGTAAGCCCTCATCACTGTATTAGGAAACTACGGAAAACAGTTATCATCGTACTCCAATCACAGACTTCGTATTAGAAATCCCCTTCATGTTGTTCTAGTTAGACCTGATTTGCCAATTTCGTTTTACAATGTACAAAATGTACAACTGCTGATTCACGCATAGAGTGGACTTTCAGTTTTTTGTTCAGATCTGTTATTCTCTCGGCAGAGCAAGTTCTTTTCCCGTTTTTTCGATAACTAATAGTGGACTAGAACTAATTTAGGGATGAAAAGAACTGATATTTACCATCAATCTCGCGTGCAATCGATTGTAGGTCAACGTACATTGTAAAGATGAAAACAATGGTCAAATAAAATACGGAAAATATCGCCAGGGTGGATGTGCATAGCAACATTACAGAAAGGAGGATTAACTGAACCAGTGGGATGCAGCCTTCAGTATCCAAATGGACGCAAATGCATACGAAAAAATAGGCAGCTAGATTCGCCGAACCTACTTACCCAACTTTTTAATATTAGTGGGTTGGAAGAGAATGAATTCCACAATTGAATTTCTGTGTGTATTTTGTTAATTCACGTCAACGGGATGCGCTTCTTTCCCCCTTTAGATTTGATGATTTGTTGTCTACGCGCGATATTTGTTTAGGAAGCAGAAAACCAAAAATCGTTATACTCTGTTCCTATTGCTCACCGAAACAATCATAGTTCATAATGTAGAGATATAACCAATTTAGCTTCAGCTCTTCAGCCTTCCCACCGACCGAATAAATGACGATAAGTCAATGGATTTCGTCCGCAAAACTGAGGCAAGGGCAGAACCACTGTCAGCATTTGACAATATTGGGCCCTAATGACGATTTCTCAGAGTGAATCGCCTCGTTGTATACTAACAACAGAATTGTGCACAGTACACTATACAGGAGCAAGAGACCTCAATTAAAACAATCGATTCGCTATGCATCTATTTCATTCTTGCAGTAATGCGTCATCATCATCATTCAGTAAACACTGAGTCTTTAGTGATTCCAATGCATAGCGTGGACACATCGTGATTTACCATTTTATGTTTGATTACAAAATTCAGAAGTATAAACTGATTTGTATGTTTCCGTGAATGACCTAACATTTTTTTCGGTTATATCTTGTTTAGCCTACTCTCCTCTAGTACGGCTGAGAGAATTCTGTAGACATTCGACCAACTGAGGACGACTCTAAATATGTATGTGAAAGTCGGATGAAATTAGCAATGGTCCAACGTATCAGTGATCGGTGGTTCGTTGATGAACAGGGTGATGAATAACAATTATTAAAGCCCTAGTTCTATATTCATTCCGAGTTCAAGCATGTTTCTTCAAAGTAAGATTCATATGTCACAATTCTCTGGCTTTCCATCGATTGTATTTGGATGAATCTTTGGTGGTACTTTATTACGTAATTGCTTTATTTATATTTATGGCTCTGTATCACAGCAGACGGTTTACCGCTGAGGAACTGCACGTCTTTCTTTATGAAAAAGTCGATCATGAACCAAAACCTCGATAATCATGCTCCTGCTCTGACCAAAATTTTTGATGACAAAACGATAATGATTTGTCACACAATTTTGAATCTTTTGCTGTTCAGTGCCGGAAATCCCATTTGTTTGCTGGGCAAATAGTTCCAAGTCTAAGTTGTTTTCTGAAGTGTAAACCCAGTTATCAAAGACATGCTAACTGATTAGGGCTTCTAAATATTTCATTCACAACTAAACGCCTACTTGTGGTTTGTGAAAGCACTTATTCACTTGTTCCTTAAACGATGACTCGTAATTAACTGTGAGACAAACTAGGACATACGCTTACCACTGCCATGTGCGTACTTTCAAAAACCTTTTGAATACAGATTTTGAAAATTTTGGATTGGAAAATCATATCTGAAGTTTGTGCAAAGCAAGAGTATTATTTGATGAATATAAGCAGTTTATATTTCTCATTACTTATCGAAGGTTGATGAAATTTATTTCGTTCCAGGTAGTCGCAGAATAGATAAATTATTTCAGCACTCACGTGTGAAATTTGGTTGTACCCGAACTGCATTGAAAATCCTGCATTGAAAGAGGTTTTCTACAACAGCCGAAATGTTAGATAACTCACAATGTTACCAAAAAAGCTGACGTACTAAGTGTCATCATTGGGTGTGTAAGTATACTGTGGTGTTCAATAATGGACTAAATGTGAGCCCAAGACTGGGTAGAGTAAAGTTGTTGCCATGTGAATTCGAGACGAAAATTGACAGTTCAGTTGCACGGATGTTCGCCCTTGAAAAAGGTTAATGAACGATCACTGTTTGATATTCAGATGATAATTATTCTCCAAGCTCGGAAATGGTTATATATTTAGGTCTGACGGTGACATTGCCGTAGATTGCAGCAGGCCATTTCGCGTCGTCGAACATTTAACTTAATCGAACGAGTGTGATAGGCGTTTAAAACTAGCATTTCGCAAAGTGGCTACAGCGGTCACCATTAGTGGCTCAAGAATGGGAAACTGAAAACCAAAACAGTTTTTTGTTCCAAGTGGTAACAAAAAGACAAGCAAAACACTAGCGTGAGTTCGAATACGGCTACCGATGACCGGTTCCTCACTTAATAGCCTAAATAGACTTTGAACTTCCCTGGATAACTGTAATTCTAATAGTATTAATTTGACTAATAATATCAATGAGGTACGTGGGCTGAATGTTGAGGTGAGCCATTAGGTATAGAGGTATCGTCAATATCATTGTGCAAAAGTCACGTCACTAGATCTGGATACGAAAGAAGGTTCTGACGGTCCAATACTCACCAATGCCATTGAAAGGCCTATATACGCATATTCTTTTTTAACAAAGAAGTAACACATACGTAAGTATTTCTGGTCATAGAGGTAGCCCTGACAATGAGAATGCCGTTGTGTGTTCTTGGAGACATTATAATGAGAGGTACTTGTTTCATCGGTGAACAGAGCAGTGCACAGAATAAGGCGTAATAATCGACCAAACTTTGAGCAGAGTACTTCAACTGAATTTCGGTTGGAAAAGTTTTGAGGATGTGTATAAGTCTCGTCCTCATTGCTATACATGGTGATTCTTTTCTCAACTCTTTCTGGCTATTCCATGTTTGAAACTTATCGGAGCATATTGCGCAGAATACATGTTTACAATACTAACTCACAGGTGAACCAAACCAAATTCAAAATTTTTAATTTTCATATTCCAGAAAACGGCATACAGAGGGTGATTCCGAAAATGCATTTGACTGAGACTCACTGGTGAGACTTTCTGCAGTGAAAATACCTTTTAGAATGACTACTCTTACGCAAATGCTTGCGGCTTCTTTGCCGGCTGTTTGCAATTTCCGTTTACAATTCTACAAATAAATGCAATGCAACAAATACAAGCAACAAATACAAGTTCCGCTACTACTGATCACAAACACAACAGTATACGCACTTTTCTCAAAAATATAGTACTTCACCATAGTCGAGTAGCCTTGATGGATGGCTCCGTTTCGGCTTATCGTTTAATATATATCACGCAATTGCTTGCCAGTAGAGTGTAGATTTGTTGAATCATTGTTTGGTCGACTGTCCTTTGGACTCCATGTTTCCCGCACAAGCCTCAGGTCACCTGACCAACCTGCCCTCGGAAGCACCAGACCTGAGCTTCGCTCTTGTTAGTGCTCATCGTTGGAGCTTATCCTCTGCCGCACCCAGCGTTTGAACCCAGGCTCTTTTACTTTGTGCGAAATGGCATTCCCGTCCAGGCTGGTCCGAATCACCAAGTTTGGTGATTCCAAGTGCAGGTGGGTTGAGTAACCTAAGGTTTGTGTTCGAAAAGTGGAGTCCAAAAGACAGTCGACCGAACAAAAATAATCGTGTAATGGTGACTATATATCTTGTGAAGGTATTTGAGTTAGAGCTTTTGACTTTTCTAAAGATCGCAGTATAATTCAGGGGTCGTAAGTAAACAACAGCAAACTATTGAATTCCTTAGTGTGCTCGATCGTTAGCAGGAATTTGTGGGAGTGTGTATTAGAGGTTCATTGTGCCACTAAATTTCAATGAGAAGTACATTTTAGGTTGCCTGATGTACGGAAATTCCGGTCACATGTACGTGACAAGATTATTGAGGGACACAAGTGAAAGTAGTAGTCTAATTAGAAAACCTCAAGCTTCTAAGAAATCTGTGAGCTGTAGTTCACGTTGTATTACATTGCTTCATCTTGCCGACGAGGTGGAAGAATACTCTCAATTTTAAGAGGTAAAACACAAGGCGACTACGTAAACGTTTCCACAACACTTTTGTGCTAACCTAGATCATTATGGATCTAAGTTACCTTCCATTTTCCGTCCATTAGTCCCCGTTGAATTGACAGATGCCAACAACATTTTGTTGGTCTGTGCACCTTCTGGTGTCATTCCGGTCATTGGGAAGCTGGCGCCATTTTTGCACGATTAAGTATATACTTAGCGAAATTCCGAGCGAGAAAATCTTGCTGGTTATGAAGAGTAATACGTATCACGTGACGTCTATTTTGAATGTGTTTTTATTACTGTAGTTGGAATAAACAATATTTTTTGTACAATGGTGCATAAAACTGGAACAATACTCGGTCCCAACATCATACAAAGGGGAATGATGTCTTTAAAAAGTAGTAAATGGGTGTGTTAGAGGAATTAGCCCGCCGGATCCTAAACGAATCCTCTTCGGAAACATAAAGCTGATTTTGGTGATAATTGATGATTCACACTTTTGTTTCCGACAACCCGATGAAGAGTTCGAGACAAAATCAAGCATTTTTTTGAAGACAATGCGCTAGATAGGAAGGATTGTGTGTTGATCGGAATTAATTCCACGGTATGTGTTGTGTCCACAATCGGTAGCAGAACACGTAATGGTGGCGTTGCATTTATTTATGCCATTGTGAACACAAAACCCGGCCGTAGCCGGCGACTGAGCTGCAAACAAGCAAATGAGTTGGCGTAAAGAAATAAACTACTTGTGCCGTCACGCGCAGCAGAGGAAGACCAGTCAGTACACAGCAAAATCGATAGGTCAATACTGCTGGCGCTAAAGCATGAATAAAGATAAATTGGGAGTATGTCCATTCATGAGAGGAATATTGATTGGTTGTCCGCGTAGTGTGCGAGACCCTAACCAGACACAACAGTATGAAATTTGTATTTTAAAATATTTTCAATTTCGCTTGTTGTTGAAATTTTTCGTATTCCTTCAGTCAATCAAGATGAATACTGACAGGAGTTTGGCAGCAAAATATAAACACCTTGTAACACTTTTTTCGACTACTCGAACCCTTCGTCCAGATTTTTCCCTATTTACTGAGACACGAGGTATCCATGTTTCATAATAAGTAGTGCAGTAAATTACTGAGCAAACATCCGCATAACAGCAAATCTTCAACCTTTTATTCAGACAGGAATTTACCATGGAGAAGATTCAATAATATAAAGGAAAAGAATAACTGGCTCCGGATGGACAATACACTGCGTATGGTGAAATTTGCAAAAAATTGTGGTTGACTGAACTGAGTTTTTTACTGTTTGGACACCCATAGCTTGCCTTTGCGCGTCCGCGTCTGAGTTCGACAGATACTATCAATGAGTCCTTGATCTCCATCATTCGTTGGACTTTCATTCAGGAAATCATGTTTCAATTTCCGACGTGAAACAGTTGTATGGGAAGCCTGTTTAAACGCTTATACTGGAGTCTCCATTTCAGATTGACAAACGAAATGTCATTTTCTGGCAGGAGACTCAGTCGTATATATGCAATGGAATTTTTATGAAAGTGCTCTGACGAAGCGGGTTGATTTAGTACAGATAATTTCCCAAAACTACGAATATCGTTGGCACCATTGGCTAGTATCTACAGTTGCCATTTGCGTGGACCCAGCATATCTTTAGTTCATTGGACTCTGCAGTTGTTTACAGCGCAAGCAGTGTAACATAAGGGAAACGTCAAGAAAATAGATGATCCTGTGCCCCAATACCAACCACAAATGCAAAATCCTCAGCAAAACCCTTCATAAAATGGCTCTTTCTTTTGCCAGTATTCAAACGCTTCTCCTAGCTATGTCTACTAAACTGAGTTACAGAGGGTCTGCTTTTAAGATCTGACTAGTGGTGCACGACATTGAATCAGCTGCATTTCCTTAATCTCCACGAAGCCTCACTCGTGAAGCGAAAAACTGACTATGAAGGACCTATCATTTTCAAGATGTTCGGGATACCTTGCTATTTTTAAATCCTGCATACAAAGCTATTTTGTCGAACGTGCGTGGACTTTTGGAATGAGGCCACCATGGATCACCATCAATCAGGGGAAGAACTGACGAGTCAAATGTCACACTTTCGTCTAGCGTATTGATTGAAAATACCGAGTGAATGATCTTAAAAAATAAAACATATGAGTGGTTGTTTTCACAGAATTACCCCTGTGAAACCTCACTATAAATGGATGGAAGTGCCTGCAACTGTAAAATATACAAAGAATTTGACACTTGACTGGCTCGTTGTTCTTGAGGAGGATAAATTCAGTAAACAAACTTCTTGTGCATCAGACCGGAAACTGCTTTTTAGCGTAATTAATTATGCTTTGTTCTGAATATTTTTGATAATACCTCACCCAGACGACTGACCGTGCCTAACCATACCCCATTTCAAACAGAGGTGAGTTTCTTGAAGTAACATGAATAAAGCGAGTTTCTTTGGGGATTTTCCAGACAAATGACGTGCTTATGCTCTCCCTTAAATAGGCCAGCCATCGTGACAAACAAAGGTCTGGCAAAATCCGTTGTGCAACTTGATTTTTTCACAACTGCGACATGTAGCCCCAACTGTCGGATGCAAGACGCTGGCCACCAATTGACCGATAGGTGGGACAATTTATTTTTGTCTACCAGCGCTCACAAGGACATCTAAATTTTTGATGAAAACGCGTGTTGGGTCATATGGTCAGTGTTCTTTGAATGTTAAAGATTATCCTAGTGCAGGTCATATCATCAGCCAAGTAGGATGTGTTTTTGGATGGCACGCACAGTAATATCTTCTTATTCTTTGCTAACAGGTAGAATTTCCAGTTTATTCTAGTGCATTTTCATTTGACAGCGAAAAGAAAAGAAATGTTGAACCACGCTAGAAAGGTCTTGGATAAACAGAAAATTTCCTTCCTTGAAATAATCATCAACCACAAGTTTCTTACTGCAAAACTAAACAAGTTAGTTTCCTATATATATATTCTTTCATTTTGCTTTCCTGTGTTAGGCAGACATATAGCAGACCATTTGGAAAATGAAACTTTTTCCGGTAGGATCAGCATTTGTTCATCAATGACAAAACCTCCTCTGGTGAATAGTACATCCATAGCCTACTAATTTCAGACTATAATTATTACGGGTAAGATAAATTCCGCTTGGAGAGAAACCTTGGTCTCTGTAAGCTGACAGAACTGTATCCGACTTCATGAAGAAAGTTGCTATTCACCCATTCCTTGAACTGTCTCTATTTTGAGCCAAAATATCGCACCTTTGGAAAATAACAGCGGACCTTTTACTCTTCACTAGGTGAGTTCTAAAGTTTTTTACTCCTTTGTATCGACAGTTACTTCTTGTTTGTGTCTAAATTGCATCAAGTTCTGTTCTGGTTTAGTAGCTAAGGTGTATATCAGTTGAACGTGGCTGGACAGAATGCTTCACCGAATTACCCCTAAGTATTCATGGTATTCGAGGATATTTAAGGTGTAGCACCCACACCGATTCGTTGCCTCCCTTCTGCTCCTACGATGACGTGTTTTTTAATGTAAAATATCGTATGAAATTCATCTTACTCCCTTCTTTTGACATTAAGAACACGGCAGCCTATTTCTAACCAGTACCAAAAGTCATCATGTCATTTGGAACGATCTTAACTCAAAGTAAGATACCAAATTATCCGGACATGGCACAGTGTATCAAGTGATTCCCGAGATATTGGAGTATTCTCGTATCTATGAGATTCCCCAAGTTCGTAAAATCTGTCAATTGATTCCCTTAGAATTTCGTATCTAACTCACCTAAGTTGTGGAATTTCACTTACAGATCTGAGCTTATCTTTAGAAAGTATGCATCGGTGTTTTGAAATAAATGACTTCTGCATTGCTTAGTGTTACTCATATTAGGACCAACTGATGCAGTTTGCAGAGAAGGAAACGCTTGGATAAATGGTCTTATGAGGGCCGCAGTTAAACTTCTGCTGCCTAATTTGTTTGAAATTGTGGTACTTGTCCCCTTCCGTGATTACCTCTACTTGGCAACAGGTTTTATTGTTGCTGTTTTGAACAAACACTTATCCGAATCGCTTGATTCCCCATGCTCCCGGGCAAAAGATTATGGGATTACAAACACATTTTGTTTTTTCCCCTGAACTCACCATCTCAACCATTCGCAGTTGAAAGTCATCTTGATGAATGCAGTATGCTTGGCATGGGGTAACTTGTCAACCATCTAGTGTCACGAATCTTGACAATAAAAATTGTCAATCTAATTTTCATTTGAATTTTGAATTTTATCTGTTTTGGTCTCTCCAATTTGTTCTTTCTGACCATTTTCGTTGCTGGAATGTGACACTGATGAGCTGTGTTGACTAGTTTAGTTCCTGACCTCTCTCTGATTGCCCTTTGTGATCCTCCCTGTTTGGCATATGCCACCTCTTTTTTGTCAATAGGTGTGTGTTTCTGCTCGAATGCATTCTCTCTGTGTTTTTGTAGCGTATATTATTCTCTGTGGGGGAGATCTCCTTCGAGGATGACATAAACTGAAATTTCTGTCTTATCAATCAGCCAATCTAACAGTGGTTGGGTTACTGAAATTTAACGTCCAACTGGGTTTTACCTAAAATCTGTGGTTGTTTCAAACTCCACAGATGTTCTGAAATTTACGCGGGCCAGCAGTGAACTAAACCGTCTTGACCTGCTCTTTATCAATATGGAGGTTCAACTAGATTCAGCAGATGAAATGATAAAGTTGTGGACCGTGAACAGTAAGAAGTCAGGTTTTTAACGAGATCTTCTAGAATACTTCATAATGTTTGTTGTTTATGTTATAATTATATGCGACATGTTGGTGATAATGCCCTAAACGTCAGTAATATGTGATATGAAAAAGGAAACATGATGGATTACAAATAAAGCCACTAGCACGGCTATAAATCACAGACTGATTTGGGGGAAGTGGAACTCACTGGCCGGAATGGGCTGTTCCCATTAAATGTGGGTGGAACGGTTTCCTTGTTCAATCACTGGCCGGATGAGAAAGTGTCACTTTGCTCTATGAGTGGGAAGACTGTAGGTGTTCTGTCCTTGAATACTGGCACAGTGAGACAAATCATACTAGAATTGAAGTGATTAACCCCATTTCGTGTTACCTCACGACACTAATCATACAATATAGGGTGATGAGCTCCTACGAGCACTATGGGAAATACTTTCTTGTAGTTTGTATTCTGATGGCATTCTCGCTCATCCTACTCATGAGTAGCGTATACATGCATGATCTAATTTTCGGTTTCCCATGCACTGGCACAGTTCAAATTTACGTTTATTTGATGTATAATGCATGATCTTTCTACATATATATTCCTGACTCTGATGCTCTTTGATTGTATGTTTCCATTGAAAGTAAAATCTTCTGAGCTTTCCACTTATGCACAAAAGCTTACCACCGCAGCCCCACTGCGTGCGCCCTATACCGCCAGACCACAGAGCTCATCTTTGGCACATACAAGTCTATCGCCAAGTTCACCCGTTCAAGTCAACACATTACACTCCTGTCGTTTCCTAATTACTACTATTTGTACTTTCACACTAGTACCTCCTTAGAAGCTACGAATTTGTATAACCTAACTATAGATTATTTTCTTATCATTTCTTGTTAGCCTGAAAGCTTCTTCATTTACTGTCTCCACAGTGATCGTGCTTCGCTACAGTTTCGCTTAACTCCTTGATAAGTGAACCGTTCATGAATGCACTGTCCTAATATATCGGATTACTTCCAGTACTATTTTCCTTGTTTGCTCATCTGGCTTTGAGTCATTTACATTTATATATTTCTATGTATTGCATCATAAGGAACCACTAATTTTTGATAAACATGGTTATATGATTGGAATTTGCTAGTCTGCCTGTAGCTGTGTACAGCGATCATCGCGCGTAAAGCTAAAGAGGCTTAATTTCTGCCATTTTGACAGTCTAGGTAATAGGAACTGTTGCTACACACTGAGTGTGTGGTAATTAATGTTCGTGAATGTTCAACGAGGGCAATGCCTAGTCCGCTGTCTACTGTTAATCAATTTATGCATCATCTGTTTATAATAGTACGAGTGATAGACCCTCAGCGGCAGTCCCAATTTTCACGAAGTTATGAAAGAAGTAACCGTGTGATTAGCGGCCCATGATGATTAACGTGGTTTTCACGGCTGGGGAAATAAGCATCACTTTTAAAGCCTAGATTGATTTTCTCTCTTTAGGCCACGTCTTGTATTGGTTCATCCGGAAGACGAGGTAAGAAGAGGTCATCCGAAAACAAGGTCGAACGATAAAAGTACCGGAGAAACCTGAATCCCAAACAATCGCTGCCTGTGCCTGATATAACTGTGACCGGGTCGGTACCAGTGACATCAGTAGAACAAATAGTCCACATATTGCATGTATGGAATATAATTTCGTAATCCGTCAGTCTTCAGGATAATAGCTCCTGTTCATGTGGTTGGAAAATCAAGAACAATCAGTATTTATCGTCATAGTAAGATAAACTACTCCGTAAACATGTTATTTTTATTGTCAATTGCATCATGAAGTCCTACTTACTCATTTTCAAATTCTTCAACGTATGAACATACAGCGCATCCTATGAATTCTACATTATTAATGCAATATAAACAGCAGAAGAATCCTTTCTGGCCTCAGTGAACCGGCTGAGGCACTTGAATGATTCGTTACTGATGATTGAACAATGTTAATCCCAGAAAGCCCCAACAATTCTCTAACTGAAGGATCACAACAACGGGGACTGACAATTTCCAACCCTAGAAGAAATACCGAAAAACGAGAAAAGTTTTCAATACCACCGCCCTGAGAATTGCTGGTAAGTATCTTGAAAAGCACCTTATATGTCAGTCCGTTTTTTTAGAAATACCCCATCGATTGTGACGTCCTTCTTCATTCTCACGAAGGAGTAAGCGTTTGCGTGTATACTTGAGACGAATCAGAAATTCTATTCTATTCTAGTCTAGTCTATTAGATAAATAAATAAAACACGAATTCAGTTATCCGTCTATGTTTCAGTGATTCATGCAAGTTGATGTTCCGATAATAACTACTAGGCATCTGTTTCACTACAAATCTTTTCAGGAATTTCTCATAAACCAACAAAATACTGGGTACAATTGGTCATATATTTGAATGAACAGTCTTGGAAATAACTCACATATAGACGATAATGAGTATACCATAAACTGATTGTTCCAGGATGAATTATTTCCAAATCAACAATGAAATAGTTCCTCAAATATATGAAGCTCACCGCCATCTTATTTTGCTCAAGGTGTTTCGTATAACATCGGAAAGACATAGCAACGTTCACTGGAACAACATAATCAGTAATGTGATCAACTAATTAGATGAAACTGAATTTATTACTACCACATCTGAATGGTGGTTTGTAGATTAGTCGCCGATATGTTCCTCTTATTGCAATATCGTTTTTTCAAGGAGTACTTTCAGCGATGAATTATTATCCATTCGGTTGTTCGACTAGCTCTCAGATTGTAGTGACTAACAGCAGCTACCCCTGTGGTGTACAAACTAAACCTGCCTTGATATTTTCATTGTAGGAACAATCTTACTTTGTCCGATACACAGTAACAACGAAGGCATAATTCTAGTCGTGATTTGCATTTGTGGGATTCTCGGGTAAACAACAATCAACGCATTCGATAGAGCAAAACTTGCGTAGATGTATATGATAGGATCGATTTCATCGAAGTTCAAATTCAACTAGCATCATTTTGTTTGCTGCATCTTCACGAAAAATAAAAACAACATTTAAAGTCCAGATCAGTATTAACCAAAAAGGAAATTTCTGTACAACTTCGTTTTACAGTAATGCTCCAACGCTGATTTTCTGAGAGAAGCAAACGTCATTGTCCTCACCATGCCTTGGTCCCCCACTTTCGTACTGTAGAGAGGTGGGTGCAATCTCTCCTTGAGTAATGTAAATAAATCATACTATTTTCTGTGGTTTGTATCAAAAATGAACAGAACCCATAAGGACTCGGATTTTATTTGCTATTCATGTTATATGCCTCACCAATCATGGGTGCACTTCAGCGTCACCCACCGCGTCCTACTTTGTATAGTGCAAAGAAAAGAGTTTCAGTTTTGTCAAAGTCAGAGTTTTCGTGTTTATCGCAAAGCAGTGACTGTGTTTATCTCGTGCGGTAGTGTGGAATCACAGTGGACGAAAACATGGCTCTAGGAACTAACATATGGGTGAAGAGGTGAGGTGACGGAAATAGCACAGATTTTCTATAAACTCCCCATCTTCAAGTCATCACTGATGAAAATATGGCAAGGGTTACAGTAAACTGATGCCCTCAAATGACCCCACAGCCGCAGACGGAGACTCATTCTTCTAGTCCAAATACATGCAAAAAATTATTAACAGATTATTTAAACCAAGTTGACTTTATATTATTCTCCCCGGACCACTTGATTGCAAGCCAGCCCTGTAGAAGTGTATTCACGGTGACTGCAACAATGACTGACTACCATCATTCCCGGACCTCATACGGCCAGATATGACAGGACACATGATACTTCGTATTTTGATGCAATCTAAACTTATTTCGCCCACGATACACTAATCATGGTCACATAGTAAGCAGTTACACACCAGTGAACATGTGCATACATTTGGCTGTTATGATCTTGGCCCCATTGTATATGCCAAAATATAATCTCTCAATCCCCATAGGCGAATTCTTGCTGGGCAAATCCCAAACTTAAGCTTAAAAGGGACAATTCAGTAGGGAGGTGGGAACTCCGATAGCCTGGAATAATTATTCTGGAAATGTGACAAGGCACAATACCATCGGCGTTAATCCGTTTCCGTATAATTGTTACAGAAACAAAGACAAAATGTATGACTCATTTTGTCCTCCATTAGTTTGCGGCTTATTAGTAGGAAAAACGTAAACAGCACTGGAGTACCGTAGCGTGCTACGTAAAAATGCACCAAAACAAACGGATTTTAATCAAATCTAGTCTCATCGGTCTTTGCTATCTCGTACATGCATGTACATTTTCGAAATGAGTAGTATGGAACTATATGGTACACAACCGGCTTAGTGGTTGTTGCCGCTCATCAGGTATAAGTATCCGGCGCTCCTCGGCCAGATCATTCTTATACTTGAGTATTCCACAGTTGGTTTACAGCTTTAATCTCATAGGAATTGTATGGAGAGTGCAAGAACTGAGTGTGCACTTTTAGAGTCAGCGTGCGAATCTAAATGTGTACCTACTGTCTTAGCAAACTACATATAATTCAATTGAGATTTATTCTGTATGGAGTTTTCCCCAGGATTTCACATTGATCAATGTCAATGGGAAACGTGTACTTCAGGATTAATAGAGCTACTTGGGAGTATTATGATTTGCCAATCAGAATAGATGTACTCAAAAAAGGTTTATCCTCTGTAAAGCGACGTGCTTTTCAATCAAAACATTAGTGCACCTGGACAATGCCATTAGGGATGAGTTTTCTGTCAAGCCAAACACAATCATTGAAATATTAACAAACTTCTGAGAAGATCTATCAAGTAGTTAAACCTCTTTCTGTGTGTTAGCGTCTAGGAAAAAGGATAAACTTTGGTGTGGGATCGCTCGCATATCGAAAACAGTGAACTAATTTGATTGAATTCGGTCAGACTTCGTGCACATTTACATACAGATGGGGCACTTAGCGTCAAATCTCTCATAATGTTCATTTACCTGGAGTAGTCTAATGCAACTTCGCATTAATTACCCTACTGATCAATAAAGTAAGTCAGTGAAACTTATTAGGATATTTAGAATGCCTTATGCATTTGAGTGCGCATGTTCCCCCGCCTCTTTGCATTGAATTATGCGATGAAGATGGATAACGGAAAATATTGAAGATTGCGAACGTTCTACTGTTTCCTGAAGGGTATTTCTTACGCAAATAAGAACCATTGCCATTTTTACATCGTGTACTACGTTTACCTCCGTATATTCACCAAAAATTGAATGGCTTCCGTGATCTGAACCCACCCTTAGTGACCATGGAACTGTCAAAAAGTGAAAGTAATTCATTGTTCGTTTACGCATTGTTATTTTCACAGCTGGTGAGCAAAGTCGAATCAGAAAATAAATGAGTTTTGAAACCTCTCAGAACAAAACAAAAGCATTTGCAAATTTATTCCAGAAAATCCAAGTAATATTTGATTTAAAAATGTATACTGGTTGGTCGGAGCAAACAGAATGGTCGGAATGATCGCATCACTATTTTTTGTTTATAGTAGCACTGCGCAACTGTTCCATTATTTCTAGGAATGGTCTGTAGATTCAATCAATGTCTAGAATCCAAAGGTAAAGAAAACCATGACAAAACGGCTCTCGGTTTCGGCTTGCAGTATTTAAATTATTACCCAAGTAGAACGAGGTTTTCAGTGTTTGCCCGGACGGCCTGCCTCGGGTCAGGACGCATTCGTGTGCGGTCAATCTTTACCTTTTCAATCCTCCAGAGCACCCTCCCAACACCTTATGGTGCTGCTTTTTACTACCCCGTCAATAGTTAATCGGAAGTAGTTCTCACTGTAGTCTGAGAGTGTTGCCTAACTGATAAACGGGTCCCGAAGCATGAGGATGCAGACACAATGAATTAGGTATTTCTGAATGTCTGTAGGATGATAATATGAGTCTTGCGATTTCTAGAAGTTTGACATTATTCAACTTACGCCAGAGGGAGACAATCGCGTTTGGTGGCGTTTACTTAAAACAGGATAAAATGTATCCAATTCAGTAAGTAGAATTATTCAGCACCCAGCCCCATTGCTTAAGCTTCAGGCCATTCAGAGAATTCAGGAGTATTCATGATCACGCTGTATATTGTCAATTTTTCAGTGCAGTTGAATAATAGTTCGACGTGGACATCGGAAAGCGGAGTAGATGATAATGAAGTTAAACGCAATGAAGAATAATTCCCAGTTCTATAAAGCAAAGGCTATCTGAAGCGTCCATTTTCATGCACGAGACATACGGCAGAAAATGGTACATGGTGTTGAAACGCTGTAAAGCTGGCGTAGTATTTTTTGCTTTGAGGTACAAGCACATAGAAAACCAAACCGACTGATAGGTAATGCATGGGAATTCGGTTCAAGCGATAACTGACGATGATAACGGGCATCGCCACATTTGACAGACGAATATAAACTGTTTGACTTATCAGTAGCACACATGACATAAATTTAGTCCAATAGCTTGGATAATGGATGATTTTGTCGGCCAAGTGACAATAAAGCTTGATCCATTGCAAAACAGTTATTTATGTACTGCTAAGCTTGAATGATTATCTCCCGACGTCGCTTCATTTCAATTCTTCGTATCTTGGTTAACTTAGGTCTTCAGTGCTTTCATATTGTTCAATGAAAGTGAAACGACTAAACAGGGTTATTTCGCACGTTAAATATCTGAGAGGCAAATATGTTGAGAGGCGATCGATACGAAAACGGCGTGAGTAATTTGCATGAGAAGTGTACGAGGTTTGACGGAAGGGCAATTCGTATGCTTCACGTGGTGTTCGATGTTATCTAAGTACTTAGATAATTCGTACGTTATCATATTCTGAGTAAAGACAAAGCCAGCTAAAACGATAAAGCCTCCAGATTACGTAAGTAGATTGGTATAGAGTGATCAACGTTGAAAACCATTCAGCAGTTATCAACGATGACCACTTGACCCCATCGTTGGCTGGAATTTCTTGTCTATTCTGAGGTAGAATGGAGTAGAGGTAACATTACTCTTCCGCTGCGGCGAATTTACGAAGGATACACCCGTCATCCGAGGTATCTGCTTTTCAGTGGCAAGTACTATTTATTCCAAATATTATCTAACTTATAATACACAGAAGTTTCTCGTTTTTCCTTTCATTTTCGTCGAAAGCATACACAGAATACACCTCGTGAGGCAGGTTCTAATTTCACAAATATGAAGGTTTTCCCCTCGGATTTCTTCCCTGTTTGTGGCCCAACTGGTACAAACACTGAGTCAGATATTAAACAACCAGATTCCAGTAGTTGGTTGAATGGATAACACCATGTTGTTGGTGAAACGTCAGTATGGAGGAAATTGATGAGGAGAAAATGAGCAGTGATTCACCCGCATATTCCGACATGCTAGCACAACAGCATTATCGGAAGCTTTATTTATCCAAACTGAAGATGGCTTCCAAATATCAATACACGAAATGTTGGCATATCATTCCTTCCTATCTGTAAGGTTAACACATATGGCCAGTAATTGGCGATTTGAAATATTCTCAAGTAACATGAAATACAGAAAACAGATTTCCTAAAAGGTAATACAATTTTAATTACCTTGTGACTTGCAGTTGTGTACTCTGACAACCTTAGTAAATGACTCCGAATGGATTTTTAATCTATCATTCAGGTTGCAGTCTATTTCAGGATGATATTTACTCATACATCCCATACACAGAATACACGTACAAGCAGATATTCATATGAATGTGCACCTTTTGACAATAAATGCCTGTACATTATCATTTCAGGATAATTTCTTTTCAACTTGGTCTTTATAAGAATTGACTACTATAAAAGAAACGCTGAATAACTGCCACCGTTTTCAAACTTAACATACAATCTTATGTCAAAGGCCTGCCCAATGTGATTACTCTCGGTCTACTGGTTAACCTGACACAAGCCTACGGTCAACACCATTCAAATGATGTTAGGTGTCACATTTATTGAAGCAATGTACAAATATAGATCTTGATCATTTCACCAAACAGCATCCATCATTGCTTGTAATTGTAGTTAACCCCGAGTGACGGACAGATAATACGTCCACAGGCAGCTGATGTCTCTGGGACACAAAAATTCCAATTAGGGTTCCAGCTTATTGTACGTTATTTGGTAAAATGTTGGTTCACCTATTTCAAACCATGGCAAATGAAATGGATTACCATTTTGCAATAGGATGACTGCAAAATTAAAACCAAAACATAGAAACAACTGCACGTTTCTGGAGACTCCACTAACCAAGCAGTCATATAGCATTACAATGGTTGTGTGCGATCTCAGGTCGATATCTGATTGTCTCGTTTATAACGTCTAAACTTCGTGAACAACAATGATGTCATTCCTGAATCCAGAGTTCAACCCGACGACTCGTTGTACGCAAACCATTACTGATTACCATCACGGAAAATAATGGTCACAACAGACTGCGAATTCCGAAAATCCACAATTCAAAGCAATGAAAGAAACATTACAATATGAATTCACTAAATTAATTCTGATTCATGTTACTGAATGAAAGTGCAATATCCATGGTGAAATGCAAGCCAGATAGGTCGGCTCGTTGTATTTGTCACTCACATCGAGACATCAACAATGGGTACAACGCGACACAGGAGTCATAACTACCACAACGGCAAGTTGTAGTGCAACCTCATGGACCACAACCCAGATTGGTCATAATCAAGTTGATTAGCGTGCCGAATTGATTGGGTGTGAATAACTCCAAATAAATTCGTACAGATTAAGATGTAGTATGCAGCGCATTAGTTATGGAAACCGAACAAAATGGACTATAGAATGAGTAGGTGTAATTGTTTCAATGCTGTCCGTGCTTTAGGACATTTGGTTGATCGTAGCGAATGGGCCACAGAAAATTCAACTTATCCGGGCAAGATTACAATCTTTCTGTTATAGGTAGGACTCCTGACGGCACGAAGGACGGGCTATCAAATTTCATAACCCTCGACTTCTGCATGAGGCCGAGCTGTTCCGCCGCCTTGGGGACCTGTCACATATTCATTTACACATTCTCCAGTTTACTGTTCTGATTTCTGACCTTGATTGTGAATCACCGTCGTGCTATTAAAGTAATGCCAATCGCGACAAAATATTCCAATGAGCTGCTAAATTTCTTGAAAAGGAGAACGCAACCCCACTTCTTGGTTCGTTTCGGAAATGTGGTAAGAGACAAATGGAAAACAACTTTCAGAAAGCCCAGATGCGGTCCTAGGAAACACAGGGATGGTTGGTCGGTTGGCTTTTTGCATATGACCCATACATAACATGACCCTTCCCGTGATGACCGGTAAAAATTCTCTTTCTTGACTAAGTAAACTTTCTGTGCTGTCAGATCTTGTTAGATCATATGAATTTTCCCAGCTTGGAGCAATGTTACTAAGTAAGGCACGGCTTCACAGCGATATCGACGATGATATAATTCAGCTAAGTAATTTTACTAGGTTTTGTGTGGATCATCTAGTTTCACAACGACAGCGAGGCGACCATGATAACAAATGTATCAACTATCATTGGTGTCAAAATATCAAGCTTCATTTTATGAATTCAACAGTTTCGGTCAAGCAAATGTGAGTTACTAGGTGTTCGTCATATATTCCATTTCGTTTAGTCGAGCACATTATCTACTGCGTTTCTGATCGATGACAGAATGCCGCCTTGTTTGAATTGTGAATCATCATCATTTCTGTCACGAGCAGTAGAACTTGGCGAATGTTTCAGAGCTTGTACGTCCTTCTAGTCGTGATACACATTGATCGCTTTATTTCTGATATTCTCATTATCATCAGCAGTGAACTCTTCCATTGATCGTGCTCAGTGAGAAGGTGGTATGACTCAGATACGTTGAATAAACTTTCACAAAATTGGGAGGACTTTTTCACACTCATTCAGTGGTATAAGCATGTATGAAATTTATTCTCTGATAACAAACTGCTCAGTGAATGTTACGGTTTTCTATCGGTCTCGGATATTGTTCGCCGTTTGATCTGCTGCTGCTCGTTTGCATGAATCACATTAAAAATCACCGTCACTGCAATTTGCACTTGATTAAGTTGCCGGGAAACTGTACTATAGTGACGATTTATCTGCAAATTTAGAACCGTGAATACTGATTATTATCAAGAGCTTACCTAATAGTACTTTTCGTTTAGAAAGCGGCACACCACAAGTTGAACATATAAGGAAGTTTAAATGTTGGGTTAACAGACGCCCAATTACTTTCATTCACTGATGACCGTTTAAAATGTACGGGATGGAGGTAAACTTGAGGCGTTTGGTAAACACTACTACACAGAAACATTAATGACGGAATAAACGGGACATTGCTGAATTGCACTTGGAAATAGGCTTCAGCAATGCTACCACCCGATTGTAGTCTGTTTCTAAGCAGAACTGCATAGCTTAACATTAAGCAGCATAGCCAGTTTTTTGAACCTTATACAGGAACATCTGTATATAATGGGTTGAAATAAACGTAAATAGTCCTAGCTGAATTGTAAATACTAGTGACTTCCCGGATTGAAAGCTGCATTCAACTTGTGAAGAATATGAGAGGCCTAGATGGAGTGAAGTGGAAATAATTAGGAAAGAATGTTATTTGAAAGTGTCAGAGGCAGAAAGTTCTATGACGGAGGCAAGCGAGTGTATCTTATTGGTCAAATTATCCAAAGCTCCCGTAGGATGTATCTTTAAACGTCTATTTTGTGAATAACACTGAACAACACCGATATCCCTGGATGATTCGATTAAATATCCATCGTGTTTGGTGATGGTGACTTTCGTACAGAGCACGAAAGATAACTATCATTTTCCAGAAAACTTTCGAGGATAGATAATACATTTATCGATTCGAAAATTGCGAGGAACACTTCAACGAGTTGAACGGCAGTGGATATGATGTCCCGATAACACCGAAGAAAGAGCAGCCTACACATTTGAAGTGTTGTCTAAAAACTAAACTGAGTCCGAAGAATACTGTCACTTTTATACATGATAGTTCGCGTTGTTCAGTGGTCTAAACCCCGCCTGATTTGACCTGAATATTTCTTTACCACCGTACGTTCAAAACAATAAATTACACGGATTTCATGGATAAACATCGATTCTGGAGTGGCAAAGATGAACGGATAATAAAAGTCGCTTTGAAAATGAAGTGATATGTTGGAACTCAGAACTGCAACTACTTCATCCGTCGTTATTCGCCCTTGACGGAACACAGTTTTCACTTTCTGACGTTTTCTGAAGATCCATATGTGAACATCATTCAAATCAACTTAAATCTCTGGATTACCAAGATGCACCACGAATGGATGATATTAACTTGTGCAAGTGTAGAAGACGATACACAGAAGATTCTAGTAAAACCTCATTATTCCACTCCCGACGAACAACAGCTCGATTTTTTTCATTTTACCCTAGAACGGACGAGAAATATATTTCAACGATAGGATCAAGACTTTCATTCAAATATTCGGTGAATATTTCTCAGCATTCCAAACGTACCATCAATCTGCCACTGCAGTTCCATAGTTCTATCAAATTTACCGATATATTCAGCCACGATTGCCCAGTATCTACAGCAATCATCAGTCTAATAGTGTACTTCCACGTCTTCATTACTTGTTGATGCTATCTTTTCAGTATGCTATATTTCTGAAATCATTTCCGCGAAAAGGAATCACGAATGTCAAATTTCTATTCGCCACAAGGAATCTTAATTAAATGAGTACTCTTGTGTTTTATCGCATCGAATATGGAAAAAACATCAAGGCCTAAACCAACGAAAGAAATTGATAAGCCTCAGTTTATTAGAAATTTGGGGAACGGTTCCGTTATTGAGAAATTGAATTGCTCGCAGAAAACGTAACACCAAATTGCGGTAAAACCTCTTCTATTTAGTTGATGAATGCTAATGATTCGCTAATCTCTGAATGCACGACGGAATGCATCAAAGTCGATTTGATGCTCTTAAGAACTATTGTAAAATCACTGTGAAACTAGAATGTTATGGACTGAAACATTCAACATCAGTCATCTTCGCTGGAACTCATTCAAGTTCTTCGGAAAGTGGAGAGAGAATATATGTGTGAACGTATTCCGACATTTGCACAAAATTTCAGAGGATTGGAAGCATCAGGGATAGTTCAGCATCCACAGTACTTCCAAACAGAATAATAAAATTGACACTGTGTTACTTACTTAGAACACCGATATTTAGTTCATAGAATTGGGAAGAAATTCACTGTCAGTTTGATTCCATTGTGCAATCACATGGGCGTGGTAAGGCCGGTGTTTATCCGCCACTCACCAACACCGAAATATTGACATCATGAAATCTCTAAAATCATGAAGCTAAGGTCACCCAAGACCAGCCTGCACTTGAGTATTTAGGTTTGACGCCACACAGCATGATACACGAACTGTGATGCAAAGCTGCATACACAAGAATGTGAATATACACACAAAGCACCGTATAAGTGATTTTGTTTGACAGAAAATGCGTTTTTGTACCTGATGATATTCATGGAGGATGAATTTTTTGATAACGAGGTCAATGCATTCGAATAAAACTATAGCGTCATCAAATAGTCTGTTGTTTGAATTCATTTCGTTCATATTGTTCAAAGAAATACAAGAAAAATAGTAGGCTGGTACCTACTTTAAGCCAAAATTATCTTTACTCAAAAAGGTTACAAACTTAGTTGGTTAAGCGAAGTCTCAACTAACAAATTTTCCTTTGTTTCCATTAGAATAACTACTGCATTCCGTTTTCTCACCAAATAATGCTTTTTAAAATGGGTGAACTCCGCTACCAAGCCAACCAAGTAAATCACCTACGAATCCCCAAATCTTGAATAAATGAATCTCATCGGGTAACGTTTCCCCGATAAGCTTTTCGAATACATATATGTACTGATTTATGTATATATATATATATATATATATATATATATATATATATATATATATATATATATTATAGAGAAGTCAAGGCGTACGATGAGTTGTAAAACGTTTATTGTGACTTTTCAATATATATATATGTATATATATATATACATGTATATATATATATATATATATATTTGTATTTATATTTATATATGTCGCATGACGTGCTCAACATCGGCTAAGGATAAGAAAGACAATTCGAACTAACACAGACAACGACACAATTTCTCACAGAAAACACCCCCACCAACCCATCAAATTCATCATATTTTGTCTGTAATACCCTGGTTGCCACACCGACTGTTGTTCCGTTAGGTAGTACTGAAACACTATGGAAGTCTCTTCGTCTTGGCCACACACATTTATAGAAAAACTGGTCAGAAACAGAATAAAAATGGCCTATAGAAGCATTTTTGGAATACCGAATAAACACAGTACTGAGTGGAAGGCAAATGTTCGGATGCACAATTAATCAAAAACAAATAAACCCATTATATCATTCTCAAATATGCGATTGCTCGCAACCTTTTTCATTGGATTGAAACAACCGATTCACTTTTGGTAATGTAAGTATCTGAAATCATACTGCCCAAAATAATTTTAGCCGAACTACAAAACTGATAAGGAAAGTATTCATCATGTAAGCTTCACTTTCTACCGATTCGATTGATTCTAACTTGATGGGAATGTGGAGGTAGGGTTAAAACACATCAAATGATAGCTGGCGTAAGTCACTTCGACTATGCACTCAACTGCCGAAATACGTTCTTCCATGGTATTATGCAATTCGAAATTTGACTTGATAACGCTAAATAGCTTCTGCGGACCCGTATGTTCATCCCATACACCGTATCCGTGTTTTAAGGGTTTTCGAAATTTGATCTTAGAAACTATTGGACTACGCTGATACTTTCCCACACATTGAGTGCAGTGATTTCAATCAATCTCACCTTCAATTATTGACACTGTTGGGAGTCAAAAGTGTTACAGACTTCCCGGATGTTACTGATACCATCTGTTCTTTGTGCTTCACGAAAAACAGAGGACTAATTTCGGCCAAAAACAGATCTTCACTAGGGAAGTTAAATAACGCTATTACGTTGAATTTTCAACGTCATTTATATCAAGTAATCCAAAAATCGGCATTAGTTGTCGTAAACTGGAATGCGAAAAGCTTCAAGGTTTTCTCAAAAACCGACGAAGAATTCAGGCAATAATCTTCCAAGCAAAATTAAACGTCCTAAGCTACCAAGACCCCACCGAGATCTGTGAGTACCTAGCTCCTAACTTGAGAAATAAATTATCGCGGTTTCAACAAAAACATTCAATACATAGCAAAAATACTTGGTTTATTCGATAGGAAGATCTACGGTTATAGAAAATATGCCGACCGTTGTTATTCCTCTCTTCCTTCAAATGTACAATACAATTTTTCATCTATCTGCAAGAAAGATTTCTCATGTTTCACTCCAATAACCGTCTAATCACGGTAAAATTCTACTCCAATATCGGTGAACTCAACCTCACCCAATCTTCCGCATAGTGCTTGGGGAAAATGAAACTTCAATAAAGACAAGCAAATCTGGAGAATTTGGAACATGCTGCCAGATGTCCCATTTCAGAGTTTAAAAATGGACACAGTTCTGAAACGCAATGATTTCCTGAACTTATCAGTTACTCAGTTCTATGAAACGAGATTTGTGGAATCATATACATATACGTCATTTATTCTTAGTCAATATTCAGTGTCTGAAAATTTGGATGTCCATCAATCAACTGAGTATTTTCTCCTCACGACACTCACCTCCAAACTTAGGTATTAAATATCCAACCAGTGATTTCTTCAAACAATCATGTCCTTTGCCGCTCAACCGTCTGAACGAGCCATTTTGTCTCGGTATTACCAGCTGCAACTTTCATAAAATGTACCCACCAGCTCTTTATAAAGAGTTGTCAAACCTCAAATGGTACAAATTCCACGGGCCTGATAATCTTCCCCATTTTTATTTAAGTAATGCACATGAACACTTACAACGCTATTGATACAATTACCAAATATGTTTGAAATGTGAAAGGATTTCGGACAACTGGAGATGAAAATCAATCAGATATGCGAAAAGAAATAAACGGCAAAATTCCACCTCATTGCCTGTACCTATATCACATCAAAGGATTGTCAAATGCTTTGACAGTACGAAACCCGAAACAGTTCGCCTTCCGACGTTCTTGTCCTATCAGTGATTCCAGTGCTCTCGTAACCAAAATCATCGTTTTGGCTGGAAAATATATCTAGAATTGACCGTGTCTGCTTTCCAAATTACAACGACGTATTTAAGTGTGTACGTAAATGAATAACTATCGATATCCCTTCAAAAAATCGAATTGTGGCCTGTGATTGCACTACTATTTCCTTAGATTTCCAATTGGCAACTGTTTACTTGATGGAAAGGTAAAACGGATCATCTTCGTGTAAATCCAAAGCTTCCTGCAATAAACGATTCCCCATGCTTTTAAATTACCAGTCTACACGTATACGGTGCATGTCACGGACTTATATTTTCATATGCGAAGTGCACATGATGTTGATGTTGGGTTACTCCATCTGGGCGCATCAGCTATACTTGACCTCCAGTCAGGTCTCCTGGATCCCGTTCGCGGTTCTGAATCTCATCGGCCAAACGGGGATCACCATTAATGCTAAGATATCTTTCTCACCTTAGGAACATAGACTCATTGAAATCCTGTTTATCCCATTGGTCATCAAACACCTTGCTATACCTAGAAGTTACAGTCATCCGTGTGTAATGTGGGTCTGAAAATATTGCTTGTGTTTTCACCAATGTCACAATATTGGCCTTCCAAGTTTCACGTCCGAAAACAATCTCAGTATGCCTTTACCTGATTTCATGCATTTTACCTGCTTGCATGTGACCTGACTGGTTGTTTCTCACTCACTTCTTCTTCCCCGGTCTATGAGCCAGAACAAAATCGCAATAAATAGTCCATAAAGCACTAATATCATGTAATTAGTGTGCCGTGTGAAAATCTAACACACTCGATCAGATGATATCACCACTAAGTGTGCGGAGTATTCCGCGAGAGAATCCTGGAAGACCCACGCCGTCCAATTCGCAATCAGAATTGCACTTGGGTTCCTCTACTTCCACCAATAATAAGAATCAAATAAATCATCTAATCGCGAAACCCTATCGATCATATGGAGCCCATTATCTCGTTTGCTTGTTACGTAACATCCAAATATCAATACCGATAATAGACGATGTTTAGTACCTAAGGTTCTACAATATTTCTAAATCATTTCGTATCATTACACGTTTTGTGTAAAAGCTGTTTCTTCTGTATAATTTCTGTGAATACGTCTACATGCTGGTGAATATTCACCGACTCAATTGAAAAATTCAATGGTTCGGTTTGACTTGATATGAATTACAACATGCTAATCAATTTGGGTGGGTGAACAATGTGAATAATGTGTGGTAAAGAGCCTCAGGAAAATTCTTCCGCTGTAAAGAAAACAGCAGTTTTATCTCATACTGACATGATCAGAGGTTGTAATAGACGAAACTCGATGAATATGTGTAATCAAGTCTGTATGGGTGGGTTTTTCTTCTCACAGTAATCAGTCCGCAGACATAGGTATACGTGGATCAATATTCCTGCTTGCATATCACAGACACATACAGCACGAGCATTTAGCCAATCTCCACTTATCAACTTCTCACTGGCAATTCGGTATTTAGAAACACACTATCTAGGCTGACGCCGAATCATGCTTAACACCAAACGCTGTGCAACACAATCATTTGAAAGATGGGGTTATGGAAAATTCTAAATAACTGGGACCATTTTGGATATTCCACTGGCGAGAGTCATCAGCACACCGTTTTTAAGTGATCTATCATGGTAACGAGCTGGAGTCAAAAATTATCAATAATCAAATCGAAGACTGTCCCCATGTTGTTCAATTAGGTATGCCAAACCGAAATGCCCCAACTCATCTTCGTCGTAAATACCACGTTCCTAATTTCTCCTCGAAAGTGTTGTAGTAGAATACTGTGGTTCTTTCGTTTCCGCACGAAATTCCAAGTAGTTATTTCTTCGAGCATCTCAGTCGATTCATGAAAAGTTGATAATACAAGGGAAAAGTTCTGTATAGTACCACAAGTACTCACTCACATAGTAACGGGTAGGTGAGAGCTTAGTTGCGGCCACATACAGCACTTAGTGAGTGTGAAAACATACACGGTAGTCTAAAGATATGGGCCAGCTGAATGGAACTGGTAAACATGGTGCAGACGGGAGAACATACAAAACGTCTCCTCATATCAGCAAAATACAGGATGGAAGCGTCTGTGCGTACGAACTGTTTAGGCACCGTTGTTGCAAACATGAAAAAAACAACGGTTTCATGAGGATGCATTTATTGCACTATATCAGATTCAGAAACTGAATTTCTATGGCTTTCCCCGTCATAAATAATCCCAGCCCAATATTTATACTAATTTTGGAAACATCTAGACCGGTCTCAGAACCGTAACTGGATTGTCCATCGACCAGGCAAATTCGGAATTTACCGTTCACATCTCCACCGTTTATCTCATAAACCAAATCTCAGATTTAATCTCATACCCTTCCAAATAATTGTTTCCTCACATGCCCAATTTGCTGTGATTTACAGATGTATATAAACCCATATGAAATGACAGTTCCAGACAAAAGGTATAACGTGTTTTTCTTATGCTAATGAAAGAAAGGTAGATCATTCACCACTACTCACCTGCCAAAGTTTCTCGCACATGGGAATCGAGAAGACAAAAGTAATGTTAGTGGGATTTTATATTTTTCGTCAAATTATTACTGCTAGGTCAAAGATTGGTTGCTCAAAAGAGATGTCTCGATTAAAGGGGTAAGAGAACCACCACTAAACTCATTCCTCATCAAACATATATTCATCCCAAAATATCTCAAACTATTTGATTGTTCAGGCAGCAGTTATTATATTGAGGATAAAATACTCATGAAAAGTAGGGAATCCTCAAGTTCACAAAATTGAAACTAAGCGTCAGATTATGTGCCAATGCCATTTCCAAGAGCGTGCCAAATCAAAATATTATCGGATGCTTTAGGTAAGTTTCGAATGATGGGTGGAGAAATCGGAGTAAGCGAGAAATTGGCACTCTCACGTGATAATGTATCGACAAACGGAGCAACGGAAATGACGCCCTTGAGTGTTATAAACTGATTTCCACCCCCGGAATATCTTCGAGTTTGAGAAAACATAGGTAGTGGTGTGCTTGCGTTTCAAACACTGAAAAAATTAGAGTCCTGTCAACTCAGTTGAATTCATTATTGTAAACAAAGGAACATGTGTGAATCGGTTTGCCAGAGCGATTGAGCAAGAATAAGATAGACTTGATAAGCACGCTAGAGCGGTTATGCCAGACCGTCTAGTGTGGAAAGTTTGTTTCAATAATATTGATGCACCGCTTATTGTGAGTGAGAGTGTTTTGGAATACTTTTAGAACTGAAGTACATGCAATGAGGCGAAATTTACCGATTCCGTTTTTGGGTATAGCAGTGATAAGAACTGCTCTTCAGCGCTCAATAATAGTCGTTTTCTTCAATGCATATGTTGGAAGATTGCGCAAAATGTTTGGCCTAATATGGAACGCACGCCTCAGGGACGGTCTGTTGAAGTTCATCAGGTCCTGCAGCCTATCTCATTTTGGGTCATTCCAGCTCGGCTAGCACTTGGCTCCTAATGACAAAACGCATTCCTTTATGTGCTAAGCTCAAATTGTATTTATGATAGCACTATCGTGAGTGTTTATGATACATGAAACATTTGATTGAGATCTGTAGCCGTTTTCTGGATACACCTTTCGTGGAACTCATACCACATGCTGTTCCCTTTGTGAATAGGTTTTCCAAATAAAGCCTGAGTGTACAGCCAACTCAGTTTTGCCAATTTGGAGTTGAATTCAATCCACTGTTCGCTTCACTGATGTTCGATCTCGAATTCTCCATGTATACCGTTTCTGTGTTTCTCTAATTTTTCTAGATAAGATGACGATAATCCGGTAGAGCGGACGTGAGCCATCACCACTGGGCAAAATATAGTGTAACAAAATTCAAGTCGCTTGTTAGGTAGTGACAATGTATAGGAGCATCAGTGTTTTAGAACTGAAAGAATTCCAGTTTTCTCAAATATTTGTCATGACGATGTGAGGTCTTCTAGGCTGCACAATCCGTGAAAGGATTCTGTGGTTGGAAGAACGAGTATTCATGACATGGCCTGACTGGGGATAAATATTGGAATGAGACCTGATGGTACAATGATCAGAGCTGGATGAGGAGACTCTCTTCCGAAAGCAAGTAACCGTGGTGTATCTGACAAAGATGAAATCAAGCTCCCTCTTGCGGATAAGTTAACAGTTTTCGTTCGCGACAAACATTTCGGAAAACTGACACCCAAGTTATCCAATACTCCGATGAAGATGACCAATGAAGTTCCAGTATACCCCATGATTTCTGATGTCAATGTGTCTACGAATACAGAAATAACATGCGATGAGAAAGAGGCAATGAATACTATTTTAAATGCGCATTTGCTTCATTTTTCATTTAGTATGCAAGAAGGTATATCAATTCAAGAAGGAGGTCGCGACCAATGAAAGAGTGTCAAGTAGGAAGGTAACTGACAGTGGCATGAATTGAACCCGAGTCTTTACTGTCCAAAGTCCACGACTATATTCGTTTGACCAGCGCCGGTTGAGGATGGGAAATATTGACATCTGTAGTATTGATCCATCGGTATTTGTTGCGGAATCATGGTTTTCACTCCATCGATAAGCATTTAGTTTATTTGTTACTGCACGCAAACAGCATTTTTGAAGATTTGAATCAGAAAATATTGATAAGAGTCACTATGCCACCTCCTCGACTCCGATAGTGACAAATACGGTTATTCCGATAAAATGTGTACCTTTCGAGTCCTATTTGTGAGTCGAGAATATCAAAATGAATGCAGGTCTCTTGCAACATTCTGATTCCTGAGGTCGAATATTCGCACCGTTGAATAAAATTCACCAAGTCACTCATTGCCTTAACTGTGAATCCTCTTCGGTTGAAGGATGAGGTGTTTTGGTAACATTTTGCAATTTGAGTTGCATGAGGCTACTTTCCGGCCAATGGGATGCATTTTAGTAAACCCTTTTGCTTCCATTCTAGTCCCTGATATTTTGTGAAACACTTGTTGGTAGAACTTCCTGATTACTCCACAATCGCGCGATAATTCACAATACTTGTGGCATTTTACAATCTTCGCGTAGTGGGTAAGCATCAAAGCCACACAATGAGATAAATTTAAACAACATTACCAAAGGGGTTATTGTGTAATTATAAAAAATGTTATGCAATATTGACCGAGATTATGCAATTCGCAGTTCTCAACTCACTATTGAAATCCACCAGAGGTGGTCAATTACGGAATAACATAGACTATCATTGGGGCTGTTGCATGTAAAGGAAACCCAATTTTATTGACATCTGATGTGGCAAAGCAAAAACCAAAAGTACACTTCGTAATGGAATTATGAGGCATTGTTTTCATTACATACCACTTATACATATGCAACTGTATATAGCGACATCGAATACACAGTCTTCATAATACAATATGAGTCAAATGCCTCTCTCAGAATCCCGGTACTTGTATTTGTATTTGAATTCAAGCTGGCGTTGACGGACTTTGGCTTTCAAGTCACAAGAGATTTACAGTTAACGTCTCAACGAATCAATGGGATAGAGGAAAATTATTACGTTTCTAAATTGCCAAGAAATTCCATTGATACTCGTGCCCGGTTTGTAAGGATTCGGGCCAGATATAGAACGGTAGAATCTTTGTGGAAGGTGATACGAGAGGGTATCGATTGAAAAGAGGAACCTATAGAAGCGAGAGAAATACCTTTGGACTGATCACTGTGTAAAGGGTGAGTGCTATCTGTAAGGATTTAGTGGGTAAACTTTTCACATGCTGGCCAGGTGTAGTTCGGAGAACTTAGCAGATATTTCAGTTAAAGATATGAATTATGCTAGACCGATCAAAGATAGATCTCGAAGAAAAATTTTAAAATCTTTTTCCGGTTGACCGAGAAAAATAACAGGGAAACAGTAAATTGGAGCAAGAAAAAAACACTGATAAATAAAAACGATAACACTCTGTTTACCATTAAAATGTCCAAGCTCTCGGATTTGGTAAGATTGCTTGCGCAGTTTGTTCACACAGTTTTAAAATGTGAAATGACTACTTCAAATTTGCATCGATAGTGATTCTTAAGTACTTGACGGGACCCACTCAGACCAGTTGTTCTGTGGAAATGACAGATGAATCACAGGGATAAGTCGATCGTGAAGGGGCAAATATGCATTCAAAGCATTTGGACGAATTTAAAGTTAAACCGGATCAAACAGAAAAGTCGTAAATATGAGACGGATAATTGGAAGTGTTATTGAAGTTACAGAAACAACTAGACAAAGGACCTCGTCGTCGGCGTATTTGATCAAATGTGCAGCAGAACTAGATGGAAGACCACTCATTTGGGTGAAAAATAAAAAACGGAAGGGACAGCTCCTTGAATCACTCGTGAATGTTCGAAGCAAATGATCAATAGAGAGGAATTCACGAGAAAGCAATGGAAAAGAATCTTTGAGAAAGGACAGAGCTGACGGGTGACACGTTTCTGGAGATGAACCCAATTTTTTTCGTAACTAGCGAACTGTGTGCTTCACGTAAATGAATGTTGAGTCAGAGGTTGAATAGAGTGCGATCAATCTTCGAAACTTGAGTTTTCAGTTGTAAATAAGAAATTTCGAGATGGTTAATGGTATTTCTGTCTGTAGCTGCGTTTCTTCTAGTCGGGATAAGACAGGTCACCTAAACGAAAAGCTTGTAAGAGATACGTAATTGCATGATTATAATAACTGAAAACAATGCACAAACAGTCAGGTAATAATAGAATCGGTCCACTGTAATGTCGTGGAAGAATAAGTTGACATTACTCTGCGTGCCTTTGGGAGCTATGTAAGTACCACTGATCACAGTGCCTCGAAAGAGATAGATCTACGGTGAAATTTACCAACCACGCCTTTAGGACCGATACGGTAATAGGAAAATAGGTAGTTTGTCAAATATTTGCTTGATGCGAACGTGAATGTAACTTAGCTCATGTATCTAGGAAGTTTCCCTGAAACTTCGCCTTGCTTTTCAAATGCCAGAAAATACGTAGTGACCAATCCAAAACCAAAACTAAAGGATGGCTGCTTCAAAAATCTTGTAATTAAAAAGGAAAAGAAACATCGCAAAATTCAACGGCATGTGCCATAACATTTTTCCGATCCAAGGTTTACCCATTTTAAGTAAAATTTATCTATCCGTCTGAGAGGATCATAATTTTTTGGAAAGCGTTTTACGTTCTTCTTACTTAAATTACTGTGAACGTTAAAACTAAGCCATACAGATCATGGTTCCCTTCTGGTGTAAATTAAACAAGTAATAGATCAATTCACTATTGATTGATGATTTCGTAGTGAACTTTATTGCTTCTATTATACCACAGTTTACGCTTAAACATATTTCAACCTTGTTTTCTGCGATTGATAGATCACAATTTGAATTCATAAAATTCGTCCCCTAGAGCGCCGTATTTGATTTGTTGAGCTACAACTCTCTGAAGATAACCACCCCAAACAAATAAATTACTTAGTTTGCCATGGTAGCTTAATACCGTTATGAGCCATCAAAAGTAATTCTACTCAGAAAGACTACTTAATTATCTACTCAGGTGGATGCTACAGCTCAAAAATATCAAGTATCTACCGAAAGATTCATGAAAACCAGCCCTGCTGCAACAACATCAGTCTATTACAAAGATTGAGGTTTTTGCAGAACGAAATTTGTAATTTGAGTTGCATGAGGCTACTTTCCGGCCAATGGGATGCATTTTAGTAAACCCTTTTGCTTCCATTCTAGTCCCTGATATTTTGTGAAACACTTGTTGGTAGAACTTCCTGATTACTCCACAATCGCGCGATAATTCACAATACTTGTGGCATTTTACAATCTTCGCGTAGTGGGTAAGCATCAAAGCCACACAATGAGATAAATTTAAACAACATTACCAAAGGGGTTATTGTGTAATTATAAAAAATGTTATGCAATATTGACCGAGATTATGCAATTCGCAGTTCTCAACTCACTATTGAAATCCACCAGAGGTGGTCAATTACGGAATAACATAGACTATCATTGGGGCTGCTGCATTTAACGGAAACCGTGCTTGAAATTTTACACGTTTTATGTTAGTTCTTCGGTGCTTCAAAACAGATTTATTATAGGACCTGTGTGGACCAATGAGTGATCACCAAAATAAACTCATCTTCTCTGGTTGAGAATCAGGAGAACTGAATATATAACGTGACATCCATCGAGGAGAAATCTTTATTCTCAGTCTGTTCGTTTCTTTGGATCGTACCTCAAGATGAATCAAACCAGTACTACTCAGCAGGGTGCAGAGTTGAAAATCTTGAGAGATGTATTCATTTGGTTGTTGCTTGTGTGTGGGCTGATTGCTAATGTGATCGGAGTCATTGTGTCTTGTCTTGTGAAAGTCGGTTTTCCTGTCACTCGTTTTCTTCTTCGTCTTCAGTTCTTCTGGGATGCTCTGGGATGCCTTATTGTGGCTGGCTATTGGGTCACATTCAATGTCAACGTACCACAGGAATTAGCGAACGGACTGGCTTATCGTTACTTATGGTCAAGTTACTTTCTTTTTATGTTTGGTGCTGCGCTCAGCTCAACCAACATAATGCTGTTAACTCTTGACCGGTTCTGGGCAGTTATTTGGTTTCGCACATATCGTCCAGAATCCAAAGCCTATCGAATCACGTTGATTGCTGTATTGTTTGGATATGCGATGTTCGTAGCATCCCCCATATTTATCACGACTTATTACACCGTAAACACACGGCGATTCGGAATAGATGCTCTTATGGTAAGCCTCAGAGTTCATTCGATCTTCCTATTTACGTTCGCTTACATATTTCCGGCAACCGTGATCTGTGTGATGCAACTAAAAATTCTCTTTTTACTTCGTCGAGTGAAATGTGTGACGGGAACGCGCCCCTCGTCTACAGGTCATGTGGATCAATCAAGTACAAATGAGATGGATCAAAATGTGAGGAGCGCTTCGGTGGGGATCATTATCGTGGTGATAACGTTCATTGCAGCTAGATTCTACGCCAATTTTATTTATATCTTACCAAACTTTGGAGTCCTCAAAATAGATGTGACAGATGAATGGCAAAACACTGGTATTTTTCTTTACGCTGCCAACTTCCTCGTCAATCCGTTTGCATTGTTATACACCTCCACGGCTGTTCGTAAATGGTCATCAGAAAAATGTTTTTGTTTCTTGGAACCGACTCGTCGATATATTTCACATTGTTTGCACAGGCATTCATCAAAATAACTACTACTTGAGGAAATCAACTCATCAGGTGGTATTTCTTTCGACCATCTGTAGCCGGAATTTTCGAAAGTTTACTTTTGTTCTTCATGGTTATTAATTATTATGACGTTGCCCATTGTTGTTTGATTATCATCTGTCTGTTGTACTCATGTATTAATAAGCTTCGTATTGAAAGAAGACGGTCCTCTTCAATCAGTAGTACTAGTAATTTTCGTTTGCCTTCTTATCCGAAAAGAAAATCTTTTGCATTTAAATTATAAATATATCAGTTTTACCATGCTGAGATCTTTTGGCAAGAACAACTGAACCCAGTGAAAAAACTTCATGATTATCCCCACCATACTGGGAACTCCATAAGGTAAATCACCGTTCAAAAGTCTCTGTATCACCTCCGATGTAGTAGACCTGGCGAATTAGCAGGCTAAGACATAGTGCATTTAGCAGTGAAAATGAATGATCTATTGCGGTCAACCTCGCTATCGAAGGATTCATTTCGCATTGAATCTGATCACTCCGGAATCCAGATATCTCTAAGGCATTCGAAATTTTAGAAGATCCAATTTGTGTGTTAAGTTATTTCATCTACGAGATAGATTCACTAGACAAAACTGAAATCCAATCTATATAACCTCTGAGGTTGGCCCTTATTCCTAAGTAGTTATACACCATTATTCGCTTTCCAGTCCAGTTAATGATAGTTCAGTAGGTCTAAAATATTCATCAGTAGGCTCATCTGGTAAGGAAAGGAGAAGTTATTCATGTTACGGAATCAGACGAGTTTTTATGTTCTCGATTTGTAACGCTGTAACGGTCTTCCTTTATGCTGTAGTTTTTTATTATGCTTTCAGCAAATGAAAGCCTCCGTGAAGGCTTTCTAAAGATAAAGCGGGAATATTCGTGGGCAAAGGCAATTTCATCTACGTATTGTCGAGTGTTTCCGCAACATCTTTCTTTTGAGGAGTTCCAGTTTTCATATTGTATTTTGCTACTGGCTCATCGGTAATCAGTCGTGCATAGTAACAATGAAATTCATTTTTGAGCGATGTTGTGTAAATCTATAGCCTTAAGTATGTGAGCTTCAAACATGCGGAATTGAGGTCGTTTAAAAGGAATAAATGTGAAGCCAGGCTGTTTTGACTAGGTAAACAACCATACGGGAAAGGCATGATTATTCATTACTGTGTAGATTTTAGCTACTAAAGACAAGGACTCGGGGTCGGTTTGCATTGTACCGGACACGGAAAATAAGGCAGATATGAAACGCGAACGTTCAAACACTAGGATATATCAATGCCTTTTCCGCATTGCATATCGAATATGTTTCACTGAATGTGTTCTATGTGCCTTGGAAGCTGGGAGTTTGCAAACGATTTATTGAGCTTCTATATGTATGTGTTAGCCACTATTCACTGACGGGCGGGACTTCCCTTCCTCAAGAAGAAAGACTCATTTGACCTGTCTTTCCTACGGCTGCGCAGAGCTTATTTCGGTTGAGTGCATACGTAATCATCACACAAAAGTTGAGCCACATCTGACGCTGAAAAAGCTGGGAAGAAGGTTGTGTGACAAAGGAAAGTTCGAAGGCATAGATCAAGAATTTTGTGATTGAGTGCACAACGAATCGTATTCCTCATTGCCTCAAATTAAAGCACCAGCGTGCGTCCAAAATTTCCCCGAGTATCGCACCGATCAATTGGTGTTACTTTCCCATCAGTCCATCGAAATGAGGAGTTCTTCATTAGATTTAAGCAGGTAAGCTTTAACTAAGGGTTGTTTTAGTGTTTCACTGATTCTCCCTAGAGAAACACTTGAGTTCAAGTTTCGTTTTGCAGTATAAGCAGCCGATGTAATGCCGATTTCAAATTGCTTGCGCACGGACCTAAAACTGAGGGACACGACTGAGAATTGGTACGATATTATGGAGGATCGCCAAGCAAGAGCGAAGAAAGTTACAAACAATAAAGATAGCACAGGACCGAGTAACAAGGATTACTTCTATTTGAGTTTTATTGTAGATTTTTGTCTACAAGATAACAAGGTAGAGTTTCAAGAATAACATCACGAGACAGTACTTATTCATCTTACATAGGTCAGTTGTAGGTGTACCAGCCAGGCACTAGTAAACTGACACACAACCATCTAAGTACTCCACTTCCGAAAACATACTATTAAGGTGACTGAAAACACAAAAGTAATTCCAGAGCAGTCACCTGAACTTAACTGAACTACGTATATTTGTGAAATATGGACTTTCAAACTGAAAATGAAAGAGGATTCAATGAATTCAATCTCACTGATATTTCTTGGGTTCCATCACAGTGTTCGCAAATCCTTTTTACAACGCTCATCTTCATCGAATATTCAACGGTTAGATGAATGTTGGTGATTATAAGGAGGCGGCTGGTTGTCTTACATCTTCCTTATTTATTCAATAAATACTCAGAATTACTAATCTATACAGAGCAGATTTTGGAAAATTTCTCTCTTCGTTACTTCGGTGAACTGACAATAGAAATTAGAGAAGGGAATCTGTGTTTTAATCTATTCATTCTCCAAGTCTTCTGGCCCATCTCATCTCCCATCTATCTGTCTTGTTTTCACATCCCGCATATGCTTTGCTATCACAGGCCACCTTTATGAACTCTACTTCCCGGCTCCACTTGTCAGGGCGCTTATAAAAACTACCGTGGCGATCAACCTCAGTCCACGGAAACCTTAAGATTAACAGGCTGTATCCCTTTCCGCTTTGAAAAATTGAAGAGATCCGTGGTCAAGCTCTGCTTCCTAGACTCACCTCATTCTTCTTCACCGTCTTAATGGTACCGGAGCTAATGACGCCTCATTCGTTCTAGTGCTCTGAAACACTTAAGCACAACAGATGACGGTTGAGAGAGTGCGAAGATAGATGGTTGGTACTGCGTTGTCCTTTTTGTAGGGCAGTCATATGTCATCAATATCACTTATTCCGGTGGTACAGTTATTTTTGTCCTATTGATTAACAGTTAATAATGTACAGGTTATGTCAGACCTTACTGGGCATTTGTCGTGATAAGCACTGTCTTCTAGTACCCAGTGCTACACGCCGCTTGGTAACTTAGAGATAATCTCCTCAAGGAAGGGGACTTTCACACAGAGGATATATCTAAGACCCTGGTGATTCGGTGGCAACAGGAGAAGAGAGGGACTCCGAGTTCTACGTGTAAGTCGCCATTTACGGATGAGCAGATGACTTTGAAGTATTTTTTAGCGGGTCAGTATAAATAACAAGAGGATAATGGAGTAGAAGAAGAAGAACACTTTGCTAGACGGGTAGAAAGCAAGTAGTCTGTTTGTCGTTGAAATATCTAACAAAACCTGTGAAGTTGCATATCACAGATTGACACGTGTTTTGAACACTTCAAATTTGGATCTTCAGTGATTTCTGAATCATCGACGGGACTCATTGCGTCTAACGGTTACAAGGAATTGAGAGATCCTTCATAAGGTTATCCCAAATAAGAAAGTTCACTATTCCAAAAACATCATTTTGATCAATGTAGATTTGAATCTGATAGAATAGAGAGAGGGAGAAACTGCTGACATCCCGGGTTTTCAAAAGTAGCTTGCAAGAAAGCCCCTCCATTGGCCTGTTTGAATAAGTGCATTGTTTAACTGGTCGAACGATTCAAAAAAAGTTTTACATTTAAACTCGTTCGCGTGCACCAAGTACCGCGGATAGAATAATCAGTTATCTTTGACACTACCGGTGTTGCAAAATCGTGAGCCACATTGTTTTAAATAGGACGAAATTCATATTAGAAAGATTAACAGACGAATGGTGTGGTTTAGCCTATCTGATAAATTTTGCAGGTGTCCAAAAATTTAGTTACACAGTGTACTAGAGAATCAATAGCATCCACAATGAAACCACTTTTTTGATAAACTGGACGAATACTTTGGTAGTATTTATAGTTGAACGGGAACGATGATAAATGACAAACTATGCCAGTGTAGGACCAGATAAAGTTAGAGCTACGGGATGACAGTGTTCAGGTAAAACTTCAAAGTAAATGGGTTAGAATATGTGAACACTAGTGACTGTTCTCTGGCAGTCGCAACTAAGATATAAACACAGATTTTTAACAGCACATCTGTCAAAGCAACAGGATTATGTCTCAAATGTGATGACGATAAGCTTTATGGCTACATATTTGAAATCAGTAACGTACGAGGTAAATCTGTAATTTATCCTGTAAAGATCGGGGTGACGTAAGTGCCATTTTTAGGGAAGAACGAAAGTGAAGCTTCTATATGTGCGTCTTTCAATAAAATATCCATGATGAAACCCCCTGCAGAACGGTACCCTTATCTGATTTCGTTCTACAAAGAAACCTAAAGCTTTGTAATAGACTGATGTTGTTGCAGCAGGGCTGGTTTTCATGAATCTTTCGGTAGATACTTGATATTTTTGAGCTGTAGCATCCACCTGAGTAGATAATTAAGTAGTCTTTCTGAGTAGAATTACTTTTGATGGCTCATAACGGTGTTAAGCTACCATAGCAAACTAAGTAATTTATTTGTTTGGGGTGGTTATCTTCAGAGAGTTGTAGCTCAACAAATCAAATACGGCGCTCTAGGGGACGAATTTTATGAATTCAAATTGTGATCTATCAATCGCAGAAAACAAGGTTGAAATATGTTTAAGCGTAAACTGTGGTATAATAGAAGCAATAAAGTTCACTACGAAATCATCAATCAATAGTGAATTGATCTATTACTTGTTTAATTTACACCAGAAGGGAACCATGATCTGTATGGCTTAGTTTTAACGTTCACAGTAATTTAAGTAAGAAGAACGTAAAACGCTTTCCAAAAAATTATGATCCTCTCAGACGGATAGATAAATTTTACTTAAAATGGGTAAACCTTGGATCGGAAAAATGTTATGGCACATGCCGTTGAATTTTGCGATGTTTCTTTTCCTTTTTAATTACAAGATTTTTGAAGCAGCCATCCTTTAGTTTTGGTTTTGGATTGGTCACTACGTATTTTCTGGCATTTGAAAAGCAAGGCGAAGTTTCAGGGAAACTTCCTAGATACATGAGCTAAGTTACATTCACGTTCGCATCAAGCAAATATTTGACAAACTACCTATTTTCCTATTACCGTATCGGTCCTAAAGGCGTGGTTGGTAAATTTCACCGTAGATCTATCTCTTTCGAGGCACTGTGATCAGTGGTACTTACATAGCTCCCAAAGGCACGCAGAGTAATGTCAACTTATTCTTCCACGACATTACAGTGGACCGATTCTATTATTACCTGACTGTTTGTGCATTGTTTTCAGTTATTATAATCATGCAATTACGTATCTCTTACAAGCTTTTCGTTTAGGTGACCTGTCTTATCCCGACTAGAAGAAACGCAGCTACAGACAGAAATACCATTAACCATCTCGAAATTTCTTATTTACAACTGAAAACTCAAGTTTCGAAGATTGATCGCACTCTATTCAACCTCTGACTCAACATTCATTTACGTGAAGCACACAGTTCGCTAGTTACGAAAAAAATTGGGTTCATCTCCAGAAACGTGTCACCCGTCAGCTCTGTCCTTTCTCAAAGATTCTTTTCCATTGCTTTCTCGTGAATTCCTCTCTATTGATCATTTGCTTCGAACATTCACGAGTGATTCAAGGAGCTGTCCCTTCCGTTTTTTATTTTTCACCCAAATGAGTGGTCTTCCATCTAGTTCTGCTGCACATTTGATCAAATACGCCGACGACGAGGTCCTTTGTCTAGTTGTTTCTGTAACTTCAATAACACTTCCAATTATCCGTCTCATATTTACGACTTTTCTGTTTGATCCGGTTTAACTTTAAATTCGTCCAAATGCTTTGAATGCATATTTGCCCCTTCACGATCGACTTATCCCTGTGATTCATCTGTCATTTCCACAGAACAACTGGTCTGAGTGGGTCCCGTCAAGTACTTAAGAATCACTATCGATGCAAATTTGAAGTAGTCATTTCACATTTTAAAACTGTGTGAACAAACTGCGCAAGCAATCTTACCAAATCCGAGAGCTTGGACATTTTAATGGTAAACAGAGTGTTATCGTTTTTATTTATCAGTGTTTTTTTCTTGCTCCAATTTACTGTTTCCCTGTTATTTTTCTCGGTCAACCGGAAAAAGATTTTAAAATTTTTCTTCGAGATCTATCTTTGATCGGTCTAGCATAATTCATATCTTTAACTGAAATATCTGCTAAGTTCTCCGAACTACACCTGGCCAGCATGTGAAAAGTTTACCCACTAAATCCTTACAGATAGCACTCACCCTTTACACAGTGATCAGTCCAAAGGTATTTCTCTCGCTTCTATAGGTTCCTCTTTTCAATCGATACCCTCTCGTATCACCTTCCACAAAGATTCTACCGTTCTATATCTGGCCCGAATCCTTACAAACCGGGCACGAGTATCAATGGAATTTCTTGGCAATTTAGAAACGTAATAATTTTCCTCTATCCCATTGATTCGTTGAGACGTTAACTGTAAATCTCTTGTGACTTGAAAGCCAAAGTCCGTCAACGCCAGCTTGAATTCAAATACAAATACAAGTACCGGGATTCTGAGAGAGGCATTTGACTCATATTGTATTATGAAGACTGTGTATTCGATGTCGCTATATACAGTTGCATATGTATAAGTGGTATGTAATGAAAACAATGCCTCATAATTCCATTACGAAGTGTACTTTTGGTTTTTGCTTTGCCACATCAGATGTCAATAAAATTGGGTTTCCTTTACATGCAACAGCCCCAATGATAGTCTATGTTATTCCGTAATTGACCACCTCTGGTGGATTTCAATAGTGAGTTGAGAACTGCGAATTGCATAATCTCGGTCAATATTGCATAACATTTTTTATAATTACACAATAACCCCTTTGGTAATGTTGTTTAAATTTATCTCATTGTGTGGCTTTGATGCTTACCCACTACGCGAAGATTGTAAAATGCCACAAGTATTGTGAATTATCGCGCGATTGTGGAGTAATCAGGAAGTTCTACCAACAAGTGTTTCACAAAATATCAGGGACTAGAATGGAAGCAAAAGGGTTTACTAAAATGCATCCCATTGGCCGGAAAGTAGCCTCATGCAACTCAAATTGCAAAATGTTACCAAAACACCTCATCCTTCAACCGAAGAGGATTCACAGTTAAGGCAATGAGTGACTTGGTGAATTTTATTCAACGGTGCGAATATTCGACCTCAGGAATCAGAATGTTGCAAGAGACCTGCATTCATTTTGATATTCCCGACTCACAAATAGGACTCGAAAGGTACACATTTTATCGGAATAACCGTATTTGTCACTATCGGAGTCGAGGAGGTGGCATAGTGACTCTTATCAATATTTTCTGATTCGAACCTTCAAAAATGCTGTTTGCCTGCAGTAACAAATAAATTAAATGCTTATCGATGGAGTGAAAACCATGATTCCGCAACAAATACCGATGGATCAATACTACAGATGTCAATATTTCCCATCCTCAACCGGCGCTGGTCAAACGAATATAGTCGTGGACTTTGGACAGTAAAGACTCGGGTTCAATTCATGCCACTGTCAGTTACCTTCCTACTTGACACTCTTTCATTGGTCGCGACCTCCTTCTTGAATTGATATACCTTCTTGCATACTAAATGAAAAATGAAGCAAATGCGCATTTAAAATAGTATTCATTGCCTCTTTCTCATCGCATGTTATTTCTGTATTCGTAGACACATTGACATCAGAAATCATGGGGTATACTGGAACTTCATTGGTCATCTTCATCGGAGTATTGGATAACTTGGGTGTCAGTTTTCCGAAATGTTTGTCGCGAACGAAAACTGTTAACTTATCCGCAAGAGGGAGCTTGATTTCATCTTTGTCAGATACACCACGGTTACTTGCTTTCGGAAGAGAGTCTCCTCATCCAGCTCTGATCATTGTACCATCAGGTCTCATTCCAATATTTATCCCCAGTCAGGCCATGTCATGAATACTCGTTCTTCCAACCACAGAATCCTTTCACGGATTGTGCAGCCTAGAAGACCTCACATCGTCATGACAAATATTTGAGAAAACTGGAATTCTTTCAGTTCTAAAACACTGATGCTCCTATACATTGTCACTACCTAACAAGCGACTTGAATTTTGTTACACTATATTTTGCCCAGTGGTGATGGCTCACGTCCGCTCTACCGGATTATCGTCATCTTATCTAGAAAAATTAGAGAAACACAGAAACGGTATACATGGAGCTGGAATGACCCAAAATGAGATAGGCTGCAGGACCTGATGAACTTCAACAGACCGTCCCTGAGGCGTGCGTTCCATATTAGGCCAAACATTTTGCGCAATCTTCCAACATATGCATTGAAGAAAACGACTATTATTGAGCGCTGAAGAGCAGTTCTTATCACTGCTATACCCAAAAACGGAATCGGTAAATTTCGCCTCATTGCATGTACTTCAGTTCTAAAAGTATTCCAAAACACTCTCACTCACAATAAGCGGTGCATCAATATTATTGAAACAAACGTTCCACACTAGACGGTCTGGCATAACCGCTCTAGCGTGCTTATCAAGTCTATCTTATTCTTGCTCAATCGCTCTGGCAAACCGATTCACACATGTTCCTTTGTTTACAATAATGAATTCAACTGAGTTGACAGGACTCTAATTTTTTCAGTGTTTGAAACGCAAGCACACCACTACCTATGTTTTCTCAAACTCGAAGATATTCCGGGGGTGGAAATCAGTTTATAACACTCAAGGGCGTCATTTCCGTTGCTCCGTTTGTCAATACATTATCACGTGAGAGTGCCAATTTCTCGCTTACTCCGATTTCTCCACCCATCAGTCGAAACTTACCTAAAGCATCCGATAATATTCTGATTTGGCACGCTCTTGGAAATGGCATTGGCACATAATCTGACGCTTAGTTTCAATTTTGTGAACTTGAGGATTCCCTACTTTTCATGAGTATTTTATCCTCAATATAATAACTGCTGCCTGAACAATCAAATAGTTTGAGATATTTTGGGATGAATATATGTTTGATGAGGAATGAGTTTAGTGGTGGTTCGCTTAACCCCTTTAATCGAGACATCTCTTTTGAGCAACCAATCTTTGACCTAGCAGTAATAATTTGACGAAAAATATAAAATCCCACTAACATTACTTTTGTCTTCTCGATTCCCATGTGCGAGAAACTTTGGCAGGTGAGTAGTGGTGAATGATCTACCTTTCTTTCATTAGCATAAGAAAAACACGTTATACCTTTTGTCTGGAACTGTCATTTCATATGGGTTTATATACATCTGTAAATCACAGCAAATTGGGCATGTGAGGAAACAATTATTTGGAAGGGTATGAGATTAAATCTGAGATTTGGTTTATGAGATAAACGGTGGAGATGTGAACGGTAAATTCCGAATTTGCCTGGTCGATGGACAATCCAGTTACGGTTCTGAGACCGGTCTAGATGTTTCCAAAATTAGTATAAATATTGGGCTGGGATTATTTATGACGGGGAAAGCCATAGAAATTCAGTTTCTGAATCTGATATAGTGCAATAAATGCATCCTCATGAAACCGTTGTTTTTTTCATGTTTGCAACAACGGTGCCTAAACAGTTCGTACGCACAGACGCTTCCATCCTGTATTTTGCTGATATGAGGAGACGTTTTGTATGTTCTCCCGTCTGCACCATGTTTACCAGTTCCATTCAGCTGGCCCATATCTTTAGACTACCGTGTATGTTTTCACACTCACTAAGTGCTGTATGTGGCCGCAACTAAGCTCTCACCTACCCGTTACTATGTGAGTGAGTACTTGTGGTACTATACAGAACTTTTCCCTTGTATTATCAACTTTTCATGAATCGACTGAGATGCTCGAAGAAATAACTACTTGGAATTTCGTGCGGAAACGAAAGAACCACAGTATTCTACTACAATACTTTCGAGGAGAAATTAGGAACGTGGTATTTACGACGAAGATGAGTTGGGGCATTTCGGTTTGGCGTACCTAACTGAACAACATGGGGACAGTCTTCGATTTGATTATTGATAATTTTTGACTCCAGCTCGTTACCATGATAGATCACTTAAAAACGGTGTGCTGATGACTCTCGCCAGTGGAATATCCAAAATGGTCCCAGTTATTTAGAATTTCCCATAACCCCATCTTTCAAATGATTGTGTTGCACAGCGTTTGGTGTTAAGCATGATTCGGCGTCAGCCTAGATAGTGTCTTTCTAAATACCGAATTTCCAGTGAGAAGTTGATAAGTGGAGATTGGCTAAATGCTCGTGCTGTATGTGTCTGTGATATGCAAGCAGGAATATTGATCCACGTATACCTATGTCTGCGGACTGATTACTGTGAGAAGAAAAACCCACCCATACAGACTTGATTACACATATTCATCGAGTTTCGTCTATTACAACCTCTGATCATGTCAGTATGAGATAAAACTGCTGTTTTCTTTACAGCGGAAGAATTTTCCTGAGGCTCTTTACCACACATTATTCACATTGTTCACCCACCCAAATTGATTAGCATGTTGTAATTCATATCAAGTCAAACCGAACCATTGAATTTTTCAATTGAGTCGGTGAATATTCACCAGCATGTAGACGTATTCACAGAAATTATACAGAAGAAACAGCTTTTACACAAAACGTGTAATGATACGAAATGATTTAGAAATATTGTAGAACCTTAGGTACTAAACATCGTCTATTATCGGTATTGATATTTGGATGTTACGTAACAAGCAAACGAGATAATGGGCTCCATATGATCGATAGGGTTTCGCGATTAGATGATTTATTTGATTCTTATTATTGGTGGAAGTAGAGGAACCCAAGTGCAATTCTGATTGCGAATTGGACGGCGTGGGTCTTCCAGGATTCTCTCGCGGAATACTCCGCACACTTAGTGGTGATATCATCTGATCGAGTGTGTTAGATTTTCACATGGCACACTAATTACATGATATTAGTGCTTTATGGACTATTTATTGCGATTTTGTTCTGGCTCATAGACCGGGGAAGAAGAAGTGAGTGAGAAACAACCAGTCAGGTCACATGCAAGCAGGTAAAATGCATGAAATCAGGTAAAGGCATACTGAGATTGTTTTCGGACGTGAAACTTGGAAGGCCAATATTGTGACATTGGTGAAAACACAAGCAATATTTTCAGACCCACATTACACACGGATGACTGTAACTTCTAGGTATAGCAAGGTGTTTGATGACCAATGGGATAAACAGGATTCCAATGAGTCTATGTTCCTAAGGTGAGAAAGATATCTTAGCATTAATGGTGATCCCCGTTTGGCCGATGAGATTCAGAACCGCGAACGGGATCTAGGAGACCTGACTGGAGGTCAAGTATAGCTGATGCGCCCAGATGGAGTAACCCAACATCAACATCGTGTGCACTTCGCATATGAAAATATAAGTCCGTGACATGCACCGTATACGTGTAGACTGGTAATTTAAAAGCATGGGGAATCGTTTATTGCAGGAAGCTTTGGATTTACACGAAGATGATCCGTTTTACCTTTCCATCAAGTAAACAGTTGCCAATTGGAAATCTAAGGAAATAGTAGTGCAATCACAGGCCACAATTCGATTTTTTGAAGGGATATCGATAGTTATTCATTTACGTACACACTTAAATACGTCGTTGTAATTTGGAAAGCAGACACGGTCAATTCTAGATATATTTTCCAGCCAAAACGATGATTTTGGTTACGAGAGCACTGGAATCACTGATAGGACAAGAACGTCGGAAGGCGAACTGTTTCGGGTTTCGTACTGTCAAAGCATTTGACAATCCTTTGATGTGATATAGGTACAGGCAATGAGGTGGAATCTGGCCCTTTATTTCTTTTTGCATATCTGATCGATTTTCATCTCCAGTTGTCCGAAATCCTTTCACAGTTCAAACATATTTGGTAACTGTATCAATAGCGTTGTAAGTGTTCATGTGCATTACTTAAATAAAAATGGGGAAGATTATCAGGCCTGGTGGGTGCATTTTATGAAAGTTGCAGCTAGTAATACCGAGACAAAATGGCTCGTTGAGACGGTTGAGCGGTGAAGGACATGATTGTTTGAAGAAATCACTGGTTGGATATTTATTACCTAAGTTTGGGGGTGTGTCGTGGGGAGAAAATACTCAGTTGATTGATGGACATCCAAAGTTTCAGACACTGAATATTGACTAAGAATAAATGACGTATATGTATATGATTCCACAAATCTCGTTTCATAGAACTGAGTAACTGATAAGTTCAGGAAATCATTGCGTTTCAGAACTGTGTCCATTTTTAAACTCTGAAATGGGACATCTGGCAGCATGTTCCAAATTCTCCAGATTTGCTTGTCTTTATTGAAGTTTCATTTTCCCCAAGCACTATGCGGAAGATTGGGTGAGGTTGAGTTCACCGATATTGGAGTAGAATTTTACCGTGATTAGACGGTTATTGGAGTGAAACATGAGAAATCTTTCTTGCAGATAGATGAAAAATTGTATTGTACATTTGAAGGAAGAGAGGAATAACAACGGTCGGCATATTTTCTATAACCGTAGATCTTCCTATCGAATAAACCAAGTATTTTTGCTATGTATTGAATGTTTTTGTTGAAACCGCGATAATTTATTTCTCAAGTTAGGAGCTAGGTACTCACAGATCTCGGTGGGGTCTTGGTAGCTTAGGACGTTTAATTTTGCTTGGAAGATTATTGCCTGAATTCTTCGTCGGTTTTTGAGAAAACCTTGAAGCTTTTCGCATTCCAGTTTACGACAACTAATGCCGATTTTTGGATTACTTGATATAAATGACGTTGAAAATTCAACGTAATAGCGTTATTTAACTTCCCTAGTGAAGATCTGTTTTTGGCCGAAATTAGTCCTCTGTTTTTCGTGAAGCACAAAGAACAGATGGTATCAGTAACATCCGGGAAGTCTGTAACACTTTTGACTCCCAACAGTGTCAATAATTGAAGGTGAGATTGATTGAAATCACTGCACTCAATGTGTGGGAAAGTATCAGCGTAGTCCAATAGTTTCTAAGATCAAATTTCGAAAACCCTTAAAACACGGATACGGTGTATGGGATGAACATACGGGTCCGCAGAAGCTATTTAGCGTTATCAAGTCAAATTTCGAATTGCATAATACCATGGAAGAACGTATTTCGGCAGTTGAGTGCATAGTCGAAGTGACTTACTCCAGCTATCATTTGATGTGTTTTAACCCTACCTCCACATTCCCATCAAGTTAGAATCAATCGAATCGGTAGAAGGTGAAGCTTACATGATGAATACTTTCCTTATCAGTTTTGTAGTTCAGCTAAAATTATTTTAGCAGTATGATTTCAGATACTTACATTACCAAAAGTGAATAGGTTGTTTCAATCCAATGAAAAAGGTTGTGAGCAATCGCACATTTGAGAATGATACAATGGGTTTATTTGTTTTTGATTAATTGTGCATCCGAACATTTGCCTTCCACTCAGTACTGTGTTTATTCGGTATTCCAAAAATGCTTCTATAGGCCATTTTTATTCTGCTTCTGACCAGTTTTTCTATAAATGTGTGTAGCCAAGACGAAGAGACTTCCATAGTGCTTCAGTATTTCCTAACGGAACAACGATCGGTGTGGCAACCAGGGTATTACAGGCAAAATATGATGAATTTGGTGGGTTAGTGGGGGTGTTTTCTGTGAGAAATTGTGTCGTTGTTTGTGTTAGTTTGAATTGTCTTTCTTATCCTTAGCCGATGTTGAGCACGTCATGCGTCATATATATATATATATATATATATATATATATATATATATATATATATATATATATATATTTATATATATATATATATATATATATATATATATATATAAATCAGTACATATATGTATTCGAAAAGCTTATCGGGGAAACATTACCCGATGAGATTCATTTATTCAAGATTTGAGGATTCGTAGGTGATTTACTTGGTTGGCTTGGTAGCGGAGTTCACCCTTTTTAAAAAGCATTATTTGGTGAGAAAACGGATTGCAGTAGTTATTCTAATAGAAACAACGGAAAATTTGTTAGTTGAGAGTTCGCTCATCCAACTAAGTTTGTAACCTTTTTGAGTAAAGATAATTTGGGCTTCAAGTAGATACAAGAATCAAGCTTTTTCACAGTTGCATATTAACCAAGTGCCAGCTGGAAATTGAATGTGGTTTAGTTAAAATATACACCACATATTTTAGGGCCGCGAAACTGTTGAACATGTCATTCGTCCTTTCGAGTGAACAAACCAATACCAGCCTACTATTTTTCTTGTATTTCTTTGAACGATATGAACGAAATGAATTCAAACAACAGACGATTTGATGACCCTATAGTTTTATTCGAATGCATTGACCTCGTTATTAAAAAATTCATCCTTCATGAATATCATCAGGTACAAAAACGCATTTTCTGTCAAACAAAATCACTTATACGGTGCTTTGTGTGTATATTCACATTCTTGTGTATGCAGCTCTGCATCACAGTTCGTGTATCATGCTGTGTGGCGTCAAACCTAAATACTCAAGTGCAGGCTGGTCTTGGGTGACCTTAGCTACATGATTTTAGAGATTTCATGATGTCAATAATTCGGTGTTGGTGAGTGGCGGATAAACACCGGCCTTACCACGCCCATGTGATTGCACAATAGAATCAAACTGACAGTTAATTTCTTCCCAATTCTATGAACTAAATATCGGTGTTCTAAGTAAGTCACAGTGTCAATTTTATTATTCTGTTTGGAAGTACTGTGGATGCTGAACTATCCCTGATGCTTCCAATCCTCTGAAACTTTGTGCAAATGTCGGAAGACGTTAACACATATATTCTCTCTCCACTTTCCGGAGAACTTGAATGAGTTCTAGCGAAGATGACTGATGTTGAATGTTTCAGTCCATAACATCCTAGTTTCACAGTTATTTTACAATAGTTCTTAAGAGCATCAAATCGGCTTTGATGCATTCTGTCGTGCATTCGGAGATTAGCGAATCATTAGCATTCATCAACTAAATAGAAGAGGTTTTACCGCAATATTGTGTAACGTCTTCTGCGAGCAATTCAATTTCTCAATAAAGGAACCGTTTCCCAATTTTCTAATAACCTGCGGCTTATCACTTTCTTTCGTTGGTTTAGGCCTTGATGTTTTTTCCATATTCGATGCGATAAAACACAAGAATACTCATTTAATTGAGATTCCCCGTGGCGAATAGAAATTTGACATTCGTGATTCCTTTTCGCGGAAATGATTTCGGAAATATAGCATACTGAAAAGATAGCATCAACAAGTAATGAAGACGTGGAAGTACACTATTAGACTGATGATTGCTGTAGATACTGGGCAATCGTGGCTGAATATATCGGTAAATTTGATAGAACTATGGAACTGCAGTGGCAGATTGATGGTACGTTTGGAATGCTGAGAAATATTCACCGAATATTTGAATGAAAGTCTTGATCCTGTCGTTGAAATATATTTCTCGTCCGTTCTAGGGTAAAATGAAAAAAATAGAGCTGTTGTTCGTCGGGAGTGGAATAATGAGGTTTTACTAGAATCTTCTGTGTATCGTCTTCTACACATCCACAAGTTAATATCATCCATTCGTGGTGCATCTTGGTAATCTAGAGATTTAAGTTGATTTGAATGTTGTTCACATATGGATCTTCTGAAAATTTCAGAAAACTGTGTTCCGTCAAGGGCGAATAACGACGGATGAAGTAGTTGCAGTTCTGAGTTCCAACATATCACTTCATTTTCAAAGCAACTTTTATTATCCGTTCATCTTTGCCACTCCAGAATCGATGTTTATCCATGAAATCCGTGTCATTTATTGTTTTGAACGTACGGTGGTAAAGAAATATTCAGGTCAAATCAGGCGGGGTTTGGACCACGGAACAACGCGAACTATTATGTATAAAGGTGACAGTATTCTTCGGACTCAGTTTAGTTTTTAGACAACACTTCAAAGGTGTAGGCTGCTCTTTCTTCGGTATTGTCGGGACATCATATCCACTGTCATTCAACTCGTTGAAGTGTTCCTCGCTATTTTCGAATCGATAAATGCATTATCTATCCTCGAAAGTTTTCTGGAAAATGATAGTTATCTTTCGTGCTCTGTACGAAAGTCACCATCACCAAACACGATGGATATTTAATCGAATCATCCAGGGATATCGGTGTTGTTCAGTGTTATTCAAAAAAAAGACGTTTAAAGATACATCCTACGGAAGCTTTGGATAATTTGACCAATAAGATACACTCGCTTGCCTCCGTCATAGAACTTTCTGCCTCTGACACTTTCAAATAACGTTCTTTTCTAATTATTTCCACTTCACTCTATCTAGGCTTCTCATATTCTTCACAAGTTGAATGCAGCTTCCAATCCGGGAAGTCACAAATATTTACAATTCAGCTAAGACTATTTACGTTTATTTCAACCCATTATATACAAATTTTCCTGTAGAAGGTTCAAAATACTGGCTATGCTGCCTAATGTTAAGCTATGCAGTTCTGCTTAGAAACAGACTACAATCGGGTGGTAGCATTGCTGAAGCCTATTTCCAAGTGCAATTCAGCAATGTCCCGTTTATTCCGTCATTAATGTTTCTGTGGAGTAGTGTTTACCAAACGCCTCAAAATGAGCTCCATCCCGTACATTTCAAACGGTCATCAGTGAATGAAAGTAATTGAGCGCGTGTTAACCCAACATTTAAACTTTCTTATATGTTCAACTTGTGGTGTGCCGTTTTTTAAACGAAAAGTACTATTAGGTAAGCTCGTGATAATAATCAGTATTCACGGTTCCTAATTTGCAGATAAATCGTCACTATAGTACAGTTTCCCGGCAACTTCATCAAGTGCAAATTGCAGTGACGGTGATTTTTAATGTGATTCATGCAAACGAGCAGCAGCAGATCAAACGGCGAACAATATCCGAGACCGATAGAAAATCGTAGAATTCACTGAGCAGTTTGTTATCAGAGAATAAATTTCATACATGCTTATACCACTGAATGAGTGTGAAAAAGTCCTCCCAATTTTGTGAAAGTTTATTCAACGTATCTGAGTCATACCACCTTCTCACTGAGCACGATCAATGGAAGAGTTCACTGCTGATGATAATGAGAATATCAGAAATAAAGCGATCAATGTGTATCACGACTAGAAGGACGTACAAGCTCTGAAACATTCGCCAAGTTCTACTGCTCATGATAGAAATGATGATGATTCTCAATTCAAACATGGCGGCATTTTGTCATCGATCAGAAAAGCAGTAAATGATGTGCTCGACTAAACGAAATGAAATATATGACGAACACCTAGTAACTCACATTTGCTTGACCGAAACTGTTGAATTCATAAAATGAAGCTTGATATTTTGACACCAATGATGGTTGATACATTTGTTATCATGGCCGCCTTGCTGTCGTTGTGAAACAAGATGATCCACACAAAACCTAGTAAAATTACTTAGCTGAATTATATCATCGTCGATATCGCTGTGAAGCCGTGCCTTACTTAGTAACATTTCTCCAAGCTGGGAAAATTCATATGATCTAACAAGATTTGACAGCACTGAAAGTTTACTTAATCAAAAAAGAGAATTTTTACCGGTCATCACGGGAAGGGTCATGTTATGTATGGGTCATCTGCAAACGGCAACCGACCAACCATCCCTGTGTTTTCCAGGATCGCATCTGGGCTTCCTGGAAGTTCTTTTCCATTTGTTCCATCCCACATTTCCGAAACGAACCAAGAAGTGGGGTTGCGTTCTTCTTTTGAAGAAATTTAGCAGCTCATTGGAATATTTTGTCGCGATTAGCATTACTTTAATAGCACGACGGTGATTCACAATCAAGGTCAGAAATCAGAACAGTAAACTGGAGAATGTGTAAATGAATATGTGACAGGTCCCCAAGGCGGCGGAACAGCTCGGCCTCATGCAGAAGTCGAGGGTTATGAAAGTTGATAGCCCGTCCTTCGTGCCCTCAGGAGTCCTACCTATAGCAGAAAGATTGTTATTTGGCCCGGATAAGTTGAATTTTCTGTGGCGCATTCGCTACGACCAACCAAATGTTCTAAAGCACTGACAGCATTGAAACAATTACACCTACTCATTCTGTAGTCCATTTTGTTCGGTTTCCATAACTAATGCGCTGCATACTACATCTTAATCTGTACGAAGTTATTTGGAGTTATTCACAGCCAATCAATTCGGCACACTTATCAACTTGACTATGACCAGTCTGGGTTGTGGTCCGTGAGGTTGCACTACAACTTGCCGTTGTGGTAGTTATGACTCCTGTGTCGCGTTGTGCCCATTGTTGATGTCTCGATGAGAGCGACCAATACAACGAGCCGACCTATCTGGCTTGCATTTCACCATGGATATTGCACTTTCATTCAGTAACATGAAAAAGAATTGGTTTAGTGAATTCATATTGTAATGTTTCTTTTATTGCTTTGAATTGTGGAGCAGTTGAATCCATCCAATAAAACCCCAGGATTTTCGGAAGTGGCAGTCTGTTGTGACCATTATTTTCCGTGATGGTAATCAGTAATGGTTTGCGTACAACGAGTCGTCGGGTTGAACTCTGGATTCAGGAATGACATCATTGTTGTTCACGAAGTTTAGACGTTATAAACGAGACAATCAGATGTCGACCTGAGATCGCACACAACCATTGTAATGCTATATGACTGCTTGGTTAGTGGAGTCTCCAGGAACGTGCAGTTGTTTCTATGTTTTGGTTTTAATTTTGCAGTCATCCTACTGCAAACATGGTAATCCATTTCATTTGCCATGGTTTGAGATAGGTGAACCAACATTTTACCGAATAACGTACAATAAGCTGGAACCCTAGTTGGAATTTTTGTGTCCCAGAGACATCAGCTGCCTGTGGACGTATTATCTGTTCGTCACTCGGGGTTAACTACAATTACAAGCAATGATGGATGCGGTTTGGTGAAATGATCAAGATCTATATTTGTACATTGCTTCAATAAATGTTACACCTAACATCATTTGAATGGTGTTGACCGTAGGCTTGTGTCAGGTTAACCAGTAGACCGAGAGTAATCACACTGGGCGGGCCTTTGACGTAAGATTGTATGGTGAGTTTGAAAACGGTGGCAGTTATTCAGCGTTTCGTTTATAGTAGTCAATTCTTATAAAGACCAAGTTGAAAAGAAATTATCCTGAAATGATAATGTACAGGCATTTATTGTCAAAAGGTGCACATCCATATGAATATCTGCTTGTACGTGTATTCTGTGTATGGGATGTATGAGTAAATATCATCCTAAAATAGACTGCAACTTGAATGATAGATTAAAAGTCCATTCGGAGTCATTTACTAAGGTTGTTAGAGTACACTACTGCAAGTCACAAGGTAATTAAAATTGTATTACCTTTTAGGAAATCTGTTTTCTGTATTTCATGTTACTTGAGAATATTTCAAATCGCCAATTACTGGCCATATGTGTTAACCTTACAGATAGGAAGGAATGATTTGCCAACATTTCGTGTATTGATATTTGGAAGCCATCTTCAGTTTGGATAAATAAAGCTTCCGATAATGCTTTCGTGCTAGCATGCTGGAATATGCGGGTGAATCACTGCTCATTTTCTCCTCATCAATTTCCTCCATACTGACGTTTCACCAACAACATAGTGTTATCCATTCAACCAACTACTTGAATCTGGTTGTTTAATATCTGACTCAGTGTTTGTACCAGTTGGGCCACAAACAGGGAAGAAATCCGAGGGGAAAACCTTCATATTTGTGAAATTAGAACCTGCCTCACGAGGTGTATTCTGTGTATGCTTTCGATGAAAATGAAAGGAAAAACGAGAAACGTCTGTGTATTATATGTTAGATAATATTTGAAATAAATAGTACTTGCCACTGAAAAGCAGATACCTCGGATGACGGGTTTATCCTTCGTAAATTCGCCGCAGCGGAAGAGTAATGTTACGTCTACTCCATTCTACCTCAGAATATACAAGAAATTCCAGCCAACGATGGGGTCAAGTGGTCATCGTTGATAACTGCTGAATGGTTTTCAACGTTGATCACTCTATACCAATCTACTTACGTAATCTGGAGGCTTTATCGTTTTAGCTGGCTTTGTCTTTCCTCAGAATATGATAACGTACGAATTATCTAAGTACTTAGATAACATCGAACACCACGTGAAGCATACGAATTGCCCTTCTGTCAAACCTCGTACACTTCTCATGCAAATTACTCACGCCGTTTTCGTATCGATCGCCTCTCAACATATTTGCCTCTCAGATATTTAACGTGCGAAATAACCCTGTTTAGTCGTTTCACTTTCATTGAACAATATGAAAGCACTGAAGACCTAAGTTAACCAAGATACGAAGAATTGAAATGAAGCGACGTCGGGAGATAATCATTCAAGCTTAGCAGTACATAAATAACTGTTTTGCAATGGATCAAGCTTTGTTGTCACTTTGCCGACAAAATCATAGTGGTTATTATCCAAGCTACTGGACTAAATTTATGTCATGTGTGCTACTGATAAGTCAAACAGTTTATATTCGTCTGCCAAATGTGGCGATGCCCGTTATCCTCGTCAGTTATCGCTTGAACCGAATTCCCACGCTTTACCTATCAGTCGGTTTGGTTTTCTATGTGCTTGTACCTCAAAGCAAAAAATACCACGCCAGCTTTACAGCGTTTCAACACCATGTACCATTTTCTGCCGTATGTCTCGTGCATGAAAATGGACGCTTCAGATAGCCTTCGCTTTATAGAACTGGGAATTATTCTTCATTGCGTTTAACTTAATTACCATCTACTCCGCTTTCCGATGTCCACGTCGAATCATTATTCAACTGCACTGAAAAATTGACAATATACAGCGTGATCATGAATACTCCTGAATTCTCCGAATGGCCTGAAGCTTAAGCAATGGGGCTGGGTGCTGAATAATTCTACTTACTGAATTGGATACTTTGTATCCTGTTTTAAGTAAACGCCACCAAACGCGATTGTCACCCTCTGGCGACGGTTGAATAATGTCAAACTTCAAGCCATCGAAAGACTCATATTATCATCCTACAGACATTCAGAAATACCTAATTCATTGTGTCTGCATCCTCATGCTTCGTGACCCGTTTATCAGTAAGGCAACACTCTCAGACTACAGTGAGAACTACTTCCGATTAACTATTGACGGGGTAGTAAAAAGCAGCACCATGAGGTGTTGGGAGGGTGCTCTGGGAAAATGAAAAGATAAAGATTGACCGCACACGAATGCGTCCTTGGTTTCTGACCCGAGGCAGGCCGTCCGGGCAAACACTGAAAACCTCGTTCTACTTGGGTAATAATTTAAATACTGCAAGCCGAAACTGAGAGCCGTTTTGTCAGGGTTTTCTTTACCTTTGGATTCTAGACATTGATTGAATCTACAGACCAATCCTAGAAATAATGGAACAGTTGCGCAGTGCTACTATAAACAAAAACAGTGATGCGATCATTCCGACCATTCTGTTTGCTCCGACCAACCAGTATACATTTTTAAATCAAAAATTACTAGGATTTTCTGGAACAAATTTGCAAGCGCTTTTGTTTTGTTCTAAGAGGTTTCAAAACTCATTTATTTTCTGATTCGACTTTGCTCACCAGCTGTGAAAATAACAATGCGCTAACACACAGAAAGAGGTTCTACTACTTGATAGATCTTCTCAGAAGTTTGTTAATATTTCAATGATTGTGTTTGGCTTGGCAGAAAACTCATCCCTAATGGCATTGTCCAGGTGCACTAATGTTTTGATTGAAAAGCACGTCGCTTTACAGAGGATAAACCTTTTCTGAGTACATCTATTCTGATTGGCAAATCATAATATTCCCAAGTAGCTCTATTAATCCTGAAGTACACGTTTCCCATTGACATTCATCAATGTGAAATCCTGGGGAAAACTCCATACAGAATAAATCTCATTTGAATTATATGTAGTTTGCTAAGACAGTAGGTACACATTTAGATTCGCACGCTGACTCTAAAAGTGCACACTCAGTTCTTGCACTCTCCATACAATTCATATGAGAGTAAAGCTGTGAACCAACTGTGGAATACTCAAGTATAAGAATGATCTGGCCGAGGAGCGCCGGATACTTATACCTGATGAGCGGCAACAACCACTAGGCCGGTTGTGCACCATATAGTTCCATACTACTCATTTCGAAAATGTACATGTATGTACGAGATAGCAAAGACCGATGAGACTAGATTTGATTAAAATCCGTTTGTTTTGGTGTATTTTTACATAACACGCTACAGTACTCCAGTGCTGTTTACGTTTTTCCTACTAATAAGCCGCAAACTAATGGAGGACAAAATGAGTCATACATTTTGTCTTTGTTTCTGTAACAATTATACGAAAACGGATTAACGCCGATGGTATTGTGCCTTGTCACATTTTCAGAATAATTATTCCAGGCTATCGGAGTTCCCATCTCCCTACTGAATTGTCCCTTTTAAGCTTAAGTTTGGGATTTGCCCAGCAAGAATTCGCCTATGGGGATTGAGAGATTATATTTTGGTATATACAATGGGGCCAAGATCATAACAGCCAAATGTATGCACATGTTCACTGGTGTGTAACTGCTTACTATGTGACCATGATTAGTGTATCGTGGGCGAAATAAGTTTAGATTGCATCAAAATACGAAGTATCATGTGTCCTGTCATATCTGGCCGTATGAGGTTCGGGAATGATGGTAATCAGTCATTGTTGCAGTCACCGTGAATACATTTCTACAGGGCTGGCTTGCAATCAAGTGGTCCGGGGAGAATAATATAAAGTCAACTTCGTTTAAATAATCTGTTAATAATTTTGTGCATGTATTTGGACTAGAAGAATGAGTCTCCGTCTGCGGCTGTGGGGTCATTTAAAGGCATCAGTTTACTGTAACCTTTGCCATATTTTCATCAGTGATGACTTGAAGATGGGGAGTTTATAGAAAATCTGTGCTATTTTCGTCACCTCATCTCTTCACCCATATGTTAGTTCCTAGAGCCATGTTTTCGTCCACTGTGATTCCACACTATCTCACGAAATAAACACAGTCACTGCTTTGCGATAAACACGAAAACTGTGACTTTGACAAGACTGAAACTCTTTTCTTTGCAGTATACAAAGTAGGACGCGGTGGGTGACGCCGAAGTGCACCCATGATTGGTGAGGCATATAACATGACTAGCAAATAAAATCCGAGTCCTTATGGGTTCTGTTCATTTTTGATACAAACCACAGAAAATAGTATGATTTATTTACATTACTCAAGGAGAGATTGCACCCACCTCTCTACAGTACGATAGTGGGGGACCAAGGCATGGTGAGGACAATGATGTTTGCTTCTCTCAGAAAATCAGCGTTGGAGCATTACTGTAAAACGAAGTTGTACAGAAATTTCCTTTTTGGTTAATACTGACCTGGAATTTAAATGTTGTTTTTATTTTTCGTGAAGATGCAGAAAACAAAATGATGCTAGTTGAATTTGAACTTCGATGAAATCGATCCTATCATATACATCTACGCAAGTTTTGCTCTATCGAATGCGTTGATTGTTGTCTACCCGAGAATCCCACAAAGACAAATCACGACTAAAATTATGCCTTCGTTGTTACTGTGTATCGGACAAAGTAAGATTGTTCCTACAATGAAAATATCAAGGCAGGTTTAGTTTGTACACCACAGGGGTAGCTGCTGTTAGTCACTACAATCTGAGAGCTAGTCGAACAACCGAATGGATAATAATGCATCGCTGAAAGTACTCCTTGAAAAAAAGATATTGCAATAAGAGGAACATATCGGCGACTAATCTACAAACCACCATTCAGATGTGGTAGTAATAAATTCAGTTTCATCTAATTAGTTGATCACATTACTGATTATGTTGTTCCAGTGAACGTTGCAATGTCTTTCCGATGTTGTACGAAACACCTTGATCAAAATAAGATGGAGTTGAGCTCCATATATTTGAGGAACTATTTCATTGTTGATTTGGAAATAATTCATCCTGGAACAATCAGTTTATGGTATACTCATTATCGTCTATATGTGAGTTATTTCCAAGACTGTTCATTCAAATTTATTATCAAATATACCCATGATTTTGGTGATTTATAAGAAATCCGTTCAACGCTTCGTAGTGGAAATTTGCTCAGTCTATTATATTGAAAAAGCCTCTTTCATTTTTCGCGGTGACTTACTCCCACAAAGACGGATAACTGTAAAGTTTGTCGTCCATTTACACAAGTGTTCTTTCTTCAATACAATTTCTGATTCCCCTCAAGGATAAGAAGGGCGTCATAGTTGAGGAAAAATTCTGAAAAACGGACTGATGTATAAGGCAAATTTCAAGTTTCGTACAAGGAAATCTTACGGGATGGTATTGGAACCTCTAGTTTTACGGTATTTTCGGCCGTGTTCGTAACTGTTAGTCACTATTTTTTGAGCCATTACTCAGAAAACTGTTTTTGTTCTCTGGAGCTTCTTACTCCGTTCACAGTAGTGTATCATTCACTTTCCTCAGCAGGTTCTCTAAGCACCGAAAGTTTTCTTTTACTATTCAAACCTACGATGATGTAAGATTCCTAGGCTGTGATGCCTGTTGGTCCACTTACCAGTCTGACAGTGAAGAAGTAGAACAATATGTTACACTTGACAATACAAATTATATATTTCTGAAGCAGTTTATCTTGCCCCCAACGTTTATTACTACTTCTTAGCGATTTTCTAACCATGTAACAATAGGTAGTATCTTAAAAACAGATGAATAACCAAATTTGAAATGGACGTGGGGTTTGATACCAAGTCAGATCCAGTCAATCTCGGTACCCAAAACTTCCTGCTTAATTGACTGATAACACAGAGCCTAGTAAGTGTCATTCTCTACGGAGACCTCCCCTACTGAATTCAGTAAATGCTGCAAAAGCATAAAGAGAAAGCAATCGGGAAGTAGTAAATACCAGTCAACCAAGAAACAAGTCGGAAATGCCAAACAGGAGAGCGAAGTCAAGAATTGAACTCCTCATTGTCAACCTTTATGTGACCAGAAAGTCGACCATTTGCCACATGCCACGCATAGTGCACGCACCCAGATTACATCCAACTACGAGCAGCTTGGATGCTGAGTTCTAGAATGAATTAAAATAGTGAGCAGTTTCTCAATTTACCGTCAATGTTTGCAATCTTATTTTTCTATTTCGCTAAGCACATTTCGTGATAGCACGAGGAATCAGACGATTCGGATAGGCTTTTACACAAATTGCAACAATAAAACCAGTTGCAAATGTGAGATATTTACAAAATAAGACGTTTACCACAATTTCAAACAAATTAGCTAAGAGAAGTTGAACTGCCGTCCTCGCGAGACCATCTGATCAGCCGCTTTCCTTCTATACAAACCGCATCAGTTGGTCCCACTACGAATAACACTAAACAATACCGGTGCACGTTTAGATCCTGAAGAACAGAGAATGAGTTGGATATGACGGCCTAGAATAGACAATTGGTTGATAGTACGAAATAAGTGAATCCTATGGATAAACGTGATACGAAAACGTTCAAATTTTCATCGGAATTACTTGTTACACTGTGTCATGTTTAAATGATGCGGGAATCTAATTTTAGCTCACGATCGATCAAATACGATACGATGGTGCTTGGCACTAGTCAAACGTCAGCTAAGTACGTTCATATTGTCGAAGAAGGAGATGGGATGAATTCCACACGATATTAAGCACCATCAAAACGGGTCATCTTGGTAGCAGAATAGAGACAACAAGCCGGTGTAAGAGCCAGATCATGGATATCTTCGAATACAACGTCCACATTGCGGTAACTGGGCAAATCATCCTGGCTAGCACCTTTCAACTGACACACACTTTGGCCACCAAATCAGAACACGAGCTGACACACTTTAAACACAAACAAATAGTAATTGTTGAACCAAAAAAGTAAGTAACTGTGTGATTCATCTAGTAAAGCCTTTAAAGCCCATTGTTATTCTGCCAAAGCTGCAACATTTAGGCTTAAAAAAGCCTCAATTAAGAGATTGGTTGAATATCGAGTCTCTTAATTATATCGGATACTGGTCTGTTGAATTACGGAAACAGATTATTTTATCCAATCCCAGTTTATCTTGCCAATAATAATCACAGTCCGAAATCATTAAACTAAAGGATGTGGCTTCATGACAAACTTATGGTTATAATACTCACCAGGGGTGGTTTTGTTTGAACAAATGTTGGTCCTAACGGAAGCATTTTCGTCTTCTAATAGGTCTGCTATATGTCTGCCTAACAGATAGGAATACCAATTATTCGAACACATGTGAAAAACGAACTTGTTTCGTATTTCAATAACAAATTCATGGCAGATGGTTTGCTCACTGAAAGGAAAATTCTACTTCTCAAATGCATGACCCATATTTCAGTGTCATGAGTGCGGTTCGTTGAATACTAATTTCCTTTTCGATATATCAGAAGGAAGTATCTTAAGAAAAAAGGAAACCCCTAACAGGATAAGAAAGAGGGATGGGATAAAAATGTCGAAGCATATCAGGCACCTACTTCTGTGAGGCACATTTCTCGGGATCTTCCCGTGAAAGGAAGCATGATGCTCGTATTATTTGTATAGGCTGTCAAATCACAAAGAAAAGTGGCATACAAAATATTTCCTCATCCAAATTAGCTGCACTAAGAGAAATTTTGTCATTTAGGGGAATAATAAATAAATAGTCAAGGAGACTGTTTTAGAATACATTTTGATAAGTTATTAGTGGCAATGGAGGATAGACGTCAGTTATCCTACCTATCTGTCAACTGGTGGCCAGCATCGTGCGTGCAATAGGTGGGGCTACGTGTCACAGTGGTAAAAAATCCAGTTGCTCAATAAACATAGTTCGCCAGACATTTACTTGTCATGATAGCTGTCGAGCCCTAGGAAGCGCACAAGCACTTCTTTTGCCTAATAAAATCCCTAAAAAAACTCATTTTATTCATGTTAGGCCAAAAAACTCATTGCATTGTTTGAAATGGGACACGGTTAAGCATGGTCAACCGTGTTGGTGAAGCAATTATCAAAGATATGCAAACAAAGCAGAATTAATCGTGCTAAAACAGCAGTTTCCGGTCTGTTATACAAGAATTTCGACTGAATTTATCCTATTCAAAAACAATGCGCCAGTTCTATGTCAATTTCTTTTGTATATATTACAGTCACGGTCACTTTCATCCATTTATAATGAGATTTTACATGAGTTAATTCTGTGGAAATGGCTATCCACTTGATTTGATCTATACGGTTATCCACTTTACATTTTAAATCAATGGATTAGACGACAAAGTAACACTTGACTCGTTGGTTCTTCCCCTGCCTGATGATGATCCATCATGGCTTCGTTCCGAACGCCTACGTTTGGCTGACGCAAATGGCACTGTATGGAAAATTTAATAATTGCATAGAATCGCTCTTGAAAATAATTGTTCCTTCATGACCAATTTTTCACATGTACCAGTGAATCTCAATAGCGATTAGGGAAATGCAGCTGTTTCACTGTCGCGCAGTGCTGATCCTATCATAGATCCAACTGCCCTACCCAGGTTTAGTGAATTAAATTAGTAGAAGCGATTGTGAAATGGCAAAGGAAAGGATCAATCGATAAAAGTTTTAGTTTAGACATTTGAGTGGAGAATGGATGACATTGGTCCTCCAATTGGCAACCATCCATTTGTACCAATGCGACACAATTAGTAAGAATTTGAGTAATTATCGGGGAAAATTAACAGTGAATATGTCTACTGTTTCACGTCATAGTTCGTGTGGTACCTTTGACGAGGGAGTCGATTTCATCCAAGCCTAATCAGAACAGTAGTCAGAACAAAACTAGATGTAGAAATAGAAAGATATTCGAGCTGCTCAAAATAAATTAACCTCAAATTAAAATACGTAGTAAAATCATCCAACATTCATCCGTATCCCTGAACAATGATAAGTTCCATCAGATAATTGGGTGTAGAACTATTGATCCCTGGATGAAAATCTCCTCCTAAAGATTGGATCAAATTGAATGAAAAAGATTCACAAGAATAAACTCCAGACGATTGAATTTGTCCTTCGAAATCAAAGTTCTACCATGTGTAAATCACATGACACCAGAACCACAACACTTTTTTCAATGAATCCGAAGATATGAATACTGAATATATGCAACGCAACTCCAAGGTCTATTCTGTTACAGAATTAGTTCTAACTTTCGGCTGTCACCCCGGGAGGGGCGATCAGCTTAGTTCATCAGGACACGTTTTAAAGTGTAACGAAATGACAGCTATAATCCGATTTATATCGGTAAATTCCGGGGAAATTTTGTCTCGCCATCCAGACGTTTTACCACACTACTCATATCGTGATGATTTAGACTGATAGACCTTTATTTGTTTTAGTGAAAATAAACTATAACTGGCCATTTCGATGTGTCATTTCTCCTTGATTGTTATTAAAAGCCCACATATCGTTCGCATTTATTGTTCTGCCTGTAATGATATGGTTTAGGAAAAGGGTAAATTTGTGACCCTGGTCAATCCTATCGATATGCGCGGATCTGATATAAAATTTTCGATGGTCAACGTGACTGGTTGGAAACAAGAGATAAGTCACTCGTTTAGGCTACTTATTTATCACTCGCAAGCCAGTGGGAGAGTGATGGGATCTGATGCCTCACGGATCCGTGAATGCTCAAAGAAATGGTCTAAAGCCGATTCAATAACATGAAGAGCTATTGTAAAACTATGGTCAAACATAAATGTTATACATTGAAATGCACAACATCAGTCAGCTTCACGGTTTTTTGTCTAAGGTTTACAGAACGGGAAGAAATAATATATCTTGGCACTTATGATAATAGTTGTATGCAAACTTTTAAAGTTTGGTAGCGCGGGGGATAGTTCTATGTCCCCAGTGCACGATCACAGGTTGACTTCATGAAATTCGGTAGGATTTATCCAAATCCCCAGTGTTTATCGTCTCGAACTGGAAGGAACTCCACTGTAAATTATGTTCCATTGTGCAATCACATGAGCATGGGAATCCCCATCGTTACCTATCATTTGTCGACACTGTATCCCTGATAACAATTTCAGAAAAATAATACGCCTAAGACCACCTAGGAACCATCTCAAATATGACCACTTGGGATTGGCACCACAGAGTACGATCAGCGAATCGTGATACGGAGGTGTATGCATAAGAATGTGAATTTACGCATAAAGCATCTTTAAAAATGAGGTCATGCTACCGAAGATCCGTTATTTGTACATGTTGACTTTCATGACGGATGAAATTCCCAAAAATGGTGTGAATGACTATGCCAAGATAGTCGGGTCATCATCTAGTCTCTCGCCTAAATTTTCATAGTTTGTTTTGTTCAAATGAATGCAGCGAAGGAAGACTGAAACAGACATGATCAATCGGAGGGAAAATAATATTTACACCAGTTTCGGGAGGGGGCCACGATATACAGTGTTCCTATTAAATAAAGCACGTTGTATTTTCACCCAGGGTTCGGTGAATATACAAACCCTAAAATCCCGTACACTGAGTCCTCGCTAGAGATGATGACGTTGGACGTTTTGACACTACTCATGAGTAGCGTGCAAACGTATCATCAAACTTTAGCATTAGAAACCTATTTTCCCCCTTTCTAGTGCACAGATATGGATAATGTCTATGTATCATGATACATATAAGGATAAAACTGTGTGTTTATATTCGTCACTCCGCGGTCCCAGTATATTTTCATTGGAAGAAAAATGCGCTTGTCGTTTTCCTCGTGCCCCGCCGCCAGTGCACCACACCGTTACACCGACAAGCAAATTGGCGAATGAACCAGACTTATTGCCGCGTTCTTTCGTTCATGTTGACCCAAGCCTCTTCTGTCATGTTCTAGGTACAAACTTACTGTAATTTATCACTGGCAATTCAAATACGTATCATAATTACATGTTATATTGTTTTTCTTTGAATGAAGCAAACATTTAGTGGTAGAAAGTTCCGTGAATCACTGTCTGTGCCGTGACCATGCTGCCCTAGTTTCTTCTCACTTCTTGTTATGTGGACCTTTTATGACTGATCTACCTCGATTTGCCGGACAGCTTTCTGTGCTGTTGTTCTTGGTTGCTCACCTGGCTAATTATAAAGAACCACGAATATACGATAAACAAGGCTATTCAATTAGAATTTGTTCTGCTGACCTTGGTCATGTACTACCTTTATTGTGCGCAAAGCTATTGAGACCAAGCTTCTGCTAGATTGATACGCAAAAAATCTGGATAGCTTCCGCAGTATTTGTCCCATGCAAGACAAGTCAAACGAAGTTGACGAATATGCAGACCCTAAATTATTCGTGGGTCCACCGCGTTCCTCCGGGATTACCAACCTTTGAGAGATCCCGCAGCCTGCAAAACCTATTTACAAAGGACATAGTGAACAAACTGAGTAGCCGAATAAATCGTTTGCAAAACATCAGATCTTGTACAGCTGAACACCGCCGAAGGAAATATGTTCACTTTCGTTATGCTATTCAGCCATTAGTCGATGACCAATTCTGTTGTGTTTACAACCAATGAACAGATAACCAAGGCTTTCCTCAAGCAGCAGATTTCCCCGTTTGACACGATGTTAGCAACTACTATCGACTGGGGAGCTATTAGATTCGAAATTATTCCGTCATTTTTCTCTGTACTTTATTACAGACAGATTCATATAAAAGCTTAATGCCCATCAGACAACTATAATGCCACTGTCGTCATGAAGCTTTCTTTACATGTGGATGCTAATGAGTTGACTGATCGTGTTTTGTCAAAATGACTTCGAAATCAGGAGTTGATTGTAGCTCAGTTTGGTGGTCCCGATCGATATCCCTTTCCACTCCCAATTACTTTGTTTTGCCCTTGAATCACCCTCCAGGAAATTGTCGAAACTACTCGTATAGAAATTGTTTTTGGAGAAACACTGCAGGTGTCGGACAATCTTTTATTTCCGGGGGACGTTTTCTTTTTCGCCATCACTGCTTGGTTCTTAGCGCATAAGCAGTGCATATATCAGATTCAGAACAACCAGTACATTTTCCAACAGTATATATCACCAGATCTAAGTGATATTTTTTCACGGTAATGTCCATCGTAGTTTAGTCAAGTTTGCAATTCAATCATCGACAATGAATTTGACGGCCTTATTTCCCATGATAAATTGTTTGTTGGACAAATAAGGAGCGATAGATAATAATGATGTTATAAAACGGAAGGGAAACAGTTGTGATCCATGATTTAATCAAGACTCGATGCAGATTATTTCTTACTTATTATGTCAGTATTCTTCTGGTCTGTTGCCTGTTGTATGGTGGGGGAATGTCTGGGTCAGCTTAAGAGCACACATTGATTTTAGGCATACAGGAGAAGGTTGTGTAGGCAGATGCCGACAGTCTCAGATGAAGCTGTTTTCTCCAAACTGAAGTGAACGAAAGGCTCCTTAGCAGGCCGTACAAATGAGGCACGTATTGTTTTCATCATAGGATTCATATCACGGGGCCAGTAAATTTGGCAATGGGTTTGTTTGTCGTATGAGATTTTGTATATAGTGAGCCATAGATGGCTCGTGGAAATGTCATTTGGCGTAGAAAATGTCCCCGGATATTGAAAATTCAGAATAAGACTTTTGCATGTTTATGCAACTTCAAGGTCCAGTACATATAATCTTTCTCTAACGGTGCAGATTTAAATTTAATTGTAAGTATTTCTCTGTTCTGAAGTAAGTAATCAAGGGGCTACCTAAACATCGGCCACTGGAGTCAAATGTTCAATGCGTGATAGTGCATAAGATAAAGAATTATTTTATCACCAGCATAGTCAACTCTACGCCAATGAGACTCTAGAAAATCTTGAAGAATGAGAGCAGACCAAAATTTTAATATTGTGTGAACATGGTGTTCCTAATAGTGTTTGGGTTACTTCAGTGTAAAAAGGTGTTGTTTCACTTACCCTCGGAGGCTCATCCCGTCATCAGTGTGGCCGAATCGTATTGGATAAAATATGGTTTCGTCTGTATTTTGAGCACATTTTTCGTCACTCGCAATCGGAAGACAAGATTTATTGTCCTAAATTCTTATCGCTACCTGTTTACTATGGAACTTATAAAATTACGTAATTCTGTGGTAATGCTGCCGTGTACGAGCACAAAATGTGCTTATTTGACACCAGTATGCATCAGTTTCGACACTACCTGTAGTTCAAAACTTAGCAGATGGTCTTTTGAATGGCACGCATAATATTTGACTATTATTACACAGCCGTAAGCGAAGAATTCTAATGTCCTTCCTCAGCAGACCAGCCAAAGTAATAACAGAATAGTAAAAGAGAAAAGGATCAATGCCTCCATAAACAAAAATGAAAACAATGATCTTAACGAGAAAAACATCAAGTCAATAACATGGCACTGAAGGTGAAAAATGTAAGATTAGCTGATGTATCATTTACTGCGGGTCACGTTTCCCAAGATAATATTGCCACTGAGAACATTGTATTGTTGACATTTCATTTTTGTCGTTTAACACCACATGAAACATCGTTGTTTTCAAAGATGCACTCGGTTTAAAATTTACACGTTCACGTTTTCGTATTAGGCAAGATAGCCCCGAAGTTTCTTTAATTTCAGATGTGAGGTGACTGACTCTTAGTTCCATCAACGGTTCAGTGGAAAGAACAGACCGTCACAAGTATAAATCGATCGAGAAAAGTCTAAGTAGGCATTTGAAGCATTCCGATTAGTGTAGGTAAACCGCATAGAATATGAGAAATCACGTACATGGGAGAGAGTACTGTCGAAGTTATTAAAATCCTGAATTCCAGAAACGGCTTCAACGACAGGAACAACACCATGATATGTATACAACTGTGCCGGATAAATGGTTGATGTGTCATTGCCGTAGGTGAAAAATAAACAAGGGTAAGGACAGCTCCCTGAGCACCCTGAGGTTTTCCACCAAAGCTGTTGATGTTCTCAACCTAAATCGGATGCACTGAACTCTGTTGGTAAAATAATTCGAAGCACCATGCCAACAGGGTGTGGGACAAAGAGAAGCTTCCAGTTTATGAAGGAACCGAGAGCACGGAGTAGAGAGAAAATCTGGTGAATAGTTCAAGATAGCACGTGGTGCACACTTTGTTGATGCATCCAAGGACTTAATTGCATGATGGACTAAATAAGTGGTAGCATTCCCAGGGGGCCTGACGGGCGAGTAGGCTGGCTTGAGATGGTCTTCTAGAGTATGTGCCGTAGTTCACCAAAAAGAAGACCGGGTCTTACGTTCATTTTACGTTCGTTTCAAAAATTGCACCAGTGCTTATTTTGGGGATGCCTTATTCTTCTCATATTAAGGTCTACATTTATACATGCATGAAATGTTACATTTAATAATATATTCGTTTTCATTTTCATCCGGAATATCGTGCCAAATTTCCAAATCCCGATGTCGGGCCACAAATTTCTTGTGATTCATTTTCGCGTAGGACCATTGCTTCCAGTGTCTCGTGTCCAGCTATTGACCTTTCTATAAATGAGTTTGCGTTATTCATGTAGCTTGCTCGTAGTAAATTTGTAACACAGTAGCCAGTGATTTTATCCTATGTATTCTTCATCCATGTCCTGACCTCCTGCAAACCTGCCACGCTGAATTCTCTTCATTGTATTTTCAATATATTCGTTGATCCCGTGCGCAAATGCTCCTTGAGAGAATCCAATATTAAGTTTCTGGATACATGAAGTCATCATAGTGGGAATCATTATTTGACCAATAGTCCTCTCTGCAAGAAAGTTCTTCAAGTCTTGAGCACGGTGGTTGTTGGCTAAATCACGGAGTAGAAGACCCCGATAATCACCTCACAAAACAAGCAACAATAATAAAACAATCCACTTCTTTATGAATGTTTTTGTGCACTAGGCTTTCTCGGTTATGGGTACAGTAATACCTGAAAAACGTTGTCCTATATATCTTACCCTCAGTGAGAACTATAGAAAGGGGCTTTCCTTCCTTCGGGGTAACCTGCTGATATACAGGTAACAATTGTACTTTCGTACCAAACAAACTCAGTTTAGATTGACGGGGTAATCGTCTGCTCATTTGTCGGTTAAGTTCATGGGCTGATAAACACCGCAGTTCCATCCACTTCAGTTATATTTGAGAGTTGTTGCTTAGATCACATTTTCGGAGACAAACAACTGTTTCCAATGATTCGTTCTCTAGTCTTTACAAATCATACGGGATCATATGGAGATGGGACACTGTTCGTGGGAGGGGAACGGGGTCAGATCCACGAGTCGACCTGCACGAGTAGTTCGAGACTGTCATATTGTTCGGAACCAAGGCAATGAGGTAGGCTTGGTTCACTTTCGGCTGGGGTAATTGCTGCAATTGGACAGACTTTTTCTGCGCTCACGGAGCAAGTGCAAAAAAACGGATACTAATTGCCTCTGCGGTGGCCTGTGTGTGTGTGTGGGAATCGGAGGGTACTCGACAAAAGATCTTATCTTTATTTGATGACCTGAGTGCACCAGGTGCCCGGGAGTGGCACTCCTTATGACTCCTGTTCCTCCGTGTTGCGGCCAGCGTGGACAATGTTCCTCAGTTCTCTGAAACAGTTGTCTTGCAGTTCAGATTATGTGGGTTGCATTATATCCGCACGTGAACAAATAGATTATCATAGAGGTATGCACATCAAAGAACTAACTGGATCGGATTGCTTGTTTATTAATCTCTGTGTCTATCAACAAGGATAATGTTAATTGACCGATCTTAGGCGTCGAAAGATGCAGAAGACGTTCACTGGGACTTTACACATACCGTACGGGAAAACAATGAAGAATGACTGGTGATAATTCTGTCCAAAACAGAGGTTCCTCCTACCCGTTGGAGAGTAAAGGTCAGTTAGAATAAAGGCAACGAGGGGTTCAGGCATAAAATGACTGGAGTAGTCTACTATACTGGAATCACAGAAAGAAACAATATTGTTCTGAGTGCAAAATGTAGAAAGCAACAATTTCCTTATGATTTCACTCCTATCTTTTGAAAACGGAGGGACACTGATAGCTCAAGATTTCTCGAATCATCAAATTGTGTTCATAATGTATTAGAGTTCATACACTGGACAACTCGATCTGAAACAGCCAAAGTCAATAGTGTGACCTAGTGTTTCCTTGTGCCTAACTTTGGCTAAATTAGTTCCATTGATTAGGAAGAGATTCTCGCTCTGTGACCAACAGTTCTTCTCCACGTATGTGATGAAGTCTATCATCGCTCAGGGAAATGACTGAATGTGGAGTGTTTTAGTAGATATTCTCAAAGTTTAACCTTGAGGGATTCTATGAATTGTGATAATCTTGTTTTCTCATTAGTCTTTTTGTCCAGATTTTGATTACTTTTAAAATTGATATTAATTAACTGCCGAATAAAAAAAGGTATACGAAATATTCACGGTACCGCCCTTGTGGACAGCATTCCTAATAATTTTTCACAAAATGAAGTATACAGTTACTGCTGATATTATCCTATCACAAATACCAAAATCGTACGATGCAATATGAACTAAATTCTTTTAGAACTCACGGAATACTTGTTTAGGTAAGGTGGTATTGCTTGGTTTTTCGTGGAGAATAATTGGTTACTAGAAACAGCTTGAAACAGAATGAACTCCAGGAATAGTAACATATAGGCGTTTGAAAGTATGAACTACGAGTCACATTTTCCAGATAATTTGATCTTATAAGAAGACTCCTGAAGAGAAAACCAACGGGGGACATATAATAGTTAGATTGTCATCCCAAAATAATAATTCGTTTCCAACTAACAGCTGACAAATGACGGTGTTCAATTCCGACAGTTGTAAGTATTACTCCTCGCCATTGGAGTTCATACGGAAAAAAGAATACAAATATGTTCTTCCGCTCAACGGAATTGACGGATTTCGCGCTGAGCATAAATCAAACCGTGTGATATCAATGTAGTACATCCTGATTCGACACATCCTAGCAAAGTTCATAATTCTGAACAAAAAGGAGGAAAACTGATGACTTATGTAGTTTGAAGACGGTTAAGATTTTAGAAGAAGAAAATGAATGAATATCAGATTCAGAAACATGGCTATTGTGTTCTTTACTGAAAAGTATAGGAAGTGTTTGCCACACAAATGTTGTAACAGTCACAGTTTAATATAATTCCGACAACTGGCTATTTGCATCAGCCGGCAGATACGCTAGCTGTCCAGTACTGGAAACTTACCACTGATAGCAGCCTGCAATCCTGATTTATTTAACATCACTCCAGACCAGTGGTCCAAATTATCCTAACACAGTAGCCCCCCTACGCCATCAAGAAATACTATTCGGGTTCGATCAAATTGTTTCCTGCTGAAAGGTATTTTACTCAGGCAGGTCACAATCTGAGGGGACTGCTAGACTTGGGGAGGGATTCTGCATTCACTATCGACCCCAATCATTTGGTCTGTTTTCATTCTCAGACAATGTTCATCTATGCTACTTCACCAATCCCGCAGCAGAAGACATTCTTTATGACAAATTTCTCAAATTCCCTTCCAGTCTCCTTTTCCTGTGAATCCGATTCGTAATCGCTGAGCGATAGACCAAACATGCACAGAGCTGTACCGGAACTTGTTTACAAAGAATTTATGAAGAGAGGAATAGTAATAATATTAATAATAATAATAATAATAATAATAACAATAATAATAATAATAATAATAATAATAATAATAATAATAATAATAACCACTGGTTTTATAGCACAAATGTATTGTCCTCAAAAAGCATTATTTGAGAGAACTATTCAGTGTAGACCTTTAGCTATTCTTTAGTTACATATCTGTTTATAACCTCGAACTATTTTGAGAAATCTCAATTTTAGAGTAGATCTTAGAGTGTACCATGTAGTGATCCTCGTTTCTAAGCAAGAATGATGACAAAACAAATAAACAGAACCCAAGCGAAATTGTCATCGTCAGTAGATGTACCCCTGATTGCCGACGAGTTTTAACTCAGTTCATCCCAATCCATTCCAGTGAACTTTCATAGTACCAGAACTGTGAAAAATCAAGTGCGTAGTGAATACCGCTGAGGAACTCCGACCACTTTTTTCATAGCTGGATTTGCCATGCCTAATGGTCGCTTACACTTAGTTCATGATGACTCAGTTTTATGTGGCTCATCGATGACCTAACCCATCACTTCGCATAACGCAAACACACACAAATTCGTCCTCACTGTGCGTCTCGTAACTTTGTGGTTGCCTTTGGTTGAGACATGGCATCTGTTCAATCCACGATGGAACCAGTTAAACTTATATCATCCAATATGATTCCCTACGTTCTCCGTTGATAGGACAGCTTTTCTGACCGGTATGTGCAACTAAATTGGATTTATGCTTCAGCTAGCCAATCGCCATTTTTCGGCAAAAGGAAATGGGAAATCTGGTGTATGGCTATTAAGGCGCTAGCTATTCGCTACCTGTTACCACAGAATTGAGAACTACCTAAAGGGTACTACGATTTTAAGTTCGCATTGGAATGCTTACTTTCATTGGTTTTCATTATAGTACCTCGGTAAACTCCAACTTGTTTCATTCCGCTCAGTTGCGCTTCAATCTACGGTTTTTCGGATTCAATTCATAACTAACAGTACCCAAATCAGTTCCTGTATGCATGACTCAACACAAGGTGTCTTACTGGGTGCTACCCTATCTCTACTTTTTCTCTCACTATAGATTCGACGCTTGTCCACGATAACTATGTGTGTTTCAAATATGAAGGTAGGTTGTTCCCGATAGTTTTGAAAACTGGTTTTGGTTGTAGCTGCGGTTGGTGGTTTGTAACGGCTTCTCACCCCTGAGCATCGGGTTTAGGTCGTAAATGATTCATCACCAGTCGAGATGACATCGTCAGCACTCACGTGACGATCCCCTTACTCATTTATATATATATATATATATATATATATATATATATATATATATATGTTCCATGAACCGATCTGAACATCTAGGCTGACCTAGACTTACTAGCAGTAGAAGCTTGATAATTTGACTATTCGGGGAATCTTCTCAATGTAGCAATTTGACCTTTAACCCTTTGCAATGCCTTCTGATTTCGTACTCTTTCCTTCTTCAAACCCAAGTTAACACTTTTATATATTGACATAATTATTCTCCTAATGTTGTGTTTTCAGTTTTCTAGTTATTTAATGTCCACTGGCCATTCCTTCATTATTTTTTAGGCTCTCATTTCACTAACCCTTCCGATAGTTATTGAGATCGATTTTTCACGATCCCTGCATTTCATCTCGTGTATCAGTTTTCTTCTTTCTTCGAAGTTACATTGCTCTTTTGGTCCTGATATGATTCTTCCCCAGGTCCTAATTGGTTTCTAGTGTTCCATGACATGCCGTACCCTAATAAGTCTACGCAATCTTTTCCACAGTGCAGCATGAATGGGAGTGTTACCTGGTCCTCCGTAAACAACCTTCTATTGAACCCCTCAAGGCCTTCTCATATTCAGTCACATCTTCACAAACGGAGTAGGTTTTCTAATACTTCTCAATCCACTCGTCTTGTTCATAAATGGTAAAGGCATCGGGAATAGGTCAGCAGTGACGTGCTTCTGTGTTATCCATGACCTTGACGTTTCTTGGTTGGAACGTGTGACTGCCGTCTTTATGACTGAAATCCCTTGGTACTCCACTGCAGCTCACCCAACATTGTTTGCCACAGCGTTTTACCTTACTGACTCTACGCTACTCCCGTAATATTCCCCGTACTGCTTGCTAAATATTCTGAACTGTTTTTCCTATCTCTGAAGTACGTGTCCCATACAGTACCATAAGTTGAACGTTTGCATGTCAACCTGGATGTTATCGTTGCAGAACTAAATCTAAAGCTAACTTAGCATCACGCTTCATACATTGTTATTTTGCCATGGGGAGTGGTCATGTACCTGCTGTATATCAACCTTCGGGTGTATTAGTCATACACTTTACTTCACTCCTCAAAGCGACAATCAAAAATATTCAGTGTATTTCCAGGAGCAACCAATAAATTAATTCTTTCCCTACCCGAAGAATCACATTCTGAAAATAACAGACTGTGAAAACCACTGTATCGCGCTCAACTCATAATCAAAGTAATCTGAGTAAGCAGTTTTCTTCCGATACCCCATAGTCTGTAATGGCTAGTGTGGTGAGTAAAGCAAGCCCCTTAATTGATGGAAACATGTTTCCAGTTAGTAAATTACAAAGTTCCCGTGGATCTGATTCTGAGGAAATACAGTTACCTTTGTGAAAGACTGAGATTAGTCAATGACTACTCACGTTGAAAATAAAAACATATTTGAAGGTGCTCATTCCAGCGAGGAAGTTCCATACCAAAAATGCAGTCGGAGTTAGTGCCAGGAGTTCGCATAGACCTAGTGAAGAAGTATGTGGGGGACGCCGGGCGATGTAAACTTATTGTGGCTTTGAGAACATATTTAGAAAAGGAGAACCTTTAATCGTCAGTGATTGCTTGCTATCGAGTTAGCTAAATGTGATGTGACAACAAGAGATGATGGTTGTTGCTAGGACGCTTTAAGGTGGACATAGCAGTGAAGCTGTACAAAGCTAGGGAAAGAATATAATGTTTGATTCTTTGCAGTCTCGAAGAATCCAATGAGACTTTAGTAGGTTGAGTAATGCTGCCACCAACGGAAGCATACGTGACAGCAACGCAGATATTGGAAACACAGTTCGGTTGCTGGCATTGAAATGCTAAGAATTCCCTGGGAAAATCACTCAGTCTGACGAGAGCGAAAGTAAATGACTTTATTGTCCTCAAAAATCACGTACATTATATGGTAAACAGTGACATTTTCTTGACACGTACACATGTCGTTCAACTGGTCGCTGCATGGAACTTCATTGTGATTGGAAGTCGCCGCACTCTTCTGCATTTGCAAGTATATTTACATTCCACAATGAAGGCCAACGTAAATTCTGTAGCAATAGAGAATCCCTCTCTCTTGATGGATTTTTTTATCACTCAGGCAAATCGGGCCAAATTGTACGAGAGGTAGTTGTGCATTCACTGACAACGGATCGGGTTCAACTCTTCCATCTTCGGGGGCTGCTAAGGTGCTAGGGACAGAGAGCCCAATCAGGGTGCTTATATCGTCAAAACCATTGTCACGACGGCCTCATAAGAGGGACTTCACTGTCGATTAGATCGGGGTGACTAGTGAAGGCAGGTAGGATGTGCATAAATCAGATCTATGAAGTAAAATTGAAAAATTTGTACATTCGAAAATATTTCGCGAACACAACAACAACATCACTGACCGATGCATCCGAATTTAGCAGAAATGTAGCCTGGTGACTCAAAATATTCAACGTGCAGATCTTGCGAACCACAAAACAGAAGGCTGAGACATTTTTGGTCATTGTTTGTAAACTGTATGGTGAACTGGACACCTCGGTCCATCTCCCAGTCAGTGTCAGTCTCATCAAATAACTCTGCATGGGAAGGCTGCAGGTTTGTTGTGCGTAAAATAAGTCCCAACCAAATCACCTTGTCCCGATTAGTAAAATGCTACCTAGAGTATTGCTGACATGGTATCCCAATCAGACCAGAACAATTGTATAGCGTTCTCCGGATGTTCTCATTCATGAAAACGAAGTTACTGGCTTTCACAAAAAGGGACAGACCTCACTGTTGCATTTTGCGCCTGATTGCTTACAGAAAAACGAGTTAAGTGTCGATGCCCCAGGCGGCTCAAGCTATTACAGTTCCAAAGGTCCTTCCACAAGACGACGACACCTCATCCAACATCCGACTACCAAATGAGATTTCAATGTCTATCTAAACAAAGACTTCTCCAATTGTGGGCTCCCTTGCCATCGCTAGATTTGTTGCTTACGGAACTCATGACGTATAGTCTCAGTTGTACTATGTGTTTATTCTTCAGTAGGAATAGTGTGATCACATAATTTTTCGGGTGTGGTCCTCATGGATAAACTATAAAACCTTAAAACACTTTTTACATTAGTCGAAGATCAGGCACAATTATTCATCTACCACAGATAGAAATAGGAAGAAGAAAATTATGCTGATAAACTAAGCGGATGATCAGTGACAACATTCGCTCCCTGATGGGAAACGTTTCTGGGTTTTCTAATCACTTTCGGACTAGTGATCAAAATCAACTTCCAGGAATCCTTCTGCAAGAAACCTGGATTTACGTTGATATGGACGATGATAAGGTTTCACATAATGGCTTTACGGGAATATAATGTGGATCGTTCCTAGTCAATAAAGGCTTCTTAAAAATTTAGACCACGTGTTTGGGGTGCCTGAGAAAAGAATCAATGCTGAGGTAGTAAAATGCGTCCTTGGGCTCACCCTCCACCTCCATGATCTCAGTCATTCACCCAGTTCTCATCTGTGACTCCAGGAAGCTAAATAATGCATCTGCCACGACACCCCACTAGACCTCTTTACAAGCGGGCTAGGCCAGGCTGAGGGTAACCAAGGTCTAAAAGCATCGGCTATATGGCGTTCAGCATGCGAAAACAGATACTCCTGAAAGGGTAAAAAGAGATCTACTGATACAGCCGTCACAAAGGAAGACTGACCAAACTACCCGAACTCGTATTCCAAAATAGGTAAATGAGCAGCACAAAAGGTTCATCTGGAACAACTCTGTTGCCTTATAGGCTGCACGTGGGTGTGCAAAGGCTAGAAAAGCATCCTCTAACAAAAGGTCCGATGAGATACCATCATCGTTCTTCTTACCCCGGACTATGCGACCGAGTATTCAACAGCCTCGAGGTGTGCTAAGGACACCATCCCGTACCACATTCCCGTGAATCTCTTTAAATACTTTTGTAAAACGTACTCCGACCATGTTACGGCATCCCCAGCAATCGACGCGCCTCGTGCTCCAGCGATAGAAGTGTCAAGACCTAACTAGAATACTCAACCGTATGAAATAGACTTATGCAGTTCATTGTAAATTACGGGAACTATTAGCCTTGCGTAGCCAGTGTCTCACCATGGGAACGTTGTAAAACTATAAAGCCAACGTAGCTTGTCTCTCAGAATTCCGCATACCTAACTCTGGCACTCGACGCACAAATGTTCCGAGAGTAGAGATATCCTACTGGCCTTATCATGGAGCCCTCTCAAACAACTCTGGGCATGAAGGCGGAACATTCGTCATTTGCAGTAAAGCCAACAGAGCAGTGATCATGTGGGAGCCGATTTGAGCAAGCTTGATTTGACAAGTTTCAAAGGCTTCCCGTAGGGTTTTACGGGGATTACGGTCTAGGCTCCCAATAAAGCTGTGGACAGTGAGACAAAAGTGAATTCTACGGTAATCTCCAACAGTTATTCAATCGGGCTCAGAGAAGTGACATTTTCGTCATCGTCAGAGACTGGAATGCTCGCATAGGTCTTTCGGATTCGTCAACGCGATACATCCTGGGCAAATATGGCCTGGGTTATTGTTGAGAAAATGGTTACCACCTGGTCAGTGTGGCCGACTCTAACAATGGTTTTTGCAGTACACGTTCTTAAAGCCATAAACAACACTTACTAAACTGGTGCGCGGACGAGGGGCGCATTTCGCATCAAGTTTAACATATTCTAGCGAGGCCGTGTTGGGCTTCTTCTGTGGAAAACTGCCTAGTGTGCCACGTTGCAGCGACGAGAAACAATCTATACAGACCACATTACTATTCGCGCACGTGTACCAACGCGTCACCAGATTTAACTCCAGTAGAAGAACAGTGGACGATGATCGAATCAATGGCCAGATAAGTGCCTGAAACGAACTAGGGAAAACCGGACAACGTTGAAAGACTGGCTCTCTGATGCAGCACTCCAGCTGTCGACTAAAGCACAGGAAGCCTTATTTCAGAAAGTGGTGAACACTGCAGATGGCACTGGGTGGCCTAAAGTTCCGTTGCAGGTGATCGTAAGCGGTACTAGTTAAAAGTAACCAAAATATGGAGATCGCAGCAGGAATTGGTGACTTCGGTAAGCTACTCCGCCTCATTCGCAACTCGTTGGGCAGGCTCTGCAAGCAGAAGTCGTTGCTGTGCTACACAACCGGTCAGGTCACATCAAGGCAGAAAAGAGAAAAATTGAAACTACGAGTAGAGCACTTAGATCGGCTACTCAACCGGCATTCAGACCACATGACGGCTTTACAACACCCAGTTGCTCCAGAGCCATATAAGTCAATTGCTATCCGTCGAGCACAAATGAAACCGCCACAGTCGTTATTCAGCGGAGAAATAAAATGCTGCTGGAGAAGACGACATTCCCCCAGAAATCTACAAGTGATGCTTGTCCTCATCGATCGATAAACAGCACACCTTTTGTGACCCCATAAGGTGGGAAGAAGTCCTTTCGACCGATTGGGATACATCTATTCTTCTGCCCATCCTAAAGAAAGGTGACGAGTCAGTGTGCGAGAACTATAGTTGGATCAACCTGATCGATAGGACTGCGAAGATTTTCTGCATGCTGCTACTCAACCGCCTCATAGTCACGGGAGACCGCCGCACCTGACTGAACCAAGGAGGTTTTCTCTGTGGTAGAGGCTGCGTGGACCATATTTTCACTCTACGTCGAACAGTGGAGCACGGCTACATGTTCTAGCAGTTAACGATACCATATTTATTCTTCTTTCATGTAGCTTTCAGTTCAGCTAACCAAGCGTGTTTCTGAGCAACAACAGAATCAGACGGAATGCCCGGTGAACCCGCAACTCTCCTGAGAGGGTATTATTAGTCCACCAGGGCGCGATTCCATATGTATGGTAAAGAACGGTTGGAGTTCACACTCACTACTGGCGTCCGACAGGGCTACATTCTTTCATCAGTGCTACTGGATCACTCGATCGACTGATCAATGAGATAGGCACTGACTTGCTATCCAGGCATACATCTGCGTCAATGGACGTACATCTCAGACCTAGAATTTACGGATGAAACCTTTGTGCTAGTGGACTCCCCTGACACACTTCAACCGGTCCTCGATCGAGTAAATTTCTTCTCAAAGTCCACCCGGCTAGAAGTAAGCACAGTGAAAACTAAAGTTATGTTAACTCGCCAAGGGTCATCGGCTTAACAGCTGTCCATCGACGACCGGCTGGTCGAGTGCGTTTCAACATTCAAGTATCCAGGTTCTTCCCCACTTCTGAACTGCCAGACAAAGGAGAAAGTACTATTCTGAATAGACGACGATAAAAAAGTAACTCTCCAGTTAGGGCAGGCTTTATGGATCCGCAGAAAAATCAGCCTTCTAACTAAGTTGCCTATTTACAGTGCGGCTGTACACTCCGTACTCAGCTACGGCTCCGAAACCTGCTAGTTGAGAAACGAGGATACTAGAAGGCTGGAGATGTTTGATCACTGGTAACTGCGGTGTATTTGAAAAAATGATTGGCACGGCTGAGTGTCAAACGATAAAGTTAGGAGACAGTGGCTTGAAATTTACAAAAGCTTAAACTTCCTCTAACTTCATCGACTGCAGTGACGGGGTCATACCATAAAGTGACCCGAGACGGAACAGACCAAACAAACAATCCACCGAAAGCCATTTCCGTGATGGAGCTGTTGCACTGGTGGCAAGGTCCAAACGTGGATTAACCACTCCGAGAATGATGTGGAGTGCCTAGGCTTACGATCGGTCTATGGTGCCTGCCAATGGGAGAAAAACTTGATAGCAAACTGCACCGAACTCGCCCCCAGCAAAAGCGCATTATCAGCTATGATACGAGATATACACGGAACCGACACATAATTTGGCAGGAGATAGTCGTGCTAAATAAAAGTGAAAGTCTCTCAATCAAGGGTGACGAGACCACCACTGCTGACTACAGGACTACCAGTCCCATCAATATAAATTTTTCCATTGGGAAAACACGAGCTAGCTCCAACATGTGTGATTTCTGCCCAAGAAGAGAAAATTCCAAAACATCACAATAAATTGCAACAATCCAGCGCAGTATGTGTCATTGACTTTCGAGCAGCGTTCCATTCCATTAACAGACATTCAACCTAAGGCGCACTGCGAATCGACGAAATGTCCTGAAAGTACGTCAGAATGGTAATACCATACTATTCAACAATACGGACACGCGTTCACACCCATGGAGGAGAGTCTCCGAAGTTCCCAGTTAATTCCGGCGTCCGCCCAGAGTGCCCTCTATCGCCGGCTCTATTTAACTACTCCATGGACTGGATAATGCATCGCACCGTCAACTGTGTTAGTGGGAAACAACTTGGCCATAGTTCTTGGGTTACAGACCTCGAGTGCATCAATGATATTTCCATTTTAGAAGAGGATCTCTTAACTCTGCAGTGATTTCGACCATATCGTACGTAAAGCCAAGTCTGTTGGTCTGGAGGTAAGTGCTACGAAAAAGAAACTTTCCACGACTTTGCGAGGCCCAGCACACATAATATTCGATTCAACAGTAAAACTCTGGAACCGGTGCATCAACTCAAGTAACTAGGTTGTACTATCCACACAAACGGTCTGGTTAGTGACAAGGTTGAACTTCACTTAGATTGCGCAGGGAGAGCGTTCCCACAAATTAGCGAATCATTATGGTCTCGCAGCAAAGTAAACCTCCTGTAATAGTAGTAATGAACTGAGTTGATAGTCTGTATAGAAATTGCCCCTCTCCCCACCCAGAACTACTCGAACGGAAGTAGCAAAAGGACCAAGGCCGCAAAATAGCACGTAATTGTATTACAGAGTGGGTTCATATAAATGTGTCTAATTAGAGAATATAATTGGCAGACTCAAAGATGACCAATCACAGGGAGCTTTTGTCGGAGTTGTTCGCGGCGATCCTCATTGGTTGAGGCTCATACGTGTATCTGGTTACGAAGCTGTACCTGGCCGTAGAGCGTGTGACAGCTGCTGAATCACCACACCTCCATGCAAAGCTCCGCATTCACCAAGCTCCCGTCCGAACAGTTCTCACGTACGCATGCGAAACACCGTCACTGAGAGTAGACGATACCCAAGGGGTGGAAAGCTCTGAACACTGGAGCCTCTGTTACATTGCTAAAATCAAGTGGTGTGATCGCGTCTGAAAGTCCACATTACTTTAACGCTATGTGAATACCGAACGACTTTTTTCGGTTCTTCAGAGGTGTCGCCTACAGTGGTACTGTCATGCTCCTCGGAGACCGGAAAATAAACTTGCAAAGAGGAGTCTGCAGACATCGCCCAGTTCAGACAACAAAAAATGTCGCATTAGTGGCCAACTAAATGCATGGGTTACCACGATTAGGACACAGACGGATCGCCTAGGCCCTCAGTCCGTCCTCGGATTACTTACATTGGTTAAACTCATACTGGCGGTTATCCGAGTGGTAAACCTCCACGTTTGGAGTACGGAAAATTTGCAATACATATTGGTCAATGATCGAACGGACGCATTCCAGTTACCGAGATCTTCCATTTGACAGACTTTTTGAGTGATAAAAGTGTACAGTTTGTTTGACAGTTTGGATTAGAATATGTCGACAACGAGAAATCAGTACACGGGTCAAACCACTGACCAAACGCATGGGCAAGTCACTGCCAATACTCTTTCGTGCCATGGCTCTAGCAGTAGTGTAGGAACTAGGCCCATCAGAAGAAGCCCAGGTGAGGAAACCACAGCTTAGACAGGAAATAGATTAAAAAACGTAATTTGAATTGCTGAAAGCACCACACCAAACGGCAAAGGTTTGTCTTCGAGCCTCATTTGAATAGAAAAGGAAAAGGGGGTTGATGGGAAGGTCTTCCTGGATAAATGAAACAATGCCTCTATTAGTTCCACACATTCGCTCAAGGAACCACTTTTCCTGTTCCAATGACTGATGACCCTGATAATGTTACAAAACCAGTGATATTTCTTGTAACCAATATTCTCAAGTTGCCGAAGAGGGAACTGATTGCAAGAAGTGTACGGCTGGATCTAACGAGCCAACAGGCTGACTTTTCTTATACCTAATCTAGGAAGCCAGATTATCTAGGATCCAACCAACAGATAGGCAAGTATACTAAGGCAAAAAGGAGATAAAACGAAGTGACAAGGGAGAAGTTGCCACCTTAAGAAAATAAGGTGTAACTTCTTGCGAAAAAGAAATCAAGCAGTGCGCGGAAGATTTTCAGATGAACTTGTAGAACGATAACGGAGTGATCAGCAGGCCGGTAATCATGGACAGCTACTATCACAGATATCAAAGAAGCCAATTAAACTTCTTGCAGGAGATATTCGCGTAAAATTTAAAATAAGTAGGAAACGACAGTCTCAGCCAGGAAATTATATTGGTTTAAATAAATGCATGACACACACGTTGTTATCATAGGGGCATGGGTCGCTGAATATTCATTTGTTCGTCGCTTCAATAAATGAACGTTCACTGAAAAGCGAGAAATTTCTCTGAATACTCAAAAAAGATAACGGTGACTTTATGCAAGCGCATCTGTCACTGATTTCTTTTTAAGGCACTCTTGGAAGTCATTCTGTGAGCCGAAACTTCCAATAAGTCTTGTATAGATATGGCTGAGAAACGAGTAGCACATCCATTTTTATCAGCATTTTAAAGAAAACAACATCTAGAGACAAACTGTGATACATCCCAGAGTGAGATTGTTTTATGAACTCCTCCACGCCACAGAAAAGAACAGTGAAGAAACATGAGTTGAACTAGTCCACGAACTGTCTAAAGCCCAAATTATGATGATTCATGAAACAAATCCGATAGCCAAAGCGCGTTCCAGCTTTTACACTTGGTTATGACAAACCGTTCAGAGCATCAGTTTAATACAAAATAGCATTTATCTGAGCCCAAGATAGCCATCACATTATTGTTTTAATCCACAAAAGTACTCTGTGAAGATAAAATCATATAGTTATTTCATATCACCCATATATTAGGGACCAAAAAACACAAAACTGCTTATATTGGCGGAAGAGATAGCAATTAAACGATGGAAACCAAAGCTGTGCAAGCAGAAAGAACTGTGTGTGACTACGTTTACCATGGTGAGATGCACACATTCGTAATTTTGTTGTTATGCCGTCGATCGTATATAAACTGTCACACTAGCTGTTGTCGGTAGTATGCACTGTGTAGATAAGCAGCAAAATCGTCCTGAACATAAATCGTGAAATATTATGATTCTGACTTCTCTTTTCATATCACTTTATCTGTCGAGATGATAGAGCCCGGAGTTATTTGGGTTTGCTGCAAACGCATTTTGTTGTACTGAGGCTGGGCAAATATTTTACTGAGAGTTTCCCTTGTATCTGGTTGAAAATAATCGTGTAAGTCCCAATTCGCTCACAGTTAGAAAGTTTTTATCTGTCAGCCTTGTTCCGCAGAGACTTCTCCTAATTTCATGAAGGAAAGTATCGGTTTGCAAGCGTAGGTGGAATCGAACATAGGTATAATAATTATAGAAAACATTTAAATATCAAAAATCAGGTATCCCACTTCAAGATACGCTACCTCGATTGAAGAATCCGACTGCATTTATAATAGCTCCATCCGCAGCATGGCTTCTGTCTTAGCAAAGCTGGTAATAATACAAAGTGTTGTACAAAGGAAAAAAATCACGACATCATTCTTGAAATTATTTTAACAACAAATCCAGTTGACTGGTATATTTAGAAAACAAAATTACAGACTCAGTATTGGCTGCGTTTTTCATTTATTCGCTTATAGGTAAATTATCAGTTTGAAACCAGAAATCCTATGAGCCTAGCTTTGTAATGAATCACCGGATAACGTCAAGCAATTGAGTGAGCAGTTTCTTCTGGCCTAGTAATTTCAAATTAAAGTTAGTTCATTCTGCAGTAAAGTTCACAGCCGAAGCCACATAGACGGATGAAACTTCACCCTTATTTCATCTTTGTTTTCAACTCTAATTGCTTAAAATACATTTACCTCTTAGCTCAAAGGATTAGATCACAGATCAGTTCAGAGTGCATCGAAAAACGATGCACCATGTGGTATGTTATAGGTAAGTGTTTATTGTTCGATAACACAGCGTCATCGGAAAAGATGACAGTCAGTCGACATTTCGGTTACCGCGAATGACCTTTCTGAAGACCAGTTTACAATCGAAAACTGGTTTTGAAAAAGGTTACCCACCGTAACCGAAATGTCGACTGACTACTCCCTTTTCCGATAACTCTGTTTTGGAGAACAATAAACACGTACCTGCTTCTTAGCTCTATCTGTGAAAACTTTCTTCACTTAGTGACATCACGAACAGCGAAGTTCTGTGTTGAAGGTAAAATCAACGAACCAACTATCTATTTTTCTGTCAAAGGGCTGATTCAGGCAGTGGTTGAGAAGATGTCCTCTGAACTAAATCATTATACCTGGGACCAAACTAAGCACTTGATCAAGTTGTACAATATTTGTTTATAAATATGAGGATGAATAATGCAAAGTTTCGTTTTCTTTCCACAAGGCTACCAAATGCCTTGCCATAGTCGGTTATGGTTTTGGCTACATATGAGATGACTGGCATACAGCGAGTCAGTGTGTTTAATTTCTCTCATTATCTAAAGAGAAATGTATCTTATTTTAGAATTATTCCAACCTTTGTTGGAGTATTCCTTCCGTCTTCCTAGGGATTTCAACATCGGAGAAGTAGCATTGCCGTCAAAGAGGAAGAAGGTTTCTAAGTGGCAGCCCTTGTCGAAAATTAGATTGACCGTCTCTACAAAAAGTTTGAAATTACTGCCAAGCGACGATTCAAAAAGAAACCAGGAGGTTGCATGAGATAGGGATATCTGTAGGAGAAGATCGTTGTCACGTGAAAAATTTCGGAGACGGGTTTTGATTTGGCTGGTTTGCCTGAAAGAGTGGAAAGCAGATAGGGAATATTTCTTAGGCCTCAACAGAAGCAGACAATGGTCGCTGGTAGACAAAGGTACGCACAACGTTAGGAAAAATAATTCAGGATGACTGATGATAATCCTGTCTAAATCAGAGCTGACTCTGGTTGGAGAAACACGAGGACCAATTAAGTCATACGAAATGAGGGGGTTGGGTGAAGGAATGAATAAGATGGCTTACTATAATGTGCAAACTGTCATGTGACAAGGAAACAAGAGAAAATAAAATGAGTCAAAATAGGTTGAAATAGCTTTCCGTTTGAAAAACAGAGTTATATATAATTCTGTTATCACAGTGCTCCTATAGCAAGAAAATGTAGGATGGCACTGCATAACTAAACAGTTAATACTGTTCATTAAGTATAAATAATCGACTTCATGCATATCGCACCAAGTGGAGTAGACACATGTGACCACCCCACCTCTAGTCTACTTGTTGGTGGAAGTCCTCTCCTGCCAGAACAGTTTGAAGCCATCTATTGAAACGAGTGAGTCAGCCATATGTGGGTTTAGCTATGATTCTTGTGCACGAAGTACACAAGTATGAACGTGAGTGCAAAAACGAAGAACAAGGGTTAGATCCAATATTTTCCCAAACGGAGTACGTATGTTCTTAGTGAACAAAGACGACAAGGACGTCTTCGCTTGATTAGTGCTGTTAGGAACAGTTTGACAGCCAGCACGGAGGCGTTTTTAGGTCGAAATGGAATTCCTTCAAATTAACGATCTAATAAATCAGACTGAACGGAAAATCCTGTAATCTATTTGAGTAGAAGTATTTCTGACCGCATACAGCGGCGAACAGTGATCACAGCGAATAAATTCCTTGAATTCGATGTGGTGATGATTCACACAGAAGTGTTGTGCAGTCACTGAAAAGGCACGCGCGCGAGTACCGGAGACTCACAGTATTTTCACATGTAATTAACAGACCTCACAGCTTGTTCCGAGTCATAATTTAGTAAAGGTAGATAAAAATTGGTTATAATGTCTAGTTAGGACAAACCGTTGCGTACTACTTCACAGACGCGCAATACTTTTTCTCAGGTTCCTGATTACTGAATTTCTTCTTTAGGTTGCACATGTTTCATCTATAGCGGATATGGCGTGATGAAGGTAAAGGCTTCATCTCAGCAGATGTTGACGTGTTTGCGAACAGCACGGTAAGCATTGTCACCCGGAGCTTATGAACATCATCACCCTGAGGTATGAACAGAAGCAATATACAAAAGCACTGGAATTATTCAACTACGATCTGCATGCTCATGACGAACAGTTCGAGTGGACAACAAGTGGTGTGATTAGGGCGCGTATTTCTAATAATATACCAACCGTTTCAAAAACCATACACACTAGTCACACTTGCCAATGTTGACAGTTGCATACGGTGCACCTCACCTTCATGTCCTAAACTGAAATTGAACTTACAGATTTGTATTATCTATGAAACTGCGAAAATAATAATCTTAGAAAATTCAGTTGGAAAATGACGAGTTATTTACCTGGGAATAATAGACTCTCCTAATATCAAAGATGGATGGCAAGAAACTTAATGCTTGTCAGCTCTACCCTGGGTAGCACCCTACAACAACTTCTCAACCAATCCTTTCTGAACAAAGCAGTGCTAATCAGCAGGCCATAAGCTTTTCCTTACGAACTCCGAAACCCGTTTAGCGCTAAAAAAACGCATAAACATTGATGGTAGGGGGGAAGTGACGTTCTGTGTGCCTTGTGCATGTGTGTTTTCAACCGAGAGCTCCACGTGATCTGTTCGACTATCTTCCCTTGTACTTACATATGATGCTACAATAGGTTGTTCATGTCCACTCACAAGGTCACTGCAAAGAGATTGGTTGATTTGTCCATAATGCTTGCTTAGATGGTGTCTGGCGCAGATTACGTACGTGCTTGTTTACGTAAGCTACGCGAGCTCCGTGTTCTGATTTACAATACAACAGTTATCAAATCCATAATTCTGTGGAATTCATTCTTGATTGAAACGCTTATTGAATGCATTTTAAACAGAAGATTCAGTGGTGGTCATCGTATGATGCAAAACAAAGTATGAGCCACTTGCACCGATCAGCACATAGAGTTTACCGCGGCAGTCAGCGTGCATTCTAGGCACATTTGCAGTGAATTTCTAACCTACGACTTCGAATATCTGAATTTGCGCGTGTGCTCGATTTTCGTGTACACAATTCCTGCCCAGCATGAAAACATTTAGCTCATTTTTCTTCTAATATGAAACCTCAACCCTGAAGCTCTCATCGCGTCTTGATGTTTTTTCGGCTACCCAAATCCGGTCAATACGGCGGCAAATGTCCTTCTTTGTAACTAATTTGTCAAATTTCTTTTTAAATATGTATCTTGTATGAATCCCTATATGGTATCTTCAAATTCGGGCATGATAGAAATAAAAACTGCGAATTTCAACTGACGCCAATTTCACAACACATGCACTGTCCTTTTAAACAGACTATTTGAAAGCGCTGATTTAATTAAACCTCTATTTATCCCTCGATCTTGTGCATCCGTTTACGGCTACTGCGCCACTTCGAAAAGTGCACACATTCAGAATAATATACACATCTTGTATATCATTTGTTTTGCATATTTCACCTCCATATTTCATCACTATTCGCCTGTGTTGATACCGGAACAACTAACGAGAAATCATGTGATATCATCGCGTGACCGTAAGAGCAGCAATATTAACTTGTTATTGCCATCCACAAAACCCGGATAATACAGGGATAAAGAGGCGGATGAGAACGCCCGTTTTCCGACGAGTTTGGATTCAATACGCCAACATTGCACTGAACAACCCTATTGAATAACTGAAATATCTTATTACTTGTGCACAGAAAATAACCTTACTCAGTTTGAGGGAAGGTATGCAAACTGACCGACAGTGTATTAGAGAGTACCGCCAGGTAGCATATCGGTGGAAACTTTTTCTAGGAATGATCAAAAACCAGTAGATCGATCACTTTGTATAAACATAACAAAACCTTCGATAGGGAATATTGTAATAGGTCATTCACAAGAGAAATGGCTTGTGGATGCCGTTGTCTAGTTTCCCTCCGGTTGCAGACGGACCTCATTTGGTCAAAATATTTTTCAGTGTCAAAACCTGTGTATTCCTGACCAAATGGGAAATGAAGAAGATTTCGTCAGGGAAATTCCATCATTCAGTGATTATCCTGAAAAGATCGTCGACCATCACAGGAAACAAGGATCCAAAGCATTTCGCCGCGAAATGGATATTATGATTGGCGTTTCACCTTGCCTTTTGATTATCTTTCGACTGAACTTCTCAATCAACACTTTACAGGTTCCATCGCATCCATTATACCATGATTATTCGCTTTGTCTTTCTCACTCACCCATCAGATCTGAATATTGGCAGATTTCTTCCACAACTGACGCATCCAGTTACTCTTCTGTGTCCTACCTGGCATGGGTGTTGTCAAATAAGGAAAACACTAAAACGGATTTGATCCCCGGATTTGACTGAGTTTTTCTTTATCACTGATATAGAAATTTGGGATCCAATTTTTGTGAATGGTTCATATTACCCCAAGAATTTTAGGAGCATTTTCACAGAAATATAAGATGGGTGCTTGCAAAAGGCTAGCATACAAAGAAAGGATGGGAAAAATCACAAAATCTAGCCAAAAAGTGAGCGCACACAGCATCGGAGGATGATTCAGCATGAAAACTGTTACCAGTGTGATCTTGGCCTTTGCGATCGATACGGGGTACCAGCTAACACGAGACGGGACGTTCAAAGCCATCTGCCGAGTGTCACAAAGCCGCTCCAAATAAGTCAGACAACGAATCCTATCCACAGTCGAGGCGATTGCGACCAAGTTGTATCGGCCAATCTTGTGTTCTCAAAAACAGCTTGTCAAAACACTGGTTCTTCCCTGGCCGAAGGTCGGCAAGATATTGGGACAGACACAAGCGGTCGGCAAAACCAGTGGCGGAATTTTCCACACGAATGCATTATCGTCAGCCTGACAGTTCCTATTGTGAATTCCTGTGAACACTCTGGACAGTCTACTAACTTTATCAATTTTACAAAAAAACAACCTGTACTTGTACTGTTTTGACCCGATGTGAATTACCAAATAGATAGATCTGTGTTTGCCACATACCGTTTTCTAAAAAGTATGAAGTCAGGTAGAAGAAAACCACAACGTACTTCATATCAGCACCGTTTCTATCGATAAGAATTTCCTTAGGGTTGTAAAGGTGCATCATTTTAGACTTCATCGAAAGGTTACGTTATGGCTGAGTTGATATTTTCACATTAGGATTTTTATCTGTCAGATGGGAATGACTAATTGGATAGTTTCCACAAGTGGCACATTTGTGTAATTCGATTTGACGTCTAGTGAGAGAACCATTCTATTCAGTATGTATTCACATCCTCAATAAGGCGTCAGTTTCCTAGAGGACACAGAAAAATACTCGTTAAATACTAAACACTTGAAGAATAGCAAGAATAGCATCTCACCGAGTGGAGCCAAAAGCATTCTAACAGAGCGTGCGTGTGTGTCTGAACCAAAACAACCACAGAGCCAAAATAGAAATGGTCCCATTTGGAAGCGACTGGTCAGCAAACAGTCTGGTTCAATAGGTCGACACGGGTACCATCATTTCGATCGGGATTCTCCCTGAATTCCTACATTGTCTGTATGCTTATTCACCAAGATGATAACTCGTTGATATTGTGTGAACTACGTGGAATAGTTGATAATGTGAGTTGAAAACCGACTGAGCGTACGCGATATTGATGAACTATTCTGTCAGTGTTGTCATGCTTGCTCTAGTAAAATTAAGATAGTTCTGAGTTGCTCAGAAATCCAAATGCACGTAACGAGTCTAATAACTTAGTCCGCAAAGTGATACGTTCAGCTGAGCTGACAACGTAGCTGTTTCACTTTTGAAAACAGGCCCCTGTTAGGCAATCTGATCGCCATAGACATTAGTTTGTCTGTCTCCAGCGACTGGTCAAAGTATAAACTTAACATTGTCATGGCTGTGATGTATCTCGTGCGCGACGACTGAACAAGTATGACACAATTTCTAATGTCTTTATCGGAGTAGAGTTGCAACCTGCTGAAATTATCTTTTTGAGTCATTTCATGGCTGTGCATTCGCCGGCTCTATCGACAGTCATACAAGAATTAACTAGTGGAATGAGATTGATCAATGGGAAGTTCATGTCACAAAATCAGCAAACCTTGTGATTATTCTCAGAAATCAGAAGTGAAATCACGAAAAACTAGTGAGATTTGGATAAATTTTCTTGATTGTGATATCAATGCAGTTACTGTAAGCTAAGTCGTCGTCACACACTGCCACCCGGATATGCACACTGTGTGCAAAGTCCATCACGAGCCAGCCCAATTCATAGTTTCCTAAGCTCCACTTCATACACCGATTTGAAATGGCCATAAAAATGGTCCGATTAGGTTTATGGTTAGAGTTTTTGTGGATTTGATAATAATATCACAAAATCTAGAAAAGCACAGTGATAATTCCTCAACCAGTAAGCCTAGTCATTTTGATATCCGCAGTATCACCTAACTCTCACGCAATGCCAACTTGAACTACAGTCTCCCATTAGCATGACCCAGTCATTTATTATTGGGGCTCAGCTTCAGTGAAGACCGAGTGAACTGCGGATACATTTGCACTACTGAAACTGCTCTACAGCTCTTGTTTCCCATTTACAATCATCAGAATCAGTTTGCGATTGCAATGCGATTTCACTCGTTTGTCAACTTCGAAAGTGAGTGATGACTGAGCAGTTTGTCCACCTTTACTAACTGATCTATCGACCGCCCAGTTCGGTCACTGGATATATACTGAGGAACTCAACCACGGGTTTCGACAAGATCAGGATCACGCGAATGACTGTGGTCGCACATTATGTCGTGATACATAGATGGGGAGCGCACGATGCGGCCACCGACGTGAGATGGTTGAAGACGGTTAACCTGTCGGTCTTGAAACCAACCAGAACGATATCTGAAGTATCCAATTTGATGACTGTTCCGAATGTTGAATTATTTTTAACATTATCCCGAATATGTTTGATATAATTCGGAACAGTTTTGATGTAATTTATCGATGATGTGTAAAATGTAGGTGGTGTATTCTCCTAGATTATTATTTCATGACTAATAGCTTTTTCTGGTAAGAATATTTCAGAAGTTCCCTGATCGCTACGCATCGTGTTTTGTATGAAATGTCTCAAAAATAATGGTTGGTAAAGACCCATAAATAACAAAGATTTTATACTGAAATGAGCGTTCAAAAGTGATATGTTTACCCAATGATCATCATTGGTGAGCGAGAATAGCCCGGCCAAATTCGAAGGTCGTTTCGTGGACGAGCTATTTAATTCGTTCGATCGCAAGGGACATCATTGTATAATAAAGTTGTATTGGGGCCGTTTCATCCTGAAAATTGTCGGCAATAAAATAGCTTAGTGATGATGTGTCTGAAGCGGTAATCATTCGGAATAATTAAACCTGATAAATTCCTGGGGAAAACGCGCATTTGTCTTTTTTCCGTTCTATCTGCAATGCTGCTGTTGATCATGTTTTGGACTCACTCCTCGTGTCAAAGTTACCGCGCTGGATTTATTGGAAACCCCAATAGTTCATCACTCGAAATCTACGGATCGATTTTGCCAGTTTACCCGCTGTTGCTGTACCTCTCTCTATTCATTGTGTATCCTCTTTTAAATATTCAGGCGTATTCCACGTATAAGAATAAATAATTCGTGAAGAATGTTTGATAATGCGACAAGGTTGAGATTTTTTGCATCCAGAGTAAACTGCTCAGCCTTATGGTAATCAAAGTGAGAGCAGTGACCAGTTGGTTTACAAGTCATGAAATTAACACAGAGTAGGAGAGAGAGAGAGAGATAGAGAGGTAGAGAGAGAGAGAGAAAAAAAAGCAGAGCCAAATTGAAACACTGTCCAAAATTAAAGAAAACCATGTTGACAAACTTTCGTTTTATGTGTACCGATCATCGCCGTTCCCGATCGTCACCAGATTCAAGCCGTCAGCTATTTGTGCTCGAATCTGTGCGGTAACAGGAAATTTTACATGTATGAACCCCAAAGTGGACCTCACCAAAGTTCTGCCACCGAAACAGCTGTAAAACATAACAGCGTCGCATCATCCATTCTTACTGTACTGATCAGTTTCCGGCCCCCATCCCAAGAACAGTTGTCTGAAGTGCAATGGTATATATGTATCATCTTTTGTAGTCTGGACTTCACCCCTCTGAATTATCGATCAGCGGATTAAAGAGAGATCGATGTTGAAAACAATGACTGAAATCCTCTGCGAGGATAAATGACATAGCCCTGAACAGATGCCATACTATATCCTAGGGCATATCGGACTGTGTTATTAGGAGAAATGTTATTTCTGAGTTCCATATAAGTGACGAACAACCACAACAAAACTTTTTCTGATGAATTCTCTATCTGATACTTGGTAAAACATTCCCTTGCTGTAAGACATTTATTGGTGAAATTTCGTATTCCACTCCACGTTATACAAGAGTTTGATAGAACAGTATAAACTTGTACAACTGACCCGGTGTATCCTTATTTGGACTACAAATTGCAGACGTTTCCAGTTTGTGTTCTGTTACATTCGCATCAACGGACACTCCTATAAATTTACGATTTCCATGACCTAACTTAATCAGAGTGATTGGAATTGACACGGGAATTACTTGACGCACTGTACAGTCTTTACTCACTATGGCACTCAGTTTGGAAAAATCGCTTCTATGGTTTATGACTATTCTCGATTTCAGGGAAATGTCGGACAGCCGTGTCTATCGCGCCCAAAGAAGGATACCGGATGCCTGCTGCACTATACTTTGCCAGGTGTGATGTGTTATAATAGTCACTTAAATGTGTTAGCATAAACAGTTTTGAGAAGAGAATACTGATCAATTTAGCACAAAAATATGCTATAAGGGTGATGGGGAGAAACCTCCTGTGTAGCTGTTTTCAACTAATGGAGTTTAAAAGTTCCATATTTTATTCCTCACGTCACAAACCTTTGGTAATTTGAATCAGCCAACACAGCAGATGCAAGTGAACAACGTAAAACCTATATCCCTTCATGAAACCGCATACATGTATTGAAGAAATGCACTCAACAAGTTGTTTTTTCGCAGCGATATTCCGTTGTCTAAATCTTTTATAGAATATCATAATAAAAACTCAAATTCAAAACTATATTTAACAAAATACTGGTGATGTATGCTTTGCGGCTATTTATATCCATATGTGAACATGTGAGCATGGTCACCACGAAGCTTAGAAGTCCAATGTGCTCACTGTGGCTCATTATTAATTGTATGAAGGCAAAAATTACCAAAGGTCTTTTTTCTCACTGCCGAATGAATGCTGATCCTACTGAAATTTTTATCTGATTAATCAACCTTGTATCTGCTCAACAGAAGAGGATAACATACAAGCAAATTTGGAGAACACTTACTGATTTGAAAGTCCAACAAAAATCTCATGTTATGTGGTTTCCTTATTGAAGGAGACCTGAGTCACTTCAAATGCATGATCTAATCTTCAAGGCATCACCAGCGCGAGCCATTGAACATCACTTTTGTTCTCCCTCAGTTTAGTAACGTTTACAGAAAACCGGAAATTTCCGCTTCCAAACTGAATATGATGGGTCAAATCTTCTTGTAATAAATACTCTTCAGGTTCATCTTCTGTATGATAACGTGCTGCAGGTCACATTTTGTATGAATTATTGTTACAATGAGATGTGATGTGCAAAATATAAACACACCTAATTTGCTAACTGCATTGGGGCAATAAAATAATACCAAGAGAGTAATAAGCTTGAGGCCAAATAGAATATTTCATAACCAGTTTCTATCTGTGGCTACGTAGAACAACAGGGAAAGGTAAGCCCTGTCAGCCGTCGACCGATTGAAAGCCAGTATTATTTCCATAATAATAATGGGTACATGGTAGGATCGCCAAAACAATCTAGACGCAAATTAGCCCGTAGTGAACATGGTGTACCTTGCACGATATGTCATGAGACTTGGGTCACACTTGCAAAAGAAGTTTTAGAATTTGACCATTCGAATTTATTTGTGGTCGCGAGGCTCGAAATCTATCCACAGTATTTATCAAATTATTGTGCACTCCAGTATACACTTCCCAAATTTCTTATTGCCCAGTGTAGTTTTACTCCTCGCTTTAAAAAGTATACCTGAGGAGGAATCGAATCTCATTTGAAGCTAGTTATACACCCGGTGGGATGTTTGTTTTCAATTTTACTGCAATGTCCATTTGTCCATGGTTTTTACCTACTTCGGAGTGTATAAGTAAGATTTATTCTACCGTTCTCTGAGAGGCTCAGCGGTTTTATAATCAAATGTTAATTGGTATATCATAGAACAAAGAACATGCCCATTTGAGTTCTTAGTAATTTAATGCACAGATTTTGCAAAATTGCAATTGATATGAGCAACTTGTACTGGTACTACAATGATTGAAGTAGTTCATTATTTGGTCTATATATAACAAACTGATCATTTATGGTCAAAATCTGAAATGGTCTTTCCAATGAAATACCATGAGTTCCGATAGAATCGAATGCTACTTTTCTCATAAGGAGCATTCAGAGCCATTTGAAAAGCGTTTCATGATAGATACATGTTTTCATCTTCTACGTGGTATATATCTCCTCTTTCATTGATATCAAATTTACAGTGAGATCACTTAGTTGTGGAGAAATACTTATTAAAAGAAGATGATTGTGCATTTATTGGAAAGTAATGCAGTGCTAATCAAAGTTTTCATGTAATATACATGATCAGAATTTGGCATGGTTTCTGTTTTTCCCGAAAACTCCTTACTTCGAGATCCTTCGATTTTGTGAGAAATGTCAAACTGACCAAAGTTGGTAAGACCTACTCTTGTTTTCTTCCGTGGACCCTGACTTCGCGGTCACCTCAGTGCTGTGTGTTAATTTCGTCTTAGCTAATTGTATGTTTCAACCATTAGGTGCACAAACGTCTGCGGAATGTCAATCTTTTCACATACTCCGGATGAAAAATCACGTCGAAGATGAACTTGTTCATGGTAATTACCTATTCAGGCTCCCACCATTAACTTCTTATTGCATGCTTGCACATGAGCGCATTGGGAAGCGGTATATATCCCGTAGCCAAGAAGGCCCATTGCACTTTCAGGCAGAACCTGCAACCAGATTCTGAGACACAGAGTGGGAAACCACATAAGATCCCAATAGGTCAGATGTGGTAACAAACCGGACGACAGTGCGCTACTGTATACCACCAAATGTGATGGCCAAACGTATTAAGGAATCATCTTCACTCAATAAATTATGATGGCTAATGAAACTTGTGTCCTTTCATTATTTGTAGGGAAGTAGTTCGAAAGATGCTTGTCCATATCAGCTTTCTTTATGTACCAAAGGGGAGTCTCGGATCTTCATTATCAAATGAACTCACAGGCAGGAAATGAAACATCTGCAATTCGATGTAAAATCAAGTGCATATGATGAAGCAAACATTATCTCATATAATTATGAAACAAAAAAGGCATGATAATCTGGAGTACTTGTAAATTAGAGTGTAATTGAAAACTGTTTAATTGTTTAACTCCCGAAGATAATGTTGGGTTAAAAACCGAGTCTCTCCATCCCCTAATCTTAAGGTTCGAATTTTTAATGCCTCTTTCTTTTCACTGGAACTAATAAATCATACATTTATTTAGTTATCGAGTTCATTATGGTTTTGAATTACTCCAAATTATCATCTTGTTATTAAAAACTGTCCCCTCATTAGTATCACAGTGGAACAGTTATCTCTTGCATTAAATGAGTTTCCGCACTCCAGATGATCATTATGTTGTTTCAAAATGTGTACCGCTGATTTATCATGTGACCTCAGTTGACCAATCGTTGTTCGACAAAATCGACCCATCATATCTGCTTCTGTACTCAAATGGGATGAACAGAATTTGCATCGCTGCATTCAAAGGATATCCGCATTTGAACACCACGTTCATTCGATATTATTCACATGAACCAGACAATAGCTACTCAACGGAATCTCCCATTAGTTTTCCTGAAAGATATAATTCTCGGTTTTGTTCTCACATTTGGAGTAGCTGCAAACATAGTCGCATTCATTGTGAATTGTCGTGTTAATGTTGGCTTTCCCACAACCCGTCTACTACTTCGTCTTCAGTTTATCTGGGACGCATTGGGATGCATAATTTTGGCCTCATATTGGGTCACTTTCAATATTACTATCTCACAAGAATCGACTGCTGGATCGGCATTCCAATATCTGTGGTCAAGCTATTTCCCGTTTTATTTTGACAGCTTGCTCAGTTCTACCAATATAGTATTGCTAACGGTTGACCGGTCTTGGACAGTCATTTGGTTTCGGACATATCCTCGTGATTCAAAATGCTATCGAATAACATCAATTGTCATTTTGTTCGGCTATGCGATGTTCGTGACATCCACCGCGTTCATCCGCGTCCATTATTTGCGAAACACATACAGTCTCGGTATGCAAAATACCCTAGTATTTTTGAAAATTCATTCCATCTTTGTATTTATTTCGGCCTACCTCTTTCCGGCAGTTGTAATTTGTGTACTGCAAATTAAAATTCTCATTGCATTACATCGACTGAACAGCACCAAAGGAACAAAAGTCTCGTTCGTGCGCCAGGTAGAGGATTCAAAGGGAAATCTCATCAATGAAAAAGTGCGAGGTGCATCGGTGGCTATCATCATAATGTCGGTCACTTTTCTTGGGGCAAGAGTATATTCCCATTTTACGTACGTTACTTCTGCCTACGGATTAATCAAAGTACCCAGGACTGGTGGTTGGCAAGACACAGGTATATTCGCATACTCTGCCAGCTTCTTCATAGATCCCTTCGCGTTGATTCTCACGTCCGCAACCACTCGTGACTGGATACTGGAAAAGCTCACTTGTGTGAAGGAATCAATACCAAAAAATATTCTGCGCTGGTTTCAACAGCCATCAACTAGATAGTTCGGGACTAGCGACTTAAACCATGATGATGTCATTTTCCGCAAGGTCATATGATTACTACTCTTGTCTCTGTACAATTGTTGTGGTGCATGTGATCGATAATCTGCCACTTTCAATGCTGAATGATGTATCTGAATCAAATTTAATACTTGTTGTTAGCATATTGTTTTGAAATGTAGATTCTTCGCCGTCTTCCTTGACTTGGACATTGCAGACTCATTGAGGAGAAACCCCATTTAAGAGGAACTACTTTGGCATCCTGGGAGACCAACAGCTCCATGAAGTGTTGAATCATGAAGGACCATCGTATGTTGGTTAAAGCAGATAGAGTACGCAAAGACGTACGCTTGACGGATGTATTTTCGTGTCCGGCACTTCGAATTAGCAAGGAAATCCAATAGCCTTGAAGATGAACTATTCTCCACGTAATTTGCGTGTACCAGTAAAGCTCAGCTAAATTGGGATAAATCAGCCGATCTTATTGCTTCCAGTACTCATCACATCACACTAGCAATATGTTTATTCAGGCATAATAAAAGCAACTAGGGAGAGCTTTATGGGATTTCAACGACTCTCACTATTCTCCAGAGGGTTCAGACGAAGTATTTGGAGTTATATTCCGTATTTTTCACCAAACGTTCTTCCTTCTTGGGCTAATTTATATTATCTTTTGAAAGCTGTAAGTGCAGTATAATCGAGGTGAAGGTGTAATAACTAATTCCCATTCGGCACTGCAAACAACGGTGGACAAAATTGGATAGCTCTTAATTTTTGGGTGATCAAAAGCTAGTGTCATATGATCAACAAAGCTGGCTATATGATGTACCCACGGAAGTTTTTGAATTACGTAGCAAATCAGTTCGGTCGCCGATTTCCTTCGTACTATTTGCGGTAAAGTTTTGGGGACTCAAACTATGTCAGTCGGAAAATGAAATTCACGAAAAAACTCATTTACTAACTTTGAGTTCCCAAAACTCACCACAACGGTTTGTATGGGTTGCAGTAAATTACCCTGCTCATGGAACGTCATCAAAGATACTTCGAACAACTTAGAATTGACCGAGGTCAAACACTGACGTTCCCTGTCTCTCAGACAAAACATTCTTCTATGATAAATACCTTGCTATAATATAATGCACCAGGAAATGTCACACTTGCGGTTGTATATCTTATAGCCGTGGACACGTCTAATAACCTTTTAATAATCGCCCACATTAACAAAGCCGCTGGAAACTTCAATGACCAGACGCCTAATTTTTTACAACAGCCAAGACTCGAATAATATCGAGAGTTTATTCCTAGTGTTTAAAGAAAAAATATCACAATATCCACAAAAAACAGAAATGTTAACAGTGTGCAACCCTTTTGTTTGAGATAGAATATTTCCAGAAACCAAGATCTCTAAGGTAGTTCGGTGTCATCTGCAAAAAAGTTGTACTGTCATGCTTAGATAATATTGCCATCCGGAGTAAGGGACACTCTTGAACTAGCTTGTCGTTATCGGTAATTTGTATCACGAATACATGGAAATGTTGCAGCTCTTTAGATAAATATTCATTGATTTGTTGAATCAGCAAATAGTGAGTGCGAACAGTCATTGATCATTGACTAAACGAGTTTGCCCCATTCGTTGACAAATGCAAGTTGGGGAATTCTGGAAGGCATGTTTACAGGGTCGTGTGAATTTCCGTTATTATATCTCTTGTATAATTCAGTGACCTGTGGAAGACAATCCAACGAATAATTGTGGAGAGAAACAGTTTATCGGTCAAAATATTACTAGATGGACGTAGAAGTAGTGTACCTTGGACGATAAGAAGAGTGATCACACTTCATTGGGTAATATTTACCTGCCAAAGCTGGCCAGCCTCCTGCCCAAATGATGTTCCCTGTCCACTTTCCGCTTGTTCCATTGGGTGCATGTGGCTAAGTACTGAATCAGAAAAGCAGACTGATAGCAAAGCATCCACGAAGACCACGAAAATTCTGCAAAAATTACGTCTCATGTGACAGACCAGAAGAAGTTCCTTCACAGGTTCTTCGGTTGCTTTCCAGTACTGTCCTAATGCCCGACTGAGTAGTGAGCCAAACTTCTGACTTTAAGGTTCCGGGTTGGGTTTCTGAAGAAAAACCACTTTCACTGCATGGGCAGCTGTGAAGTAATATTCTCCCAGAAACCATTAGCGTTATTCCTATACAGGGCCTTATTAATGTTCTCCCTCTCAATTTTCGATCTACTATAAATAGACTGATAATTCAATTAGTTATGAACATGCTACGTTCAATAGGAAATGGAATAATTTCGAATTTTACCCACGTATATTGTACGAAATATTTTTAACCACCCATACATGGATCTCCAGAACAATTTACACATCTCAATAAATATTTCCTTCCACAGAAATTTACAAACTAGTGCAGCTAAAATAAAGTAACAATGGGATGTAGAAACGTAAGAATCTGTTAGAAACTTCTGTTCGTAAGTCTCCCATTATTAGCCAATTTTCCGTCGTTTCACCGATAATATAGAAGCATAACGAACAAAGACACGTATCACTTTCCATAAGTGAATCTGCCAGCATGCAAGAATTCGTCCCCCGTTTAATTTACAGATGTTAACAATAAAAATATCCTGCCCAAAAACATCCGATCCAATGAGAAGGTCTACGGTGAGCAAAATTTCCTCGTAACCTGTCAGTTTTGCTAGACTGTTAACTAGAAAATAGAAGTCGGCTGACGCACATTCAAATCTAGAAGGTACTCAAATCATACTTCGTTTCTAGGCATCAAGATAAAAAGCGAATTTCTTTCTGCCTTCAAAATGCTCATGTGAAGATTGACGCTGTATGGGCCGGAATGTTATCATTTTAAACACAGAAATTCTGCCAATTTAAAGATTTTTCCATACATCATGGATTGCACTAGTGTCCCTTGGTAAGCTCCTTAAGTTTAGATTTGTCTAGTAGGCACGGTTTGACATCCAGTGGCTTCACCTTATTGTCCTACGATCATCCAATTGTAAACTGGCAGTTAGAGTGCTTTAATTTGTTTTAACTAAGTGCATCATTCTGGCCCCAAAACACGGGTTCTAATTGCTTCGATTGTGTCATATATGAGCGTGACGGTGATAATGGTTAATTATCACCTTTTTCGTGACCCAGACATTCGTGTAAGTGTGACTTGACCAAAGTTGACTGCGTTTCACCTACGCAGCAGACATCAATCTTCAGAGAATCTAATGTGAGGGCTAGGCACGCCTGCTGACCAGCCTGCATGAGTGTACGCACGTTGAAGGAGTCGAGATTCAGAGGCAGACGAGGCTTGAGAAAATATGAGTTACCAGACAGAGGAGTATTCCCGACACTATTTGATATTGAATCGTTGCGAGTATCAACCATGTTATCAGTGGGAGCATTATGGGTGGATAGATGGGGCAAAGAGTGGTGGTTGGGGACAGAAGACAAAGGTTGAATAAAAGAGAGGGAACTCTGAGCAGTATCCCACCTATCACTACCCATACCGCTCGATGCAATGGGCAGGGCAATCCTGATTATCCTGCGCGACGACCGATGCAGTATGGAATTCTTTGTATTCGTGCAGTTCATGGGAGATGTTGAATGGGTACTGCTGGGTAGTCCAGCCACAAAGCAGGAGAACGATTAGGGTCCTCATCCAAAGCCTTCAGTTCTAACAAGAACCTATCCGCAAGGCAGCGGGATGGCTTAGTGGAAGCCCATTTGCTTGGACCAATTATTCTTCCACTGATTTTTCCGACTGAGTTGCCAGCTCAGATCGACCCCCAACCTGGAGGACCTGGAGACTGAAGTTTGTCTGACCTCTACCCATTGACCTGTCGGGTATGATTGCATCTCCGGCTTAAAGAAGCCATCCTATATAGCTCTTTGGTTCATAGAGGCGCGCAAGCCATCACACCAGTCAAGGTGCAGTCTCGTCGTGATTTACTATCAATTAACCAAGAACCAGTGTGTAAACCATGTCAATTTTTCCTATTTATTTTATTTCTCAAACGAAATCCCATATAGTCTTCTTTAACTTGGTCATTAATTCTCCTTCCGTTGTTTAGATTTGGCTTCACTATTTATTTTTGTTCGACAGTGATGTGTGTACTGATGATGAGAATCGTTTTCGTGAAATTTACTCGAATCATCAAGGGATAAGCCTGATGCAAGTCATGTTGAGCCTTGTATCGTCCGTAATTTTTCCCATAATGCTCACGCAACGCCTACAACAGAATCATAAACGCGAGGCAGGTTTTCACTTGCTTTCCGTATGCGTCAAAAAAAAATTTGTCTTTCGTCAGATAATTGAGCTATATCATACGGCGTTCATATTTATGAGTACCCGCACAGATTTGCTTTCTTGGAAGTGACGGCCCTAAAGACTTTTCTCGTGAGACAGGAAGTGCTTGGTTTATAAATGAAACTTATCAGAGCACTTGAATGTCAGGCAGCAACTAAAGTGTAATACAACACCCCCTTGTCTTATTGTTTGTTAATTTAGACGTCCGTTCTTGGATAGAAAATAAATTCTGGTCAATAGAAGTGTAGAGGTCATTGATGAGAGCGATGAGATTCGGATTGTTTGAACAACATTGCAACGGTTTGTGATGCTGCCACTATCGCGCAAAGCGTTTTGGACAACCTCGCTTTGTTTGAATCGCTTTAGAATATGGTTCAAACATTCTCATTGCAAAGAAATTCCATGAAACTAGGAAGAGTTCAGTTATTCATTCACCTATTTTGTTGACGTGATGAAAACTGTTGAAACGTTTGTTTTTTGAGCAACTATGATCGCTGTTAGTGACGCCGGACAGGAGTTTGATATCGACTCAGTCTGCGTTCCGTAGTTGTCACCACCCATAGAGATGACGATATGATTCTTCCATTAAAGTTTAGTGTACAGTACTGTGGCATGCAGTGCTCACCTTTACGCTGCTAGTCATGACTTGTTTCAGTGTTCAGTAATGACCTTTTGTCCATCTTTGATCATCACATTTTTGTTACTAGTCTGCGCAGTGGAAGGAGTATACTCCATTGGCTGCACTGTTAGGGATAGCCGGCAGCCAGACACTGTGACTTCGAACGGAAAACCAAATAAGGTCTTAGTAGGTCACGTGTGGAAACGAACCAGACTACAGTGGCTTACTTTCTACCACCGAAGTAATCGGTGATGGCAGGAATCGAACCTCTGACCAGCTCAGTTCAGTTCATTCAACCGTGGCTCTCGCGCTTTTGGCTCTGCTTGCGTGGCATTTCGCAGATTTGGCGTAGTCATCGAATTAGTCTGTTTATATTTCACACTTCTGAAACTAGACTAGCTGTTCGCGCTACTAGTATCATTGGCTCGGATACAGTGTCCATCTCATCTACTTGCTTTGTGTTCTATTTTGCAAGCTCGGCACAAACTGAGAATGATAGAAGATATAATCGGTGATGATCGAGTGACTTAGGCGTCTATTGTCTCGGAGAGAAGAGTTTTGGAACCCGTTTCTGCCGGCCACGTTGCCACCATAGCACAAAAGGGCGACGTTAGAACTGAACTGAACTGAACTGCAATCCGCTGTCGCCCGGGTGACATGTGGCTCGTTACTTCAGTTCTCAGGGTCGTAACTGCTGTCTCATCCCAGTATTGCAGTGAAATTGTGATGAAGTAGGGTTTACTTCTCCTACTTTAAATTAAAATACACACTTCAATCTTTTGTGCCGTCTGACCAATAAGTCCGATTCCCTTTGAAGTCGACCGATTTCCAGTTTTTGCCATTGAAACTACTTTCAGTAGCCAAAAATGCAGGGTAAATTCTTTTGTTTGGAGAGAAAAATCCTTTATAGGGTATCCTCGCTCGGAAGATGAAAGATAACATTGTTCACCGATGTTGGGCGTGTCTGGAATTTGGTCTGTGTCCTCTAAATGGGCAAACAAATGCACCGAAGTGCATACCGTCATCATGATTTGAGGGGTTTGTCCACTCGCCTGTTATCTTAATTGAATTGGTTTGCGAATTGCATCAGACATGGGAATGAACAGACAGCCGTACACCTGATCCGCAAATAATTGAGTCCGCTTTTTGCCTGGTGCTGTGCCAGTAGTCGAAATTGTCGTTCTCGTACACTAATTTATTCAATGACTTTGCTTTCGGGACCGTATGACATAAGGAATGGGAATTATTCAATAATTACACAACTTAGTTTTGTATTCCTCTAGAAGAGTGATCCAGGATTGTGGCGTCTTATCAGGAACGCCCAGTTGCCGTTCTATCGGATAAAAATCCCAATTTACTGATCATCTTTGCTAAATCTTTCAGGTGCATATTGCTTGATTACTCTGCTTTTCACTGCATTCATCGGTCACACTCATTTGAGAAACTTCACTCTTTTGGTTGTCCACTCAGTTGGACTATTTCTAGGGACGTATCCAAAGCAGTAGATTAGTGAACAAGTCGTCCAAATCCTATAAAATAGCTCTGACATCCTTCAATGTGCTGATCTTCAACTGTTTTTTCCACTTATTTAATCGACTTCCACTGTAGCTCCTTCGGAGCCGTAATAAGGGATGGTTAGGATGTGGCTATAATTCATACTGTATCGACTGAAGGGGACTTTTATCATCTATCTTCTGGTATTCTTTGAGGTAGAATGGTGCAAAGATTAGATGGGTCATTCGGGAAAATTAGGTGATATAAGATGTAGGTACGCTCAGAACACTAGGGGAAGTAACTGCTGTATATTTTTGACTACTGGGCCTAGTTTCAGTAGTGAAAACTGGAATTTGACCGGTTTCAATTGGAACCAGAGGTAATGTTCCAGGTGATACATTGATTTTGCATTCATTGTATAGTTTTTTCCCACCCGCATAAAAATAAAGATTGAAGCAGTTTTACCATGTCGTTTGCTTCATTTCCGTGAGTGTTGTGTGCATCAGTTATCAGTTTATAATCTCTGTGTTTCTGCAGTAGTAAAAATGATAATAATAGCATTACCTTTCTTCCTCTTCAGGGGGCCATCGGTTGAACTCGTCTGTCCCGCTGACGGTATGGAATCCATAGCAAACCCCTTTGTTGCTCAAGAATGAAACCGTCATATATTTTTGTAAAAAATAAACTCCTTAAAAACTTTTTATTGATAATTACAGACGTGATTTTCTGCTTATCATTTTGCCCCGGGACAGACCTGCTTGGTGAGACCTTATGTAGTTCTCTGCTCCAATTCTTAGGGTCTAGTCCTCGGTTATTCCTAATAGTGCAGTGGGCCTTCAATGCTATGGGATATACTCTTTCTGCTGCACTCATACGCAAGCATGTAATAGAAAAATTAGAAGCTCCAAATTGCCAGGTTGGCGCTGTCGTTCATTCGAACTTTTTAGTGGTGTGAGAGGCTTTCATTTCATCGGAAGTTCAGTGTATGCTAAATTGGTGGTTGCAGTTAAGGTCAGTATGAACTCTGGTGGTTAGACGCAAATTTCCATCAGTAGTGGATGTCCCACGAAGACACCGCTGGTTGCGGCGGAATACCTGAGTTATAACGGTTTATGGATTTTTGGAAAGGTGTAAATTGACTTATGTGCAGTCATTGGAGGAGTTTGCGGTTGCATTCGGTTCACCGGATTCGACTTAAGTCCCACGTTCTTAGTTTTATATGCTAGAACCCGTATTTCATCAATCCAGAACAGTGATTGTACCGGTATTGCGTATATGTGGTGATTCTGTCCTATCCATTTGCAATTCGAGAAAACTGATTTGAAATAGTCAGTGCTCATTTGTTCAGTGTATACTCCAATCGGTACCCATGTATTTCTGCACACAAACAAATACACCATGCGCGTATGACTCATCTCAGTGCAGTGATGGATATTGATTGTCGCAGTACGCATATCTTGCGCGCATGATCTACGTCACATGGCAATGTTTGGCAAGTTTGCTCTCAGCAGTCATATTGCTCACGGGTGGATATCTGTTTGCATATGCATTCCGTTTTTATATGCTAAGTGACCAACACATTTCAGTGTCAGTTGGTGTGTCTTCTGATTCCACAAATAGTAGCATCAAGTTGATCAAGCATGTTTAAGTTCGAAAACCGCACCTAGCTACATCATCTGACATGCCTAATCACCTAATGGATGGATTTCTTGGACCCCATTCAAGGAGCCCACACGGTAAGTGCGTGTTTTCCCAATAACAAGAGACCTACAAGCTCTTGTGTGAGGCAGCTCTCAAAATCCATATCCTTGTCAGAATGCAGTTGGCCTGGTGCACCCTACTGACAAATCCAATGCTTTAGGATTGCACCCGCAACGATTTTGGGATCCCCGGAATTCAAGGGCGTCGTCCGCACCACTTAGCGAAATATTCAACTAGAACCAGCAGGTACTTATTTTCGCGTTCTGTAAGTGGCAGCGGTCCGCTAAATCCATACCAACTACTTCGTTAGGTAACCCAAACATCATGGGCCGTAAAGGGGGTAGTAGTGCAGTTCTGGTATTCTTTTAACTGCCGCAACGTTCGCAAGTCTTGCAGAAGTCTAATGCCTCTGCGCCAGTAAGGCCACCAGAACCGAGCCCGTGCCACATGCTCTAGTTTGTTGGCGTCAGCATGGTTAGCTCAGCGTAAAACGTTGCGGGAACCCTTTGAACTATGGAAAGAGGGACGATAACTTTGGTTGGATAACTGGGACCAATGCTCGACTGATCCCAGAGGCTTCATAGATGCTTGGTCCATAAACCGCACTGCGCCATCTCTCGGTGAGTAGGCTTCTCGCTTCCCGCCTTTAACTTCGCGTAAATAAAGCCTGTCCTTATCGCTAGATTGGATTGAGCTCCACTGTGATAGTTTTTCGACTCAATATGAAAAATAGTATAGTGGGGATTCGAAGCCAAGCAACCCAAGCACAACTACCTGGAAGGATATCAGGCGGCTAATGGAAAAGAACTCAAAGTGAATTAACGAAAGAGCTGGCAACAGTAGTCACTTCTTCCTCTACAAGCAGTACGACAAAAATTCCATTTGATCCACGCCGATATGTATATATCACCAACTACGGATCACCAGCAACTGAACTCTACAGGCTGTGCACGAACACACAATGGTGCGTTGCCCGACTATGAGGAACGTTGTTTCCTTCGAGAGATTTGAGTCAGTCAAATTTGATGCACATTATAAATCATGTCCAATAAACTCGATAAATTTTCTCCTTTAAGCAACCTATAGCTGGTAGCAACTTCCTGAAATACTACACCGCCACTACATGACAAATAAAATAGGGAGTAAAACATTCTACTCATTGAGGAACTTTTTGTTTATTGAGTTTATTGATCCTATTCCAAAGTTGCCAATGGGAAATCGATATGACTGAGTAGTTTACGTGATGGATTAAGGAAGTGACCGTTCACGAGCAACAAGGTAGCCTTGTTAATAAATATTCATGAATTTCGGGATATCTGGTGAATTATTGTGCCTTCAGAGTGAAGAGTCGCAGATGTGCTTGCGTACGCGACTGCATACCAAGCCCAAAGCAATGGTCCCACGGAAACCAATTACAAAACCACCACCAAATGTTGAAAAACAAAGGTAGTGAATATGAACAAAGTTTACCATTTTGACAATAAATTGGGCTTCCGCAAAATACAGAGCGATATATTGGCCATTTCAATCAGTACAGAAAAGGAAGACCAGATTTTCCGTTGACTTTCCACACTGAAAATTCCGAACTTAAAAGCACATGACGGACAAATCACACAGTAAAACGGACAAAGAAATACTCTACAAGCCTGTGAGGAGTTTCTTATGACCAGGCACCCAGAGATGCGTCACTGTTTAATGGTCCTGAATCACGAAAGTTGCTTCCTTTTTGGAAATGATGGTATTCTTCGTAAGAAATCTGTCATCCGATCAAGAAAAATCTTGTCACGGATAGAAGGATTAACTGAAACTGAATGCTGGTTCAGTTAACCTCAACCAGAACAACACAGTGTGAATCGTAAATCCGAAGAACCCGCCGTCGTTATAGTGTCCGAAAGGCACACCATCTACGAGACGAACCGATCAATTTTTGAGGCACCTTGAATAAGCAGTAAGCTAGAAAACCATTAAAGAGCATCGATGGTAATAGGGATTACATGGCTGACATAAAAAGCCTGCGACTGGTTGCATTAACTTAACAGCTGAGTAGCTTGACGAGCAAGATAAATGCTTGGAATAAACCTAGCACTTCCGCAATCAAGTCTGTAACATAAAACCACAAATGCGTATCGTGACATCTGTTGACTCCGTGTGGCGAATGCTTGCGTAAGAACACCGAGGGTCAACATTGTGCGGTTTCTCGCGGACGATAGGTGCAGTCGCTGTCTTACTTGATTGTTTTGGTTTTATGTGAGCTCAGGTTCCTGCAGTGACAAGTCTTCAACAAAAATTTTGAAGACAACGTTGCGGTGAAATCGGGCTACTAACTTGGACATTTGCAAATGAGTAGTAGGAGATTAGATTTGTATATAATATGATTCATCATGCAGCTTGAACGCTCAACTCACCATTGAAAACCATGGAAGCACTGTACAGCTGTTTCATCCTTGTTGGGAATCATCAGCAGTGCACATCCACCGAGCCCCCACGGGGACTCGAACCCGGGGTGAACGATTGTGAATCGAACACCTTAACAGCAAGGCTATCCGGGCTGGCTCTCAACGGTTTGTTGAACATCTACACTACATGATATAGCACCCTTCCGTCACCGGCTTTTGAACGGTAACAACCCGCTTCCCACACAGCGATCGACTCCTATGATGGATGACTTCTCTGTAGGGGCCTAAGTACAACGAAGGCATTCCGTTATGAACAACCTACAGAGCTTGGTTACTATTTGCAAATGAGTAGTAGGAGATTAGATTTGTATATAATCTGATTCATCATGCAGCTTGAACGCTCAACTCACCACTTGGACATTATCAAGATGTGCAGGTGATGTCTCTCACCACAATGTTCACTAGGTTTTCACTCTTGAAGACCCTATGTTGAAAGGTTTCTGATATAATGTAGGGATGAAGCTAGACCAGGCCAAACCGGATAAATTTGTGGTTAGGCATTCCACTCTCAATCGTATGCCTCGAGTTCCAGTCCCAATGGGGGCTCGGTCGATCTGCACAGCTGACGATTCACAATAAGATGGAAGCAGAGATGCAAGGCTTTCACGGCTTTCGATAGTAACTTAATATTTGTTTCCAAATCGCCTTGCAGTCAAATCAAATCAAATCTCTAACTAAGATAATAATAATAAGTTCATCGTTTTTTCTAGTTTTCATGTATTATGTGCTATTCAAAACATTCTGTATTTCATTCAAATTCTTCCGCTTCTATGAGGAGGATATTGAGAGCCCAACTTGGTACGGAGTTTACCAAGATACTATATGGTTCGCAAAGGTGGCATTGAAATGGGCCCAGTTCACGAATTACGCCTTGCAGACTTATGCAATGAATTCGCAATGCTCCGTTCTAGAACAGACAAAACAGACAGTGAACAGCGGATATGGTCAATGATATTAGGCATACGCTTTGGTGTGATAGTTTTTTGACTCAATATGAAAAATAGTATAGTGGGGATTCGAAGCCAAGCAACCCAAGCACAACTACCTGGAAGGATATCAGGCGGCTAATGGAAAAGAACTCAAAGTGAATTAACGAAAGAGCTGGCAACAGTAGTCACTTCTTCCTCTACAAGCAGTACGACAAAAATTCCATTTGATCCACGCCGATATGTATATATCACCAACTACGGATCACCAGCAACTGAACTCTACAGGCTGTGCACGAACACACAATGGTGCGTTGCCCGACTATGAGGAACGTTGTTTCCTTCGAGAGATTTGAGTCAGTCAAATTTGATGCACATTATAAATCATGTCCAATAAACTCGATAAATTTTCTCCTTTAAGCAACCTATAGCTGGTAGCAACTTCCTGAAATACTACACCGCCACTACATGACAAATAAAATAGGGAGTAAAACATTCTACTCATTGAGGAACTTTTTGTTTATTGAGTTTATTGATCCTATTCCAAAGTTGCCAATGGGAAATCGATATGACTGAGTAGTTTACGTGATGGATTAAGGAAGTGACCGTTCACGAGCAACAAGGTAGCCTTGTTAATAAATATTCATGAATTTCGGGATATCTGGTGAATTATTGTGCCTTCAGAGTGAAGAGTCGCAGATGTGCTTGCGTACGCGACTGCATACCAAGCCCAAAGCAATGGTCCCACGGAAACCAATTACAAAACCACCACCAAATGTTGAAAAACAAAGGTAGTGAATATGAACAAAGTTTACCATTTTGACAATAAATTGGGCTTCCGCAAAATACAGAGCGATATATTGGCCATTTCAATCAGTACAGAAAAGGAAGACCAGATTTTCCGTTGACTTTCCACACTGAAAATTCCGAACTTAAAAGCACATGACGGACAAATCACACAGTAAAACGGACAAAGAAATACTCTACAAGCCTGTGAGGAGTTTCTTATGACCAGGCACCCAGAGATGCGTCACTGTTTAATGGTCCTGAATCACGAAAGTTGCTTCCTTTTTGGAAATGATGGTATTCTTCGTAAGAAATCTGTCATCCGATCAAGAAAAATCTTGTCACGGATAGAAGGATTAACTGAAACTGAATGCTGGTTCAGTTAACCTCAACCAGAACAACACAGTGTGAATCGTAAATCCGAAGAACCCGCCGTCGTTATAGTGTCCGAAAGGCACACCATCTACGAGACGAACCGATCAATTTTTGAGGCACCTTGAATAAGCAGTAAGCTAGAAAACCATTAAAGAGCATCGATGGTAATAGGGATTACATGGCTGACATAAAAAGCCTGCGACTGGTTGCATTAACTTAACAGCTGAGTAGCTTGACGAGCAAGATAAATGCTTGGAATAAACCTAGCACTTCCGCAATCAAGTCTGTAACATAAAACCACAAATGCGTATCGTGACATCTGTTGACTCCGTGTGGCGAATGCTTGCGTAAGAACACCGAGGGTCAACATTGTGCGGTTTCTCGCGGACGATAGGTGCAGTCGCTGTCTTACTTGATTGTTTTGGTTTTATGTGAGCTCAGGTTCCTGCAGTGACAAGTCTTCAACAAAAATTTTGAAGACAACGTTGCGGTGAAATCGGGCTACTAACTTGGACATTTGCAAATGAGTAGTAGGAGATTAGATTTGTATATAATATGATTCATCATGCAGCTTGAACGCTCAACTCACCATTGAAAACCATGGAAGCACTGTACAGCTGTTTCATCCTTGTTGGGAATCATCAGCAGTGCACATCCACCGAGCCCCCACGGGGACTCGAACCCGGGGTGAACGATTGTGAATCGAACACCTTAACAGCAAGGCTATCCGGGCTGGCTCTCAACGGTTTGTTGAACATCTACACTACATGATATAGCACCCTTCCGTCACCGGCTTTTGAACGGTAACAACCCGCTTCCCACACAGCGATCGACTCCTATGATGGATGACTTCTCTGTAGGGGCCTAAGTACAACGAAGGCATTCCGTTATGAACAACCTACAGAGCTTGGTTACTATTTGCAAATGAGTAGTAGGAGATTAGATTTGTATATAATCTGATTCATCATGCAGCTTGAACGCTCAACTCACCACTTGGACATTATCAAGATGTGCAGGTGATGTCTCTCACCACAATGTTCACTAGGTTTTCACTCTTGAAGACCCTATGTTGAAAGGTTTCTGATATAATGTAGGGATGAAGCTAGACCAGGCCAAACCGGATAAATTTGTGGTTAGGCATTCCACTCTCAATCGTATGCCTCGAGTTCCAGTCCCAATGGGGGCTCGGTCGATCTGCACAGCTGACGATTCACAATAAGATGGAAGCAGAGATGCAAGGCTTTCACGGCTTTCGATAGTAACTTAATATTTGTTTCCAAATCGCCTTGCAGTCAAATCAAATCAAATCTCTAACTAAGATAATAATAATAAGTTCATCGTTTTTTCTAGTTTTCATGTATTATGTGCTATTCAAAACATTCTGTATTTCATTCAAATTCTTCCGCTTCTATGAGGAGGATATTGAGAGCCCAACTTGGTACGGAGTTTACCAAGATACTATATGGTTCGCAAAGGTGGCATTGAAATGGGCCCAGTTCACGAATTACGCCTTGCAGACTTATGCAATGAATTCGCAATGCTCCGTTCTAGAACAGACAAAACAGACAGTGAACAGCGGATATGGTCAATGATATTAGGCATACGCTTTGGTGTGATAGTTTTTTGACTCAATATGAAAAATAGTATAGTGGGGATTCGAAGCCAAGCAACCCAAGCACAACTACCTGGAAGGATATCAGGCGGCTAATGGAAAAGAACTCAAAGTGAATTAACGAAAGAGCTGGCAACAGTAGTCACTTCTTCCTCTACAAGCAGTACGACAAAAATTCCATTTGATCCACGCCGATATGTATATATCACCAACTACGGATCACCAGCAACTGAACTCTACAGGCTGTGCACGAACACCGCCTCCGCCACGTCTATGCCCTACTTGCTTCTCGCGAAAGTGTTATGTAAGCGACAGATAATAAGCAATTTAGATGCGATACTATCTAGGAGTATTCCTCCCACGGTTTTCACACAAGTACACGTCACGTTTCTTATAGATTGGTGCGACCGCCCATTCACACCAGTTCTTCGCAGCTTGTTTTTTAGACTATATGATACCGAGGGGTTTTATTAACTCCAGCGCTAACGCTGAGTTGTCGCCTTACAACCGGACGGAGGCAACCCACACTGTCCAGCAGCCTTATATTGTTTAAGATTTGTGTTTAGGAATGTCTTGAACCTCCGTTTAGATCCTCTTTTTAGAGAAGCTACTTGGTCTACAAAATGTGAAGCTGAATGGGTTTGGGTCTTCAAGAGTGAAAACCAATTGAACATTGTGGTGAGAGACATCACCTGCACATCTTGATAATGTCCAAGTGGTGAGTTGAGCGTTCAAGCTGCATGATGAATCAGATTATATACAAATCTAATCTCCTACTACTCATTTGCAAATAGTAACCAAGCTCTGTAGGTTGTTCATAACGGAATGCCTTCGTTGTACTTAGGCCCCTACAGAGAAGTCATCCATCATAGGAGTCGATCGCTGTGTGGGAAGCGGGTTGTTACCGTTCAAAAGCCGGTGACGGAAGGGTGCTATATCATGTAGTGTAGATGTTCAACAAACCGTTGAGAGCCAGCCCGGATAGCCTTGCTGTTAAGGTGTTCGATTCACAATCGTTCACCCCGGGTTCGAGTCCCCGTGGGGGCTCGGTGGATGTGCACTGCTGATGATTCCCAACAAGGATGAAACAGCTGTACAGTGCTTCCATGGTTTTCAATGGTGAGTTGAGCGTTCAAGCTGCATGATGAATCATATTATATACAAATCTAATCTCCTACTACTCATTTGCAAATGTCCAAGTTAGTAGCCCGATTTCACCGCAACGTTGTCTTCAAAATTTTTGTTGAAGACTTGTCACTGCAGGAACCTGAGCTCACATAAAACCAAAACAATCAAGTAAGACAGCGACTGCACCTATCGTCCGCGAGAAACCGCACAATGTTGACCCTCGGTGTTCTTACGCAAGCATTCGCCACACGGAGTCAACAGATGTCACGATACGCATTTGTGGTTTTATGTTACAGACTTGATTGCGGAAGTGCTAGGTTTATTCCAAGCATTTATCTTGCTCGTCAAGCTACTCAGCTGTTAAGTTAATGCAACCAGTCGCAGGCTTTTTATGTCAGCCATGTAATCCCTATTACCATCGATGCTCTTTAATGGTTTTCTAGCTTACTGCTTATTCAAGGTGCCTCAAAAATTGATCGGTTCGTCTCGTAGATGGTGTGCCTTTCGGACACTATAACGACGGCGGGTTCTTCGGATTTACGATTCACACTGTGTTGTTCTGGTTGAGGTTAACTGAACCAGCATTCAGTTTCAGTTAATCCTTCTATCCGTGACAAGATTTTTCTTGATCGGATGACAGATTTCTTACGAAGAATACCATCATTTCCAAAAAGGAAGCAACTTTCGTGATTCAGGACCATTAAACAGTGACGCATCTCTGGGTGCCTGGTCATAAGAAACTCCTCACAGGCTTGTAGAGTATTTCTTTGTCCGTTTTACTGTGTGATTTGTCCGTCATGTGCTTTTAAGTTCGGAATTTTCAGTGTGGAAAGTCAACGGAAAATCTGGTCTTCCTTTTCTGTACTGATTGAAATGGCCAATATATCGCTCTGTATTTTGCGGAAGCCCAATTTATTGTCAAAATGGTAAACTTTGTTCATATTCACTACCTTTGTTTTTCAACATTTGGTGGTGGTTTTGTAATTGGTTTCCGTGGGACCATTGCTTTGGGCTTGGTATGCAGTCGCGTACGCAAGCACATCTGCGACTCTTCACTCTGAAGGCACAATAATTCACCAGATATCCCGAAATTCATGAATATTTATTAACAAGGCTACCTTGTTGCTCGTGAACGGTCACTTCCTTAATCCATCACGTAAACTACTCAGTCATATCGATTTCCCATTGGCAACTTTGGAATAGGATCAATAAACTCAATAAACAAAAAGTTCCTCAATGAGTAGAATGTTTTACTCCCTATTTTATTTGTCATGTAGTGGCGGTGCAGTATTTCAGGAAGTCGCTACCAGCTATAGGTTGCTTAAAGGAGAAAATTTATCGAGTTTATTGGACATGATTTATAATGTGCATCAAATTTGACTGACTCAAATCTCTCGAAGGAAACAACGTTCCTCATAGTCGGGCAACGCACCATTGTGTGTTCGTGCACAGCCTGTAGAGTTCAGTTGCTGGTGATCCGTAGTTGGTGATATATACATATCGGCGTGGATCAAATGGAATTTTTGTCGTACTGCTTGTAGAGGAAGAAGTGACTACTGTTGCCAGCTCTTTCGTTAATTCACTTTGAGTTCTTTTCCATTAGCCGCCTGATATCCTTCCAGGTAGTTGTGCTTGGGTTGCTTGGCTTCGAATCCCCACTATACTATTTTTCATATTGAGTCGAAAAACTATCACAGTGGAGCTCAATCCAATCTAGCGATAAGGACAGGCTTTATTTACGCGAAGTTAAAGGCGGGAAGCGAGAAGCCTACTCACCGAGAGATGGCGCAGTGCGGTTTATGGACCAAGCATCTATGAAGCCTCTGGGATCAGTCGAGCATTGGTCCCAGTTATCCAACCAAAGTTATCGTCCCTCTTTCCATAGTTCAAAGGGTTCCCGCAACGTTTTACGCTGAGCTAACCATGCTGACGCCAACAAACTAGAGCATGTGGCACGGGCTCGGTTCTGGTGGCCTTACTGGCGCAGAGGCATTAGACTTCTGCAAGACTTGCGAACGTTGCGGCAGTTAAAAGAATACCAGAACTGCACTACTACCCCCTTTACGGCCCATGATGTTTGGGTTACCTAACGAAGTAGTTGGTATGGATTTAGCGGACCGCTGCCACTTACAGAACGCGAAAATAAGTACCTGCTGGTTCTAGTTGAATATTTCGCTAAGTGGTGCGGACGACGCCCTTGAATTCCGGGGATCCCAAAATCGTTGCGGGTGCAATCCTAAAGCATTGGATTTGTCAGTAGGGTGCACCAGGCCAACTGCATTCTGACAAGGATATGGATTTTGAGAGCTGCCTCACACAAGAGCTTGTAGGTCTCTTGTTATTGGGAAAACACGCACTTACCGTGTGGGCTCCTTGAATGGGGTCCAAGAAATCCATCCATTAGGTGATTAGGCATATCAGATGATGTAGCTAGGTGCGGTTTTCGAACTTAAACTTGCTTGATCAACTTGATGCTACTATTTGTGGAATCAGAAGACACACCAACTGACACTGAAATGTGTTGGTCACTTAGCATATAAAAACGGAATGCATATGCAAACAGATATCCACCCGTGAGCAATATGACTGCTGAGAGCAAACTTGCCAAACATTGCCATGTGACGTAGATCATGCGCGCAAGATATGCGTACTGCGACAATCAATATCCATCACTGCACTAAGATGAGTCATACGCGCATGGTGCATTTGTTTGTGTGCAGAAATACATGGGTACCGATTGGAGTATACACTGAACAAATGAGCACTGACTATTTCAAATCAGTTTTCTCGAATTGCAAATGGATAGGACAGAATCACCACATATACGCAATACCGGTACAATCACTGTTCTGGATTGATGAAATACGGGTTCTAGCATATAAAACTAAGAACGTGGGACTTAAGTCGAATCCGGTGAACCGAATGCAACCGCAAACTCCTCCAATGACTGCACATAAGTCAATTTACACCTTTCCAAAAATCCATAAACCGTTATAACTCAGGTATTCCGCCGCAACCAGCGGTGTCTTCGTGGGACATCCACTACTGATGGAAATTTGCGTCTAACCACCAGAGTTCATACTGACCTTAACTGCAACCACCAATTTAGCATACACTGAACTTCCGATGAAATGAAAGCCTCTCACACCACTAAAAAGTTCGAATGAACGACAGCGCCAACCTGGCAATTTGGAGCTTCTAATTTTTCTATTACATGCTTGCGTATGAGTGCAGCAGAAAGAGTATATCCCATAGCATTGAAGGCCCACTGCACTATTAGGAATAACCGAGGACTAGACCCTAAGAATTGGAGCAGAGAACTACATAAGGTCTCACCAAGCAGGTCTGTCCCGGGGCAAAATGATAAGCAGAAAATCACGTCTGTAATTATCAATAAAAAGTTTTTAAGGAGTTTATTTTTTACAAAAATATATGACGGTTTCATTCTTGAGCAACAAAGGGGTTTGCTATGGATTCCATACCGTCAGCGGGACAGACGAGTTCAACCGATGGCCCCCTGAAGAGGAAGAAAGGTAATGCTATTATTATCATTTTTACTACTGCAGAAACACAGAGATTATAAACTGATAACTGATGCACACAACACTCACGGAAATGAAGCAAACGACATGGTAAAACTGCTTCAATCTTTATTTTTATGCGGGTGGGAAAAAACTATACAATGAATGCAAAATCAATGTATCACCTGGAACATTACCTCTGGTTCCAATTGAAACCGGTCAAATTCCAGTTTTCACTACTGAAACTAGGCCCAGTAGTCAAAAATATACAGCAGTTACTTCCCCTAGTGTTCTGAGCGTACCTACATCTTATATCACCTAATTTTCCCGAATGACCCATCTAATCTTTGCACCATTCTACCTCAAAGAATACCAGAAGATAGATGATAAAAGTCCCCTTCAGTCGATACAGTATGAATTATAGCCACATCCTAACCATCCCTTATTACGGCTCCGAAGGAGCTACAGTGGAAGTCGATTAAATAAGTGGAAAAAACAGTTGAAGATCAGCACATTGAAGGATGTCAGAGCTATTTTATAGGATTTGGACGACTTGTTCACTAATCTACTGCTTTGGATACGTCCCTAGAAATAGTCCAACTGAGTGGACAACCAAAAGAGTGAAGTTTCTCAAATGAGTGTGACCGATGAATGCAGTGAAAAGCAGAGTAATCAAGCAATATGCACCTGAAAGATTTAGCAAAGATGATCAGTAAATTGGGATTTTTATCCGATAGAACGGCAACTGGGCGTTCCTGATAAGACGCCACAATCCTGGATCACTCTTCTAGAGGAATACAAAACTAAGTTGTGTAATTATTGAATAATTCCCATTCCTTATGTCATACGGTCCCGAAAGCAAAGTCATTGAATAAATTAGTGTACGAGAACGACAATTTCGACTACTGGCACAGCACCAGGCAAAAAGCGGACTCAATTATTTGCGGATCAGGTGTACGGCTGTCTGTTCATTCCCATGTCTGATGCAATTCGCAAACCAATTCAATTAAGATAACAGGCGAGTGGACAAACCCCTCAAATCATGATGACGGTATGCACTTCGGTGCATTTGTTTGCCCATTTAGAGGACACAGACCAAATTCCAGACACGCCCAACATCGGTGAACAATGTTATCTTTCATCTTCCGAGCGAGGATACCCTATAAAGGATTTTTCTCTCCAAACAAAAGAATTTACCCTGCATTTTTGGCTACTGAAAGTAGTTTCAATGGCAAAAACTGGAAATCGGTCGACTTCAAAGGGAATCGGACTTATTGGTCAGACGGCACAAAAGATTGAAGTGTGTATTTTAATTTAAAGTAGGAGAAGTAAACCCTACTTCATCACAATTTCACTGCAATACTGGGATGAGACAGCAGTTACGACCCTGAGAACTGAAGTAACGAGCCACATGTCACCCGGGCGACAGCGGATTGCAGTTCAGTTCAGTTCAGTTCTAACGTCGCCCTTTTGTGCTATGGTGGCAACGTGGCCGACAGAAACGGGTTCCAAAACTCTTCTCTCCGAGACAATAGACGCCTAAGTCACTCGATCATCACCGATTATATCTTCTATCATTCTCAGTTTGTGCCGAGCTTGCAAAATAGAACACAAAGCAAGTAGATGAGATGGACACTGTATCCGAGCCAATGATACTAGTAGCGCGAACAGCTAGTCTAGTTTCAGAAGTGTGAAATATAAACAGACTAATTCGATGACTACGCCAAATCTGCGAAATGCCACGCAAGCAGAGCCAAAAGCGCGAGAGCCACGGTTGAATGAACTGAACTGAGCTGGTCAGAGGTTCGATTCCTGCCATCACCGATTACTTCGGTGGTAGAAAGTAAGCCACTGTAGTCTGGTTCGTTTCCACACGTGACCTACTAAGACCTTATTTGGTTTTCCGTTCGAAGTCACAGTGTCTGGCTGCCGGCTATCCCTAACAGTGCAGCCAATGGAGTATACTCCTTCCACTGCGCAGACTAGTAACAAAAATGTGATGATCAAAGATGGACAAAAGGTCATTACTGAACACTGAAACAAGTCATGACTAGCAGCGTAAAGGTGAGCACTGCATGCCACAGTACTGTACACTAAACTTTAATGGAAGAATCATATCGTCATCTCTATGGGTGGTGACAACTACGGAACGCAGACTGAGTCGATATCAAACTCCTGTCCGGCGTCACTAACAGCGATCATAGTTGCTCAAAAAACAAACGTTTCAACAGTTTTCATCACGTCAACAAAATAGGTGAATGAATAACTGAACTCTTCCTAGTTTCATGGAATTTCTTTGCAATGAGAATGTTTGAACCATATTCTAAAGCGATTCAAACAAAGCGAGGTTGTCCAAAACGCTTTGCGCGATAGTGGCAGCATCACAAACCGTTGCAATGTTGTTCAAACAATCCGAATCTCATCGCTCTCATCAATGACCTCTACACTTCTATTGACCAGAATTTATTTTCTATCCAAGAACGGACGTCTAAATTAACAAACAATAAGACAAGGGGGTGTTGTATTACACTTTAGTTGCTGCCTGACATTCAAGTGCTCTGATAAGTTTCATTTATAAACCAAGCACTTCCTGTCTCACGAGAAAAGTCTTTAGGGCCGTCACTTCCAAGAAAGCAAATCTGTGCGGGTACTCATAAATATGAACGCCGTATGATATAGCTCAATTATCTGACGAAAGACAAATTTTTTTTTGACGCATACGGAAAGCAAGTGAAAACCTGCCTCGCGTTTATGATTCTGTTGTAGGCGTTGCGTGAGCATTATGGGAAAAATTACGGACGATACAAGGCTCAACATGACTTGCATCAGGCTTATCCCTTGATGATTCGAGTAAATTTCACGAAAACGATTCTCATCATCAGTACACACATCACTGTCGAACAAAAATAAATAGTGAAGCCAAATCTAAACAACGGAAGGAGAATTAATGACCAAGTTAAAGAAGACTATATGGGATTTCGTTTGAGAAATAAAATAAATAGGAAAAATTGACATGGTTTACACACTGGTTCTTGGTTAATTGATAGTAAATCACGACGAGACTGCACCTTGACTGGTGTGATGGCTTGCGCGCCTCTATGAACCAAAGAGCTATATAGGATGGCTTCTTTAAGCCGGAGATGCAATCATACCCGACAGGTCAATGGGTAGAGGTCAGACAAACTTCAGTCTCCAGGTCCTCCAGGTTGGGGGTCGATCTGAGCTGGCAACTCAGTCGGAAAAATCAGTGGAAGAATAATTGGTCCAAGCAAATGGGCTTCCACTAAGCCATCCCGCTGCCTTGCGGATAGGTTCTTGTTAGAACTGAAGGCTTTGGATGAGGACCCTAATCGTTCTCCTGCTTTGTGGCTGGACTACCCAGCAGTACCCATTCAACATCTCCCATGAACTGCACGAATACAAAGAATTCCATACTGCATCGGTCGTCGCGCAGGATAATCAGGATTGCCCTGCCCATTGCATCGAGCGGTATGGGTAGTGATAAGTGTGCTACTGCTCAGAGTTCCCTCTCTTTTATTCAACCTTTGTCTTCTGTCCCCAACCACCTCTCTTTGCCCCATCTATCCACCCATAATGCTCCCACTGATAACACGGTTGATACTCGCAACGATTCAATATCAAATAGTGTCGGGAATACTCCTCTGTCTGGTAACTCATATTTTCTCAAGCCTCGTCTGCCTCTGAATCTCGGCTTCTTCAACGTGCGTACACTCATACAGGCCGGTCAGCAGGCGTGCCTAGCCCTCACAATGACCTCTCTGAAGATTGATGTCTGTTGTTTAAGTGAAACGCGTATACAGGATTTGAGCAGTGTAATTCAACTAACTGCTCCTGGTATCTCATCGGGGTATTTTCTGCCCACTTCAGGGGACGAAGTAGCTCGAGCTGCGGGTCAACATGGTGAAGGAATAATCTTGACTGACAAGGCTGAGGCTACTCCTTCAGACTGGACCCCGTTTATTAGTCCTATATGTTTTGTGACCCTCAAGGAGTTAGTTGGCGTTCGAAAGGACAGTTGTGTTAAACGCAATTTGTTCGTGATCTTGGCGTACGTCCAAACGGACTGCAGCTCAGACGTGCAGAAAGATGAGTTCTATGATGAACTCTCCACCCTGGTTTACAGCAGTAAGGGTTTTGGCATTGTAGTGCTAGCTGGTGACTTCAATGCACAGGTTGGCAAACTTAGTGTGTCAGAAGCTTGTTTAGGTGGGCGTTGTGCTTTACCCACTCACCCCACAGATAACGGGGATAGAGTTCTCCAGTTCTGTACAGACAATCAATTGTTCTTGTCTAGCACCAATTTCCGACACAGCTTGCGTCGCACAGCGACATGACGCTCTAACTCTCAGGTACTCTAAGCCAGATTGATCATATCGCCGTAAGCTACCGGTGGCGCAGTTCTGTTCAGAACTGTAGATCTTACTGGTCCACGTACGTAGGTAGAGTCGAACCATGTATTAGTTTTAATGCGATTATCTCTCCAGCTCCATGGTCATCGTCGTAAACCGCAAACCCGGTTAGCTGTGCAACGTATGTGTGATCCAGAAGTACGCACTCGGTATGAGCAGAAGCTAGCACATGAGTTAGGATCTGCGATGAACAGTAATGTAGATGATCTTTGGGCTCATATCAAACAGGCGATGCACGTTGCAGCACGTTTTGCCTGTGGTCCTAGATTCGTTGTCCATCAAAGACACTGGATCTCGCAAGAGTCGCTGAGTATAATGGAGCAAAAGCGTCAGCTCTCGAACTGTAAGGAGATGAATAAGATGCGGAAAAAGCTACAAAGGCAGGTTACGAAAAGCCCTAAGAATGATCGCGAAAATTGGTGGATCAATTCGTGGTATCCGAAGAAATGGAAATAGCAGCTGCTTCAGTTAACAGTCGGAGACTGTTCAAACTTATTCGTGACACCGGTGGACGGCGCACCCAGGTCAGTGAAACGATTTGCAATAGGAATGGAGAACCCATCCATAGCCAAGAGCAAATACTTGACCGTTGGACTGAATACTTCAAGGAACAGTTTAGCTGGCCGCACGCTAGTGTAGTTACTCCTGTGTCACTAACTACGAATCCTTGGGTGGTATCACTTAAGCCTCCATCGGAAGTAGAGATAGAGTCGTGCATTCGATTACTAAATCGAGGGCAAGTAGCAGGTCCCGACGAACTCCAGTTCTTTCCAAACTGGGTAGAGATGCTTTGATAAAATCACTTACCGTCTTGCTCCGTGACATTTGGAACGTGGAGTGTATTCCGGTAATATAGAGTGAGTCATTGATTGTTCCCATCTTCAAGAAGAGAATATGCAATGACTGTGGTAACCATCGTGGGAGTAGCCTAATTCCGATAGTCACCAAAGTATTAGCCTTCATTCTACTGCGCCGTCGTTAACCTACTGAGGAGTTTATGGTGAACTATCCGGTTAGTTCGAAACGACGAGCGATGTTCGACAAGGATGTCCTATGTCTCCATTCCTGTTCAACTTCGTCATGGACGAAATAATGGAGAGTGCGCTGCAAACTCTTCAGGATGTAGGCGTCGAACTAGGAAACAGTGGAAAGCTATGTGACCTATATATACAATATAAGGTGATGTTACAAGACTGGACGTCAACGATTCCGAGGATGACTGATCGGTGTGTCTGTACAGTTAGACTGTGTATTCCGTGTGTTGGCTACTAGAGCTTTCTTTCCTTTTCCCACCCCTGTAGGTCCACTCCATGTCCATCTTGTATATTCATACTTTCTAATTCAACGCGCAAGATGGTGAGAAAAAATATATCAAGAAATCTGTTGGATTTTGTGTGGTTTCAACTGATCAACCCAATGCATAAAGTGCAGTCTGTCCAAAAAATGCGCGATCACTTCAATTCTGTCGAAAGAATTCAAACAACGCTGCCGCTGATTCCCGGTTGACAGCATCCAACACGATTTCTAAAGCTAAGCATTAGTGCCTATTGAACATTTCTGGCTTGAAATTCGGTAGTATAAACTGGAATTCGACCGTATGTCAGCACTTCGACCGAATTGAGTTGATCCTAAATTATTGGGACAGACTGCACAAATCAGTCATGGTGACCGCTACGTGAGGGACGTGATTGGTAGCGCTACCGTAGTTTCAAATCAAATGGAATGTTTATTCAGCTCTGTTTAGTTTTAAATTTGAAAGTAAAATCAAAAGCACTGGGCTGTTCAAGGACAGCATATGGATGAAAATTCATTGACAGCACTGATCTCTGCCTATTCCACTCAGCGTTGGACAGCCAAAAATCGATACTCACCTGCAAACTACGAGACCCAATTCTCGTGTATCCTCGGTCAAACGGTGCGGATCATCGGGATCACGGAGATACTCTGTTGTGCAATCTAAGACCATGTTCTGTAAATTGTCGCAACCTTTCAAAATTCCCGTCGCTTCGCGGCCACCGGAAAATTTCACACGAATTCTTTTGTCCAGATATTTGCTCAATTCAATAATGGACTCTTTGCGGCGTTTTTCAGTAGGTTTATCACCGGCTGACATGACGGTTTAGGCTGAAATGTACTGGACCAGAAAAGTAGTCTAAGAAATTAATCCTGCTTTTGTGCCCAAATACAGCAATTCAACCGGATCTGTATGAAAATGAAAACATACCATTAGACTACTAGGCGCTTGATACGGTTTGTATGATGTTTATGCGGTTGTAGGTTATGCTCATAATGCGCGTACTACGCAGACGTTCTGGACAACTATGAAACACTGGCTCTGATTAAAAGGAGTCACAGAATGTGATCAGACTTTGTAGTGATATTGAATTAAAATAAACAATCGTGAAACCAAAATGAGTGCTTGATACGGCTTATTACAACATGAAAACTGAGTACGAATAATTGGAAATGAGCTTGTTTGCCACTTTTTTTACGTTCAATGTGTTCTGAGATTTCTCAGACAATTTCAAAAACGACGTACGGTGTGCCTTCAAAAGCAGGCAAAAGACTAAATATGTACCTTAAAATAAATAACAATGGTCTCTCAATTCATTAATCACGTATCGAGTGATTTGGTATCCGAACACTCGCGAAAAAAACTACGGTCAAATAAAAAAGGAAGCACTGATCACAATTTTTTGAGATAAAACAATCACACAATCTTTTCACAGACCGATGTTTTACACTTCTGACCGACCGCGAACTTCTTCTGATCCAAGAAAGGTGTCCCAGTGCTTTCTGTCATCTGGTTCGTACGTTGGATCACCAGTTTTCTGGATTATAATTTTGATATTCGGCACCGTTGAACTACAACGTTCGGTCAAGTCGATGAGTCATCAGGACTGACAGGCGGACAAAAACAGGCGAGGAAGAAACCGTCATCGCGTACCTAACGCTAGAAGACGGTGTTAGGATACCGTTTTATGACACAGTGCGCTCCGCCCAACATCACTGCAGAAATCCAATAATCAACAAAACGCGACCCAATCTTACATTAAGAGATGAAGACCACACAACCTTATAGGCCACCAACCATCAATCGCTGTTCATAACTAACTCTCTTTTTCTCACAAAAACAGCGAGATCGAAGAACTATTGCTCCAGTTCCAAATCTCAGCAGCGTGCGAAATTCCCACTAAGCCATCAACTGACACCCTGGTCAACACTACAGAATCGCTGATCTTGAGTTGATTTGGATTTTGCGGGTCCCATCAAAGGCGTGATATCTTCTTTATAAACTAATTTCCCAAACGGCCATAAGTTTATTCTCTCTCGCCCACAAATCCCACGACGACCATATAGTAGTTCAAGCTCCGATAAAGAAACCTTGGCCGGGATCGCCCTAATGGTTTTTTGCTGAGGGGCATTGCATTCAAGGAGGGAGACGGTCAAAAGTAAGTAGCTGTGTAATTAGTATTACTTAAAACATGAAGTTAGCTAAAAAGCATCTTGCGTCTACCAACCATTCCACAAAGTATGGTGAACCAAAAGGACCTGTGCCGACTTGATAACGATTCGTGAGCAAAAAGCGTGATGTTGAGATGCGTTTCTTACAATTTTACACAAACACCGCTTGCTATCATCAGAATTGCTGTTCGCCTATTCACTGTCTGCGTCACATTGACAAGCGAATTATATCGTCTTAGCATGAAACGAGAACCTTCCCACCACTAATCAATTCAAGCTTTTACAATTATTGCTGACTGACATAAGACTCAGTCAACACGATTAGAATTTACCAAAACCGGTGGCTCAATGATTCTAACTAACGAATCTGGTACACCAGGCCTAGAAACCTATTTTCAATCCGGTGAAAAATACACAAACAAATACGAGGTACACCGATGGGGCCGCCACTTTCACACCTTCTAGCAGGCTCATTATATATATATATATATATATATATATATATATATATATATATATATATATATATATATATATATATATATATATATATATATATATGTTCACTAGCATCTAATTTGAATCGTCTGGAGTGTGAATGGATACTCTTCATTGAAGAGCCCACAAATGAATCACAACTGTGAGTAGTATGTATGTACTATCAATGTGAGCGCTTGCACACGCAGCCTCGTTGTTCGTTGGGTTAGCAGTGACCTAGACATGAATAACTATGAGAAATCACAGTTGTGATTCATTTGTGGGCTCTTCAATGAAGAGTATCCATTCACACTAGACGATTCAAATAAGATCCTAGTGAACATATAACATCGGAGTGTACAAGTGTGAAGAAGAGCAGGCAGAGGAATACCGAGTACGCATACCTGATGAGCGGCAACAACCGCGAAACCGGTCGTGTGCTCCCGGGGAAATTTTGCACACCCGTTTGCATACTACTTACTATCAATCATATATATATTACACTGGCTTGAGAACAAGCATGGTGCCAACGCAACAACAACAGAGAAAAATTACAAAATCGGGGGCGGGGAATTAGGAGTCAACATAAAGGTTACAACAAGTAAAAGCAAATCATTTGATATTTTTACCGTACACGTCCTGTGGATTTTCTTTGTCTGTTTTTCAATTTTTTATGGGGAATGGAAAGTCAACAGACAGGTCATACAGCATTCGCGCCACTGGGCTTGGTTCCGAGCCGTATCTCTCAACGTCTCTAACCAACGGCAATCGCCATTTCTTTGGCCCCAACGAGGAAAGCGGGAAGCATCAATCCAAGTCAAAGCCGAAGCTAATTTCTTCACGCCCCTGCGCCAGGTCATAGCCTTACCGCCGCGTCGTCTCTTCCAGCTTTGCCCAACATGTGCAAAAAGAGCACGAAAGGGTAAACGATGGACAGGCATACACAAAACATGCCCGGGCCGTCGGAGACGTAGAGCGATTATCTTGGTCAAAGGACGACTATCAGCACTAAACACACGATGATGGACCTAATCATTGTTCACCCGATGTTCCCACCAGACACGAGCAATGCTTCAGGGACACCGTTGGTCGTATGCAGAAAGTCGCCGGGTATCCTCAACGCGGAGGGGCCATGTATCACAACCATAAAGAAGAACGCTAGGAACTGTGGCACTGTACACCCTTTCCTTCAGGGAAAACCGGGTGTCATGGCGGCATCACAGAAGACGCAAGTTCGCGAAAGCTGCTCTGGCTCTCGCAACTCATGTTATGATCTCTTCGACACCACCGCCAGTTGTGATCAAGCTCCCGAGGTACTTAAAGCTATTGACCACCTCTAACCGATCATCACTACGGGTGGATGCAAGCACAGGCTCCTGTCAGTTTTCAAGAAGCACTTTGAAAGCGCAAAGCACATACCATATCGGGACATCTCAATCGCCAAGCGGTCCAATGCATTTTGAATTGCCTGTGGACTATCGCTCAGTGAGGCGATATCATCGGCGTACTCTAAGTCAAAAACTCTGTTCCTTGGGAGAAGTTCAATCCTTTCATTTGGAAGATCAGATAAAGCGTTCTGTAGGATATCCTCTATAGCAAAGGATGACGAAAGCTGGCCACAAGCCCTAACCCGTCCTGAGGTATGACGATAAAACCTTCTAAGGACTGACACACTTCTCAAGTACACCATTCCCGAAGAAACAATACCATAGTGCAGGACTATCGACAGAGTCGGAGGCCGCGGGAATTTCTACGAAAACCACGACCGTTGATCTTTCGAAGGTGCAACGGTGCTCTAACAGATTTCGGAGGGTGATGGTTTGATCGATGCATCCACGACCGGTACAAAACCCAGCCTGTTCCTCGCGAATTTGCTGATCACGCGCGTTGTACAACCTGCGAAGAATGACAGACGCTAGCGGCTTAGACGATAACGAGATTAGGTTTATATCCCTATGGTTGGCGCAGTCACTGCGCGGGCACTTCTTGAGGATGGGGACAACGATTGATGGCAAGAGTCTCCAGTGTACGAGCTAAACACGCCTGTTGTCCTATACGCATCAGCGTTCGCACATTAAATGTGGCCAGTTTAAAAAGACACTTGGGGCGAGGAACAGCATCACCTGGTGGAAGCGGATTCGGTGAGACTAGGATATTAGACGAAGCAGGACACGAGAGAACATCAACAGGACTTCCCTCAGAGACATTACCACAAGAAAGGTCGACGACAGTTCCCGAATAATTTGAAAATGCGTGTGCAAGGGTGAAATGTGCATGGTGTATGAACATCAGCGCGAGCATATTTTGACGAGCGTACCGATCGAGTTGTAAGATATTCATCGGTTGCACTGTTGTCGACGTCGTGGGCTATTGTACTCCTCGTCGCCCAGTCCAGAGTCGGCATTTTAATTCGAAGATGCACCTTTAGACTTTGCTCCACCAAGTGAGTTTTGCAAGGCAGCAGGGTTAGTCCGTATGAGCCGATGACCAATTGTGCGACTTATTCACCTCTTCCGCGAACCTCTGGGAGCCGGTGACTGGTTGTTCAGTTCATACGCCCTTCGGATGAGGCTATACATCCTGGATGCTCAGTAAATCCCTCCGCCACAGATGCCGGTGAGCATACCGTTGTACGACTCATACGCCACCTATGGTTGGTTTAAAATCAGGGTTCAGCCAACTCCCCTAGAATGACTATTAGTCAGTCAACCAGGTGGAGAGCGCCAGGCATTCGCCTTCGTTCTCACACTTCTGTGGAAACACCTCCGCCACGAGAAGGCAGTGTGTAGGACTATCTCAGCAGAGGTTATATGTGACGCGCGGTCTTTTGGGAGCTCTTCGAGAGGCGTTTAGGGCGAAGAACCAACTCGGAGCCCGAGACACCCTACTCCGACCATACTGACTCAGTCTTGAAACAATTCGAAGCGAAGACATTCGAAACAACCAGATCTCGTCTTTGGATTAGATACGTGACAACACATTTGTGATACTGGAAAAATCCCAAACAGATTGATTATATCAACATCTGAACACACCAGCGATCGAAATGAAATTAACGAGAGGAAAATACAAGGCGAAACTGCCATTTTTTGACACTCTGCTCATGAGGCAAACACAAGGAAACCTTGGAACCACGGTCTATCGAAAACCGACGACAACCGATCGCGTACTCAATTTCAAAAGCAATCACCCAACATGTCACCATCATCATCATCGTACAGCGTTATACAGTAGGGCAAACCCCACTGACCACTGCCTTTCTCACCATGTTGCACGCTGAATTAAAAAGTATGAATATACAAGATGGACAGGGAGTTGACCTACAGGGGTGGGAAAAGGAAAGAATGCCCTAGTAGTCGACACACGGAATACATAGTCTAACTGTACAAACGCACATCGATCAGTCATTCTGATTTGAAAGAAAGTGACAACATGATCACCACTGTTCACGGTTAGCTGCCATATCCTTCAGTGTCTCCAGCCAACTGGTAGACGGATCTTTTGGACCCCAACCACGAAGGCGTGAGACACCTACTTTTCCTAAGTTTGCTGCAGATTTCCTCATTCCTCGCTGCCACGTGATCTGTTGACCTCCACGTGGTTTCTTCCACTCCCGAGGAGAAACGGAAAACAGGCACAGTACGACAGACGTGTGTTTACTATACGTAACACCTGTCCTAACCAACAAAGCCTACGAAGCTGGATACGCTGTGAAAGAGAGTTCCCTGAAATGGTACCCACTACTCGATTTCTGAACTCGATCATTCCATGCAGTCTTAGCAATACTACGCAAGCATGGCTGGTCGAAAACCTGAGGGCGCCAAATACATTCTCGCAGCTAAAAAATAACAACACACGACATATCAACTTCAGTGAAATATCAGGTCGCCGCCACAAGTGCTTCAGTCCAGCGTACGCCGATCGAGCCTTCGATATCCACGTGCTCATCTCTACTACTGTGTTCCCATCCGTCGTCAAGCTCATGCCGAGGTAGGTGAAGTGGTCGACAATTGTCAGTTCCTCCCCATCGAGCACCAAACTAACAATCATTGACGTCCAGTCTTGTAACATCACCTCATATTATGAAGGTGCAAAGCGCATGCCGAATGCAGCTACACCCCGTGAGAGTCTATCTACTGCACGTTGAGCATGTTCCGTTCATTCGAACAAGCGGACAATTTCATCTGCGTAATCTAGGTCACACAGTTTTTCACTATTTCCCAGTTCGACACCTACATCCTGTAGATTTTGCAGCGCACTCTCCATTACGTCGTCCAATGGACATCCCTGTCGAACACCGCTGGTCGTTTCGATCCAACTAATTAGTTTGCCGTAAACCTTTACGCGGCCAGAAGTAAGAGAGTAAAACGACGTATGTAGATTCTCGAACTTCTGGGGCATACCTTTCCCATGAAGAGCAATGAACAGCGATGTTCTATCAACTGAATCGAAGGCGCCTTTGAAGTCGAGGGGAGTCACTGGTGTTGATTGACGGCGTGCGTGACGCTCCTCCAGGATTTGACGAAAAACAAAAAATCTGGTCGACTCATCCTCAACCTGGGCCGTTCGGGGAGTGGCAAACAGTACAAAAAGAGTGGGTAAATGAAGGGAATTGAAGTTCCAACCACGTGAATTGAAAGTCTCGGATGGAGAAATCAAGGTGGTAAGTTAGATTGTCAAAACACTACCACCCATTTTGAAAAGAACTGGAGAGAATTCATCGGCACCTGCTGCTTTCCCTCGCTTTCGTAATCGAATGCATGACTCTATCTCTACTTCCGATGGAGGCTCAAGTGATACCACCCAAGGATTCGTAGTTAGTGACACAGGAGTAACTACACTAGCGTGCGGCCAGTTAAACTGTTCTTTGAAGTATTCAGTCCAACGGTCAAGCATTTGCTCTTGGCTATGGATGGGTTCTCCATTCCTATTGCAAATCGTTTCACTGACCTGGGTGCGCCGTCCACCGGTGTCACGAATAAGTTTGAACAGTCTCCGACTGTTAACTGAAGCAGCTGCTATTTCCATTTCTTCGGATACCACGAATTGATCCACCAATTTTCGCGATCATTCTTAGGGCTTTTTGTAACCTGCCTTTGTAGCTTTCTCCGCATCTCATTCATCTCCTTACAGTTCGAGAGCTGACGCTTTTGCTCCATTATACTCAGCGACTCTTGCGAGATCCAGTGTCTTTGATGGACAACGAATCTAGGACCACAGGCAAAACGTGCTGCAACGTGCATCGCCTGTTTGATATGAGCCCAAAGATCATCTACATTACTGTTCATCGCAGATCCTAACTCATGTGCTAGCTTCTGCTCATACCGAGTGCGTACTTCTGGATCACACATACGTTGCACAGCTAACCGGGTTTGCGGTTTACGACGATGACCATGGAGCTGGAGAGATAATCGCATTAAAACTAATACATGGTTCGACTCTACCTACGTACGTGGACCAGTAAGATCTACAGTTCTGAACAGAACTGCGCCACCGGTAGCTTACGGCGATATGATCAATCTGGCTTAGAGTACCTGTAGAGTTAGAGCGTCATGTCGCTGTGCGACGCAAGCTGTGTCGGAAATTGGTGCTAGACAAGAACAATTGATTGTCTGTACAGAATTGGAGAACTCTATCCCCGTTATCTGTGGGGTGAGTGGGTAAAGCACAACGCCCACCTAAACAAGCTTCTGACGCACTACGTTTGTCACCTTGTGCAACTTGATCGGAATACGAAAGAGGGTTATTACCAAGTGAGTACAAATAAGCTGAGTCTGTGGGGCAAACAAGAGCACGCGTAAAATGAATGGAGGAATCCGGCACTAGATCTGTTAGAGCCGTTAATGGGTGACGCTTAATGGTGGGATGCAGTGACAGAAACGTTAAGGTTGAGAGTTCGAGCCTCCGCACGGCTGTACAAGTGAAACACTCAGAAGGATTATCTTGTAGTAGAGATGTAAACCTTTGAGGAAACAAAGTTATGACTGAATACGTGAACTTTTCATGTGATGGGCACCGTAAAATTTGAGTATAAACCAATATGATACCTCAGAGAGAGAAAATATATTTCGAACGTCCGAGGTTTACGATGTACGTACCCACTACTCGTTACTAACTAAACACAAATGGAGAAGGGCAAACCCAAATTACGAACAGATTATATATATAATCGGCTCGAAATCAAACAGGGGGCCAACGCAACAACTGCAGTTACAAAAACTGGGAGGGGAGTATAACAGAGCACAACAAGCAACTAGGAAAAATGTGATTTTCTAGCCGTTTTCATCGAACACTTTTTTGATGTTTTCCACTTTGTTAGTCAAAATGTTCTTGCCTTTAAGGCACGAGTTCAAAAACGTCGCTTAACGCATCTAACCCACGACAATCCTCATCCTTTGGGCCCCAAACCGGAAGGTGGGAAACGCTAACCGAAGCCAATGCTGATTCTAGCAATTTAATATCTTAATGGCAAGTCATGGCCTAACCACCACGTTACTTCCTCCAGCCCAGCAAATGCCCGTAGAGCAGGGAATGAGACGATGGACAGGCATACACAAAACATGTCTGAGTCACCGAAGGCGGTGTAGAGCGCTCTATTCAGTCAGAGGGCGACTATCCGTGCCCAGTGGATGTGTGAATGGTAGCCTTCGATGTGCACTGGTTGCCGAGGTGGACAGTGACTGGAAGATGGGAGAATGTGGTCGATGCATGGCATCGCAGAAACGCACAGGGAACTTAACCGATTCGATTGCGCCTGTGTTGTGTCAAGCTTACGAGAAAATCAACCAAACTGAGTAACTGTATCAGATACTAACTGACCAACAAACGTGTTTGAATGTTACAAGAAACTAATCCACTGGTATTTTTATTTTTGCATGCAGTCGGAAATACCATGAGAGAAGTAAAGGATTCTGCGGAAAATCAAGTTTATTACAAGAATTGATAGAGGAAATCAAACATCATCGCAAAAAGATCGCCCGAGCTTTGTCTGTCTCATTCAAGTTCATATGTCAGTGTGATTAAGGGGAAAGAGGAGAGTTGGAGTGAGACGTGTTGGTTGTCAACTGGTTCACTGATTTGCGAACACAGACGCACGTGAGTGACAGTGTGGGTTGATTTGTGTACAAGTCAGGTGAAAATATAAGATCGATTTGCGACTGGAACTAACTGTCACCCCAGAGAATCGCTTTGTTCGTGCGCTCACAAGAGATCAACATGTGGCCAGCGGGACTCCAATGACAACACACGACAGTATTTCTGAAGTGTGTAAATTGAATAAAAATGTGAATGAACTTGAATAAACACAGAAAAATGGGATCAAATTTGCCTGGTTAGAAAATTGAAGCAACGACGAGGCTCCAGAGAAACACCACTAGCTCATGAACGAAAAATACCAAGTGTTGTAAGGGCACTACATTCAGCATATCTACTGCAAACTACGGAAAAGCATTTAATCACGCTCCTGATGTATAGATGAGACAGCTGCGAACAAACACTTGCGGATTGTACAAGTACCAGAAACAATGGGTGGACAAAGGAGCACCGGATACGTATACCTGATGAACGGCAATAACTGTAAAAGCGATCGTGTGTTCCCGGTAAATTTTGCTCATTTATTTGTAGATACTACCTACGCTAAAAATACGGAGCTGTTTGCTAGATGGAAGGCATCAATTCACGTCGTAACTATGGGATAACAATCATCTGCAAACCGACCCAAAATGGCACCGGTGAAGTAAGGTATCAGTTTAGTCAACGAAATTGCTTCAGCCTTTAACTCTCAACATTACTCAGCCGGAAAACAAAAGTAGAAGCACACTAAGAGTAAATAAAAAATGAACCAGATGATGTAACAGTCGGAACGCTTATGCGTTGTTGGCCGCACTACATGATCATTTTGACTGCTGCCCGTATTCTGGATAACTGCACAACAAGAAATATTTCCCAGCGGCAGGTGAAGATTATCCAAACATTTGCATCAAAAGGGAGTCGTTCTTCGTGTAAGGTACTCTACTTACACGAAATTTGTACCGGTAGGAACGGACGCGACGGTTGCTGGTCAGGGCGATGCCCTCAATTCGCAGCAGGGGTCCTGAATACATCAGGAACGTAAAACGAGTGGAATGCAACACGGCATGGTACGATAATAGCATCCCGTTAGGACTCGCAAAAAAAACAAATTACTGTGAGTCACAAAGCAATGTCAACAAAGATAAGCGAATAGAACATAACCAATACTTACGAGTGACCTTGAAGGCACGCCTCTAACTGCCGAGTCTGTCGATTCCAAATATACACACAACCGTCTTGACCACCGGCCACAGCATACAAAGCGTCTGCGGAGAAACATGGTCGCACGATATCTAACCCAACTCGGAAACCTTCGGCGGTCAGATAATCGCAAACTTTGTTTGTTCTTAAAGACACGACTTCCAGTGTATTGTTTCGCGTACAAGCTAAAACTTGACGCATGTCTGTAGAGAGAATAGCACGCGAAGAGCAAAAGATAAGTTTCCGAATCCACTAAGCTGTTCACTTCGTTGAAACTACCTACGATAATGACCATAAGTGACGTGAAGCGTGAAAAACTTGAAGGATGTACAGTCTGTCCAAAAACATTTGGGATCATGCCAATTCGGTCGACATCCGGATATACGGTTGAATTCCAGTTTATACAACTGATACTACTCTCAGCAGCCAAAAATATACTATGGACACTATTAATTTTGGCTAGTGGGAGTAGTATCAGTTACATAAACTGAAATTCGACCGTATAACAGGATTTCTGCCAAACTGTAGTGGTGCTGAATTTTTTGCACACACTGTACAGCTGATTTTCTTGCACATAGCCGAAATGACAAGCGATTGGGACTTAGTTAAATCGCGATTCCAAACCGTTCAAATCGATATACACCATTGTTTCTGAATTAATTGAGAGAAAATGCATCGTGGATTTCGAAAATGTCGACCTCATCATGCTGCTCGCATTAAGAGAGCAACCGGATAACGAATCGTAATATACTATTAAATATTCCCACGCAATCATCTTTTTCTCCGTTTCCGTCTGAACTACTGCGGTTTCAATGGACGGATGATCAAAAATATATGACCTAAATACGGGATGATCTGTCCAACAAAGTGTCTACTTTCACTGAATAGTTCTAGAAAAACACAGCAAACAATTCATTCTGGAAGACGCACAGTGGAAAAGGCATATACGATTTGAATCTTCTTATTTTATTTCTCGTTCTGTCTTTATTTCATTATTACTTTCAAACACCTGTTTGTGTAAAGTTCATGGGGAATTTTCGATGCGCTCTAGGATACGTCCTTGAGCGAGGAGGTGAAATGGATTGCTGGCTGTACTTTGCTAATTACAGTTTCGACGTGTCCATGAAACGAGCTGATCGAGTATAGTGTCCTGGGGATCGGGCACCTACTTTTCACCTCGGGTAACCACCTATGACTTGTCGACTCACATTGTGACCTGCTCAAATACGACGGTTTAAGATCCCTGAACTTCGTACATGTTCGCGAGTCAGAACGAGTAATTGTTATATCTCTGTATTTTCGTTGAATCCTAGAAAAGCGGCGGTGTAAAACTACGTGAGATTGATCGCACTTTTCCATGCGACCTTCATTGCTGAAAAGTTCATTTCTTCCAGCTGTTAGCCTTTATTCTGATTTTGGTTGCTACTCTGCAGTATCGACGGTGAGATGAACAGAATGAAGAGCTTGCAAACAGAAAAGAAAAGTAAGAGCGGAAATCATCAGAACAGCTCGAATGCAGCTACGAAACTGACCATGACAGCTAGCCAGAACAGAACGATTCATAGGGTGCTAGCCGGTTTTGAGGTTTATTTGACTCCAACAGTTGTTGTGTGTTCAACAGTCCTGCTTTTCCCCCATATGATAAGTAGTATCTGGACGTACGGACAAATTTCCCCGGAACCACACGACCGGTTTCGCGGTTGTTGCCGCTCTCCAGGTATGCGTACTCGGTACTCCTCTGTCCACTCATCTTCATCGCTGTACACTCCGCCGTTAAATCCTCACTATGATCTAATGTGGACCGTTTGAATGTGTGAATGGATACTATTCATTGAACGGTCCATAGATGAATCACAACTGTGATTTCTGTTAGTTGTTCGTGTCTGGGCCACTGCTGGCCCAAAGAACAACGAGGCTGCATGAGCAAGCGCTCATACTGATAGTAAGTAGTATGTATATATACATATATTTATATATCATAATGGAAGAACGATCTCATTTCATTCCCTGCGACCGGATTGCATGAAATGATGAGACTCTTGGCATATCCGTTGGCTGTAAGCAAAAGTCTGGACCGTCAATATTTTCCAAACCCGTGTGTACTGGTGTAACACGTCGGCGAAACAAAATACGCATACCACTAGCATTTCGGTTGGAAGCTTCTATACGAAAATAAATCAAGACCACTGACTTATATAACTGATGCTGAAAAAATACCAACGCCGCATTTATTCTACGGTTGTTAGCGAAAAGCAACGCTGCCCCCGATTCGGTGCTGAGGATTTTAGTGAGACCATGAGTTTTGTTCAAAAATGCCGAACGGTCGAGTAAGCCAACATTTTTCGCTAAATTTGAATTGGATAGTTTTATATTTCTCTCCATTTTAAATTTGACGTTGTATTTCATGGTCTCTGATTAGTCAATCCGTGCATTTCTGCAAGGTCCCTCAAGATAACTACACAAGCAGGAGGGCTGGTATATAATGTGCCTTGCTTCAGCTAATAGTAAATATACGCGCGGTTGTATTCTTGTTCGCCTTTTCGCTCTAATTAACGGGTGCGCTAACCTTGTTGAATACCACACTGTTTCCGAGCTACTCTCAGACCGAGGATCACTTTGTTGTGCGATCGTGGGTCTAGGAGGTCCGACCCAAGTGGTATCGTGTCATATAATGTGGCCAAGTGTCTCGTAACCTGCACAGCGAAACGTTACTAGTGGGTGGCAACATAAGACGGTAGCGGTCGTTGACCACTGAATCTGAAAGTATGCTTTCAAACTCCGCAACCACCGCTTAATCTTGACGACAGACTAATTGGTTCAACGTCTAGGGGTCCAAATTTCATTGGTACTGTTTGATGGCACAGTGGGCCGCTCTAGCCGTGGGGTTAGTCCGTTAAACTAATCTGAAAGGTGACGTTGCGTAAACTACCGACAAAACCAAGGGTAGAGGCGTACAAGAAACTTACCGGAGGATATATCCAATCCGGTCACACGACCGCAAACTGCCACCTCAGTGGAAACCGCACCGGTACGTTCGTCCCAAACGCGCACCTTGTGATCAAAGTGTCCGGTTATAATCGCACAAAGTGGTCCACAAGCGAGTACATCTTGCAACGAGGAGGTAGCCATAATTGTGCGCTTACACATGCATCGTTCCACGTCCCATAGCTATGAACAGAGTCCAGGAAAGACACGGGAAACCGATCACCTTCGTATATTTATTTGTTCCAACGGCATTTGTACTCAAACCCCGCGCGGTTTAGATTTCGGACATGCCTGGTTTATGTTGATTCGTTTCTAAGCGACAAAACTTCCAATAAAATGAAGATAAAAAGTGCAGACCGGACTGATACCGTTGAAGAGCTTACCGTAGGCTGCGGTCAGGAAAATCTTGCGTGAAATTCATCACTTATGAGGACGAACAAAGCGCATAGAATTTTCAATGGATCTAAATGTTAAAACTGGTTAGTCCCTGTTGGATTCTAACCCATACATGGACGCTTCAGCACCACGTGTGCTCTATCAGCTGAGCTACGAGGACACGCCAAGGACTTTGGACTTTTCGCAAATGGATCCCACAGTATATCCACTCAAATCACACTAAAGTATGACATCCGCCACGGTGAACTAATTTTTAATTTTACGGCCTATATTGTGCGGTATATTTTATGACATGCTTGCGTATGAGCGCAGTGGAAGAGGTATATACCCCATAACCACGAAGGTCCTCTGCGCTATTAGGGATAATCGGCAATTAGGCCCTGAGTCCTGAAGGTCTCGAAAGGTCAAGTGTGGTAACGAGTCGGACGCAAGCGGAAAACTGTCCTTCATCAAAAGTGTGATTTGTGAACCAAGTATTTCAGGGAAGTTATTCCGATTAACGGGATTCGTATTGGTTACGGTTAACTATCTTTGGTTCGATTCTGATCCTACTTAAGTAACTGCATCAGGAACGAAATTTGGTATACTTGATAACTTGTACATACAAGTGTGGGATTATTGACTGAAAGAACTGAACTCAACTGATTTGCCCAGTGACAGGAAGTTTGAAAGTTACTGAAAGATATCCGTAAGAGGGTGCGGTTACCAAAAGAGTTCACTCAGACCCTATGCTTAAATATGATAATCTTCTGAAATGGATTCTAGGCAAACTCATACCTTAAAAGAGACATGGTTTGCAAAACATTTAGCAGCCAGTTGTTACGTGAGACAGAAAAGACATTCGTGGTAGCGAGAATTCAAATGACCTCCATGTCAAAGTCATGTTCGCGACTGAAGTTTAAAGGCAGGCTATCTGATTATCTGGCCTCTTTCAGTATAGGTAAGATTCCATCTAGCTTCTGCTCACTATAACTAAAAAAACGGCACCATGTTTCTTCGGTTGATAGAGCAACGAGAGTCGTCAAACTACGTCACCACACATAGCCATGGTGCCTATGGACTACGCATCATTCTGAAATTCTCTAATGAAAAAAATTTGCCTTACTTCCTCAAACATAATGATCAACTGCAAAGATGATGACAGAATATGATCATATGGTGTGGAACTCTGTATTCCGGTCATATGAATCTGGAAAACAGCATAATAAATCTTGTGACTGAGACCACAGTAAACATCGATCACCCGAATGTAATAATCTGAAAACTGGTAGATAGATGAGGAAGGACGTATACGAGTACCAAAAACAGCACACCTAAAGATAGAGGTGCAAATATTTACTTTGATTGTTCGATCGGAGGAAACGGTCACTATACGATTAGAAGAGCTCATGAATTTGGCGGAGACCACGCGTTCTGAATGACCAGTGAGATTCACTCGCAGACGGGAATCGTTCAGTGTCCAAACGCGACAAGAAAAATCGCTAGATGCACCGAGAACAACGGTCTCCTATTGTCAGAAAGAATGTAAAACACGAGAAAGTCCACCGTGGATAGGCCGACATATTTTACTAGAAAACGAACGATAAAGTCATAACGTTATCAGAGATAAAAACAGTCGTCTGTTTAGGGGAAACCCTTTACTGCTGTCGCGTCATGCGTGAACAGTAAGGCGATCAGAAACTGTAATTTCCTCTAGCACTGAAAGATGCTGACAAACACATCGGCCTCAGTATCGTGCAATGCAAAATGATTAAATGAACCTGCATACTCGTATTCCTGATTACCAACTAAGATTAGCAACAGGGAATGTTTCGGTATGAACCTACGGTGATGAATGGGAAGGAAATGAGTCAACTCGATAGAAAGATCGCTCAGAATTGAAAATGAGCCTACGCCCATCTTTAAATAGTCCAAAATCATGATACACACCAAAGTCGTTAACCGACGTTGATCGTCGCAGAGTTTTCAGCCAGACTTGACTTGACTAGATGGGGGATGCGTTCAAATCCAACCAGGAAGATACAAGGCCCTGCGGCAGTCAAGCTGCTTACACTGATCACCTCTATCACCACCATCCGTCTACCTATTCAGTGTTGGACAACTTTTATGAGCTTGGATTACTCACAAATGCTCTGTCGATGTAATATGCAAGAGAATAACGTACAGAATGACACTAGATAGATGACCGGTATGTCCCGGTGAAAAATCAATTCGCGCGGTTTTACGTACATGTGGATCAAAATCGATGGCAGTAACAGCCGCATTACACCCGACCAGTGTGGACCGCAGTTCACATTTATCTGTATAAAAAGGGATATAATTCAAGCGGTGAGCAGGAAGATGTAAAACGATAGCCTACCAAGAACCCACATTACTGAGTACTTGAGAAAGAAGATTCGGCGAAATACATGCTTTCAAAATTATTGATTTTTAAGCCACTGTAAGTAATATGAACCACAGGCAAATAATCATGCGGATAGGCAAAAAAAAAAACAACTACGAAAAACCGCCTGAGAGCCAGATTGTTCTTGTCATGTGATTGGTTTAAACAGATTATCGGGCCGGTGGTTTTTTTATTACGTGCTTGCGTATATGAAGGGGTACACCCCATAGATTCAAACACCCTTTAAACTGTTGAGAGTAGCTGGCGATCAGACCTTGAGTGGAGATCTCAATATGTTAGGAGTGATAACGAACCAGACAACAGTGGATTAGTCTACGGCCCAGACCAATTACGTAAATAAAAAGCATTTGGGTGCAAAAGTCAGCGGTCTGCTTTCTTACTTCTATAGCATTGTTTATCGCCAAAAAGTAGGTGCAATTACAATTTATACGGATGAGGTGACGTTGGAATGCGTTGGCCATTGGCCGGGGTACAGGTTATTGCCGTGGTGTTGAAAATCGCGGGTGAGGTGATACGAATGCCTCTAACGTGTGCGTGTTGTGGTGAAAGTTTCATTCCAACCGTCACGAGGGGTAAACGCGACAGTGTGTTTTCGGGGTTCGGTCGGCTCACCGCGGTTTCCGGTTTTGGTCAGGACAGTTGGGGAGCTTGAACTAGCCAATTTTGTGCACAGTACAGGGTTCAGTAAGCAAGTGACGATTGCCTTTGCCGTGGCCATGCCTCGAAGTCGAATTGGTTTTGATCGATTAGGTGAAACCCAGTATGACTGTGAATGCCTTTTCTGGGTCGACCGTGAGACCTCTATTAACCGAATAGTCTAGACGACCCCCAAGTCATCCAAGATGTCTTAAAACCACTCGGCCATTGAATTCATCCAGTATGCTATGTACTTTGTTCCATCGAAGTGCAAAATGCTTCTTCAACACTGGCAAGGAGATTTTTCTGCACTCACTCTTTGTGCGGAACATTTGGAAACTGTCAGCAACTTTGTGTAGCTTGGCAGTCGCATTCCCCCTGGAGAGAGGTATCGGAGACGAGATCTCGCTGCGCATCTCTAAGGCCCGTTCGGCTTTTGCCAATCTAAGGCACCTGTGGTGTTGTCCCGTCATCAGTCTCTCCCTAAAGGACAGTTTATAACGCCGTAGTTTGCTCGGTACTAGCTTATGAAGGCGAAACATGGAGAGTTCGACATGATTTGCACCGTCTGCCCGTGTTCGATTACTGGTGTCTATGATTCGTCGCATGGGTATGGTGGCAGCATCACATCCGTAATAACGAAGTGCGACGGAGAGTATTTGGAGTGGATTGTGAACCACTCAAAATAATTGTTCCTCTACATCAGTTACCGTTGCTAAGTCACGTCTTGCGGATGCCCACCAAAAGTTTGCCTCTTCGCGCTTTATTTGCGCTCGCTGGACAGGATTGCAAACGGTAGGGTGGCAGACAACGAATGACCTGGAAGAGAAATTTAGAAAAACTGACTTTCAGTTAGCCACAGTGGGTTGATCGCCCACCAAGTTGGAGCAAAAATGACATCGAAAATTGTTGGTTGGAGGGGCTGGCGGATATGGCCCGTAACCGGAGTTAATGGTGTCAATGCTGTATGGAATGTCGTGCCGGCTCCACATCCTTCCCCTTCCATGTTTAAAACTATAAAAGGTGTGAGAAAAAAACCAAAATACCGTGTGTAGAAAAATTGACAACAAGAAATTCTTCGAACTTTTCTGTTCTTTTGCTTTTCGTACACTATTTTCTTACGGTACCATGGTTTCTTTGTGACGTTGTCTGTAACAAATCCGTGTATATATATATATATATATATATATATATATATATATATATATATATATATATATATATATATATATATATATATATATATATATATATATATATATATATATTATCTACATACACACGAAATGGCTCAGAATCGAACTGGTTATCACACTGATTCCCATGACTCAACCACCTTGGATGACGTTCCTTATTGCACTGAGACAAACACCTAAACGTACGATGCGCCACATTCGCACCTGAATGAATAAATGACTATGGAGGAAGTCGGCTCAGGCAGTTTGTTTTTTTGATTGCATGAGGATCATTGATGAGGTACAGAATTCCAGTCTTGCGCCTGGGAACGTTGATTTTGGTGCTATCCTAAATGTTTTCCTCAACCATCCTGTGTGCTTTTCCCTTGTGAACGATACTGCCAAGAAAAATCCCTTCTTTGGTACGCACGGAGACCTTTCTACAGGCGAATTCGGTTCTGTTCGTTTGGATAAATTTGCAGCCTAATCCAGACAGAAGCTCCTTCGTGTGGATGTAGGTACTGTTATCCCATAAAACAAGAAGACCAAGTTGAATTGCAAGCACAGTTTCAGAATCTGAAGAATATAACTGACGATCATCATCATCAACAACAACAACAACATCATCACCATCATCGTACAGCGTTATACAGTAGGGCAAACCCCACTGACCACTGCCTTTCTCACCATGTTGCACGCTGAATTAGAAAGTATGAATATACAAGATGGACAGGGAGTGGATCTACATGGGTGGGAAAAGGAAAGAATGCCCTAGTAGTCGACACACGGAATACATAGTCTAACTGTACAAACGCACATCGATCAGTCATTCTGATTTGAAAGTGACAACATGATCACCACTGTTCACGGTTAGCTGCCATATCCTTCAGTGTCTCCAGCCAACTGGTAGACGGATTTCTTGGACCCCAACCACGAAGGCGTGAAGCACCTACTTTGCATAAGTTTGTTGTACATTTTCTCATTCCTCGGTGTCACGTCGTCTGTTGACCTCCACGTGGTTTTTTTCCACTTCTGAGGAGGAACGGAAAATAGGACAACGTACAGTGGACGTATGTTTGCCACACGTAACACGTGCCCCAAACAACGAAGCCCACTAATCTGGATACGCTGTGACAGAACGTCCTCCGAATTAATACCCAATACTCACTTTCTCACCTCATCATCACTCACTCCGCTATTCAAATCAATCCTAGCGATACCAAGTAAACATCGGTGGTTGAAAACCTCAAGACGACGAATATCTTCCACACGCAGACTCCAAGTCTCGTAAACATACAACTAAACTGAACGCACTGCGCCACAGTATACACGAACTTTCAACTTCAGTGAAATATCAGATCGACGCCACAAGTATTTCAGTCCAGCGTACGCCGATCGAGCTACCGATATCCACGTGCTCATCTCTACTACTGTGCTCCCATCCGTCGTCACGTTGATGCCGAGGTAGGTGAAGTGGTCGACAATTGACAACACCTCACCATCGAGCATCAACCTCAGAATCGTTGACGTCCAGTATTGTAACATCACATTATATTCTGAAGGTGTAAAGCGCATGCCGAATGCAGCTACACCTCTTGCTAGTCTATTTAGTGCACGTTGAGCATGTTCCGTTCATTCGAACAAGCGGACAATTTCATCTGCGTAATCTAGGTCACACAGTTTTTCACTATTTCGTCGTTTGACGCCTACATCCTGGAGATCCCGCAAAGCACTCTCCATTATTCCGTCAATGACGAAGTTGAACAGGAATGGAGACATGAGACATCCATGTCGAACATCGCTCGTCGTTTCCAACCAACCGGATAGTTCACCATAAACTCTTCCGTAGGTTAACGAACTTCTGGGGCATACCTTTTCCATGAAGAGCAATGAACAGCGATGTTCTATCAACTGAATCGAAGGCGCCTTTGAAGTCGAGGGGAGTCACTGGTGTTGATTGACGGCGTGCGTGACGCTCCTCCAGGATTTGACGAAAAACAAAAAATCTGGTCGACTCATCCTCAACCTGGGCCGTTCGGGGAGTGGCAAACAGTACAAAAAGAGTGGGTAAATGAAGGGAATTGAAGTTCCAACCACGTGAATTGAAAGTCTCGGATGGAGAAATCAAGGTGGTAAGTTAGATTGACAAAACACTACCACCCATTTTGAAAAGAACTGGAGAGAATTCATCGGCACCTGCTGCTTTCCCTCGCTTTCGTAATCGAATGCATGACTCTATCTCTACTTCCGATGGAGGCTCAAGTGATACCACCCAAGGATTCGTAGTTAGTGACACAGGAGTAACTACACTAGCGTGCGGCCAGCTAAACTGTTCCTTGAAGTATTCAGTCCAACGGTCAAGTATTTGCTCTTGGCTATGGATGGGTTCTCCATTCCTATTGCAAATCGTTTCACTGACCTGGGTGCGCCGTCCACCGGTGTCACGAATAAGTTTGAACAGTCTCCGACTGTTAACTGAAGCAGCTGCTATTTCCATTTCTTCGGATACCACGAATTGATCCACCAATTTTCGCGATCATTCTTAGGGCTTTTCGTAACCTGCCTTTGTAGATTTCTCCGCATCATATTCATCTCCGTAAAGTTCGAGAGCTGACGCTTTTGCTCCATTAAGCAGCAGACATCAATCTTCAGAGAGGTCATTGTGAGGGCTAGGCACGCCTGCTGACCGGCCTGCATGAGTGTACGCACGTTGAGGAAGCCGAGATTCAGAGGCAGACGAGGCTTGAGAAAATATGAGTTACCAGACAGAGGAGTATTCCCGACACTATTTGATATTGAATCGTTGCGAGTATCAACCGTGTTATCAGTGGGAGCATTATGGGTGGATAGATGGAGCAAAGAGAGGTGGTTGGGGACAGAAGACAAAGGCTGAATAACTAATGATCTAACGCCAATGTCGGAAGATTAAAAAAGCGTGCTGATAACAAGCTGCTACAAATACCGCAAAATTTAATTTTCAAAACCATGGTTCGCTGACCCACCAACAGTTGACTGCACTGAAGGAACCCCGGAAAAGAAAAGATATATTGATGCTCAAACAAGATAAGGGATCTGTTTTCCTTATGGACAAGCAATTAATGCAAGACCCAACGAAATTCTCTGTATACCACACAAGAAAAGATGGAATCGAGGAAGTAGAAAACAGATTAGCTGGATTTTTGAGAAAACTAAAAGATAACGACTACACAATCAACGCTACTTACGAAAGATCGAAACTAAGCGGCCTGCCAAAATCATTAAAGAAGAGTGTCCTATTCGACTGCAGCCATGACCGATTCACCATTTCATGCAACAGCCCAGTACCTGTTAGAATTATTGCGCAGAACATGCCAAGTACAGCGTGTGAGACAGTTTTTAGTTCGTGTCCATTATACTAGATTTAGGAATTCAGAAGACTATGCTCTCATTAGACGTCACATCACTGTTTACGAGCGTTCCGCTTTTGGAAATCTTGGACTTCTCATGTGAATACGAAAATAGATCCAACATATAAATGGGCATCTGGACGGAAAGTCTGAAGGAACCATTGCTACTCTGCAAGCTAAAAGTTCAGTTCCTGTTTAACGGATGATTCTACCGACAAAGAGACGGCAATGCCATAGGTTCCTCACTAGGCCAGCGGACACTACATTTTGTGGTGACCCCGGATGAAAGATCGCCATAAGCCCGAACTTAGGTTCGACTATTTGCGTACAGGGATTTCATGATAGAAATCGATTTCTCTGGTACACCGTTCGACAAGAGGCAGCGCCAGAGAACTGTGCAGTCGACTGAATCGAAGGCCGTTTCAAGAACAAGGGAAACGGAGATAGTGAGCCTATGGAAGGTGTGCCTATGTTCCAAAATTTGTCAAACAGTGAAGATGTGACCAATGCAACCTCGACCAGGTGTAAAAACAGCCTGATTCTCGCGCGAGCGTTAGATAGGTGGTGGAGAATAATACCAGCGAGCAGTTTAGATGCGATGCTAACTATACCTATTCCCCTGTTTTCACAGGAGCGCCTGTCACCCTTCTTATAAATCCGTACGATGACCGACTCACACCAACTCTTTGGAACTTGCTTCTTCTTGCATTACCACCTGAGGAGTTTTGTCAGCTCCAGTAATAGTGCTGAGCTACCGTCTTTGAAAACAAATGGAGGCAACCCATTCGGTCTGGCAGCCTCATGTCGTTTGAGATAGCATATTTCACGGAGAACCTCCGGTTCTGACGGAGGATTGGTATCCACAACTACAGCTGTAATCAGTGTGCCAGTTAGCAAACCAGTCGTGGATAAAAGTCAATCATTTGTTTCTCGAAATGCTCCTCCCAAAGGACTGGACGACGCTCCTGCGTCTGAATCACTGAGTTGTTCGCTTCTTTGGTCAATTCGCTAACGCCTGACTTTCCTGGACTAGTATTTCTAGTTAGAAGGAAAATTGTGTGGTTGTTGCCAACTGCCGCAGCTTTTTCATCTTCCTACACTTCACAACCCAACACTGCTCACATCGGTTCTCAGGTTTCCGATCACTTGGCGTTTAATCGCACCCCTGTGCTTCATCGTATCAGAAATCTGGAGGAATCGATCTGCTCGCATTTAACGGTGCAATTGAGGATGCAAATATCCATCAATTCTGCATATGTCTGGTTGCTGGACTTGAAGCAGCATCAATAGCCTCAAGTTAAGTCTCCTTGATCTCTGTCCATCGCTCTTCTGGATCCTGGGCATTCGATTTCATCGATAACCTGGCGGATAATTCTGCTTGGAAAGCAGATCAACGGTTATCGTCCAGCAGAAGCCGCAGAGAACCGATGAATTCGACTTTAATACGGCCACCGACGAGACGTAGGCTGAAATGCTCGCAGATAGGAACTTGATAAGTGTCTCCAGAGGTGGACCAAAATGATTGGCAGTCTTGAATTGACCCACAGCAGCGGTAACCGATAGCATTATAGTTGATCTGAGTCCAACGCTGCGAAGACGAAGAAGGGTGCCAGGTGAGTCGGTGCCGCCTTTTGTGAGAAATTTGTACTCGCTAGGAATAATCTATGTTCGGAACACAGCGGGGTGAATCAGTCGCCGTTATTATTCGGTTGGAACGCCAAATGGCCCTCCTATATTCCTCTCCGTTTTCGTCTATTTGTGAGTAGTCTGACAAATTTGGCATGGCCTCGTGGACCAACTGGTACAGCACAGACGGTACTAAAGTGTGTGTATGGCAAATATGCGTTTTCGACTCCCACCGAAGTCAACTGCTTTTGATATTCGGATCACTTCAAAAAAAATTAGAACTGTTACCACAAGGTATTGGAGGTAGGTGGTAATCCCATCGAACATTGACAAAGTCGAAAGACAGCGTCTAGTTGGACTACTCCAGTCTCATCAATGAAGAACTAACTAACTTTAACGTTTTTGATCCCAGGTTCTTCTGTGATCTTTCGATTCCAATATACTATATTTTAGCGGGGAATGCTAGGGCAACAGAACGACACGAATATCGTATCCATCGGATCAAACCGATCGGATCAACCGACCGAGAACCATAGACCGAAGAACAGACGGTAAATATGTCGGAAGCATCCCGCAGCAGACAGAAAGAGGTACACAGATTAGCAGCTGAAATGCAGCGAAATCTCAGACAACCAGAGAGATAGCCTATGTGGGGGGCTACCGATCAAGCCATCAACCGGAACAATCAGACCAGCCGAAAGGAAGTGGTGCGCAAAAGAATCAAGCTGATGGCCACAGGAAACTGGCGAGAACGCAGTCGAAATGCTCAGACAGCCAGAGGATCAACGTCGCTGCAGCGCGGTCTGTAAAAAGGACAATACAAACGACTGTACATGTTTCAGCAAGTTGGCTTGTTTGACCGCCCAAATACATGTGTTCCACGCCCGTCTTGCCTTCGTTACAATATGAGCGTACATTCTGATACCTTGAATTCTTACATATATATATATATATATATATATATATATATATATATATATATTCGCCGATAATCCGGTACAATGTACACAGGGGTGGTGCCATGCAAAAACATGAAACAGAAACAAAAATGACGAATCAAAGGGAGAGTTTCTCAGGAGTTTTAACACAAGCTGTCACAACATAACCGCCAGTAAGCCCGACACCGACAACAACGAAAAAATTTCTAGCCTGCTGTGTAGTGGATCTCGAGGTCCACAACCATGCCAGCATGAGGAAACGACAGAAGCAAGTCGTGACGTCAACACTTTGACAGACCGATGCCATGTCATGGCTTGACCTCCTCGTTGTCCTTTTCAGCCAACCTTAGGCTCAGTGAATAGAGCGCGACGGGGAAGTCGATTAGGTGGCATACGTAGCACGTGTCCCAGCCAGCGAAACTGATGGAGTGATACAGTAGCGCTAATTTGGTACGCTGCACGCCCGGTTCCGTAAATGGGCGTTCGAACTGCGGAATTGCTTATTCTCTGTTGCCACCAAACTCGCGAGATACTCCTCAGGTATCGATGATCGAACACGGACCATCGGTCGACATCGGCCGCTAGAACGGGCCAAATCTCACAAGCGCATAGGAGCACACTACGCACAGCAGCGTTGTGCACCCTACCTTGTAGAGGGAGATATCACGACGTTTCCATAGGTGACGTAAATTTCAGAACGCCGCTTGAGCCTTCGCTGTTCCGCTGTCCACATCGTCTCCAATCCGTCCATCGACAGTTAAACAGCTTTCCAAGTAGACAAACTTTTCAATGACTACTAATCAACCGTTATTGAGGGTAAGTGCGGGGATGGATTCCTGCCAGTTTTGTAGAAGCATTTTACACTTGGAGAGTGAAAAGCACATCGCGTACCGTAATACAGACGACGCGAGGTTGTCTAGAACGTACTGCGCCACAGTAGCATTGTTGCAAACCAATGCGATGTCATCTGCATAGTCTAAGTCTAAAAGTCTGTTACCAGGTAGGAGCTCAACGCCTTCGTTCGTCGGATTTCTTTGTGCCCCTCTTAGGATGTCGTCGATGGCAAAATTGAACAGGAAGGGTGAAAGTGGGGAACCTTGATGCAGGCCACTTCTAACTGGAAAACAAAGTGACGATGAGCCATATGCCTGTACTCGGTCTGAAGTCTGATGGCATAGAGCATGGATGATTTTCACATACTTATTAGGCACTCCCTGTCTGGTGAGACAATCCCAGAGGGCCGTCCTTTCAACGGAATCATAAACTGCTCGGATGTCCAAGAATATGATTGTCGCCGGTCTAGGATATGTGTGGCGGAGCTCAAGTATCTGACGGATGGTGAATATCTGATCGATGCACCCGCGGTTGGACGAAAACCGGACTGTTCTTCATGGACTTGTTGTTTGCGCACTGGGGACATTTTTGGAGGATTACCAATGCTAGCAACTTTGATGCGACCGAGATCAAGCTTATCCCTCGATGACTGGAACACATGTTTCTAGCCACTTTTTGTATATGGTGATGATGGATGCACAATTCCAACTTTCTGGAACACAATCGGGCTACTGAGTGGCGCTGAACGCCAGTTAAACTGCTGTGCAGTGGTCAGCCCATCGATCCATGCGCCGTGAAAGCTGGTGGATTGGTTGGCCGTTTGCCTCGCAGATCACTTCGCTCACTCTAGGCTTCTTGGTCCCAGTAAATCGGATGAGTTGGAAAAGCCTTCGAGCATTGCCAGTGGCAGCAGGTTGTTCCATTTCGGCCGCGCGTTCCGATCACCAATTCTCTCGGTTTCTGCGCAGCTTCTAATCAAATTTCGTCGTAGTTGGGTGCGGGTATTGTGGTTTTCGCCACCGGCAGGGATATTTCGGCAGCTGCCTAGCAATTCCAGAACCTGAGGAGATCCAGTGCGTGACTGCATGTCGTGTGACTAATCCGCAAGATGCGATGCTCGCTACTTTTATGGCATCTCGGATGTGTTGCTAGCGGTCTGACAAGTCATCGTGTGAGTGGTTACTTAGCTGTGCAGCAAGCTCATTCTGATATCACTCACGGACCGACATCTGACAAAGTTGGTCTACGTCTACCCGTTGACGGCGGACTTTTGACTAGGTGGAAAACCGTATTATGAACTCGGCACACACTAAGGCGTAGTCTGAATCTAGATGTGTGCTCCAGTACGACCTACAAGATTTGACTGAGTCACGCCAGTGGTAGCTTGCGGCTATGTGGTCTATTTGTGTCCAAGACTAATCAGCAGATGATGGTCGCCATGTGACTGTGCGACGAAAGCTGCGCCGGAAGTTCGTACTCGACAAGAATAGGCGATGGTCTGCCCACAGATGGAGTAGTCGACTGCCGGTATCCGTGCGTTGATGGTTGACGCCACTCTGGCCTCCAAGCATTCGCCCGTCTGGACCTTGGTGGGCAATCTGGGCGTTCAGATCTCCAGCCAGCACCACTATATCTCTATGAGATGCCTTTCCAAGAAGTCAGTGAAGCTGCTGGTAGAATATATCTCTGACTTTATCCGGACTGCAGTCGGTAGGGGCGTAGACAGCGATAACAAGCAGACAGTGATTGCCGTCGCGGCCTTTTTTGACTTTGAACGAACCTTCTATACGAATCGCACATAATCTGCTGTTGACTGGGATCCAGTCGCGTAGCGCAGACTCAGCTTTAGTACCCAAAGCGATTCCTACTCCTGCATGAACAGATGCGAGACCTAGGCGTCTCCGGATAAGCGCAGAGTAGAAGCACGTCCTGAGGGCGAATTCAGACGAACTACGATGGTGGGGTCCTGAATGCGGGTCTCGGATAAGCAGCAGATGTCAATAGCCAGTGTCTCGAGTGTGCACGCTAAAGCTGCTTGTTGGCCTATTTGTATCAGAGTACGCTGAAGGCTGCAAGCTTCAGTGGCACATGTGGTCTCGGTAGTGGTTCTGATGAGCTGCACAACTGAAAGAGGAATTTCATCTGCATGCCCAGCGTCTTTATCGATGGCAGCCTGAGAAGTACATGGAAAAGTATTTATATTGGTGTGTTTAAAAGAGTGGGCGAAAATGGGTGGTGTGGTAGTAGGTAGTTGGTTTTGTCCGACTGCCATCACCTCGATCATAACTTGTGTAGCTTGAGTGAGTGAACAGAGTCGAGCGCGAGAACGGGTAATCATATATGTGAAGATTTCATGTAAGCATGTGGGCTGAACACTACCCGGTTGCCTAGACCGAAGTAGAGGGTTGACTTGGGGGTCCCACCCCAGAATGACCAGAATGTCTAACCTACAAGGCAGTAGGACAATATGGGGGTATTGTGGCCCTCTAGGGGCCGGTGACTGATTGCTCAGTTCATACGCCCTTCGGATGAGGCAAAATATCCTAGATGCCCAGTACATCCCTCCGCTACAGATGTCGCTGAGCATACCGTTGTACGCCTCATCCGCCACCCGCAGTTGGTTTGGAATCAGGGTTTAGCCATCTCCTTTAGACAGACTATTATTCAGTCAGTCAACCCGGTGGAGAGCGCCAGGCATTCGCTTTCGTCCTCTCACTGGTGGGAACACCTCCGCCACGAGAAGGCAGTGAGTAGGGCTTCCTCAGCAAAGGCTGTAGAAAACGCACGGTCATCTGACAGCATTTCGAGAGGTGTTTGGGACGAGTTGCCATCTCGGAGCCTGAAGCACCCACCCTCGACCATACTGAGGCATGCATGTGACTGATGCGAAAATGAAAATCAACGACCACAGAAAATTAAACGCACGTGTGGCTACAGCGCTGGACAGGATAAAAACGGTGTATCGGCGAGCTCCCATCCTCACACGAATTGTCTGCTGCTCAGTTTAGTGCTTTCGTTAAGGCTTGCGCACGATAGCAATGGTAGGGGCAAACCGCGTGGCTTCAAACACTTACTGCATTAACAGGAATAACGAGAAAGTTGACTCTGTGATTTGGAATGGAGAACCACATACAGTCCCAATAGGTCGAAAATACCTCACTTTGGACGATTATGATAAACGTTCATAAACCAATAATTTTTTAACACCAGCATTAAAGTGACTCACTATCAGTGATGGCCCAAAGTCTAAGTTTCCTATCAAATCCAGCCGAACCAAACATGTTCCCAGAGGGAGTAAAGCGTACACTGTTTACTTCACCGTCATTTGCATCCTGAAAATTTAATTCATAACATAGCACATAAACTTGCGATTTTCATCAGCGCCTTTTGTGGAATGACGGACCGAATGCACGGTGAAGCTTCTAAATAATCTCTGTGAGAGTTCAGTCAAAGCAGGGTAGATAGCCACGTACGGTTCATTTATGTCCACAACCACACTGGCAGCCTCAGCAAGGTTTTTGCGAATAGTCTCTTGGTTCTTTCTAACATTAAAATAACACCGTGGAAGTGCATTGTCTCCTTACCGATATTTTATATCGTGTTCGATATTACGAAGTTCCTGAATTGTTTCTTGGAGTTCTGCGACACGGGTCAGAAGTTTCTGTTTGTCTTCTTCGATCTCTCTGTTCTTCTCTTCCAATGATTTTAACGTCATGTCCATTGCAAACTTCTCATCCATAATGAGCTAACAGAAAGAGTAATAATAACAAAAATAGGTATACTTTATTAATACGATCAAGATCATGGACCTTATCCGTCAAATTGTTGATCGTTCTGTGTGACGTCTTCAAATTCGATTCTAGTTCTGTTAATCTTTAGAGTATATTATTCAGGTGAAAGTGTATATATGCAAGCTACTTGGAATTACTGGAGGCCAACGCACGATCCCGTTCTTGAACAGCTTTGCTTAGTTCAATCACATCTGCAGCTAGCTAAATTGACGAACAAGCAGGTAAACTCTCAAACTGACATACGGCACCCTTCTGTCTGTGAAGATCAGTTACTTCCTCTTGTAGACGGAAGACTTTCTGTTCGTAATCGTATGACTTCATAGCGCAACTATTCATACACACAAAAACATTCAACAAGAAACTTACGACATTTCAAGTTTGGATGTCAGAGTGGATACCTCCTGGCGACATGCTTTCAGTTCTTGCTCATAGCGATTTTTCTCTTGATCCAAATGGGAAATTCCACTTCGCAGTGACCCATCTACCAATATGCGAATTATCAGCAATATAGAGGGCTCAAAAAGTACAGTGATGAATGAGGTCTTCAAAAGCGTGTGCCTGTTGTTGGTCACGGAGTAGGAGTTGGTTGACTATGTCCAGTTTCCACTTAGGAATATCCATAGAGAAAGGTGATCAAACAGTGTATCTAACAAACAAAACGAAACGGATTAGGATTCCGAAAAAACAGCAAAACAAATAGATTTCGCCGCACAAGTCAGTATATTTTACTTTGCGCTACTAATTATCTATCCTCACCAACTGCTGCAAAACCAAGCTGGTCTCACTGATTGCTTGGAAAGCTTTTCGCCAAAAGTTTTGAATACTGGTGCTATTCTTAGCTCCGGTGGGTGGTCTTAATCTGTCCCCGATCGCTGAGTACGGCATCCTCAGTAATGACGTCACTTGGACTGGTTATGATACGTTTGCGACATAAACGCCAATCTCAGCCACCGGGAACCAATGAAAGCCTTTCGCAAAATCCGGTATGGAGATCTGATAGCAAACAGACTTACTTTTTAATACTATGGGGCTAGCTCCTGTGAGGAAATGAGCCGACTTTGTGGGTGTCCTTAATAGCACCTGCCCATGAGCGACGACCGGATGCGAGACGTGAGCAAAGTGAAATTCAGTCCTGCTTCCACTTGCGAATGCCACAGACAGACTGGAGTTCTAATCGGCCAAAGTCCGGTTTGAAGGCAATGACTCAAGTTTTCGGCTGTCCTCCAAGGTAACGGCGCCAACCTGGGCATGGAACAGGGAGACACCGTTTTGAGATCTCCGTGCCTGGACGTCGCAGGACAGGTCCAAACCACTACGATCACCGGCAGTGAAGGAACACTTAAAGACTTCGTTATCTAAGTAATGTTGTTTCATTACATCGTTTGGGAGCAGGTCGTGCCAAGCTTCTTTTAGGATTTGTCGAGGACACCAGTGGTCGAGCACTCCCAGTTTTCTGATGTCCCCGACGCGTAGTAGCCACGTTCCGCAGCCGTAGGTCAGTATAGGACGGATAGCGGCCCCGAAGATGCGGACTGGTCCGGAGACTAATTGTGCTGCGGGCCCAGAGTGCACTGCGAAGCTGGAGAGAGCCAACCCCAGCACTGTCAATGGAGAACTTGACTTCGTTTTTGGCTTGACCGTTTGAGAGGATCGTGGAGCCCAGATATTTCAACGCCGAGGCATGTTCGATTTGTTCGCCGTTCAAGTATGTCGGGAGAATGCACTGCGTACAGCAGGCTGAAAGGATCTTGCTCTTCAACGTATTGATCTCTAAACCCAAAGATTTTGCGAAGGATTCTACGCGATTCAGAACCGGCTGTAAGGCGGGCATGCTGTCTCTGAGGATGATAATGTCGTCTACGAATTCCAAATAGGCGAGGAACACATCGGTGCCCAGCTCACACATCATCCAGCGCATTGCGCAGCTGAACAGTACTAACGCAAAGAGACATATTTGTACACCATCGGAGCTGATAGAGAAATCACTGGGCTCCCCTTAGTTTTCTTGAATGGTTCCCAAACTTGGAGTCTGCGTGTGGAAGATATTCGTCGTCTTGAGGTTTTCAACCACCGATGTTTACGTAGTATCGCTAGGATTAGGTGGAATAGCCGAGTGTGTAATGATGAGGTGAGAAAGTGAGTATTGGGTATTAATTCGGAGGACGTTCTGTCACAGCGTATCCAGGTTAGTGGACTTCGTTGTTTGGGGCACGTGTTACGTGTGGCAAACATACGTCCACTGTACGTTGTCCTATTCTCCGTTCTTCCTCAGAAGTGGAAAAAAACCACGTGGAGGTCAACAGACGACGTGACACCGAGGAATGAGAAAATGTACAACAAACTTATGTAAAGTAGGTGCTTCACGCCTTCGTGGTTGGGGTCCAAGAAATCCGTCTACCAGTTGGCTGGAGACACTGAAGGATATGGCAGCTAACCGTGAACAGTGGTGATCATGTTGTCACTTTCTTTCAAATCAGAATGTTCGATCGGGGTACGTTTGTACAGTCAGACTGTGTATTCTGTGTGTTGGCTACTAGGGCATTCTTTTCTTTTCCCACCCATATAGGTCCACTCCCTGTCCATCTTGTATATTCATACTTTTTAATTCAACGTGCAACATGGTGAGAAAGGCAGTGGTCAGTGGGGCTTGCCCTACTGTTTAACGCTGTACGATGATGATGATGATGATGTGTCGACTACTAGGGCATTCTTTCCTTTTCCCACCCATGTAGATCCACTCCCTGTCCATCTTGTATATTCATACTTTCTAATTCAGCGTGCAACATGGTGAGAAAGGCAGTGGTCAGTGGCGCTTGCCCTACTGTATAACGCTGTACGATGATGATGATGAATGACCCTCTGATTTTGGAGTTTTCTTCAAATATTGAGACATCGACTTTAACAAACCCCAGCTGCCAAATCAACATCCTCGGTGTTTTTAGCGTTTACAACAAGGACTAACTACTGCACTTACCCGACACGTCCACCGTGGGACGTGAAGCTGATGTTTTAGCTATATTCGAAAAGCTCTGCCAGTTGGTGGACCCCCCTAGAAGCATTCCCGATCGTTTAGTAACCCTTCGCACACCCTCATACTTACATCCATTCTCTATTCAGTCGCTAAAACCACATCCCTGCCTCTTCTGAGCACATCGGACCATTTTCTCATCTCATACCCCACTGTTTTTTCATCTCGTCCCGGCAGCGAAATTTACACTCACTTTTTGGCGTTACGATTCTGCTGATTGGGATGGTTTTCGTGACTTCCAGCTTGTTGCTCTTGGAGCGACCCTTGTTTTGTGCCTGTTTCTAATTCCCCTTAAACTATTCTTCAAGGTATGCACCTTCACATTCCTCATTTCTTTAAACTCAGCAACCCACGATCCCCTGAGTGTTCTAATCACACTTGCAACCGTGCTGTCCGTTTAAAAAATTAGCGTACCACTGGTAGCGCCGTTCACTTAGCCAAACATCTCGACACCGTTTTATGCAAGCTATGAAAAAAAATGCTCGTCCACCATAGAGAGCTAAAGAGCACTCCGCACGCCACAAAGCTGAACGACTAGCCTTATCCGCTACCTGCAGCCGATTATCCTGGTCCCTTGAAACGGCGGTTTCCCGTAATTTCTGCCTTTCCAACTTTCCTCCCATTTGCCATTCCGCTGGTTCTCTGGTCTCCAATCATCTCGATAAGGCTGAGGTCTTTGAGTTCCGTTTTGCCCTAAATTCTGCACTATCTGGCAGCCCTACTTCGTTTTCTTCCTCTCACCTTCTCAGCCACGCTTTTCTACCTGTAATAACTACCAGAAAAGTTCGCCAAGTTCCGCGAAGTCAGAATATTTACAAAGCAACCGATCCGGGCGGAATTCCGCTAATCGCCCTAAAAATCGGAGCTCCGTAGTTCCCGTTTTAGGTCGTCTATTCCTTTCTCCCTTAAATCAAGAAACTTTCCCCTCTTCGTGGAAGAACGTCATTATTTCTCCTATCCCCAAACACGGTGACCCTTTTGACACCAACAACTATCGTCCCATCACCCTCACTTCCGTGCTTCCGAAAGTTTTTGAGACCGTTGTCTCCGACCAAATGGGACCGTTCCTTGAACATGAAGGTCATCTGAGTGGTCGTCAATATGGATTACGCCCGCGACGTTCTACGGGCGACCTATTGGCGGTCATCTCACGCTCCTGGTCGGCCGCACTCGATAACCACGTTGAAACTCGCTTGATCTTGCTGGACATCTCTAAAGCCTTCGATCAAGTTTGGCATGAAGGTCTACTGTCGAGACTGTCTTCGCTGGGTTACTCAAATACAACAGATGATGATATCATGACATTCACTCCGGCCGTAATCGAAGGTGACTCGTTCGGAGTTTTGACAACAATAGAAATTGTGTTCAATGTGACAGCATCTGTTTCGTGGGTTGTGGGGTTGTTGTTGTGTTAGAAGGCTCGATTGATCGGAAGTGGGTGAAGTTGGTTCCTCGATAGTGGTATCGCGTTTATTCATGAATTCGTTTATTTCACTAGCGGTCTCTGGGCCCTCCAGAATAGCGTGGTGATTCGTGCAGGACGGCAGATCTCGTGATTTTTCCGGTCCAGTTTCCGTCGTTGGCTTGGTCCCTTTGGATGCTAGCCGGCGAAGAGAAACTGTTTCTTCTTTGCCATCTGCATGTACAATGTAAGTGTACTGTGAACTGTACATGCTCAGCTCCATTTCTTCTACCAGAAATTTGTATTTTGAAGATCTATCGTGTCGTTTCAGAAAGACAGGGCCCGGGACAGTCAACCAGGATGGTAGTGACGTTCCGTTATTGAACGGCGAGCGTATCGAAACAGTCGTTCGTGTTGGGTGCTACTGGTCGCGATGCGCAGGAGTGATCGCAGCGAATAAAGGGAGTTCAACAGTACCGATTCCCGATGTGTAGGTGGAAGATCTCTGGCATATGGTTTTCCACAAGGTGTCGCTGAGGCGTTCAACTAGTTCATTAGATTGCGCGTTATAAGCTGTTGTCTGGCTTACCGCTATTCCTTTGTAACGTAAAAAATTCGTGAATTCTGTGGGCATGAATGTTGCGCCGCGATCGGAATGGATGAATGCAGGAGTACCAAAAATGGAAGACAATTGAAAGACATTTTATGATGGTAGATATAAACATATTTGAGCATGAAAATGTAAAAGGAAAACGAGAATATTCGTTCACATTTGTTAACAGATACCGATTGTGAGTGTGTGAAAGTAAGGAGCCGTTAAGATCGTCACTCAGTCTCTCAAACGGTTGTATGGTTTTTATTAGTCGTCCTGGGGTATTGTTACAAAACTTTGGCTTAAGCTCAGCACAGACCTGATAGGAAAAGGTAACGCGTCTGACATCCTCCACTGAAAATGGTAGATTTTTCGATCTGACAAATTGGACTATCCTCGTGATAGCTGAGTAACACGACGAACTATGAAGTTTTCGCAGCTTCCCAGTGTCCGCGGTTGTTGCACAAACGTTGCGGGAAAGGGTGTCAGCCAGTGTTATTTTTACCGCGTCTGTAGATTACGTCGTAGCTGAATTCAGACAGCTCAATTCTCCATCGCTGGATTTGTCGTTCTTGATTTTAGCTTTTTGTCCCGTCGTACATAAAGGCGACAAATTTTTCGTTTGTAATTAATCTAAGATGTCGGCCGCCATTTTCGCACCGCTTCCACGATAGCATATGCCTCCTTTTCGACTGCCGAATGATGCCTCCCGCTAGGCATCAATGTGCGGGAGAAGAAAGCAACTGGTCAGTGGTGCGGCAATAACAATATCAGAGGCATCGGTTTCAACTACTAGTGGTGTGTCATAGTCCACTGTGGCAACTATAGCGTTCTGGATGTTCTTCTTGAGGGTTTGGAAAGCGATTCGGTGTCCTGGGATCGGAAATGTACTGTTTTTCACCAGTGGATTAACCTTGTCAGAGAAGGATGGAATCCATTATGAATAGTAAGCAAACATCTCCACCACTCGTTGTTGTGCTTTTGCATCCCGTGTAGGTGGCAATTCCTGTATGGGCCGTTCTTTGGGGATCCGGTTTAATCACCCCTTTACGGACTTGGAAACCTAGAAGACGGATCTCTGTGGAAGAGGTAGTGGTTTTGGCTTCGTTAAGCGTAATTCCATACCTCTTGACCGTTTGGAGTAAAGCACTGAGATTATGGTCGTGTTCTTCTTGAGTTTGTCTGCAGAAAGTAACGTTATCGATGTACGCAAAAGTGTCACGGATACCATCGTCTTTGATTACTTGGTCGATTGTACATTGGAAACAGGCGACGCCGTTCGTCACACCGAAGGAGATGCATCGGAATTGGAACAGATTTCCGCAAGCCTCAAACGCTGTGTATGGTTTCTCTGCCTCGGCTTTGGGATTTGATGGTAGGCACCCTTGAGGTCGAGAGTGCTGTATAGTTTCTAACGTGAGATATTCTCGACTATTTTATCCGGTCGTGGTAAGGGGTAGGCATCCAAGTAGGTAAAGCGGTTATTGGTTTGACTGTAATCAACCACCGTTCGTTGTTTGTGGTTGGCGTTCCTCGTTACGAGTACTTGAGGTCTCCATGGGCAAATTGAGAGTTCGATGATACCGGCTCTCAGTAGGCGGTCGAATTCGAGGCGTATAGGCCGTTCGTTTTCTGGGGAGTGGCACCGTGATTTGGGTGAAATTCGTCTGCAATCCAACGATAAGTTGAAGAAGAAAAAAATGGTGATTCTGTTTTGGTGGCGGGAAACCCGCAGAGAGAGAAGCTTAGTTCCGTTTCAGTTTATTCAACCATTACATCGCACTTCTGTGCTCTGGTTTCAGTTGCTAATTCCCAGCATCCTCCAGTAAGGGGTGAAAAGGATAGAAGCATAGTGATAAACATCCAAAACGTCGGAGCACCAAGGGTAAATCAAGACGACAAGGAAAGAGCTAAGGCAACTACGCCACTGATCGCGATATCTGGTCATATTGTAACAAAGACGACAACGCACGGCAGGATACTTGTATTCCCACGATCACACAAGTCAAGTCATGGCACACATACAGTCTCTTATATAGGCTTTTTTCCAGACTGCGCGGCACCAAGATTGCTATTGTCGCTGCTTGAGCGCTTCGGCTGCATTCTGTCCATTTGCCTGTGGCCGATGGCTTGCTTCTCTTGCCCGTCATTTCCCTTCGGTTGGCCCGACTGTCTCAGTTGACGGCTCGATCGGCAGCCCTTCACCTGAGCTATATTGCTGGTTGCCGGAGATCCCGCTGCTTCCTCTCTGGTCGTCTGTGTGCTTCTTTCTGCCTGCTTCGGGACGCCTCCGACATATTCGCCACCTGTTCTTTTGTCTGTGGCCCTCGTTTGGTTCGTTCGTTCGCCTTGGTGTTTACGCCGTTCCCTCGCCCCAGCATTCCGTTACAATATCACTTAATGTCTCGAACTATTTAGTAGGCGGATCACGCGGACCCCAACCTGGAAGTCTAACGCGTTCTACTAGGCCAAGTCCAATGGTCAAGGTTTTCATACCTTTTTGCCATGTCATGGACTGACCACCTCAACCTAACTTCCAATCACCACCTGCCTCAGAGAACAACGTACGCTGAGGAAGTCTATCCATGGGCATGCGTAACACATGCCCCAACCACCTTAACCTGTTTGAATTCAGTACTTGATCCACAGACTGACCTCTGGTTCCCAACACCCTACGTCTAACCTTAGCATTGCTGATAAGGTGGTCCCACCATATTCGGGCAATGCTACAGAAACATCGATGCTCGAACACCGACAGTCTTCATGTACATCTTCTATCCTTAACGGCCATGATTCTAAGCCGTACAGAAGAACGGACCTAATCGCCGCATTGTACTCTCGATCCTTGACAGACAACCGGATGTCACGCCGACACCACAAATGGCCGAGGTTGGCAAAAGCCAAACGCGCCTTCTGTATACGTGATGACACTGCATCCGATATCTATCCACTTGATGAAATGTAACTGCCAGATAACAAAACTGATCTATGTCAGCCAGAGTTTTCCCTGCCAAAACAAGATTTGGTGTTGAGCCAATCCAGTCCTGAGCAAAGATCGATACCACTACTCCCACACGAGAATAGGGCTATCTCAAGAATCAATTCAATCACAAAATTGAAGAGGAAGGGCAAAAGAGGGCAAGCCTGACGAACACTACTTCTCGTGGTGAATTCGGGCGCAAGATAGCCGTAAGTACGAACTCGGCTTCCGCCGTTCGCCTACAAGCATTGGAAAAGGGAAACAAATTTATCTGGCACACCTTCAATGAGATGCAGCGCCAGAGAACTGTGTGGTCGACTGGATCGAATACCGTTTTCAGATCAAGAAAGACAGAAATTGTGGGCCTACAGAAGATGTCTCTGTGCTCTAAGGTTTGTCGAAGAGTATAGATGCGGTCGATACAACCCCGACCGGGTCTGAAAGCGGCTTGATTGTTACGCGCACACATTTCGCGGGCGCGGGATAATCGGTGGAGAATAAATCCGGTGAGCAGTTTGAACGCAACACTTACCAAGCTAATTTCTCTGTCATTTCCACAAGAGGACCTGTCACCTTTTCTGTAAATCGGCACAATCGTCGACTTAGACGATCTTCCGGGAATCGGCTCACTATCTCAGATTACCCGGAGGAGTTTTGTTAACAGCGAAGCCAAAGCTTCGCCTCCATCCTTGAAAAAGATGGAGACAATCCATCCGGTCCAGTGGCTTTGTACCTTTCTAGTAACCTATCTCCTTCATAACCTCCGTCGCTGATGGAGGTATGATATCCACTTGCATCATTTCTGTGACAGGTATATTCCGAAAGTCCACTGTAGAAGTGAACAGCTGAATTGTCCCGGAAGTGCTCCGCCCAACGATTCAGACGATGTCCCCAAGAGTGAATTAGTGGGCCGTTGGATTCCGTAATTAACTCACTTACACCAGGTTGCCGTGAACCGGTACCTCTGTTCAAACTGAAAAGGTTACGAGCATTACCAATGGACACAGCCTTTCTCATTTCCCTACATTACGCAATCCACCACTGCTCACAGTCGTTCCTCAGACTCCTAGTCAGTTGGCGTCTCAGGGATTTACGCACTTCATTGAATGTGGCATCCGGGTGAACGGATCTGCGAGCGTCCAACAGAGCAACTGATGTCGTAGTTATCCATTGTTTGTGAGATCGACTTGAACCAGAGCCCTCTGTGGCATTCGAAGTGACATACAAAGCTTCCTTGATCTGCTACCAACGTTCATTTGGGTCTTGAACATCTGGCTGCATCGATAACTGCGTAGCCTGCTCCACTTGGCAACTGTGTCGCTGGTTATCGTCTTAAAGCAACTGCGCGGGACAAGTGGCATTTACTTTGGTGAGACCACGGACGATATGTACACGGAAGCGAGCACGTACCAAGGCGTGATCTGAGTCCATGGGTGTAGACCAAAATGAACGGCAATCTTCCACTGATCCACGCCAGCGGTGACCAATCACAATATGGTCAATCTGAGTCCAAGGTTGTGAGGATAAAGGAGGACGTCATGTGAATCTATGCGATTTCAACGCCGACCTGACCACGAGCACTAGACACTGAATCACCCAACACACTGAGAATAAAGCGAGAGACTGAGGTTGTTTCTGGGGGGCTAAGCGTGATCACAGAAGTGGGGTCTTGTATCCGTGTTTCGGAGACACAGCACACATCTATTTTGAGTGTTAAGAGTTCTAGCGGGGCAGCCCGTTGCTCTATCTGACATAGTGTGCGGACGTCTAGCGCATCCAAATGAATTGAACATTTAGGCTCAAGGAGTGTATTCGACTTATACCCAACTCCCGAACTACTGCTTTCTTCAGAGCCGCAATTTTCCGTGGCATTTTCTATCGATCTTGAATTAAAGTAGAAAAATTGGTAAGGCCCTTTACTATGAAAGATGCTGGAGGTTTCTGGGAGGAATCATACTTCGTGGCTGCCTCGCCGGCCACCGAAAGGTATCTCGACCTTATCGTGACTTGGCAGCGAAGAATGAGAAAATGTACAACAAACTTATGCAAAGTAGGTACTTCACGCCTTCGTGGTTGGGGTCCAAAAAATCCGTCTACCAGTTGGCTGGGGACACTGAAGAATATGGCAGCTAACCGTGAACAGTGGTGATCATGTTGTCACTTTCTTTCAAATCAGAATGACTGATCGATGTGCGTTTGTACAGTTAGACTACGTATTCCGTGTGTTGGCTATTAGGGCATTCTTTCCTTTTCCCACCCCTGTAGGTCAACTCCCTGTCCATCTTGTATATTCATACTTTTTAATTCAGCGTGCAACATGGTGAGAAAGGCAGTGGTCAGTGGGGCTTGCCCTACTGTTTAACGTTGTACGATGATGATGATGATGATGTATCTTCGCCATTTATAGAGCACTGAAAATAAGCTCGTTTTCTATCGAACGTTCTGGTATTTCAATTAGGTCACAACACTATTCATCACCATCATAGTACAGCGCTTAACAGTAGGAAAAGCCATAATGACCACTGACTTTTTCACCACGTTGCACGTAGAAAGAACAAATGCACAAAGTGGACAGGGGGTGAACTTACAGGAAGGAGAAAAGGAAAGAACGCCATAGTAGCCAGCATAGAATACACAGTCTGACTGGACAGATGCACACTGAACAATCATTCTCATTTGACAGAAAGTGACAACACGATCGCCACTGTTCACGATTCATTGCTATATTCTTCAGCGTCTTCAGCCGACTGGTTGAGGGATCGTCTGAACCCCAACCACGAAAACGTGAGGCCCTTACTTCCCCCAAGATGGATGTGCATTTTCTCACTTCCCGCTGCCACTTCATCTGTTCGCTACCACATGGCTTCTTCCACTTCCGAGGAGGAGCCGAAAACAGAGCACAATACGGCAGAAGTGTTTTCCATACGCAACACGCTCCCCAGCCAACGAAGTGTACTAAGCTGGATACGTAGTGATAGAATATTCAGTGAACCGGTACCTAATACCCTATTTCTGACCTCGGCATTGCTCACTCGATTACTTCATCCGATCGATGACCAAAAACCTAAAGGCGACGAAAAACTTCCGCACGCAGGCTCCATGTCTCGCAACTATACGAAAGCAGCACAGTACACACGAGTATTTAAATTCAGCGAAATATCATATCGGCGTCACAAGTGCTTCATTTCAGCGCACACCATTCGAGCCTTGGATGTACACGTGCTCACCTCTACTACTGTGCTCTTACCCTTCGTCACGCTGCTGCCGAGGTAAGTGAAGCGGTCCACAATTGCCAGCATCTCACCATCGAGCATTAAACTCGGAACAGCTGACGTACAGTTTTGTAACATCACCTTGTATTTTGAAGGCGCAAAGTGCAGGCCGAATTGAGCTACACCTCTTGAGAGTCTATCTAGTGAACGTTGAGCATGTTCCGTGGATTCGAACAATCAGACAAGGTCATCGGCGTAATCTAGGTTACAGCTTTCCGCCATCTGCAAGTTCAACGCCTGTATCCTGAAAACTTTGCAAGGCATTCTCAACTGTCTCGTTGATGACGAAGTCAAACAGGAGTGGCAAAATGGGACATCAACGTACAGCGTTATACAGTAGGGCAAGCCCCACTGACCACTGCCTTTCTCACCATGTTGCACGCTGAATTAAAAAGTATGAATATACAAGATGGACAGGGAGTGGACCTACATGGGTGGGAAAAGGAAAGAATGCCCTAATAGCCAACACACAGAATACACAGTCTGACTGTACAAACGTACCCCGATCGAACATTCTGATTTGAAAGAAAGTGACAACATGATCACCACTGTTCACGGTTAGCTGCCATATCCTTCAGTGTCTCCAGCCAACTGGTAGACGGATTTTTTGGACCCCAACCACGAAGGCGTGAAGTACCTACTTTACATAAGTTTGTTGTACATTTTCTCATTCCTCGGTGTCACGTCGTCTGTTGACCTCCACGTGGTTTTTTTCCACTTCTGAGGAGGAACGGAGAATAGGACAACGTACAGTGGACGTATGTTTGCCACACGTAACACGTGCCCCAAACAACGAAGTCCACTAACCTGGATACGCTGTGACAGAACGTCCTCCGAATTAATACCCAATACTCACTTTCTCACCTCATCATTACACACTCGGCTATTCCACCTAATCCTAGCGATACTACGTAAACATCGGTGGTTGAAAACCTCAAGACGACGAATATCTTCCACACGCAGACTCCAAGTCTCGTAACTATACAACTAAACTGAACGCACTGCGCCACAGTATACACGAACTTTCAACTTCAGTGAAATATCAGGTCGGTGCCCCAAGTGCTTCACTCCAGCGTACGCCGCTTGAGCCTTCGATATCCGCGTGCTCATCTCTATTACTGTGCTCCCCCATCCATCGTTACGCTGATGCCGAGGTAGGTGAAGTGGTCGACAACTGACAACACCTCACCATCGAGCATCAACCTCAGAATCGTTGACGTCCAGTATCGTAACATCACCTTATATTCTGAAGGTGTAAAGCGCATGCCGAATTCAGCTACACCTCTTGCATGTCAATTTAGTGCACGTTGAGCACGTTCCGTTCATTCGAACAAGCAGACAACTTCATCTGCGTAATCTAGGTCACATAGCTTTCCACTATTTCCTCGTTCGACGCCTACATCCTGAAGATTTTGCAACGCAATCTACATTATTTCGTTCATGACAAAGTTGAACAGGAATGGAGACTTGGGACATCCTTGTTGAACACCACTGTTCGTTTCGAACCGACCGGATAGTTCACCGTAAACCCAGAGGTATGAGAATACAATGATCTCAGTAGGTTCACGAAATTCTGGGCCATACCTTTTCGCTGATGAGCACTGAAAGGCGCTGTTCTATCATCTGATTCGGAAGTGCCTTTCAAGTCTAAGAAAACCATTATTGTCGGTGGGCGATGCCTGTGACGCGCTCCAAGAAGTCGGGCGAAGAGTGAAAATCTGGTCGATGCATCCTTGACCTGGGCGGAATTCAGCCTGCCGTTCGCGGACATTCCTCTCGCGAGCCGGTGTATAACGATGCAGCAAAATCGAGGCTAATACTCTGGTGACTATCGGAATTAGGCTAATCCCACGATGGTTACTACAATCATTGCATATTCTCTTCTTGAAGATGGGAACAATCAACGACTCACTCCATATTACCGGAATACGCTCCTCGTTCAAAATGTCACGGAGCAAGACGGTAAGTGATTTTATCAAAGCATCTCTACCCAGTTTGGAAAGAACTGGAGTTCGTCGGGACCTGCTGCTTGCCCTCGATTTAGTAATCGAATGCACGACTCTATCTCTACTTCCGATGGAGGCTCAAGTGATACCACCCAAGGATTCGTAGTTAGTGACACAGGAGTAACTACACTAGCGTGCGGCCAGCTAAAGGGTTCCTTGAAGTATTCAGTCCAACGGTCAAGCATTTGCTCTTGGCTATGGATGGATTCTCCATTCCTATTGCAAATCGTTTCACTGACCTGGGTGCGCCGTCCACCGGTGTCAAGATTAAGTTTGAATTGCCTCTGACTGCTACCTGAAGTGGGTTCTACTTCCATTTCTTCGGCTACCTTGACCCACCAATTTTCGCGATCATTCTTAAGGCTTTTCGTAACTTGCCTTTGTAGATTTCTCCGCATCATATTCATCTCCTTACAGTTCGAGAGCTGACGCTTTTGCTCCATTATACTCAACGACTCTTGCGAGATCCAGTGTCTTTGATGGACAACGGATCTAGGACCACAGGCAAAATGTGCTGCCACGTGCATCGCCTGTTTGATATGAGCTCAATGCTCATCTACATTACTGTTCGTCATAGATCCTAGCCCATGTGCTGACTTCTGCTTATACCGAGTGCGTAGTTCTGGACCACACATACGTTGCACGGCTAATCGGGTTTGCGGTTTACGATGATGACTATGGAGCTGGAAAGATAATCGCATTAAAATTAATAAATGGTTCGACTCTACCTACGTACGTGGATCAGTAAGATCTACAGTTCTGAACAGAACTGCGCCACCGGTAGCTTACGGCGATATGATCAATCTGGCTTAGAGTACCTGTAGAGTAAGGGCTAGACAAGAACAATCGACTGTCTGCACAGAATTGGAGAAGTCTATCCCCGTTATCTGTGGGGTGAGCGGGTAAAGCACAACGGCCAACTAAAATGGGACACCTTTGTCGAACAGCACAGGTCGTTCCGAATGGTCTGCAAAGTTCACCGTAGATCCTTACGCGGCCAGAAGTACGGGAGTACAATGATCTCAGTAGGTCTACGAATTTCTGTGGCATGCTTTTTCGAGGAGGAGCACTGAAAAGCGCTGTTCGGTCAAAGGAAGCGAAGACGACTTTTCAGTCGAGGAAAACCACTACTGTCCGTCGACAGTATGTGTAACGCATTTCAAGAAAATAGCGATGAGTAAAAATCTGGTCGATGCATCCTTGACCTGGGCGGACTCAGGCCTCTTGTTCGTGGGCGTTCCTCTCATCAGCCGATATCAAATGGTGCAGTAAATTCGAAACGAACACCTTGGTGCTTATTTGAAGTGAATCGACCCCACGAAGGTTACTGCAATCGCCGCGTATTCCCCTCTTGAAGATGGGTACAATCAATGACTCAGGGGTATCTCCGTCTACTCTGAAGAACTTGAAGAAGCTCGCCGAAACCGGCCGCTTTACTGGATGAGTGCATCACCATTATTGGTTTGATCCGTTGGAACGGTAAACATTAATTTCCCTTGATTCTTGAACCAACTTGTAGGAAATATTCCGGACTTCCATCACCATCCACATGCTGCCGTTGACTTCGAAAGTTAGTGTAAAATATACGATGTTTCATCGCGTCACTTTCTACCTACACTGATGATGCGAAAATCTGCCGGGCGTTTTGGGAAATTGAGTCCCACTGAACGTCTTAAGTATACCACCAAGCAGCGAAACTTATCTTTTGACGACACAGTCTTAACTCTCATAAAATCTCCGACCAAACGGCCCCTGATCAGCCAATAAAAAGGATACCGACAAGTTATCAACTTGCGGCGGCTTCATCGGCCGGGAATGTTAAGGGTTCCGTTTGTGGTCTCTGATAGGAGATCAGTTCTGCTATCTTGTTTTCATTTGTGGTTTTCAAGCACCATGTTAACAAGATGTGAGAACTTGGCTTCTTGCGAAAACTGATCTCCAGCCCCAAGAAGACCTCAAGAAATGGGTGGTTAGTATGGACGCATCGCAAATCTCAAGCATGATTAAGCAAAGTACGTTCGCACAGTGTTCAGTTCAGTTCAGTTTGCACAGGACAGGTAATGGCCACGGCCAATCGAGCGTCCAGAATTCCTTCGATGGTATGCACACCAGTTATGCACCCACTACTGCCCAGTGTATTTGATCGAATCCCCGCTAAAACTGAGAGGGAAACGGAAAACCTCGTCGCACATCAACTGCGAGAGACATTATGCATCGTGGGGAGGCATGAGAACTTACATCGGCCACCACCATCCTTACGACAATTGTCCTCTCTCCCTATGCACACACTATGGGGCTTTGACTCACCGTCGATTTTGACCATTCCGTCAGCACCTTTGTAAACCACGCCGGAAATCAGTCACAATGTGGGTCACTGTCAGAAGCGATGGGATGGAACCAGACAACCTAAACCGCACGCTCGCTCACGCCGCAATCAATTGGCAAATGAATATTCCCGAAAGCTGGGAGCCTATCTCAATACGGAATGTACAGACCCATCAAATTATCAACGCAGAGATTATTGGTTGTCTCGTTCGTTCACCTGTTGCAGCTTTTGGCATCACATGTATTTAGCAAAAATGAAGTACCCCACTGGTTACTCTTTTCTTGAGCAAGAAAGATGGCTTATAACTCTATTGCCGTACGGCAATAGTTTTTAGGTGATAGAGGTTGAGTACGCTTGAGCCAATTCACTTCAGTTCGGTCTGAGCAAGATATATCAAACGTGTAGTGCTACCAATAAAGCACTCGATGACGAAGACTATCAAATTTGTTTATTTGAACAATGACCGTTTTTGGTGGCGCCACTTGCTCCGCCTGTGTACGTCGTCTGCACGCCGTTGCGCTCCTCCAATACACACGTTGTCCCGCTCCAGCGTTTTGAGTTCTGCTTTGCGCGCTGCCGAGTATATTCACTATCGTGTCACATACCGAGGACCACGGGCTATAGACTCTATACGGGAGCAGGTCCTGACTTAACTGACATAAATCCTAAACTGGTGAGCCCGAAGAACAAATTAATTCTCGAAGTACATTCGTAAGTCCCTCAATCACATTTATTCGTTTACATATACACTTTTCCGATATATAAACGGTAAATTCCGGATATCAGTTACCATATCCCTTATATATATTTTCTCATATCCATATTATAAGTGTTTCACTTTTGCTGCACTGACCTCTTTATATCATTTTACATTTGATATACCATTGCAACTATGGCTAGCAACGACCGTAAACCTGACCCGGAACCGTCCGTTTCGACAGTCTCCCTAGCCGTCCCTCAGTTTTTTATTGATGACCCTCAGCTCTGGTTTCATATGTTGGAGGCAGAGTTCGAATCACATAGAATTACAAGCGAACGAACCCGTTACTTGTGGACTATCGGTCGCCTTCCCCGTGACGTTGCTACTCAGATACGCGACGTAATATTTAATAACAGTTCTTACACAGCCGTGAAAGACGCGGTAATCTCTTGTCTTTTACCGTCAGAATCGTCCAGACTAAAACGGCTGACCCAAGGGACAGAGTTAGGTAGCAAGAAGCCCTCTGCATTACTGAGAAATGCAGCAGCTGGCAGGGCAACTTTTAGAGGAAAACGTCCTCAAAGAGTTGTGGGTACAGCGACTACCACCCAACATTCAAGCACTGCTCGAGGTTTCCAGCCACCTTAAGCTCACAGAAGCGGCTAAACTAGCGGACGGTATTATGGACCGGTACCATCCACAAATTACCGCCGTAACAAACTCGAGCAGCCCCCAGACCACAGCTCCCACCGTAGAAACACACCCCGAGGATACTCTGATAGCTGCTTTCGAGCGGGCTTTCAGACGTTTTTCCTCTCCTGGTTGTTCTCACTGTAGAAACCATATATCTTATCACAACTCTGACCGACGTGAACGTCTCAGAAGCCCTTCCCCTAACCGCCTGGGCAACCCATCTCGATCAACGTATTGTCGATACCACAAACGGTTTGGGGAGAAGGCTCGGCGCTGCGAAGCCGGTTGCACCTTCCCAGGTGCCAAACAGGGAAACTAATATCCCGACGCGTTCCGGCGACTAACGCGGTCGGCAGCCATAATAGCAGTCGTCTGTTGCATGTCCGAGATTTAGTTTCCAATAGCCTGTTCCTAATTGACACCGGTGCAGCAGTAAGTGTCATTCCAAAGGAGGCAGGTGATGCAACGAACCCGTCAGTCCAACAACTCCGTGCAGCCAATGGCACTCCCATTGCTACTTACGGCCGTAAGTCACTCACACTCAACTTAGGACTACGCCGCACCTTCCGCTGGGTGTTCATAGTAGCGGACGTCCCTTATCCCATACTAGGCATCGATTTCCTAGACCATTTCGACCTCCTGATCGATGCACGAGGCCGGAGAGTTGTCGACCGGCAGACTTCTCTTTCCGTAACCGGGTCGTATTCCTCCGTGAATCACATCACGCCCCTATACATCGAACCGCAGGCCGAACACCCGTACGCAGACCTACTTTCAGCTTACCCGGCAATGCTAAGACAATCTGGCCCCCTTCCCGCGGTGACCACTAACGTTACCCACCATATTGTCACTAAAGGACCCCCAGCATTTAGCCGACCACGTCGCTTGACCTTAGACAAGCTACGCGTAGCACAGGCTGAGTTTGAACACATGCTAGAACTAGGCATAATACGCCCGTCCAGTAGCCCTTGGGCCTCGCCCCTTCACATGGTTCCTAAACCTAATGGCGATTGGCGCCCCTGCGGTGACTACAGGGCCCTCAACCAGGCTACTGTCCCGGACAGATACCCCATTCCACATATTCAAGATCTTACTTCTACCCTGTCTGGTTGTTCTGTTTTCAGCAGAATCGACCTCGTCAGAGCATACCACCAAATCCCAGTAGCAGAGGCTGACATCCCTAAAACCGCTGTCACAACTCCATTCGGACTATTCGAGTTTTTGCGCATGCCTTTTGGGCTCAGCAATGCAGCCCAAACCTTTCAAAGGTTTATGCATGAGGCAACACGCGGTTTGAAGAATGTCTACGTGTACTTAGACGATATTTTGGTGGCAAGTTCTTCAAAAGAAGAGCATATGACACACCTGCGTGCTCTTTTTGAGCGCCTTAGCCAACACGGTGTAACCATTAACTCTGCTAAGTGCGAATTAGGTAAGACGACCATCACGTTCCTAGGTCACGAAATCTCAGCCTCAGGCATACAGCCCCTGCCTGACAAGGTGGCGGCAATTCGCGACTATCCTGAGCCTCACTCTTACCGACAGTTGCGCCAATTTTCTGGCCTGGTTAACTTTTATCGCCGCTTTATCCCACACTGCGCCGAAATAATGCAGCCTCTAACAGACCTTTTACGTGGAGGTAAGCGGAAATTCATTTTTCCCGACACGGCGCAGGCAGCGTTTACTTTGATCAAGGATGCTATCGCCAACATAGCACTCCTTGCACATCCCGATCCTTCTGCTCCCCTGGCATTAGGAACAGATGCTTCGGACACGGCTGTTGGCGCAGTGTTGCAGCAATTCGTCAACAATTCATGGCAACCAATAGCTTTCTTCTCCAAGCGTCTCCAGCCTGCGGAATCCCGATATAGTACGTTCAGCAGAGAACTTCTGGCAATCTATTTGGGTATCCGACACTTCCGGCACACACTCGAGGGCCAATTGTTCACAGTGTTTACAGATCATAAACCACTAGTGTACGCCCTCCAGTCAGCTTCTGACCGATATTCGCCACGCGAGATTCGCCACTTAGACTATGTTTCGCAGTTTACTACGGACATTCGACACGTCTCTGGGGCACACAATCCCGTGGCAGACGCACTCTCACGCGTCCACAATATCGACTACCCACTACCCATGGGCATAGACCTAGAAGCAATCGCCGCAGCCCAAACGACAGATCCTGAGGTAGAGCAACTCAGACACAACAGCTCCCTGCACCTAGTGGCAGTGGCCCTTCCAACTTCGGACGTAACTATCATTTGCGATGTGTCACAAGGTCGACCCCGACCACTGGTTCCTGCCAGTTTTCGCCGACGAGTTTTTACCAGCCTCCACAACTTATCGCACCCTGGGGTAACCGCCTCAGTGAAACTAGTCACCGAGCGATTCGTCTGGCCTTGCGTCAAACGTGACGTACGTCTTTGGGCTCGTGCTTGTCTCCAGTGCCAACGAGTTAAGATACATCGTCACACCAAATCTACTTTAGGCACATTCTGCGAACCGAACGCACGCTTTCATCATGTGCATGTGGATCTCGTGGGGCCACTTCCGCCATCCAATGGCTGCGTCTACATCCTCACTTGCGTAGATCGTTTCACTCGCTGGCCACAGGCCATACCTATTCCTCGCCCAACCTCAGAGGAAGCTGCAAAAGCATTTCTAACCGGTTGGGTGAGTCAGTTCGGTTGCCCTGCTATCGTGACCACTGATCGCGGTTCTCATTTCGACGGCGCCTTCCACGAGCTACTAAACGCATTCGGTTGTCGACACAACAAGACGACAGCCTATCATCCTCAGGCCAATGGCATGGTGGAGCGATTCCATCGCCAGCTGAAAGCTGCCCTTCGTGCTCGTGATAATCCATTATGGAGTGAAGTTTTGCCGATCGTTCTCTTAGGACTGCGTAACACCGTTAAAGCCGATATGGGTGTTACGGCGGCTGAACTGGTTTATGGTTGCACACTACGACTTCCAGGTGAGTTGGTTTCTCTATTACCACCTATGAGTTTTAATTACGGGGATAACGCAAAACGGCTGTCGCACCAAATGCGGGTGATAAAGCCCACCCCACCACGAGAACAAACCCTGAGCAACTACATACCTACCGCTCTAGCTACCACCAGCCATGTTTTTATTCGAGTAGATGCAGTGCGATCACCACTGCAGGCGGCTTACTCTGGCCCGTTCCGCGTCGTCCAGCGAAAGGAAAAGAAATACGTGGTGGACGTCGAGGGCAGGAAGGAGACCATCAGCATAGACCGCCTCAAACCAGCCTTCATCGAGGCAGAACCCACCTCGAACAACCCTCTCAGTGTCCCTACCTGCTCACAACCTTCGGTTAGTCGTCACGAGTCGGCCCCTGTTACTCCCACTAACGACCCCTCGTTACCTGTTGCAACACCAAACTCCACGAAAGACACAGCTGCACCGATCAACAGGAGAAATCGACGCGACCGCGAGCTGCGACAGCCAACGAGGTTTTCTGAATATGTAACAGTTGTATATATTTAAGTTTACTCTTCATATTCAACTTGTACATAGTCCTATTATACATGAATGCACGACCACGTGGTGATCACGACAAGAGTGGCGGCAGCCTGTATTGCGCCGGTATGTCCCCCTCAGTCGAATATCCGATCGCGCCTCGAGGCGCAGCTTCCCTGTATTTCTTTCCTTCCAGCTCGTCCCGTCAGACAGAACCAGATGGAATTCCAGGATCTCGCATGGCTCCAACACAAGGCTCACTGGATCGCGACTGGACCCATTTGACGCCGGACGCTGGCTCGCTTACGAAGGCAATGACAACCACAGGGACACGGAACTTTGGGATATGCCGACAACGACAAACCCTACAACACAACCACCACTGCCAGGTCACGAACAGGATCTACCCCGGTCGGAACATTTTGAGGAGGACGCAATTTTGCGATCGACGCACAGCGACCAGTGTGAGTCATGGAGAACGGCTTGTGCTGGCTTCGCTGTTGTGTTTGGCCGCGGCGGGAGGCATGGAAAACGTCTCTCGCCACCGAATCCGACGTACCCATCACGGGTCGAAGCCCAACTGCGTCGGCCTTCTAGGGGGAGACCCCTGTAGTGCTACCAATAAAGCACTCGATGACGAAGACTATCAAATTTGTTTATTTGAACAATGACCGTTTTTGGTGGCGCCACTTGCTCCGCCTGTGTACGTCGTCTGCACGCCGTTGCGCTCCTCCAATACACACGTTGTCCCGCTCCAGCGTTTTGAGTTCTGCTTTGCGCGCTGCCGAGTATATTCACTATCGTGTCACATACCGAGGACCACGGGCTATAGACTCTATACGGGAGCAGGTCCTGACTTAACTGACATAAATCCTAAAAACGTCCAGAATTCCTTCGACTGTCGGCAAACAAGTTAGTCACCGACCACGGCTCGGTGTATTTCGTCGATTTTCGCAAATAACAAGATAGAACCGTAAAAATCGCCGTTCATCCGCCGGAATTCCACGCATTCGATCTGCCAGAAACGAGAACTCAGCGAGCTGAGGCTTGTTAGCTGCATCCGCAGGTACCAACACCCACATAAAAGGAGGTGCGTATGGCCATACACACACGGACGGTAAGGATGAATGAAATTACCACATCAACGTTTGAACTGTTTTCTCGCCAAGAATTTTAGCTCGAAAAAGGCGTGACCTTGATAATAAATGGCTAGTAAAATACTGAGAAAGACCCTTACTTGGGCGATGTATGCTTCTGAGAGTAGTTTGATGGCAAATCTGTAACCTAAAATTTCGATTGAAGTTCGAAAACATTAAATCCCCTCAAGAAATTCCAAGAATTAGCCAATTTTCTTCTTGCCTTCAGATTGTGGATGGTAGTTCAATCCTTGACGCCCTACTCTCACACACAGCGCCCACAAAGTCGGTGTGGCGCAACACCGGTCATTATTTCATTCTTTATAATAGAATTCAGTTTAGTTAAGTTCGCACAGGACAGGTTGTAGTCACCTCCATTGTTTTGGGAGAATGGCTGTTCTCTGGACACTATTTTGGATCTTTTTTCTCTACGATCTTTTCTGACGTTTGACATCGACCTCATTGTGTTCTCCGGTTGCGTACGCTTTACTGGACTGACTTTTCCGAGGTTTCCGTCGACCTCGTTTCAAATCACTTTCACTTTCGATCGTTCGCCGATTGTACACGCTCGCGGTTCACAGCTGTCGCGTTTCGTTCCGTTTTCCGTTCGGTGTATCCCTCGTATCGGTACTGTTTCGGTGCCACGATATATAGAATAAACCTCGCATCTGTAAACCGACTTGCTTCTTCTCTATTCGTCCGATAGAGGGGATATCGTTAGCATTCCGCTGCTAGACCCCATAAGAGACAAGTTCGCCAGCCGCTCTCGACTATCTTCGATAAGGTTATGGCCACTGCCCGTAGAGCGTCCAGAATTCCTTTCGAAGGTTCAGTTCAGTTTATTTCAGTTTGCACTGCACTTTGTATGGCTAGAGCCAATCGTGTGTCCAGATAGTTGTGTTGTCGGCGCGTTTCTGTAGCTCTCAACACCGCGTGATTTTCTTTCTCTGAAAGGCAGAAATTTTGTGCAATATCAGCCCTGGCACAGAGAGGTGGAAACAGTGAGTAAATTTCTTCTGACTTTAAAAACTGCTTAGCATAACTCGGGGTATACTGCCACCCAACATAGGTCTATTGCTTTCTTAAAAGCCTTCACTGTCTTGGTATTTAAGACCTCATCCAGGAGCTTATTCCAATAAGGTTCCACTCTAATAGAGCAGTACTTCACCGTAATCTGGAGTCTCGAATGCTTCCTCGGAAATCTAATGCTATGCTCCTTAGTGCCTCTCTCTGGGATCGGAAAGAAAAGGTATTCTCGATTTATTCCTAGAAGCCCCTTCATTATCTTGAAAGTTTCTGTCAAATCCCCGCGAATGCGCCGCCTTTCCATCGAGAACACTTCTAGAGCACGGATGAGCTCGGTGTAGCTAATCCCCTTGCCGAGTCACCATTCTAGGGGCTGGCCCTTGCACTTTCTCCAGACAGCCTATATCTTTCTGGTAGTACGGTGTCCAGGCTTGCACACATCACTCCATTTGCCACCTAACTATGGCTTGGTTATCGGAACGAAAATCTCCGGCTCTCTACACGACATAACTGATCTAACTCGAAAGAGTTCTCTCCTGGCCATATAGGCTCCTGCGGTGGACTGCTTCGACGGCTAGAAGCTGTTGTCCTTAATAATGCCCAGGTATCTGATCTGAGAGACCACATGCAAACAACCCACACCATTCCCATTAGCCTCTGTGTTTGTCGTCAAGCAGTGACACTTATTGAGGTTCAGTGGAGGGTCCCATCTGCGTGACAAGTTTGGTATTGCTTACACGTCAAGTTGTATATCTACCCCAGCTATCTTGACGTCATCGGCAAACAAAAAGGCGGGGTTCGTGGGCTCACATGCTAGGTCATTGATGAAGGTGGGGAAGAGCAGAGGGCCGGGCACCGAGCCCTGTGGCACCTCACTTGTTACACCTTCCGGTTTTGAGACATGACTACCCACCTTAACATTAAAAGTTTGCCTTGATAAAAAACTATTTACCCATCGTCTTGCCTTTCCAACAATTCCCATAGACTGCAGTTTGATGTCCAGAAATCTGTGGTTTACAGAATCAAATGCCCTGCTGAAGTCCAAGTAGCAGACCTCAACCGACTGCCACTCGACCAGGCGCTCAGGTACCTCATCGAGGAACAGCAGAAGATTCGTCAGACAGCGTCGTCCTGCCATAAACCCATGCTTAGCATTTGATATGAGGTTGTGTTGAACCAAATGCCTAAAGATCTGTTTCCTGACTATTCGCTCCAGGCACTTACACAGTACTGAAGTTAAGCTAACCAGCCGGTAATTTTCGGCCTTTTGCCGGGGTCCGCTCTCGTGAGTTCCTACCATTGTTGCTCTCCTCCAGTCTCCCGGCACAATTCTCTCTCTAGGTGACATTTCATACAGCTTCGTCACCGGAGCCTTCCGGACCTCGGCCAGAGGTTGAACGATGGATGGATGAATCCCATCTGGCCCTGCGGCTTTATTTCTATTCAGGGTTTGTAACTCCGCGTAGACTTCTTCCCCTAAAGTAAGTTAGGGTATTGGAGGCGCCTGTGAGCCCTCCATTCTTTCCTCTAAGTTATTTTCTGGTCGATATATGCTCTTGAAGAATGCCAAGAGCATGTCAGCCTTGTCTTCGTTGCTTAGAGCTAGCTGCCCCTGTGCTCCTTCCAAAGTTGCTACACTTTCATTCATATGTTTGTGGTATTGCACGTAAGCGTAGAACCACATTGGGTTCACGCAGACTACCACAGCTAACCCACACTCCAGGGCATATTCCCCTATTCTTTTTGATCGCTTGGGCTCTGTTCCTAGTCATCTTATAGCTGTGTCCATGCCACCTAAGTTTTGTACAGCCTGTACGCCGTCCATCGTTGCCTACGAGTGACCGTAGCCTTGCGGACTTTCGACATCCAAAATGGGGGTGGATTTCTACTGCTAACCACCATCAGAGATGCAAGCTTCTCTGTAAGTTCGAGTGGCCCCATCTTGATGGGCCCCAAAGCTCATCTACGGAGGCGTTTGTGTGTCTCGGTGTCCACTGAACTTCCTCCGCCGCCCTCTTCAGTTCGCCTATATTAGTTCTCACATAACTCCAAAGTAACAAGATTTCCTTTGGCGCCTTGCTGAGTCTTAGTTTGGCCCTTAGAACTACATGATCACTTTTGACCAGTGGCTCTTCCCACTTAATTTCTTTAACGTCCTGATGGTGCTGCGTTATGATTAAACCAAGGAGGAACGAGTGCTGTCCATCTTTGTGTCTAGAGGCCTACGTCACATGCTGCGTAAGTGCATGTAACTGGACCCACTGCAGAAAACTGTAGCCCGTTGATCCTCTTGGTGCGATCCCGCATTCCCAGTTAATTTCGGGTAGATTGAGATCCCCTAATAAGACGAAGTCCTTTGTCTGAGCCAGCTCCGCATCCAGAATTTGGAAGAGCTCAACGTCTTCATCTGTCGCTGGAGGTGGCTTGTAGATACAGATAATGCATACTGTTTGCGCCTCGATCCTGATGAAGCAGGATCTGGCCTGTACATTACTAGAGACCAAGTTGAACGAAGTCTTCTAAAGGCCTATGTCGGTCCGTATTAGAAGTGATACCCGCCCCCTACCTTCCATCTGTTCTAACCTGCCTGCAGACAGAGTATCCTTGAAAGTGCATGTTGTCAGTATCTCGCTTTATCCAAGTTTTCGTCGATGCAACGACGTCAGACTCTGCGATCATAGTTGTCAGCTCCCCCCTTTACCCGGGAGACTGCAGGTGTTTGTGCACCATACTGACGGTTTCCTAGTCCTCGTTACTGACTTCATTGCTAATTTTACGGCTAGGGTACCCTCGTGTAAAGAACGAATACTGAAAATCCTTCTAAATGTTCAACGTGCTTTGTGAATTTGACTATATTTAACATTATCTTGGAATGCTCGCTCATACACCACACATTTTCACGTTTGTTTATCCATGTGAGACATTTGAATTTGGCCTTGAACCGTTTCTGACTGTCATGCTTGAGCCACGGGGCTTTGGACCTTTGGGTTTTACTGTGAAGCCTATTTGGCCGCATACTTGAGGTTCGTATATATTTGTATCCTTTGTGCATTTCAATTTAGTACCGTAGAAGCTACGAATCAATCTTGTTCTGGTTTTGGGATTGGTTTGAATTGGCTACGCGTTGCTCGATTTGCGAGAATTGATTTACACCTCGGGCGCAAACTCCGAGGTGAAGCCCCGTTTTTCGCCTCTAAGGTGTGTGCGATGCGGCATCTTGAATATCAGTTGACGCTCTGGGTTTTGTGGCTTTTTCTTCCCCACCAGTCGAACCAGCCTCTGGCCCAAAGTGCTCAGCGGATGTCCTTCCCTTTTGAGTCTCCACACCGATGGCCCGGGATGGTCTTGCGATCACCTCAGCCCAGCTGGTTTCCTCGGCCTTTCCCTCTGATACCTCCAACTTCGCTGGGTGCACCGGAGAGGATATTTGGGCGTCTGCTTCAGAATCGGGCCGGCTGGCTGCACTTTCTCAACACCAACCGGACTGAATGCTCTGTGAGCCCCCTTATTTCCGGTCTTTTGAACTTCCTGAACTTTGGCTTTTCGTTTACCAGCTTCCAAGGCCACCTTTGGGACCTGAATTACTCCTTGGGCTCTAGGTGTTGACTTCCCGAGAAGGGTCATCTCCGGTTTCGCTACATGGAGAGTCGGCCGCTTCAGATCAGGTGTGCCCGTTCTCAGCGGGACTGCGGCACTACCCGGTTTGACAAATGCTGGGCTGTCAGGTGTGACCCTAACTATTCCCTGCATGCTGCCCTCAACTTCTCCCGCTCTGGACAGCAGCATATCTCTCCAGTAGACACTGCGGAACACAACTACCAGGGGTCGTGGCGGCGCTGGTTGTGTTCCACGCAATAATCCTATTCTATGGCACTTGGCTATAGGCATCGTGGGGAGTAGTCTTGAAGTCTTGAAGTACTACACGGGTTCGAGGCTTTGAGCCCAATTGTCCCGGTTCTTTAGGAAATCTTTGATCTTCTGTCGGGTTCACCGAGCTGAAACGAGAGTAAAAAGAAGCGGGGGAAGGGGCGGGGGTGGCAGCGATAACAAGATACATATAACCTCATTCAGTGTCACACTGTGGACAGTGTCTTAAGCTGAGTGGGGGTGCGGCATTCATGAACATATATGCGATAAAAGACAAATATTTTTTGACAAAGGGAATTATTGGGAGAGACCCAGGTAGAGTTCTAGCTTTTTCTTGAAGATAGTTTTGTTCTGCAAGAGAACAATATCTTCCGGAAGTGCATTCCACATATTAACAACCCTATAGCTAAAAAGTTAATCCTTAGTGAAGTGCGTGGCCTCGGTTTGAAAACGTTTCTGCTGTGACCACGGAGAGAGGAGGCTGGACAGACGGAGAAGAATCAATCGCTCTGACCTAATTCAAAAAGGTAAAACATCAAAAACAGATCACCTCTTACGCGTCTTACGTCAAGGGGATAGAGGTTGAGGAGTGAGAGGCGGACGGGATAAGGTAGATGGGATAGACCACTTACTGCCTTGGTGGAGGCCCGCTGAACCCTTTCTAGGATCTCACGGTCTCGGACAAGACCAGAGTGCACTATCTGACTACCGTACTCCAGCAGAGGTCGGATATAAGTGCCGAAAATTATGGGGAAATCATCCTTAAATATGCGCGGGAAGGACCTTCGAATCATGTTTAGGACTCGAAAGGCAGACGTGCTCGCAAGTTCGTGATGATGAGAGAAGGATAAGTTACAATCTAACCAGAAACCGAGCACCTTGTGTCGGTCAACCCTTGGCAGTGTGGCTGCTCCATTAATGGAAAATGTGTGACCAGTCTCTCTGCCGAAAGACATGCTCACGCATTTGTCATCATTAACTGTGAGGTTCCAATCCTCGGACCAGCGTTTTGTTTCATAAACTGCAATTTGCAGGTCTTCAACGCTTGAACTCCAGAGGGTTACATCATCTGCGTACGTGGCAATGTTCGCAGGAAGGGCTGTCGGTAGATCGTTTATATAAATCAGGAAAAGAAAAGGACCTGAGACCGACCCTTGGGGGACCCCAGTTGTTACTGGGGAGGGTTGAGACAAAACATTCCCGACTTTAACCACAAAGGTGCGGTCGGTAAGGAAGCTCCGTAGGATGGCCAACATGGAGCCTGTGATCCCGTATGTCTGCAGCTTATCAAGAAGAAGGGCATGTGCGACGTTATCGAAGGCCTTAGCAAAATCGATGAATACAGCGTGTGGGAGCTGGCCATCATCATAGGCTTTCGTTAGACTATCCATGACAGTAAGCATATTGGTGATGCATGAGTAGGTCAGCCATCCTAAGAACCCCGGTCAAATGTCGGCAGTTTTTGTCCTTCCTGATTCTGCCATCTTTTATGATGTTCTCCCTAAGGTTATGAAGTTGCAGCCTCCTACTTCTGTCTGCCATTACCTCCATGTCCCGCTTCATGCGTTGCAATTCAGCATCTGGCGCTCAACCTGCTTGTTGATGGATTCTACTTCCGTCAGGAGGCTCTTTCCACATTCGTGGAAACTGCCGCCTCTTTGCTTTCTCTACACTTTGGCTTGGGTTGTCCTTTTAGTTTTTTGATCTGGAGCACAGTCTTCACTTCCAGCTAAGCTATGGGTCGAATTCGCTCTCTCTAGTCCTGGTTCCAATTTCATGTTCCTGTCCCCTTTCCCTAGTTCCCCTTGAATTATGCACGAGCACTCACTTGCGAACGCGAAGCAGTGGGCACATGTCCACGTTAGCGATGCGTACTTGATATGCAGCCCGAAATCCTTTTCTTCCAGCTTGAAGCACTTTTGATGATGCTAAATGCATGGCTGGCCGCATTGAATTCCCTCACATTGCGCACCCCTTGTTCCCACTGCTCGCTGACTTATCGATAGGATCAACCTCAGTTCCATTCATTTCGGCAGCGCTGGTCGAGTTTGTTTGAAAATACCGTATCGAACACCAGTAGGATAACAACAACCTTTTAAACGGACACAAAAGGTACACTAGGGCAAGTGCTGCAAAATCTGCACACTACGAAAGTCCCACAAAAAGCGGTACACTGCAAAAAGTGCCACAAAAGATGTAATCCGGTAGCAGTTGCAGTGACACCAAAAAAGACACCAAAAAGTATGACCAGTTTTTGAAGAGAATAAACTCTTCTGAAGAGAATGAATTCTACTAATTACGATACGTTAGTTTGGGCGAAACAAAGCGTGTTATTTCACCAATCAATCGAAAACTGCATATCACTGTTAGCGATTCGAAAATTCAAACGGCGCGGCAACTCACAAGGTGTGCGGTATGCATACCAGTTATGCACACACCACTGCCGGCTGTATTTCGTCAAATCCCCGTGGGCTAACTATGAGAGACATTATGCATCGTGCGCTACCACTGTAACACACGTTTGAGCAGTGCCTAGCCAAATTCACAACGGATCTCGAAATCAAAGGGCGATTAGCCGTGATATTCTACAATACTAGATTATTGAATGAACAATGACACCAAAAAGATACAAACCTCAATAATGAGATCACAAGGACTCAACAAACGAGAAACCGAATCGCGGCGTGCGAGCGAGGAGAATGTGCGTCACGCAGGTCAAGAACAAGGATATGACAAAGTAGCACTCTGGGCGCGAACAAACAACAATTGGTCCGTAAAAGGAAACAGCGCGTAAAGACACGCAGTAGTGTAGGCAAGTGGGTGTTGTTAAGAAAATCACGGAGCTGCAAAGGATTTAGGGGGATTTTCCACGATCGGTCGATTCATTCGCTGAGACAGCAGGCAATGGGCGGAAACATCGACTAAAACATACTCCAGAAAGACCAGAGTTCTACCCGTCACACATCTGGTGAATATACTCAACGCTCACTACGAGGAAATATCTCTTACCGCTTGCGATCTAGAGCACCTTTAAAAGGCTGAACCGTCTGCAGATCTATCATTCCACCAGGCAGACCGTTTCAACTGTTCACAACCCTGTTGCTGAAGAAGTATGATCCAGTCATCAACCTAGCTCGGAGCTTCGTCAGATTCTTCGCGTGTCCCCCTGTTCTGAATTCTAGAGCCACTTGGAATAGACTATGTGGTCTAAGGCCCGAAAAGCCCTGCATAATCTTAAACGTTTCTGTGAGATCCCCTCGACCTCTCCCCCTTTCCAACGAGAAGTGATTCAGCTCACAGAGTCTCTGCTCTTACGTCTTACCCCTCTGCCCTTCAACTATCCGTGTGGCGAGACGTTGAACTTCCTTCTTAGAAGGGTAACCAAGCCTCTACGCTACCCTCTAAGTGAGGTCGTACTATAGCCGTGTAAACTAGTACGAATATTTCCGGCAGCCAGTAAGACAAAGCCGATCTCAGTCTGAAAAACTCAACACAAGCCTTTTGAGCAGCAGCGTTGCACTGCTCCGACCATTTAAAGTCACTGCTCATGATGACCCCAAGGCCCCCAACCCTACCAACTTCTTCTGTCGTGAACAGCCCTTAGTCATGAGCGGCAGGTAGGCTCTCCTTTGACCTTGACAACAAATGGCTTTTTTCGGAGTACGGGGGTATGCCCCACATATATGCCCAGTCCGGGACGGTACCTATTCCCCTGCCCAGGTCCACCCCACCCTCGGACTCAACAACCTTCATATCATCCGCAAAAATAGAACTAGGCTATTGGAGAGCGGATGCGAGGTCGTTAATAAACAACCAGAAGAAGACCGGGCCCAGGACGGGTCCCTGAGTTACACCACTGGTGACATTCACCAAACTGGATCACTTGACCCCCACTTTGACATAAAAACGTCCTGTGGGAGAGGAAGTCCACCAGCCACCTATATACTGGCTTACCTATACGGAATGTCCCCAACTTGCATAGCAAAAAAATCAAAAGACGATTATCCGCGATATTCTACGATACTAGATTATTACATGAACAATGACATCAAAATATACAAACCTCAATAAAACGATCACAAGGACTCAACAACGAGAAACGAATAGCAGTGTGTGAGCAAACAGCACGTGCGTCACGCAGGTCCTGAACAAGGATGTGCCAAAGTGGCGCTCTGGGCGCGAACAAACAACAATTGGTCCAGAAAAACAACCAGTTCGTAAAGACAAGTCAATAGTGTATGGAAATGAGTGATATTGGGAAAAACACTGAATTGCGAGGGAAAAAGGGGGATTTTCTACGACCGGCTGTTACACCGCCCACCAAAATCCTCCTGGATCCTTAGCAGAGTCAAAGGTTCGGTATAAATGTCCTGATTCTTCCTACCTGCCTAGGCCCTGCTGTCAGTGCTCACGCCTAATGCTCGTCGTCAACGCTCTACTACTGGTCGCTCCTAATCCATTGGATACATAGATGTGAGGCTAGTCTACATCTTCCACAAGACGAAATGACCGATGGCGGGCGTGAAGGGGCCACATAGATGCTGTCCTTGTAAAGGGCCGTCCTCTCCTGGATGTAAGAGCTTGAGTGAGTGTGTGTCTGTGCGTGCGTGCGTGCCGGGGTGTACAATGGAATCACAGGTATGACTGCACATCAAAGGAGGACTTTCTGCAATGTCAAGAAAGGGCTGTGTGGCAAAAACGAGTAAAATGTAAGCGCGTGTGCTTGGCCTAAGCCCCGTTACTTCTACATGAGGTGCCGTGTCGTCTGATGACCTAGGGTTTGGACAATTAGCTACATAGTACATCGTAAATGCTATATGAAATTAAACACAAATATACTTCAAAGGTGTTGTGGGGGGTTGAGTCCTGCAGGAGAATACATGATGGATAAATAAGTGAATTCCGCTTCATGTGGTATCAGCAGACATAGGTATAGCTTGGTCGGTAGCGTCGGCCTTGCCCGCGTCGCTGTCACCTTCAAGTAGACATATTTTACGTATATCTCGCAATACGTCTCCCTGTTCGTCCTCACCACCACCGTGCGCACGATGCCATCGATTTCTGTACTACAATCCTTGATCGCTCCAACCGGCCAATCGTCTTTATGTACGTGGCTCTCCACGAGGATGACCACATCGCCACGTCTGAACGACCTCTGTTTGGAGATCCTCTTCTGCGGAAGCTGCAGTTTCGGTAGATACTCCCTCGTCCATCGTTTCCAGAAAGCCTGTGTAGGTGGTTCACTTGTTTCCATCAAACAACGTGCGTTCCATGCAGGGTTTTCGGGGTGGTTACTCCTGCCTTTGACCGGAGTAATAATAGGTCGTTGGGGGTGAGTGCCGGTTCGCCTTCCGGGTCTGGGACGATCGGCACCAGGAGTCTGTTTTTCAATATGCGTTTTACTTCTGTTGGTAAAGTCGTCAGCGTCTCGTCATCAAGGGTTTGTTGTGAGGTCAGGGCTGTGAGTATTTTCCTAGTCGATCATATCAGCCTTTCCCAAAAGCCACTACGATGACTGGCATAAGGTGGGCCGAAGTGTCATTCTATACCCTTTGCTACGGTCTGGTTTTGTATTTTGGCGGTGTTCAAGCGGCTCCACCATTTCTCCAACTCCTTATGAGCCCCAACGAAGTTCGAGCCATTGTCGGTGTATATATTCTTGGGGACGCCCCGCCTGGAGAAGAACCTTTGAAGGGCCATTAGGAATGAATCGGTCGTCATGTTAAGCACTACTTCGAGGTAGACTGCCCTGGATTGTAGGCGTGTTATCAGGCAGCCATTCCTCTTTTGGATGCTCCTCTGATGTCGTACGAGTAACAGGACAAAGAAGTCGACACCGATTTCCACGAACGGGCACCATCTCGGTAGGACTCTTACGGCTGGAAGGGGGGCCATCATTTGTTGGCCTGTTACCGCTCTCCGGCGACGACAAGTAATGCAGTTGCCTATGACTCGCTTGGTCGTGGCTGGTCCACTTGTCACCCAAAATCGTCGGTTTATATTGTTCAATAAGTGATTCGGGCCTGTGTTCCCTCTTCCCGATGTACATGATCTATCAGGCATCTCGTTATATGGTGGTCACCGGGGATTATTATGGGGTGTTTTGTTTCGTACTCTAGGCTTGAATTTGTCAGCCACCATCCGACCCTCAGTAGTCCGTTGATTCGCACGGAGTTTAATGCTCGGATACTACTGTGTAACGGCCTGCTTCCTTTGGTGTTATCATCTGTCCTGGCTAGCTCGCGGGCCTCGGACGGGAAAGCGTCTAGTTGCGATAGGCATAGAACGTCCAGTTCGGCTTGATTCAGCTCACCCGGTAGTATCGTCCCCACCTTCAATGTGTTTTGTGGTCTTGCGCCTTTCATAATCAATAAGAGTGCTTTGCACAGTGTCCACTAGACAGCGGCTTTTAACATTTTTGTCCAGTTGGGGAATTTGCAGTTTCTCTATCAGGCTTACGCTTCCCGTGAAGTTTGTAGCCAGTATCAGTCTTTTGGTCACGATATCACCATCATCAGCCCTAGGTAGTAATAGCGTTGGCCATATCTCTTTAGCTGCAGTTAGGAAGTCCGGTCCCATTGTCCACTCCCGCAACCTCTCTAGTGTTTTCAGGCCCCTTGAGCAGAAGTCGGCCGGGTTACTGGCGGATTGTACATAGTGCTATTGATCGGTTTTAGTCGACTCGTGGATTATAGTGAGTCTGTTGGCCACAAAAGTGTTAAAACGAGTGGTATTGTTGTTTATGTAATGGAGTACCGTGGCAGAGTCCGTCCAAAATTTGGTTCCCAGTTTATCCGATCGAAGCGTCTCCTAACCAGCGTCGCGGCTTTCACGGCCAGTACCGCTGCCGGCAGTTCCAGCCTTGGAATCGACACCCTTTTTCAGTGGAGCTACTCTCGCATTTGCGAATAGTATCTGGCTGTGCTGCCCACCATTTGCGTCAACCCAGCAGCCGTAACCAACTATCCCGTAGCCTATTTCTGATGCATCAGAAAATAAGTGGAGTTGGGCGTCGTTTGTGCACTTGATTACTGTTAAACATCTTTGTATTTTGATCTCACAAAGTTGCTCCAGGCTGTGCAGCCAGTCGAGCCATCGCTTATCGTCGTCATCCTGGAGAGTTTCGTCCCAACCCGTCCCTCTCTGGCACAGTGATTGCAGCAGGCACTTTCCCGGTAACAACCATGGCGAAACGAAACCTAGGGGATCATAGAGGCTTGAGACCGATGATAGGACTCCTCTTCGTGTGACTGGTCGTTTGGGTAGATCCATGGTGAAGGTGAATTCGTCACCACTGAAGACCAAACGTGCGCTCCGTTTGTGAAGAGGATCCTAAAAGCTCTCTCGTACACTCCGTTTTCTCGGACTTCGGGATAACATTGACCACATCTTGGCTGTTTGAGGTCCATTTATTGAGGTTGAATCCTCCGGCCTTTGGAGTGGCAATCAATTCGGTCATAAAAAGAATGGCACTATTTGGGTCGTCAAAGGAACACAAAAAATCTTTCACGGAGAAGTGGTCCACTGCTCTTCCTAGGAAATTGCTGGTGCCGCTGAAACGCTTGAGGGTTTCTCGGAGAGCGAAATTAGCACAGAGCGGAGATGACACCGTCCCAAAGGGGTGAACGGTTAGCCTGTACCCGTCAGGTGCGCGATTTGCGTCGTTTTCAGGCCACCAGAGAAGATGAAAGGCGTCCTTATCTTTAACGAGCATCTTTACTAGTAGAAACATTTCACGTATGTCTGCAGATGCGGCTACTTTTCCTAGCCGAAAACGACGAAAAACCCCGACTAGCGGTGTTGTCCAGTCTGGGCCCTGCAGTATATGTTCGTTCAGTGACACACCCTGGCATTTCGTGGCACAGTCGAAAACCACTCTGACTTTCCCCGGTTTCTTTGGGTTCAAGACCAGGTGATGTGTAGGTACCACCTCAAATTTTCGCTGCTAACGGCCGTACCTACTCTTTCCATGTAACCGGAGTCGATGTTATGTTGCATGGCTCGCACGTATTCTGTCTTTAATTGTGGTTCTCGGAGCAGCCTGGTTTTGAGGAAGCCTAATCTTTTCGGATCCATTTCTCTGCTGTTATTATGGTTATGGTGGTATATTTCTCGATCGTGGTCAAGACGCACGTGCAAGCGCATGATCATGGTGTACAACGTTACTCAGAACAATGAACTATACAGTAATTTCAAGAAGGCGAGTCGAAAACGTGAGAAGCAAAACAATATAGCTACAGATAGTTTGAATCGACCGAGGTGATAATGGTTTGCGCGGCAAAAACGGTTTAGTTTCGAATTCGAGTCGGTTGGTGGTGGCCCGTGGAAATACAAAATATATCGTGGAAATATATCGCTAAGGATGCATTATAAACCAGAGTAGTGCAAGCTGTGGATAACGGAGGCCTATTGGGGTTCTGTGCACGGAATAAGTTATGAACATGGAGAGATGAAAGAGATGGGAGTATACTCGTGAACTTTGTTGAGTATGAAGAGAACGGCTCTGTATGAAGACAATGGTGGATAATCCCGGTTATAAAAAACGGAGTGCGTCATGAAACGGGGAGACATGAGCAAACTTTGTGGGAGTGGCCTAGGAAACGATGATTGTGGGGGAAACAGCAATCCATATAAAAGGTGAGTTTAGGATCAGGACCAATAAACCGTATCATTCAGAAAAAGGGAGCGCAACTTGAAGGCCTTGAATTGGTGAGGAGTCAATTTCAAGCGGGATGCCAATCGAAAGTAAAATGGAATTTCGCAAGTGAAAACGGAGTGAAAAACCTCCGCGAAGGCTCGCGCCTTATTGTTCTGTCACGCTGACAAAAATTATATTGTCTTATTGATTCTCAGTGATATCGGTGTCATAATTGGGAACCACGGATGGAGGCTAAGTGGACTCGCGTTCGGATGGCGTATCGAATTTTAATGAGTAAAGGATTCCAGTCTTGCTTATTCTGGCTCCGTTATTGGATTGTTTCACGTGATACCAAGGTGACGTGCAGCATCCCGTGGGTATGGTTCATCAGGCGGGGTAAGGGACGTGTCAATCAATCAGTAGGAGTTGGCCCGTGAACAGTTATTTGTGAAGACTCCAGCAGTGACATCAGTAGTAGAGGTGTTGCGCCAGAAGACGCCTATCAATCTACTGGTAAGCAGTTGGGAGTGGTCAGGTCGTGTGGCTCGATTGCAATCCCGTTCCGTATAAAAGGTGCCATTTAGGCTTCTGTCGGTACAGGTCAAAGTGTGGGCATTGGTCACCGAAAGTGGAGCCCGGAAGTGGGCGACGTCAAATCTGAAATAAATGATGTTAGCAGTCTGGACGTGGTTCCAGCTGTTAGTTATTATTATAAATAGCGACAGTTAGTAATGAGCTGGTTGGCTTTATGTGAGCCCTGAGTGGCACATTTTATACTCCGATCTGGGTTTTAGTTCGAGAGCTAAAGTAACGTCGGGTTGCAGGGGGTTGATAAGTACTACTACAGGCTAGCAAGATAGGTTGAGGCGGGTGGGCTGCTGCGTCTGCATTTCAAAGGGTAAATGGCTTGCACGCAATTAGAGGTTGTGAAGAGCAATTAAGTAAGATTTCGGGAAGAACCACTAGGGCATCGGTGGTAATGTGTTAGGGAAAGTTGTTATCATGCAGAGAAACGTGGACGTGAGTTCATCTGTGCTCCTACTCGGTAGTGCCAACCTACTGAGATTAAACTTAAAGGTGAGAAGGAAAATCTCATGATGTGGTGGATGCATGAATACCATATTTGTTATAAGGTTGAGGAGGGATAGTCAGTGGGGAATGGAAAATATAGACGGTTCTCCGTGTTCATTTTTGTAGACTTAAGTGAGGCAGGTGTTGGTCATCTGTTGCCTCTGTAGTGTTACCAATATGCTACCGTATGTTATCCATGTCAGTGGGCTTAGAGTCCAGGCTGCAGTAGTGATTGTAGTTGGCAGGGGGCTGTGGTTACTGTTAGGTAGGGTTGTAAACCTAAGCGTGGCTTGGACGCCAAGACATCGGGAAGGCCGCTTTCTAAGAGAGATGACGGAAGGTGGAGGGGCATAGTTGGAATAGGTGACCGGTTTTCACTGTGCTCTTATCTATCTCTTTTTTATTTATTTATTATTATTTTTTCCTTTTCCGGGCTTCACCGCGGTTGTAGTTATTCGTCAGGTATGTCGATACGCTGTCCAGGTCAATGAGTTGAAAGTCGGGGCTATGGTGGCGATTGTATTTGACGTCGACATGCATGATAGGTGCGCTTATGGGGGGTATGGGGTGGCTGAAACTTAGAGCGGGGGGTGGGTAGGCGTAAGTGGAAAGTCCAGTGCGTTTTCACCCCTGTCAGTCTCGTGCGTGAAAACCAAAAGCTTGTCGAGCGGACAAGGGCGTGTGGGGTTTCCACTTTCGCAGGGTCAGGTCTGAGCTGATGGGAGACATACCCATAGATGAAGGTTGCCCAATTCCTTCACAGCCCGATGTCAGTGGTATTTGGTGATGGAATCTGTCCCACGAGGTCTTTTTTCCACTGTTCTTTTTTTGCTTCCTTACAGAGGGGTGGTTGAGCCCATATAGGAACTTTCCATAGCCCCTCCGCCCGATCGTAATTTTATGCTTACTTGTCTTTTTTCGCAACTGCTGGGGGTGGTCTGTTTTCCCCACGTTCAAACGACGCTATGGTATGGGTGCCGTTGACTTCAGGGGTTTCGCTAGCATGGGATTGAAAAATACAGAGTGGGACTATGCAAACACACGGAGTAGGACAACGAGCGTTGTAAAGCACAAACTAGCATCCGTGTGTCAGTCTCATACAGCGCCAGGCCATGCCTAAGACCATCAGGGACCATACCGGGCTAGCTGATGTGGATGAGTTTAGCTCTGCTGACGATAACAGTGTGGAGCATAGGAGGGAATATAATAGAAGTTGGTGGGTGGTAGATACAGAGATGAGACGAGAGGGAAGGCCACTAAGTAGGTACTAGCAAGTGGGCTTCTGGGATAAGAGGTTCTGGAATGAGACGATTGAGAAAGGGGAAATAAGGCTGGACATAAAACCCAGGCGAGTGGTGGTAGCCAAAATGAACTGGAAAGGAGTGAAAAGATCAGGTAAGTTGGTAAGCAGCGGAACTCAGTGTCCTAGGATCCAAAGCCACATACCTATTTGCTGCAGGGACATCTAAGCCTAAGAAACTTAGACTGATTGGCAGTAGAACACGAACATAGTCGATAATTAGGAGAACCGGCAAGCATTAAACTAGGTATAGTTATAAAAGTCAGCAAACTGTGGCTACAGTAATATGGATGGTGTGCAATATAGAGTAAAAGAGAATGATTTCTCTGGCCTTTGTCATCGGGCAGTAATCCTAGTAATCAAACCCGTTTGCGTAGGCCACCTCTTCGGTGACGGTCTGGCCGGTAAGAAGCATCACATTGAGAACAGTGAAGGAGTGATCCAGCGAGCCTCTGGACTGGGAAATTGAGAGATTGTCATGGATGTTTAGCGGGAGTTTATTCCAGAACTTTGAGTATATATATATATATATATATATATATATATATATATATATATCTGTACGTGGATGCGACTATCAGACGGGTCATGAGAAAGCGGTTGAACGCAAAAGACTGTGTCACATTGTGGTCTAATAATCAAGGCAATCTTCATATGCTTGGTCTATGTTAACGTTATCACGGATCATGTTAATTACAGAAGATGCGTCTAGGATTTTGCATATTGCTCCTTTAAATTGTGTCAACGTGCGACACGGTCGCAGTGAGTCAGGAAGCTTATTCCAGAGGCTGGAGTAGATAACCAAGAAGTATCTAGATCTGATTGAGAGTCTAGATTGGGGGATTGTAATGGTGAATTGCCTGTGACGGAGGGAGTAGGGAGTCTCGCTAGAGAAACCGAGTGGGTAATCAGATGAGTGGACTTTTGAATGCAGGAGGTTGAAGAGAAATGAGAGATTGAGCTTGATACGACGTAACCATAGTGGTTCAAGCCGGAGTAGTTCGCACCTGGCTCTGTAGTTAAGGTTGGGAGAGGTGGCCAGTAATTTTTTGGTGAAGGAGCGTTGCACTTTCTCTATGTTGACCCGGTCGGCCTTTCGCATCAGGGTAAAGACTAGGGGGCAGTATTCCAGTAGCGACCTGGCGTGAGTCTTGAATATCAGGATCTTACTCTCCTGAGTACGGTATGTCCTGAGGATAAGTGCAATCATCCTTCTTGCCTTGCCAACTTGGGTCAGTGCTTGTTCATGGAAGTTGAAGGAACATGAATAATGCAGGCCCAGATCTCTTACCACATGAGTAGTGGGTATCGGCAGACCATTTATTTTAAGGAAGCCAGGTGGAACGTGGCATTTGTAAGAAAGAAGGGAGCTCTTGGCTGCGGAAAACTTCATCAGCCATCGAGTACACCATGTAACGAACGTTTGAGCAATGCGTAGCCAAATTCGCAACGGATCCCGAAATCAAAAGACGATTATCCGTGATATTCTACGATACTAGATTATTACATGAACAATGACATAAACAATATACAAACCTCAATAATACGATCACAAGGACTCAACAACGAGAAACCGAATAGCAGCGTGTGAGCAGACAGCACGTGCGTCACGCAGGTCCTGAATAAGGATGTGCCAAAGTGGCGCTCTGGGCGCGAACAAACAACAATTGGTCCAGAAAAACAACCAGTTCGTAAAGACAAGTCAATAGTGTATGGAAATGAGTGATATTGGGAAAAACACTGAATTGCGAGGGAAAAAGGGGGATTTTCTACGACCGGCTGTTACACCGCCCACCAAAATCCTCCTGGATCCTTAGCAGAGTCAAAGGTTCGGTGTAAATGTACTGATTCTTCCTACCTGCCTAGGCCCTGCTGTCAGTGCTCACGCCTAATGCTCGTCGTCAACGCTCTACTACTGGTCGCTCCTAATCCATTGGATACATAGATGTGAGGCTAGTCTACATCTTCCACAAAACGAAATGACCGATGGCGGGCGTGAATTGTCACATAGACGTTGTCCTCGTAAGGGGCCGTCCTGTCCTGGATGTACGTGCTTGAGTGTGTGTGTGAGTGCGTGTGTGTGTGCCGGGGTTACAATGAAATCACAAGTATGACTGCACATCAAAGGAGGACTTTTTGCAATGTCAACAAAAGACCGCGTGGCAAGAAAACGAGTAAAATGTAGCATGTGTGTGCCCTGAGCTCCGCTACTTCCACATATGCAAGGGGCATTCGGTAGCGTCAACAAAAAGCAAAACAACGAACACTGTCACATGTTTGATGGGTTTACGGGATGTAGAGTGCGTCGTGCATGCGTGTATGTATCGGGATGTACAAAGGAATCGCACTCATCACCACGTATCGGAAAGAACCTTCTGTAATGTCAACGAAAAGACCGCGAGCACCTTAACGTGTTTGACGGAGACCGTGTGGTATATATGGTGTTTCTTTATCCACCTCGATTACTGGTGTGAAAAAGGTTTACTGGGCCTCAGGGTTATCAGCTCCTCCGTCTTCGCTCTCGAGTAGGTTAATACTGCGTATGTCACAAATGAGCACTCCGTTAGCTGTCTTCACCTTCACCGTTCTTATCATTCCGTCAGTGCCTTTGATGGTTTCCGTAACTACTCCCAGAGGCCAAGCGCTGAAATGTGCGCGTTCGTCGGCGATCATAACCACGTCCCCAACTTTGAATGGTCTTGTTTTGGCCAGCCACTTCTGTCGAGTCTGCAAAGCCGGTAGGTACTCCCGTAGCCATCGCCTCCAGAAGACCTTGGCCAGATAGTTCGCTTGCTTCCACGCGTGGAGGTAGCTCCCACGAAGGTTTACCGGCCCTTGGAAACCCTCGTTCGACCTTAACGTCAATAAGTCGTTTGGGGTGAGCGCCAGGTGGGTGGGGTCTCCGTTCATTACTGGAACAAGGGGGCGGTTGTTCAGGATTCGCTCCACCTCAGTCATGACGGTGTTCAGCTTCTCGTCGTCGGGCGGCTGCTGCTCCATGATTGACAGCAATATCCGTCTGATGGACCGGATCATGCGTTCCCATATGCCGCCTCGGTGGCTGGCCTGCGGGGGTTTGAAATGCCATCGTATGCCGTAGGCCACGGTTCGATTCTGCATGTCGTCCCTGTTTATGTTCTTGTGACAACGCTGCAATTCCCGGTGAGCGCCCACAAAGTTCGATCCATTATCTGAGTATATATCGGCCGGTACGCCTCTTTGGTTGATAAATCTTTGCAAGGCCCGTAGAAACGAATCGGTCGTCATCGAATGTGCGACTTCTAGGTGTACCGCACGTGATTTCATGCACGTCATGATACATCTGTATCGCTTTTCTAATCTTTTCCCGCACTTGATCCACAAGGGCCCGAAATAGTCCAACCCGGTGTCACTGAACGGCCACCAGCCCGTAGTCACCCTGCATTCTGGTAGTGGGGCCATGAGTTGTTTGCCTGCTATGGCATTGCGTCTCCTGCATTGCACACACCGTCGGATTACGCGTTTTACAGTCTCTCGTCCTCTCAACAACCAAAGACGCTTTCGGATGACGCTCGTCCCGTGACTTTCCCCGGCATGTCCCTCCACGGCGTGGACGTGTTGAATCATTAGCTCTACTACAGGTTGTCTCGCAGGCAGCAGTATAGGATACTTTGTGTCGAAGTTCAGGTGGGCGTTGGTCAGCCTACCATCCACCCGCAGCAGTCCGTCGATGAGTTTGGGGTTTAAACGCTTCAGCCCGCCTCTTGGAGATGGCATGTCTTTATTGGTCGGCCCCACTTCTTCCGCCCTCTTGAGTTCTCGGGCGAAAGCCTCGCGTTGTATCATTCTGAAAATATCGTACTCTGCCGCTTGTAGCTCATCGGGACCTATCGGGCCGACCCGTATCCGACCTGAGGGCCGTAGCCCTTTCATGACTAGTAAATTTCTCTTGAACCTGGTTAACCAAACTAGCGAACGAAGCGTCTTCATCCAGGAAGAAAACCTGACCAGTCGCGATAGAATGGATGACGCTTCGACGACGTTGGTTGCTATCACTGCGCCTTTGATCTCCAGTTCCACTTCCGTAGGGGTTTTTAATTCGAACACGGGTCAGTCCTGTTTGGGCAATTGCAGGAAGCTTGGCCCTCTCGTCCACGTGTCCAGTTGCCTGAAGTTGTTCGCACCTCGGGAGCACAGATCGGCCGGATTATCGCCAGACCTGACATGACTCCACTGGTGCGTGGCTGATTCATCGTGGATAATCGTGAGCCGGTTAGCAACGAATGTACCAAACCGGCTCCGGACGTTGTTGATATAGTAAATTACTATCGTTGAATCCGTCCAGAAGCTCACCGACCAAATGTAGAGATCGAAACATCTCTTCACAGCTTGCACCACCCTGACTGCCAACACGGCCGCGCTGAGTTCAAGGCGTGGTATTGAGACCGACTTCAGTGGAGCAACGCGGGCTTTGGCGAACAGGATCCTCGTGGTATATTGTCCATCTCCTGCGCACCATCGTCCGTACACCACAGCTCCATAACCGACTTCGGATGCATCGGAAAAGGCATGTAGTTCTCCAGTCCGTGTCGTATGGCCAGAGTCAAACATCGTGGGATTCTTATGTCTCCTAATTTCTTCAAGGTGTTCAAAAATTCTTCCCAGTCTAGCCGGTCCCCTCGGTCCAGTGACTGGTCCCAATCAACTTTCTTACGGCACAGCCGCTGCAGCAAGATCTTTCCGGGTAGCAGCCATGATGAGACGAAACCGAGCGGGTCGAACAAACTTGAAACGGCAGATAGTATGCCACGACGGGTTATTGGCAGCTCGGGAACGTTCAGTTCGAAAACAAAATCGTCCGTTTCCGCGTCCCATTGTATCCCTAAGGTGCGCTCGATAGGAAGTGGAGAGCCATCCAAATCTCTTACCCTTTTGGCCTTTTCCTGATACGGGATGACCCTCAGCACTTCTGAAGCGTTCGACATCCATTTAGTTAGATGGAAGCCGCCCTCTTCCAGCAATCTCGTCAGACCCCTGAACTGCTCTAGAGCTGATTCCACATCATCGAATGACCCAAGGTAGTCGTCGACGTAGAAGTTCCTGCTGACGCTTTCTACCACCGTCCGATGTACCAGATCGCCATGTTTGTTCGCTGATTCTCGGAGGGCGTAGTTGGCACAAAATGGTGACGATATGGCTCCGAAGGGGTGGACGGTCATCCTATAATTCACCACTGCGTTGTCCCGGTCGCTCCCTTCCCACCACAGGAAACGCAAAGCATCTCGTTCTCCTACCGGAATCTTCACCTGATGGAACATTTCCCTAATGTCGGCAGACAAAGCCACTTTACCCACTCTGAAACGGCACAGAACATCGATCAGTGGTGTGGTCCAGTCAGGCCCCTGTAGTAGGCGATCGTTTAACGACTTGCCCTGGAACTTGGCCGCACAGTCGAAAACCACGCGCAGTTTGTTGGGTTTCTTGGGGTTGATAACCGGATGGTGAGGCAGATACCAGATACCCCTTTTGCTGTCGGTGCTGACAGGCACCTTTTCAACGTAACCGAGGGTCTCGTTTCGCTTCATCAAATCTGCGTATCGTTCCCACAGATTCTGGTCTCGAATGAAGCGTTCTTTCAGTCGTAGTAATCGTTGGAGAACATAATTTCTGTTGTCAGTCCACGGGTCGACCGGTGTGCGCCATGGGATGGGAACCTCGAACTGTTTTTGAGGCCTCTAGTGCCTTGCCGCACCGTTTGTAAAGCTAAGTGATCCTCTTGAGACAACGTCGGTCTTTCGTCTCCAATGTCATGAAACTCCTTTTCATAAAGCCGTTGCAGATGATACTCTATGCGGTCCGTTTCGGCGGATAAGTAATTCACGGAACCGCGTACCCCTACTGGACCGTATAACATCCATCCCAGAGCCGTGCGTACGGCATAAGGTGCCTGGCGGTCGCCCACTCTCTGGTCAAGCACCCAATGCGCCTCTGGCACGTCACAGACGATGAGGAGATCCACTTCATCATCTTCCCAGTCTACAACGGTTACATCCTGCAGGTGGGGCCACCGAGTCAAGATTACGTTCACCGACCTTGGTGCTCGCATGGGGAGATCCGCTAACGTGAATGCCTCCGTTGGTTCAATTTCCTCGTTAGTGTCTAGAGAGATGAGTTGCAGCCCTAATCTACCGGCAGTCATTACCTGTGTTCCGCCCACCGTGCTCACTGCTAACGACGTCGCACCTTTAGCCAGTTGGTGTTTGTCGGCAAACCGCTCTTTCACTAAAGTGGTGTCGGATTCACTATCAACGAAAGCCAACGGCTTGACTATCCCAGTCGGAGTCACTACTCCCACGGCCACTACGCCTAAACGTACCGGTTTACTGGCAGACTGTGAAGTTGAACAAATCACGCTGGGCTTGGCACTCGCCTCGGATATGGTTACTCTCGCCTGATGCAGCAGCCGATGGTGTCTGCCCGTGCAGCCCTCGTAACCACATCGATTCCTTGTTCTACAGGCTGCTGCCCGGTGCGTGGTGTTGAGACAAATAAAACATGCTCCTGCAATCCTCGCCATTCCCCACCGTTCGTCTATTGTGGCGTTGCCGAACTTGGGGCATTCTGGTAGGCCATGGCTAGTACCACAGGATCTGCAATTTGGTTTCGCCGCAGCATCTCGTGAAATGATGTGTGTATTGGTCCAAGGCTGGTACTTTGGATGTTCCCGTACAGGGGTTTGGACTTGGCTAGTACTGGGCTTGTTTGCCCGGTTGCTGTCCTGGATGAGTCGGCCGAACCTGCTGTCAGCTATCTTGGTTTGCTTGTCCAAATATTCGGTCAGGTCTTCAAAGTTGGCTTCTCTGTCGCTTCGGCTTATCCGTTCTGCTTCTTCCGCCCACCGACCCTGTAGGTCGGGAGAGAGGTGACGGACTATGCCTTCCAAAGTGTGCATGGCGTCTAGGTCAGCCCTGTAACCTAAATGGTCGAGGGCTATTGAGCAGTTCTGCATCCTAATCACCAGGTCGGCCATTGTGTAGACGTCGCTCTTGGTTCACTTTGCCTCTACCCTCAAGCTCTCTATTAGGTTACGGGCTACTTCGAAACGTTGGCTAAAAAAGTCCCTCAGAATTTTCCTTGCTCTTGTGTAGCCTTGTTCCGGGTCGAGCATGGTACACACATCAATAGCTTCCCTTGCTTGGCCTCGACAGTAGTGAGTCCGATAAAGAAGCCTTTGCCCGGGGTCGGTTATTTTATGTTCGACGAAGATTTCGAACTGCTTGACAAACTTGCAGTATTGCTCAGCTCGCCCGTCGAGAACCGCTAGTTCCACTCTAGGCAAATCGATCGATGGTGGGTTGTGGTCGGCGACCGGTGTGGGGTTCCCTATCTTATTGCACCCTGATCTATCGGAAGTGTCGTAGTCGCTGGTCTCGTGCTCTCACTCTTTCTGCGCACACTTCTTCTCTGCTTCCTGCGCCTGTAGTCTAGTCGATAGTAACTGTTGTTCTAGGTCTAGTATTCTCAGCCTATTTAAATCAACATCCTTACGATCCATGTTGCTCTCATTAACACATGAACTAGCACTGACAGGACTAGCCGATCTAACAACAACTGAAGAATCGAATGCACCCAAAACCTCCCCAGAGTTTTGCCGTGTTACTTCCCGTCCGGACTCCAGTGTTTTCGATCCTCTTCTTGTCATTTTGCGTGTTTTTTTGTTCCAACTTGATCTCTTGAGTATTGTAGCGAACGTCTGAGCAATGCGTAGCCAAATTCACAACGGATCCCGAAGTCAAAAGACGATTATCCGTGATATTCTACGATACTAGATTAATACATGAACAATGACATCAAAATATACAAACCTCAATAAAACGATCACAAGGACTCAACAACGAGAAACGAATAGCAGTGTGTGAGCAAACAGCACACGCGTCACGCAGGTCCTGAACAAGGATGTGCCAAAGTGGCGCTCTGGGCGCGAACAAACAACAATTGGTCCAGAAAAACAACCAGTTCGTAAAGACAAGTCAATAGTGTATGGAAATGAGTGATGTTGGGAAAAACACTGAATCGCGAGGGAAAAAGGGGGATTTTCCACGACCGGTTGTTACAGGTGCCACGCGTTGGCGCGCAGCCGTTCTAAGTAGGTCTGATCCTCCTTTCCCGGCACGCAGACCTCATCAGTCTAGTCGATGTGCGGAAGATTGAGGTCATACACTATAAAGGATTTTCGTGCGTCCTTAACTAGTTCAGTCAAAGTCAGCAGGACAATAACATCCTATTCGCGGTTTGTACTTGGTGCCCTGTAGACACAGGCAACGCTAACCCTTCCGCCCGGAAGGACGATCGTAGCTTAGCACAGCAAGACATTGCAAGTGCTCATCTTGGTGGGGACTCAAGTTGGTTTTTACCTGACCCAACGAGGATGGCTACTCCTCCACCATGACGATCATGTTCTCTATCCTGCTTTTAGACTGCAAATCCGTTTCTTATTAGTCCTGGCACATGGTCTTCTTTAGAAATCCACATTTCCGTAACCGTAAGTATTGACGCTTTGTGCCCCCAGCGGTTTTGGCGAGCTCTGCCCATTTTTTCTTATACTACACGTGTTAGGTGTTAACACCATCGCGTTTGCTCCGTGGCCTGAGTGTCTCTTATTAATTACTCCTATCTGTTTCTCAGGCGCAATGCCTGAGATGAAAAGTTTTTGTATCCGTCGTCCTCCACTGGTGTGCGTGACGCCGGCTGAAGATCCAGAGCATCCAACGACTCCCAAAGTATCTCAATGGTAGCTGCCATAACATTCAGGCTGACAAGGGTCTTGCTGCCCCCCACCTTCGGACAGTACCGCCGATTTTCGTCTTCCGAGGTGTCTTCAATTAAAACCATTGGCGACCTCGCACGCGGCCACCTTACTACCGCCGGGGTCGGGGCCCGAGAGCCGAGTAAGGCGTTCTGTTGGGCTAGTTGGTTTCTCACCCGCGCCCTGGCTGGTCGAGCAAGGTTACCCCCGGAGCTGGGCCCTCAGGCCTTAATCTATACTAGCCTGGCCCAACTTGGTACATTGGTGGTGTGAGCCACTATTGCTGCCTTCATCAGTTTACCCCGGGGAGCCCTCAACAGCCAACTCCATTAGGATTGGTCCCGCACGATGTTCGCCTTTGTTTCCAAGTGGTGACTTCCATGTCCTCATTCTGTGCACCCTTCTTAGAGTAGTAGGGTGCGGAATACCTGCGATTCGCTGTATATCGTAGACCCCCCTCCTGTCTATGTCCTCCCGGCTCTCGATTCCCTTATAAAGGGTTCTTCCTGATTTAGGATCAGCAGCCTGTGGCTTGAAACCATGCCCGTCGACAAGATCTGCCTCTGCAGATCCATCACCTTGTTTCCCAGTGCCAGGATAGCAGGGTCGTCCACCCTAGCTAACCCCTCCTGCGGTGGTTTGGGGCTTATGACCGAGGTACTACTTGGTGGGAGTTGGTCCTGCCCTTGGGCCTGCAGTTTATTGGTCAGACTGGCCGCCTCCTTGCAAGGAGCACAGACCCACTCAGATCATGGGTTCTGTTTATAAAGGAGGTAGATATCCTTTGCTATTCCTGAACACCTTGGGTGAGTACACCTTCTGCATACCTCGCACTCTATGCCTTTTACCACACGTTTTACTCACTTAGGTGAGAGACACGGGTCAGAAACGCGTGTTATACCGAAATCACAAAACGAGGACCAAAAAGGCTCAAGTGCTCGTTAACCAAACACAAAATAAACACTCTGACACTTGCAGGTAAAGCCCGTTAACACAAAGAAATGAAAAGAAAGACTAAGCTGGAAAAGATCGCTTCAAAAAACACCTAACAATACTCGGCGATACCACAACGAGAATAAAAATATTCTCCGGGTAAAAAGTACCTTAACTGCAATTCTGATATGCCCAGTGTTGTGAATTAAACTAGGTTAATTCACAAAACTATTCAAAAACTCAATTCAGGGACAAGAGCGCTGTGAATTCAAACCGCGCGGCACTCACCGTTCAGTTGGTTTCTTCATCTCGCATTCCCAATACTTCGCTGCCCCTAGTTAAATGTAGCCATGGATTACCCTGGCACTGTCTATATACTTGGGGAAATAATTCCAACAAGTTCGCCGCTTTTTCTGTCTGCCTATTGCCCGCACTTCCTGTAAGTCTATGACTCCACCTATGGCTTTCCCCAGAGCTGCCTCAGGCTGAAAGTAGTTGCAAAATGTTTTCGGGTGGCCTTTGGCTTTCGGCGCAATACCTACTTCATAGTTGTTCCTGTAAGTTCTCCGTATCTGAGGCAGTCTTGTTCTCTCTGCTCTGAATTTTGAGGAGGCCCCTAAAACTGCTGATGTTTCGGTAATCATTTAATACCTTTTGTTTGTGATCCAAGGACTTTTTCATTCGGCCCGTCCACCACGGTGGTAGTCCGTTTCCTTTGACCCTTCGAAGTGGTGTGACGACCTCTGTTACTACTAACGGTTTAACCTTGATCCGTGTTACGAACGTTTGAGCAATGCGTAGCCAAATTCGCAACGGATCCCGAAATCAAAAGACGATTATCCGTGATATTCTACGATACTAGATTATTACATGAACAATGACATAAACAATATACAAACCTCAATAATACGATCACAAGGACTCAACAACGAGAAACCGAATAGCAGCGTGTGAGCAGACAGCACGTGCGTCACGCAGGTCCTGAATAAGGATGTGCCAAAGTAGCGCTCTGGGCGCGAACAAACAACAATTGGTCCAGAAAAACAACCAGTTCGTAAAGACAAGTCAATAGTGTATGGAAATGAGTGATGTTGGGAAAAACACTGAATCGCGAGGGAAAAAGGGGGATTTTCCACGACCGGCTGTTACAGTCCGTGTACATTGGTAATCCACTATGAAGTTATCGCTCGACATCTCCCAATCTATCCGGAAGCCCAGTTCTACGAAGCCATTCTCATCTATCTTCACAATTCCCCTCCAAGTTCATCAGGAGCACTTAGTCCCTGGAAGCTTAGCCCCAGCTGGACTGCGCCATGATCACCCTTACCTAGGGGTTCCCAAACTTTTGGGTGTTTTATGTCATTTGGGGCCCCTGTTTTCACCAGATCAAGGATTGAAGCTGAGTGGCCAACTCAGCATCCAGTCATTTGGGCAACATTTTTCCTGTTGTTTAGGCAGATCAAATTCTGTCGGCTTATTGCTTCGCGCACCCCATGTGACCCTCTTAATGAGCCTGGCGGGCAAACTCTGAGTGATATGCAATGCAAAATCGCCCCATCCAAAAAAGCTAAACAAAACCTTGACGCAACAGGCCCTGAAAATCGCTGCCAGTGACTATATCGAGATAGGCGGGCACCTGCCTCCGCCTCAGACATGCGCTATGGGGGCCACGGGAAGAGGCCGACAACGCAACCTTCCCCCCACTCAGCTTAAGGCACTGTACACAGTGTGACACTGCATGAGGTTATGTGTATCTTGTTTTCGCTGCCACCCCCGCCCCCCGCTTCTTTTTACTCTCGTTTCAGCTCGGTGAATCCGACAGAAGATCAATGATTTCCTCAAGAACCGGGACAATTGGGCTCAAGGCCTCGAACCAGTGTAGTACTTCAAGACTTCAAGACTTCCGTTTCCCTCTCATTTTTAACGGGGATTCGACGAAATACACTCGGCAGTGGTGGGTGCATAACTGGTGTGCATACCATCGAAGGAATTCTGGACGCTCGATTGGCCATGGCCATTACCTGTCCTGTGCAAAATGAACTGAAGTAAACTGAACTGAACTGAACATGATTGGCCTTAGCCACTCAAATCCCTGCGCAAACTGAACTGAGTTGAATGGTCTGGCAGCGATACTTTTTGTTGTGAGCTTCGTCGGTCACTGGGATCATTGTGAACATCAAAACATAACACAAAATCATCTACTGGAAGGTATCGTTCCTTCTGATCCGAGACAGTATGTTATGGCTCACTATCCGCAAGTCGTTTTCGTGAATGCTGGCCCAGACCGATTTGGACTATGAAGCGCAGGCACGCCGGCTGGTCGACTGGCCTTAGTTGCACAACCCCGAGGTAGATGATGGTTCAGTTCATTTCAGTTTGCAAAGGACTTTGTGTGGCTAGAGCCAGTCATGTGTCCAGATGATTGTGTTGTCTGCGCGTTTTCTTAGTTGACAACGCTGTGTTACGTTTTCATTTATCTGCGAGGCAGGAACTTTGTGCACTATCAACTCTGACGGAGATAGGGGAAAACAATCAGACCCTAAAACTGCATAACATAATTCGGGGTATACTGCCGCCCAGAACTAGTTTACTGTTTTCTTAGAAGCCTTAACTGTTGTGGTTTTTAAGGCCTCCAGGAGCTTTTTACAAAAGGGTATCGCTGTTTGAGAATTGATTTGCCCTAATTTGGAGCCTTCAGTGCTCTCTTTTCAACCTAAGACTATGCCTTCTATGTTCCTCACTGGGGTCGAGGAGGACATGTCTCCTGTACCGATACCTGACAGTCCCTTTATCGAGAACAGATCCAAACCACGGAGACGCTCTGTGTAGGTACCCTTGAAGCAAAACCGCTCCGAAACCGATCGGTTTTTGGCCGGTTTTCGAGCGGTTCGTACTATTACGCTGAGCGGTTTCTGAAAAGCTTTCGAGCGGCTTTTGCCAATCATGTGAAAAAAGTGCTATGATCCGGTAGTTTCCGTCATTTTCCCCAAATTACGTTTTTCCATGATCATTTTAACTTCCAAATTACGGTCCTTATATTACCCATTTTAAGGATATGAAATGGAACGATCTATAACTTGGTATTTCACGCCACTTCAGTGTATTAAATCAGTATATTGAAATAAAATGTAAATTGAGCGGTGTACATTTCTCCGGTCGTCGATTTCTTCCGTATCAATTCACTTTTGATCCGTGCAAAATGGCTACCAAACAAACCGCTCGGAGACCGATGGTACAAAGGGGCTAGGCGCTACAAGGGTGACCTCCCGTGCCCAGTCACCATTCTAGTGAATAACTTTTACGCGCTTTCTAGAAAGTCTATATGCTGGTATTGCGGTGCCCGGATTTGTGCGCAATACTCGTACGGCCTGACTATGGCTTGGTAGATCGGGACGAAAACCCGTGGCCCTCCACACGATATGGTAGTTCTGACTCGAAGGAGTTCATTTCGGGCTATATTCGCCATTACAGTGCGCCGCTCCGCGGCTCGAAACTGTTATCTAGCACTATGCCTATGTCTTTGACTTGAGAGACAATTTGCAATGATCCCATGTCATTCCCACTGACCACCGTATTGGTGGTGAGGTTTAGCGAATGGTCCCATTTGCGCGACCAGTTTTTGTGCGGCTGACACTTCGAGTACCACATCTACTCCCGCTATCTTGACGTCATCGGCAAACATGAAGGTAGGGTAGGTAAGTTGACGTGCTAGATCGGTGATGAAGATGAGAAAGAGCGGAGGGCGGAGCATCGAGCCCTATGGCACCCAGTTAGCTACACTTTCCGGTTTCGAGACATGACTACCTACCTTGACACTAAACGTCCACCCTGTTAGAAAGCAATTTACACATTCCCTTGTATTGCCAACGACTCCCATAGACCGCAATTTGACATCACGACGAGACTGCACCTTGACATGGTGTGATGGCTTGCGCGTCTCTATGACCCAAAGAGCTATACAGGATGGCTTCCTTAAGCCGGAGATGCAATCATACCTGACAGGTCAATGGGTAGAGGTCAGACAAAGTCCAGTCTCCTGGTTCCCTCTCTGTTATTCAACCTTTGTCTTCTGTCCCTAACCATCCCTCTTTGCCCCATCTATCCACCCATAATGCTCCCATTGATAACACGGTCGATATTCGCAACGATTCACTGTCAAATAGTGTCGAGAATAATCCTCTGTCTGGTAACTCACGTTTTCTCAAGCCCCGTCAGCCTCTGAATCTCGGCTCCTTCAACGTGCGTACACTCATGCAGGCCGGTCAGCAGGCGTGCCTAGCCCTCACAATGAACTCTCTGAAGATTGATGTTTGCTGCTTAAGCGAAACGCGTATCCAGAATTCGAGCAATGTAATTGAGCTAACTGCTCCTGGTATCTCATCGAGGTATATTCTGCGCACCTCAGGAGACAAAGCGGCTAGAGCTGTGGGTCAACGTGGTGTAGGAATTGTCTTGACTGACAAGGCCGAGGCTGCCCTTTTAGACTGGATTCCTGTTAACAGTCGTTTATGTGCTGTGAGACTCCAAGGATCAGTCGGCGTTCGAAAGGACAGTTGTGTTAAACGCAATTTGTTTGTGATCTTGGCGTACGTCCAAACGGACTGCAGCTCAGACTTGCAGAAAGATGAGTTCTATGATGAACTCTCCACTCTCGTTCGCAGCAGTAAAGGTTCCGACATTGTAGTGCTAGCTGGTGGCTTCAATGCACAAGTTGGCAAACTCAGTGTGTCAGAAGCCTGTTTAGGTGGGCGTTGTGCTTTACCCGCTGAGCGCACAGATAACGGGGATAGGCTTCTCCAATTTTGTGCAGACAATCGATTGTTCTTGTCTAGCACAAATTTCCGACACAGCTCGCGTCGCACAGTGACATGGCGCTCTAACTCTACAGGTACTTTGAGTCAAATTGATCATATCGCCGTAAGCTACCGGTGGCGCAGTTCTGTTCAGAACTGTAGATCTTACTGGTCCACGTACGTAGAGTCGGACCATGCCTTAGTTTTAATGCGATTATCTCTCCAGCTCCATGGTCATCGTCGCAAACCGCAAACCCGATTAGCCGTGCAACGTTTGTGTGATCCAGACGTTTGCACCCGTTATGAGCAGAAGTTAGCACATGAGCTAGGATCCACGGAGAACAGTAATGTAGATGAGCATTGGTCTCATATCAAACAGGCGATGCACGTAGCAGCAGGTTTTGCCTGTGGTCCTGGATCCGTTGTCCATCAGAGACACTGGATCTCGCAAGAGTCGCTGAGTATAATGGAGCAAAAGCGTCAGCTTTCGAACCGTAAGGAGATGAATAAGATGCGGAGAAAGCTGCAAAGACAAGTTACGCGAAGCCTTAAGAAGGATCGCGAAAATTGGTGGGTCAATGTAGCCGAAGAAATGGAAGTGGCAGCTGCTTCAGGTAACAGTCAAAGACTGTTCAAACTTATTCGTGACACCAGTTGACGGCGAACTCAGGTCAGTCAAGCGATTTGCAGTAGGAATGGAGAACCCATCGATAACAAACAGCAAAGGCTTGACCGATGGGCCGAGTACTTCAAGGAACAGTTTAGCTGGCCGCACGCTAGTGTAGTTACTCCCGTGTCAACAACTGTGACTCCTTGGGTGGTATCACTTGAGCCCCCATCAGAAGTAGAAGTAGAGTCATGTATTCGATTACTGAGGCGGGGGAAAGCGGCAGGTCCCGACGAACTTCCTCCAGTTCTTTTCAAACTGGGTGGTGAGGCGTTGATAAAATCACTAACCGCACTGCTCCGTGACATTTGGAACGCGGAGCGTATTCCGTTAATATGGAGCGAGTCATTGATTGTTCCCATCTTCAAGAAGGGAATACGCAATGACTGCAGTAATCATCGTGGGATTAGCTTAATCCCGATAGTCACCAAAGTATTAGCTTCGATTTTGCTGCACCGTCTTACACCGGCTCGTGAGAGGAATGTCCGCGAACAGCAGGCAGGATTCCGCCCAGGTCGAGGATGCATCGACCAGATTTTTACTCTTCGCCCACTACTTGAAACGCGTCACACGCACCGCCGACCGACAATAATGATTTTCTTAGACCTGAAAGGTGCCTTCGATTCAGTTGATCGAACATCGCTTTTCAGTGTTCTTCATCGAAAAGGTATGCCCCAGAAGTTCGTGAACCTAATGAGATCATTGTATTCTCATACTTCTGGCCGCGTTAGGGTTTACGGTGAACTATCCGGTCGGTTCGAAACGACCAGTGGTGTTCGGCAGGGATGCCCTTTGTCTCCATTCCTTTTTAACTTCGTCATGGACGAAATGATGGAGAGTGCGCTGCAAAATCTTCAGGATGTAGGCGTCGAACTAGGACATAGTGAAAAGCTATGTGACCTAGATTACGCGGACGACGTTGTCTGTTTGTTCGAATCCACGGAACATGCTCAGCGTGCACTAGATAATCTCGCAAGAGCTGTAGCTCCATTCGGCATGCGTTTTGCACCTTCAAAGGGCAAGGTGATATTACAAGACTGGACGTCAACAATTCCGGGCTTGATGCTCGACGGGGAGGTGCTGGCAGTTGTCGACCACTTCACCTACCTCGGTAGCTGCGTGACGACGGATGGGAGTACAGTAGTAGAGGTGAGTACGCGGATATCCAAGGCTCGAGCGGCGTACACTGGACTGAAGCACTTGTGGCGCCGATCCGATATTTCACTGAAGTTGAAAGGTCGTGTATACTGTGCCACTGTGCGTTCAGTTTAGTTGTATGGTTGCGAAACTTGGAGTCTGCGTGTGGAAGATATTCGTCGTCTTGAGGTTTTCGACCATCGATGTTTGCGTACTATCGCTAGGATTAGGTGGAATAGCCGAGTAAGCAACGATGAGGTGAGAAAGCGAGTATTGGGTACTAATTCAGAGCACGTTTTGTCACAGCGTAACCAGATTAGTAGACTTCGTTGGTTGGGACACGTGTTACGTATGGCAAACACACGTCTACCGTATCGAGTCCTATTCTCCGCCCCTCCTAGGGAGTGGAAGAGACCACATGGAGGTCAACAGATGACGTGGCAGCGAGGAATGAGGAAATGTACAGCAGACTTAGGAAAAGTAGGTGCTTCACGTCTTCGTGGCTGGGGTCCAAAAGATCCGTCTACCAGTTGGCTGGAGACACTGAAGGAAATGGCAGCGAACCGCGAACAGTGGAGATCGTGTTGTCACTTTCTATCGAATCAGAATGTTTGATCGGTGTACGTTTGTACAGTTAGACTGTGTTTTCCGTGTGTTGGCTACTAGGACATTCTTTTCTTTTCCCACCCATATAGGTCCAGTCCCTGTCCATCTTGTATATTCATACTTTCTAATTCAACGTGCAAGATGGTGAGAAAGGCAGTGGTCAGTGGGGCTTGCCCTACTGTTTAACGCTGTACGATGATGATGATGATGAGTCTCCTGGTCCTCCAGGCTGGGGGTCGATTTGAGCTGGCAACTCAGTCGGAAAAACCAGTGGAAGAATAATTGATCCAAGCAAATGGGCTTCCACTAAGCCATCCCGCTGCCTTGCGGATAGGTTCTTGTTAGAACTAAAGGCTTTGGATGAGGACTCTAATCGTTCTCCTGCTTTGTGGCTGGACACCCTAGCAGTACCCGTCCAACATCTCCCATGAACTGCACGAATACAAAGAATTCCATACTGCATCGGTCGTCGCGCAGGCTAATCGGGACCGCGCTGCCCATTGCATCGAGCGGGGTGGGTAGTGATAAGTGTGCTACCGCTCAGAGTTCCCTCTCTTTTATTCAACCTTTGTCTTCTGTCCCTAACCATCCCTCTTTGCCCCATCTATCCACCCATAATGCTCCCATTGATAACACGGTCGATATTCGCAACGATTCACTGTCAAATAGTGTCGAGAATAATCCTCTGTCTGGTAACTCACGTTTTCTCAAGCCCCGTCAGCCTCTGAATCTCGGCTCCTTCAACGTGCGTACACTCATGCAGGCCGGTCAGCAGGCGTGCCTAGCCCTCACAATGAACTCTCTGAAGATTGATGTTTGCTGCTTAAGCGAAACGCGTATCCAGAATTCGAGCAATGTAATTGAGCTAACTGCTCCTGGTATCTCATCGAGGTATATTCTGCGCACCTCAGGAGACAAAGCGGCTAGAGCTGTGGGTCAACGTGGTGTAGGAATTGTCTTGACTGACAAGGCCGAGGCTGCCCTTTTAGACTGGATTCCTGTTAACAGTCGTTTATGTGCTGTGAGACTCCAAGGATCAGTCGGCGTTCGAAAGGACAGTTGTGTTAAACGCAATTTGTTTGTGATCTTGGCGTACGTCCAAACGGACTGCAGCTCAGACTTGCAGAAAGATGAGTTCTATGATGAACTCTCCACTCTCGTTCGCAGCAGTAAAGGTTCCGACATTGTAGTGCTAGCTGGTGGCTTCAATGCACAAGTTGGCAAACTTAGTGTGTCAGAAGCCTGTTTAGGTGGGCGTTGTGCTTTACCCGCTGAGCGTACAGATAACGGGGATAGGCTTCTCCAATTTTGTGCAGACAATCGATTGTTCTTGTCTAGCACAAATTTCCGACACAGCTTGCGTCGCACAGTGACATGGCGCTCTAACTCTACAGGTACTTTGAGTCAAATTGATCATATCGCCGTAAGCTACCGGTGGCGCAGTTCTGTTCAGAACTGTAGATCTTACTGGTCCACGTACGTAGAGTCGGACAATGCCTTAGTTTTAATGCGATTATCTCTCCAGCTCCATGGTCATCGTCGCAAACCGCAAACCGGATTAGCCGTGCAACGTATGTGTGATCCAGAAGTTTGCACCCGTTTTGAGCAGAAGTTAGCACATGAGTTAGGATCTACGACGAACAGTAATGTAGATGAGCATTGGGCTCATATCAAACAGGCGATGCACGTTGCAGCAGGTTTCGCCTGTGGTCCTCGATCCGTTGTCCATCAGAGACACTGGATCTCGCAAGAGTCGCTGAGTATAATGGAACAAAAGCGTCAGCTCTCGAACTTTACGGAGATGAGTAAGATGCGGAGAAAGCTGCAAAGACAAGTTACGAAAAGCCTTAAGAAGGATCGCGAAAATTGGTGGGTCAAGGTAGCCGAAGAAATGGAAGTGGCAGCTGCTTCAGTTATCAGTCAAAGACTGTTCAAACTTATTCGTGACACCGGTGGACGGCGAACTCAGGTCAGTGAAACGATTTGGGATAGAAATGGAGAACCCATCGATAACAAACAGCAAAGGCTTGACCGATGGGCCGAGTACTTCAAGGAACAGTTTAGCTGGCCGCACGCTAGTGTAGTTACTCCCGTGTCAACAACTGTGACTCCTTGGGTGGTATCACTTGAGCCCCCATCAGAAGTAGAAGTAGAGTCATGTATTCGATTACTGAGGCGGGGGAAAGCGGCAGGTCCCGACGAACTTCCTCCAGTTCTTTTCAAACTAGGTGGTGAGGCATTGATAAAATCACTAACCGCCTTGCTCCGTGACATTTGGAACGAGGAGCGTATTCCGTTAATATGGAGTGAGTCATTGATTGTTCCCATCTTCAAGAAGGGAATACGCAATGACTGCAGTAATCATCGTGGGATTAGCTTAATTCCGATAGTCACCAAAGTATTAGCTTCGATTTTGCTGCATCGTCTTACACCGGCTCGCGAGAGGAATGTCCGCGAACAGCAGGCAGGATTCCGCCCAGGTCGAGGATGCATCGACCAGATTTTTACTCTTCGCCCACTACTTGAAACGCGTCACACGCACCGCCGACCGACAATAATGATTTTCTTAGACCTGAAAGGTGCCTTCGATTCAGTTGATCGAACATCGCTTTTCAGTGTTCTTCATCGAAAAGGTATGCCCCAGAAGTTCGTGAACCTAATGAGATCATTGTATTCTCATACTTCTGGCCGCGTTAGGGTTTACGGTGAACTATCCGGTCGGTTCGAAACGACCAGTGGTGTTCGGCAGGGATGCCCTTTGTCTCCATTCCTTTTTAACTTCGTCATGGACGAAATGATGGAGAGTGCGCTGCAAAATCTTCAGGATGTAGGCGTCGAACTAGGACATAGTGAAAAGCTATGTGACCTAGATTACACAGACGACGTTGTCTGCTTGTTCGAATCCACGGAACATGCTCAGCGTGCACTAGATAATCTCGCAAGAGCTGTAGCTCCATTCGGCATGCGTTTTGCACCTTCAAAGTGCAAGGTGATATTACAAGACTGGACGTCAACAATTTCGGGCTTGATGCTCGACGGGGAGGTGCTGGCAGTTGTCGACCACTTCACCTACCTCGGTAGCTGCGTGACGACGGATGGGAGTACAGTAGTAGAGGTGAGTACGCGGATATCCAAGGCTCGAGCGGCGTACACTGGACTGAAGCACTTGTGGCGCCGATCCGATATTTCACTGAAGTTGAAAGGTCGTGTATACTGTGCCACTGTGCGTTCAGTTTAGTTGTATGGTTGCGAAACTTGGAGTCTGCGTGTGGAAGATATTCGTCGTCTTGAGGTTTTCGACCATCGATGTTTACGTACTATCGCTAGGATTAGGTGGAATAGCCGAGTAAGCAACGATGAGGTGAGAAAGCGAGTATTGGGTACTAATTCAGAGCACGTTTTGTCACAGCGTAACCAGATTAGTAGACTTCGTTGGTTGGGACACGTGTTACGTATGGCAAACACACGTCTACCGTATCGAGTCCTATTCTCCGCCCCTCCTAGGGAGTGGAAGAGACCACATGGAGGTCAACAGATGACGTGGCAGCGAGGAATGAGGAAATGTACAGCAGACTTAGGAAAAGTAGGTGCTTCACGTCTTCGTGGCTGGGGTCCAAAAGATCCGTCTACCAGTTGGCTGGAGACACTGAAGGAAATGGCAGCGAACCGCGAACAGTGGAGATCGTGTTGTCACTTTCTATCGAATCAGAATGTTTGATCGGTGTACGTTTGTACAGTTAGACTGTGTTTTCCGTGTGTTGGCTACTAGGACATTCTTTTCTTTTCCCACCCATATAGGTCCAGTCCCTGTCCATCTTGTATATTCATACTTTCTAATTCAACGTGCAAGATGGTGAGAAAGGCAGTGGTCAGTGGGGCTTGCCCTACTGTTTAACGCTGTACGATGATGATGATGATGAGTCTCCTGGTCCTCCAGGCTGGGGGTCGATTTGAGCTGGCAACTCAGTCGGAAAAACCAGTGGAAGAATAATTGATCCAAGCAAATGGGCTTCCACTAAGCCATCCCGCTGCCTTGCGGATAGGTTCTTGTTAGAACTAAAGGCTTTGGATGAGGACTCTAATCGTTCTCCTGCTTTGTGGCTGGACACCCTAGCAGTACCCGTCCAACATCTCCCATGAACTGCACGAATACAAAGAATTCCATACTGCATCGGTCGTCGCGCAGGCTAATCGGGACCGCGCTGCCCATTGCATCGAGCGGAGTGGGTAGTGATAAGTGTGCTACCGCTCAGAGTTCCCTCTCTTTTATTCAACCTTTGTCTTCTGTCCCTAACCATCCCTCTTTGCCCCATCTATCCACCCATAATGCTCCCATTGATAACACGGTCGATATTCGCAACGATTCACTGTCAAATAGTGTCGAGAATAATCCTCTGTCTGGTAACTCACGTTTTCTCAAGCCCCGTCAGCCTCTGAATCTCGGCTCCTTCAACGTGCGTACACTCATGCAGGCCGGTCAGCAGGCGTGCCTAGCCCTCACAATGAACTCTCTGAAGATTGATGTTTGCTGCTTAAGCGAAACGCGTATCCAGAATTCGAGCAATGTAATTGAGCTAACTGCTCCTGGTATCTCATCGAGGTATATTCTGCGCACCTCAGGAGACAAAGCGGCTAGAGCTGTGGGTCAACGTGGTGTAGGAATTGTCTTGACTGACAAGGCCGAGGCTGCCCTTTTAGACTGGATTCCTGTTAACAGTCGTTTATGTGCTGTGAGACTCCAAGGATCAGTCGGCGTTCGAAAGGACAGTTGTGTTAAACGCAATTTGTTTGTGATCTTGGCGTACGTCCAAACGGACTGCAGCTCAGACTTGCAGAAAGATGAGTTCTATGATGAACTCTCCACTCTCGTTCGCAGCAGTAAAGGTTCCGACATTGTAGTGCTAGCTGGTGGCTTCAATGCACAAGTTGGCAAACTTAGTGTGTCAGAAGCCTGTTTAGGTGGGCGTTGTGCTTTACCCGCTGAGCGTACAGATAACGGGGATAGGCTTCTCCAATTTTGTGCAGACAATCGATTGTTCTTGTCTAGCACAAATTTCCGACACAGCTTGCGTCGCACAGTGACATGGCGCTCTAACTCTACAGGTACTTTGAGTCAAATTGATCATATCGCCGTAAGCTACCGGTGGCGCAGTTCTGTTCAGAACTGTAGATCTTACTGGTCCACGTACGTAGAGTCGGACAATGCCTTAGTTTTAATGCGATTATCTCTCCAGCTCCATGGTCATCGTCGCAAACCGCAAACCGGATTAGCCGTGCAACGTATGTGTGATCCAGAAGTTTGCACCCGTTTTGAGCAGAAGTTAGCACATGAGTTAGGATCTACGACGAACAGTAATGTAGATGAGCATTGGGCTCATATCAAACAGGCGATGCACGTTGCAGCAGGTTTCGCCTGTGGTCCTCGATCCGTTGTCCATCAGAGACACTGGATCTCGCAAGAGTCGCTGAGTATAATGGAACAAAAGCGTCAGCTCTCGAACTTTACGGAGATGAGTAAGATGCGGAGAAAGCTGCAAAGACAAGTTACGAAAAGCCTTAAGAAGGATCGCGAAAATTGGTGGGTCAAGGTAGCCGAAGAAATGGAAGTGGCAGCTGCTTCAGTTATCAGTCAAAGACTGTTCAAACTTATTCGTGACACCGGTGGACGGCGAACTCAGGTCAGTGAAACGATTTGGGATAGAAATGGAGATCCCATCGATAACAAACAGCAAAGGCTTGACCGATGGGCCGAGTACTTCAAGGAACAGTTTAGCTGGCCGCACGCTAGTGTAGTTACTCCCGTGTCAACAACTGTGACTCCTTGGGTGGTATCACTTGAGCCCCCATCAGAAGTAGAAGTAGAGTCATGTATTCGATTACTGAGGCGGGGGAAAGCGGCAGGTCCCGACGAACTTCCTCCAGTTCTTTTCAAACTAGGTGGTGAGGCATTGATAAAATCACTAACCGCCTTGCTCCGTGACATTTGGAACGAGGAGCGTATTCCGTTAATATGGAGTGAGTCATTGATTGTTCCCATCTTCAAGAAGGGAATACGCAATGACTGCAGTAATCATCGTGGGATTAGCTTAATTCCGATAGTCACCAAAGTATTAGCTTCGATTTTGCTGCATCGTCTTACACCGGCTCGCGAGAGGAATGTCCGCGAACAGCAGGCAGGATTCCGCCCAGGTCGAGGATGCATCGACCAGATTTTTACTCTTCGCCCACTACTTGAAACGCGTCACACGCACCGCCGACCGACAATAATGATTTTCTTAGACCTGAAAGGTGCCTTCGATTCAGTTGATCGAACATCGCTTTTCAGTGTTCTTCATCGAAAAGGTATGCCCCAGAAGTTCGTGAACCTAATGAGATCATTGTATTCTCATACTTCTGGCCGCGTTAGGGTTTACGGTGAACTATCCGGTCGGTTCGAAACGACCAGTGGTGTTCGGCAGGGATGCCCTTTGTCTCCATTCCTTTTTAACTTCGTCATGGACGAAATGATGGAGAGTGCGCTGCAAAATCTTCAGGATGTAGGCGTCGAACTAGGACATAGTGAAAAGCTATGTGACCTAGATTACGCGGACGACGTTGTCTGTTTGTTCGAATCCACGGAACATGCTCAGCGTGCACTAGATAATCTCGCAAGAGCTGTAGCTCCATTCGGCATGCGTTTTGCACCTTCAAAGTGCAAGGTGATATTACAAGACTGGACGTCAACAATTTCGGGCTTGATGCTCGACGGGGAGGTGCTGGCAGTTGTCGACCACTTCACCTACCTCGGTAGCTGCGTGACGACGGATGGGAGTACAGTAGTAGAGGTGAGTACGCGGATATCCAAGGCTCGAGCGGCATACACTGGACTGAAGCACTTGTGGCGCCGATCCGATATTTCACTGAAGTTGAAAGGTCGTGTATACTGTGCCACTGTGCGTTCAGTTTAGTTGTATGGTTGCGAAACTTGGAGTCTGCGTGTGGAAGATATTCGTCGTCTTGAGGTTTTCGACCATCGATGTTTACGTACTATCGCTAGGATTAGGTGGAATAGCCGAGTAAGCAACGATGAGGTGAGAAAGCGAGTATTGGGTACTAATTCAGAGCACGTTTTGTCACAGCGTAACCAGATTAGTAGACTTCGTTGGTTGGGACACGTGTTACGTATGGCAAACACACGTCTACCGTATCGAGTCCTATTCTCCGCCCCTCCTAGGGAGTGGAAGAGACCACATGGAGGTCAACAGATGACGTGGCAGCGAGGAATGAGGAAATGTACAGCAGACTTAGGAAAAGTAGGTGCTTCACGTCTTCGTGGCTGGGGTCCAAAAGATCCGTCTACCAGTTGGCTGGAGACACTGAAGGAAATGGCAGCGAACCGCGAACAGTGGAGATCGTGTTGTCACTTTCTATCGAATCAGAATGTTTGATCGGTGTACGTTTGTACAGTTAGACTGTGTTTTCCGTGTGTTGGCTACTAGGACATTCTTTTCTTTTCCCACCCATATAGGTCCAGTCCCTGTCCATCTTGTATATTCATACTTTCTAATTCAACGTGCAAGATGGTGAGAAAGGCAGTGGTCAGTGGGGCTTGCCCTACTGTTTAACGCTGTACGATGATGATGATGATGAGTCTCCTGGTCCTCCAGGCTGGGGGTCGATTTGAGCTGGCAACTCAGTCGGAAAAACCAGTGGAAGAATAATTGATCCAAGCAAATGGGCTTCCACTAAGCCATCCCGCTGCCTTGCGGATAGGTTCTTGTTAGAACTAAAGGCTTTGGATGAGGACTCTAATCGTTCTCCTGCTTTGTGGCTGGACACCCTAGCAGTACCCGTCCAACATCTCCCATGAACTGCACGAATACAAAGAATTCCATACTGCATCGGTCGTCGCGCAGGCTAATCGGGACCGCGCTGCCCATTGCATCGAGCGGGGTGGGTAGTGATAAGTGTGCTACCGCTCAGAGTTCCCTCTCTTTTATTCAACCTTTGTCTTCTGTCCCTAACCATCCCTCTTTGCCCCATCTATCCACCCATAATGCTCCCATTGATAACACGGTCGATATTCGCAACGATTCACTGTCAAATAGTGTCGAGAATAATCCTCTGTCTGGTAACTCACGTTTTCTCAAGCCCCGTCAGCCTCTGAATCTCGGCTCCTTCAACGTGCGTACACTCATGCAGGCCGGTCAGCAGGCGTGCCTAGCCCTCACAATGAACTCTCTGAAGATTGATGTTTGCTGCTTAAGCGAAACGCGTATCCAGAATTCGAGCAATGTAATTGAGCTAACTGCTCCTGGTATCTCATCGAGGTATATTCTGCGCACCTCAGGAGACAAAGCGGCTAGAGCTGTGGGTCAACGTGGTGTAGGAATTGTCTTGACTGACAAGGCCGAGGCTGCCCTTTTAGACTGGATTCCTGTTAACAGTCGTTTATGTGCTGTGAGACTCCAAGGATCAGTCGGCGTTCGAAAGGACAGTTGTGTTAAACGCAATTTGTTTGTGATCTTGGCGTACGTCCAAACGGACTGCAGCTCAGACTTGCAGAAAGATGAGTTCTATGATGAACTCTCCACTCTCGTTCGCAGCAGTAAAGGTTCCGACATTGTAGTGCTAGCTGGTGGCTTCAATGCACAAGTTGGCAAACTCAGTGTGTCAGAAGCCTGTTTAGGTGGGCGTTGTGCTTTACCCGCTGAGCGCACAGATAACGGGGATAGGCTTCTCCAATTTTGTGCAGACAATCGATTGTTCTTGTCTAGCACAAATTTCCGACACAGCTTGCGTCGCACAGTGACATGGCGCTCTAACTCTACAGGTACTTTGAGTCAAATTGATCATATCGCCGTAAGCTACCGGTGGCGCAGTTCTGTTCAGAACTGTAGATCTTACTGGTCCACGTACGTAGAGTCGGACCATGCCTTAGTTTTAATGCGATTATCTCTCCAGCTCCATGGTCATCGTCGCAAACCGCAAACCGGATTAGCCGTGCAACGTATGTGTGATCCAGAAGTTTGCACCCGTTTTGAGCAGAAGTTAGCACATGAGTTAGGATCTACGACGAACAGTAATGTAGATGAGCATTGGGCTCATATCAAACAGGCGATGCACGTTGCAGCAGGTTTCGCCTGTGGTCCTCGATCCGTTGTCCATCAGAGACACTGGATCTCGCAAGAGTCGCTGAGTATAATGGAACAAAAGCGTCAGCTCTCGAACTTTACGGAGATGAGTAAGATGCGGAGAAAGCTGCAAAGACAAGTTACGAAAAGCCTTAAGAAGGATCGCGAAAATTGGTGGGTCAAGGTAGCCGAAGAAATGGAAGTGGCAGCTGCTTCAGTTATCAGTCAAAGACTGTTCAAACTTATTCGTGACACCGGTGGACGGCGAACTCAGGTCAGTGAAACGATTTGGGATAGAAATGGAGAACCCATCGATAACAAACAGCAAAGGCTTGACCGATGGGCCGAGTACTTCAAGGAACAGTTTAGCTGGCCGCACGCTAGTGTAGTTACTCCCGTGTCAACAACTGTGACTCCTTGGGTGGTATCACTTGAGCCCCCATCAGAAGTAGAAGTAGAGTCATGTATTCGATTACTGAGGCGGGGGAAAGCGGCAGGTCCCGACGAACTTCCTCCAGTTCTTTTCAAACTAGGTGGTGAGGCATTGATAAAATCACTAACCGCCTTGCTCCGTGACATTTGGAACGAGGAGCGTATTCCGTTAATATGGAGTGAGTCATTGATTGTTCCCATCTTCAAGAAGGGAATACGCAATGACTGCAGTAATCATCGTGGGATTAGCTTAATTCCGATAGTCACCAAAGTATTAGCTTCGATTTTGCTGCATCGTCTTACACCGGCTCGCGAGAGGAATGTCCGCGAACAGCAGGCAGGATTCCGCCCAGGTCGAGGATGCATCGACCAGATTTTTACTCTTCGCCCACTACTTGAAACGCGTCACACGCACCGCCGACCGACAATAATGATTTTCTTAGACCTGAAAGGTGCCTTCGATTCAGTTGATCGAACATCGCTTTTCAGTGTTCTTCATCGAAAAGGTATGCCCCAGAAGTTCGTGAACCTAATGAGATCATTGTATTCTCATACTTCTGGCCGCGTTAGGGTTTACGGTGAACTATCCGGTCGGTTCGAAACGACCAGTGGTGTTCGGCAGGGATGCCCTTTGTCTCCATTCCTTTTTAACTTCGTCATGGACGAAATGATGGAGAGTGCGCTGCAAAATCTTCAGGATGTAGGCGTCGAACTAGGACATAGTGAAAAGCTATGTGACCTAGATTACGCGGACGACGTTGTCTGTTTGTTCGAATCCACGGAACATGCTCAGCGTGCACTAGATAATCTCGCAAGAGCTGTAGCTCCATTCGGCATGCGTTTTGCACCTTCAAAGTGCAAGGTGATATTACAAGACTGGACGTCAACAATTTCGGGCTTGATGCTCGACGGGGAGGTGCTGGCAGTTGTCGACCACTTCACCTACCTCGGTAGCTGCGTGACGACGGATGGGAGTACAGTAGTAGAGGTGAGTACGCGGATATCCAAGGCTCGAGCGGCGTACACTGGACTGAAGCACTTGTGGCGCCGATCCGATATTTCACTGAAGTTGAAAGGTCGTGTATACTGTGCCACTGTGCGTTCAGTTTAGTTGTATGGTTGCGAAACTTGGAGTCTGCGTGTGGAAGATATTCGTCGTCTTGAGGTTTTCGACCATCGATGTTTACGTACTATCGCTAGGATTAGGTGGAATAGCCGAGTAAGCAACGATGAGGTGAGAAAGCGAGTATTGGGTACTAATTCAGAGCACGTTTTGTCACAGCGTAACCAGATTAGTAGACTTCGTTGGTTGGGACACGTGTTACGTATGGCAAACACACGTCTACCGTATCGAGTCCTATTCTCCGCCCCTCCTAGGGAGTGGAAGAGACCACATGGAGGTCAACAGATGACGTGGCAGCGAGGAATGAGGAAATGTACAGCAGACTTAGGAAAAGTAGGTGCTTCACGTCTTCGTGGCTGGGGTCCAAAAGATCCGTCTACCAGTTGGCTGGAGACACTGAAGGAAATGGCAGCGAACCGCGAACAGTGGAGATCGTGTTGTCACTTTCTATCGAATCAGAATGTTTGATCGGTGTACGTTTGTACAGTTAGACTGTGTTTTCCGTGTGTTGGCTACTAGGACATTCTTTTCTTTTCCCACCCATATAGGTCCAGTCCCTGTCCATCTTGTATATTCATACTTTCTAATTCAACGTGCAAGATGGTGAGAAAGGCAGTGGTCAGTGGGGCTTGCCCTACTGTTTAACGCTGTACGATGATGATGATGATGGTGATGATGATCCGGATACCTGTGGTCCACGGAATCAAACGCCTTGGTGAGGCCTATATAGCAGACCTGAATTTACTGTCTTTCGTCCAGGTACATGATTATCTCATCTAGGGACAGCAGGAGATTCGTTAGGCATGAGGTTTCTGCCACAGGACTCGTGCTGCGCACTTGATATGAGATTATACTGAACCAAAAACCAGTTCCCGCGTTGGTCAGTACGAGCATTCGGTATCTTTATGGAAAAATGTATTTGATAACCAATGTTCTGAACTCTCGGATGAACACGAACGCCGAGTCTTGGTTTAGTAAAAGTACCGAAGACGGAGTCGTTCTCCTTGAGAACTTCCAGTGCTTTTGTCTAGATGAGGACGGGTGGTAGTATGGTTACTTACATCAATTCCGAATGGTCTGGCAAATCTGAAATTGTTTTCACTCTCTTTTGTAACGATATTCACTGCGTGCTCGTTAAATATCATCCTAGATCCTCGTCTTTTCGATGAGCTGTGGTCAGCGATCCGTACATAGCTCCCTTTTTCTCCCAGAGGAACATCAACTTGTCCTCTGACGCTTTTGTACCCCTTCTGATTCCAGAACTTTCTGACTGTTCGCGCATTATTGTCGGTGGTTTTAATCGTGCGCCTACATATCCCTTACTTGTTTTTTGTTTAAGTGACCTCTGTCTGATCCCAACTAGAGAGAATGCTATTTGAGACAGAATTATCACCAACCATCCCGAACTTCTTCACTTACAGCTGAAAGCTTTGTTTCGACGAACGATCACGCTCTCATTACCATCAGACCCAAAATTTATCCGCGTTCAGTTCACTGTTCACTCGACAAAACAAATAAAGGTAACCACTAGAAACATGTCACCCCACCTACGTTACCCTTATTCAAATATCCCTTCCCGCTGTTTCTCTGTCATTTTCTTTTAATTCTCTCTTTGCCACTAGCTTTATTTACGAAGACACTGAGTGCGGTATTTGATTTGTACTGTCCTATGGAGACAGCATTTTTTACAATGGCAGTATAAAGTTCCCACTGACATTTCTGAGTAGGGAAAAAGAATGTGCTTATAAACTACACAACCGAGCTTCTGTGGAATGGCACTTCATCCTGATCAAACAAGAGATACAACGGCTGAATTTTTCTGTTACATCCTTTGACTGTCCCACTTCTTTACTATCGTGGATGAAAGATTACTTTCCCAATAGAACTCAGTGTGCCAAAGTTGGTGCAGGTTTATGGAGTCCTTTAACTAACAACTCAAGTGTTCTTCATAGTGTTATTCTCTCCCCCTGTCTCTTTACCAAATACTTGACCACTGCACTGGTTGTATGACTTTTTAAGTACGCCGATGACGGTGTTCTGTCAGTCTATCTTCAACCAACAAGACTAACTTTTTTCGGAAACCTATACGACGTTCAGAATTTTTCGTCCCATTCTGGGGTACATCTGAACACTTCCAAATGTTTTGAGTGCACTTTATCCCTTTCTCGTTCCTCTTTTCCTAAGGAGCAATCAGTCATCAACAGTGTCCCTTTCTCCAGAGTTGACTCGATCGAATACTTAGGCGTTACGATCAGCACTAATTTAAAATGGTCTTCTCATATTCTCGATGGTGTTACAAAACTACGAAGACTGTCGTTTCAAATTCGTAAGCCAAGGCAGTTCGGTGCCACACAAGATGTCATTTTTCTGCCCAAGAATATATTCTCCCAATCTTACTCTGCTGCTCCCCCGTAATATTTTCTGCTCTACTCAAGAAAGATCTTATCATACTACACCGCGATCTGGCCATTATCAGTCGTGTCTCTCTGATTTCATAGGCTCTCTTATCTCCAAAGTTTGCGATCTGCACATTGTCGTCTGTGAAAAATTTGTCAAGAAGATTCTTGCAAATCCTACCCATCCCCTGAATCATGGCTTATCTGCATGCCTTTCGCACTCTTCCACATGTTCTACATTGAGACTTATGCCCTTCTGTATAAATATCTATCACAACTCTACAATGCCTTGTCCAGCACGTCTTCTCTTTGACAAGATGAAAGTCACAAAGGAACTTCACGCGAGACTTAGCGGACTGACCAGTTTTTTCCGCAGTATTTAGTTTCATACTTTCTTCAGATTGATAGCGGTCAGTTTCCCTCCATTTGGTTTAAATTCGAGTTTGTTAACTTGCCTGAGTCCTGGGTACAATACGGTACAATACAATTAACAACCGGAATAAACTTCTCAAGGAAGTGATGAAAGCGAATACTGTTTTCAAGAGGAAGTTGGACGCAGCGTAGACACGACTTTCCGGATTGCCTAAGAGTCACTAGACGGAGTATAGTCGAGATTCTTCAGTCTACTCATTCTTCTTCCTCTTCTACTTCAGTCTACTTGAGTACCTCCCCTAGATTCCTCTTGGCCTCCCCGGACTTATTATTTCACGAGAGCTGATAGCTGGATGTCATGGCTTTTGCACGAAGAGTGAACGTGTTGGTTTCCGAAGCCTATTGAAATGTTCTTGCTACTGTCTTGGACGTCGATCCCGGTGTGTCGTGCCTCCCAGATACTGAAAGACAAAGGGTCCCAGGAAGCCGGAGCATGTTGAGACCCGGGGGTGCGCACGTGCAAGAAACTGGACTATCATAGACAATGGCCGCAAGTCATGTGCTCTGATCTGTCCAGCAAATTCAAAAATTCGTACCGAAATGTCGCACCGAGTGCCAGAACAACAACCGTTTACGGGTACCCGTTCATTTCAACAACCGAACGGCTTAACGCACAGCGAAAGCATGAGCGAGTTTCGGTGCACACCCGTTTATATATAACCATCTCCCCTAGACAGAGTATTATTCAGTCAGTCAACCCGGTGGAGAGCGCCGGTCGTTCAATTTCGTCCTCTCACTTTGATGGGAGCACCCCGTGCACGAGAAGGCAGTGAGTAGGACTTCCTTGACAGAGGCCATAGCAAACGCATCGTCATCTGAGAGCATTTCAAGAGGCGTTCAGGACGAATAGCCATCTCGGAGCTTGAGACGCCCACCCTCGACCATACTGAGACGTTTGGAGGCATCCCATTTAATAATTGATCCAGATGCTTCGTAACTGAGTCAGGTTTACTGACGTGTTGTTTAACGACGCAGCTCACCCGAGAACGCCTTATAAATATTTCCAATACAAGTTCTATTAAAAAATATTCTGACATGACACTTGTTCCAGTAGAGTCGCTGTAGGCGTCGCACGTTCAGGTGCATTTACGGGAAATGGTGAGAAAGTCTGTTATTCTTTGGCCCCACTTTGTCCACTTTGCTCGCATACAACGAATCATCTTTTTATCAGGCATCGTGTGGTTTATTTGGTGATAAATTTTTTTATTTATTTCAGCATCATGGCAAGTAAGATGTCAGTGAGTTGCAGTCACGGCATCTCTTCCACTCACGTGACGTTGAACCGAATTTTTCACAACGGGTTACTGGACACTGCATGTGATAAACTTTTGAATTACCATTGTCACAATTCAAACAAACAGACGCTCAATTTGGATTCCTCTGCTCGAGCGTTCCTAATGGATTATATCGTAGATATTATGAAAAATCTGTGCGAACCGTCTGCACCACATTCTGTTAATGATGTGTGCGACCGTCTGGATTATAGCTTCCCTTCAAAATTAAGACCTTCTGATCCACTGATCGAAGAGTTTCGCCTATTGGCGGAACGTGGTAAAAAGAAGACACTCTACTTGCCGCATGACAAGGTCATTTCATGCCTTAAAGTACGCTGCGTTTCTATCACGTCCGTCTGACCAGCTCATTTTCCGTTTTAGTTTGCTTGCCCGCGAATTGAACAGTCTGCTGCACTGTTTCTCACACATCTTATTGAACACACGTTGAGCCAAATAATCTTGGTATGCGTATTCAACCATAAGATTTCATATTTGATTTCTCTGTTTTCTTTGTTAGTGGGCTGTTAACTTTGAAGCCAAGCTACAGTCTGGTATCATCGAATACACGGACATCCAGGTGCGTGAGTTCTTTTGGATACTTTTCTGTTCAGTAGAATGCCATTTCATGAAGTCCACGAGGAATTAAATTATAAAGAGTGCCTAAATTGTCTGATTTGCATTCACTTTGCGACCAGTCACGTTTCGATATTTCTCTAATCTCAGTAGACGATTGATGGGCATCGATCAGACAGTCAGTACCGCGAACTGGCGACGTTCGGAAATCGGGTTCAGATCCCACCATTACCCGTAAAACCTGACATTTTGGTAGCCCGTAGCTCGCCCTATCTTTACTGTTATCCTATTTTGTTTAAGTTCTATGCCTGCGAATAAGTCCAGTAGAAGTGAGATATCCCGTATCATCAAAGGCCCACGTTACTGGTAAGGGGTATCCACGCTCATATCCTGTAGATCTGGAGTAGAGAACCACATGAGATCTCAATAAACGACGTAGAGGTTTAAAAATCGTACTCAGGAGTGGGAAAGACTTACTGTTGGACCACCACAATAAAGGAAAAAAGCAAATTACTGTTCCTAATTTGTATTCGTTGGTGATCGCTGAGCTTGGCGTTTAGGTCGCAAGCGTTTCATCACCAGTCGAGGTGACATCATCAGTGCGCAGGTTTCCTCAACTGATGATGAAACGTTTGTGACCCAAACACCAAGTTCAATGAGCACCAACGAATACAAACCATTAACCTGAGCCACAAACAGCACCAATATTCGAAATCATTGGATAATATTCCTGATATTAACTGATCTGTTTCAGCTGTACATTCTTCAAACATTAGAGTAAGGTTATCTTATAATGGGCGCTTAAGTTCCTATGGGTTACGGGAAGTCACTCCGAACCAGAATACAACAAAGTTCACACTACAGATTCACGTTCACCTGTCCTATTTGATTGCTTTGTTCTAAGTTCGGTTCGGTTCATTCCTCCATTAACCTCGCAGTTTCATGCTCAGGTTTTGGTTTCTACCTCGCAACATCGTCCAAATGATGGTATGATAAATCAGATTGGACAGGTGGTACAAATTTATCTGGCGCACTTCGTTAAGAGGCAGCGCCAGAGAGCTGTACGGTCAACTTAACGGAACGCCGCTTTCAGATCAGGAAAGACGGCGATTTTTACCTACGGAAGGTGTGCCTGTGCTCTAAAATTTGCTCAGTGGTAAAGATGTAGTCGGTGCAACTTCGACCGGGTCTGAAACCGGCTTGATTTCGACGCACACACATTTCGGGGGCGCTGGATAATTGTTGAAGAATAATCTCGGCGATCAGTTTGGGTGCGATACTTGTCAAACAAGTTCCTCTGTGGTTTTCACAAGAGGATCTGTCACCTTTCTTGGAAATCGGCACATTTACCGATTCACATCATTTCCTGGGAATCTAATCACCATCCCAGATTACCCGGAGGAGTTTTGTTGACTTTAAAACCATTGTTTTACCTTTATCCCTGAAAAAGGTGGAAACAACACATCCGGTCCAGCGGTTTCGTACCTTTCCAAGTAATCTACTTCCGGGGTAGCTTTCATTTCTGATGGAGGAGTGATATCTACCTGCATCGTTTCTATTTAGGTCCACTGCTGAAGTGGGTCAGCTAAACTGTTTCTTATGTGCTTTGCTCAACGGCCCGGACGACAGCTGAGAGTGAATCAGTGAGCCGTCGGATTCCCTGATTAAGTCACTTACATTGGGCTTCCGTGGACCAGTACTTCTAGTCAGACGATGATGGTTGCGACTATTGCCAGTGGACGCAGCCTTTTCTATCTTCCTACATTTCACAATCCACCACTGCTCGCGATCATTTCTGTTGGACTGGATTCCAGTTAGTAGAGCCCTACACCCAACCTTAACGTTGCTGGTAGCATGTTCCCACTGCAGTTGAGCAACGTCATAATGCCGTTGACGAGTGCTGGATAACCGGTGAAGAATAATGTCAGCAATTATTTTGGATGTAGCACTAACCAAGCTTTCTGGGGTATTTTTTCCTGAGATCCTATCACACTTTTTGTTAGTCAGTGCAATCACCGATTCAAACAAAGCATCAGGACTTGGTAAATTTCCGCAGTTGGCGTCGAGGAGTTTTATAAACTTCGATACCACAACTCATCTATCCTTGCAAATAAAGGTACGAAATCCCATTCGACCCAACAGCCTTATGCTTTTGATAGTAAATCGTCCCGCGGTTAGGTTTGTGTCTATTGTGGATTGCCATAACCTCCATGCTTTTACACGTTTCAGCTCACCACTGTTTGTGGTCAACTCCTAAACCGATTCAGTTTTTCCTTTAGGGTTTTATGCACCGCATTGTTTATTTCATATAGCGAGAAAAATCTGGGAGTATCTGACGGAGTAGTTGCTGACGATTTTCAACCGGAATCCGTGTCTCTCACGTGAAATGGTTTCAGAAGTTTCCCTTTGTTCGCGTCGCAATGGAGAAGCCATTAAGAAAGAATTACTCTACGGGATATCAAAAGACAGTCATCCACAAACTCAGCGGTTGCATGGGCCAAAGATGAAGTATCTAGAAAACTAAATCTCACTTGATGGTCGCATACCAGGTGCGTAATCCTCGAAAATGCAGAGAACATGCTTGACGGTTACTGACCAGATTGATTTGTGACTTCGATGTGACCCTTGTTTGTTTGTCAAGGATCAAATACACACCGGAGTTGGGCGTAGAATATTGGGGACTCGAGGCCATTTTCGGGGTTAAACCCTTGATCTTAACGAGCAACGTTTGTACAGAAGTGCTTTAAGGTAGAATACCTCGCGATGCTTTGTCAGTGTATGTCGGTTATGAAGTGGAACGGTGGGTTTAGTCCGTCATATGTTGGAGTCGCACAAAAATATAAACCGGGTGAGTCGGGCGTGTATAGTGTTGGATTTTTGTGTCTCATGAGACCCGCGTGCCGGATAGTCACAGTTATTAGACAGTACGACCAATCCTGTACTCAAATTTAGGCTACCTGTTCATCTACCTTATTTTTCATTTGTACCGTTCCTCATTTTGTGTACTCATTTTTATTGCTTCCGTTGACGTCACTTCTGTCCGGGCCGTACCGGTTAATGACAAGAGAAACGGAGAAGTTTGGCGCAATAGACTGCGCCTGCCTCTAGGCAAACTTCATCATCATACAATTTTTTGTCATTAGTATAGTGATCAAAATATGGTCTATGACACAGTACAAAGATCTAAGAGTGTTGACTGGATTTATACTGGTTATTCTCGTTGACGTTCATTAAATCTCAGTATGTTTAGGGATGGTCATGTTCTGCTTCTGCATTCAAATTTTGAGTGCGATCGGGTCACATCAGTCGCGAGTTGGTTTCAAGTCCACTCACTGAGGTGATGAAAGATAAATCCGAAGGTGCCCATCTGTTATAATCTTGACCTTGAATGCAAATGTTTTTATGTGGTTCAGTCTTCATTGACTCATCAGTTATGCGGATCTCTAACGCACAAAATCTGCACTGCGATTCCTCTATTAGATTAGTAAACATGTGCACCGTTTTAGCACCAAATGTTTTATTAAACGTTTTATATTTAAGCTTGAGCTATCATCTTCTGTGTTTGGTTGTCGCATCGAGAAATTTTCTTAGACACCTCCAGTTTATCGACGCTTTTCTGTTGGCACTCCCCTTTCTGGTTTCAGCATGTTTGTACACTGTTTGGCACTCCAAAAATGCCCAAGTTTTCCGTTTGTCAGACGCTTCCCTTCCTTCATCGACAATCAGCCGACTATACGGGGCATGCCAAAGAACTTCAGTTTTTCCTGCGCACCACCGTCGAGCATCTGGGCATTGTGGTTCGTGTTTTTGGTGACTCGTTGTTCGATGAAATGGCTCAATTGTCTCTGGCTGCAGAGTCCACTTCCACCGGGATGGCTGGTTCCTGTGAGATTGTAGTCGCAGCTGGGAATCTGTTCAATGCCGTTACGGCCGCACAGTCTGTGTTCAGTCGAGCTTCCGAATTGTACAGCCACATGACTCTGCTCAGCGAATGTGTGGATGATGTGTTCGAGGGACAGACGCGATTGTTGGGCTCTTGCCTAATTGTAAGTCAGAAGAGGAAGGTTTCATTTCGCTTCTATTAGTTTCTGATGTATTCTTCAAATTTTCTACTATACATGTGGTTAGAGAGAGCGAATATGGATATGAGGCACGTATAGGCCCAAATTTTCTGCTTATGGTATTGTCCAACCGTCTGATCTATTGCCTTCAGATATTATCCGGGGAATCCTACGTAGGAAGCCCAAAACTGTGCACACCCAAATTACTTAGTTGTTTTATCCACCTCCAAGCCACGTTCACGCGAGTATCTCATACTAGATGACACATTGGCACCTGGAATATCACAGATGATTGCTGGCAATGTACCTTGGTTAGCGAAGTTTTTGGCATAGATCAAAGCGCAGTTATACTTTCAAGGGAAGACGTATCAGAGCTAAGCGCCCCACCTCCGGCTCTCATTTACTGCCCTACGTTTTTTTTTCTGGCCCCCAACACTAAGGGAACATTCTGGACAAGGCTAATAACAAATCGTTTGTTTTGACAATCCCGTGAGCGGCCGCTAAAAGAAATGACCAAACCAATGCAGTCCACGAGTTCGAAGGAAAGTGCAAAGTTTGTCAACATCAAAGATTCGCGGCTATCTGACGCTATTATTCGACGCGCGCACTGATAATGAAATGCATCCGGTGCTGACCTTATGTTGCCGGATTTTTCCATCATAGTTGACAACAGGCAGATAGCGGTACGGCTTTTTGTTGGAATACTGATTTCACTGCTGATCCACGGCGTCGTTCTCAACTGAATAATACATTTGTATGGCTATCAATTAGGAATGCCGATTTTGAAAATTTAAAGAGTGACACTGATTCTGTCCATTTGCCACTGGTGGCCAACTGCTGGTCTGATTACCCTAAACTGACCGGGTTATCTACTCTCATCCGATCTTTGCAAAGAAATCAGTTCAGTCAAAAATCCACAGGAATGTGACTTGTAGACCTAGCTCAACGATCACATTGGCTAAACCTAGATCAGGGATCCTTTTTCTCCCGACTCAGTTGTACAACAGGGCAATCGAAAACGAGGACAATGCACACGAAATGAGCTAATCGGAGATTTGAGAACACAGTATGTTTCAGCCGACTTAGTCTGTGAAAGTGGACCGCTGGGCACAGTTAGTCAGTTCTGCTATCTAACGCTTTCTAACGCCAGTAATACTTCCAGTCATCCAACCGCATTCAAATAGTTTCGCGCCGATATATGTAGGCATGTAGTTCTTATCTTTTCAGTGTGATCTGTGGTCTGATGTTTCACTTACTTCCTCCGTAAGTGTGGCATGTGCATGGCATTTCGAACTAATGCTTGCTTTTTTGTGCCATGCTGCAGTCATCATGTGAGTTGTGTCATTGTTCTCTGGCCTAGGATGGAAAAACGCCCATAATACTACCAATGATTAAAACCGTAAATCCACAAGTTCACTGTTCGTTCGAGTCAAAAGACCGTAGTGTTTTCGTGTTGAGTTCCTTACCGCAAGCATAACTCTGACTTAGCTCATCCTACTCTGATAAATTCAGGTACCTTTTCACACCTCAGTACTTCTAAACCTAAATGTTTGCTCAATACTAAGGTCCATCGTTTTGATGCTCACACACAACAACCTGTTTACAAATGTATTTGCCATGCGAATGCACGCGATCTGTTGACAAGACCCGTTCTTATCTACATGATCGCTTGGCAAACCAGCTTCCAACCCCCTCGTGTTGATGAATTAACGGAGTTCGTACTGCGCTTACTGCTCACTACGTGTTGAATTGAAGCACGCGGGACAGTGCCCACGCAAGTTGGATGAGAGAGCGCTACGCCTCATGCACCTGGCAACATGTCTTTGTGCGCGCTTCTTATCCGCCCACGCATCGCGACTACAAACATCGTACTGCATGTACCCTACTTCGCCAGAAAACAACAGCGGTGGTTCGCACATTTGATTATGTGTGTGTGTGTGTGTGTGTGTGTGTGTGTGTGTGTGTGCATGTGCATGTGTATGTGCAATGTGTAGCACGAGCCATACTAGGTCCAATTAGTGATAGGTAATTACTATAGATTTGCGTAAAGTTCTATGCCAAACCAAGATTCTTGTGTTAATTTGTCAGCAATTGAAAGGAATATTATTTTCTATTTGAAGTAAACAATTTTTGGCATATTTGATGGTATATTGAGCGGTTTCCTCTTCCTACTTTCACTAAGTGGATATGAAAGACCTCCTCTTGTTTATATATTTTGTTTCGGCACGATACGTCATTCTCCTTCCCATCCATTTCGTTCAACTAATCGTGTTTCAGGAACCAGCTGAAGACGAGACGTTTCACAGTTTCGCTTACTATTCTGAGGCACTATTTAGTAGTGACTTTTGGAACTGGACATTGCTGTTGACCCAAGCTCCGTGTATGGTTCGTGCGCTGAACACCATATTTCAGAATATTCTGCGAACTGTGATGGAAAAGGTGAGATTTTTTCCGATACATTCCGATTTCTTTTCTGTGTTCTGCCGCGTCCATGAGCTTACATTGTTGCATTCAGCTGATTCTGCCGAGATTAATTCAGTCTTATGAGCACCCTACGACAGTTTTCTTCACTCAGCCGCAAAGTGAGACTTGCCCGATATTCATCTATCCGTTGTTTGGGGGTATCGGTAAAAGTGTTCAATTCATACGGTCAGTGACCCGATGGTGTAGAATTCTTTGCTTATATTTCTCCACTGTCAACCTTCGTTAAATCACTTAATTTATTTCTGATTAAGTTGTATGGTGATGTGGCAGTTAAGACTGAAACGCTTGGATACGAGGAATGTTTGACAGAAAAAAACGCAACTCATGCTTTGATTCCCACTTCGTGCCCTGCTCGCTGAGTCTTGGTTTGACCGGAAGGAGTAGCGCGGTATCCGAGTGATGATATGATACCGGTCGGTCGAGACGTTTACACCGAGGCTTGCTTCATCGGTCCTTCATGTCTGCATGTCTGGGGAAGTCGAGATCCACAGCACATTTGATAAGAGACTCGTAGTCAGTACGAATCTTTGCGAAGATTTGTTTTCCAACTCGTAATTAACTTTTCTGTTTACTCTGGATGTTGCTTTCTGGTTCATGTTTTGTGTCGCACTACCACTCTACACTGTGAACAAGTCATTGGTAAATGGATAATAATAATAATAACAACAATAATAATAATGTCCACGTCATTATTCGATCTATTGAAAAAACTTGCGACTTGGTTGAATCTTCACTCGTGAGCACAAAAGTCAGCCGTGTTTTTTAGGTTAGAAAATACCCTGGTTCAATGCTTTGCTTTCCACCGAATAATAAAGCCATTTCTCTAATCATTCTCATGATGACGGTAGTAAAACGGTCGTCATGGTCAACCTCAAGCTCGGAGGTCCCAGGTTCGAATCCGATCGAATCCTGTCCTTTCGACAGCCTCTAACTGGTTGCGACTTCCTTCTTGAAAGGCTGTAGCATTGATGTATATAATCAATACAAAGTAAACCAGCAATAATGATAATATTCGAAAAATTAGGGTTCATAAGGCATCCATGCCGAATGTTACTTCTAATGACGAACTCGTGTGAGTTACTAATGGAAGCACGAGCTTGGTTTCAACTTTGTGTGTTTAGATTAGGATGAATAAGTCTTGAGACTCAATCTCAGCGTGATTTCGTTGTCTGACTGTCCATGATCCGGCACGCTATGTGGGACAGCATTTCGAATCAGAAATTCAACTTATTCTGAACGACCAACAGGCTAAGTCCAGAAGAGCTCTATTTTCCTTCTTAGCACTTGGGTGCTTTCTCTCAGAGCTATCCGAATCGTTGTCCTGACATGATGTCCTCCTACGTCTTCACAACGTTGGGCTCGGATTGACCATATTGTGATCGGTCACCACTGGCGTGGATCGGTTGAAGATTGTCGTTCAATTTGGTCTGTGTCTGTCGACTTAAATCACGCCTTGGTGCGTGCTCGCTTCTGCTTACGTCTCGTCCATGGTCGCACCAACATAAATACCAGCCGGCGATATGATTTCAATGCGGAGCTGTCCACACAAGTATCTTTGCGGTCGGATGTCCAGAACCCAGAAAAACGACGAGAACGGATCAAGGAAGCATTATATGCCGCTTCAAATGCCACCATGTACTCTGGTCCAAGTCGGTCTCACAAACATTGGATATCTTCGACATCAGTTGCTCTGGTGGATGCTCGCAGATCCGTTCCTCCGGATGCCATATTCAATGAAGTGTGTAAACCCCTAAGAGGCCAACTGACTAGGAGCCTGAGAAATGACCGTGAACAGTGGTGGATTGCAAAAAGTAGAGAAATGGAAAGGCCGCGTCCATTGCCAGTGCTCGCAACCTTTTCCGTTCGATCAGAGGCACCGATCCACGTAAACCCAATGCAAATGAGTTATTCTAGGAATCCGATGGCTCACTGATTCACTCTCAGGGATGTCATCTGGATCGTTGGGCGGAGCACTTTGATGAACAATTCAGTTGGCCCACTTCTACAGTGGACCTTCCGAATATACCTGCCGGAGAAACGATACAGGTAAATATCAGTCCTCCATCAGAAATCGAGTCTATGCGGGAGATAGGTTACTTGAAAAGATACAGAGCCGCTGGCTTAAATGGGTTGTCTCCATCTTTTTTCGCGGATGGGAGGGGTGGGGTGGGGTTAAACTTTAGTTTCGGAGTTAACAAAACTCTTCCGGGTAATCTGAGATAGTGAGCCGATTCCCAAGGAATAGTGCAAATCGCTGACTGTAGCGATTTACAAGAAAGGTGACAGGTCCTCTTGTGGAAATGACAGAGAAATTAGCTTGATAAGTGTTACGTCCAAACTGCTCACCGGATTTATTCTCCACCGATTATCCCGCGCCCGCGAAATGTGTGCGCGTAACAATCAAGCCGCTTTCAGACCCGGTCGGGGTTGTATCGGCCACATCTTTACTCTTCGACAAACCTTAGAGCACAGAGACATCTTCTGTAGGCCCACAATTTCTGTCTTTCTTGATCTGAAAACGGTATTCGATCCAGTCGACTACACAGTTCTCTGGCGCTGCATCTCATTGAAGATGTGCCAGATAAATTTGTTCCCCTTTTCCAATGCTTGTAGGCGAACGGCGGAAGCCGAGTTCGTGCTTACGGCTATCTTGCGCCCGAAATCACCACGAGAAGTGGTGTTCGTCAGGCTTGCCCTCTTTTGCCCTTCCTCTTCAATTTTGTGATTGAATTGATTCTTGAGATAGCCCTATTCTCGTGTGGGAGTAGTGGTATCGATCTTTGGTCAGGCAGTAAACTATCTGACCTGGAATACGCGGACGATATTTTTCTTCTGAGCGAAGATTCAGGTACGTCGCAATCTTTGTTCGATAGCGTAAACAACAGTGCAGTAATGTCTGAGATGCGTTTTGCACCTTGAAAAAGTGAAGTGCTTTTGCAGGACTGGGTTGGCTCAAAACCAACCCTCTTTTTCACAGGGTAGGCCCTAGCTGAAGGAGATAAATTTTGTTACCTGGGCAGTTACATGTCACCAGGTGGACATATATCGGATGAAGTGTCATTGCGTGTAAAAAAGGCGCGTTTGGCTTTTGCCAATCTTCGTCATCTGTGGCGCCGGCGTCACATCCGATTGCCTGTTAAGTTTCGAATGTACGGTGTGTTCAATGAAAGTTGATCCGTCCCCTAAGGGTCTAATTTCTATATATGTTACTGGAAACGATAGAAGTAGGTAGATTTTGACATCCGGCGAAAAACCGCTCTGGAGTGTCCGCTTGAGATGATGATGACCAACATCGAGATGTTCTAATTAAAATTTCAAAAATGGTTCATTTCAGTGCGGAACGATCGCACGAAGCTACCGACATACTCCTTCTGCGTTGTTGGTCATATATCCACCAATATGGACGCGCCTATTGCTAGTAAACTGATCGTGTTGTTCAATTTTGAAGCGCTTGTTTTTAAAATCTGAGTAAAATAACAATTTAGGCAACATTCGCTCGACAGTTTTCCATTCATTGGCACAGTATTTATCGCCTCCCTTTTTTGGTTCAGTCGTGTATATTCCATTGGTTTCCTGAATTTGTGAGTATTTGGTGGATCTTATTTCCTTGAAACAACCAGTAACAGTTCATTGATTGCGGTGTTTCACTGATCCCTACTTGTCAACAACAGCCTAACTTGAATATCAAAACAGTTAGCGAGACTGAAAATTGGGGAGAAAACTATGAATAACAGTGTCATTTTGGCTGTTAAGTTGTGCAGCTACACGTGTCACTTCTCATGTCACATAGTCATATTTTCCTGCATATGATCACTGATTGGATGTATCTCGTGATTGTGTAGCTCACGGTGGAAACCCGATGCGTTCTAAATGACTAACTGTGCTGGTTCGGGTTTCAATACTTCCCTTCCATGTTACGGGCTGATCGCTTAATGGCGTGTAATATAGTCTCTGACAAGTGATATACTATTAATTTGCCAAACCAACCACTGATCCGACTGTGGGTTAAATCTCCATAGTGTAGGTTCTCGTGATTGCAATAATTTCATTCAAAAGACTATTGGACTGTCGGACAAAGACGGATGGAAGTCCCTACAGTTTGTTCTGACGGAATACATAGTAACTGCAGTTATTATGTGGATGATCATTTGCGTGTATAGTGTAACTTTGGACATAGTTCGTGTGACCTCGATTGAGCAGTTCTCCGATCGTTTTGGTAAAGCTTATTGGGTGACTGAAAAATCTTGGACAAGTCGGCGAATTTTACTACGCTTCACTGTTCCTCCATCATATTTCCCGGCCTTCTGTTGAAAGAATTTTTTCATTTGCAAAGGTTCATTAAAGTTCTATCACGATCCATCTGTACCACCCGCTCTAAATTAAACAGTTTCCTAGCAGAGGAGCACTTTGCTCTGCGTAACCAATCTTGGAGTAACATCACAGTTTGGTGTAACTTGAGGAAATTGAACAATGGTAATCTGTTGCTGTCAGAAGCAGACAGTTCTAGTAAACCGTATAGTCGCCTGCATTTCCGAGCGACAACGTCTTTTTGTTTCTTCTTCTTTTTGAATACGTTTGGTAATAAGGGTACTTATCAGGAACTGAAAGACGTCGTCGAACAAGCTACTACCCACACCCATTTATCCCCATATATTGGTATTCCTGCCTATACACTGCTAGATCAGCGAGAGACAAAGCTGCTTCAACTGTGACTGGAAAGTGCGGCCGCGGATCAGGTGTGAGACAATTGATCCATGGTTTGTTATCAGTTTTGATCATCTACAGTATTACCCTTATCATTTTATCTTATTTTATTTACTTCTTTTTGTTTTGTAGTAATGGTACAATATTTCAGGAAGGGCTTCGCGACCAACTATATACTGCCAAATGAGGAAAAAGATCGGCGGCTATTTCATCAGCACCTATTCACGAACTTGGAGCAACACAAACGGTGAACACAAGGTGCACCTGTATATTCGCCATAACGGCGGAATTACGTTGTAGCTGTCATGTCATACACCCGTTTATCGGTCTGTAATCGATCAGTAGGAATGGACATCACTGCTATCTCAATCTCTTCCACCGGAGCTGTCATTTTCTCATGCCATTCCGATGGGGTAATTCTGGAAACTGATAAATTCCCCACACACTACCATTGTTCTTGTGTTTCTCAACCTTCAGTCACGGAGTTCCTCAAGTGTCAATCACAACCAACGTTGGTTTTCGTGGTGTGTACTAGCAATAGGCGCGTCCATATTGGTGGATATATGACCAACAACGCAGAAGGAGTATGTCGGTGGCTTCGTGCGATCGTTCTGCACTGAAATGAACCATTTTTGAAATTTTAATTAGAACATCTCGATGTTGGTCATCATCATCTCAAGCGGACACTCCAGAGCGGTTTTTCGCCGGATGTCAAAATCTACCTACTTCTATCGTTTCCAGTAACATATATAGAAATTAGACCCTCCAGGGATGGATCCGCTTCCATTGAACACCATACAATGCTGCGATTAGGTCCGTTCTTCTGTACGGCTCAGAATCGTGGCCGTTAAGGATAGTAGATTTACACGAAGACTGTCGGTGTTCGAGCATCGATGTTTCTGTAGCATTGTCCGAATATGGTGGGACCACCTTATCAGCAATGCTAAGGTTAGACGTAGGGTGTTGGGAACCAGAGGTCAGTCTGTGGATCAAGTACTGAATTCAAACAGGTTAAGGTGGTTGGGGCATGTGTTACGCATGCACTCCGATAGACTTCCTCAGCATACGCCGTTCTCCGGGGCAGGTAATGGTTGGAAGTTAGGTCGAGGTGGTCAGTCCATGACATTGCAAAAAGGTATGAAATGTGACTCGCCTACCAAATGCTTGCAAACATTGATTGATATGGCCAGATATCGCGGTCAGTGGCGTAGTTGCACTCGGACTCTTTCCCTGTCCATTGGATTCCCGCTCATTACTTTGATTTTTGGATCTTTTTCACTTTATGCCTTTCTTTTTTTCCGTTTACTGGAGGATGCTGGAAGGTAGCAACCGAAGTCAGAGCACAGGAGTGCGAGGTTAATGGTTATATAAATTGAACTGATCTGAGGAGGACTGCGCTGTCCATTGCATGGAAGGTTTAGGAAGGAATGCGTGTGTTATCGCTATGCTTTGACTTTTGTTTAACTCTTTTCCATCTCTAACGATATTCTTTTTCCCGATCATTCCCAGCGGCAGCTCGCCACGTCTCACTGTCGGATGGGACTGTGATTAGTTGATCGATGTGCGTTTGTACAGTTAGACTGTGTATTCAGTGTATTGGCTGTTAGGGCGTTCTTTCCTTTTCCCACCCCTGCAGGTCTACTCCCTGTCCATCTTGTATATTCATACTTTCTAATTCAACGTGCAAGATGGTGAGAAAGGCAGTGGTCAGTGTGGTTTACCCTACTCTTTACCGCTGTACGATGATGATGATGATGATGTGATCAGTTTGGGACCTAAAGCCTCGCAGTTTGTCTATCGTCCGTCCCAGAACCTGCAAATCTTGAGTGCGTGCATACTGACGAGGGTCGGTGAATTAGCTTGTGTCAAACACATCGTGAACCACCACTCGTTGGTGTTAGCTGAATCAAACGTGTCATTGTAAAAGGCTGATACTGGCGCTGTTCTGTCCAGAATGTCATATCCTACCTGAGTATGTGGTAGACAGAAATTTTCTGTCAGCTGCTTCGCTACCACGCTTGACCAGTTGGAACCTTATCTGTTTCTCCGCCTCAAACCCTACTAGGGGCTTACTGTTTGTCTTGCATAGTTACCGCTCGAGAATAGCTTGCTGAATGAGCTGAGCAGTTTATTAAGCTTGATTATCGATGAGAGCGGGACCACATCAACGCGCCCATCAGCTTTGTTCGTCATTGGCTCAGATCGAGTAACTTTTCACAGGCACTGGATTTACAACAGCACTGGTCAGCCAACTGGATCTCTACAAATAATAATACCACCAGCTGAATTTATCTTAAATTCATCTGTTGAATCTCTTGAAAAAACGGAGTCTGATCTGTCTATCCGAGTGCCTAAACGCGGAATACCTACTGGTTCTAACACATCTCTCTTAGTGATAGGCAATTCCTGTACCTCGTTACATAAATAAGGGATCTCGTGACGACTGCTTACCACTGGCACATGTCTCACTTATTCAAACCAAATTATTGACGTCTTCGATGCTTCACTGTAATGTGCCATTCTGCGAAAGGAATAAGCGAGAGCAACAGGATGGGTTCGGTCCAGGTTGAGGTGCATTGTTCGAATATCCTAACGTTGTCTGCTTGAATTGCGCCGTAAACATGGTTGTCCTACCATAAGAGTATTTTTTTGACCTCGAGGGAGCGTTCGACTCCAACGTCTGGTTATCACAGACAAGGACAAGGTTCGGTAATGACACGAGCAAAACCTACAAATCAGGCTTTGCTCGTCATATAATGCATGTATAAGAGCTGAAAAATGATTAAAGAACACTCAAAAACAATAGAAAACAACACGTCCCTCTGCTGTTCTTAGGTTTGGAACGTTACATTTGAGTGTGAATGATGCACTTTCAGGGAGATCGGTATTCTGTGTTTTCAGACTTCTCTGTTGCTGATTCAGTCAGAGTAAACACGATTCAGTTATCGAATGATTGTTAAGAGTGATGTATTTGTCATACGAGTCAACGCTGATTAGATGAAAGTCGAATGTCAGACGTTTTGCGGTCCTCTACACTAAACTCTGTTGTCGAAAATAAGTCGACCTCCCTTTCCTTGTCTCTGTCGATCATGTTTATCTTCGACTAACTTCAGAACTAAGAATCATTACTTATTGTTCAAAATAAGTAAACAACTAAGTGTCGAATAGAAACGATACCTTCCTTTCCATCTTGAAACCGAATATGAGTATAGAATGGATTGCAATGCATCAATTCTACCTCCTCCACGAGAGAGTCATTTGATCGCTCCACTGGTCGTGCCCGTTCTGGACCTCTGGTTATCGGGGAATAAACATGTATGGGATGTTACGTTAGTCACAGTGCACGGTAATAAACAAATAGAATGCAAGTCATCAACTAAAATGAACCAGTTCTCGACAGGGAACTGCTTTGATTTCAGTCCCAGAAAAACAATCTTCCATTCAGACGCTCAACTTGGCCATTTTCTTCGGGATTATGAGGAGCGATACGGCATAAGGCGACACCTTTTCCAAAGAGAAAATGTTTACCTTCATTGGACATAAAGGAAGAGCCTCTGCCTGAATGTACGTATCTCGGTGTTCCAGACAATTAAAACAATTGACAGGCATTTGACTGCTCAAGTCTGGACACAAATGCGAATCATTCACTGTTGTTTGTCAGCAAGTACCGATTCCGAGTTGTGGATGGGAAGGGACCTTTGAAACCGATAGACAGCCCTTCAAACCTCTGGTTTGTCTTGATCAAATGACTGGTTGTAGCGCGCTTGCAATTTGGGTTCTACTTCAGAACAGATTTTACAATTAACAATCATTTTTCGTATGTCCCTAAAATGAAAAAGTAAATTTGAGGCCCTCATAATTAGTCATGTGCAAGATTCTAGGATGACATAAAGTGTTGTGCGATTGCCTTAGATTGACTCCTGAAAAAACAGCATCACAGCAAGATCTGCTAAGGATGTCTGCCGCTGTGTTTTGGTTCCCTGACCTGCAGACGATATCGAAGCTATAGGGTGTTAGTTCTATTCTTCAAAGTGATTTTCAGAACCGACTAGCCTACAGCGATAGCTCAGGTGGTAGAGCATCTGCTTGGCAAGCAGAAGGTCGTCGGTTTGATTCCTGCTCGCAGTGTTGGACTTTTGTATGTGAAAACTGCAAGTGGTTTTCTAGTATTTAATGTTTTTTTGCGTTTTCCAATTCAACATTAGGAAAAACCGTCAAAAAATCTACCTGTACCTAAAGCGGACACTGCGCTAACTAAACCTAGTATTATCTGTTCACATGACTTCGAACTCGTTTATTTGATACAAAGAAAGTTATTTGTTCGCAAATCGACTGTTAGTTTTTCGGCTACATCCTGGCAATATACTTCATCTGGGAACTGCTTTTTTGTTGGTATAAATAAATTCTCTGTTACTTTTGACGTCGACAGTAATACGCATTCATTCCTACTTACCGGGTGAAAAGTTTGTGTTTGTCTAGAAGTCTTCTCAGTATGAGGCCGGAGAAATCACTGAAGCTAATTTCGTTACCTATTCGTCTTCTGCCGTTTCCAAGCAAATTTGACTTACGAACCCCGATAATGATTCCGTCGAGTGTTTTGTTTACAGGCATCCAGTCGTCGATTGGTCGATTTGGAAACACGCTATGCCGATCCGCATTCTTGCGGTCTATGCGCTTCAAGTAATGCGTCCGATTCCGGTCCACCATATTCTAGCGGTGTGTCGACTGGTACATCCTATTCTAACTCATCACACTTGGCCGATAGTCCACAATCCACGGCTGGTTCACTACCCCGTGTGCATAATTCTGGTGCACCTTGTCAATCTGTTACTGATCCTCCTGGTAGCATTCCAATGCCGTTCTCCAGCTGTACGGCGCGGCGAATGTCACGTTGCACCGCGTCCCCATCATGCCATTCACTGGGCACATTTCGGCAACCTCGTGCAGGCCACACGGGAACTATTAGCACGAACACTTCCTTGCAGCGACGAAAAAAAAGTTGGACTACTCGACGTTCGGTCAGCGGATCCCCGTCCCCCCCGTCCCAATTCCTTACATTATCAACATCAGGTGTCGGTGGGGGTGGTGAAGCATCGGAATATACAAACGCAAAGCATTCGATGTTCCTCGAAATCAAACCATCCGAGGTCGGTATGTCCACCTCATCCTCCTCTTCGTCCGCGCTGAACGAAGGGGGCGTAAAAAGCAGTCAGGGTAGCGAATCACACTCGTTCGAACATACCCGAGGCCTTGTCGAACCGGATGACCATTCAAATTTGAGTACTTGTTCCATGAAGGATATGCAGGCCCGTCTCATGGAATTGTTCCCTGCTAATATCTATGCTGGTGGCACGACAGCCTCTTGTAGTCATATGGTCATCGCCTTCCGATATTTACTTCCACAACTGCTTCAGTTACCCACATTACAATTATTCTATCTTATCGAGATAATCGAGGTAAGTCATGGTGGTGTTGCTCCGTCTCTGTATGACCAAACTTGGCAATCAGTGGCTCTGTTTGTACTGTGATGGAATCACCGTTATGTAGATTCACTTTTCTCAATTTAATCCAGAATTTCAACCAAGTACGAAGCAGTAACAGTTGTCCATACTAAACCGAACCGTAATTTGTCGAATAAGTTAAGATTTTCCCGTTTTGTTCAACATACCAGAATGTGCATTTTTGTATTCCCAGCAAAGAATTGTTTTGTTTTCACCAAGTACGCTGTTGTGGTAGGCATGCCTATGCCTGTCCAAGTCGCGTACTTGCAGTTTTAGGTAGGAAAGATGCGTGTATCTGTTGGTTAGGTTATCCCCCAGGGCACTGTCTGTAACACCATTGCGTCGACAGTGACTACACCTGAGTATGTAATGGGTCATGTATGTTGTGTCGGTATGCAAACCTCTGGATTATCCCCGGCCAGTGATTCCCCGATCGTCCAATCCCAACGAAAAAGTAACTACGAACAAAGTTCGGGAACTGTATTCAAAGGTAACCAAAAATGAAAACTTTACATAGCATGAGGCAAGGAATGCATGGATACATATGGCGTTGTTACTGAATGCTCAGCGTGGTGCGCAGATGTGATCGGTTAGGTCGGATCACAGTATGTCTTATTGGTTTGTGAGTTGACGTGAAGGGTAGGCAGTAGGTTGTTGTGTCAGTGGTCGATGCACACAGTGACGTGTGATAGACTGATTGGTTCATGGACACACGCGTCACGACTGCACTGCTGTGTGGGATATACGGGCTTTGGCATTGGTTAGTGTTCATAAAGCACCCTGTCCGTGGGCTGGAAGAATGCGGACTGCAGCCTTGCGGATGACGTGTTTTTAGGGAGATTCTCGACTCCCTGACGATGTGCACAGTTCATTTTAGAGGTGAAGACGATTCTTGGAGTTGTGGTTTGTGATTGTAATGGGAATCGGGAATTGTAATTGATTGAATAACCGTTGAGATTTACGTCTCTTATGTTTTGTGGAGTGAGATTTTTGAGTAGGCCCAACTTCCTAATCAGCTAATGTTTAGTGGCTGTTAATTGTGCTAGTTAATCTATCACCCGCGATAGCTACGTTATTTGTAGACTAATGCGATGAACCTTGCTTCTCAACTATCTTTTTTAACTGTAATTGGTTCTGTTTCGTAATAAACAATTTCCTCTGTGATAATGTTGTTACATCTCTTATTGTCTCTTGCAAATGCATCGTTATCTTTTTTCATTTACAATAGCCGGGAGATTACTCGAATTCAGTCACCTGATTGCACTCCCCAAAAGTGTATGCCGGGTTAATTACCTTGCCCGCCGACCGTGCAGCGGTCACTCCATAAACAGCGTGTTTTTTTCAGTTCAAATCCCGAAGATGTAACCAATGTCCTACTCTCATTGTCCCCGGACTGTCGGGGAATGCCTGATCTGTGCATTCACAGCTGCCGTCCGCAAGACTTACACGTCTGAACACGATATTCACGGGGGGAGGAGGCGGCGGTTGTCGGTTCCGTTCACATTTTTCCTCATTCAATCTTCTTCAGTTGTCTTATTTATGAAACTGTTTGGTACAACAGTCGGAACACGAGAGGAAGTTTGTTCCAGATAATGGAAGATTGCAATGTAGTTCTTTCGAGATAGATTGACCTATTTCAACTGCTTCATTTGACTTCTGGCTGACTGATAACTAGTACTTTTAGTCTACAACGGGTTTCATCTCCCTTCCTTTAACAATGCCACCGTGTTGTAACCCTTCTGTGATGCACCAGGAAGCTGGTGGAATTTACTGCTGAACAAGATTTTAAGTGGGCTAGTTCTAAAAAACGTCGGAAAAGCGTCTTTCTGAATCGCAGTTTCTCTGTTACCAGGTTTTCTGGAAAATCCAACTTGTTTCTCTCGAATGCCTTCCTAATTTAGGTTGAATGTACACATATCTCAGCAGTTTCTTTGACGCCAGTAGTCCTTGGCTGTGAGTCCCATTTGGTCATATACATTGGCATGACGCTAGCATGACCTCGAATTTCAGATAGTCGAAATTCGCCCTCTGTTCGGTTTGAGGAGGTATCTCATATTGGCATCATAGTCCTCTGATGCACCTTCCAGCCGCCGTTTTTCGCGATCCTTAGGTGGATCAACACAGAATCCGCTTCTCATTACGAGTCATGCTTCATTATGCTCGCTTCCCATCGGGATTGACTGATATGCTGTGATAATGCATAGAGATTCAGCAGAAATACAGGACGACCCGGTGCGTTACGATCGGCCACAACTCACTAGGTCAGAAGAGTGGGAAGCAATCTTAATAAGCGCTCATCACTGCTTGGTGTTATCTGGTAGTTTTATTTCTTGTTTTTCAGCTAGCGCGTTTTGAAAGACGGTTAAGTGGGCCGGTCTTGACAGCTTATTGCAGTCTAACCGTCGTTGCAGTGTGCGTCTGGACTGAAAAGTAGTGTGTGGTCGTAGTCAAGGGGAGTACTCCAATACGGTCCAAAATTTTGTATGCAATCTCGCGACTTATGGCTAATTACGATGTGGTCGATCTTGTTTTATTACATGTGCGGGGAAGGGTATTTCATAGCCTCAGACCCGCTCCACTAATCAATATAGTCGGCAACCCGACCCCGAGAAATGTGATGAAGAACCACCTAAGGCTCCAGTTGGTCCGGTATAGTAACGAGCCGAATGACTGGATTACTGTTAACTACCAAAGTGACCGGCGGTAGCCAGATTTGAACCTGGGACTTTCACAGTGATAAGCAAACGATCTAAACCGCCCGACCACCACCAGTCACTGGGTCTAGTACTAACTGGATGAGATTGGACGCCATGTGGCGTACCCGCGGTTAAATCATCTGAAGTTCGTACTGCCGAGGAGCAGTTCGGTGATAGTTAAACAATAGTCAAGGAAATACGCGAGAAAACGAAAACAACATTTCTGTCTGGGGCACTATTGCTAAAATTGACGTCTGGATTACCGTCGGATGTGATCACGGGTGTGGAGAAGAGCGAGAGAAAGAGAGCGCAGATTTGGTCGAACAATTTGTTGTTTACGATGAAAGAATACTTGCGTTCGCGTGAAAATTCTTAATGCGCAAGGAGAGTCGATGACTTAATGATATTTGTGATAGTTGAGTGCGTTTTGGGCTGTTGTACTTTTCGGTCGCTTGGTCCAGAGTAAATCTTTTTTTGCTAAAAACAAAGTGATTTACAGTAAGGGGGTGAACCATATTTCCAAATTAGGTACTGTAAGATTTAGTTCGGGGAACATTCACGTCAAAACCAGCTTGTTGACAACGCTTTCGACGAAAGAAAGATTGTGAGTGGGCGGGAAGTCCGAAAGAGCTAGTATTCCAGATTTTAACAGTCCGGGGAAGAAGAAAAATTAGAAGATAGAGGTACGACCCATGGGGACAGAAACCTGATAAGGACGATTGGCCGCCTGCGTGCGAGAATGCCAAGTAAAGGTATGGAAAAGGAGAGCCGCAAAGGCAGACTCCGGAAACCAGAAGCCAAAATAGCACCGGTATAAAAGAGATAATGAAACAGTCGCTCGACGATAGGCCAGTGACTACAGATTTGAGGTTGGAGAAGGATCGTCGATCAGCCCGATGGCCTCACGTTGAACCCGGACAAGAAGAAAAAGGGCAGAAGGCGAAGCCCCACTCCGCACATGCCTGCATTATTGGAGTGTGAAACGGATTTAAGCTTTGTACAATAAGAGGTGAGCTAGAGAGAAAAAACGTCTAGCGCGTAATAGAGGACCAGCTTTCCGTATAACACGAAAAACAGGCTGATATATGAAGAGGGATTAACACAGTGAAGAAGTTACGGATAAATCCAAGAGGAACATGGAGTCTGTAGAATTTAAGCGCATTGAAGCGAAGGATAAATGCAAGGAGAACAAATGACGTTTAAGGAAAACTAGACGAAATGAAGTTTTAGAGTCAACACAATTATGGGAACCCTATGAGGAGATGCGTTTGAAGTCAGGTTCCACTGAAACTGATAAAACTACGGTCTCAAGCGATATTGGTGGTGGCATGGCGGGAGGTGGAGTAAGAAAGGGAGCATTGTAAGGTGGCATCATCGGCAAAAGCTTGGATTAGGTTGGTTATCTTGAATAAAGTATCATTCATGAATAGAAGGAGGATGTGCGCAAGTGCAGAATTTTGGGGAACGCCGGCATTCATAGGGAGCGGCTTGAATAGAATCCCATCGACTCGGACGGAGATAGTCCGCTTTCTGAGGGAACTTGTTACCCACGATACGAGAGCTGGACGGACTCGGAATTTAGCAGTTTTGCCAGTAGACCTGTATACCAGACTCTGTGGAAGGCCTTTGAGATTTCGAGCGAGACCAAGTATGATTCTCCATGATTATTGAGTGCAGCCGCCGAGGAGTGTGAAACGATAGCTAATAAGTCACCTTTGGAACGACGGCACCAGAAACCGTTTTGATGGTCGCTCAGTAGTCCTCGTTGGAGGACCATGCGTGACTGGTCGGAAATTAGAGTTTCGAAATTACATGTGAAGGATATTAGGCGATAGTTGCTGGGATTGGAACGGCCACTCTGTTTAGGAATAGGGGTAGGAAAAGATGAAGTGAGACACAGAAAAGATGACGTAAAAGGGGAGCCAGTTCCGGGGTACATCTTAAAAACGATGGGTGGAATGCCGTTTGGACCGGGAGGTTTGTGTGCGTTCGGAGAACGCAATGTTTGCCTGGTGGTAATGGAACATAGAAAAGGATGGTTCGGTGAGAAGCAAGAAGCCGGAGGATTGGAGTAATTGATTAAATTGGAATTCGAGGCAAACCGGAAAACAAAAACCTCAACTTTCTCGTGTGGTTCACATACAAGACCACCAGAGCAGTTACGGATGGGAGGAATATCGGAAGGATAGAAACTTCGGGGACCTGCTTTGGCAAGGGACCATGAATGTACTGCTACCGGTGGCGGACGAGACCAAGCGTTTAGCTTTGTAGCGAGCGAAGTTTTCTTTGTCCCTGTGTATGATAAGCGATCACTTGTTCCTAGCTTGCACGAATCGATGGTAGGAAGTGGGAGTGGGCGAGCGGCGCCAGTGACGGAATGCTGAACGTTTCAACGCGATGGCATATGTGGTTAAACCACTCAAGAAATCTAGATTTGCCGTGTTTAGAAGTGGAAAATCAAAAGATGCATACCTTGAAGAAAAACATTTGTGAAGTTAGAAACGGAATTAAATGCATCAGAAATGAAGCAAAAATCGTCCCAAGGATAACAGGCCAGATGGTCGCGAAAGCCGTGCCAGTCGGCTGAATTTTATCACCAAAAGTCCGTTTCGCGGTGGGCGGAGGAATGGGGCAGACAGAGTAGATAGAATGAGACAACCTAATGGTCCAATGCGCTAAGTAAAGAAAGAATGGTGATGTTTGATTACAGAGGGGGAATGGAGACGATAATAAGCTCAAGGATGTGGGTTCGGTCATCAGGTCCGTCAGGGATACGTGTGCTGTGGTTAGCCAGTTGACTCAAATTGTTGACCACAGCGAAGGTTTCGGCTTGGCACTACAAAGCCGAAGTGTCAGAAGAGTGTACCAACCATTCCCGGTTGGAAACACTGTAGTCTCTTAGGGTGGTAACGTGGCAGTTGGGGTCCGCAACAAATAAGTTCTCAGTGTTTGAAGATAGAAAATCGCAGATAGGGGAATCACCACTGTTGGAAGAACGATAAGCAACACGAAGTTGATGATTAAAAGAGGATAAATGGAGTTCCAGCCATATTAGTTGGAAATCGCGACTGAAAAAGTCATGGTGTTGCATTCTGAAAATGAATACTGATTGGTGGACAAAGATGCAGACACCGGTTTTGGATAGAAAGGAGGAATAAAATGTTCATTTGGGGAACTGAAGGTGGATGGTCTCTGAAGGTAGGGAGAGTTGGGTTTCGGTCAGAAATAGGGTAAGAGGAGGAAAAAATCGGAGAAATTGGTGTACAGAATCGATGTTGCGCTTCAGTCCACGACTGCTAGTGAGGGTAATGAGTGTCTGGTTTTTTTGCAACTAGGCAGAACGTGAGGGAGAGATAGCGTCTGTTTGATTGTGCAGTGTCATGATTGTTTGCTTTGAGGCGAACCGGTAACCATGGTCATGAGACTTGGAATGGCGAACCACATAAGGCCTCAATAGATCAGGCGTGCTAAAGAGCTGGAAGACAGCAGAGTCGTTTACTACTTGGGGATGGACTAATGCGATCACTTACCGCCTTTTCATTCAAAGATACATCTCTAACCTTTGCGCTGCCAAGCGCGCTATGCAAGGCAGCAGCCTTTCTCTAGACGAAATGGTGGTTTATGGTACGGCTCATTCGCCTCCTCTGGGAAACTTTATGGGGCAGATGGAATCCGGAAGTAGTCTGTCCTTATTCAGTGGCAGACCACATTCATTACTTCAAAGTGCTGTCCACAGATTTATGTGGTTTTTTGAGCGGAAAATACTGGTCAAACTGAGAAAATTCGCTACACCCTCAAGCACGGCCGCTGATCGTCTGCGAACACTTATTTGGTGAACCAAAGTCTATCTTATTCATAGTTAGCAGCAAAATTCGTGACCGTTCCCCTATCCGTGACATCGGGATGTGCTCGGAACGCACGGCTCTGCGCTTCCAGGGGTTAGTAGAATGCCGACGCTCGTCGTTCAGTTCGGTGAATTCGCTCAGATGTGTGATGTGTAATCGGTTCCCCTAGAGCCACGTATATAACCAAAGCAGTTACTTCCTCTCAAGTTATCCTTAATCCCTTCGTGTTTCGATTTCGTATTTATTCTGCCAGTTGGAACGTATGGAATAACAAGATATCGAAGATAAGCTTGTTGACTACTTTCATATTCTCCTTGCCAAAATGAGAACCTTTAGTTATTAAAAAACTAAATTAAGTGCTAAGCAGTTGCCTGCTGTTGCCCGGTTCATCACTATGCCTGACCTGTCGGGACCTTATGCGGTTCTCCACTCCAAATCTTGAGGCTGGTTTCCGGTTATACCTATTATCGAAGTGGACGTTCGAGACTATGGGGTATAGCCTTTCCACTGCACTCATGCGCAACTATGCCACGGAAAGGTCGTTGTTAGTCCCGTAGTGTGGTCTCGTAACTCACTTAACAGAACGCATGTGATACTAAATTGTGGAAAGTGTCTATGCGTGACTTTGAATCCCACTATGACCGATTGCAGCTGGATCAAGTCGCATCCGTCAAACTGAATTCCATCTATTGGTTCTGTATTGTGTGTGGTCTTCGGAAGGCTTCCGTTTCATATATCACACACGTAAGGACCTTCACTTTACCATAGACACTAATTACCACAACCGGTTTTATAGACTGCCAGTTGGTTTGCGTCACGGAGTTCTTGTTTTAGTGATTGGTGTGAACCTGCATTTCGGCTTTCACGGTTGTCTCGTTCTCTGTTTTCGGTGATTCCGACATCATACTCATATGAAAGTGTTTTGAGTGTCTCTAATGCTCCCTAATCTGCCTTCCAAATCTTAATTTCACTACGGAGTAAGTCTCGTCTGGTAGATGCATAGTGTGTTCAGCACTTGATAAAGATGAACAGAATAACCATGGTCATTTACAACCCGAAGAAGAAGCCGCTTGTTACCCAAGGATGACGTGGTTCTGTTGTTTCTAGTTCTTTTGTCTCGTGTTTTGTTTTCGTGCAAATATGAACGTCAGATTGTGTGCTCTTCGGGCTTCCCTGTGCCTGTCTCCCCTCCCCACAAACAGGCGCTTTACGTACACGCCACAGAAGAGAATGAACAATCTATGCTAAAAGATGTATTGTGCATGTTGTCAAAAACGCGATTATGCATACAAAATAGCATGTCCACACACGATTGGGTCAAATCGATGGCTCCACGACTTGCCAATTTCCTAAAGACGCCGCTCAGCGGTAGTGTGTTGTCGGCCGAAGCAAAAAGCAAACTGGATGATATTATCCAATCCGTATCGCGCAATCAATCCTCCTCGGAACGTCCGATCTTGGTCAGTGAATTCATTATGGGTAAGCGCATATTTGATGGTGATGGTTTATATATATATATATATATATATATATATATATATATATATATATATATATATATATATACATATATATATATATATATATATATATATATATATATATATATATATATATATATATATAGGTGTAATCGACTGTGATGCATTGAGAATTTTTCTTAGGTTATAGTTCGAGTTTCGTTATTTAATTAAAATACATCATAGCACCGGTGTATGACATGAATTCAATGAAAATTTGCTCTCATTCAAGTTGATTCTGTAAGGCGCTATAGATAGTTGAATGTGTGTAACCTTGGTCGTTAAGATAAAACTTGCTGAGCAATGTAAGCTGAGAATGACCTAGGCATGTAAATATGAATAAATTCGTGAATAAGATCAAAGTTATTATTCTGACTTACTTTTTCACTTTACTGTATTTGGCTTGGAGAGAATGAGCCGGTTCCGTGATGACACGATCATGAATTTTCATGGGTGTTTGGTACAAGAGACGTCCTCAGCGTCACTCGGATTTTTTTCGAGGGCGCACCTATAGGCTTTGCACAAACAAGTGTGGGCTACGAGGAAACAGCGTGTTGATGCATGGTTGCCGGTGCCTCCCTAGGAGCTCGTTTGCCATTCCATTGAATTGAATCCAGCCCTGTTAGCTCGACGGATTCTCTTCAGAGCCGTTGGATTATACAGTAAATCGCGTCCGCCCATTCAAGGGTAACTGTATTCGCATGCCGAACACCGTCCCACCGAGGTTTTTGGATATCGGTTACCCTCAATCTGGTTTACCCCGCCGGTCGAGTGGTTTGCCAGGGGGTGGCCGCTGATATATACTTCAGCTTCATGGCTCCACAAATGAGAGCTGGGTATCTAATAGAGACCAGAGAGATGGAAGATACCCCAAGGGCAAGTCAGTCTACCAACTCAGGGGTGCTTCTCTTATCAGACACCCCATATGCCTCTGAGTTATACCCAAAAGGGTTTCCAGTTTTAAAGAAATCGATAGAAGTCGGATTTCGGGCCAATTTTTTTAACTTGTGCCTGTAGAATAATGTCAAGAGAAATTCCTTCACTACTGGCTAGTTTCATCTTACATGTGCTTTAGAAATATGTTTTAACGATGACTTTGGACTTTATTGAAAAACGAAATTCCGGATTGCATCAGTGTGAACGTTGCAGCCAAAGTCATTTAGATGCGTTTCGTTAATCGCTCACATTGTTATCGCAATAGCGATGAAAAAAATCTGCTAGTAGTGGATTTTCTGGGCACCTCTGTAGAGGGGGCCAAGTATCAGGTCACCTGAAGGCTGTATTGAACGCCTACCGGAGGACAGGACGTATCGATCTTATTTAAGGGACTCAGATCACGAAACCTATCATTTTGGCGGTCTTTCTAGTATGCAACCGCGTGCTTAATGTGTGATGGGTCGTGTAAAGGTGAGAAAAATCATTTGCAGTTAGAAGTTAACCCGAAACATTTCCCATCAAATATCAAGATATCACCAACGAAAGTCATTGATTTGGGCTAGCCTTGTTGGTGAACTTCAGTTGTAGGCGCATTATATAGCTGGCACGCCTTCTATGTAATAACTGAGAATTCCCGGAGTTCAATTTGGGTAGGTCAGAGTTGTTCACGATAACGCTCCATGGTATGTTCTACAAGAAGTTTCTTAATATATTTATACTAAGTTTCAGTTCAGATTATACAACCACTAACCTCGCGCTTCTGTGCGCTGGTTTCAATTGCTACCTTCCATTATCGTCCTATAAAAGGGCAAAACGAAAAGAAGCATCAAAGAAATAGTCCGAATGTAACTACGCCACTGACCGCGATATCTGGCCATATCACATAACGTTTCCAACCATCTGGTAGGCGGGTCACGTGGAACCCAACCTGGAAGTCTCACACTTCCTACTTGACCAAGTCCAATGGTCAAGGTTTTCATACCTTTTTGCAATGTCATGGACTGACCACCTCGACCTAACTTCCAACCATTACCTGCCCCGGAGAACGGCGTATGCTGAGGAAGTCTATCGGAGTGCATGCGTAACACATGCCCCAACCACCTTAACCTGTTTGAATTCAGTACTTGATCCACAGACTGACCTCTGGTTCCCAACACCCTACGTCCAACCTTAGCATTGCTGATAAGGTGGTCCCACCATATTCGGGCAATGCTACAGAAACATCGATGCTCGAACACCGACAGTCTTCATGTACATCTTCTATCCTTAACGGCCACGATTCTGAGCCGTACAGAAGAACGGACCTAATCGCCGCATTGTACTCTCGATCCTTGACAGACAACCGGATGTCACGCCGACACCACAAATGGCCGAGGTTGGCAAAAGCCAAACGCGCCTTCTGTATACGTGATGACACTGCATTCGATATCTATCCACTTGATGAAATGTAACTGCCAGATAACAAAACTGATCTATGTCAGCCAGAGTTTTCCCTGCCAAAACAAGATTTGGTGTTGAGCCAACCCAGTCCTGAGCAAAGATCGATACCACTACTCTCACACGAGAATAGGGCTATCTCAAGAATCAATTCAATCACAAAATTGAAGAGGAAGGGCAAAAGAGGGCAAGCCTGACGAACACTACTTCTCGTGGTGAATTCGGGCGCAAGATAGCCGTAAGTACGAACTCGGCTTCCGCCGTTCGCCTACAAGCATTGGAAAAGGGAAACAAATTTATCTGGCACACCTTCAATGAGATGCAGCGCCAGAGAACTGTGTGGTCGACTGGATCGAATACCGTTTTCAGATCAAGAAAGACAGAAATTGTGGGCCTACAGAAGATGTCTCTGTGCTCTAAGGTTTGTCGAAGAGTATAGATGCGGTCGATACAACCCCGACCGGGTCTGAAAGCGGCTTGATTGTTACGCGCACACATTTCGCGGGCGCGGGATAATCGGTGGAGAATAAATCCGGTGAGCAGTTTGGACGCAACACTTACCAAGCTAATTTCTCTGTCATTTCCACAAGAGGACCTGTCACCTTTTCTGTAAATCGGCACAATCGTCGACTTAGACGATCTTCCGGGAATCGGCTCACTATCTCAGATTACCCGGAGGAGTTTTGTTAACTGCGAAGCCAAAGCTTCGCCTCCATCATTGAAAAAGATGGAGACAATCCATCCGGTCCAGTGGCTTTTTACCTTTCTAGTAACCTATCTCCTTCATAACCTCCGTCGCCATCACGACGAGACTGCACCTTGACGTGGTGTGATGGCTTGCGCGCCTCTATGACCCAAAGAGCTATACAGGATGGCTTCCTTAAGCCGGAGATGCAATCATACCTGACAGGTCAATGGGTAGAGGTCAGACAAAGTCCAGTCTCCTGGTCCTCCAGGTTGGGGGTTGATTTGAGCTGGCAACTCAGTCGGAAAAATCAGTGGAAGAATAATTGATCCATGCAAATGAGCTTCCACTCAGCCATCCCGCTGCCTTGCGGATAGGTTCTTGTTAGAACTAAAGGCTTTGGATGAGGACTCTAATCGTTCTCCTGCTTTGTGGCTGGACACCCTAGCAGTACCCGTCCAACATCTCCCATGAACTGCACGAATACAAAGAATTCCATACTGCATCGGTCGTCGCGCAGGCTAATCAGGACCGCGCTGCCCATTGCATCGAGCGGGGTGGGTAGTGATAAGTGTGCTACCGCTCAGAGTTCCCTCTCTTTTATTCAACCTTTGTCTTCTGTCCCTAACCATCCCTCTTTGCCCCATCTATCCACCCATAATGCTCCCATTGATAACACGGTCGATATTCGCAACGATTCACTGTCAAATAGTGTCGAGAATAATCCTCTGTCTGGTAACTCACGTTTTCTCAAGCCCCGTCAGCCTCTGAATCTCGGCTCCTTCAACGTGCGTACACTCATGCAGGCCGGTCAGCAGGCGTGCCTAGCCCTCACAATGAACTCTCTGAAGATTGATGTTTGCTGCTTGAGCGAAACGCGTATCCAGAATTCGAGCAATGTAATTGAGCTAACTGCTCCTGGTATCTCATCGAGGTATATTCTGCACACCTCAGGAGACGAAGCAGCTGGAGCTGAGGGTCAACGTGGTGTAGGAATAGTCTTGACTGACAAGGCTGAGGCTGCCCTATTAGACTGGATCCCTGTTAACAGTCGTTTATGTGCTGTGAGACTCCAAGGGTCAGTCGGCGTTCGAAAGGACAGTTGTGGTAAACGCAATTTGTTTGTGATCTTGGCGTACGCCCCAACGGACTGCAGGTCAGACTTGCAGAAAGATGAGTTCTATGATGAACTCTCCACTCTCGTTCGCAGCAGTAAAGGTTCCGACATTGTAGTGCTAGCTGGTGGCTTCAATGCACAAGTTGGCAAACTCAGTGTGTCAGAAGTCTTTCTAGATTGGCCTTGTGCTTTACCTGCTGAGCGTACAGATAACGGGGATAGGCTTCTCCAATTTTGTGCAGACAATCGATTGTTCTTGTCTAGCACAAATTTCCGACACAGCTTGCGTCGCACAGTGACATGGCGCTCTAACTCTACAGGTACTTTGAGTCAAATTGACCATATCGCCGTAAGCTACCGGTGGCGCAGTTCTGTTCAGAACTGTAGATCTTACTGATCCACGTACGTAGAGTCGGACCATGCCTTAGTTTTAATGCGATTATCTCTCCAGCTCCATGGTCATCGTCGCAAACCGCAAACCGGATTAGCCGTGCAACGTATGTGTGATCCAGAAGTTTGCACTCGTTATGAGCAGAAGTTAGCACATGAGCTAGGATCCACGGAGAACAGTGATGTAGATGAGCATTGGGCTCATATCAAACAGGCGATGCACGTTGCAGCAGGTTTCGCCTGTGGTCCTCGATCCGTTGTCCATCAGAGACACTGGATCTCGCAAGAGTCGCTGAGTATAATGGAGCAAAAGCGTCAGCTTCCAAACCGTAAAGAGATGAATAAGATGCGGAGAAAGCTGCAAAGAAAAGTTACGCGAAGCCTTAAGAAGGATCGCGAAAATTGGTGGGTCAAGGTAGCCGAAGAAATGGAAATGGCAGCTGCTTCAGGTAACAGTCAAAGACTGTTCGAACTTATTCGTGACACCGGTGGACGGCGAACTCAGGTCAGTGAAACGATTTGCGATAGAAATGGAGAACCCATCCATAACAAACAGCAAAGGCTTGACCGATGGGCCGAGTACTTCAAGGAACAGTTTAGCTGGCCGCACGCTAGTGTAGCTACTCCCGTGTCAACAACTGTGACTTCTTGGGTGGTATCACTTGAGCCCCCATCAGAAGTAGAAGTAGAGTCATGTATTCGATTACTGAGGCGGGGGAAAGCGGCAGGTCCTGACGAACGTCCTCCAGTTCTTTTCAAACTGGGTGGTGAGGCGTTGATAAAATCACTAACCGCCTTGCTCCGTGACATTTGGAACGCGGAGCGTATTCCGTTGATATGGAGCGAGTCATTGATTGTTCCCATCTTCAAGAAGGGAATACGCAATGACTGCAGTAATCATCGTGGGATTAGCTTAATTCCGATAGTCACCAAAGTATTAGCTTCGATTTTGCTGCATCGTCTTACACCGGCTCGCGAGAGGAATGTCCGCGAACAGCAGGCAGGATTCCGCCCAGGTCGAGGATGCGTCGAGCAGATTTTTACTCTTCGCCCACTACTTGAAACGCGTCACACGCACCGCCGACCGACAATAATGCTTTTCTTAGACCTGAAAGGCGCCTTCGATTCAGTTGATCGAACATCGCTTTTCAGTGTTCTTCATCGAAAAGGTATGCCCCAGAAGTTCGTGAACCTAATGAGATCATTGTATTCTCATACTTCTGGCCGCGTTAGGGTTTACGGTGAACTATCCGGTCGGTTCGAAACGACCAGTGGTGTTCGGCAGGGATGCCCTTTGTCTCCATTCCTTTTTAACTTCGTCATGGACGAAATAATGGACAGTGCTTTGCAAAATGTTCAGGATGTAGGCGTCGAACTAGGAAATAGTGAAAAGCTATGTGACCTAGATTACACAGACGACGTTGTCTGCTTGTTCGAATCCACGGAACATGCTCAGCGTGCACTAGATAATCTCGCAAGAGCTGTAGCTCCATTCGGTATGCGTTTTGCACCTTCAAAGTGCAAGGTGATGTTACGATACTGGACGTCAACGATTCCGAGATTGATGCTCGATAGGGAGGTGCTGGCAGTTGTCGATCACTTCACCTACCTCGGTAGCTGCGTGACGACGGATGGGAGTACAGTAGTAGAGGTGAGTACGCGTATATCCAAGGCTCGAGTGGCGTACGCTGGACTGAAGCACTTGTGGCGTCGATCCGATATTTCACTGAAGTTGAAAGGTCGTGTATACTGTGGCGCAGTGCGTTCAATTTTGTTGTATGGTTGCGAAACTTGGAGTCTGCGTGTGGAAGATATTCGTCGTCTTGAGGTTTTCGACCATCGATGTTTACGTACTATCGCTAGGATTAGGTGGAATAGCCGAGTAAGCAACGATGAGGTGAGAAAGCGAGTATTGGGTACTAATTCAGAGCACGTTTTGTCACAGCGTAACCAGATTAGTAGACTTCGTTGGTTGGGACACGTGTTACGTATGGCAAACACACGTCTACCGTATCGAGTCCTATTCTCCGCCCCTCCCAGGGAGTGGTAGAGACCACGTGGAGGTCAACAGATGACGTGGCAGCGAGGAATGAGGAAATGTACAGCAGACTTAGGAAAAGTAGGTGCTTCACGTCTTCGTGGCTGGGGTCCAAAAGATCCGTCTACCAGTTGGCTGGAGACACTGGAGGAAATGGCAGCGAACCGCGAACAGTGGATATCGTGTTGTCACTTTCTATCGAATCAGAATGTTTGATCGGTGTACGTTTGTACAGTTAGACTGTGTTTTCCGTGTGTTGGCTACTAGGACATTCTTTTCTTTTCCCACCCATATAGGTCCACTCCCTGTCCATCTTGTATATTCATACTTTCTAATTCAGCGTGCAACATGGTGAGAAAGGCAGTGGTCAGTGGGGCTTGCCCTACTGTTTAACGCTGTACGATGATGATGATGATGATGGAGGTATGATATCCACTTGCATCATTTCTGTGACAGGTCCACTGTAGAAGTGAACAGCTGAATCGTCCCGGAAGTGCTCCGCCCAACGATTCAGACGATGTCCCCAAGAGTGAATTAGTGGGCCGTTGGATTCCGTAATTAACTCACTTACACCAGGCTGCCGTGAACCGGTACCTCTGTTCAAACTGAAAAGGTTACGAGCATTACCAATGGACACAGCCTTTCTCATTTCCCTACATTACGCAATCCACCACTGCTCACAGTCGTTCCTCTGACTTCTAGTCAGTTGGCGTCTCAGGGATTTACGCACTTCATTGAATGTGGCATCCGGGTGAACGGATCTGCGAGCGTCCAACAGAGCAACTGATGTCGTAGTTATCCATTGTTTGTGAGATCAACTTGAACCAGAGCCCTCTGTGGCATTCGAAGTGACATACAAAGCTTCCTTGATCTGCTACCAACGTTCATTTGGGTCTTGAACATCTGGCTGCATCGATAACTGCGTAGCCTGCTCCACTTGGCAACTGTGTCGCTGGTTATCGTCTTAAAGCAACTGCGCGGGACAAGTGGCATTTACTTTGGTGAGACCACGGACGATATGTACACGGAAGCGAGCACGTACCAAGGCGTGATCTGAGTCCATGGGTGTAGACCAAAATGAACGGCAATCTTCCACTGATCCACGCCAGCGGTGACCAATCACAATATGGTCAATCTGAGTCCAAGGTTGTGAGGATAAAGGAGGACGTCATGTGAATCTATGCGATTTCAACGCCGACCTGACCACGAGCACTAGACACTGAATCACCCAACACACTGAGAGTAAAGCGAGAGACTGAGGTTGTTTCTGGGGGGCTAAGCGTGATCACAGAAGTGGGGTCTTGTATCCGTGTTTCGGAGACACAGCACACATCTATTTTGAGTGTTAAGAGTTCTAGCGGGGCAGCCCGTTGCTCTATCTGACATAGTGTGCGGACGTCTAGGGCATCCAAATGAATTGAACATTTAGGCTTAAGGATTGTATTCGACTTATACCCAACTCCCGAACTACTGCTTTCTTCAGAGCCGCAATTTTCCGTGGCATTTTCTATCGATCTTGAATTAAAGTAGAAAAATTGGTAAGGCCCTTTACTATGAAAGATGCTGGAGGTTTCTGGGAGGAATCATACTTCGCGGCTACCCACACCGCAGAACGGGTTTTTCTGTGGGAGCCCTAACCGGATCCTTTCATTCAAAAGTCTGGCCCAAAAGGCAGTGGGACGTTAAGTCTGCATGGAAACGTGACCGAAGAACCTGTAAAGAAGCTTCTTCGGGTTCGGTCATGTGAGACCTAATTGGTGCAACAAAGCTGTCCTGTCTTCGCTGGTGCTTTGGCATCGATCAGTCTTTCACATTCAGTCCTTAACCCCACGCACCCAATGGAACGCGCGGAATGTGGACGGGACAGCATCTTAAGAACCGGGGGCTGCCCAGCTTAGACGGGCGATAGGTGCCCAATGGAGTGCGATGACTTCTGCCACCGTTGATTGAAACTCCAGGTACTCCACTCCTATGTCCATCGAGTGGAGGTTTCTAGACCGGTAAACTGCTTCTTTTCGTATTTATTCGCTGGAGTTTCCTCTTCAGGGGCATAATGCTTAGGGCCAGATGTTGCCTTTCAACTGGTTCAGAGACTGGACTTCGTCTGGCCTCTGCCCATTGATCTGTGGGGGCGATTGCATCTCCGGCTTAAGGAAGTCATCCTGCATAGCCGTTTAGGTCACGGAGACACGCAAGCTATCATATTACGCCGAGGTGCAGTCTCGTTTTGATGCTAAACGATTTGTCTGATTAATATTCATCTTTAAACTTGTTCATACAATTATCCCCAAAAGTCCAGACTTAAACGTAGTCGAAAACATGTTCGCTGTTCTGGAGAGAGGTCAGTAGGCAACCGGCACACCGGGCATTAGTGTCAAGAATAGAATGTGATGGAGCATGAGTTAAAAAATGACTTCATAACCAACTTGATGCACTCTATGCCGAGAAGACTGTGAAAACCGTTGAAGAATGAAGACTAATGCCCTGATTACTAATGTTTATGAACCTTGCGTTTCTGGTTATATATATATATATATATATATATATATATATATATATATATATATATATATATATATATATATATATATATATATATATATATATATATATATATATATATATATATATATATATATGGTGTCTGCGCTGTGTTTGTGTAGAATTTCTCATTCGATCGTTTCTTCGGACTTACCTCTAAAACAGTATCACTTTGAAATTCCGTCATGAGTTAACATAGAATGGGAAGAAAGGTGGTTTGCACGACCGGTTTCACGAATTAGCTTCCCTGTTGAATAAAAACTACTACGGTAAAAGCTCGGCGTTATACGGGGTTACTCAATGCGCACATCGTAGTTCATTCCTACCAAAACTCACTCGAAATTCATTTTCCTAATGCCGTTTCTTTTCGTTTAAGGCTCAGTTGCTGGACGACTCCAGTAGCGTTTCACGTAAACATTAGTTGAAAATGGATTTATCTCCGGGAGCCGATACAAAATCTGAAGCCAGTCGGTACATCATCATCATCATCGTACAGCGTTAAACAGTAGGGCAAGCCCCACTGACCACTGCCTTTCTCACCATGTTGCACGCTGAATTAGAAAGTATGAATATACAAGATGGACAGGGAGTGGACCTATATGGGTGGGAAAAGAAAAGAATGTCCTAGTAGCCAACACACGGAAAACACAGTCTAACTGTACGAACGTACACCGATCAAACATTCTGATTCGATAGAAAGTGACAACACGATCTCCACTGTTCGCGGTTCGCTGCCATTTCCTTCAGTGTCTCCAGCCAACTGGTAGACGGATCTTTTGGACCCCAGCCACGAAGAAGTGAAGCACCTACTTTTCCTAAGTCTGCTGTACATTTCTTCATTCCTCTTTGCCACGTGATCTGTTGACCTCCATATAGTTTCTTCCACTCCCTGGGAGGAACGGAGAATAGGACGCGATACGGTAGACGTGTGTTTGACATACGTAACACATGCCCCAACCAACGAAGTCTACGCTATGACAAAACGTTCTCCGAATTAGTACCCAATACTCGAGTTCTGACCTCATAATTACTCACTCGGCTGTTCCATTCAATCTTAGTGATACTACGTAAACATCGGTGGTCGAAAACCTCAAAACAACGAATATCTTCCACACGCAGACTCCAAGTTTCGCAACCATACAACAAAATTGAGCGCACTGCGCCACAGTATACACGACCTTTCAACTTCAGTGAAATATCAGATCGACGCCACAAGTGCTTCAGTCCAGCGTACGCCACTCGAGCCTTGGATATACGCGTGCTCACCTCTACTACTGTACTCCTATCCGTCGTCACGCTGCTGCCGAGGTAGGTGAAGTGGTCGACAATTGACAACACCTCACCATCGAGCATCAAGCTCGGAATCGTTGACGTCCAGTCCTGTGAGCATCACCTTGCCCTTTGAGGGTGCAAAGCGCATGCCGAATGGAGCTACAGCTCTTGAGGGTCTATTTAGTGCACGTTGAACATGTTCCGGGGATTCGAACAAGCAAACAAGGTCGTCTGTCTAATCTAGGTCACATAGCTTTTCACTATTTCCTAGTTCGACGCCTACATCCTGAACATTTTGCAAAGCACTGTCCATTATTTCGTCCATGACGAAGTTAAACAGTAATGGAGACAAAGGGCATCCCTGTCGAACACCGCTGTTCGTTTCGAACCGACCGGATAGTTCACCGTAAACCCTAACGCGGCCAGAAGTATGAGAATACAATGATCTCATTAGGTTCACGAACTTCTGGGGCATACCTTTTCGATGAAGAACACTGAAAAGCGATGTTCGATCAACTGAATCGAAGGCACCTTTCAGGTCTAAGAAAATCATTATTGTCGGTCGGCGGTGCGTGTGACGCGTTTCAAGTAGTGGGCGAAGAGTAAAAATCTGGTCGATGCATCCTCGACCTGGGCGGAATCCTGCCTGCTGTTCGCGGACATTCCTCTCGCGAGCCGGTGTAAGACGTTGCAGCAGAATTGAGGCTAATACTTTGGTGATTATCGGAATTAAGCTAATCCCATGATGGTTACTACAGTCATTGCGTATTTCCTTCTTGAAGATGGGAACGATCAATGACTCACTCCATATGAACGGAATACGATCTGCATTCCAAATGTGGAGCAAGGCGGTAAGTGATTTTATCAAAACATTCCCACCCAGTTTGAAAGGAACTGGAGGAAGTTCGTCAGGACCTGCCGCTTTCCCCCGCCTCAGTAATCGAATACATGACTCTACTTCTACTTCTGATGGGGGCTCAAGTGATACCACACAAGGAGTCGCAGTTGTTGACACGGGAATAACTACAGCAGTGAGCGGCCAGCTAAACTGTTCCTTGAAGTACAGTCGGTACACAAATATCTCGAATAAGGGTTCGCCTACAAATTTGTAAGATCGGGGCTCTCTGGAGACTCATTCCATGCATGCGAAACATACTACCAAAATCTGGCACTCCGATTGGTGGGCATACTCCTCACCCCATAGAGAAGCAAGTGACGCCCCACTTTCTTAAGAACCTCCACTGAGGCTCTTCAGTGTTATCAGTCATATTTCTGTGACAATATCGGCTCACCTTTATGTTGCCCGTCAGTGTTGTTTAATTTGGGGGGCGTATTGTTCTATGTACCTTTTATCACGGTTTGACTTTACGGGTCAACCTTAATAACATGTTGATGGTATCGCAACGGGTTATCTTGTGGGACGTACAGTGGTTGGTATTTTCCCGAGAATGATTGAAAAATGCACGTAATATTTTGAACCATTTTACCATGTTGATAAGTTTTGTCGACAATTCTCCAATTTTTAAAAGGAGGAATTTTGCTGCAAGACGTAGCATCTCAGCGTGTCAGTGACACAAGAATGAGTGCAATATCAGATTGTCCTTTGTCGATATTCTGGAGGGTGAATTTGCAGACAGATCGTTACAAGGTACCTTGCATTTCAAAGCGTTCGTTACTTTCAGTTCTATAGTATTGCGCTAGTTGCCTACAAACGGTTAAATGTGTACTCTTAATTCATGTGACTAACTCGTGCGTGAGAATAAGTCGTCTTCTTGGATGCCTCTGATGGCAGCTTTCCATGTATTGCAATCGGCGTCAAGGTCGGCGCACAGTAAAACCAAGTTCTTGCGCTAAACGTGAAGACCGACTGAAGGCCCAGATGTTCTGCGTCCACTTTGACTCTGTTGATCCACGTCTTTAGCTTACCATCCAGGTGACACTTCCAGCCTGTACAACGTAATGGTAGAAGGCTTCTCTTTGTGAATTCCACTTCGAGTCGACGAAGAACATGATCGGACCACTGGAGATGGCAACGTTGAAGAAGGGTAAACATTCGAGCAGCATTATCGTACGGCGGAATCTCGGGCGTGATCATACCATTTGATTTTGACCATATAACGAAGGCACTGGAGCTGTCGTAGCTTCAGCGTTTTCGTATCCTGTACCCTCAGCGGACGGACTTCACACGCGTACATTAGAACGAAGCGAATGTCGCCCGTTGAATGCGCAGTTTCGTGCCTGTCACTCACGTTTAACAACAGGTCTTAGTTTAAATCGAAAAGTAATAATAATCATTATGCGACTCCGTGTATTCTGTGTTTTCTCAACATGCGTTTTCTGGGGCGCTGTATTTTGTGGACTTCCCGGTTGGACCGCCTGGCGTGACAGATTTACACGAAAAGGGTGTCTGTCTCGGGGAGGTTCTCTTGACTCTTCGACAGACCAGTTGATCTATGATCGGTCTGTAAAACCTAAACTTGAGATGTTTTGTGTGCACCCTGTCATACGGATCCCATGAAAAGCTGGAAATATAACCTGATTCGTCCGCACGTGCCACTGAACGTCATATATGTATTCCGGATCTGTCCTCGTCCATTTACCGTTCACAGTAATAGGGCCAGTTTTATTCACGGAAGAAGGACAATATCGGCAGAACTGATATTGGTCATCAGTTTCGCGTGCTCTCAATCAGCTGCTAACGCACATTATATACAATTACACAAGGTTCAATAAATCTAGGGTTATTATCGCTAGTTTCGTTCACATTTTTTTAAAGATTCTTTTCGATAGTTTCTTATATAATGAAAGTATGATTTGCTCATTTCGGTAAGCGATTGCCTGACGTGCACAGAACTGTCCACTCCTCAGTATGTTTCCTCTGGCATGTTCTATTCTCACGTTGTTTCGGCCTTGGGTTTCTCTGGGCACTGTACCATAACTGTTATTCCGTCAGTAGCTCTTAAATCACATCCTTGTCTTGTATGAGCACATCGAGCAGGCAGTATTTCACTCCCAAAATATTCATATCAGTATGATTAACAAGAGATAATGAAGTGATTCTTCATGTGATATCAACGCTCAACTCAACTCATGTACAACTGTTTCATCATCAAGTATGGGGGTGACTGCTAGAGTACGAGGTACGAATACCTGACGAGCGGCAACAACCGCGAAACCGGTCATGTGCTTCTGGTGAAATTTTGTCCTGTCATCCAGATACAATAACATACTACTGTTTCGTTTGTTTGCAGTCATCACCAGTGCACATCCACCAATTCCTCTGTAGGACTCGAAGCCGGGGTAATGGCGGGAGTCAGATTGTTATCTCAGGAGAGGTTTGATGCATTGAGGCTCATTCAGATATCTTCAAGATAGTTGAATCCTACGCATCGCAAATCCAACGCATGTTTATTTGGCATTTCTGTGATGAATGCCACTCCCTTATAGTTCGGGGTGTTTTATAGACTGAAGGTTGTTTGAATAAACCTGTTAATACTAAAGAATAAATGAGAGCAAATTCAGTTAGAACCCTTGGTAACAACGCGTCTAAACCACTGGCGTTATCACATTTAAGTTAGATTAGCTCCCCATATAATTCAAAGGTATAAATCATTTATATGTATATGTCATTATGCAATCTTCGTTTGTTTTACTTACGAAGCTTAAAGCCTTTAACTTCTATGACAGCAGCCGGCCATGCCCGTGTTGGAAATTACTCTGAGCCGTAGAGCTGAGGCGGCCATATCAAACTGAATTCCTGTTGATGGCCGAGTTTGCGGAGTCCGGCTCCGAGGTTCTTGCCGGGTGACTAGACATCGAGATCGCACACATGGCTTTTCGTCACTTCCATCTGTGTTTCGACAGACTGCAATCCGGAGGCAGTCAAAGATGAATTCTACCGAGAGCTTCATGTGCTCCTACGTACAGCACACCGGAAAGATAACGTGGTCCTCGCCGGAAGTCTTAACGCGCGCGTCGGCCGCCTGGCCGTAAACAGACGTCACCTAGGAGGGAAGTTTGGACCTCGACTGCGATCGCTCGGACAATGGGGAAGATTGCTGACAATATGTGCTGTTCACCAGCTTTTTCTAACAAGTGCAAACTTCACAACTCAAAATGACGTACCGCCACCTAGAATCCTCCTTTCTTAACACTGGAATGGTTTTAAATCGATCACTTAACGACTAGCTACGGTTGGCGCAGTGGCTTGCTAGATTCCCGCCCTAACTGATCAACCTGCGTTGATTCGGATCACGCATTAGTCTGATCTACGATATGTTTGCGATTTAGCCACTCGAAGAGATTGAATCATGCTCACGCAAACATCGGCAAGCTGAACGACCTTCTAGCGTCGGAAACCTTCCATCGCTCCACCTTATGTTGACGAACACCGAGCGCCTGAAAAAAGCCTTTCTGAATATCCACCCGGCCAGTTGCGGTATGGTCCGCCACACTCAAAACAGTTGGGTTTCTTCAAACTCCTTGCTGTTGCTTGATCGCCGCGGGCATATCTCTGCTGATGTAAGACAACGAAGCGCGTCGTGAACTCGGCTCACGGTCGGAGAACGGCTTGCGTGTTGATAGTGAGACATGGCTGTCAGAACGTGCTTTCCAGGTGGAAGCAGCTTCTTCTTCTGGCAAGTCCAATAAGCCCATTCGCGCCACCGGATCGCGATAAACAAGTGTCAATGAAACAATCCGCGAAAATGATGAGACAGTAATCACCAGATAAGATCGCCGGACAGAACATTTTCACTCACAATTTAACTGGTAGCTTCTACTGCATGTAGCACTCCTTCACTTCCTGTGTGGCCTATTTTAGATAATCCCCCGGCAAAAACGGAGATTCGAAAGGAACTACAAACCCTCAGACGCCGCAAGGCATACAGATCTGGTTGTATTCCCCCTTCGCTTTTTAAAGATGGTGCACTGGTTCTGTTGATCGAATAAACAACCCTGTTCTCAAAGATTTGGATGGGAGAAAAGGTTTCTGCGTCCTACGGTGAGTAGACGACTGGATCTATCTTTAAAAGAGTTTGTCGTGCAATGCCTTATCATCGAGGAATTAGTCTGACCTCTGTCTCTTCGAAATTACTGGTGTCCGTTATTTTCCGCCGACTTTCTCCCTTGTGCGAGCTCCAATGTCGTGAAGAGCAAGCTGGGTTCCGCCCTAGCCGCGGCTGCACGGACCAAATCTCAATCTTTCTTCTTCTGCTTGAATATCGTCACGTTTATCAAAGGCTAACCATCGCTGTAGTCCTGGATATCAGGGCTGCCTTTGACTCTCGATAGGACCGTCCTATAGATTTGCATGCTGAGGAATGGCGTGCCCGAGAAGTACGCTTCCACCCTAAAAGCTCTTTTTCAGCAGACTTCGAGCAGGGTAAGGGTCTACGGACACCTATCCCAGTCCTTTGTTGCCTTAAGCAGAGTTCGGCGAGAACGCCCTACTTCCTCGTTTCTCTTTACTCGGTATGGACGACCTTCTTCAAAGGGCCCTTGATGGTATTGCAAACAGGGATGTGGAACTTCTATCAGGCGCCGGAGTTGTTGACTTAGATTATGCTGATGACGTCACTTTGTCGGGAGACAACCCTCAATTCGTCCAAGATGCCTACAACCACTTAACCACCAAAGTCACTGTGCATGGTATGCGCTTTGTTCCATTCAGGTTTAAAATATCTCTTCAAGACTGGCGAGTAAGTCTTCCTACATTCGCCGTCTGCACGGAAAGCTTGGAAATTATCAGCAGGTTCGTGTACCTGGGAAGTTGTATTTCTTCTGATTGGGGTATCAGAGACGAGTTCTCGCTGCACACCTCTGAAGCTCGTTCGGCTTTTGCCAGTTTAAGGCAACTGTGGTGACATCATGACGTCAGGCTTTCCTTAAAAGGTAGAGTTTATAACACCGCAGTTCACTCGGTGCTGCTTTATGAATGTGAAACCTGACCACTTCAACATTGTCTGCGCCGTCTGCCCGTGTTCGACCACCGGTGTCTTTGATCACTCGCACCGGTATGGTGGTAGCATCATATCAATAATGACGAAGTGCGAGGGAGAGTGTTAGGAGTGGCCTGTTCGTCAGTCAGGAAATATTTCTTTTTGTCGGCTGCGGTGGCTGGACCATATCTTGCGGATGCCCGCCCAACGTTTGCCTGGTCGCGCCCTGTTCGCTGGACAAGATTGGAAACGGCGCCGTGGCGGATAGCTAGTTATCAGTGGCAGTTTAAAAAACCGACTTCCAGTTTAGCTGTTGTAAGGTCATATCGCGTACCACTTTGAAGCGAGAATGAAACCGAAAATAGTTGGTTAGGGGCGCTGACAGATATGACTCCAAACCGGAGTCACTGGCACAAGCGCTGTTTGGAATACCGCGCTCCTCATCCTTCCCCCTCCACGTATATGAAAAAAGTAAATATCGTGCCTGGTAAAACCCAACAAAAAATCTTTCCAATTTTTCTATCCTTTTCCCTCCCCTACATTGGCACGTTGTCTGTACCAGATTCGTGTTTATATATATATATATATATATATATATATATATATATATATATATATATATATATATATATATATATATATATATATATATATATATATATATTGGCGAGTAGTCAGTGTGCTCTTCACTCATGGGTTTTTGCTCTATTTTGTCTACTAACAAATATTTCAGCAGTAAGCTTAGAACTTCGACCTCTCCGTGTTTGCACAGGATCTTTGTCCGCACTGCACAGTGCTTCCATACTTTTCTGAGGTGTATTGGATGTTGATACTGCATGACGAACCGTCTTATTAATGATATCACATTGTTAATCGTCCGTAACATCGAGTAAGTTTTTTTTTCACAGATGGGCTAGTCCAAACACGTGGCGATAGCGGACGATCACGCCGTTCTGACCGCATCGCCTATTTGTTCAATAATTGGCTCCTATTGTGCAAAAAACAACGCAACGTGCTTGGTTCCGTAGTCGCTTCGGCTTCAGCCGGTTCGGGGGCAGGAATGAAAGTTAAAAAACGTGTTCCATTGGAACAATTTCATCTGATTGACCTAGGCACAGAACTGACTGAAACTAACGGTAAGTGAGTGTGAATCATCTCACAGAATCAGTTTTTGACATAATTTATATGCGTGTGTATTATTGCAAGTTGCCACTTTCTCGTCCTGACTCTTGGTCATTTTTAGTGTCATCCAGTTTTGAAGGTCGTACTTCGATCCCCTAGGTAATCGCTGCCTTCCTTGCACTTGTCGCAAGATTTCACGCAGCATCCGTTCGCCCAAAGGGACTTCAAGTTGTGACAGTTTAGCAATTTGCTTTGAAGACCCTTCCTATGAAGTCGGGGCAAACCACATTTGTGTGGAGATAATGATTTGATTGAAACGGCAGCGATAGAAAAGTACAAGATATGTTGACTAATGAAAATTTGGTATGGTTATGGTGTTACATACATCATTGAAAACAGAATTTCTGGTAACTAATTTGATAGATGTCAATAGCAATGCCTTGCACGATGCATTGTGGAGCACCTCGCTGCATCTTTACTAGTGCATAATGCATTTAAGGTGATTGTTTTGAAACGCCAATTGAACGTTCTCATCAGATCAAGGGCAAAGAAACACGCTGCGAGTCGTATTACAGCTGATGGGTATCAGAAAACACTACCAAGGCAAGGCTTACGTAATTAGCCATTCTTGCTGTTTGCCCAGTTGTGGTTAATTCTTAGTGCTTCCATTTAGCTCAACAATCTTTGTTTGTTTGTGACGTAAATGGTTGTAAATGCCGTGCTGAGATTGACAGGATGCTTTATTACGTAGTGGAATGCGTGAGTATCCTGCGTTTGCTCGATGACGTCACCGGATTTGTCTGTTCCCACCTTGGAGCCGAAGCGGAATATGTTCAACCACTCGCTTGCACAGTTGTCTCTGTTCTGCCAATATAAATGGGTGCCCACCCACACCCTAATCAATGAATACAATTGGGTTTGGTGTGGAGAAGCAGTGCGGATGGGTTGTCTCCATCTTTTTCAAGGATGCCACATTCAATGAAGTGCGTAAATCACTGAGACGCCAACTGACTAGGAGTCTGAGGAACGACTGTGAGCAGTGGTGGATTGCAAAAAGTAGAGAAATGGAAAGGCCGCGTCCATTGCCAGTGCTCGCAACCTTTTCCGTTCGATTAGAGGCACCGATCCACGTAAACCCAATGTAAATGAGTTATTCAAGGAATCCGATGGCTCACTGATTCACTCTCAGGGACGTCATCTTGATCGTTGGGCGGAGCACTTCCGGGACAATTCAGCTGGTTCACTTCTACAATGGACTTTCGGAATATACCTGTCACAGAAATGATGCAAGTGGATATCATACCTCCATCAGCGACGGAGGTTATGAAGGAGATAGGTTACTAGAAAGGTAAAAAGCCACTGGACCGGATGGATTGTCTCCATCTTTTTCAAGGATAGAGGCGAAGCTTTGGCTTCGCAGTTAACAAAGCTCCTCCGGGTAATCTGAGATAGTGAGCCGATTCCCGGAAGATCGTCTAAGTCGACGATTGTGCCGATTTACAGAAAAGGTGACAGGTCCTCTTGTGGAAATGACAGAGAAATTAGCTTGGTAAGTGTTGCGTCCAAACTGCTCACCGGATTTATTCTCCACCGATTATCCCGCGCCCGCGAAATGTGTGCGCGTAACAATCAAGCCGCTTTCAGACCCGGTCGGGGTTGTATCGACCGCATCTATACTCTTCGACAAACCTTAGAGCACAGAGACATCTTCTGTAGGCCCACAATTTCTGTCTTTCTTGATCTGAAAACGGTATTCGATCCAGTCGACCACACAGTTCTCTGGCGCTGCATCTCATTGAAGGTGTGCCAGATAAATTTGTTTCCCTTTTCCAATGCTTGTAGGCGAACGGCGGAAGCCGAGTTCGTGCTTACGGCTATCTTGCGCCCGAATTCACCACGAGAAGTGGTGTTCGTCAGGCTTGCCCTCTTTTGCCCTTCCTCTTCAATTTTGTGATTGAATTGATTCTTGAGATAGCCCTATTCTCGTGTGAGAGTAGTGGTATCGATCTTTGCTCAGGACTGGGTTGGCTCAACACCAAATCTTGTTTTGGCAGGGAAAACTCTGGCTGACATAGATCAGTTTTGTTATCTGGCAGTTACATTTCATCAAGTGGATAGATATCGGATGCAGTGTCATCACGTATACAGAAGGCGCGTTTGGCTTTTGCCAACCTCGGCCATTTGTGGTGTCGGCGTGACATCCGGTTGTCTGTCAAGGATCGAGAGTACAATGCGGCGATTAGGTCCGTTCTTCTGTACGGCTTAGAATCATGGCCGTTAAGGATAGAAGATGTACATGAAGACTGTCGGTGTTCGAGCATCGATGTTTCTGTAGCATTGCCCGAATATGGTGGGACCACCTTATCAGCAATGCTAAGGTTAGACGTAGGGTGTTGGGAACCAGAGGTCAGTCTGTGGATCAAGTACTGAATTCAAACAGGTTAAGGTGGTTGGGGCATGTGTTACGCATGCACTCCGATAGACTTCCTCAGCATACGCCGTTCTCCGGGGCAGGTAATGGTTGGAAGTTAGGTCGAGGTGGTCAGTCCATGACATTGCAAAAAGGTATGAAAACCTTGACCATTGGACTTGGTCAAGTAGGAAGATTGATGTCTGCTGCTTAAGTGAAACGCGTATCCAGGATTCGAGCAGTGTGATTCAACTAACTGCTTCTGATATCTCATCGAGGTATTTTCTGCCCACCTCAGGAGACGAAGTAGCTCGAGCTGCGGGTAAACTTGGTGTAGGAATAATGGCGCTCTAACTCTACAGGTACTTTGAGTCAAATTGACCATATCGCCGTAAGCTACCGATGGCGCAGTTCTGTTCAGAACTGTAGATCTTACTGGTCCACGTACGTAGAGTCGGACCATGCCTTAGTTTTAATGCGATTATCTCTCCAGCTCCATGGTCATCGTCGCAAACCGCAAACCGGATTAGCCGTGCAACGTATGTGTGATCCAGAAGTTTGCACCCGTTATGAGCAGAAGTTAGCACATGAGCTAGGATCTACAACGATCAGTAATGTAGATGAGCATTGGGCTCATATCGAACGGGCGATGGACATGGCAGCAGGTTTCGCCTGTTGTCCTAGGTCCGTTGTCCGTCAAGGACACTGGACCTCGCAAGAGTCGCTGAGTATAATGGAACAAAAGCGTCAGCTCTCGAACTTTACGGAGATGAATAAGATGCGATGAAAGCTGCAAAGGCAAGTTACGAAAAGCCCTAAGGAGGACCGCGAAAATTGGTGGGTCAAGGTAGCCGAAGAAATGGAAATGGCAGCTGCTTCAGGTGACAGTCACAGACTGCTCAAACTGATTCGTGTCACCGGTGGACGGCGCAACCACCATCCAAGGCAAACAGCAAAGGCTTGACCGATGGGCCGAGTACTTCAAGGAACAGTTTAGCTGGCCGCTCACTGCTGTAGTTATTCCCGTGTCAACAACTGCGACTCCTTGTGTGGTATCACTTGAGCCCCCATCAGAAGTAGAAGTAGAGTCATGTATTCGATTACTGAGGCGGGGGAAAGCGGCAGGTCCCGACGAACTTCCTCCAGTTCCTTTCAAACTGGGTGGGAATGTTTTGATAAAATCACTTACCGCCTTGCTCCACATTTGGAATGCAGATCGTATTCCGTTCATATGGAGTGAGTCATTGATCGTTCCCATCTTCAAGAAGGAAATACGCAATGACTGTAGTAACCATCATGGGATTAGCTTAATTCCGATAATCACCAAAGTATTAGCCTCAATTCTGCTGCAACGTCTTACACCGGCTCGCGAGAGGAATGTCCGCGAACAGCAGGCAGGATTCCGCCCAGGTCGAGGATGCATCGACCAGATTTTTACTCTTCGCCCACTACTTGAAACGCGTCACACGCACCGCCGACCGACAATAATGATTTTCTTAGACCTGAAAGGTGCCTTCGATTCAGTTGATCGAACATCGCTTTTCAGTGTTCTTCATCGAAAAGGTATGCCCCAGAAGTTCGTGAACCTAATGAGATCATTGTATTCTCATACTTCTGGCCGCGTTAGGGTTTACGGTGAACTATCCGGTCGGTTCGAAACGAACAGCGGTGTTCGACAGGGATGCCCTTTGTCTCCATTACTGTTTAACTTCGTCATGGACGAAATAATGGACAGTGCTTTGCAAAATGTTCAGGATGTAGGCGTCGAACTAGGAAATAGTGAAAAGCTATGTGACCTAGATTAGACAGACGACCTTGTTTGCTTGTTCGAATCCCCGGAACATGTTCAACGTGCACTAAATAGACCCTCAAGAGCTGTAGCTCCATTCGGCATGCGCTTTGCACCCTCAAAGGGCAAGGTGATGCTCACAGGACTGGACGTCAACGATTCCGAGCTTGATGCTCGATGGTGAGGTGTTGTCAATTGTCGACCACTTCACCTACCTCGGCAGCAGCGTGACGACGGATAGGAGTACAGTAGTAGAGGTGAGCACGCGTATATCCAAGGCTCGAGTGGCGTACGCTGGACTGAAGCACTTGTGGCGTCGATCTGATATTTCACTGAAGTTGAAAGGTCGTGTATACTGTGGCGCAGTGCGTTCAATTTTGTTGTATGGTTGCGAAACTTGGAGTCTGCGTGTGGAAGATATTCGTTGTTTTGAGGTTTTCGACCACCGATGTTTACGTAGTATCACTAAGATTGAATGGAACAGCCGAGTGAGTAATTATGAGGTCAGAACTCGAGTATTGGGTACTAATTCGGAGAACGTTTTGTCACAGCGTAGACTTCGTTGGTTGGGGCATGTGTTACGTATGTCAAACACACGTCTACCGTATCGCGTCCTATTCTCCGTTCCTCCCAGGGAGTGGAAGAAACTATATGGAGGTCAACAGATCACGTGGCAAAGAGGAATGAAGAAATGTACAGCAGACTTAGGAAAAGTAGGTGCTTCACTTCTTCGTGGCTGGGGTCCAAAAGATCCGTCTACCAGTTGGCTGGAGACACTGAAGGAAATGGCAGCGAACCGCGAACAGTGGAGATCGTGTTGTCACTTTCTATCGAATCAGAATGACTGATCGATGTGCGTTTGTACAGTTAGACTGTGTTTTCCGTGTGTTGGCAACAAAGGCATTCTTTTCTTTTCCCACCCATATAGGTCCACTCCCTGTCCATCTTGTATATTCATACTTTCTAATTCAGCGTGCAACATGGTGAGAAAGGCAGTGGTCAGTGGGGCTTGCCCTACTGTTTAACGCTGTACGATGATGATGAAGTGTGAGACTTCCACGTGACCCGCCTACCAGATGGTTGGAAACGTTAAGTGCTATGGCCAGATATCGCGGTCAGTGGCGTAGTTGGATTCGAACGATTTTTTTGATGCTTCTTTTCTTTTTGCGCTTTTATGGGATGATAATGGAAGGTAGCAATTGAAACCAGCGCACAGAAGCGCGAGGTTAGGGGTTATGTGAACTGAACTGGGAAAGTATTGGTTCTTCTTTGATGGTATTTTCTGTTGTGATCTGTCCGACTATCTCCACTGAGGGGACTGTTTTGACTTGAGACCGTATTGATTTGTTGGTACGAAAGTAACGGTTTAATTGGGAGTTGCATACATTCTGGTACCTCTGGTATGCATAATCATCGTTTTTGATTGGTTAGTCTGGTAACAGAACAGTTGGTTTATTCGGTTCAGACCACAGTTTACAGTTAATTGGTCCGCCTTGTTCGTTCCATTATCGTCCTTGATTTCGGGCAGGCAGTGATCCGCTGGCTGCTTACCAAACCATCGTACTGCCCATCAAACGAACCAGGCTGTCTATCGGCAATCTACCAGCCCATTCCCTCACATTTTCATATGGCAGATGGTAGAGAGAATGACGATCCTTGTGACGTGATAAGTATGAATAATGGTGAAGTTTCGGGCGTCCATTGAGTAGGCTGTTATTACCATCACCTGTTTAAGTAAACTGTAGGACAGCCGCCATTTTTGGAACTCTTTTGATTTTGCTTCCCTTTGGAGGTAGCTAGGAATACCTAGATATAATGATTTGGGATAAACTTTCACTTCAAAAATTCTGAACGGTAAGTGTTATTTTTCTTTCAGGTTGTTGGTTGTACATGTTTCACGTGCCCTGTACAACATGATCCGGACAGGGTCGATTGTGCATTTAATGGTGATATACGTTTCGGTAAATAACTCACAGTCATCTGTCTGATCTTTGGTGACATCAGGGTCTTGCTTCTCTTGATGAACAAAAAATCTGGTCCACAATGCCGAACTTTGCAAAAATATCTATGGAAAAGTAATGAAAAATGAAAGGAACATATCATCTTTGTCTTCCGCCGGGCTTCACGACATAAGCACTAATTATTACGACTGAACCACATCCGATATGATTTTTATCCAAGCACGTCATGGTTTTTGCGGCCTCAGAATCGTCGGTGATAAATTATTTATATGACTCCAACTTTTTTGTAACCAATAAAATCTTGACCGCGTTTTAATGAAATCGATCTTCTACGAACACAATTGTCCCCTTCGATTTACAATTTGAAAAATGTCTTTGCGTGATGTTTTTCAGATGTACTTTTCCTGTTCGAGTTGGAATATTGGGATTCTCCCAGACGTTGTTCACTCGCATCTACCGCTCATACGTCTGGTATGACTATGCCACATGGAGCAGGCGGTCTTGGCGCTTCCGGGCACACTGCAGCTGATCAGCTGTCAGCAGGGTTTAGTGGGCGATCAATTGTGTCCACCTCTACACTCAGTAATAGCTCTTATATTGGCAGCATGCTTTCAGTTTCGACACTGACGAGTTCTAACACTCTGATTGTTGGTGGCGCTTCTGGTGGCTCTGTCAGTGTTGCACCGGAAAACCAGAGTGCTGCTCGTGTGACCGAAACGGAGGCATACACAATGGGTGTCACCGCTGGGATTCCGACTGCTGGTGCTGCGGCAGCCGCAGCCAGCGCCGCGTTGTTGGGCGCAATGTCGGCTTCGCCGAAGCAGCGTATCACGTTCGTGTTCACATCTCAAGAAGATAAAGCAGATTGGATGGCTGCTCTTGTCTACCTACAATTGTCTCGGTAAGTTTGAACGACCATGACTACTTGCGCGCAACAAACCGGTCAGCCGAGTTCTATTGATTCACTTAAATGGTCCAGTCATCTCCTATCACCGACATGTTCGCAGTTTTACTTAGTGGACATGGCATACCTACCCAACGAAACCGCAAATGTGCCCCTGGTTTCCTTGAAAAGGAACATTCGGTTTCTCAGATAATTCATGAGATTGCCATAAACACGGATTCGGTTTCGTTTGTTTATCTATAGGAAATAAAGAATACGCCTAGATTTCTGTGATCAGCGTTTTAAGAGGCTGTGCCAATCCTATTTGTGTCCGATTTGGTAGACAATCTTGTTTGCACGAAAATTGATTGTAATTGGTGTATGGATGATAATAGTATGAACATGTGGCCTGTGAAGCCTAAGTGAAATCCGTTGCTAAATATTACCGAGTAGTTCGCAAATGTGTTTTGTATTGTTAGAAATGGTGTTGGTAATGCTGCCTCAGCTGTATCGTGACGATTCAGGTTGGGAATAGAAGTGTAGACAGATTTTTCACAAGAGTAAGCATTGCATACGCTGGATGTCTGTATGCGCATACGTTGGTTCATTTGTACAATTCAAGTTGATGGCCAGAACGTAAACGGAAATGTCGTATATATGACTGTTTAAGCCATAGGAATTGTCTAACTGCGTGACCAGCATTAAGTTCGTCCAAAAAGTCTGAATGAGTGATTGACCAAAAATGAGGTTAACTGGCTCTCTCATCAAAAAAGCACTGTATTTTCGTTTTTCTTTTATTTTTCCATGATATAATTTATGACTGATTTCTGTCCCCTTTTCTTCTCTTATTGGGTTGATGATTGTCTCTACTAAGTTTAGATGTTCTCTGTGGTCATGCTTACGCGATTAGCGACCGTTGATTGGCGTTTTTATCTATATGAGTGAATTGACCCTTCCGGATCCGATTTAATTTCTCTGCATTGCGTTCCACAATTTTCTTTGAACAATTTATTCTCAGTTCGAACACAGGGGCTGCACATTCACTTAATCCAGCTGCATTCCTCGGGCTTACAGCCTCTGTCTTGAGGACTAGAAATAAGAAGACGGTCAATTATTCTGATTCACATTCCGTTAAGTCCATAAAAACGATAGAAGTCTCGTTCACATCATGAATTCGCTTCGTAGGGAAAGTGTTCTCACCCACAGTGTTGATCCTATGGCTAAAGTGAGGCCAGTTCGAAAGAGTCAGAGCACTTGATAGTAAGCTCAGGTTCTGATTCAATGTTTGTGACTAGCGTCGTGTCGGCAGACTGGATGGGCGCACGGGGCAATGATCACCGTGGAAGTTAACCGAATCTCAGCAAACCATCTGGCGAATCGAAGTTCCGTCTTGCTTTATTTTGTTTCTCATAGTCCTGTGATATGATAAAGAGGATAAAATCCACGAACATGGAAGTATTTTCGCGCTGTTCTTGTGTGTTGATTCTTTCTACCTTTTAAATTTGTTAAACTACAGGAAGTTCTAGTACTTCTACTTCCATTTCCCCAGCCGTTACTCACGTACTTGCTCTTGGTTGTCATCTCCGCTCAGTGCTTTTTCTAGTGCGGGGAATTTAGTGGAACGGAGTTTTGGAGTAAACCAGAAGTATGATCTTTTTTGCACTACTGTTTAACTTGAATAAGACGGAATACTTCATGCGATTTCCAGATGAGTTGATTAGATCCAAGTATAAACAGTATTTGCTTTAGATTTTCATTTTTTTGCTTAACAGGATTGACAGCAGTATATCTTCCATTCGTTTGATCAAATCTTTAGACTTTTTCAACGATACCTGCGTGATTTGCCACGACAAGAAATTCCTTTGGTTTTACCCTCACCGAACGTGTATCAGTAAGTGTTCCCGTTAATATCTGTTTTCTTTTTGCTGTTGACGAAATCAACGATGTTTTCGTTATAACTCCAGGAGAATTTCTTCCATCAGAATAACAGAATCGGATGGGTCATTTGTTATAATCGGATCTGTTGTTCCGAATCCTTGTCATGTGCGCTAGGAACAAAATTATTTTTGCAGTTGCTTGTTATAATAATTAAAATCTGCATGTACTTATTGTATGGTTGATAAATTATAACGATGCTCTACGCTGAATGGTTAGACATCCAATCAATACACTACAAAGGAGTGAATTAGTTGGTTAGTTAGTTCAGACAACCATTAACCGTGCACTGGGTGCGGTGGCTTTGGTTGCTGTCTCCTACCGCAAACCTCTAAAGGAAATAATGACAAAGAAAGGAGTAAGAGGAGAACTACAAATATCGGTACCAAATGAACGAAGAAGGTAATGAGTGAATTAGGATTGAACGGAACGGTTTGCCACTAATGGATCAGTCAGCATTAAGGATACAGTACATTCACGGTCGTTGGTGAAAGCCTTTCGAAAACTTGCAGGTAGCACATACGCTGGGCGTAAGCGACATGGTTTTCAAAGAGGCAACGCGTTCGGGCCCTTTTACTGTGACATTGTATACCTTAGTGATTTTGGCAGCAAGCAAGGAAACATTTAAATCAAAATGATATTTGACAATCTGGGCAGTGATATAGGTGTTCTATGCTAAATCAGTGTTAGTTAGTCAACCGGTGGCGGTCGAGTGGTTTAGAGCGTTCCATTGCCATATCGGGTGCCGAAGGTTCGAACTCCCGCCATCATCGGTTACTTTGGTGGTAGACAGTAATCCACTATCGTCCGAATCGTTACCACAACTGGACTGTTGAGACCTTATGTGGTTCTCCACTCCAAGTCCCAGGGTATGGTTGCCGGTTATCCCTACTAGTGTAGTGGGCCTTCGTGGCTGTGGGGTGTATTCCTCTTCCACTGCACCTAAATGCAACCATGTAATTTGACTTTTCACAGATCTCAGCCATCTGCTGTGGGGGTAGCGGCGGGCCTGTAGCAGAGGTATTTCTCTTAGGACATGATTCTATTGTCCGGTTTAATCACAGGTTCACTGAAAAGCTCCCATGGGCTTATCCATTCAGTTGGTAAATGGTTTTACAGTAGCAAAACCGTGGGAATTTTAATGGTTCAATTAGGACAGTTACCCCATAAAATCCCTGATTTGAGTGTAATGGTGAGTTTTCCAAATGTTGGTGAAGTAAGTTGAGGCATTTCCCTCAAAATAAAAGTTTGTATCAGATTGTAAGGCTTATTGTCGAATACATAATAATTCCAAAAACTGTATATTCATTCGAATTTAGACAATACCTGTACGCCGGTCATCTGGTAATTTTCGTTGGGTATGTGGCATCCTTTTGGATTAAGTTTATTAAATTTTGAAAGTGTGTTCTTGGCCAGTGGAAGAGAAATCCGTTGCTGTTAGCATTGCGCTCTGTTCAATCGTCTGCCGATCCCCATAGCAATGAATAATTCCCGAGTCAGGCAAACAATGTACAGCTGGTGGAGTTTGAGGCTGGAATCCGAGCAGTAAGAGCACAAGAGTAACCCGAAAAGACTTCTGATGCATTGAATATTTTGATTTGCGCGTTTAGACACCCTGAAATTCTACCATACGAGTTCCGTTCAACCTGATAAGGGTGATCAATCCTGTATTTCTGTGAGTCCTTACTGCTATCGGCCGATGCGTACGCCGGTATTATAGATGCACATCGCTTGCTACTATTTTTTTCGAATACCAGATAATCCTTTCCATTACATAATTCTTGTAGTCTTGGTGCCTGTGAACGACTCTTCATCCCATCACTTTTTGATGGCATGTTCAAACGAGTCTTTTACGGAATGTGTTGATCGTGCTTCCTGAGACAACTCCTCGATGACCATATTTTATTATCCTCAGTAAAATGAGACGTTATTTGGGTCGAATGGCAGCGTGATTTTAATCCAGTGACGCTGTTATCTTCTGAGTTAACCACAAATAATATGTATTTCATTCATTGTTTATTATGGATTTGAGTATGTTCTTGCAATATGCACAAGCCGTTAGCGAAATCAACCGCTGCTTTCGGTATGTACAACTTCGAAATGAATACCTTTCGGTCGTTCAACTGAAACCTGTCAAGCGGACTATCTCATATGTGTGTCTTGCGACAGAGTTTGGTTGTCGTTACAGGCTGATTCAACATAGTCCGTATCAGGGTAGTCACGTACAAATTTTTATTTTTTTTCTGTAATTGTTCTTCAATTTTTTGTTTGTCTAGCTCTCCCAGCCCAGTCACACACATTGGGCATGAAAACAGGTGATATTTATTGATGGTACTAACTTGCATTACTACATTTCTTCCGCACCACCCGTCCCGTCCAGGTTTTCCACTCCCGATTCCATAACCAATATTATCTTCGAGTCTGCTGTACGTGACAGTAGTGTGGAGATTCCTATCATAAAGGCGGCCACAAAAGTCAAGCTGATTGAACGTATGACTTATCACGCCTATTTCGACAGCAACACTGTCAGCGTATTTCTAATGGTATGTACTAATCATGGTTATATGTTGAGAGGATTTTCCGCCTGCTTTAAGATGTGTGCGAGAAGTAATCGCGTCATTTAGAAAGTTCCAGTTTTTTCTTCTGCAGGAAATGATGCTGGTCTGAAAGTTACACTGGACTTTGCTTGGTGAACGGCATCTATGGTGATTTCGAACACGGTGAAGGGGAGTAATACACGGTCGCCAGACGCCGAGTTAACTGGAACGTTATGGTGTTTTCCACTCCAACTATCAGGGTCTTGGCCTTTAATGCTATAGTGAAAATATCCTTTCACTGCACTCATATGTGAGCATGGAATAAAAATAGAAAAACGCTCAGTTGTTTATCATTACCGGTTCTACCCTAGTTCTAACTGTACCACCGTGTACAGATTTTCATGAGTCATTGAGATGATCTGCCATTAAACGCAAGGTCTTTGGGTTTAGGGAACCAACACTTATGGGCGAATTGAAAAATGTCACGTGGTATGAAGACAATGGATCACGAGACGTTTGACTGATTTTCATGCTGACGCGGAAAGTGATATTGGATGAAATCTTTTCATTGGCTATGCGACATCTTGAGGGTAATAATGTGACAGGCCACAGGTAGTCCGGAAATGAACGTGCTTCAGGTGAATGATTGAGGATGGCTTAAGAAAAACCGTTGCGATCACGGTACTTGGTTCATAGTTTTGAGATGTTGTAAACCCCTGCCATTGTATCTTTAAATTACAGATGTACTAGATCGTTAATAGATTGAAATAACATGATTTGATGAACTGGGGAAATGATTACTTGATAAATCGATGTCAACGGCTTACCAGGTGGCGTCTTCACTCTGATTGTAGATAAGGTCGAACTATTGTCACAGTTGAAAGCATTAAAAATCGGTGGCAATCTTAATTTCAGCTCTTATCCAGTTGGTAACCCCTGGGTCTCATTTATGTCTTGTGCTCATTGTTTTGATTGAAGATACCACGCCCTGTCATAGATAAACATTTTATAATGATTGAACTATCAGTTTAAAACTTCAGATTTCGTTTCATGACCTGATTGCGTTTTAGAAAACTGGGAGGTATATGCAAACAGTTATAATAATCCCAGAAACTTCCTTTTACATTTGAAATCATGTAATTGACTATTAATCTTTTTTCTTGAAAACACTAAGCTTCGTACATCATCTGGATCGAATGCAGGCGGTATCTTCACGAGATCGTTCCGTCTTCAATTTCATCTTGTGTGTTCATTACAACTTCGTCCTTATCATGTTTTGCATATGAAGAACACGTAACTTGAACAAATGCTCTAGGTCCGAGAGACCGGACGTTGTTGGACATGACACGAGATTAAGTCTTGTCTCAGTATATCATTCAGCACATTTTCAGCTTCTCACGTATTGCACCCTGTCTTTATTACCGTTAACGTTTACCGTGTAGTGGGTGTGAACAGTTAGTAGTGATCTTTTCGGTAGATGTAATGGAAGCCAATCAGGCTTATTTCATAAGTCTGATATGAGGACTCTCAAGGCTATTCCAGGAACAAGACTGGTGATGCCCAATTCACTACGAAAGGTGAGGTAGTCCTCCTTCTTCACACCGGATAAAGTTTCGGGAGACCGGTATTGGCAGCCGATGATTATCAGCGAGTTGATTTATCGAGTTCATAGTGATGTTAGACTTTCCGACTCTTAGTGCAGATCTATTGAATTTCAAGGTCCGAATCTAAGGCTAGTCTGTACAACCTGGTGATCGGAAATCTGCTTCGCGCTTATTCTGATATTTTTCATGTGTCGATTCTATGGGTAAATGTTCGTACATCGGTACCTTTCTGTGTATGTTTCAACTTGGTCACTCAATGTGGTTGTTGAACTGTACTATTGAACTTCAGACAGTACTATTGTTACCAAACCCTAAACGTGAACATTTATGAGACTTTTTCCGCTCTTTCATCAAGACCTATCGACGTTATATGACCGCATCAGAACTGTTGGAATTGCTCATCGAACGTTTTAATGTACCTGAACCGGATTTCACCAAGGCAGCTGAAAACACACGCTTCAGTAACAGCGATTCGGAGAGTCCGATCACCGTTGCCTTGCGATTAGAAAAACGTTTCCGCTCTGTATACAAGCGCCGAGTACAGTACAGGTAAATCGCTACTCGTTCCCGATACCCAGTTACAGTTCATGTTTACGGTATCTTTGACAGCTCTGCTTTGTCGGAATCTCATTTCATGCTTGTCTGGGTAAAGAGGCATTTGGCTACTGATCGACCAGTAATGAAGAAAAATGTCCGGGAGCTAAATCAATTACTAACCGTACTCAATGCAAACCACTTCGAGTCACGTCACAGTCATAAAAACGGTTTCCTTCATTTTTGCATATGTTTTAATCCTATTCCCGTTCGCTTGAAGTAGCGTAACAGATTGCCATAGTGATCATGTTGATGAGCTGGATAAGCGGTTTTTAGTGGCTTCGGCTGTCGTTCAATATTTGTGACGAACCGCTTATTCTTAATCATATGCCGTCACCATACAGATTTAACGATATTAGCCAATGGATTCCGTTCACTATTAACAACTTCACGGATCTGCCATCAGTTAATCGGACAGTCGCCTTAGTTATTCCAGTGTATGATTAGATTGAAATCTATAATTGTCGACACTTGAGTCAAAACAGTTCACACTGTTCATTGTATTACTCATGTACGTGAACCTAATTGAAGACTTCTGCGTCGAGTTAGAAACGTGAGATTTGTTGATTTAGTAGATGAACTTTGTTGCACGTTTGAATCTCGTGTTTGCCACTGAAGGAGGATTGGTTTATCGTGTAGCCTCTGTACCCATGGTGACATTTTCTGGATTGCCATTTTCGCCGGATATCAGCTACTCATACGTTTCTTGGATCGATTTAGAATTGAAATACTTGAAAATGAGTAGTTCCTTCAATTTCAGCAATCAGACTTGGTACCAGCTGAATTTCAGCACCTCTAAGAATTTCTGCGACTGAATCGAGAATAGGTTCAAAGGATGCGACTAAGGGTTATCGATTTGTTGCTTCAAAAAGTTGATATTCGTGGTTTTGTGACTCAGTAAAGTGTCTCCCTCCGGTTTCTCCCACAAATTGTGCCGTAAATTCACTCACTGCGCACTTGAACTTGATAGCTGCTAAATTTTGGATTCCCATTTAGAGAAATTCAGAAACTTGTATGCAAAATTTCAAAATTTAGTAATGGTGTCTTATATAACTCTTTCCCTTGTGATACAGTAAATAAGACGTTGTCATAGCGTTGGTTTCATCACGCTGGCCACTGATACGGAGTAGCTGTCGTAGAAGTCGCCTAAGTGTTTCGTGGACTCTTTGCCCACATGCAGGTTTTTTTACCGGTCTTGAGCACTGTACCGGAGACCATCCACTTACGATGGCTGTTGACCTGGACCTCCCGAATTGTATCCTCAAATTTCGATCGATGGGACTTGATAAGTGTTGCTGACCGGTGATGCAAATGAAATGTCATTTCACCACAAAGAATTTCCGTTCCGTATCAAGAGAGCTTCAATAGGCTTGCAATAACTTCGGAATGCAAGGTTATTCGACATTTTTTGACAATATAGCTTAGCTTGATCATATCATTTTCCTCAAAACTGATCCAAATGACCTATAGCTGGGGTTGGGTATAGTGCTCGTTCGTCGTTTTTGTTTGCAAATCTATTTAGTTTCAAGAGCATTTCTCAGATTCACAGGGAGAACCGCAATCTATAACCACGAGCCTTAGATTGAACGGCTGTATTCAAATCTAACAGGGCGGTTCTGGCATGATTGCCGTTAGTGTCTGTCTACCATCATGAATATACCGTTCTTTGCAAGGTGGTGGTCGAGTGGGTTGGAGCGTTTGCTCACCATCTTAGAGGTCCGAGGTTCAAATCCCTGCCACCGCCGGTTACTTTGGTGGTAGAGAGTAATCCACTGTTGTCCAGATCGTTACCACACCCAACCTACTGGGATCTTATGTGGTTCTCCACTCCAAGTCTCAGGGTCTGGTTGCCGGTCATCTCTACTAGTGCACTGGGCCTTCGTGGCTATGGGGTAAACGCCTCTTGCACTCCACTCATGCGCAAACATGTAATAAAAGAAAACTTCCTCTACTCGATTACAGGGATTGTCCATGAGGTGTATACCCTTTCCACTACACTCATGCATAAGCATGTAATGAATAAAAAATTTCCCCCGTATTCAGTATCAAATAGTCCCGTTTTATCACAGCCTATCTTGATAGTTAGGAAACATTCCCGGTGACTGCTCCAGGTGATAGTGAGATTTCCCAATCGCGTTTCAGTCACCATCTCAAGCTCGATAAACTGACGCTGTTTTCTGGCTTATACATTTCCACTGAGTGATTCTCTCAAGTGATGTTGTGGTCCTGTATTCGCAATAATGACAGACAATACTGGGTGATGAGAGTAGGATGACCATCCGAGGTTGCCGACCCAACAGAAAGCCACGCCACTCGTGAACCATCTTTTTTTTCTTTCTTTCTACTTGCCTCCAGTCTTTTTGACTTTTCAATTGTTCGATTAATAAACTGTTTATAACCTGAACGGCCCCCTTAAATCCCCCTTCCGTTATATTCTCAAACCGTAGGATCTACCTCTTCTGCTGTGATTCACTTCATAAGGTACTTTAAAAAAAATCAGATAACAACTCTGATACAAGCGTGATGCAGTTAACAAGCGTAGTAGCTGGCAGGGTGCGTCGTTCGTCCGTGTGTGTGTGTGTGTTTGTGTGTGACTGAAAGCGTTTTTTTTACGCTCCATATTGCGTTCTGGCTAGTCATCACCGATTGCTGAGTTCGGACATGCCAACGCAGTAAGGAATATCTAACTTACTTTTCATTACTGTTATTCCTGCTTACTCAATAGAGCTCTGGTGAAGACCCGTTTGATTGATATCGCGGTGTGAATACTAAATAGTACGGTGTTACAATAAATCTTCCAAATGAACCTTTGGTCTGGCTAGAACATGACAAATAAGGCTTCGGTACAGAAACCATGGGGACAGTATACATGGATGGTCGTCTCAGTTCTTTTTACACTCCAAGCCACTGGTATTGAGATACTTAGAGGATTTGTACTGACAAACAAATCTATCTTTCACTGAATAATCCCATTGCGTTATAGAAAAAAGCACGATAGCGAACAAGCGCGTTTTCGATGACTTCATCCTCTGGCTAATACAGTTATATATATATATATATATATATATATATATATATATATATATATATATATATATATATATATATATATATATATGATAGGAATGCATATTTTCGGGATAAAAAGGTGTTTACAGTATCAAATTGAGATTGGATTGTAGATGTTGAGCGGTTCGGAACAGGATGGGAAGTTGTTTGTTGGGAAAATCCGGTGTATAAAATACATCTGGGGTGGGTTGGCTGCTTCTTGTCACGACGGAAAGGTCATGGTCGAGGTCAACTTGATTTAGTCTGCCATTTTCCGGTCGCGGGCAGGGTAGCTGAAGTGATTGGACAAATCGCTTGTGTGAACAAAGCGATGGATTTAACAGCCTAATCGCTACTGCCTCCGCTGTTCCCGAATTGGTTTGACGAACGGCCTTCGACGAATTCACAGGTACTTCGTAAATTATCTTGAAGGCTACGTTGTTCACCTAGTGCTCTGTGTCGGCAAGGTGCTCTACGATTGCACTAGTCACGGTTCTTCTAGTTCTTGCCTTCAGCCGAGCCAGTTTGTGTTTCTTGATTCTTAGAAACGGTTCCCGTGTCGCTTGTCGGTCATGGGCAAACAAATGAATACGTTAACATGGAGGAGGAAAGGACAGGCATTTTGTCTTTGAGAATCATAAAAATCATTGACCGGCTAGTGAAATAGGTGCGTAGAGCGGCGACAGGAAATGTACGGGTGATTGTATTTCTAAGGCGCCGAACTAATTGTTCACCTTTAACATCTTTGAGGGGAAGTTGCATGTACGATTCTTTCTTCTTGGCGATCACCATCATTGGTCACTTAGGTACTTCCAAAATGTTCTTTTGAATGAAACGTTCCGGGTACCCGTTGTCTAGTGGCCTTTGTCTTGTGTAGTCTAATTCGTCACTCACTGTTTCCTCGGAACATATCCTTCGAATGCGAGACGCTAGGGACCGGACTAAATTCTGTTTGCGTTTTAGATGCATAAAACTGGCCAAATAGGTGTACTGGCCTGTCCATGGTAGGTTACGAATTCTGTGGCGGACGAGCTTCCCATCTCCCTCCTTCCTAAGGTTTACATCCAGAAAATGGAAGTTGTCTCTTAATTCCACTTCGGATGTGAAACTGAGCGCACTGTGAGCCCGATCAAATGTTTTCACTAGTTCATCTATGTGAAAATGTTTGTCAGTCAGAATAAAAATGTCGTCCACGTGCCGGCAGTAACTGTGTAGTCTTTCTATGGTGTCTCTGAGTGTCCCATTTTCGAGTCCGGCAAAGAAAATATAGTCAAGTAGGGGTCCCAAAGGCGAGCCCATCACAACTCCTTCAATTTGTCAGTGAAGCTTGTCGTTGATGCGAAACTGGACATTCAGAGTGCATCGTAGTAATAGTTATTTTAGATTGGCTACCGGAATATCAACATTTATTTCGTTTTCGATTATATGATTGCTCAAATATTCGATAGTTTCTACAAATGGGACGTTCGTAAATAGTGATGTTACATCCAGAGAGGCCATTTTAAGTCCTGTCGTATTTTGTTCTTTCATTGATTCTGCAAACTGATATGTGTCGTTCAGGCTGTAATGAGCAATGCTTCTGCGTACTGGTTCCAGTATGTCGAAGAGCAATCGAGCGATAGTGAGAACCGCTCATGGCGAGTATCGGTGTCAGTGATATCCTCGACTTATGCATCTTCGGTAAGTCATATAGACGATGAATTCTAATGCCTGTAGGCGTAGTTGCTCACAAATGCCATTCAAAATATAATTCTGGCCTTTCAATATGTAACTGTATTAGCCAGACGATGAAGTTACCGAAAATAAGCTTGTTCGCTACCGTGCTTTTTCTGTCAATTTATCTTTCCGATATCTTATACCTGCTCGATTCCGTCCCACTAGCTCTAGTGAGTGACTCTTTTGGCTTCGGACCATCTCGATTTACTAGTACAAGAGCGACAGTTGGTATACGTGGCTTGGTAGTCATAACCAAATTCTGATTCGCCAAATCATTGTGCTGTCTGTCAAACGAACCAGGCCGTCTATTGACAGTATGCCAACCCATTGCTTCACAATACCAATACAGTGCGCATCAGAAGTGTTTTGCTAGTAGTTTCTACCGCATTTGAAAGTCGGGACAATTTTTTTTCAAAGTGACCCAAGTTTCGTTAGAAAATGCACTTCCGAAAAATGCAGGAATTACAAAATGTGCTTCCTCTAGTTTCCGTATTCACCAGAGGCTGAGTGGGTATGCTAAAACTATCCGGTTTATTACTGTGAATTTGGTTTACCTGAATTAGTACATCAGATTCATATCATAGACTAGAGAATACAAACGCTATAGAATTTGCGTACGAATAGCGTGGTCTCTGTCGTACGCTATTGGGTCGAACTACACAGATCCGTACTGATGACGCTGACCAGATCAAGGTAAACCAGTTTTTGCCTTTGTATCCAGATTGGAAGTCACAGTTTGGCTTACAGGCAAAAGAGATGACGTAAACAGCTCGTTGGAATGACGCTCAAACTGTTTCTCTTGCTTGCGACGTAATGTTACCCAAATTTGTTCACCGGACGACGAAACTCTTCACCACCCGGGTTAAAGATGCGTCCCCTTTGTATGCCAGTTCCGGTGTGGTCTTTTTCGACCGAACAGAACGGCAATTGCGTACTCGGTCATCAACATACACTCAAGACTGTGAAACGTCATAGTCCCCGTGCAAGAGGAACAGTGCTGCGTTTCAAAGTTGGGATGTTTTGTCGCCACTAATATTCCGAGTATCAGATTCCTGTTATTCTAATTAGTTCAGTTCCGGCAACCATTAACCACGCACTGGGTGCGATGGCTTTGGTTGCTATCTCCTGGTGATAGCCGCAATCGGAAACAATGAGAATGGATAGGAATATGAAAGGAGCAGCAAAAGAAATATAAATATTGATATACAGTCGATAAACCAAATTTGTGGATTAAAGAGCGCCACTGACTGCAATACCTAGTCATTTCCTCTCACGTATATAGCAACTAAGTGGGAGGGTCCCTTGGACCCCATCCAAGAAGTCTGACACGCCCTACGTGGCCAAGTCCACAGGTCAGGGTTTTCATACCTTTCTTCCATGTTATGGACCGGCTACCTTACTCGTCTTCCGACCAGTACCCGCCTCAGCGAACCTTGCTCGCCAAGGAATCCTCTCTCTTATTCAACTTCTGTCTTCTGTCCCCAACCACCTCTCTTTGCCCGCTCTATCCGCCCATCATGATCCCACTAATAACACGTTCGATACTCGCAACGAACCATTGCCAAACCATTTCGTGAATAATCATCTATCTTGTAACTCTCATTTTCTCAAGCCTCCTCAGCCTCTGAATCTCGGCTTCTTTAACGTGCGTACTCTCATACAGGCCGGTCAGCAGGCGTGCCTAGTCCTCACAACAGATTCTTTGTAGACTGATGTCTGCTGCGTGAGTGAAACGCGTATCCAGTATTCGAACAGCGTGACTCAACTAACTGCTCCTGGTATTTAATTAGGGTATTCACCGCGCTCTTTTGGAGACGAAGTAGCTACAGCTGCGAGTCAACGTGATGTAGGAACAGTCTTGACTGAAAAGGCTGAGACCACCCTTGTAGAGTGGATCCCGGTTAACAGTCGTTTATGTGCTGTAAGACCCCAGGGGTCAGTCGGTGTTCGAAAGGATAGTTGGGTCAAACGCAGTCTGTTTGTAATCTCGGCATACGCTCCAACAGACTGCAGCTCTAAAGTACAGAAGGATGAGTTCTATGATGAACTCGGCACCCTCGTTCGCGGGAACAAAGGCTCTGACATTGTAGTGCTAGCTGGTGACTTCAATGCACAAATTGGCAAACTCAGTGCGTCAGAAGCTTGTTTAGGTGGGCGTTGTGCTTTACCCGCTCAGCCCACAGATAACGGGGATAGACTTCTCCAGTTTTGTGCAGACAATCGATTGTTCTTGTCTAGTACGAATTTCCGACACAGCTTACTTCGCACAGCGACATGGGGCTCTAACGCTTCAGGTAATTTGAGTCAGACTGATCATATCGCAGTAAGCTACCGGTGGCACAGTTCTGTTCATAACTGTAGATCTCACTGATGCATGTACATAGAGTTGGGCCATGCATTATTTTAATGCGTTTCCGTTGCGGCTTTACGATCATCGACGCAAACCACAAACCCGGTTAGTTGTGCAACGTTTATGTGATCAAGAAATTCGCACCAGCTGTGAACAAAAATTAGCACATAAGCTAGGATCTACGACGAATAATAATATAGATGAGCATTGGGCCCGTATCAAACAGGCGATGAACATGGCAGCAGGTTTCGCCTGTGGTCCTAGATCCGATGTCCATCAAAGACACTGAATTTCTCAAGAATCGGTCAGTCTAGTAGCGCAAAAACGTCAGTTCCCGAACTTTAAGGAAATGACTTCGATGAGAAGCTATCCACAAAAGCAAGTTATGAAAGGCCTGTAAAGGATCGCGAAAATTAGCGCGTGAAGCGGGCCGAAGAAATAGACACACACACACATTATATATATATATATATATATATATATATATATATATATATATATATATATATATATATATATATATATATATATTCGATTGAGTCGTGCTTTTTCATGGTTTCTTGTAAGTTTATTTGGAAATTCCATCATTTTGCGTCTTTTCCCCAGTTCTATTGATGCAACAAATGCGTCATAAATTCGCCGGAACAGAGCACCTGCCCACGGCGGGGTGTCTTCGACGCATGTTGGTAAAACTCATGTTTTATGTTATTACGGGCTTCAAGTGGTAGTATCGCCTGTGTTTTCCAAAGATTTGTGGTAATCTCGATCATTTGGAGAAAATGACCATTTTGAGTTCTTTCTCTGTCCACTTTACTCTGATAATGCCCGATTTATTTGGTTGCTTACGATTTAATTAACTTAAAATCAGAAAGTTTTCACCGATATCGCTTTTGCACATTTTCGGGTTTTCACTGTGTTTATGCAGTCGAATCGCATCTTAGTATCTTGAAATACCACATATCTTTTGATTCTCAACGGAATACGTTTCTTCGGATTTCCTTATCAGTCAGCATGTAGCTGTAGAGACAGCTTAACAGGTGGTCCAACGGTTTCGCAGTCAAAGAATGGGGGAGCATGTACCGAAGTAGCAAATGCAGTGAATAAGTCATCCCTTGCTCGGACAGCGAACGATCATGAGAAACCCGGCATCATCGATCGCGAAGTACCTTTTGACCGTTTGTCATCAGATTGATCTGAGTCGACCGTTCTGAATAATTGCACGAAATCTGAACTTAAAGCTCTTATCCTTTTATGAAACTGTATTGTTTCACATACGCGGTTGAGAAAGGTGAAAGAAATGCTTGCATCTCACGGTGTTTTTTTCTGTTGTGACAAACATAACAAAGCACCCGACTTTTCTTAAGAGTGCAACTCCTTTGAAAGTTAAACGGCGTCGCGGGAAGCGAACAAACTGCTTGTTCAGCGGTCCGGACTGGATGGACTTACTGGCTATTTGGTGGTGCCAGTGTCACTGCGTACGATCCTTCTTCTGAATTCTCTTGTTCGGACCTCTTTCCTTGTTCAACATGGCTCAGCATCGGTTGCTTCCAAATCTAATGACGGACACTAAATTAATTACACAATTTTAACATTACCTCATCGTTGTCCAGTATGCGAAGAAAGTCGTCGATGATAATAGCACGGTCGTCAGGTGCATCGGTGAGGCTGCATGAGAGTTCCGGGGATCTTTCGGCATCCATTGTTGCATGCCCCGCCTTGATAACAATGTCAGAATGCATCTCTGTTCAAACGCATTTAACAAAGTGCATAGCTTTTAAAACATCAGAATTGCCCATCAATTTTTTCGGCGTTTGGCATTCTACGCTGTTCACTACTTACTAGACGCATGCAGTTGGAAGGTAGAAGTACTACCTCTACATTAGACAACAACAGTTGAACCATCCTTCGTATGTTTTGAAATCAGGCATGCCTAAAGTGGCAGCTAAGTTCGTGGCCTTACAGGTAACACTTTCCAGTACGGTAATTCCACTCTCAACTGACCCCTTTTTAGATTGTAGTCTACGTGATATTCAACCAGAGTCTTGTTTGCGATTACACTTTGCATGGTTTCAGCGAAATGCCTAAACATTTCGCGTTGCCTTTGTTTCAGAAACCATCTCTTGAATCTTTGTCATCTCACTTAATAATAGTTTTCCGTTCATGACCTCTGACACACTGAGAATTCGCAGTGACTTCTTGATGAATAAACAGAATCTTTTCACGTCTTGAGTGGTAGCCAATAGACTGGTGGTATTGACTGACTCGTCACCAACACGCAGCCTACTTCTGCTAGCAGACCAGAGTATAGACTACTACTTAATTGGTCGGTTCCATAGTTGACTTGTTCCAACCAGTCGCGTTTGAGGATAGCCCTCGCCCTTCGGGTGTTACCTTTTGGAGACCCATTCTTATATTGATTCAGGGAGTTTGATCTGAGCAATCTTGGGAATGTTTTACAGACTGCGAATTTTTGAGGAATGAAAGCCAAAACTTTCGAAACTGGGTTCACGTGAAGTGGCCAAATCAGTTAGTATCAATACTCTGCCTCCCAGTTTATTGAAATCATCAATCGACAAACATGTAATCATGAAACAATATATCGTTGACCGAGAGCGCGTGACTACCTTGGTTTGTGAAAGCCATTAAAATCAATCGTTGGAACACTTGCTTTAGTTGTAGTTGTGGTTGGTGCTCTGTTCTTTGGAGGTATCTTGCAGCAGTCCAAAGGCCGATATTCAATTTAGATTTGATGAGGTTGCACTTTATGTGGTCTCCAGCTGATTATCATGTGACGCTCATCAAAGATGTTATCTCACCAATGGAGACGACCACGTACCAAGGTTTATCAGTTATTCCGATCATCCGTCAGCACTTGATATGTTTTGTGGTCTCAATTGAACTTTTGTTGCACTGATATTGAGTCAGCATTTTTTGTTAAACGCTCATACCTGGGTGCAGTTAAAGATGCTTACTTCAGAGCCATCGCGCTTACAGTCCTTACTGGCAACTCGACCCCAGGACGTGGATTGGAGAATCACTCAAGGCTCCCATAGGTCAGATATGGTGGTGATCCGGGCGACAACGGGTTACCTTCCACTACCACCACTGTGGCCGGTGTTTTATGGGCGTCTGAACCCAGTACTTCGGAAGTAATAAACGCTGATCACACTGGACCTCCATGCTTTGTTTCCCCGGTGACGTTGAAATGCGACCAAGATTCTTCGTGACATCCGTCTTGTATCAGTCACGGCTTGATGAACTACTAGATTATCGAAATTGTGTGAAAATTACCCTCTCGTTGTCTAAAGTGGTTCATGTTCCTTTTAAAATTTGTTTGATCAAAATTTCTAAAAAATCAGCGCAAACATATACACTTGTAACTTTTGTATCTATATTTCGGATTTAGAGTTCTAAATTTTCTCATCAAATGGGTAAAAAATACTCCGTTCTATCGACTGGATATTCAAAACAACCAACCAGTACGCAAACGACTCTCCGAATTCCTCGATTCCGTAGACGCTCGAAATTTATCTGACAACGTGGCAAACATTCGCAAGTCGTTGCGTGGTGACCGTGTGCGTCTGATTCAAACACTGCAGCAGTTGCCACCGGAACCGTTAGATCTGGGTCTTGTATCGCGCGCGGACGATGTTCGAGTGACCAATGTATGTTTGAAGCTGGCATATTTATAACGTTCACTGTATTGATTATCGGTTTGCTTTTTTTCAATTTATTCGATCGCATGCTCGCGCATGAGCCTCAAAGATTCACTAAACTTTCAGGGATATCCGACAACCAGACCCTGGGACTAAATAAAGTCCCATTTGGTTTGGTGCGATAACGACCCGGACGTCAGTAAATTACCGTCTGGAGTTCGAACCGCTCACCTCTGAGGTGGTAACCAAACATTCTAGACCACTCGACCTCTACCGGTGAAATTTTACATCCTTTCGATGTTCTCGACTGGTCAATATGATATTATTTCTCGGATAACAGGAAAAATCCGAAAACTAGGTACTGCTAATACCATCAGTAGTCAAACTCTCGGGATGGATCCTGGCTTTATTGAACACAGTATACGGGAAATCTGATATGTTCATGATGTCTCATCAAAATCGTTAACAAGAATCATTGTTTTGGGTCCTTCTTTGAATCTCCAATGCTCTTCCAATTCAGTTTGAAACGTAACCACATTGGAAAGTACTGGAATGATGGTCGGTAATGGCCATTTTGCCACCATGAGTTAACGAAAACGTTGGTCCCACAGGTAGCATTTGTTGGCTGTTTTTGACTTATCAAGGTAGTGAACTGCTATCCAACTGAATGCTTGTCCTCTCTGTTTCCGGAAAAAGGTCGTCAGAGCTTTTGACTTACCGGGCTGTTCGATAACGCAGAAAACGTTTTACTAACAAGAATCACGTGTCAAATTATTGTATCCTCATTCCTCATTTTCGGGAGGCTTCTTAGAACTTTTTGTTGTATTCTCTCAGTTTATTGCTGAAACAAGCTTCTTTTACCGTGTCAGGTGTACTAGTCAGTTTGAATTTTTGCCCAGCTAGTTAAACTCTATGAATCAAATAGATTTTCGTGGACAAATTTCGTTTTGATTGAGTATGAAGATATTATCCTGATCAGTTCAACACCCCTTTTCCCTCAGTATGAGTAGTAAGTGGGCTCGGAATATTTGCCGTAATTTATAGGCTAGAGCCATTCCTATGGTGCAGTTCGACCTAAATTGGTTGTTGAATGTCTCTGTTTATCCGCACATGCGTGACAAGATGATTACGTGTTTGTTTTTGCCTTTGTTTTCGGATTGGGTCGTCTGTGATTCTCGCAAGCCGATTTGATGGAAGTAACTTGCGTTTTGACCGACCGTAATTCCGTGACCTGATTCTATTCTGGTGCTCGAAGAATCATTCAGCGTCTTGGTTTTGGTTGGTCACGCGCGTACACACACCCTTTCCGCATTTTTTCTTCAGATGTGATACTTTTATACGCGTTCGTCCCCCGCTTAGGTTCATCCGCTTGAACTGGCTCGACAAATAACCCTGTACGAATGGGAACTTTATTCACGAATTGAATTTTGGGAAGTAAATGGAAAGGAGAAAATCAAGGCGCCAAACTTGCAAGCCTCGATGAATTTCTCGAACAAAGTAAGTTTTCCTCCTGGTTCTGATTCCCACTGCGGCTGTCCATCCTGTCGTTTTTTCGAGTTTCCACTATCCTTCATTTCAAGTTCTTGTAACATATCTGATAGCAGGATTTATCACAGTTTCTTCGTGATAGAGTCCAAAAAATTAGTTAAGCAATCATTTTCTATCATATGTTTCATTTTGACACCAATGGCCAGTGCGCGGGAAGCTTACTCACTTCTCTTTTCAGAACGGGGAACACGTTTCTGATTAAATTTAAATCTGAACTACTGCAGTTAATTGTATTGATATTCAAGCTGTACGTACTTCCACGTGTTTAGAAATTAATAAACAGACAAGCGGTTTTGCACAGCAGTATGTACAAACCTCGAGGCATTATCCTGAACAGCTCCGACCTACCCAGCTGGTGTATTTTCATCGAATTCGGTGAGGGTTGTAGTTACTACGGTGAAGATTGTACCACTCTCCGTGGTGTCCATAAGTAAAGTCTACCGCACACGCTAAACGTGTTTTATATTGGTTGATATGACCACTTGGCATTCAATATCTACCCCCCCCCCTCCCCCCGCGGTTATTCGGTGGGATGCATTTTTTGTTGAATTGATCACTGTAGATGATTTCATTCTGGCTCTTCTACGACACCTCATATACTAATCACTCATTAGACAAACGAACTCACTGTCAAACTGGCAGACCTCTTGATTTGAATCCCCCGGTGAAATCACCACGCGTCCTCCTTTGTTGGGCGTTGAACGCAGCCTGCTTATCGCGCGATACTTTCCTCTCCCCCAAAAAATCTGCCGCTGCCTTTGTGTGCTTCAAGGAGTGAGAGTACCTGGGAATATTCCCGTACTGGACTAAGGACAGGGATTTCAGGCAGTTTTTTGGGCGTAATGCACATGCAGCCGTCTTATTCCTTCGGTATTCCAGGTCTTCTACTTCTGAAATGTATATATGTGGGAGTTTTTCTGCGATTCATTTAACAATTGGTCAAAACACTGGGCAAGATCCATCGTGAAAGATTTAAATTTATGGACATTTACAATTCTACTTTAGTCCACTTTACGCAGGTTTCGAGAAAATTCAGTTTTAGTAAAGCTTTTTACCGCTATCGCAATGACGATATTAGTAAACAACGAAGCGCGCTGGAATGACCTTGGCGCCAAGGCTCATTTTTCCATGTTTTTGACAGCCATCTTCTAGAAGCGTTTTTAAACCACATATAACAAAAGAAATTCTCTTGACATTATCTTTTAACCACAATTACCAAAAACATTTCGGCTGAAGAACCTACTCCTATTGAATTCGTTAAACGACTAGCATCTCTAACTATATCTCATGATAATAATTTTGATCCTACTTGGTGATTTAGTCGTATTTCAATAACAAGGTAATCCTTAGCTTACGTTGGTCAGAACATTTTATGTTGGCAACCAAGGTCAAACATGTTCAACAATCTATAGCGGCGCACAGAATCAATTTATATGAGAGCGAACTGTCATTAAGTTGATGTCTTCACCCGGTGCTGCAAGGTACTTCAGTTTAATCGCGAACTCGCTCTATATACTGGGAAAACGCTTCACCGCATCACAATCGATAATATATATATATATATATATATATATATATATATATATATATATATATATATATATATATATATAATTATACAGTACGTTATGTACTAGTAGTTGTAGTATGTTATCTTCTACAAAATCAATGACCTGTAATCAGGGTACTTTGGGTTGTTCCGTCAATGATAAGGCGAAATGAGTTCTTCAGATTTGTCATTTCGCGTACACCATTGACCCGTAAACGGGTGAGAATATGTATCTCAGATTGACGCACAAGGAGTATTTACCCATTTGTAATCGTTATCAATGCTGCTCACAGTATACACCATATATTTTTCCTGAATTCTTCGAACTTTCTGATTACTTGGTGAGACAATCATTAGCTTTCCCGTTCTCTATCATCTGTGCCACTTTCTTTCTCAAAGTGCGGTATAGATAAAGTTCGTTAAGTTCATTCTTCAATACTGAAAACGAATTCTCAGTTTCAAATTGGGACTGTCAGCGGCATTACGAGTACTGCGCCTTAAAAAGGTCCCATGGTTTCACAAGTCCAAAAAAGGATCATGAAATGGCACTGCGCGCGAAAAATTGTAACCAACCTTTCGTTAACCGAGGCACGCGGCGTCATCCTGCGAACTATAATTTCCCCAGAAAAACCTCTGGTTCGGAAATCCGAAATCATTTCGTTCATGAGTATGATGAATTTTGTAATATTTGAGATTCCTTTGATACTGCTGGAATGGCTATGTTATCCACGCCTTACCGCAGCCCAAATCATCAAGTGTGATGGGCGCTATGACTTCGTCTATGGAATGAATTCTTTTGGGGAATCTTTACCATAGATGATTTTGTTTTCCGCTCTTCAAGGTTCATCATCCAACACCAACTTATCAGCGAGGTGATTCGTTTGCCAAAATAAAATGCGATGCGCTTCGAATTCCTTCGGAAATTTAACGTGTTTTTCTTTGTTGGGGAATTAGTGCTGGTATAATATCAGCCCAGTTCTGACTCAGTTTGGTTTTGCATCATTCGTCTTTACAACAATGAATTGGAACGTCCTGCAAGATCTCGTTTCATAGATGCGAGACTCTTCCTGCATCCTTCTTTTATCGTCATACGAATGAAATCATCTGCTCTGAATGTACTGATGTTTCGCTCGTGATACGTTGTTCTGACAGTGTTTTCCGTCAGTAATGATGTAATTCGTTTTGCATATAAAAGCATTCTAGAGAATGTCTGCAACAAAAACACCGACCCGATGTGTCCGAAGAATATTGTTCCTCTCTCTTTCTCTCTGTGCTAAATCAGTGGAATTTTTGGGGATACTTGATTTTATCATCGCGGAAACTATGCGAACATTGAAAGACTCTCGCTGATGTGACCTTTGCACGAAGGTCATCAGTTTGGAACGAACCCAAAAACTTCTTCCAACGGGCCCATCGTAAATCGAGAGTTTGTTATTAGACCGCGAATTAACATGATACTTTCCCAGTGTGTTTACATTTTTTGCTTCTTTCTGTCAGAGAGAATTACGCAGAATAATTCGGCGGAAATTGCTGATTCTCGTAGGATCAGCACTCATGATTCAGTGATGAGAAACGATCCGTGGTGAATTTTTAATTTGAGGTTTTATCAGTTACTCACATTCGATGTTTATATAACGTTGAACTTCAGGCGGTTTCAACCGCCCGGAGAACAGATTGCGGTCTCCATTACAGGAATAATAATTTCTCATTCGAAATTCCGTGAATACATCTGGCCTTCCTCAGTCCATTTCATCGTAGTGTGATGTCAAGTTCGTCTTACTGAGGCTTCTAGTTCACCAATAGAATGCTCCAGAAGTTTGCCCTAGGTGGGCCTCGATCAGTTCGGGTGGTACACAGATCTCGAGCCTCTTCAACGAACCGGTATACTGCAAGATAAAAGTAGGGTGTTTTGACAGCACCAGGAACCAAGGTGATGTGGGTATCGGATATTCTGTTTTCCTTTCGCATGGAACAAGTTCACGACGCGATGACGCTAATGTAGTAATCAAACTCAACAGTTGTTGTATCATAGGGTAATGGTTTAATATCATTGGGTATTCGCCTGTGTTTTTCGCATCCAATTGGCTGTGCTACAGTGGTCCAGTTGATATAACAACTGTTCCGTGAACGGAGGGTTTTCATTTTGCTTCTACCTTACGCGGTGGACTTTGATGTACGAATTGCAAGCTGCTTTCCTAATATCAAACAAAAACGCATCGGGCAAGAAACTTCCAGCAGTGCACAGAGTCCGTACTGCCATCCAAGCTGGTAATTTCCGTGATCGAATTCTGAGTACGTGCGTAGCTGAGTGTTTGGTAAAACACGTATGTTCATGTGGAAAAGGAGTAGAAAACCAGGAACTGTATCACATGAAATTTCAGTTACGAACAGAGGATGCTGCAATACACGTAGCGCCTTATTACGTGTTAGGTGTCACCTTGATCAGCATCCAATAGAATGTTATTTCAAAGCACGACGTCTTTTAACGGTTGTTACGTGTATAGTGAGTAGTGCATATCAGGTTTCCATTGACTCTGTTCACATTTGTGATTGCAGAGGAAGCAACAGACGGCTCAAAACGAATAGTAGACCATTGCTTGACTAAGAAGTGCTTGTTTTTCTGTTAGCCGCTTACCTCACACCTTGATGCTCTGAATTTGACTGCAACTTCACATTTTCACCTAGTTTGGAATGAAATATATCGCAGTAAGAAGCGTAATTACAGAGTAACACTTTCACACGACGATCGACCAGCTTTTCATTTTGAAACAGATTCGAGGCTAGCGCAATTTTACCAACCGTTACACGTACGAAGTGTGGCTTATCAACATGTCCAAGCACCGACGTTGTATTTTAGGATATCCGTTGCTTCAGCCTAACTTTAGCTGAAACCGTGGAAAAGTACGAAGGCCATCAGAAACTTGCACTGTAGACAGAAGATTTATCAGTGCTGATTAGTTATCACTGTGCATTCTCATCGTGTTTTAGGTCCTTCTTTGTTACCGAATACCAATTTGGCTACAGTGAGAACTTTGGTCGCGGAAAAATCACATGACCGCTCCGCTAATAGAAGTGCACGCAACGCGTCTAAGCGTTAGACGAAACCTAATTTGCTGCGTCGATTCTGTACTTGAGTTTTTGTATGGGAAATCCGGACACCCAATTGTCCGCGTCGGTCTCACGTTTTCCTTGACTTCACTGATGCTAAAATTGGTCGCAAATGATACTGTGCAGCAAATCATCGTTCCAGAGGAACTTCCGATCTGTTAGTCTGGAAACTGTTATTGTATGAACTCCATGATTTTTTCGGTACTCAAAACGTGGATGCACGCTGTTCATGTATGAATATATGGAGTCAAAACTAAAAGTGAATGACCACAAAGCCACTATGTGGTTAACTCGTCACACCATCGTTCCCCATACATTGTATGACTGCTCATGAGTAGTAATCGTTTTTCCCTTTCGAATCTTGCAGATCAAATGGTGGTTAGTTTACTCCATTATGACTGCTGACCATTTAGAGGACAGATTGTTGGTAATGCAACGGATTGCTGATCTGATGGTGCTTTTGGAACAATTGAACAATCTGCAAGGCGCCCAAGAAGCAAAAGCTGCTCTGCTCAGTTCACCAGTTTTTCGACTATACAACACCTATGATGTGAGTTACGTGCTGGGCTCATCTCGTTTATTTTCTGTTGTTTGTAATTGATAATCCACTAGCATTTTTCACAATGAAAAGGCCTGAATTTCTTCTCCGTGTTTATGGTAGATGTAAAATCACTGAATTTTAGCGTTCTTACTCACTGATTGTCATCTGTTTTTTACAAAAGGAATGTTCTAATTTCCTTCATGAATATAAAGATTGAAAAAACGTTAGTTGAATCGAAACATCATCGACCAAATATTTTTTTTCGAGCAAGCCATATTCATTAGCCGATTCTCTGGAAAATCGGGTAATGAAAAGAGCGCCACAAATTCCCCTGAGCCTGTTCTCTTCACTGATCACCGTGTATCTGCGGATTAGATGAATGAACATTTAAGGACTTTTTTGTATATCTCTTTCTCGCAGTTATGCGATTGTCAGTGGGTGAATATTCGATATAACTTTCAGTGCCGAACAAAAGCTTATGGGCCTAGTTCGCATGCACTGTACTGTGAAAGATAAAGATCGTTTACTCGAACAGTACTAAATTCACATCACTGGACGTTCACGAAATCATATCAACTCATCAAGTCGGTGATTGGACTCCGCTAATTTGTGAATTTTTTGGATCAAATTGCTCAGTTTGAATGCGAATATGGTTTCACCTCCGTACGTGAAACTGTTTATCAACCTTTTTTGAACTAGCAACTCAAGCCGTGTAATTTGGAATGGCAAAACACATAAGGTCCCAATAGTTTAGGCGTGGTAACTAGCAACGACAACGGATAGCTGTCTTTCGCTAGAGTGGTCGGCGATGGCAAGATTCGAATCCGTGGACTCCAAGATAACAAACAATTTAAACCACCTGACTACTTCCGGTGTTATCTTGTTTAACTTGTGTATTTCATTGGCCAAAACCTCACTGAGCCCCCCAATATGGTTTTCGCTTATTCCTTTTGTATCCTTTTATGATCATGTGTTTTGATGTTATTGATGCCCATATGTGAGTAGTGTGGTTGCAGCAGTCATCCAACACGGTACTGCCGTTTTTCACAAGTATATCTTGCACTCTGTTCCACAAATAATTAGCCTAAGTAATCCTACCTGTTCGATATGCATATATCCTTTCCTCCTTTGTTCGAAAGGCTCTGATCACCAAATCTAAACCACATCATCGCATGGTATTCGAGTCGTTACGCCGCTCGGTTGAGGCGGACGATGGTGATGCCTATGTGGAGGACTACGAGAAGAAATTGCATGAGCTTAATCCACCCGGATTGCCATTCATCGCAGTGGGTGGAAAAACCCAACTCATCCACTTGGAACTGAAACACCCCGATTGGATCACTGTGCCTAACAGTACAGTTACGCAACCATTTGTCAGTTCGGCAGACCCTGGAGACGAAGCAAATGGCGCGGCCGCAACAATTCGACTGGTCAACTTTTGGAAATGTCGCCAAATTGCAGATCTGGTGGAATATTATCTGTCGTTTCAACAGACCCCGTACAATTTTGCGGTTAATGAACATATTCGAGTTAGTTTTAAATGAGCAGCTGTGTGGTATACGCTTCAGGCCTTATTTAATTGACGTGTTTTAAGTCGGCATATTAGAAATGACAGAAAAAGTTTGAATCCGGCTAACTCCTAAAAGAAATTCATTCGTTTCAATCGGTTGTGGTCAAGTGAGTTACCTCTGTTGGCGCGATCATTCAAATCTCATCATCGCCAGCTTATTTGAATTACAAAGATGTGTTGCTACATATTACCGATATGGAACACCAAAGTCCCACCGTTGACGATGATTGAAACACGTTCCGTATATCCTCGCTTTGACGTGCAAGACTCTTTGAGCTGTATGGTGGCCTCAGAACAAGAAACGGTACATGGCATGAGATAAAGGTATGGTAGACGTCTAGTGAACTCGATCGTATGCTCCGTAATAAACTTCTTGGTTAGGATCCGGAAAATCCCCTTGGAAACTTTGATGTCTGTGGTCAGGTTTCGTGATCAGTGGTTTCTGTTGTATTAATACACTTGCTTCAGCTTTGTCTTCAGTGGTTCACTTCTTTTACTAAGCTCCGTTGTTTAGGTTTCCGAGTGAACTTCCAGCTGGGAGCTTACAACTGGAACCGACGCATCCAGTGCGTGAATAGTTTTTCAAACTAATCTGGATTAAAGTCCCCAATCAACTACGGATTTGGCTTCATTTTTCTACGGTTTTCCCAGATCAGCGGGTAATGTTCAGAATCGCTAGTTTTTGTCCGATTGATCTCGTAAACGTGTTTAGCCAAAGGTGACTGCACACTAAACTGTGTAGTGTTTCTGGCTTAAATATGTGTGACCCCGCCACGTAGATGTTGATCTTCCTGCCTGAATCGATGACTTTGTTTATTTATGGTATATAATCGGTTTCCTTTTTAAAAGTATTTTTAACGCTTTCCCTTCCCTTTCCTTCTCTGTAACAGAACTTTCTGCAGACGTTTGATCCACTGAAAGCTGCTGGCGTACCAGACGAACACTCATTTGATGATCTGATGCACGAAAAGTCACTACAAATACAGCCAAAACCACCTGGTGAACCGGTTATGATCACCGTGAGTAATATTTTCGGGTAAACATGACGGAATCCATTTTAGTCCGGATTAAGGACATTAGCAGGTTTTATTTGAACAAAGGTTGGACCCCATACTTCATGTGCGCTACCATCAAGCCCTCATATCCGCTCTCAAGGTTATGAGTTGTTTTATCTAAGCAATTCATTTCAGCAGCCAAATTCTAGTAGGTTTACGTTGCTCTCGGGGTTTCCGCTTTTTACAGATGTTCACCCCACTGCATAAATTCACTTTCCGATGATTTTCAAGATGAGAGCTCAAACCGTAACACCACAGACCAATCAGATCGATGCCCATTTTTATGGTTTTTAATCTTAGTCCAGTAGGCCTTTTATTGTATTGGGTTTATTAGGAAACACTCATCTAGTACGTGACTTAACCATGTCATCCATTGTTGATGAGGACACCACGAATCCCAGTTATTAACCGCTTACAGCGTGAACCTTTTTCATTGACCTGAACCAAAATTTTAGTGTGACGTTGCCCAGTCTATTACCGTAGCTGTTATCTTTCAGCGAAACAATACCTGTCATGATTCATCAGCCGGCCCTTTGCACACAAAAAGCGTCTGATTGAATGCCCGTTCGCCCTGTCACTAACTCATCAGACTTTTCGCCCAGCAACTCAGCGCATTTTGTAAGCTTTAGACCCAAACTATCCCACTATTAGATTTCGTCCACCGTGAAACCGAAGTTCTCTTCTTACAAGTTTTTCGTTTACCACTAATCTCCGTTTTTGTTTGTAGGAACGACGATTACCTCCAATGGAACAACGCACTTCAGCGACACTGAACAACACCCCTCCAGATAGTCATCTGACAGCAGATTCAAAAGAGTTCCGTAGTCTTCTGCATCAGATCTCTGCAATGGCTTCATCCGCCACGGCCACCCCGAGTGCCTTGGAAAGTGCGAACCATTCCGGTCGATCTTCTGTTTTATCGGAAGTTACTGAAATGCATCCTCGTTATCAAAATCAACCTTCGGACAGTCCAAGTAGATCACAAGACCTATCTCTCTCATCGTTGGGGACAAACAGCTTGGGCCGAGGACGCCCGCGTGTAGAAGACCTGAAGTCTCATGGTCTCACGCAACATTATTGCGTGACCAATCGCCTACAATCCGGTCCCAGAGTAAATAGTGAGTCGTGCTAGTTTCATCCACCGATCAGTACCAACGCACCGATCACCAACGACAAACCACGTTTACATTGTTAGAAAACACTGACAGTGCATTTTAGGTCGTCATCAAAGTGGCTTGAGCATGGTGTGCCACATCTGAAAATCGAATGGGTACTAAATTAAGTTGCCGGGCTTGACCCCGCGGTTTAGTGTTCCTCAACACTGCACGACCTGATTACTTTTCGTCATAGCCTTTAGACGTGTATATTCCGTCACACATCTAGTGATCAACTCCTAATGTACAGCTCCCTCCTAGAATCCTATTACGGCAACACGGGTAGTCATCAGCACCTTGAGACTACCATTTGTTTTTTTCATGTATCTGGTAGTCGGAGTTAATTTTGTTATGAATGGTATCAGTATAACTACCAACCACCTCGGTCACTGCACACGAAAGCTGATAGTTTTGCATAACCGCAAAAAGTAGTTAGACAGATCTTTATTGATCCCGAGACGTGGATGGTTAAACGGATGTTTCTAATATGAAATAAACGTAACACACTGGTGATCAGGCGATGCAGATATCGGACCAGTGGTGGTCGAATGAGTTAGAGCGTTTGTTGACCATTTTAGAGGTTCAAGGTTCGAATCCCGCCATCACCAGTGACTTTGGTGGTAGACAGTAATCCACTGTCGTCCGGATCGTTACCACACCTGACTTACTGAGACCTTATGTGGTTCTCCACTCCAAGTCTCAGGATCTGGTTGCCGATCATCCCTACTAGCGCAGTGGGCCTTCGAGGCTATGGGGTAAATGCCTCTTGCACTTCACTCATGCGCAAACCTGTAATAAAAAACCTTCCTCGATTACAGGGATTGTCTGATAATTTATCACACTAAGGCAAATCATCCATCGCTGGAAAGCTACGGAACTTAGTTCCATCTGTTTCGTTTAGATTATCACGCCCATGCGAACACCAGATTCAGTTCACTACTAAGTCATCAGCATTGTTGTATTGAATCTATACTCTTATTCATGAACAGTATCCTGAATGGGCGCAGACGGGAGACGAACCTGATTCTCTGAATATGTGAGTCCGTATCTTTTCACGGCCATACTATGATTTGAGATGGTTCACCTTTTGAAATGCACCCAGGTAGTTCTGGCCGGTGATGGTGAAACGGGCATGTGTGGAAAATGAAAATGAATTCGAACATTTTTTGCTTTTATTTCAAAGTCGGCCACAATAATACTAATTGCTTCTTTCCTCAGATTCTACGAGTAAACTTAGGCTCATATTCGACTACTTTACTCTTTGAACACTGAAACGAAATCTACCTCTTTCACCCACACTTGCTTTCCATATCTGATCCAGTTGGGAACTGTAGTCATCACCCATCCCCTCGAATCGCACGTTCTGCTTCGTCTTCACCAGCTCCGTCTTCCGTTGCGTTAAACTTCACGACCACTCTGGTCACCTCTACGACGAATCATCCAACCTCATGTACTTGTGGAATTTTACCGCCTCCTTTACCTCCTCGACTGAGGCGTCACGCGACTGTTGACCGATATCCAGAACAATTTGTCAATCAGTTGTCTTTCATCGGAACACCCTTGGAGAACACACGTAAGTCCGGTCTTAGGATGTTTGGACATTGCTCTTGTTTCTCGGTTTTCCCTCGTTGATTATGGCTTGTACGTATCTTGACACCCACCGGACGCACACGTTTCTAAGTGGAAGTCATGGCTAGGACAATAACAACCCATGCTGTAATCAGCCGAATACAAACCATAATAAAGTGAATATCAAAATAAACCCCTCGTGAGATGTATTGCGTTGAGTTACGGAAGGTATTGCGAAAAATTAGCACAGTGTATGCATCTATCTCAGAAAAAGCAACCTGCAATCATTAAGAACCTACCAATAAACGTGAGGGGAAAATCCTCTATTGTATACGCTTAACCCTCCTAAACATTAACCCCGATTGTAATAGAGGGACGTCAAAGAAAACTAGCACGCCCAAGTTGCAAAACTTCACTTAAGTTGGATTAGGCCCAGAGCTGTAAATGCGGTTCCGTCTGCAATACCAACTACGCACGAGGTCGCTGGATGCTCCCGCAGCTTCGATCCCTTTACTGTATTGGTTTCTGTTTTTTCTAGGGATACTAACTCAGCTTTTCCCGTCGTTTATGAGCTACTGCGGGCTATCTGGGGGCCACGGCCTAGAGTACAGTAACCAAGCATTTTCGACATATCCCTACCGCTCAACATCACGTCACGTGTGAGATTTCGGCCCCAGTTACGGGGCTTGGTAGCCTTGTGTGAGGATCTAATTCACAGCATGATGTGCCGTTGCGCAGTTAGGTTGGAATAACTTTGAACGCCATTTACAAATACTGAAGTAGAATTTTAAGCAGTATGCCCTCTGTTCTTCTTGAATATTCACGTCTTTAACAATTTTCGAACAGTCGATGATATCGAAATCGCATGCATCTGCACTTGATTAGCGTTCCGTCTAGTAAAACAGATTTCGGACCGTAATCATCTTAGTAAAATGGATACAAGAATTTTTACCTACTTCATTCTATACAACTATCTCGATTCGTTGTAATTCTAGATGCTTCGTGTGAATCACCACTGTCAGTGGGCGATAAATCTGTGCAGTTACTGGAAAATACCTCTTTGCCTGATTTTCGTACGGTTCATTCACGGTTTGCGTCAGTGGATGTTGATTCACGGAACCGAGCAATCCCACCGAGTCTTCCACCTCGGCCTCCACGCCGAAAAACCGGTCCGCCCAGCAGCTCCGCCACGACGGATTTGACAGGAGCGCCTGTGAGAAGTACCGCCTCTTCAGTTTCACCGAAGTTCGCTGTTGGTAAGTTAATTAGTTCTGACACGGAACAGATCACCAAGTGCACATCCATACTTTCCGACTCACTGGCTGTTTTGTCCTCTTTTCACTTCTTTCAGGCTCCAGCACGTGTTCACCGGCACCTCAGTGGGGCGAGTCTCATCTAGATAAGGCAGGTTCGTTGGACCTTACCAGTCCTCCTTGCCTTCCACCACGACTGCATCCGCGTCAGACACCGTCTGTGGGATTCACCGGCGCACCTACTCTCATTTTATCTGCAACTGTTGCTCCTGCAAGCGTCGAGGCTACTTCAGTTGGTCCTAATCGATCTTCACCGCCCCCTTTACCACCAAAGCGACAGCTCAGTCGAGGTGCATTTAGTTACATTGAATCCTGATCTGTTTCGGAGTATTGCTTGTACACTGCTCCAGCTCATCCACATTCTCACTGTGATATAGACAATGGAAGCTTGAAATTGGTTTGATTTTGAGCTGGTGAATTGATTTTCCTGAACTTCTTTGATCCTCTGCTCATTTCTAAATTGGAATACCAGTTATCTCTGAATTACCTACCGTCTGTATAATGATCTGAAAGGATCAAATTGATGCGTATTTATAGGGCTCATATGAGTAGTTGATTTTTTCGAATATTCCGAAAATAAGTCACAATCCTGAACGAAGTGTAACCGATCTCTTCTCGATCCCTGTATGTTTGTATTTGTGTGATATCCCTGTTCAGTCCCTATTTCGTCCTTGTTTCTTGATGTTCTAATCAAATCTCTGTGACACAGTGGATGTCTGTCTGTTTTTGGAACACGTACTCGCCTAGTCACTCGTTGTTTGTGATGAGTCGCCGCTGTTTTTTCGTTTAATACTTTCTTGCCTGAACGCTTCCACTTCACACAGTATTCAGTATCTTCACTTATGCACGCGAACTAAAGTAATCGTGGTTTTCCAGGTCGTCTGTCCGAAATCCGGGATTAGTGCTCCCTCATGCAGAGACAGAGACACTTTTGTACCTAATTGAACTCACATATGGACGCTCTGGAAACGGACCTGTGTCACGTATTCTGTACAGAAAACATTTATATTTCGCGAAATGTTGGCGATAGAAACGTGTTTCCTTTTTTCACCCGCTGGAACTGGGGTTCATACTCGATGCATTTTTAATATTGTGCCACGGTTCAGCGACGTCGCAAATGGGATGCATAGGAATAACCAAAACAGGAAGATTCTCTTCCCTCTGGTAGTTCGAAATGGAGTAACCAACTCGCAAGGCAGTTTTGGAAAGTTTTCTGTTGACGCTGAGACCCACCGAGTTGGTTCAGATTCATGGTGAGTTCAAAAGATCTGGGGTCCTGTATTGTATAAAACGTGACCAAAACGGTTGCGAGTTTACAGTGAAGAATTAGTCACGTGGACGGATAGCAACGGTCGCCACTTTTGTCTCCCAGGACGCGGTAGCCGTTAGGTGCGATATTTGCAGTGCGACTCAATCAGCAATTGTTGCTATCCTCCAGTATTATTCACCTTCTGTGCAATGATTTATGCAAAATATACAAAGATCTGGTTCCGATCTTGTGGCTTAGTAGGATTCGAATAATGTGGTTACCAAGGTTCTCACTGCGCAGTTCCTTGCTGCGAAGAACGATGCGGATGGAGCAACCATAATACATCTGCAGAGGATGTTTTATGTAATCGTCAATCCATAGGGCAGCTATGAATTAAACTTTTATGGGGTTTCATCACATGAGGCCGTACACAGATAGGCGTCATGATGATGAACACTGGGTATTGGTCAGTGTTAATTACCATTCGTAGTTAGAGTTTGTTCTTCTGCTGTTTATTCAGTTACTTATTGGTAGTGAGTACATGCATCGTGAACCCCAGACATTCGTAATGTATTTTATCTGTTTCTAAGGTATCACATCAGTTTATACTCGAGTTTCATGGTGCTTATTACATCAACAGTTCAAATATTTATTCACAATCTTGTTTCCCCCAAAGGCCTACACTTCTACTGTTATATAATCTTTCTGAGTGTTTCATTTGTACTGCCGAGCGGAGGCTCGAACTCCCAGTCTTAGCGTTTCTGTCAGTGCACTCCATTATTGGCCGTCACGTCAACGGCATTAACAGATCTAGTGCCGGATTCGCCCATTCATGTTGCCACGTACTCTTGTTTACTCCACAGACTTAGCTTATTTGTGAATGACACTTTTTACTATTGCAACCGCAGTCCAATTCACGCGCTCGTAATTGATTTATTGATTCGTGACGGTAAAGGTTCTTGATTTATTGATTGTACCGCAACCGAACTGCGCTACAGTTTCGTTCAGTTGCCTGCTAAGTGGACCGTCTTTATTTTCTGCGTTGTCCCATTGTTCTTGGTTTCTCACCTGGCTGTAAGTCTTATTTGCTGTATATTTATGCTTATTGCATTATTTAAAACCACAAATCATCGATAAACACGTTTATTCGATTGGAATTTGTTCTGCTGCCCGTAATCGTGTTCTGCCCATATCGTGCGTGTAGCTAGTGAGACTAAGTTACTGCTAGATTCACAGCCCTACACATCGGGATAGTCGCAACAGTCGGAGCGCACGGGACTGTCGGCGGTAGAAATCGGTTTATAAGAGACATCACATGAGAGACCTATGGTTCCAGCCCAAGGTAATTTCAATAGAAATTTTCATATTCGATCTTCGAAATATATTTCACAGGGCAGAATTGTGTTTCATTACGAACAGCGGACTATCCACCTGCGAACGACAAGAGAAGAAAACGGAAAATCGTATTAGATTACTCATAAGAAAACTTTGGTAACCATTTTGTGACCTAAAATCGATCGCCCCTACACACTTCTGATGAATATTTGGCGGCTTAAGAATACGGTTACACTCTCGTATCCGGTTTCCAAAAAAATTCGAGAAGCTAAGTGTGGAAGACACTACCGTAAGGCTATCTGCTGAATACAATTGTGCTGAAAAATAGTGTACTTATGATCACAGAGCAATGATGGTACGCACGTGGTGTTTAGCTCTTCTCCGGACAGCCACTGAATGGCTACACAATATGGAGACGACAGTAATTCGGGCTAACTAGTCTTGAGTATCGTAAACTGGGCCTCTGATTGGAAGATTATAAACGATACCTTCGTCCGGGTGTGAGTAGGACGTTCGAATTCAAATCAGACTGAAGCTGCTTGGAATTGTGTTGTCGTTTCGTTATCCAAGGTGTGGACGCGTCTACACCTGGGCCGGAGAGCCATTTTGGTCAACAGAAATTGCGAATGTTTTCGAGATAGCTCTGCTGATTATCCATCTCGTGGTTTCACTGATATTCCAAACCCATCTTGAAAAATTCGAAGGTATGCGTCCCAGAACTGCGGACGGTGCGGCTCAGTTAGGTTTAATCACGAGGGCAGGCTGAAGCTGTCCCAGTAGATGTCAGAAACCAGTCAAAGGGAACACACCAATCTGTTTTACGATCGGGCCCGTGCGCGAATAAGAATCGCAACGTGAATTATCCAAGTGGAGTAGGAGACATAAACACTAAAACAGCTAATTGAAACAAGTTTTTCCAGAGAATGTGTTTGAATGCAAAAATCAATAATACAACACCAACACCATTTTTTCTGCAATTCAACTTGATACTCACCGTAGGACAACACTTGAAGTGTGTGGATAGCAACGTTGGGAAGAACAACACCCAACAGATCAGTTACCAAACAGCTTCTTCTGTTGGTCCAGCTGAGGTTATCATAGATGGGCAGTTATCATCACAGCAAACCCCACCAGCTTCGCGTTGAGTGCTACACAGATGACTTGGAACACCGCGTTGCGTCGTCAAAACGTTACGGGCAATGGTTAATGAAGCTGCCTCGAGATTTCGAACAATACGATCATTTTTATTCTCACGCAGATCTAATCACCTATCGTCGAGCCTAGTTTGGAGTATCTTCAGTCACCCGGTTACGGTAACTTCGTTCCATTCGGCCCTCGTATGTGCACTGCCGATGGAATTAGTAGATTAAATTTGAATTAGCATGCAGAGGTATGGGTATATTGGGTGATCAATATCTGAGTCAGTCGATTCGTTTAGGGAGGCATCACCACCGTTGCACGCAGACCAGTGGCACGCATTCTCCAGGGGAAGGCGGGGTTGATAAAACAAATGATGTTACAATAATGCAGTTATGCAGATACATGCGACTTATTAGGTAACAAAATCTACCGTCGATTCCTGGAGTGACCAACATGTATTCATTCGTTTCTTCTTGTCAGTCGGTTTCTTTTGTTTTTCAATTAAAATAAATGGCCATCGGATTCCTGTAGTGTAATCAACTAACGACTGACTGGGCGAAGATCAACGGGAACGGCATGTGCAAAGTCTGTCGACAACCAGCTGATTTTTAGCCTTCGTGAATTTTGCTACTCACTAGCATCACAGTAGCACGTTTTCCATTCGAATTTTATTAAGGTGCCCACAAACGATTTGAATTATCTGCTTTACCTCGAAATTAGATTTCGTTGGGCTGATTGCAATTACCAAGGCAAAAGAGCTATGTACAGACCCCGGCAGTTCAACCTATTTTCTAAGATCCTTTTCCCATCAATTAGGTCATCTGTTTTCCACTATTCAATAACGTACTTCTCAGCTATTTTTACCAAATGTGATTATCTCTACAAAATAATACGACGAAATGTGTGGTAAAGTCAACCAATACAGTCAATAGAAAAAAGAGGCAAAGCACTCGCATTTTCGGCTTTGTAAGTGTGAGATATGAGATGGTTCATCATGCAGTGCGAACGTTCAAACTACTGGAAAGCCATGGAAGCACTGCACGGCTGTTTCACCCCCGTTAGGAATCATCAGCAGTGCACATCCACCGAGCTCGAACCCGGGGTGAACGACTGAAAATTGAACACTTCAACCACAGTAAAAGTTCAATAAGCCGTCGATAGCCATCCCGGATAGACTTGTGGTTAAGGTGTTCGACTAAGAATCTTTCACCCCGGGTTCCAGTTCGGGCTCGTTTGATGTGCACTGTTGATGATTCTTAACGGGGATGAAGCGACTGCACAACCTGTAAAATAATCTCGATGACATACCATATCGATTGAATGCTAGTTTTTACCACCGAAACAATTGTCAGTAGTCCAAAATCATGTAACCGCCATGAATTAGGTGATAAACTGAATGGAGTGTACTCGTGATCAAATAGTCAATGACAACATTCCATACTACGTTTTTCTGCGACGAACGCCTTACAAACGGATAGACAAATGCGTCGAGATTTCTATACCGCCGCAAATCATATGGCTTTTTTGAATTCGTTTGCTGCTCTAATTCAGTGCATTGAACATGGGAGAGAACTGACGCGTCAAAAACCAACAATATTTCATCCACAATTAATTGAGTTCCCCTTTCGCTAGTTTTTGAACCAGATACTACTTCTGTCGTTCTCGTCTTCTAACCTCTGATTTCACTTGATATTTTCTCTTCGGTCCCATGGTTCTAATTTATGAGATGCATGGATTTCAATCATTTAGATAGCATTCCAAGGACGATTGATGTGGAATGAGAATGATGAACTACATTATTTCAATTTGCGCTGCATCAGGAAAAGTAAGTCAGAATTGTAGCATTTCACAGGAACTATTATTTTTCCGTTCTCTGTGAACCCCCTTTTCCCAGCAACCTCATTAATACTCCCGCATATTTTGGCGGTAAACCAGTTCTCCCGGGGTATCCTTCAAAAGAGCCCACCGAGATATTTTAACATGGAAGTGCCGGAGCATCGGTATTTTCCTATGAATGAAAAATACACACGACACTGAAATGTCAGCCAAGTAGAATAATATGGTGTGTCCTATCTAACCATAAACTGCGAAGCACCTCCGTTAAATTGGTTAGGTGCATATTGCATTAGACTGGCCTGCAAGTTGTCTGGATTCTTAATTAATGAATCTCGCGTTCTTCAAGTTACCGCGCTTTCGCCCTTTTTCCCACACCGAAGTTATCAACTTCTCATCTGGCTCATCCGGAACTGTAACTAACTATGCTGATGTCGTAACTATCTGTCATACTGTGTCAACCGAAGAGGAATCTTCAGAACATTGCGAGCTATTCTGAACACAGTGATCTTCCCTTCAACCCTCCCAAGTGTTCCAAATGTATTCCCACCCCATCTCGACCATGTTCTTCGTATGAGCTAGTAGACACCGTGCACTATTCAATTACACGGAGTTAAATCTATGTAGTACCTCGAAGGGACGTTAAGCACTGATATTCTCACACTGTCCGCGAATTTAGCTGACTTATCTCTCAAATTCGACAGCTCAGGCAATTCTGCACGACAATGACCAACACACTATCTCTCCTGACACCGATAGTACCGTAACTAAGTGGGCACGAAATTGTCACTTGTTGTCACCATGATTACCAAGCTTATTGTTATTTATTCTATAATCTTGATTTAAATGCCTATAAAATGTACTATATTTAGCCAGTTGTGAAGCACTGAAAATAATCTCGTCCTCTACCGAGTGCCCTGATGCCTCAGCCGAGAATTTTCAATTAATTCTGCGTTAAATCTACATTCACTTTTTTCTTTCCTTCTCAATGCATCTTAAGAAGCATACTCCGTTTCCTCATGATAATAACTTCCGTGTCATCAACGCAGGATTCAAGGTATTCATGTAATCAGTCATATGTCTTCCAAACCGTTTTTGAACTCCTCAACAAGATATTTGATTCATACGGTAATGCCTGTGAAAAACCTGGTGGTTCAACGTAGAGTTTCGCTAGATACACTTGAAAAGAGTATGGTCTTACTTCAAGTTAAATTGGTATAGTCATGTTTACCTTGTCACGATGCTATTTCCATTCCTCTGCCCTAAGAAGAAAAATAATCCTTTCTAAAATCGTCACACCCATTCAGCAACGTTAAACGACTCAGGACACCTTCAATGTTAGCAAGTTACCCCATATGTCGCACCGTTTTGTCTTCACCATCCTTTGTTTACACTTATACTCGCCTCAGTTATGTTGTATGAATGAAAGCGGCATAATTCAACTAGAATATCTCAACGTAGTTGCGTCGAGAAAATAATGGTGATGAACAAAGTAAAAAAACTGATCAAAAATAACAACAAAAAGATGATTTTTGTACAAAACATTTGTAGATAAAAGTTATCAGTAAGCCAGCAGTATACTTACGGATTTCGCGTCAATTTCACAGCTTGGTCAAATCCCCAGTATGCTGAACCCTGATGCCAAAGGGAGTTACAAAAGGAGAAACAGCTGGACGTCCTATACGGATTGTAGTTCGAATTGTGCCGCGGGTTAATCTGAGCTAGGCATGTGTACCTCCGGAACTGAACTCCCACTTCAATTGCCGGCGATGGACGAAACTACGGATGAGATAAACGAAACGTGAAATTATTCGCTGCTGGAAGAATGTAAACAACTTCCTCTACAGTTACAACCGATGCAAGTGAGTAAGTGCTCACCTGAGGTGGAATATGTTCAGACAGTCGACAACTTGGACAAGGGGGGCCATTTCTTCCAATCCACATACATCCATCCAAGCAATTACTGCCACGGGGTGGAAAACTGATGCACAGATTGATATCATCCCCACCGCGGTTCATGATCCCGTCCAATGAATGGTCCAATCCGAAACAATGTCCCATTTCGTGCCAAACGCTTCCCAATCCCGTAGCGAAAGCGGCCCAAAACGTGTGACTGTTACCATGTGCAAAGTGAGAGTTTAAGAAAGAATCTAGCAGTAAAATGAATGCCGTTTGAGAGGTGCATTTTAGTTAACTTCTGAACTCTTGCGGGGTCACAGGAACACGATGGTAAAGTTGGAACCCGCGTATTCGAATATGGAAGACCTGGAGTTATCTATGTTCTAGTGTTTAAATATAGAATTCTTCGTGTCCAATGAGCGCTCTGCTTATCACTTCACGTAGCAGCGTAATTGGACCAGATTATCGACACATAAAGCTGGCAGCGAGCAGAGATACCGAATAACAAAGAAGTTCGGCGGTGATCTGATTCAAACATTCTTGTTCGAATCTACTATTACCCGACCAGCATCGCCCAACAGTGAGCTGATCCTCGACACAATACAATAAGAAGTCGACTGTTCGCTCATAATAGAGGTCTCACGGTATTTCACCACAACAGATGAAGAAATGTGATTATTCTTATTGGTCTTAATCTCCCAATCGTAGCAGGATTTAGTTGCGAACAACAAACAACTTTTTCATTTCACGCCTGTGAGTGGCTGCAGTGGGAGGGACAATGTTCAGAAAAATACTCAACTGTAACAAGGAATTGTCAACCATGATCTGGGGGAACAGAATCACGTAGAGCCCAAATAAGTCAGGCGTGTTAACGAGCAGAGATATAGCGTTTGCTTCCCACCACGGTTATGGGAATCGAATTTCCCACCCACCATCAAGAAGTCCCTGCCCCCAGAAAGAATCAAACTCTCGACCCGCAGTTTACGAGACCAGTGTTCCAATCGCTGAGCTACGGGGGCTTGAAGGGGGCCATGACAGTACAAACCTGGCAGGGGATCGATAGAAATCCCCGTACAGAACCAATAAATAAGTGCAATACTCACCGGTAAGCTGTGTCATTCATCATACCAAATGACTCAAGTTTGCGAGTGTCCAGCAACGCACCCTGAAGATCCGCCAGACCTTCGGGCCAGGCATGCAGGGTCCCAGTGCCAAGTAATGCCAAACCACCAGAACCTGGACGTGAATAAAAAAGGAAAGCGCATACCAAGTGTTACATTAAATTCCCAATCTTAAAGCCATTGCAACTTCATGAGATGTCATGTATATGCACAGTGTAGTCGAAATATTGTAGACACCCTGGAGAGGTCAAAATTGGCAACTTGCTACTCACGCGGTTCGTAGTAAGCCAAATAATATAAATACCACAAAGTAAATAGTGAAGTCAAGCAGAAGAGTGGTCGTGAAAATTGGATGATAGAGAAGCCAACTTGAGGAGTCGACCGATGTCGCTTAGATTAGGGACTCTGTGCTCTACATTACCGATAAACGACGACCAACTAGGGACACATACCTAGTATATGAAGAGTTAATCAATATTTAATGTGATAAATTCAGTCAGTGGTTCAGACTGGTTTCTCCCAAGAGTGCTAACTGAATTCGCTCTCATTTCATCCGCAGCAGTAACATGTTTATTTAATCAACTTTTGCCCTGTAAAACTATCCTGGCCTATGCAAGAGTGGTATCCTCCACGCTATTGCCAAAGAAGGGAATATTCGAATCGTAACACATAGCGACGCTAACCGCCTAGAAAGTATGTGAAAGGCTCTAAAATCGATCACCTGGACAGTAGTACGCACTAGTAAAGATGCAGCGAAACGCTCCGGGATATATTATGCAACCCAATGCTCTTGACTTCTGAGTCCAAACGTGCTCTGAGATGATAACTTATGATCCGTTCAGCTTTACTGTGATCAGATAAGCGCTTCACTGAATACCACTATGTCAGACAGCATTTATTTCGTTTTTCACTCTATAGGAAAAGAAAAGCCATTAGTATTTGTACTCGAGTGCGATGAAGCATTCCATCGTGTAACGTAGGGAAGATTTGCTATATGCACTACGCGCATATGGCAGCCTGCTATCTACCGTAGGCTATTCATCTGACCTCTTTACCAATCGCGAATGGTCATGACGTGGTCCTGGTCACAGTTTCTTAGCTACTTTCAACAACAGGCATTCTTCAAGGCATCATTCCATCACTCTGTTTCTATTTCACGCATGCATGCATAAACCATTATTTGTAAGTAACCTAGTTTTACACTCTAATGAATAACTTATAGACCGATCTACTTTCATTAATCGCTTGGTTGTGTTTCTTAGTCTAAAACTGACATGGTCAAATTATTTGCACAATGAGTTAGCATCTCACGTCGTTCACCGCCATGAATTACTCACCACGCCTATAAACAACGTGTGGGAATACGCGGCATGGTCCACATTTGCTAACAACTAACAAGTGGGGGAAAGCCATGAAACAACAGTTCTGAGAGATCTAATAATCAGAGAAATACCTTTGGCTGAAAAGTTATTCTGTTTAGGCGCTACGTATGTTTCATAGGTAGATTATGAGACCTTTTATCTCACCAGCAGGAGACAATGATGCTGGTGGAAATATAATACAGTGTATAGTGTAATAGGCGAACAAGTTCTCTAGGTTCTCAGGAGCATCGAATTGTCGTTCTCTGGTTCTGAAGTGAATCTGCATGTGGTACTCCGAGCCACATCTACACCGTGTTTTCCGTTACAGTAGGTAACCAGCTAAACTACCGTCCTGCACCGTGCCCGCAAAGACGCTTAAGAAATCACGATGCATTGGCCCTACGGTTTTCAAAAGACATAGCGATAAATTCTATCTTGATCCACGCACTACGTACTTTACGATAGGTCAATATTATCATCGTTGTATTTGGTCATGCTCTATATCGAGGCTGGCTGGCTGGCTACAAAGTTTTCTGACTTCTAATCAATGGCGCATCATTCGGTCTGAATAACCACCAGAACAAGATGAATCAGCTCATTTGATGTATGAGTCGAATGATTTCTTATCGTTGAGCAGCAATCAGTTAGATCAGATAACAATAAAAATAAACTTGCATTGTGATGTGCTTGAATTTTACTAGAGAGGAACGACTAACGTTAAACAGCATGATCGAACCAACCGGATACGACCATCCAATTCGGCTTACCTAGGGCAAAATATCCCCGTGTCGTCCTCAATATTTCCTCGTATGTAAGGATGCCGTTCGACACGACAGATTCTGGGATGCTATGGCGTGTACAAGCCATAAAGGCGATCCACTTTTTTCGATCAAATCCGCTGGGATAGGTGGCGTACAACTCGTGTGCCAGTTTGTTCCATACTTGTTTCGAATTAGCTTCGTAGACCTCTGCGAGAGACATTTTGCTGTGATGAATCAGACACTTGTCAGTCAACTGGTCTGTGTCTCGATGAAGAAGAAACGTGCACCGTTTGCCCAATTCAGCCAGCAGACTTTCGGCAGTTAATGACTGCAACAATTGCATGCCAAACAGAATGCGCTTCGTGGCACCATATTTGCTGGAATCGCGCAACTCAGCAGGAGCTTGAAAATGTTCCGGTCCATCAGCGCATATGACGTAGACTGGTATGACGTCATACTGGTTGTTCAACTTCAGAACTTTGTAGACAACATGAAACTCCACTTCGAAATGTGCACATTTGAGAATAATTTGATTCTCACCAGGACACAGAGAAACGAAAACTTTGAATTTCCCGTAACACATTGCCCATTTTAGCTCATGAGGTTCTGTCAACAAACAGCAGACAACAAGCTGATCACATCCACAAAATGGATCCATAAAACCTTTTAGTTGCAACAGCGCATAGTTCACTATCATCATATCGTGGGCATTGATCAGTTTAATCATATCAAATAGGGTTATGGCTTTTTCACTTCCATGAAGCAACGGTAATCAGTGTTGATCACCCAGAAATTATTGCTTCGTATGGGAATCTGGAAAAAACGAAAATCTGTCATGGCTAATTCAATAAGTGGTCAATCGTAATTCAGAACACCATTCCAATTTCGATACGAATACGAAATTCATCCACAAGAGGATAGCCGGCTAATTAGGAATCTTCGGATTTGAATAAATTAAAAACGTAGCAAAAAACACGGTAAGGAAGACTATTTCGGTACCTGTGACCTCCGGTTTGTGTCCCAGATGTAACCACCAACACCGGCGACCATGTTCCCATTTAGTTGAATCAGACTAAATGAAGAGACCTGTGGGTTCACAGTCTCAAAACTTTTCCACACATGTCATTATTATTGAACGGAAAACAAGTCACACATTAGCAGAGTTCCCGACTCTAATCGCAATTACACCGAAATGATGACCATGTTTATCGCCATCAGTAGTATCAAAACCACAATATAATACACTGGCAGCAGGTTTATAGAACCAAATCATATCAATCGCGAGAAATAATGATAATAATAATAATGAGTTTCTATGAATAATTATAGATTCGCGGAAGTAGGGTGCGATACGGTGTCCCCAGCACCGTTCAAACTTTTTGTCCGAGGTTGCACCTCTAGCCTTTTTACATCTAAGTGCAGCCCGCTGGGCAGCAATGTGTTTCCAGAGGAGCCAGTGACCTGTTATACGGTTCATTCGTCTCTTCCAGAATGCCAAGTCAGGTAGTTGGACAGCTTTCTTTTGTAGCAGTTAGATCAGCAGATCTCGTCAGCCCATTCAGTAGTAGTCTTCACACGTCGAACACAGCCTCGCGGAAGTTTTCTAGACCTCGATAACCCTCAACCTGGTTCAGCCCGTCTGTCGAGCGGTTCGCCGGGGTGTGGCCGCTGATGCGCACTTCAGTTTCTTAGAGCCACAGGTGAGGGCTGGGTAAACCATGGATACCAGGGAGATGGAGGATGACCCAAAGGACAAGACAGTCAATCAACTCGGAAGTGCCACTCCTCTCAGGCACCCCGTACACCCTGGAATCATTAGGATCGGTTCACTGGCTTTACACTGAA